>OX439483.1:452104357-453381147 GCA_949320155.1 Melangyna quadrimaculata | reverse complement strand
ATGATTTCTCTCACGGTGTATTTTCACGTCCAAAAATGCAATCGTCCTATTTTCTTCGTTCTCCACCGTAAATTGGATTTTTGGGGTTGAATGCATTAAGACATTCGAACACTTTTTTAATCTCTCCCTTTTCCATTATCGCAAATATGTCATCAACGTATTTGGTGATGAATTTTGGCGGATTTATTGATTTGAACGATTCTTCTAACAAAAAATCTAAAGAAGAATCGTTCAAATCAATAAATCCGCCAAAATTCATCACCAAATACGTTGATGACATATTTGCGATAATGGAAAAGGGAGAGATTAAAAAAGTGTTCGAATGTCTTAATGCATTCAACCCCAAAATCCAATTTACGGTGGAGAACGAATAAAATAGGACGATTGCATTTTTGGACGTGAAAATACACCGTGAGAGAAATCATCTTTCCTTTGACTGGCATCAAAAAGAGACGGCATCCGGCAGAATTGTCAATTTCCGTTCAAATCAAGCTAAACACATTATAGTGAATACGGCTTCTAACCTTGTTAATAAAGTTTTCACAATCAGTGACAAAAAATTCCATCCCGCCAATAAAGATAAAGTCACCAAGATTCTGATGGATAATGGATATCCACCAAATATGATCCGAGAATTCTTTGAACAACACCATACTTATCACCAACAAAACAATAAAAATGAGAGAACAGGCTTCTTTAAAAGTTTGGTTTACGTGCCGGAGCTTGCTGAAAGTTTTAAGAAAACCATCGGTGATAAAGCTAAAGATGTCAACATTGCTTTTAAATCCAACCAAACACTCAACACTCTGTTCACAAAACTGACCAAAAAAAGTGAAAAGGATCAATGCACAGACGTCGTTTATAAGATCGATTGTCTAGGCAACGAAACAGAAAACTGTGGGCTTTGTTATATTGGCACAACAAAACAACTTTTAAAACAGAGGATCTCAAATCACAAATCAGATATAAAATCGAAAAATTCCCAAAAAACAGCTCTTGCCAGTCATAGTATAGAAAAAAAACCATGATCCAGATTTTAAAAATACACAAATACTTCAAACTGAAAAACAAACATCAAAACGATACACTTTAGAAACATTACACATTTTAAATAACAAAAATAATATGAACAGGAAGCAAGACACACAACGTATTTCATCGGTTTATTGTTCTCTAGTCTCTACATAACCACTATAAATTTACACATACATACTAAAATAATTTTCTTCTTTTCTTTTATCTTTAAATAATAAGCAGTTTTGTTGACTAAGCTTCTTACTAAGAAGTGGTAATCGTACCTACTTAAACAATTTTGTTTTTTCAATTTTTAAATTTTTTTTAAATTTTTTATTTAAATGTAAAAATTAAAAATAATTTTTTGTTGATAATACCTGTAAGTGTAAAACCATAATAACCAAATGTATACATACAAATGTTTTATCTTATTTTTAATTTCATTGTTTAATAAAGTGCCCCTGAAGAAGACTGAAAACTCAGTCGAAACGTTGGGAAATCTAATGAACATCTTTCATTAATTAACTATAATGACCAAAAAAGCCGAAGAAGTGAAAACTTCAAATTTTTAAATTTTATTAAACTAATCGCACATTTACGTTGTAGTGTCAAAACTAACCTAATTTGTATAATATGCTCTTTGGGCAACTATTTAGCATCAATCACAATCAGAAATACTCGTACAGTGTGGACTTGGCTACGTCAAATTTGGCCCCAATCATAAAATTAAAAATAGCCCCAAAAATGTATATGTAAAACAGCAAAAACAAATAAAAGTTTAAAATTTGTGAATTTTTCATGGTTTTGGGGCATTTTTTCAGGCTACATGAAATTTGTCCCCAATGAAATATGGCCCCAAACATAAAATACAAAATGGCCCCAAAAATTTATATGGGAAACAACAAAAACACAAAAAATTAAAACTTGTAAATTGGGGCCATTTTTCATGGTTTTGGGGCCTTTTTTCATTTTTAATTTTGGGTGAAATTTCATTATGAAAAATGCCCCCAACTTTTATTCTTAACCCAAAAAACTTTTGCAAAAAAAAAACTTTGTTAGCAAGCCGACTGACGACATGCGACTGAGCATACCCTAACGGAGCGACGATATCGCGTGAGCGGGACAGAGGACCAAAAAGGGAGTTAAAATCATTGAACCCGCGAAGTTGGCGAAGCAAAGTACTTTTAAGGCTATCCCAAACCGACGCAAAACACTTTTTGTACGATTGTACTTACTTTGGGACAATTTTTCATTTTTTGTTTGGAGTCATTTTTCATAAATTTGGGCCATTTTTCATTATGAGCCCACATTTGGGGACATTTTTCGTTTGGGGCATTTTTGAATGGGACCCAATTTCATATAGCCTGCAGGCTTACATATGTGCATCAGCACTAGGCACCACAAAAAAATAAATAACTTATCCCGAGTTCGTTCTTTTACAAATAATACTTACTCTTTTTAAATACTGACATACATACATACACACAAACAAATTATTTTTTGATATAAAAGCATAGTCTGCTATAGTTCAACATTTATATATTTCATATGGAAGTTTTTGAGCAAAAATATATAAAAATGTAACTTTCTCTGTTGTCCGGCAAGTTATGAATTATAATTTTTCTTCCGAAATTTCGGAGTTCTAATCCAAACCCTTAAAATGATAAAAATCATTACTGGAAAAATTTAAATGTCCATTAAATGCTTTAACAGCTACATACAGACATAATTTTTGGTTTCTGCACATCTGTGAGTCAAATCCTTTCCAACGTTATATAATTTATGTAGTTCCGTTGAGTATTTACAGAGAAAAGTGTACCGTTAGGTTTTGCTTATAGGATTTGCAAAGCGTATTAATATACGAGTATAGATAAATTATTATACTCCTCGAGTGACGAGGAAATGTAACATTCGTTGTGAGAGTAAAAAGAGAAAAACGGTTCCCTTGAAAAACAAATTATTTTAACTATTGTAGCGATGCTGATTTGTTTGAAAGTTGCCATCATGCAGTCATATTAATCTTCGCTCTATTGAACTGAGGTTCATTTTAAAATTTAAACTGTGAAAACCAACGATTTGACCTTTAAATTTGAACTAATTCCTTTTTTCGTGACCTCTTTTCCTTAATTAAATTTCCCTCTAGTGGGCTTTAGGTCAGTTTTTGTTTTTTGTTGTTTTAAATTTTCAAGTGACGTTTCGGTGGTGATTCTTCAGACGTATGGTTAAAAAATATTAAAAATGTTTTTCTTTAAATGGATCAATTAGTATTTATATGTAGGTAATTAAAGAAAAACATTTTTAATATTTTTTAACCATAGGCCTGAAGAAGGTTGTAATCACAACCAAAACGTCACTAATTTAAAACAACAAAAAACTAAAACTGACCTAAAGTCAACTAGAGGTAAATTAAATTTAAATTTGAACTGAAGTTCAGGATCAGTTAAATTTAAGTTTAAACTTTCACTGCCATGAGTAATACAATTTGTTTGTCCACAACTTAATTTTATAATTTTTTTTTTTGTGAAAATATACAAAGTTATATAAATAATTGCATTTTAGCATTCCCACTTTTCCTTTTAGAATAGCCGTGACGAGTCTCAGAGGATAAGAATGAGGAAAAGGCAATTCAACATTAGACAGAAAATGGAGTATGATTGTTTCAATGCAATAATATAGATATGTAATGTGATATCTGAGCTCAAACGACGCGAGAGCGTATATTCACATATTTGTAACAAATTTGGTTTCTTGCTCCAGTTGGGGGATACCGATAGAGGACAAATAATCGCAGCAGCACTTGCGTTGGCAAACAGCTATCCTAACGACTTGGATGAACAACTTGGAGAAGAATATCTTCAGTTCAAGGAATTTTTGCACATTACCAATATTAAAACCTAAAAAACCATCATGTCTGCTAGCATTAATTTGGAGGAATTAATTGTTGCCAAAAATCTAATTTCTTCGTATCCATATCTGTCTCAAATAAAACAGGCGAACGTAGTTTTTCTGCCTTAAAACGCATTAAAGATTCTCTGCGCAGTACTTTGAGCCAATGGAAGCTCAAGCTCAATAGCCTAGCTGTCATTGGAATTGTTAATGATATTGCAAAAACAATGGATGCTGATGCAATAGCAGATCGATTTTCATCTTTAAAAGCACGCCGGCCGTAGAATTATATAAAAAAAAAATATTACCTCCTATACCAATGAAAAAAAGACTGATAATTTTGTTATGTTTTTAAAAATGCCGCGTGAAATTGAATACTACTAAAATGTACCTAATGAAAGATATTTAATTACATACTATTTCTTATTTTTCTTGTCAAATTAAGGTGCTTTCACTGTTTAGTTGCTGCGGCACTTGGCCAATTATTATTTTTCTTTAAACGGTGACCAAGCTAAAATGTTTTGGCCGACAGCAAAATAGTGCCCAGGGCGGAAAATTATGTATAAGTGGCTCTGTAAGTCACAAAAAATCTATTTATTATTTTTACGAAACAAAGAAACATTATAAATGTATGTATGCATATAATGTAGAATAGAAGTAGATTTAAATTTTACCTAAATATAAAAGTTTTGATTAACTCTTTTTTAAATCGAATTGATAAGTATTGAAGCATACACTATTTTTCTTATTATAGTAAGTAAGGAAGTACTCAAAACTTTTCAAATTCTTCGACTTTTTGTTGTGTTATGTGACTTAATTCTCTTACCTCATCCAAAATAAGGACAACATCCAGTTTGTTTTACTTACATTATATTTGTACAAGAATTCAAGAAAATTTACTTACCGATGGGAGCAATATATCTCAATAGTAGATATGAAGCGAAATAACTTTTGCTACAGGTAGTATACACCTCACAAAAATACCTACATTATTGGATGCAATAGCCAAAGTCAAATTTTATATAGATACATAGCTACTCGAATTCTCTACGCTGAAAAGCATATCCTTGATACTGCATTTCTCAATTAGGCAACCCAGTTTAGATGAAGATGAAAGATACCCCCCAGAAGCTTCTTTCTACAAGTAAATTCCTCTTACATCAAGGATAAGGAGCTTTCCATAATAAAATTTTATTTTTTTTTTGTTTGATGATTCTTCCTAGGTATTGGTGTTTGATTTAATATCCAAGTTCAGGCTGAAAAAAGACCATAGCTGTAGATGTTCGTATTTAAGAATGCATAGTTACTCTATATACACTATCGGTCTTGAACGGATAATTGGAAATGCATTGTTTGCAAATAAAATAGTGAACATAAAACAAACCAACAAATAAATGAATGCAAAAGCTCATACCAGGTATTTCATTGCTAAAACTATAAATTATAAAACTGCCATTATTCTTTTTTGAACGCAATAAATGCAATTAAAATATTTACATATCGTAAGAAAACTGGCATAACTCAAAAAACTTCATTCTTCAGAAAATGAGTTTAAAGTTTTTTAGACATACGATTTACTATGAAAAGGAAAGATGTGCCAATTGGAACAAAGTCTATCTAGCGGGTTTCTGAATTGCTACAGTAAAGCCAGTTTGACAGAAAGATGGAGATTTTTATTAAGTCGATTGGCATCATTAACTCAAAAATCGTGTTTTTTGAGTTATGCCGGTTTTCTTAGACAGCGACAATATGTCACTGTACAATACCAATGTTGGCGAATTCCAGAATTTATCGGTAGGACTTTATATATGTTATAGTTAGTGCGTTCGACTGTCACGCTGGAGGTCTGGGTTCGCTTCCCAGCCTCATCCACCTAAAAAATAAAAAAGTTTTTTTCAGGGCTACTGCCTCTTGTGAGGAATTGACAAATCCTCCAAGAGTATCACTTGTCACGAATAAGTGCTTCTCGTCTAGCCATTCGGATTCGGCATACAATTATAGGTCCCTTCCATTCCTGTCGATATGCGCACACAGGAATAGTTGCGTGGTGTTAGTCACTAGGACATGGTTCTTCAAGAGCCGTTGGGCCACCCAATTTTTTTTTTTTTTATTTATATTTGTATAAATAACCTTATGGAATTTTTGTGGTACCATTTTCTCAATAAGTATGCAGAAGTCGACTCAAAATGATAAAAATTCTCTAACATCCTCTTGTAAAGCGTCAAATGAAGATGTTAATTTTTGTGAATATTCGAGCATCATGGTATAACTCCGCTTTAACTATGGTTATTCTTTCGAATCGAAATGGTAGGCATTCATTATGCAGCATTATACAATCAACGAGGAGCGAGGTTTTTATTAGTTATGAGGATCACTATGAAGTTTTTTGCTAAAAAAAATGAATGCAAGACATTTTGGGTCACTATGGCGTATGTGGAACATTTTTTTTTTTCATTCTTAAATTATTATTTCGTATTTTGTTCATCTAAATGCTAGAACTGTTATGCAGGTTTTGATTTTTGCGTCCAATATAATTCTTATAGAGTCAAATATACAATTTATATGTTGGTAGGAGTAGGATACTTGTAAAGAATACAAAAAGAGAAAAATCGAGATTTTGATCAAGTTTTGATACCAGTATGATAGACAGAAAGTGGGTTCCATAATTCGGCGTGTTATTCACCTTCTCTCGTAATTCTGTATTTATGTTTGTATGTACCAGAAACGTCAGCCAAAACTGCTGAAATCATTTTCTTTAAATTTGTGACTTAAAGTTTTTAGGGGAATCCATAGAGTTTAAATCGAAATATTTTTTAACTCCAAAAATAACGCCGTACCTGCCAACAGAACAAAAAATTGCGACTTTAGCATTTTTTGCAATGTTTTTTTTTTTTTATTTAACTTGAAATTTAAAAAAAAAAGTCATTTCGATGGTTAATTTTATTCTCTATAAAAAAGGTTTAAGGCATTATCTAGACATTATGCTTTGACTTCGAGTTATGTTTGTGCAAACAAAAACCAAAGAGTTGCATTTACCCCCCCCCCCTCATCCTACTCCTCAACCTCTATATTAATAGCTCTCTTTGGTTTTCTCATCTTCAATGACCCGTTGAAAGAACCTCAATAATTCGAAGAAATTTCTTGAACATTTGAAGTCTCTTCATCGCCATCTTCGAGATGGAGAACCAGACTGGGAAGGAATATAGAATTTCCGTCTTTTGGTTTAGTCCGTTTTTGCCACTCATAAGCGTGTGGAGTTGCTGGAAGGCGGGTTAAACCTTGAGCCGACGTACATACTTCACGTTGTTCTTGGCTTCTATATTGCAGATCCGTCCGGAAGTTTCAGAATCTAGTGTTCTGCAGTCGATGGTGCTGCGACTACACCCCAATGGGTCTCTACATAAGCTCCGATTTTTTTTTTTTTTTTTTTTTTTTGAGCGCGCACTAAAGGGATTTTGGCTGCCCTTAAAATGTTTAAACACAGTGCGAGCGTTGGGAAAATAGGGAAGAATTTAAGAGGAGATACCGATGTACATTGGTTTTGAACCTCTGAATATTAAAATGGTCGGGAAAGATAGAGCCGGGTAAAGCATTCCACATTCGGGTAGTGCGGCTAAAAAAAGAATCTCTATACTTGACAGTACGTCCGAAGTTGGACTCGAGGGTAAACTGATGTGCATTCCTAGAGGTACGAGTATTACGGTTGAATTGTCTTAGGGGAGGAATGCAGCTGACTATTTCACTAGAACAGTGTTTATAAAAATAACGGTAAAATAATGTTAGACATGAAACATGGCGGCGGTGTTCGAGTGATGCAAATGTTTCTGTTATATTTCTGTCACCTATCATTTTCAAAGCTCTTTTTTGAATCCTATCTAAGATACTCAAGTGGGTTATTGGGGCACCTACCCAAATATGAGAATTGTACTCAAGTTTCGGACGGATAAATGTTGTATAGATCACAGCCAGATCAGAAGGGGAGAAAAATTTCTTACATCGTCGAAGAAAACCTAAGCACTTAGCAGCATTTTTGGCGACGTCGAATATGTGTTCATTCCACAGAAGGTGGTCTGTGATACACATACCGAGGACTGAAAGCGTTTCGGTTTCCTCAATACAACTGCCGCTCATGGATAGCGGCATGGGAGGTATGTTTCGTTTTGACGACAGAAGACAGCATTGTGTTTTCGAAGCATTAAATTCTACGCGGTTTTTGATTCCCCATTGGACAATGCTGTCAAGATCAGAATTTAATGAGCTAATCATAAGCTGCTGTTCTAGGTCCACATCCGAAGGACATAGATGTGAATCTGAAAACGAATATGAGAAGCTGAGTGTGCTGTCGTCAGCGAAACAGTTTAATGGGTTAGAAGTTTCAGACAAAAGATCATTTATGAATATAAGGAAGAGAGTCGGAGACAAAACGGAGCCCTGGGGCACACCAGCATTTATTTTGTGAATTTCAGACTTGAAACCGTCCAATACAACTTGTATTGATCGGTCCAAAAGGTAATTTCTAATCCAACGAAGAAGAGATTCATCGATACAAAATGCACGCATTTTCGATAAGAGAGCTTGATGCCAAACTCTATCAAATGCTTTAGAAATATAAAGCGCAATAATCTTACTTTCTCCAAATCGATGTAAAGATTTGTGCCACTGTTCGGTGAGATATACCATCAGATCACCAGTGGACCTATTGCTACGAAAGCCGTACTGCCGGTCATTAAGAAGCTTTCGTTCTTCAAGATATTTCTTGAGCTGAAAATTAATCAGCGTTTCCATGACTTTGGAAAGAAGGGACGTAAGTGCAATTGGCCGATAGTTTGAGGATGAAGAAGATACGCCTTTTTTAGGGACTGGCTGGACAAATGCTGTTTTCCATCCACTCGGAAAGAGACCAGTAGAATAGGACAGATGGAAAAGCTTACGCAGTTGTTTTGCCAGCGTTGAAGAACACCTCTTCAGAACAATGGGAGGGATACTATCCGGGCCAGCGGATTTGTGTATGTCGAGGTCTTTTAGAACTCTAGCAACTGCACGAGTGCGAAAGAAGATTTGACCCATAGAATCGTTTACGCTCTCAAGTACAGGCGGAGTTCTATCACTTGCTGGCAGCGTCGAACTAACAGCAAACTGTGCTGCAAGCAAATTGGCTTTATCTTGCGAGCTGACAGCAGGTGTGTCGTTGAAGACGAGCGTAGGAACCGAAGACGAAGTAGTGTTTCAAATATTTTTTACAAATGACCAAAAATTTTTACTACTATTGGGACATTGTAGTATTTTTTGCCTTAATTTTTGGTCATGCAAAAATTTGGTTCGTCGAATATGAGCGTTACAGGTCTTCCTGGCTTGTTCAAACTTCTTCCGGTTTTCCTCAGTAGGGTTGGCTTTGTAACTACGGAAACTTACTTCTCTGACCCTAATAAAATCTTTACAGCTCGAATCAAACCATGAGTTTTCTTTGGGTTTGATAGATTTTACCCTATTCGGGATAAAATTTCTCATTCCACAAAGAATTAAGTTTGTTATCATATCTGCACTGGCATCTACGTCACTATCGAGGAAGCACAGTGACCAGTTAAAGTTACTGAAGAAACCGTTGAGACCGTCCCAGTTGGCTTTCTCGTATTGCCAAACGGTTCTCGTTGGTACATTCTCTTTAACTGAGTTTTGTTGGCACGAGAAATTAGCAGATATGACACAATGGTCTGATGTGCCTAGAGGCGATAATACACTAACAGTGTATTTATCAGGGTCAGAGGTAAGAAACAAGTCAAGTGTGTTGGCGGATTGACCTGCAACATCAGGGATTCGAGTTGGCTCGTCAACAAGCTGAGTCAGGTAGTTTAACTCAGCAAAGAGCTCAACATACCTTCCTTCGGGTGTTGTCTGGCCAGAAAAGCGAAGCCAACTAGAATTGTGTATCTTAAATCGCCCGCAATGACGATTTCAGTGTGAGGATAATGGGCAACAATTCTTTGAATGGAGTCGGACAGTGTTTATCCAGATGTCCTATTTCTTATAGAAGGCGTACAGTCTGTTGTTTAAATTTAAATATATATATATATATATATATTTAAATATATATATCAGCGGAGACATCGAGTTCGGGTATTTAACGGACTAATCAGGAGATTTTCGCATCTATGTAGTTGACAAAGTCTGATCAGTAGTCATCAGGCTGTAAAAAGGCAGTGACTTAGACATTTTAGGTGTTGCCGTTGTGTAATAGTTGGTTGTTCTATTTATTGGAATTTGATAAATGGTGAGGGTAGTTGCGACTATGCGGGACATTGGCCTTTATTTTAATATTTTATATTCAAAATGATAATCATAGATTTTTAAACTTCCATTTCAAAAAAATCGCATTCTCCTATGAGTATATTCAATATCCATATGAATAGAACAACCTGCTTTATAAACAGTATCAAAGTCGACGCCGACGTACAGATTAAAGCACTCATATACCTACATGTTTTTTTGCAAGGACCTTTAAAGTACATTCAATTTATTTTCTCGTATGTTTGCCAATTAATTAAATGGAATTAAATCTAATTGCTATTTAAAATGGAACACAAATGGAAATATCAAACCTTTTTCATCCACCAGCTATAGGTACTCGTAAGAGATAAAGTAGCCATCCAGATGTTGGTTGGTATGGATGAAATTAATTACAATGTCTTTGTGTGTGTGTGGGTATCTGAATGCATTGCTCCTATAGCAACGAAGGATTATTTTGAATAATGAACTGGAGTTGTGTATTGTCTTCAAGCGATACTTACCATTATTGCACACAAACAAACACTAGATTCTATAACATTTGGACACTCATTGGTACTTTTTTACAGGAATTGTTAGTAAACCCTGTCTCTGTCGATGTGGATGATGATGTAATGGCTGCAGAACATGGGTAATTATTCTATTTTCCTTCGTCCTTCGTCACCTGTCATCTTCAAGTTTTTCAGTTTTGTTTTGTTTTAAGTTATATGTATGTATTCTCTGGCTATTTGAATTCATTATATGAAATGGAAAGCTAATTGAAGTGGATTAGGAATGTTAAGAGAGGAACTGATGTAACAAACTTCAAACAACAATTTTTTTTCGTTCACATTTAATACTCTAAACGGGGATCAATATTGCATTCAAAAAGGACATAAATTTGAAATTATCGTTTTTAGTTTAAAATGTTTCCCTGAATGAAGCCCTCTTCGCTTCGGAGCAATATCATGACTAGACCTTACGGTACTTAACTATATCAACATTTTCTGTGTGGATATATTGTTGAATCCAGCTGAATCGCCCAAAGGGGAATCAGTTTAAATCCGTTGCGAGTTTACATTAGCTACTCTCGTATGATGCATCCGAGCGAGCTGACAGTTTCTATATAGCACAAATATATTGAATGATGCAATGGATTATTTTAGTGGCAGAAGCAGCGCTTTCAAATTAAAACTAAACGAAATCTGTAGAAGACACACAAAATCACTGGTGACGTGACAAGTTCTCTAAACTACATTATACGAGTAGATATATGTACATAGATACCCACTCACAATCACAAGTCAAAACTATACTCTCTTAATGAGAAATGGTTTCAAAAACATAAACAAACAACATTTTGTGGTGTGTTGCTCATGTCTGCTCTGCTGACGGGTGGGCTGACAGATGATGGGATTAGTGTTATCCTAATTAAATGTGGATTACGTGTTGAATATGAGGCTGATGTAGATTCATCAAACATACCTTCCTACGAGTTCAACTGGCGAATTTGAAAATCCATAGAGGAGCTCGATTTACCTCTAGGTATATAAGGTATATACCATTTACGATATACTAGTATATAAGCTCATATTTGTTTTGGTTTTCAGAAAGTTAAGGGAACGGAAAACTTAATGGATCTAACATTGATTTGGATACAAAGTCGCTTCCAAACTAATTAAAAGTTTGTTAACTTTTTGTTGAACTTTATATCTATCTGACTGTCTGTTTTCTGTTATGATGATGTTTCTTTGTGGTTATGGTTACGTAGGGAGAAACATAATATTATGATGAGTTTACATTGTTGAGAAAATAAAAGGTAAGACAATGGTTTTGAGGGGAATGAAACATTTTTAAATATAGATACTTTGATGAACTGGAATTTTTTTTTCGAAAAATCAATGGAAAACATTTTCCTCAATTTATTGTTGCCTTTTTCGGGGGGTATCAGAAAACATAAACATCCAACTAAGCATTTCTAATAATTTTGTTTTCGTTATGATATTTGTTATTGAGTAATGATATTCAAAAATGAATCGTAAAATGAATCGTAAAAGTTAGACAAAACCACCCATATACTATTATGGGTTCACATTTTTGTTAGCTTTTTACTCATTTAGTTATAAAGAAAATGGTTGTACATTTATTACGGACTGATCCCTAAATAGAAACAAAAAAATAAATAGAAACAAAAAATAGAATTTTTTGTTTGGTTTTTATGGTGCTAAGAGATTTTTAACTCAGTTTTTTACCGATTCTAAGTATCCTTGTGGGTTTTCAAAGAAGAAAAAGAAAGTTAGTCCATTTTAGGCCTTTTGCCCTCCTGTCTGCCCGTCGCGTCGTACAAATAGACATAAGTTTTTATTTATTTTCCTATTTATTTTCCTTTCTTTCCACTATTCTGTTTTGGAACAGGCAAAACACACATAATAGAAAACCATTTGGTTTTTGTTGGCACCGAATTTAGTAAGAACCCGCGAAGAGTGTCAGATTCCGTTACGAATAACGAATTTTCCATGTATAACATTACCTCAAATAAATCCAAAAACGGTTATTTGATAATGCTTGTACTTGAATATCTGGAAAACCTGATGTAAAAGGAGTAGGTAATTTAAAACAATTACTGTCGGAAATGTTTAGTGTCTCGACGCCAGAAAAATGTTCATTTTGTAAACCGGTTTAATTAATGGCAGGCATAGCTCTGTATTATAATAAAGTTATCCAACCAGAAACTCTTAAATAAAAAGTACCTACGTGGCTTCGAATCACTTGCGGATAGCGGGCAAAGTAAACAAAACCCAGGGGCATATTTATTTTTCGATTTTTTGAGTTTTCAAAAAAAGTTATTGTTTCTTTAGCTTTCAAAGCTAAGAATTTGTGTTTCTTGTTCATACAGAGAATGATCAGAACATGTTCAAAGCATGCTCTTTTATCCCAGGCAAAATGTACTTTTTCTGTCAAAAAAAAATCCAAGTGAAGATTTTTAAACAAAATTGTCTTTATTTTGGCATAAGAAATACTGTCACGAAAGTCTATTACCAAATTCTGTGCGCGTGAATAGTTATACAAGGTTAAATGTCGAAAATATCAGTTTTTCGCATAAAACTCAGAAACGGTAAATGCTATCGAAAAGTGTTTCACCCAAAACTTGTAGATTATGTCATTTGCCAAAAAAAAAGTTGCAACTATTTTATTCTTCAAAAAACATAAAATGTCGAAAATGGTCGTTTATCACGTATAACTCCTTTACGGTTCAAATCTTTGAAAACATCTGAACACAAAGTTTGTACTGTTAATCCCTACAAGAAAATAATATTACTTTTTTCTTAAAAACAACCGTTTTAAAGATACATTTTTTTAAAAGTGACAAAAAGTTCAAATTTATGTTTTTTTTTTGTTCATTTTTACTCTTAAAAGCACAAGTTATTGAAAAAAGTCTTACATAAAAAGTACCTATATCAAACTTTTTTCATACGAGTCATATTTCGCAAGATATTGTGACTTCAATAGTGGCAACTGTCAAAAAAACAGTTTTTTCACATAATCTTTTAAGCCCCAAGCTTAATCGAAAAATGGTATTAACAAAATTTTTACATTATATAATATTATATAAGCGTGCATTAACAATTTTTTTCTATAAGCCATAATTTGTGTGACATAATTATTTAAATAAAAACACCAAAAGTCTTTAACATCGGTTTTTGGATCTTTACTCTTAAATGACGAAATTTTCGGAAAATATTTTATACCTATTTTGCAGATTTTAATATTCCCTAGAGGAAACATTATAACACTTATTTGCGTATAACGCATCAGTTGCAAGATATTGCGACTCCAAAAATGGACAACTTTGAATAAACAGGATTTTGTATTAAATGTATGTACAAAAATTACATTAAGTTTCCTTAGGAATACTTTTTCGTATACTTTTCTACTTTGGCAGGGCTACAAGTGTTTCAAAGGCTACACAATTGTGTTGAAGCCGTAGTTTACATTTTATATAAAACGATTTGAGAACTTCAAGGCACAAGAATGATTTGCAGCTCAGCTCCCTAGCTCTGACTAACTATACAGTACCAACACAAAAACTCAGTTAATTAAAAACCTCGGAATAAGAAACTGTGATTTTAACAAAATCTCAAACCATTTCAAACCATTTGCAAGTACTGATTCTCGTCCTCGCACAGAATAGTGTGACACATAAATTTCAAATTAAGTTTGATTCCCCTTTTTGGAATCAGATTCCATCCGCTCCAGTGCTCACTTCAAACTGTGAGTCTGGTCAGAAACAACGAAGGAACACCTATCAGGTAAATATTCTCCAAAAAAAATCATACATAACATATCCCATTATCACATAGTACCTACCAATTCAGAAGGAGTTCACTGATCTCGGATTCTAGTCCTGTGTCAAAATGGATATTATTTATCAAACCAAAACTGACACTCGGTCACACTCACAGTAATTTTTCCAACAAATAAAATCATTCTGACAACTCACATCATGCAGGAGCAGGCATGATGCAGTTGAAATTATGTTAGTTTTTTGTACTCGTCTGAGTTGCAGTTCTCCAATTTCGTTCTTCTAGGTGTTTTTTTTTTTTTGAAGGCGCATATGACGCTGGATGACAGCACGCTTACTGCAGCAGTGTAGCAACAAACGCCCCAAACGTATAGGTACCAAAAATAGCAGCGACTAAAGTGTTGAACTAGAACCCTATAGAACGTCGGGAAGGACACTGCCCCTACCTATAACACTGCTTGCCTCCCCGTCAAGCAAAAATAATCGTGCTACTTGCTTCCTGGTCCAACGTATAGTGGATTTGTGCGGTTGCTTTGGAATATAGAAATAAAGTCAGTAGCCCGTTGCAGTTGTAGATTAAAAAGAAGTATGAGTGGGTGGGAGTAGATTTGTGTTGGTTGTTCAGTTGGCAGTTGTATAAATGCACTTTTTGAAACTTTGACAGTTTAGTCCTGCGGTTAAAATGAGAGCAAGCGAAATCCTTTTTTGGCCATAGAAACTGGTCGTTCGTCGGTTGATGAATGTTGAAGATTTTTTTTAATTTTGTATGTGAGTACGGGTGGTTGGTATCAAGAACTGACCTTACTCCTCCTCTGAGAGTATTTTAAGAGTTTATCCTAGACATGGCCGTTCATAAAAGTCGTGATGATTTATTAATACTTTTTTGGAAATACACTCGTATGTGTGTAGACACAGAACTGAATGATGATGACTTTTCTATCATTTGTGAGTCCAGTTTTAGATGTTGTTTTTTTTTACTGATTTTCAAGTTCGGTCCAACTTGGATAGAAAAGTATGCCAAACAGTCAAATAGGTTTATCAATGGTATGAACATCTAAGATATAAGCCATATTTATAGACCAAGAGCCCACAACAGATTTTGGGGTGCGAAAGTGAACCAACAAAAATTATATGAGTCGAAAGGTGTGTTAAGGATAATAAAAGAAATGCAAGTTTTCCACTCCCTGGTGCCGGCTATAAGGTGAAAAAGGTTAAAAATATTTGTTTGCAAAATTTCACGTAATTAAGTACTATTTTTTACTAAAAAATAACCTAAAATCATGTTGCTCAGTAAAAAGAACAACCTCATAACTCAAAAAACATCAATTTTGACCTAATGATACAGTTCAAACCAATTTTCTATAAACTATTTTTTGGCAAAATTTCATTTTCTAGAACTGAAAAATTGAAGGATATAGACATAGAGCATCATTTGTCGTTATATACACTGTCACTTTTGAATACTTTTTTGTGGAAATGCTGTATTTTTTTTTTATGAAAACAGTCCAGTAAATATTTTAAAAGTGTCATATTTTGGGATAAAATTTTTATTTATAGCTCTACCAATACAAATGATGAAGATGATTATGAAATACAGCCATGCAAACTTTAAAACGCGATCTCTGAAGTTTGACATTTTTTGAGTTATGACGTTGTTCTTTTTAATGAGCGATGTATCCACGGTTGCCACTTGGAAATAAATCTTGTGACCAAAATTAAAAATAAAAAGGACCAAAACGAGTAAAAAGTGACCAAAATAATTAAAATCTGAAAACTTCATAGCACACAGAAAATTAAAGTTAGCCATATTTTTCTCATTTATGTATTATCATAAATAATTAATTAGAAATTAATAAAAATAAATAAACAAAAAGTTACAACATAATTCACAAAATTACTTTAAGGGCAATGTGATCACCCCTCCTTCATAATAAAGTTTAGACCGCACAAGGTGGAACTGCGCTGCAGCGGAACTGCGATTCACAATAATTTGTATGAAATATTATGAAGTTCAGTTGCCGCTTACAATTTCATGCAAATAATATGTTTTGCCGCGTCCCGTCGCGTAGTGAAGTGTAGTTCCGCTGCAGTTGTGTGTGGTCTGTCCTTAAAAAAACATAGATAAATCAACATAAAGGTTTATTTACTGAATCACATTTTTTCACAGCATTTTATATTAAATTCACAATATTATTTTTAAATCAATCAATACGAAATTGCGTAAAGTTAAATTGAATCTACTAAAATGTACACACACGGGGGCGTATTCATAGTCATTTTAGAGCTGGTTTTAAGTTAAACATAGGTTTAGTTGAATTTTCGGACGTTTATTTTATTTTTTTAAGTTCATAATTTCAAAATATTTGAAGCTATTTTTGTTATCTTATACAAATCCAACAATTTGTAATTAAAATCGGTCTGTATTCCTTGAGCCAAAATTGTCTTAAGCTGTAGTTTAGTTAAACCTGGGTCTATCTGCGACTATGAATATGCCCCATAATATCTACTTATTTAAAGAAAAAGGTTTCTGCCGACCAAACGCTATGTCACATGTTTTTTATCCTGAAGCTCTTTGGACAACATAATATTATTAATGGTCTCAAAGTTAAGTCTGTTTCTTAACTTAGGTTTAATTAAACTTAAATCATAAAATTTCTTTCAGCAGCAGCTGAGCTGTGTGGTAACGACAATCACAAATCTTTAGCAATGTTGTTTTAATTTTACAAGAAAGATTAATTAATTTTGTATGTATTGTTTTCAACAAGAACCAACAAAACCAACAAGCGAAATAGACGGAGACGCTTAAACCCAAAAATATTTCAAACTTTCCATCTGTCAATAAATTGTCAAATGAAGTGGTCGTGGATGGGTTATGCAGTTCGAGTTTTTTTTTCATAATTCTTCTTCCAAAAATGTGACGAGATGGATAACAAAATGACCAAGTGTAAAAAAAATGACCAAATTTGGTCACAAATGACCAACGTGCCAACCGTGGATGTATCATGTCGAAATTGTATCAATATTTCGATAAGTTCATACCTCCCTGTTTCCTCCTCCAAAAAACACCCGTGGGACACAGATATTTGTATGGACTCTTTTGATTCGTTATTATTATGGTTAATCCGACGTCCCCACCAAGTTTCAAAAATGTAAGAATTTTGTCCGAATAAACTGTCCAACACTTGGAACCTCAAAATAGGACTGGCCTGTTTTTTGCAAGAAAACTGAAACTCAGTGTTGAGTTAAGTCCAGAATGAGTTAACTCTAAAAATATTACTGTGAAGAAGTAGTTTTGTGGAGGATGAAAGCCAAAAGACTTAAAACACTCTGAAATTAAAAAAAAATCAAACACCAGACCCATTTTATTGAAAACATTTTTGTTTTCGATATACAGTTCTTGAAATATGAACTACCAATTAAGGTTTGTTTTTTTTTTTTTTTATTAAAAAGGCCCAAGAGTATGAAGGTATGATGGTAGTCAATTTTATGTCATGATTTCAAAATGATTATCATCAAAAAGCCCAAAGAACCCAATTATAATCGCAAAACACCAAAATATATGAGTTATTATAACCAAAACCATGAAACCAACACTAAATCTTCCCGATATCGCCAAGAGTGACAGCAGAAACAATTAATCCTAGAGCTTGAATAATTCACAACTGGACCTTCAATTCCCTTGAGTCAAAACCATTATCCATCGTTTATATTGGTTCGAGACTCGAATCAGTATTGATTTGCCTTAAATCCAGACCAGGGATTCAAATTTGATTTATGTTCCACCATTATGGGTTAATTATTATAAACTTAATTCGAAAAAAGCGCTTAAGGCAATTAAATTCTCGATAAAATAAAATTTGGATAAACGATAACAAAGACAACGAAGATAGCAGACAAATGCCTTTAATTTTGTTTACCTCCTACATAGGTTTAGATACTTTATCCTTTCGAAAGAAAAAGAAATTTTTCCCTAGACATTTATTTATGGCTAAGATGAATTAACAAAAAAAAAAACTGTCGTCATTGTCGGTCGTTGATCCTTTTCTTCTATTTTTTTTTTTGCTAAAAACAGATTCCAAATAATATTCAAATGGAAGGGACCTGCTGCCTTATCATTCTACTTTTAGCAAGAATTTCGTTAGTCGGTCGTTGTGCTGCGCTGTCGTCTTGAAGAAGATAAAGATTTTAACCTTAATAATTCATGACATTATAAAAGTCCTTTCTCTGACGCACAGTGGGGCTAGAGTTATATAAAAAAAAACTGAATTAAAAAGAAAACTAACAGACAAAGCTTTGATATAATAAAACTAAGAATAAATTGAAAAAATATAAGAGAAAATTGTGTGCACTCAGTACAGAGTATTTGTTTGTAAAATCTATGTACCTACATAAAAGCTGTATTGACTGATATGAGTACATTTAACGTATACTAGTTACATTTCGCTCTCGTCCGTCTATATTGTAAAATTAATGCAAATGCTTACAGAATAAAGGTGGGAAGGTGGTATGTAGTAAACAGCAAATCAAAGAAAGAGACGACTTACAAACATGTGGTGAGTATAAAAAGCTGTACCCATTACATAAAACAGGATACCAGACTCGTTGCACTTTTTATATTCTTATTAAATGTGTACAAAGTTCATTATTTATGCAATGACTACATATTATTTATGTTATGAGTACATAGAATACCGCTTAGTAACTTCCATTACTAAATAATTATAACACTCATCACAAATAACTGACCGACGCGACGCGACAGTTATTTAAGTGACTGTCCATGAAATATTTATATTTATAGAATGAGTGCTGAAAATATGCTAAGAAATTGTTTATAAATGTTGGTGGGGGCAAAACCCCCATTTATTCGCCCTAGTACAAGTTGATTCTTAGTCTAACTTAAAAACTAACAGCCGTATCTATAAAATTATCTTAAAATGCCTTTTAGAGGTTATTTAGTTAAACTTGCTTAAATATTAAAGTTGCCTTTAAATCACGTTACTTAAATTTGTATCTTTAATCAATATTCCTTTCATACTTAACTAAACAACCGTAATGTAACGTAACGCAAGAAAATTGACAAATCTGATACAAATTTCTAGTACATTTTTCACTCTCAGGCTATTTCTGTCAGAAATAATAAGACAGGAAAGAGAAGCAACTGGGTGTATGTGTGTATGCATCATCAAACACAGAAGAAATAAAACCATTCCACTTTGGTTTTTTTTTTTTGTATTTTGTTTTCAGAAATTTCCTTCCTATATTGGTGAGAAAGTATGTCATTTATTATATTATTTTCCTTAACAAAAAAAAAAAAAACAAAACAAAACAATTTAAACCCGGCCATCACAGTACACACATAATTATTTCCTTACTCAACCTACGCACAATTTGTTTTGATAAAAAAAAAAAAAAACAATTCTCATGTGTCAAAATATATTTAAGTTGTCTTTGCGTAGCCTTTAAACGCTTTGGATGGTGTTTAAGTTAAGAGGTGTTGAAGTTACATTGCTTAAATGTGGAAATTGATTATAGATACCGCTTTCACACCTAAGTGTTATTTAGAGGTAGTTTAGAGTTAAGAAGCCTTTAAAATTTCTTTATATATTCGGCTGTAAGAACTTAACCTAATATTGGGGTTGGGGAGGGTGACATTGAACGTGGAGTTTTAAGGAAGGAGTACTGATAAATTAAAGTCAAAACAGTCCAATTCTAAGACTTTTAAGCGTTCGAGAGATAGCTTCGTTCGAGCCATAAGAAGTTCTTAGGGTGGGTAGATAGAAGAAACTAGGATTACGTGCACTACGAGGGTAAGTGTTAAAAGAGACGGAATTTCATAGCGAAATGCATTCAATGAAACCAGAAAGAAGTCGATGAATGAAGAGAATGTCTGATATTTGCCATCGTTCTTTCAGTAACTTCAGGTTGATTAGTTTTAGGTGGTCTAGTCTAGATAGGGAGGTACGATTAAAGGTTTGTTCCACGATAAGGTAAGGGGACTAAACTTGAGAGGCATATTCAAGGAGTGGGGAACAAATGATATATTTAGGCACCAGGTCACATATGGGTTGGATAATTGCTTGCAACATTTCTAAACAGAAAATGGAGTTAGGGCTGGCCACAAGACGAGACTCTGCGACACTTTCGTAAGTCTCGTCACGGTCTCGTTAAAATCGAAAATTTTAAGTCTCGTCTCGGTCTCCATTCGGTCTTGTTAAATTAAGTCTCGGTCTCGTCTCCGAAAAATACGATTTCCAGCCTACTTGTTGATTATTGGAACAATCGTAAGTCTCGGTCTCGTCTCCGAAAAATACGATTTCCAGCCTACTTGTTGATTATTGGAACAAAATATTTTCGATTATAGTTTAAATACGTGCAGAAGAAAATAAATATTTAACTGAAATTGGATTTTTTCAATTTATTTGACTCTCTGTAAATTTCAGTCCAAATATACAGACTCGTCTCGGTCTCGTCTCCGTTGCTTGAAAGTCAGTCTCGTCTCGGTCTCGTCATGCGAGACCGACATCGAGACCGAAATTTTGTCTCGTCTCGCGGCCAGCCCTACGAATGACAGTGGGAATGATCTAATTATGGAGTAAGTGAGACCTGGAGGAGTTTTAAAGCGTTTAATAATAATAATTGAATGCCACTTGGCAACGGTAAGATCCAAGCAGTTTTTACCACACCGAACTGATAAATAGTCAAGATCCTGTTTAATAAGAGAAGTGTCTTGAAAAATTTGATATCATCGGCGTAGAGTTAGATGGAAGAATGTTGTTGACCCTATCAATATCTTTACTTTAAAGAATGAACAAAAAAGGTTCAAGATGGCTGCCATGGAGGACACCGGAGGTAGCTTAGAAAGGGTAATAGGTGGCAGATCTGAAACGAACACTGTAATTCTGGTTTTAAAGGTAAAAGGAAATCCATTTAATCCAATTTAATAAAAAGCCCAGAGTGAACAATTTGAAAGGCTTTGTTGAAATCGGTTGAAATTACATCGACTTCACAGCATGCACATAACCAGCAAAGTTGTATGTAATATGAGTCTAAATAACATTTGCATTTTTTTAATGAATGGATTGAGTAGTGTCATTGAGTTTATACACATAGAGCAACCACGTCAGAGTTATGATATCACCAATTTTGGTGGCGCCCTTATTTGCATCTAGAACAAGAACCAGTGATATACAATAAAAGAACCATTTACTCCTCAAAGTAGATTATTTACACCTTTAGGTACTGGTATTGTCTATCACTGGTTCTTGTTCTAGATGAAAATAAGGGCGCCACCTACATTGGTGATATAATAACTCTGACGTGGTTCCTCTATGCGTATAATCTCAATGGTAGTGTGTAGAAAATGTACTCACTACAGAATTACATACTTTTTCAGATAACCAAACCTCTTTAAGCCATCGATATAAAGAATTCCTTATTGACTTTATCTTAGTAAAACAATGTATGTACCTATTTAATATAGATTTCACAACGTTATGAATACAAAACGTTTGTGTGATGATTCAACACAATTATCAATATATGAGATGATTAAAAGGTATAACTTCGAGAAAAATTTATAATAATGGTGCACGGAAAGAATTGAAAAATCACCAATTGCAAAATTTTACGTTGTAATTTACGAAACTCTTTTTTTTTTGTAAATCAAGGCGGTTTTATTAAAAAATAACTGAAAAGTTTGTAATTTACTACTCAAATCATCGTAA
This sequence comes from Melangyna quadrimaculata, assembly GCA_949320155.1. NCBI lineage: Eukaryota > Metazoa > Arthropoda > Insecta > Diptera > Syrphidae > Melangyna > Melangyna quadrimaculata. Next base: position 453,358,956 of record OX439483.1, on the reverse strand, counting down.
AAAGCTAAATTTTATAATTCGATATTTATTATCAAAAGTTATAATTCGAACTTGTTGACTTGAAATTTAATACTTCAGGGGAATAATTTAATTTTACAATTTATTGATCTTGGTTTGCGAAATTTAAATGGTGATTTTCATTTTCTCAATGCTCAAACCAGCAAAATGTAAGTAGCTACGATATAAATATTGCGACCACACATGATCGCAATTTACGAAAATAGCTATTTGCAAGACTATACAGTAAATTAAAATTTTTTTAGGTGTAATCTAAAACTTCCGGGGAATAATTTAAATATTGATATGGTGATTTGAAGCAACGAACAAGTAAATAAGTTTTTAAAGTGATTAAGTTTTAACATAGTCCCTTTGAATCGTGCCATGGCCTAGGTGGTAGTGTATTGGATTGATATGCGGAAGGTACCAGGATCGAATCCCAGATAAATCAAGTAATTAAAATAAAAGTCTTTTTCAAATATATAAAATTCTATATACATTTCAGAATAAAAAGGAAGAGGCTGCAAACACCCCTGTTGCGGACAAAAATAACAAAACAAAAATACACGTAAATTCGTAGATTTGAAAATTTTAATTTTTTTTCATTTTGACTACGAAATAATAATAATAATTCAATTTGTATGCCTGTAATAAAAATAAATTAGAAAAAACTACTACCTAGAGTAGGGATCGAACCCCTCCAGGTTAGCCATCAAACACTATATCCAAATTGATAAAAATTGATATCAAATTGCGATTCGCTAATGGCAATATTTTTTTTCCTCGATCGAATTATTGATACTCAAAAGTGTTGAAATATAATTTTTGAGTGTCAATATCTTCATTTCGCTCATTTTTTAATATTGCAAATAAAAAGTCTTAATTTGGTAATTTTCAATCCAAGGTTCATTTTTCGTTATTTGTAGCTTATTTTTCTTGATCTGATCTAAGAATTCTTTCCGTGTGGGTTTTCAGGATTTGGCACACTTCTTATTTATGTAAATAAAAAAACTTTTTTTCAAACATAGTTAAGTAGCTAGAGGTAGAGTGGGTAGGCGAAAGAATGAACTATGCACACATATTAAACGCCATTAAATGGTATACTGATGGATCGAGAATGACTGACCGAAGGTTCTGGGGCAGGTATGTTTGGGCCAAGAACCAAACTATCTGTACCAATAGGACATTCCACCAGCATTTTCCAGATTGAAGTAAACGCCATAGATAAATGTATAGAACGAAACCCCGAAAGAAACTACTGAAATCAAAACATTGTCTTTATGTCAGACAGCTAAGCCGCGCTCAAAGCTCCTATGACATTAGTTCAAAATTGGTATGGGAATGCTAGATTCTGCATTACCCATAAGGAAATACCCGACCACATACTAGGCAAATGTCATGCACTCGTGCATCAAAGACGGAATATCAGTGGTCACCATCTGAAGGAGAGGAATTTATCGTCACTAAAAGTACTTCAAATACTATAGAAGAATTATAGAGTTCATAATTTAGATAATTTGTTCCACTGTATATAACGTTTGGTTGTATGCGCTATTGTATGTAGTTTAAGGAAACAACAGTTGAATAATCCTAACAATTAAACTATACGAAACCCAACTGAATGGACTGGTTGAAGTTTTGTACACCAAATATATTCTGTCGTCTGTGAAAGAAGAAACTATGTATTTATACGATAACAACGAATATGTTAAAAAATATATCACATTTTTTTTGTTTTTCATTTTAATATGACGTTAGAAATTAATAGTTAGTTTAAAATAAATAAAAAAAAGCACCAAATGATTTTGATATACGCTGTATCGTAAAAGTCTCCGTACAGCTTCAACTTTTTTTTGTTTGCTAAAATATTATTTAAAGTACCTACTACTTACATTTGAGACAATATGACTATAAATGAAAGAAATACTTTTATTTAAACAAAAAAAAAATTAAAATACATTTTTATTTCGAAAAAATAAAACCAAAATTCATTGAATCCAGAAGTAATTTTGGTACCCAATATTTAATTTTAGCATAGTTAATTGTCTAGTTTTGTTTTTTTTTATGTTGAATGCTGCAATGGAAGGTAAGTTTAGGGTCGATTATAGTAACATTCGGGGGCTTAGGAAGAATTTCTGTGCTGCATATGTTCATACTGTAAAAAAAAGGCCAGCAGTCTTCGCACTAAGCGAAACCCAGGTTGGTGAAAATTCCGATCCCTCGGAATTCAGACTCCAAGGTTATAATTTAGTGCCGCTATTTTTTCCACATCATGGTCTTGCCGTCTTTGTACGTAATGATGTTGTTTACAGCTCCAACCACAATATGGCCAATGTATAAATACAAATTTTAACTTCATGTGGTTCAAGTTCAACATCCATAAGCGCATTATTCATACATGTTTTATTTACCGCAGCCCAAGTTTGGACGGCAATTCGACTTCCAACGAATTCGATGCGCTATCTGACTCTATCCAGAGAATTGTTTCCCATTATCCGCACAGTGAAATCGTTGTTACGGGCGATTTCAATGTACACAATTCTACGTGGTTGCGCTATTCAGGCCAGACAACACCCGAAGGAAGGTATGTCGAGATTTTTGCTGAGTTAAACCACCTGACTCAGCTTGTTGACGAGCCTACTCGGATCCCTGACGTTACTGGTCAATCCGCCAACACTCTAGATTTGTTTCTTACCTCCGACCCTGGTAAATACACCATTAGTGTATTATCACCTCTAGGCACATCAGACCCTTGTGTCATATCTGCGAATTTCTCGTGCCACCAAAACACAGTTAAAGAAAAAACTCCCAAGAGAACCGTTTGGCAGTGCGAGAAAGCCAACTGGAACGGTCTCAATGTTTTCTTCAGGAACTTTAACTGGTCACTATGCTTCCTCGATAGTGACGTAGAGTCCAGTGCAGATATGATTACAAACTTAATTCTTTGTGGAATGAGAAATTGTATCCCGAATAGGGTGAAATCTATCAAACCAAAGAAAACTCATGGTTTGATTCGTGCTGTAAGGAGGTTATTAGGGTTAGAGAAGTAAGCTTCCGTTGTTATAAAGCCAACCCTACTGAGGAAAACCGGAAAAAGTTTCAACAAGCTAGAAAGACCTGCAACGTTCATATTCGACGAACCAAATTTTTACATGATCAAAAATTACGGCAAAAAATTCTACAATGTCCCAAAGGTAGTAAAAATGTTTGGTAATTTGTTAAAAACATACAAAACACCACCTCGTCCTCTGTTCCAACGCTCGTCTTCAATAACACCCGTTTTGTCAGCTCGTTAAATAAAGCCAATTTGCTTGCGGCACAGTTTGCTGTTAATTCAACGCTGCCAGAAAGTGTTATGGCTCCTCCTGTACTTGAGAGCGTAAATGATTTTATGGGACAAATCTTCTTTCGCACTCGTGCAGTTGCTAGAGTTCTAAAAGATCTCGACGTACACAAATCCGCTGGCCCGGATAGTATCCCTCCCATCGTTCTGAAGAAGTGTTCTTCAACGCTGGCAAAACCACTGCGTAAGCTTTTCCATCTGTCCTACTCTACTGGTCTCTTTCCGAGTGGATGGAAAACAGCATTTGTCCAGCCTGTCCCTAAAAAAGGCGTATCTTCTTCACCCTCAAATTATCGACCAATTGCACTTACGTCCCTTCTTTCCAAGGTCATGGAAACGCTGATTAATTTTCAGCTCAAGAAATATCTCGAGGAACTAAAGCTTCTTAATGACCGGCAGTACGGCTTTCGTAGCAATAGGTCCACTGGTGATTTGATGGTATATCTCACCGAACAGTGGAACAAATCTTTACATCGTTTTGGAGAAAGTAAGATTATTGCACTTGATATTTCAAAAGCGTTTGGTAGAGTTTGGCATCAAGCTCTTTTATCGAAAATGCGCGCATTTGGTTTTGATGAATCTCTTCTTCATTGGATTAGAAATTACCTTTCGGACCGTTCAATACAAGCTGTATTGGACCGTTTCAAGTCTGGAATCCACAAAATAAATGCTGGTGTGCCCCAGGGCTCCGTTTTGTCTCCGACTCTCTTCCTTATTTTTATAAATGATCTTTTGTCTGAAACTTCTAATCCATTAAACTGTTTCGCTGACGACAGTACGCTCAGCTTTTCATATTCGTTTACAGATTCACATCCATGTACTTCGGATGTGGAACTTGAACGGCAGCGTATGATAAGCTCACTAAATTCTGATCTCGACAGCATTGTACAATGGGGAATCAAAAACCGCGTAGAATTTAATGCTTCTAAAACTCAATGCTGTCTCCTGTCGTTAAAGCGAAACCCACTCCCAATGCCACTATCAAGGAAGGGCACTTGCATCGAGGAAACCAAACAGCTCTCAGTTCTCGGTATTTGTATCACAGACCACCTTTTGTGGAATGACCACATATTTGATGTCGCAAAAAACGCTGTTAAGTGTTTAGGTTTTCTCCGCAGATGCAAGAATTTTTTTTCCCCTTCTGGCTATGATCTACAAAGCCTTTATTCGTCCAAAACTTGAGTACAATTCTCATGCCTGGGCAGGAGCTCCAAAAATGCACTTAAGTTTGTTGGACAGAAAACAAAAGAGAGCTTTAAAAATGATAGGTGAAGGATCTATAACGGAAACAATTACATCTCTCGAACACCGCCGTAATGTTTCATGTCTTTCTCTATTTTACCGTTAATTTTATAAACAGTGTTCTAGTGAAATAGCCAGTTGCATTCCTCCCCTTAAACAATTCAACCGTAATACTCGCGCTTCTAGGAATGCCCATCAGTTTACCCTCGAGCCCAACTTCGGACGTACTGTTAAGTATAGAGATTCTTTCTTTAGTCGAACCACAAGAATGTGGAATACTTTACCTGGCTCTGTGTTTCCCTCTTATTACAGTATTCAGACATTCAAAACAAATGTTCATCGGTATCTCCTTTTTAAACCTTTCCAATTTCCTGAACGCTCGCACTGCGTGTAAATATTTTAAGGGTAATAATAATCCCTTTTGTGCGCGCAAAGTTTAAAAAAAAAAAAAAAACCCCTTTAAAATTCCTGAATAAAAAAGTCTCCGTACATCAATAGAATTTACCTACAGGGTGATTCACCTAAAGGTCTACCAAAAAGTTAAAGCGCGTAGGTTGGGGTCGAAACACTCAAAAACTCGTATAAGAAAGAGGGAGGTCTATTAACCCCCTCCCTCCCCCCCGTAGAGTAAAATTCCTAGAGCCATCCGGTTTTCAGAAGTTGACTGAGAATCAATTTGAGCATTGAATTTTGGAAACAAAAATAGTACCTAACAAAGAAAACTTTTGAAAAAAATTAGTTTGACATTTTTGTGTTAATTTTTTTTTTCAAAATTTTAAGTTTCAAATTAATTTTTCGAAAACTGTTCACTACAACAACTTTATTTAAAAATAGTTTAAAAGAAGGGATTGCTGGGTTTTCAAAAAAGTATAACACGTTATTGTACGTGTTACCGTTGTTTTTTAATCCTTTTTTTTCTGTCTTATGTCAATGTTTTTTGATAATTGCCCCTCCTGCCTCTTCGGTGGGTAATAAACTCCTAAATTTCATGTTTTTCTAAATTTATGTTTTTCTGGTTTCAAATCATTATTATATTAAGGGTTTGAAACTATTAACCTATTATTCCCCGTAGATTTATTACTCCCTGTAGAGTTAGCAAAAAACCCTAATAAATTGGTATGACAAAGTTGCTTATATTGTTGATAAATTTTAATTAATATTAACAACTCTATCTAATAAGCTCCCTAAAATCTTCTAATAAAAGTCACTGTGTAGGGTAATGAATATAAGCATTAACAAAATAAATTCACATTTATAGTAAATCTAGTGGGATTCCTTCTCTATATTAAATACATATAAAACATCATGTTTATCTTTTTGTTCAAACAAAATAGTTCTTAACATAATTAACACATAACATTTGCGTGGGGTTAGATTTCTTAGAAGAAATTATGTAGTTAGTGATAAAATAGTCAACATATTTTTAGCATCAGTTTAGAAATTTTGATTTGTAGGGGGTTGGCTGAAATTTGAAAACATATTAATTTAGAAAAAAAATAAACGAAAAGTTCTGTATATATTCTTTGTTGTTAAAAATACTTCTCATACAATGGAGATGGCCGATTTTTCTTTGGTGCCTGGGCTATACCTTGAGGTCACTGCAAAGAAATTATTTAACAAATATTAACTAAAAATACTTTTTGCACAAATATTTCCAAATTGAGCATCCTTTAGCTTAGGCAAATAATTGTACTTTTTCTGCAGAAAAAAAAAACAAGTGAACAATTGTCCATCGGGTGTGCATCAATAGTTATTATATTTTGAAAATATCAAATTTTGGCTTATAACTCCGAACTGGTCAATATCATCGAAAAGTATTTCATGCAAAACCTAATAGACTAAGAGCCCAGGGCCGCCAGACATACGTCATTTTATCAAAGCTAAGATTTTTTCTGCGAACAGATACTATGGTAGCTAAGAACAAATGGATACTAAGAATCTTCAATCCGGGTGCAATTAAGAGGTAGCGAGTGTTAAAGTTGCATACAAATATTGCAACATTGCATTATTTTATCAAAGCTGAAATTTGGATATGTGTTTAGGGGATGGTAATTAATTTGACACTTGCCAGACATCTACAGTGGGACCTAACGTGAGCCAGACACTTAAAATTTGATAGAGTTTGGCATCAAGCTCTCTTATCGAAAATGCGTGCATTTGGTATCGATGAATCTCTTCTTCGTTGGATTAGAAATTACCTTTCGGACCGTTCAATACAAGAAATCCACAAAATAAATGCTGGTGTGCCCCAGGGCTCCGTTTTGTCTCCGACCCTTTTCCTAATATTCATAAACGATCTCTTATCTGAAACTTCTAATCCATTAAACTGTTTTGCTGACGACAGTACCCTCAGCTTTTCATATTCGTTTCTTGATTCACATCCATGTCCTTCGGATGTGGAACTTGAAGGGCAGCGTATGACAAGCTCATTAAATTCTGATCTTGACAGTTTTGTCCAGTGGGCAGTAAAATACCGTGTAGAATTTAATGCTTCTAAAACTCAATGCTGTCTCCTATCGTTAAAGCGGAACCCACCCCCAATGCTGCTATCCATGAGCGGCACTTGCATAGAGAAAACTGAACAGCTTTCAGTCCTCGGTATGTGTATCACAGACTTTTGTGGAACGTCCACATATTTGACATCGCCAAAAATGCTGCTAGGTGTTTAGGTTTTCTCCGTCGATGCAAGAAATGTGTCTCCCCCTCTGATCTGGCTGTGATCTACAAAGCCTTTATTCGTCCAAAACTTGAGTACAACTCCCATATTTGGGCAGGTGCTCCAATAACCCACTTGAGTCTATTGGATAGAATTAAAAAAAAGAGAGCTCTTAAAATGATAGGTGAAAGAACTATAACGGAAACGTTTACATCTCTGGAGCACCGTCAAAATGTTTCATGTCTTTCGTTATTTTAACAAACATTGCTTAAGTGAAATAGCCAGTTGCATTCCTCCCCTTAAACAATTCAACCGTAATACTCGCGCTTCTAGGAATGCCCATCAGTTTACCCTTGAGCCCAACTTCGGACGTACTGTTAAGTACAGAGATTCTTTCTTTAGTCGCACTACACGAATGTGGAATGCTCTACCCAGCTCTATCTTCCCCTCCAATTGTGATCTACAGACATTCAAAACCAATGTACATCGGTTTCTCCTTTCAAATCACCTCCAACCTACCTAATCGCTCTTGCTGTGTTTATCACTTTAAGGCTATTCACAACCCCTTTAGCGCGCGCTAAATATAAAAAAAAAACAATGGTCGCCTCCCGTCCTATCTAGTTCGATGTACATCAGGACGCACAGACAAACAGTCTTGTCAAAAATCACTTTTTCATTCTGATTAAAACCTCGATTTTCTTGACACGAAACCAATACTTGTCCTTTAGACTAATGATGAGAATGAGTTCAGGAAACCGTTACACATACACCATGTTGCTAAAAAATCTATAATACACTCTATTGTACGAAGTACATAAGAATGTTTCATAATACAATCTCTAAATTCTAGGTACTTTTAAAGTACTGGTATAAATAAACTAGCTAAAAAGAGTTCTTGGAATTATTTAATTGGACTTGTTAAGTTGATGCTTGTTTCATTTCATATCTATATCGTAATATTTTCATTAAAGGTGTTGGTAGAATTAAAGTTTCGAACTTATTCTGTAAAAGTTTTTAAATTAGTAGGTACAAATCCTCTTCAAAACTATATAGTTTTCTTATAAATCATCCTGGTTGCACCCATCATCAATTATGACATAGTTGTGAACTCGTGAAGTCTTCTTATATTTTTCCACTAAGTAATTAAAACCCAGGAATCAGTGACTGGAAAAATGTATACGAAACTCATTAAATTAACATTCTATTGAGAGTTGAATATGATGAACGATGAATGAGAGGATCCTCATCAAAGGATATTATTTTATTTCAATTAGGTACACTTATTTCATAATAATGTATATACCTAAGTAAGACTGTAATTAGTCAGCACTCATATGTGGAACACTGAGTATCTATACTCTACTCACTTATAGTTTTTCATCTCGAAGCAAAACCACCTCTATACATACCAAGGAGATTGCTACGTCTTGAAAGTTTTATGATATCCGTATTCATTTTGCACCCGGAGATCCTTTTAAAAGATGCATCACTTGAGGAAAATCATCAGAGACATTGAAAATATTCATATAGCATACAGGGAAATATAGGTATGTTAAGATAAAGGTACATAGGTATTCATTTAATATGCTTCACAAAACTGAACAAATCGACTAATTGGCTTCTTTTCATTTCATGTAAATAGATATGTACCTTACCTTCCTAAATAAGTTGTCTTCTGAAAAGCAATTTTAGAAATAAACTAGCTAGTTCCTTTTGGATTTATAATAATAATATATTCAGAGGTTTACCCTGAACATTGCACATAATGAACATGCCAGTAGAAAATAAATATAATATGAATTTAGGATGCACAATGCACATGCACTATATTTGCATGTGAAAAGTGTTAACAAATATTTTTTGTAAAGGAATAAGGTAACTTATGTACTTTGATTTTTTCGAACAAATTGTTTAATGAAAAAGTATGATAATGTGGTGGGTTCATGTAAAATGCGGTTTCTTCATTGAATTCTGCCCTCAAAACACGAGACCCAAAACCACCTTAAAACAGTTTTTGCTGTAAAATTAGTTTCGAAATAAGTCAACTAAGGCTGCGAGGAGCTACATTTGCATATGCTCGAATATCCTAATAAAATTTAAAATTAGGTAAAAATGTTCAAAACAGTGCCCTTAATAATTATGAGTGTCAAGTTAGCGAAACAACATTCGTTTGATTGACATTTGTCTTCTGTCAGGAGTGGTTGTATCAAAAAGATTTCCTCCTTAAAATGTAAAATTAAAAAAAAATAAAAGTACGAAAACATCTCCCAAGTGCAATACAAGTGTTCCCAAAAAGCATAACTATTAATTGGAATACGTGCTGAGAAAGTTTTATCCGTAAGAAACCCGTGATTAAGAAAATAGTGAGTTGAAATAAGCTAACCTCAATAAATGCTCAAAAGAGGCTTAGATGAAACTTCCCCTGAACATCCACAAAACGAAAAACGATACTCTGCTTTAACGAAAAAAGACCACAATATTAAAATGGGATCCACCTCCGAAATAAAGGTTGAAGAGATTATGAGGTTGAAGAGATTATGAGGCAGTTGTTGAAGGAGAACAACAATGAACTCTTCAGTCATCTTGCAACCAAATTTGACCTGCAACAACTCCATGTTGAATTCACTACTGTAAAAAAATTGCAGAGCTAGAAAATCGCAACAGGATGCTTGAAAATCAGATAGACAGGATACTTCAGAAAAGCACAAAAACAAACTTGGTTGTTCGCTTACCACTTGAAAACAACGCGGATGCGTGCGAAACTGCTAAGTCCATCTGTTCCAGCCTCGTACACGACGGCAATCCAAGTTCCAGCGTCGAATCTGCATTCAGTGTTAGAAGCCACAACGCAAAAATGACAACTATTATTGTAAGGATGAGGTCCCGCGAAGCCTGGAATGTTTTACGAAATGTTTATACCCTTAAAGGGAACATTCATACGGATTTGCCTTTTAATGTGCGTCAAAAGCGAGCCAAACTTATGCGCATAAGAAGGGTGCTCCACGATATGGACCCACAAAGGAAAATAGTTGTCCGGGACGACAAGCTGCTGATTGATGGCAAACATTTCACCTGGGATTCCGAACAGGGGCTTAAGTGTGGTGAGAATGACGGTCGTAACATCTTAAACACAATATTTGGAGACATTTCAATTTTAAATAATTTAATGAATGCACTTCTCAAACAAAATAATGTGTACCAAATGTCACCAAATGTCTAAATGTATTTACTTTATATTATTGAGTTGATTTAAAATAAATATTTAGTTTTTAAAATATGTATATATCTGGCAATGACTGACGTGAACGAACGTAAACGAAGACCGTAAACGATATTCGGTATTTCATGTGTAAGTATACTCCATACTCCACCATATTGTCTGTTCTTGATATATTCTGTTTATTCACTTTTCTCTTGACAACCGACCTGAGCGGGCGTACATACCTACTACAAGCGGAGTATTACATCACCAAATGTCATCAACGCTGTCAACGAATCTGACAACTTAGCACACAGGGGATTTAACAACCAGCAGTAAATTTGGGTGCAACACAAGCAGTAGAGCACGTTTACACGATGCATGAGATGCTGCAGTCTACCAAATTGAAACGAATTACAAGCAAAACATTAGATTATTAAGTTATAACGTCTCAGGTTTAAAAAATAAATTAATATATGTTAACTTTTTCAATTACATAAAACAGTTTGATATTTTCATGCTTTTTGAAACACATTTGTTAGAAAATGAGGTCAATAGTTTTAAGAACTGTTAGGGTATCGCAAGAACCTTGTGGGCGTAAATTTGAATTGGAGAAGGTCAGCTAATACATTCTTTATGGCCGTTAAAATTGGCAGTGACAAAATGTGTATAGTTCCTATTTATTTAAATTGCAATCACTGGCAACAGGAATTTGAAAAGCTAAATAAAACTTTTGATGAGATTGATACAACAAGTCTGATGCTTATTGGCGATTTTAATAGCAGGATCGGTCTGTCTCAAAACAACTTTGTCAGTGCACATCTGCCTAACATAAACTTGAATCGTAAGTCTAAAGTCACAGTCTGTGATAATAAGGAGTTAAAATTTTGGAACTTGCGGATGCTTTCGACTGCCATGTTTGGAACGGAAGCAGCATAGGCGAATGTGAGGGAGAATTTACTTATGTTAGGGGGGCAGCCTGCTCTGTAATAGACTATTGTTTTACATCCGGAAGTTAGAACACCATCCTAAATAGTTTTAAAATAGGAATTCAGACATTCTCAGACCATATGCCACTCGAAATCACCTTTTCAACGTACGCAGCGGAACTCCCTGATAGCACAAGGCAACTTAGTCTTATCCCAAAATTACTCTGGAATGAAAGAAATCAGGACACTTACCGTGAAAATTTGTCAGAGGAGCTAGAAGAACTCATAACATCGAGTGCTAAAATAGAATTAATGTCGCTAACAAATATAATTAAAAACTCGAACCCGAAAAATCCACCAGCAAGCAAAAAATCAGCATATAAGCAACAGTGGTTTGATAAGCATTGCTTGAAAGCAAGAGAACTTTTTCGAATTCACAATTTGCCAGAATTGAATGCGTTGTACTCTGATGCAAATAAAGTTTTTAAGCAAACTTGTTTTATAAAAAAGGCGGCCTTCGAGCGAAAGAATATTGAAGTCATCAATAGCACACGTTGTTCTGCTGAATGCTGGAAAGCCTTTAAGTGTGTTAATGGTAAAAGAAATATTATTTCTCTGGGCTTTGAAGCATCAAGCCTTAAGCACCATTTTAACAGTCTTCTCAACACAACGTCAAGTTCACCTCTGGTTCAGTACGCGGATCCATTTATCTTGGATGAGTTCTTAGATGCGCCGTTCACGTTTCATGAAGTTCGAGATGTAATTGAAAACTCCAAAGTAAATAAGGCCCCTGGTGATGACCGCATTCCATTTGAATTTTATAAGCACGCCACAGATGACTTCATTTCAGCGCTAAGTAATGAGTTCAATCAAATATTTAAAGATGCAACAGTTCCTGATTGATTCAAGAAATCAATAATATTTCCACTATACAATAAAGGGGACTATGAGGATCCGTGAAACTATAGAGGCATTTCCTTCCTTAATACCAGTGCTAAGCTTTTTGCTGGGCTTATTCATAACAGGTTGACGCAGTGGGTAACGGATAAGAAAAATTTGTCAGAATTCCAGGCTGGATTCAGGAAAAAGTTTTCTACAATAGACCATATTTTTTCCCTATATAATATTGCTGACATGTATATGAAAAAAAAGAAAAAATTGTATGCGTTCTTTGTAGACTATCGTGCAGCTTTTGATTATATTGTGCGGGACGCTCTTTTCTACAAATTATATGCGATTGGTATTTCCAGTAAAATTATAAACGTTTTGAGAGCTTTGTACGATATGAACATGGCATTTGTATGGGATGGAAATACTGTTTCAGATGAGTTTCCAACAACCATGGGTCTAAAACAAGGCTACATTCTAAGTGCTCTGCTCTTCACATTATTTATTAATGATATAACGGATACAGTCAGAGGAGGGATAGTCATTGGATAGACATTGTCTTCTTTGCTGACTCGGTAAATGGCATGCAACTTATGATGAATAGAATAGAAATTATTGCCAACACTGGAATCTAGTAGTAAATATTCAAAAATCAAAAATGATGGTGTTCAGAGGTGGAGGTGGCAGACATTCGAGAAGCGAAAAGTGGAACTTTAACGGTGAGATGGTTGAAATTGTGCGGGAGTACAAATATCTTGGAGTTCTATTACCATCAAATTTGAATATGATTAAGCACGTAGAGGGAAAACTTGATGAGGCGAAAAGAGCAATTTTTTCGGTGTGGGAGCACTGCTTTAAATGCAACTACATACAGCGATACAGCATACTGCCAAACAAAGGCTATTTCGCTCTACAGCTGTGTCAACTCTCCTTCATGCAGCTCAAGTTTGGGGTTTTTGCACCTTTGAAGCTGTAGAGAAGTTCCTGCGCTATTTTATAAAAAGGATTTTTCGCTTACCAAGAAATACTCCAAATTACATGCTTTACCTAGAAACGGGAACACCTCCTCTTATAATAAACACCCTTGTCACGCATTTCAACTGCATCGTTAAGGTTATGGAGATGGAAAATGAAAGAATACCAAAAATCATTCTTAACAGTATGATGCAGTCAAGAGGGTCAATGATGGACGACTGGGAAAGTTTGGCAATCATATACGGCACAAACATAATAGCTGCCCAAAACGAAAACCCGACATCCATGAGAATCAAGTTCAATGACATGTTAGCAAAATATGGTAATGTCCTGTATGACAGATATGTGTCTGAAGCTGGATCTTCCCTGTTAAGATGCTTTTATAGCCGTTTGAATTACAACCTTGGGAACTGTTCGTATCTTCTTAACAGCAACTCAATTAATAAGATAAGCATTATTTTCAAAACGAGAGGGGAATTGTTGAAGTTAAACTTTATGCCACATCGATCCGATCTACCAATACAATGCAGTCTCTGCAATACGGAAGCACGGGAAGATATTTGTCACTTCATTGCAATATGTCCAATTTTGAAAGAGTTCTGGATGAGGTATTTTAGTAAAAGGAACTTAGATGAAGACGAATTACTTAGTATACTAAACGGAGAGAAAGGATGGGATACACTTTATAGATATGTTGTTGCTGCACAAAATTACAAAAACTGCATAATTAAAGGACATTTTTAGAAAAAAAAAATTAATTGCTATGTACCTTTATAGATACTTACTAAAATCTTTTTGTTATCTTAATATTTATATTCATAATGTCAATCTGGTAGACGGCCGTAGGCCAAACCATTTAGACTTCGGAAATATTTTGTTTCACTATGTATTCATTTATAAAGAAATAAAATCAACTAACTAACTAACATTCATGGATTGAATTGGATAATTTGTCGTTAATTAGTTGTGACAATTTCAATTTTGTCGTGTAATGTTTTTTACGGTTTTTGTGTTGCTTCGCTAACTTTATATCAATTAGGTAAGCTGAGGGCCTTTCAAAAAGTGGTAAAGAGTCCTTAATAATAAGCCTAAATCCAGGTTTTGGGGACCCATGAGCCTGGCGAAAATCAATTTTTTCAATTTTGGTTGTATATTTACTTGAGAACCGCTATGATTCGGTAGGGACAAGATACCAAATTCTGATTGGTCATGACCTGGCATTTCACCAGTTTCACTTTATTCTTTTGTTCATGGGACACCCTGTATATAAACAAACAAAATATGTAAAGATTTTTAAAATCACATGGCATACACACTTTTTTTTGGGCTCTTTTTTATTTTAAATGGTATTTTTATACTCTCGTCAACAAAAATTATGAGTACCTACAGGTCTTATGGGCGAGCTTTTTTTCGAAACAATGGCACCTTTGTAAACTCTCACCACACTGAATTGAGAAAACTGTCACTGAAAAAGATGCAACCCACTGACCCGTACGGATACGAGTTGTTTTTGTAATTCCCTGCAGAATATCGTTCACTCCATCATGAAAAATATACATTCAACACAGTTACCATTGCCCATTAAAAGCAATACAAAAGAGATTTTTCAGCGGTGAGCTTTCTGTTTTAAAGCTTTTGAGAACAAAATGTTGTAAGGTGAGAAGGAGAAGTGTTGTCAATTTGATGTTCACCTTTTTATTTGTTTTTATTTCTGAATAACTCGTTAAAATGCAGTTAATTTCTTTTTCGATCTGGGTGTTTATGATGCAGAAAAGAGTTATTTGCACAAAGTCTCCAAACGTTTACAATATTATATGGATACTGGAAACGCAATAAGAGCGGTAAATATGCTTGGGCATGGAGAATCTCAAAGGGCTGTTGCAAGTCGTATCGGTTTGTCGTGGAGACCTATCCGAAACGTGTGGGAATGGTTCCACGAAACCGTGAGTGTAGCAAGGAGACCTGGATCAGCAAGAATCAGAGGCACAACTTCAAAAGACGACCGGTACGTTCGGATAACTGCACGTCGGGATCGTACCATAACCGCCGGGGCCTTACAAACTAAACTGTGGCAGTCAACTGGCACTCTGATGAAACATGAACATACGCAATCGACTGCACGAAGATGCTCAAAGTTCCAGAGTGCGTGCTATTCGGCCTAAACTGACAGCGGCCCATCGGGCAGCTCGACTAAGGAGCGCTCGTGAGTATTTGGATTTGACTATGGACCACTGGAGGTCTGTTCTCTTTACAGAAAATATTTAAGTGATGACAAACGAATAGCTACGCCTGTGGAGAAGACAAGGTGAATGTTTTACTGCTCCGTGCATTCACGGAAGTTACCGTTTTGGTGGCCCAAGTGTTATGGTATGGGCTGGAATAAGTTAACTCGGCAGAGCAGAGCTGATAATCCTGGATGAGGGTACTGTTACCGCTCCTAGTTATGTTTAAATGGTAATACGACATGTTCTGGTCCCATTTCCACAGAGAATTGGCAATGGGTTTGTTCTTATGGAGGACAATGCTCGCCCACATACAGCCCGTATCACCAAAGGAGCTCTCTCTGACGACAATATTACACTTTTACCAAGGCCAACGAAGAGCACAGATCACAATCCCATTGAGTATTTATGGGACCAGATAAAAAGAAGCCTCAAAGAGAAAAACCAGCCATATCAACAGTAAACAGGATCTCATAAACGCGTTAAAAGCCTGCTGGGAGCGCCTACCCGAACAAAATGTTACTCATCTGATCGAAAGCGTCCCAGATAGGCTAAGACAGTGCATATGGAGCACAGGAGGCCCACTCGCTATAAGGTAGGAAGGTTAGAGATGGCGGTCACAAGCATCCTCACTCGATGAACAAATTAACGCTGTAATGCGCCGCCATTTTGATACCATAACTCGTTTGACCTGTGAATTAAAAGAACATTTTTTAAGATAATGAGGTTATTTGGTGATAGATCTCGCAACGGATCATCGCCTACGCCCGAGCTGATTTGCCCAGGATGCATACGATCTGATCCCTTAGGGT
This sequence comes from Melangyna quadrimaculata, assembly GCA_949320155.1. Lineage (NCBI taxonomy): Eukaryota > Metazoa > Arthropoda > Insecta > Diptera > Syrphidae > Melangyna > Melangyna quadrimaculata. Next base: position 453,342,693 of record OX439483.1, on the reverse strand, counting down.
GATCATCTAGTCGCACACTCGGATACAGTAATCTCTGTACACCTCCGTCTGTTTGCACAACATGACTTGTGGTTACCAGAGAAAGTACCACCCGCCTGTATGACCAGGCGCTTTTATTGGATTAAGACATGTGATGAAACGGATTTGGACATAGGAAAAACCTCACCATCTTCACTGTGCAACAAGGCAACTTGTTGACTGGTATTGAAGCGAAGGTTGGCACAACCGTGTGATCGTCCGGCGAACCATGAGCCACCTTCAAGAACCTGTAGTCTGCTAGCTCACAGTCAGGAGTTTAAGGAAGAAAATGTTGCAAAAAAAAAAGGAATTAACAATCAATTCTGACTATTCTGTAATAGTTTCCTACTATGAAATAGTGGTATTTATTTTATTTAGTGCATGATGGTATACACAACAACTACCTTATAGTTAAAAATGAATATGAGTAGTAACAACATAGTTTCAAATGAATATATTGTAGTAGTTTCGCTTGCGCGTCGCGATCTCTTTGTTGCATGTCGACCAGTCTGTGATGAGTGTCCTTTGGGAAAAGTTGTTTACAGAAATAGTGGTAAGAAATTTAATAAAAAAAAAAAAAACGAAAACGATTCTAATTATTAAGGTGAAACTTTTAATCTAGAATTGCTCGACGCCAGTGCAGTGGAGAAAAGGTGAAGGACGATTAACAAACCAAAGCTGAAATTATTCTCCAGACATCTGATACCTGTGAGCCAATCGAGGACGACAAGCTGAAGGTATTCAATTTTTGTAATAAGACTTAAATATTTCTAATTTTTTTTTTTTTATTGACTGTAATTTTTTTTATTTCTTATACAGGGTATCCCATTAACAATGGTCCAAACTGAAATTGGTGATAGGCCAGGTGATGAACTATCAGAATTTGGTAACTTTTCCATACCGAATCATAGCGGTTCTAGAGTAACGGCTATTTTTTTAAATTTGAAAAAAATCTAACTTTGAACCAGTTTTTTGCTCACCCTGTCCATAATTGATTTTTGTTTTTTACAAATTTGGCATTAAAAAATTCACTTATAGTTTCACTAACTTTACTGAGTAAAATATTTTTGATTGGCATCACCATTTGCCTACAAATCATTAGTTAATATTGAACTTTCCCAAAATTAATTTTTGACCTCAATATTCTGATGAGCCCCCTGAATAAAATTCGTATGGCTCAATACAAGTTTTATATTTCAAAAATTGCCTATTTTTCTGTAGTTTCAAAAAAGGTATTAAACTTGCCAAAGCTATTTTTAAATAGACAGTTATAACAGTTTGAACCCAATCAAACAGGTTCAAAATCAAACAAAAATAAAACATTTTTGTTCAAATATTTCGATAAAATTAGAATTTCACTTCAAATATAACTCCGAAAGAGCTGAATTTTGGTGGAGATCTTCGTTTTAATGTCATACGCATTTCTTAAATAAATACATTAAATTTTGGCAAGGACTCTTTATTTTCTGTGGTGAAAGAGTATAAATCCAGTATATTTGAAAATTTTACGAAAACCATCAGGTTTTTTAAGAAGTGTCTTTGGAAAACATGCAGCTTATAAAATTCTACAGAAAAAAGATAAACTCCTTTTTTTCGTTGGAGCAAGAGATTTTGAGAAAACGGGGACAAAATGTGTTTTTATACTTTGATGTGGTATTTTCCACACCGTTGCATTTGCGCACATTTGTCTCAAAATTTATTGGTCTAACGGAAAAATGTATCCTAATGGTTTTTTAGAATGCTATAAGCTACAAGTTTTCCAAAGACACTTCTTAAAAAAGCCGATGGTTTTCGAAAAATTTTCAAAAATACTGGATTTATACGCTTTCACCACAGAAAATAGAAGGTCCTTGTCCAAATTAAAGGTATTTATTTAAGACATCAAAACGAAGATCTCCACCAAAATTCAGCTCTTTCGGAGTTATATTTGAAGTGAAATCCTAATTTTATCGAAATATTTGAACAAAAATGTTTTATTTTTGTTTGATTTTGAACCTGTTTGATTGGGTTCAAACGGTTATAACTGTCTATTTAAAAATAGCTTTGGCAAGTTTAATACCTTTTTTGAAACTACAGAAAAATAGGCAATTTTTGAAATATAAAACTTGTATTGAGCCATACGAATTTTATTCAGGGGGCTCATCAGAATATTGAGGTCAAAAATTAATTTTGGGAAAGTTCAATATTAACTAATGATTTATAGGCAAATGGTGATGCCAATCAAAAATATTTTACTCAGTAAAGTTAGTGAAACTATAAGTGAATTTTTTAATGCCAAATTTGTAAAAAACAAAAATCAATTATGGACAGGGTGAGCAAAAAACTGGTTCAAAGTTAGATTTTTTTCAAATTTAAAAAAATAGCCGTTACTCTAGAACCGCTATGATTCGGTATGGAAAAGTTACCAAATTCTGATAGTTCATAACCTGGCCTATCACCAATTTCAGTTTGGACCATTGTTAATGGGACACCCTGTATAAGATATAATAAAATGCAAAATTTCAATTGAAATGATTTGAGCAAAATTTTGTTATTGTTGATTTTTTGAAGAATTATCAGGGAATAAATTATTCTATTGTATGCTTCAAGTATAAAACTATCAGTTAAGCATTTATAATATTAATAGTCATTCAAAGACTTTTCTATAAGGTCCAATTTGACTATGCAGGATGTTATATGTACATAGCACCTTAAATAGTTAAATTGACTATTAAAAAGTTGATTCTGAAAAAATCAGTTGACTATCAAAATAGCCACAAATAACTATAGTATTGTTAATAACATTAACTATTGAATAGTTGGTTTTACTATTGAATAGCTGATATTGACTATCGAATAGTTATTTAAAAAAAAAAACAAATCAACTGACAATAAACTAGTTAAAAATTACTATTTTACCTTGTAATATTAACTATTTAGCAGTTGGATTTACGAAAATCATTAATTGACAATGAAAATAGTCATAAATAACTATTTTTTAACTATTTAAAATAGTGTTCCCGATTTTTACTATGAAAATAGTTAAAAATAACTATTTTTTTCTTTGAGTGTACGACAGTGAGTATTGCAGGGGATGTCAAGCTTCGCCGTATGTTCTCCTATTGGCCAGTGTCCAGTGCATGTTGCAACAATCCTTGATATGTCTCGCCTGGGTCTGCACATTAGGTTAATAGTTCGGGATTTATTATAGGTAGTCCAGATTTTTCTGGCAATAATGCAGTAAGTTAAACTATTCCACCTACGATTAGATTCTGAGAGAAAAATTGAGAATATATTGACCTTCATAACTCCGAGAGGATTATTGGCTCTTTCCGCAAGTGAGTTATGAAGGGCTGAACCTTGCCTGGCCTGCTCGTCAGCCCGTTCAGAGAATTGGCCCGTTCAATTCTCTTCTCCTCAATGTCACTGTCCCCAGAACCCAGATAAGAGTGACTCTGAGGTTAGTGTTCAGACTCAGCAGCTCATCCTGGCATTGCCGTACTGATTTTGAGGATGATGTAGCCGAATTAATGGCTTTGACAGCCGCTTGACTGTCTGATAAAATAGCTGTATTTCGGTTCTGGTTTGGATTTTGTTTAAGTAGCTTGCATGCTTCCCTGATTGCCAGTACCTCAGCCTGAAAGACACTAGCAGAGTCAGGTAGATGAAAAGACCTGGATATATTTAGGGACTCTGAAAAAATACCCGAACCAACACCGCACTCCATCTTTGACCCATCAGTAAAGATAGTTGTGTCGAATGTCTTTTGTCACGACGCGACATCATCATTCCAATCCTTTCTGGATGGGAATATAACTGTAAAATCCTTACCGAGGCTCATTGAAGGGGTGCAGAAATCAGTGGGAGTCGAAAACATTTCGGTTAGAATTAAACCCGTGATGTTGATGTGCCCATAGGGTTTGGCAAACCAGGAGTTCGATTCTTTTAGTCTTATCGCGCTGCAAGATACCAGGTATTTAATGTGTAATATAGTGGTAAAAGGTGCAGAAAAACTCCTAAAGAATCTGTTGGACAAGATCGAATAGCCCCTGTGGTGCCAATGCTAGCTGTTCTTTGAACATTCCTAAGTTTGTTGATATTATAAGGCCCACTCGCTATTAAGCAAAATATTTGTTAACAAATCATAACAAAAAAATAGTGATACTTATGTTTTATTTTTTTTTTTTTAATTTGCGAAAATTTGTCTTTAAGTTTGTTTTTGTGTTAAATTTGAATAAAAAAAATGTTTCCATATTGATTTTTTGTACTCAAATTCTTAATCCTAAACTAAAGTAAATTAACCAAAAACATAAATATAATAACTATTTTTTTTCAAATGAAAACCAGAAAACTTAATGGGCCTTATTTTGTTTTGAGTAGTTTATATTCACCCAAAAACTTAAATTCGGAATTCAGTTACAATTGCCTTTTTTGTACCTCATTTACCGTGACTTCGTTTCTTGACGACTGACTTCATCAGCTTCTAAGTTTTGCCAAGTCCAAGCAAGCACCAACAGGTGCAAGAAGCCCGCATATTTCATCAGCGTAGTCAAGATTTTGTTAATTATGTCCATTGAGCTCTACTTTCTTTCCCTTCAACAGTGTGCATCATCATCACTTTCTTACCTTTAATGAATCAGTTTGATTAATCAATCCAACCCCTTTCATTTATGAACTAGCTTCCTAGAAAAAACACATACTGCCAAAAAACTAAAACAATATTAATATATTGTTCGCATGCTTAAAACACCTCATTGTCCTACAAAATAAAGAAAAAATATGTACCTACAGAGTGATACATGCACACACAAAAATATTCACATTTTGTTCTTATTTTTATTCAAAATAAATGCTTCTCTCCCACACTTCGATGCTATTTGTAATACTTGTTGGATTTTAATGTGTTGTTAGTTTTCAAAAAAAAAAAACAACTGCCAATTTGATTTTAATAAAACAATTCGATTCCGGAAACGGAACTGATTTATAGAAACTTCCCTTCGTTCCGAATGCTTTAAGGTTTATGAATAAGCTTTCGCCAGTTTATCTTCAAACCAAAAAATGTGTTCCCAGTATTCATCTAAATGCCAAAAAGTATGCAATTAATTTGTTCTTCCATGTGAACAAAAAATTTTAAATCAAAAACAAGAAACATTTAAATTTTGTTTCCAATTAAATTAATTTAGTATGATTTAAGTCAGATTTAAAGTGTGAGTGAGTTGTTAAGCAAGTCAGTGAAGTTTATACACGCAAACAATAACAAACAATAGGTGTGTTTTTTTGGTAACGCTATCGGCAGTACAGTACGATTTACGAAAAAAACGTTTCGCACTATCCGCGGTTGTGCGTTTTTTTTTTTTACTTAAGTTGGTATTCTTGGTTAGTTGTCAAATACCTAATTGAATAAAAAAAAAGAACCAAGAACTTATTTTGCCGGGTCGTGAGGATATCAAAATTTTTAATTCGCTAAAAATTTTGTTTCTATAAATATATGTTCGTTTTATTATTGTTTTTACGATTTTAAATCAATTATTATTTAGCTTTTTTTAGTTTCCATTTGTTTAGCTGCTATTTATTTGAAATATCTTTTGAGTTTTGCTTACTTTTCTTCTGTTAAGAGCAAAACAAAAGTCAAGGGAAGTGGTCGCATAGTCCCGATCTACATTGCCCGATTTTTCCAGAAATCGTGTGAAATGTACACACAGAACGATTTTTTCCTTCTCTTCTTCATGCTTTTATTGCTGTGCTCTTCGTTTTTCATTGATATTCAATCACACCATCAAATGAACGGCACACTGACACCGAACAAACACAAAAAACTGGAAAGAAGGTGAAAGAGAACATAAACAGACTGAAAAAATCGTTCGGGTTTTGTGGTACAAACGATTTGATCCCTATCTCTCACGTCCCCTCACCAACGAACAAAAGATCGGCACTGGAAAAATCGTTCAATGTAGACCGGGACAGACTTTGATCACTTTTGAATTTACGTTTACATGCTAAATAGAGTGGTCGGGTTGAAGTCTAGTTCAGACCTGCATGTAAACGGTGTAATTAAGCGATTTGTACACGATGAATTAAGACTAACGCGAAATATTCGCTGCGAAAACAAATAGTGATGCGTTTTTCTTATAAGATCCCTGTCGAGAAAGCCCTTTTTAAGAAGAAAATAACTGATCAAAGAGTGCAAAAAATTCATTCTCACTTTTTAATAGCAAAAGAAAGAAACTTTCAAGAGGAAAAGCTTTTATATTTATAAAGATAGGGAGTTCTCTGAGATCTTATTAATATAAACTGGCCAACTAAAAAAATAGATCGATTTTTTTGTCCAATGGAAATTAAGAATTATAACTACTCCATGAACACATCCATCGAGACTCAATTTAACTACCAATCGTACCAATTTCTAAAACAAAACAAACACTATCCAATTCGAGACTCGAATAAAAGTCAAAATTCTATCCGCAGTAGGATTTTACTTCTACTTTTATCGGCAGTACGGAGTTGTATTTGTAATACGTGTAAAATCCTACTGCACTGGGGACAGCTTTGCCAAAAAAACACACCTTAAAATAATTATAGAGAGTTTTGTTATAGTTGTATGTGTAAAATGTTTGCTGAGTTGCTATACACTCTTTCATAAAACACGGCTATTATTATTTGATGTTGATGTAATATCTTTAAATAGGCCCCACATTTAAAAAATAGTTTTATTGTAAATTTTTCGCTTAGTCATCGGAACATGGTATATGATCTGTGGACCATGAAAAGCTGAAAAGGTTGTACCTAATGGTGTTTTGTGCATTTTGTGATAGCTATAGTTATGGTCCTTTTTTGATTCGATAATTTTTCTAAGTTCCGAAGTCGATTTTAACGTAAAATGAAATCTGGTCTTGCGCAAAACACGCGCCGGCTGGAATAATGCCGTGTTTCTGTCTAGTTTGGGCCCTAGAAAGTTTTCAGTAGGGAAAATCTAGACAAAGAAAATTTGTCAGATACTTGACAAGCACTTGCTGTATTTCAGTACCGACAATTTAGACGAAGGAAACTTTTCAAACTGTGGCTGTTCTAGTTTTAAAGTAGTTGTAAATAGTTTTATAGTAGTTTAAAGAAGTCTAAGGCCCAATTTTTAAATAGTTAGGAACGGTTAGTTAGTTAGTCATGAAATTTTGTCTAGCTTTAAGATAGTTATAATTTAAATGAACAATTAAAATGAATTTATAAAAAAAAGTGCATTGAAAAAGAAGGGGATCAAGACCCACATGAGCCAGCTTTTTTTTTTTTGCCTGACGAGGCAAAACCGTTCATAATCGTCAAGGCCCGTGTCCTAGCTTTTGCTTACCCTTGCTAGCGCCTTGCCAGAATCTATGTAAAACTTTCTAGTGCTTTGTCGAAAACTAGATGGTTATTCTGCGTGGAGTCTAGTACAGTAACTCTTGATATTACACAATTTTCTGCCAACAAACTTATTCTTGTTAATATAGACCACTTCTCGCAAATCATTGGTGCATATTCCTGTTATGAATGAAACCAATCTCCCAACTTCTTAATATCTGACAATGCCAAAAAAGCCTGTCGTACACACGCAGAAAAACAATCCAGTTTTCTACAAGGCATTAGAGGGTTGTACACTGATACTGGCAAGGGGCTTATAAGGGTTAGCAAAGGCTAGAACAGGGGCCTTGGCGATTATGAACCCTTTTGGCTCGTCAGGCAAAAACAAAACAAAAAACTTTGCTTAGGTGCCAGTTATAGCTATCATTGAAAACCATCATTGAAAAAGTTAATTGTTGATTTTGAGGCCCTTCGAAAGTATAATCATTGAAAATTTTAACGCAGAAGATAGCTTATGATTTCAAATTATTTCTCCTCCAAAAAAAAATTCATTTTGACCCATATCTTCCCCACAACGTAACTTTTAATTTTGTCAATGATCATTGGTAAGGTAGTGATCGTTGGATGGTTGGATGTTGTAGGACGCGGGTAGTCACTGAGTGGCGTCAACACGGCGATGTCCAGTGATGTAACGAATACTACACATCAATTGTGCTTATTTTACCTCCAAGTGGTAACCATCGGGTACTGGTCTCGTCCATCCGGACTTGACTTGCCAAACAAATAAGCACGAGTGTTGAACAAGAGACAAAAATAGCAACACTATAAATACTCTGTCGGAAATGACTGGCTGTATAAGTCGGCTGAAGTCTTAGACGAGCCCATCAAAAGGAAGGTGTGCGGCGGATGAATTCATCAGAATCAACGGTGTCACCAACAGTATGGACGACAGAGACCTTACGTGAGCTACTCTGAAATATTTAGAGCTGAGGTCGGTAAGGAATTTCAGTACTAGCCAGGGTGCTGAAAAAGAGATGGTGGCGGATGAACCCTTCAAGGGTCAACGGCAGCACTCATATCCCCGTAGTGGGCTACTGGTATCGGATTATCCGGCCTGCTGTCCTAAGGCTACACAAGGATCCGGCCCTCCGGGTCTGGGGGTCGTGTGACGGGTTGGCAACCTACCACATGCAAAGAAATCAACCGCTTCGAATCGGCAACTACAGCCTCGGTTAAGGAATGATCAAACGATGACGATGACTATCGAACAAGGACAAAGATTGGATTCTGGAATGTTAAAACTCTTCTCGATAACCGCGAAGAAGGCCCTAACAACGCCAGATTCCTCCAACTTGAGAAAGAATTCCTACGGTACAACCTAGACATCTTGGGTCTGAGTGAAGTGAGATGGTTGAGCGCAGGGCAGGTGGATTCACCTTCGAAAAGCACTTTCTTTATTTACTCCGGAAAACCAGTTGGAAGCTCCCGATGTTCCGATGTTTAATGTTGACTCCAAAGGCGCGGCAAAGTCTTATTACCTGGAAACCCATCAACGACAGGATATTGACAGCCAGGTTCCAGAGTAAATTAAGAAAAATCACCATCATCCAGTGCTATGCCCCAACTGAGGAAGCGTCGGACGCCGAGAAGGACGAATTTTACAGCCAACTTAGCGCGGTTTTCAGAAGCTCGCCGAATGGAGACATCACTATCGTAATGGGAGATCTTAATGCTAAGGTTGGCCAGGACAACACAGCGTTGAAGCACGTTCTGGGTAACCACGGTATCGGGGAATGGAACGACAATGGAGAGCGGTTTGTTGACTTCTGTAACGCAAATCAGCTAGTCATTGGAGGTACTCTGTTCGAGCATAGGATCTCGCACAAGATAAGTTGGTTATCCACAGATCGTCAATGTACAGCGAACTTAATCGATCACTTTGCTATTAGCAAGCGCTTTAAAAATTGTCTTCTCGACGTCCGAAACAGACGCGGTGCTGATGTAGGGTAAGCTCGCGATCGACATCTTATGCTTGCCTACGTTCGTATTCGAATTGCTTCAGTACATGGAAATCGGCAAAACTTCCTGCGTACACCCAGGTACAATACCGACAGATTACGGGATCCTACAGTGCGCCAAAGATATAAGGACCGCCTCGCCGCAGAAGCAGAAGTCATCAGCATTGCCACGCCAGAAAATGCAGACCAACACTGGAGCAATGTGAAAAAGGCCTTTGCAACTGCCGCAACTGAGTCTGTGGGTATAAGGCAGAGAAGCCAAAGCACATGGCTTTCTGCAGATACATGGAGTAAGATTGAAGAAAGGAACGCGATTAGATCCCAACTTGCGGCTGCCTCAGTAGGTGAGAGATTTAACATCGAGTCTCAGTACCGTAGGAAAAGGAAAGAAGTGCAGCGTAGTGTCAGACGTGACAAAAGGAGGCGCGTAAATGTTCTCGCAGAACAGGCAGAGGAAGCAGCATCTAGGTGCGACAGTGGTACCGTCTACAAGATAACCAAGGAATTGGTTGGAAACAACAACTCCCGGAAACAACACCTCGTCAAGGATGTAGACGGCACCCTGCTAGTTACGGATGAGGATCAGCTCAGGAGATGGAAGGAACATTTTGCTAGCGTGCTCAACCACATAGGCGATAGCGGAGGTCTTCCAGCCCCTAACCAAAATGAGCTATTCGTAGAAACTAGTTCCCGTATTCGCACCTGCCCTTCCAGTTTAGCCGAGATAACATCAGCAATCAAATCCCTCAAGAACAACAAAATGGTAGGTTTGGACGGAATTCCCGCTGAGCTCTACCAAGCAGATCCACAAACATCAGCGAAGTTGCTACACCCCTTAATAGCACAGGCATGGGAGAACGAAAGTTTCCCCATTGAATGGAAAAAAGGGATGATCGTCAAACTGCCAAAAAAGGGAAATCTTACGGATTGCGGAAACTGGAGAGGGATCTGTGTCCTCCCCGCGGTGGCAAAGATAATGGCAAAAATAATCTTGGAACGAATCAAAGAACATCTCGATTCTACTCTCGACAAAGAGCAAATGGGATTTCGTGCAGGCTCATCCTGCATTGATCACATCAACACCTTGAGGATCGTAATAGAACAATGCGTGGAGTTCCGTTCCCCTCTTCATTTGCTCTTCATCGACTTCGAAAAGGCTTTCGATAGTTTGAATCAAGATTTCATTTGGTCAGCTTTACGTAGGAGAGGAGTACCCGAGAAGATTATCGCCGTTATAAAGGCTACCTACGAGGGTGCATCGTGTCAAGTCTTACACAACGGAAAGGTATCAGAGGACTTCGATATCCATAGCGGAGTTCGTCAAGGATGTTTGCTATCTCCACTACTTTTCCTGGTGGTTATAGGGGATGTCCTTCATGCAGCTCTAGCCGAGCAAGCGCGTGGAATTCGATGGACGATGTTTTCGTTCCTGCAACATCTTGATTACGCTGACGATATTTGTTTGCTCTCGCACAACATTATGGATCTTCACCATATGGTGACTAATCTGGAATGCGAGGCAAACAAAGTCGGTTTGAGGATCAACACCGGGAAAACAAAAATCCTCAACATTTCTGAATCTTCTTCTCAAGTTGTCGTTGCGGGACAGCAGGTTCAAGCGGTGGACAACTTCCTGTACCTCGGTAGTGTTGTCTCAAAAGACGGCGGTGGTACGGATGAAGATGTTAACTGCCGAATCGGCAAAGCTAAAGCTGCTTTCGGCATGCTGTCTAAAATTTGGAGGCGCAACGTCTACAGTACGAAGACCAAGCTGCGACTGTTCCGGTCGAACGTAGAGTCAGTGCTACTATATGGGTGAAGTACATGGAAAGTGACCGCCTCTGTCACAAGGAAGCTACAAACTTTAGAAAATAGATGTCTCCGAAACATCCTAAGGATTTTTTGGCCGAACACCATCTCCAACCAAGAACTCCTTCGGACATCGTTATTAGGAAAAGAAAGTGGCAGTGAATTGGTCACACCCTACGTCGTGGTGCAGACTCTATTGCAAGACATGCAATGGAGTGGGATCCACTCATCCAAGATGGCAGAAGACCTGGAAGCCAGAGAAGATCTTGGCGCAGAACAGTCGACAAGGAATCACAAAAGCTCGGTAAAAGTTGGGAAGAGCTAAAATACATTTCCAGAAACCGAACGAGATGGCGTGTAGCGGTAGTTGACGCCCTGTGCCCCTTAGAGGGTTCAAGGATCTAAGTAAGTAAGTAAGTAAGTAAGGTAGTTCATCATTGAAAAATTAAAAGTCATTTTATGAGAAAAGTTGTACCAAATTAAAATTTTGTTTACCTCGAAATAAATATTAAGTCAATAAGCTTTACTTTGGCATCAAAATAATCATTTATTTTTTCTTCAAAATCTCTCAAAATTGACAATTAATATTTTCAATGATGGTTTTCAATGATAGCTATAACTGGACCCTTATGTGGGGATTTGATCCCGCAACCTTCAGCTTGTCAGTCCAATGCGCTATCCACTCGGCTAACTCGCTATACAAAAATTCAATGTCGAAAAAGAGTTGGTAAGTTTCATACTCTATTGCCATAGCAAATACATATAATATACAGATGTCTCACACATGAAAAAAGAGTGATATTGAAAAGAAGACAAAGGAAAGAGAGAAAACAGGGTTGTATGATACTGAAATTGCATGATGCTTATAAAGTGTTTGTTTTTTTGGGGTACAAGAGACATACATATGGGGTACTGAAATATGCCCAACAAGTTTTTACTAGGGAGGGTCTCACGAGTGTTTGAAAAGTTTCCCTCGTCGAAATTTTTGGTATTGAAATCCAGAAATGGCTTGCCGATTATTTCACTATATTCTTCCTCGTCCAGATATTCCCTACTGAAAATTTACTAGTGGCTTGCCCAAACTAGACAGATACTTGGCCGGGTATTCCAGGGTTTTAAAGTGGATGCACGATGCACCTTCCTCATTATGACTTTGAAGGTCACCCAAAGACTTTTGCTGTGGCTGAAAAAAACTTAATTTTAACACAAATGAAAATTTCATGCGTAACATGGGGGGCACAAAACGAAACACCAATTACTTGAAAATGAGTGGGCTTACTTCCAAACGATGTTATAAATCGATTGATTAAATTCACTACATGCTGAGTTATAGGATCTAGAGATAGAGTTGGATAAGAGTTAAATTTTTTGTCAGTTGCAATTTAATTGGAAGGACTCATAACGCTAGACTCTTAATTGTATAGCTAATTGCTTCAGATTTTTGGCATATCATTTTTATGATATTGCGAGGGCAAAAATTCTCACTTATAGAAAGGGTCACTACAGTGAGTTCTTGAAAACGACTCTTACGATTTTGATCGAGCTTCGTGTTCACAAAAAAAAAAAAAAACTATCTGAACTGAAATAGGGTTATGAGATGCCAAAGCAGGATCAAACTCGGCGCAGGGACATTGCTCAACAGGACATAAGTCCAAAATGGACTTATGTCCCACTTCGGGGGGACATAATTTCAGAATTTAATTTTGGACTAATGTCTTACCCAAGTGGGACATACGTCCGTAATTTATTTTTTAAAAGGTGGGACGTAAGTCCAAAGATTTTCCATATCCTCCGTCGGCCTTAACTAAACAAGGTCGCGATATTTTGTGTCTTATTATGCTTTGATTTATTTATTTTTGCAAATATTAAAGTTTATTAAAAAAGTCGCGCGAATTCATTCATAAACTTTAATATTTGAGAAAATTAAACCAAAGCATAATACGATACACAAGATCACGCAAATTTGTGTATCTTATTATGCTTTGATTTAATTTTCTCAAATATTGAAGTTAATTTAAAATTTCGCGCGAATTTTTTCATAAACTTTAATATTTGAGAAAACTATATCAAAGCATAATAAGATACTAAAATTCGCTGGAATTTGTGTATCTTATTATGCTTTGATTTGATTTTCTCAAATATTAAAGGTTATTTAAAAATTCGCGCGAATTTTTTCATAAAATTTTGTTAAATTATTCTTAGTTTACCCTATGTTTATTATTCCATTTCACTCATTCGATGTTTTTAGTACCTTCTTAATCTTATTTCATCTCTATTGTTCTTATGTATTACAATATGAATTGACATTAAATAAATTACTTGTTGTCGACCACTCGCAGTGATAAGTCGTTTTTTCTTTTGAGCTCAAACAGGTTATGGGCCCAGCCATACTCTGAGAGTCATAGCAGTAGAAATACATACATAAGAGTTGTACATAGAAATAAAACGGGTTACTACATTTTACAGAATTTTTTACTGCAGTTTTTGTTTATACGATTTTACCGATATTTTTTCTTCGCACTTGCTAAGTTTTTTCTATATAATTTTTTTATTAGCATGGAGCTATCGAAAATAGAGAAACTTTGTTGCGGTGAAAATTGGACGTTATGGAAGTTTCAATTGAAGGTGCTTATGAAAGCATCTGAGCTATGGGAAGTTGCTACTGGGGTTTTGGTGAAACCAGAGGCTCCGTCTGATCTGGTCAAATGGACCAAAAAGGACAACGCTGCTCAAAAAATGATTGTCACTACGATTGGTCAGGAACCCATGTTGCATATCATGAATTATGAAACTTCGGCGGAAATGTGGGCGAAGCTAGAGAGTGTATATGAACAGAAATCAGAGACGAGTATTCATTTGTTGGAGCAGCAGTTTTTAAATTATTCGAAGGATCATGATGATTCAATTGCGATTCATATATATAAATTGCAGAAAGTCGCTCAGCAATTAAAAGATCTGGGGGAAGGCATCCCTGAGAACATGCTCATTACAAAGATCTTAATGACGCTGCCAGATAGTTTCGGTCATTTTTTCACCTCCTGGGAGTCTACAGACAAAAATGAACGTACTCTCAAAAATCTAAATGCGAGGTTATATATGGAAGAGTCCCGAATGGATGTACAAAAGTGGTGTTTCGGGGGCTTTTTTGGCAAAGAAGGAAAAACCCAGTGGTAGTGGTTGCAGTGGAAGTAGCATTGGTGCTAGAGTAAACGGGCTGAAAAAACGTGGCAAATGTTTCATTTGCTAAAAAGTTGGCCACTGGAAATGATACGACAGGAACAGCATGGTAATGATAGAAAAGGTGATGCTTTTATTTTGCAAAACAGTTACATAGCAACTGCAGAGAGTGATAGCTGGCTCTTAGACTCTGGAGCGAGCGATCACATGTGTTTCAGAAAGGATTGGCTTCGTGGATAAGTAAGATTTGTGGAGCCAATGTACATTAGGATTGGAAACGGTGATGTGATTAAGGCTGAAGGGAAGGGAACTGTGGAAATTCAAGCATTTAATGGTAAATCTTGGTCAAAAAAGTTTTTATCAAATGTCTTATTCGTTCCAGATATAAAGTTAAATTTATTTTCCACTAATTCGACTTTGGACAAGGGGTTTAATATGGTAGCAGACAATAATCGGTGCGAGATCCGAAAAAGTAATGAGGTAGCTGCAGTCGCATACCGATAGTCTAGTAAGCTTGAACTTGAACGATTTGACTGTAGCAAATACGGCATTAGTTTTGACTTTGCAAGACTGGCACCAGAGATTGTGCCATCAATATGTTAGCCATGTCAAAAACGTGCTGGCATGCCAAAGTATAGCATTTAATGATGAAAAGGATTTCTTTTGTGAGGCATGTATCTTTGGGAAACATCATCGAAAACTTTTTGAGGCAAGCGGCAATCGGGCCAAGTCAGTAGGTGTGCTAGTGCATACAGATCTATGCGGTCCTATGCAAGAGGACTCATATGGAGGTGCTCGATATATGCTTTTATTTCGTGACGACTTTTCGAATTTTCGCAGTTTTCTGTATCAAATCTAAGGCGGATGTACCAAGATTCATTGAGCAGTATTTGGAACAGGTTCACGCAAATACAGGGTGTGGTCTGAAGACCTTACGCTCAGATAATGGACTTGAGTTCATAAACAATAAGGATGTGCAAGCCATCTTAAGAAGGCATAGCGTTTGTCGCCAAAAGAGTGTTCCCTATACCCCTCAGCATAATGGCAGAGCTGAACGCGATATGAGAACGGTTATAGAGTTGGCCGGAACCATGATTCATGCTAAGAATATGAGTTTCAAATTCTGGGGAGAAGCTGTAACAACGGCAGTTTATACACTTAATCGTACGGGATCTTGTCCAGAAAATCGTAAGACGCCTTTTGAGTTGTGGTTTGGTAAGGTTCCAGATATAAATAATTTTCATGTTTTTGGAATGGATGCGTATATTCATGTGCCGAAAGAGAAAAGACGTACGTTATGTTCAAAAGCAAGAAAGGGGATATTTGTGTGCTACGAGGAAAACTCGAAAGGTTTTCCAGTCTGGCTACCTGAATGCAGAAAAGTTGAAATTTCAAGAGACGTTGTGTTCCGAAATACATCTCCGTCGTCATCAAGTGTTACTATACCCAATATAATTGAGGAGCATGAGGATACTTCTAAGAAGGAAGAAAAGCTGCCAAACTCAGTGGAAGAATCTGGTAGACGAAAAACTGAGGAAGACCTACAAAACAACTTTAAAAACCCTGAAGAAGATGAAAGCTGTAACAAAAAGGAAGAAAAGAATAAAGTCCACCAATTACGTTTTAAATGTTCTACGGAGTGCGATTGTGAAGAAGGGTTTGCTTTTATAGCTGATTCCCAAGAACCACGGTGTTTTGAAGAAGTTAAAGAGCCACCATCTAGAAAAGAATGGGAGGCTGCTAATGGACGAGGAAATCTCGTCACTCAAGAAAAATCGTACATGGAAGCTTGTGCCTCTTCCTGATGATAAGTCACCGATAACAAATAAATGGGTTTATAAAATAAAATATGGTAAAGACCAGTGTTTCCTAACGTGGGGCCCACGCCCCACAGGGGGCAATGTGATACTATAGGGGGCCAATTTAATGTTATGCTTAAGCTGCATTACACTTTTCTCCGAAAAATATATACTTCTTGTGTTTCCACCCTTAAAGATATATTTTGGAACATAGTCAGGATCTGCTTCTGTATTAATCAATTGTGTCAACTATTACCAACTTCAATAACACTTGACGACAAATATGAATCAGTTTTTTTTCACGTTGATTTTTAACCGAAATCAAATACCCCAATGCAACCAAATATGCAAGGGAACTGTTTTATTATCTTTTCCATCTTGGATTTAACTGAGTGTGGATTTAGTGCCATAATTAATTTGCTGATAACAAAAGACAAATTGCCTAGATTCAAAAAAAGGGGAAGACTTAATATTGTACCTGAATTGAATGAAGCATTAATCTCAAGGGATTTAAATAATAACGGTATCTCCTCTTTAATCCTTCCCTGTTTTCCACGCTCGCGCTGTGTTTAATTTAAAATGTTAAGGGTATCAAAAACCCCTCGAGTGCGCATTCTGTATACAAAAAAATAAATACGTAACATAAAAATTTATAATTACATTTATATTATTAAATTATTTCGTATTTGAACTTCAGTTCTACATTAAACTCGTATGTTTTGAAAATAAACTTACGGTTTACTTAATTCCTATGGTAAATAATAAAAAAACAGAGATTAAAAATCCCGATCTTATGAGCAACACCGTGAAGTCTAATTACATTAACTATGTTAAATTTAGTCAAAACGCCTTATTGACTTCACTTTATTTTTGTACACTTCTTCTTATTACTTCATTCCAATTTTAAAAAATAAATAATAAAAACAAATGTCAATTTCGGATGCATTTCGGCATTTAACATGCCATCCTCAGCACGTCTTTTTATTGACTAAATATCCAATATAATTATTATTAAAAGCTTTTAAACAATTACTAAAAAGAGCGAGAAAGAAAAAAGAAAAAAGAAAAACAATTAACTAACTCATGTAACGGGTGATTTTTTTGAGGTTAGGATTTTCATGCATTAGTATTTGACAGATCACGCGGGATTTCAGACATGGTGTCAAAGAGAAAGATGCTCAGTATGCTTTGACATTTCATCATGAATAGACTTACTAACGAGCAACGCTTGCAAATCATTGAATTTTATTACCAAAATCAGTGTTCGGTTCGAAATGTGTTTCGCGCTTTACGTCCGATTTATGGTCTACATAATCGACCAAGTGAGCAAACAATTAATGCGATTGTGACCAAGTTTCGCACTCAGTTTACTTTATTGGACATTAAACCAACCACACGAATGCGTACAGTGCGTACAGAAGAGAATATTGCGTCTGTTTCTGAGAGTGTTGCTGAAGACCGTGAAATGTCGATTCGTCGCCGTTCGCAGCAATTGGGTTTGTGTTATTCGACCACATGGAAGATTTTACGCAAAGATCTTGGTGTAAAACCGTATAAAATACAGCTCGTGCAAGAACTGAAGCCGAACGATCTGCCACAACGTCGAATTTTCAGTGAATGGGCCCTAGAAAAGTTGGCAGAAAATCCGCTTTTTTATCGACAAATTTTGTTCAGCGATGAGGCTCATTTCTGGTTGAATGGCTACGTAAATAAACAAAATTGCTGCATTTGGAGTGAAGAGCAACCAGAAGCCGTTCAAGAACTGCCCATGCATCCCGAAAAATGCACTGTTTGGTGTGGTTTGTACGCTGGTGGAATCATTGGACCGTATTTTTTCAAAGATGCTGTTGGACGCAACGTTACGGTGAATGGCGATCGCTATCGTTCAATGCTAACAAACTTTTTGTTGCCAAAAATGGAAGAACTGAACTTGGTTGACATGTGGTTTCAACAAGATGGCGCTACATGCCACACAGCTCGCGATTCTATGGCCATTTTGAGGGAAAACTTCGGAGAACAATTCATCTCAAGGAATGGACCGGTAAGTTGGCCACCAAGATCATGCGATTTGACGCCTTTAGACTATTTTTTGTGGGGCTACGTCAAGTCTAAAGTCTACACAAATAAGCCAGCAACTATTCCAGCTTTGGAAGACAACATTTCCGAAGAAATTCGGGCTATTCCGGCCGAAATGCTCGAAAAAGTTACCCAAAATTGGACTTTCCGAATGGACCACCTAAGACGCAGCCGCGGTCAACATTTAAATGAAATTATCTTCAAAAAGTAAATGTCATGAACCAATCTAACGTTTCAAATAAAGAATCGATGAGATTTTGCAAATTGTATGCGTTTTTTTTTTAAAAAAAGTTCTCAAGCTCTTTAAAAATCACCCTTTACATACAGAACATTAAGCTAATTTTGTCTAGTCATGATGTTAAAGAGAGATGACTTGATCGGTGCATCCATGGTATTCATTAAGATGTTGTTGTTTCTGTGCATGTACAAGCTTTCATATGCGTCTAAGAATCTGTCATCGCTTACGTGTTTAATTAGCTTTAAATTTTCTTTCGTCACATTATGCTCGTTCTCTATCATGTGTAGGGCCACCGCAGATTTATTAGGTCTGTTGAGCTTTCTGTTGGCTAAATGCTCATTAAACCTTGTTTCTATATTCCTTTTGGTTTGTCCATAATATTTTTGCTCACAATCATTACATGCAATCTCATAGATACCTGGTTTTTTATTGTTATCTGTTCTATCTTTCGTTGATCCTAATTTCGACTTGAGTTTTCCGTCGGATGCATAAACTAGTTGTATATTTTGTTTCTCGAAAACTTTGGTTAGCTTATTTGTTATCGAAGGAGCAAAATGAATTTTTAATCGTCTCTTCTCTTCTGTCTCCTTAAGTGTTTTTAGTTTTGTTAAACCCATTCTTTTTATTATTTTTGATTGTTTTTCGACCATTCTTGTTATTATTTCGCTGTCATATCCATTTAGTTTGGCGGCATATTTTATGTAGTTCAACTCTTCCATGTAGTTTTGTGCATTCATAGGAACTGAACACAAACGATATACCATGCTGTTAAATGCAGCCTTTTTATACTGCATTGGGCAGAACGAATTAATTGGAATATAACGAGGGATGTTAGTTGGTTTTCTATAAATTGAAAATTCGAGCAAGTTATTGAAATTTCTATTTATAAGGATATCTAAAAATGGAAGTTTCCTATCTTTTTCCATTTCATATGTAAATTTCAAAGAAGGCCATTTTGAATTTAAAATGTCCATGAAAGCATTTAAATTGTTTGGATTTATAGATGCAAACACATCATCAACATATCTAAACCATACTGTTGGTAGCTTCCCTTCAGCTTCAATGCTTTTCTCAAAGTTTGACATAAACAAATTGGCTAAGAACGGAGATAATGAGTTTCCCATTGTTGTACCCTCTGTTATTTTGTAGAACTTATTCAAAAATTGGCAACAGTTGTACTCCATGCATAAGGTAGCTGCGTCAAAATAAATCTTTTTCTTTTCTTGATTATCTTCACGTTCGTCAAGCCAATCTTTCAACAATTCTAACGTTTCTTTGATCGGAATGCTCGGAAACAATGCTACTACATCAAAATTCCTATGGGTTTCTTCAAAATTATTTTCGTATCTTCATATAATGTTAGGGGGACATGAGGATTTTGGAAAGATTCTGTGGGGCACAGCACACAAAAGGTTGGGAAACACTGGTATAGACGGTAAGATTGAGCGATATAAAGCCCGCCTAGTGGTAAGAGGTTTCACTCAACGGTATGGTATTGATTACCAGGAAACATTTAGCCCAGTTGTAAAATTTACATCAATCAGATTGATTTTGGCTCTCTGTGCAACTGAGAATCTAAATCTTCGACAGTTTCACATTAAAACGGCGTTCTTGTACGGTGATTTAACAGAGGATATATACATGTACCAATCGAAAGGCTGTGATGATGGAAGCGGGAAGGTGTGTAAGCTGCAAAGGAGCCTATATGGGCTGAAACAAGCGTCCAGATGCTGGAACATTAGGTTTACTGAATTTCTAAATAAGTTCAACTTTAAAGTGAGTGAGGCAGATTCCTGTGTATTCATCAGTGAGAAGAGTGGACGAAAAATGATATTGGCTATTTATATTGACGATGGTCTGGTGGCAGCAGACGACGAAGGCGATGGTATTGTATCTTAGTCGAGAGTTCGAGATTAAAACCTCAATGGTAAGCTGTTATCTGGGCTTGGAAATTAAATTTGCGACAAATGGAAGTGTGCAAGTGAAGCAAACGTCGTACGTATGCTACGAAGGTGCTGTCAAGATTTGGTATGTTAGATTCAAAGTCTGTCTCAAAGCCAGTTGAAAATAATAAAGGAACATCGATTGAGTCTTGCACTAAGCCTTTGTCAAAGTATCCGTTCCGTGAAGCTGTGGGTTGCTTAATGTTTTTGGCTGTAGGCACAAGGCCTGACATTGCCTATGCATTCAGTTTGGTTAGTCGTCATTTAGATGACCATAAAGTTTGCCATATTATTTCGGTAAAAAGAATATTTAAATATTTAAAAGGAACTCTTGATTATGGTCTCATTTTTAAAAAAGTTAATCTACGAATACAATAATGCTTTACAGATGCTGATTTTGCTGGCAACATAGAAACAAGGGTATCAACTAGTGGGTATGCAATGATTGTTGGAGCAGCTGCGATATCATGGTGTTCCCAGCGTCAGAAGTGTGTGTCTTTATCAACTACTGAATGAAAATACGTGGCAGCATGCGAAGGGGTCAAAGAGTTGATATGGGTATATCGTTTATTTTTGGAGCTTGTTAGAAAGAAAGCAGATATTCCAACGCTTAACATGGACAACCAGAGTGCTGTCAAGTTGATACGAAATCCGGAGTTCCACAAAAGAACAAAACATATTGAAGTTAAATACCACTTCATTCGACAGAATCATGAAGAGGGGTTATTCACCTTACATTTTGTACCAACTAATCAACAAACAGCTGATATATTTACAAAGCCTTTATTAAAACATCGTTGTGAATATTTAAGAGAAAAATTAAGAGTTGAGAAATGAATTTGTAGACATACATATGTATATACATCGAAATAGAATAAAAAAAGTGGAAGGGTTAAATTATTCTTAGTTCACCCTATGTTTATTATTCCATTTCGTTCATTCGATGTTTATAGTACCTTCTTATTTGAACACTGATAAGGGGGTAGTCCATGCTTTTTTTCGAAAATCGATTGGAAAAAAAAAAGTTTTGAACGGCAAAGGAAAAGTGCAAAGGCCTGACCGTCATCTTTTCAACAACGCTAACCGCAACCTCTTACGAGCCTTATTTTGGAAGTTATGGCCATATTAAGATTTTTATTTTTTGGGTTGAAACAAGAAAGATTAACTTTGAATCAAAATATCTCTGCAACCAGAGCCCACACAATGCTCTTGTTTTCAGCTATGGATAGCTCTCCAAAAATTGATTAAGCGTTTTAAAAACTGCAAGGCCTTCCGAGCCTTATTCGTGGAATTGAAGGCATCCAAGATCTCAAGACCGTTCAAGATCTCAAGACCTCAGGACCGTTCAAGACTTCAGGACCGTTCAGGATCTCAAGACAGATCAGGACCGTTCAAGATCTCAAGGCTGTTCAGGATCTCAAGACCGTTCAGGATCTCAGGACCGTTCAAGACCTCAAGACCGTTCAGGATCTTAAGACCGTTCAAGATCTCAAGACCTCAGGACCGTTCAAGATCTCAAGACCGTTCAGGTCCGTTCAAGATCTCAAGGCTGTTCAGGATCTTAAGACCGTTCAAGATCTCAAGACCTCAGGGCCGTTCAAGACTTCAGGACCGTTCAAGATCGCAAGACCGTTGAGGATCTCGAGACCGTCCAAGATCTCAAGACCTCAAGACCTTTCAGGTCCGTTCAAGATCTCAAGGCTGTTCAGCATCTCAAGACCATTACGCATGCGTAACATGCAAAACGCGTGCGTAACGTATGTGTAACGCGTGCGTAACGTATGCGTAACGCGTGCGTAACGCGTGCGTAACGTATGCGTAACGCGTGCGTAACGCTTGCGTAACGCGTGCGTAACGCGTGCGTAACGCGTGCATAACGCGTGCATTACGCATGCGTTACGCATACGTTATCCTCGCATGCGTAATGCATGCGTAACGCGTGCGTAACGTATGCGTAACGCGTGCGTAACGTATGCGTAACGCATGCGTAACGCGTACCGTAACGCGTGCGTAACGCATGCGTAACGCACGGTTTTGAGATCTTGAATGGTCTTGAGATCCTGAACGGTCTTGAGATCTTGAACGGTCCTGAGGTCTTGAACGGTACTCAGATCCTGAATGCATGCGTTACGCACGCGTTACGCATACGTTACGCACACGTTACGCACGCGTTAAGCAAACGTTACGCACGCCATACGCATGCGTTACGCATGCGTAACGCACGCGTTACGCATACGTTACGCACGCGTTACGCATGCGTTACGCATCGTTACGCACGCCTTACGCATGCGTTACGCACGCGTTACGCACGCGTTACGCACACGTCACGCATGCGTTACGCACGCGTAACGCGTGCGTAACGATGCGTAACGCATGCGTACGTAACGTAACGTGCGTAACGTATGCGTAACGCGTGCGTAACGCATGCGTTACGCACGTGCGTTACGTACGCATGCGTTACGCATCGTTACGCATTGCGTAACGTTTGCGTAACGCGTGCGTAACGTATGCGTAACGCGTGCGTAACATATGCGTAACGCGTACGTAACGAGTGCGTAACGCATGCGTAACCTAGCAAACTTTCATTAATGAGACGTAAGGAATTTCTACGTAAGAATCTTTGAAATATTAACAGCGAATTACTCATATTAAAAATTCTTAAAAGAAGTAAATTGCCACTGATAGTTTTTATTTGATATCTAAAGCTGATCTTATTAAAAAAACTAGAAATCACACAACATTTGTTACATTACCTTTAAGAAAATAATATGCAAAATCTTGGTTATGAATTTATTTTAAAATTAAATGTTTATTTAGTTAGTTTAATACATCATATTAGAAATACCGGCCAGTTGTGCAAAATATTATTTAAGATTGTTAAGCGAACATACAAATCTTACAAGAGTGAACAATTGTATATAAAATCTGAAAATAAATAGAAGTTTTTTTTTATAAAATTTAGATTTATCTGTGTTTAAGAAATTTGGAGATATTTTTTTATTTTATAGCTAATAAAATTTTTGACAATCTGGCCCGCAAAATCACTTGGGAGATTTTGCTGATTTATGAACAAAATAGGTCGAGTCATTTACAAAAAAAAAAAAAAACAACTTGTGCAACATGAGTTTCATGGCGGAGGGACATAGCTCAGCAGGACATAAGTCCAAAATAGACTTATGTATCACCTTGATGGGACATAAGTCCAAAATTTGATTTTGGACTTACGTCTCACTCAAGTGGGACATACGATCATAGAAAAAGTGTACGGAGCTATGTCCCACTTGACATGTTTTGTTTTCGAAAAAAAGGTGTACTTTGAATTTTTCATTTACAATGGGTTGAATAAAGATGATTGGGATCTTATTATTTTTAAATTTTTTCAAAAACTTTAATATTTGAAAAAAATTAAATCAAAGCATAACAAGATACAAAAATTCGCGCGAATTTCTGTATCTTATTTTGCTTTGATTTAATTTTCTCAAATATTAAATTTGTTTGAGCTCAAAAGAAAAAACGATTTTTCACTGCGAGTGATCGACAACAAGTAATTTATTTAATGTAAACTCATATTGTAATACATGAGAACAATAGAGTATCAATAAAAATGCATTTTTTACGAAAGTCTCTGGACCCATTGAAACGTACATAGAAAAGTTTTGTCGAATGCAATCAGCACATCCAAACCAAACCCTTTTATAAGGTCTAGTTTTCGAGATATTTGCATTGAAAGTTATTTGTTTGAGTTTTGAAGGCTTGTATGACTTTGGATGCCTACACTTCCGCATGTAAGGCTCTGACGTCATTTTCGTTTTTCAAGAGCTATCCATAGCTGAAAACTAAAACATTCTATGATGTCTGGTTGCGGAGATATCTTAATTCAAAGAAAATCCATTAAAATCGATTTTTTTGAGTTTTGAAAGTTTGCATGACTTCGGATGCCTACGAATAAGGCTCGGAAGGCCTTGCGGTCTTTAAAACGCCTAATCAATTTTCGTAGAGCTATCCGTAGCTGAAAACTAAAGCATTGTGTGGGCTCTGGTTGCAGAGATATTTTGATTCAAAGTTAATCTTTCTTGTTTCAACCCAAAAACTAAAATCTTAATATGGCTATAACTTCCAAAATAAGGCTCGTAAGAGGTTGCGGCTAGCGTTGTTGAAAAGATAACGGTCAGGCATTTGCACTGCCGTTCAAAACTCAACTTTTGTTTTCCAATCGATTTTCGAAAAAAAGCATGGACTACCCCCCCAACTAACAATTTAGCTAGTAGTAGGTCCGATTTTCATAATTTGGGAAGCTTTTGCTTGTATATAATTTGCACAAGGCTTAGTTATGGAAATCAAACATTTTTGCTGGTATTTTTACCCAAAACAATCTCCTTAAGGCCTTTTAGAATAAGTTATAAAGCAGTCAATAAGGTTTAACTTTCATAAGGCCTTTTTAAAACCTACCAACATTGGTAAGATAAAGCGCTTAAATAAAAAGTTTGTGTATAGCATTCAGCTGCAAGCCTAATATAAATATGTCACGTGGATTTGCATATAGCGAACTACTACAAGCTATAGCTTTTGCATTTTGTTCTTATACAAATCATACCACGTAGATTTCTATATAGCAAACTACTACAAGCTATATAGCCTTAGCAAGCCTATGTGCAAAATACTATGATTTTGTTGTATACAAAAAAAAAAGGATTTTGTAAAATTTAGTTCTCTACTTTACGAAATGTGAAATAAATATATTCTATGTTCTCAAAAACCTTATCTTTTTTTTTGACACATAAAAACGTGTATATAACACGTAATTCTAGGTAAACACTTTTTTTACTTATTTTATTATTGCAATGCCGTATGTGCACAAATTTTGACGTATGTGCATGAGTTAAAGGAAATATTGATTTCAGTGGCGTATACGGCAAACTCATTTTGTAATAAATTTTAAATATTTTAAAAACTAATAGTATTTTAGAATAATTTCTTACATTTTTTGAAAGAGGATTTCCGTATGAATATCGTAACAATAAAATGAAAAAAATCCCAGCGGTTGTCTTTTGAGCAATATGCTGTCAAAACTTCAAATGCGATTTCCCAAAAACATTAAAATGGTGCTTACGGTAACCCAATATAAGGGCGACGATTTTGTTCTTATGTGAATGTGCAGGTTTTTGCGGTTTGTATATAGCCAATTAATACAAATCATGTCGCGTGGATTTGTATATAGCAAATTACTACAAGCTATAGCTTTTGCATTTTGTTCTTATGCAAATGCGCAGGTTTTTCCTCGATAATCCCGAGAACGGTCTTGAGATCCTGAACGGTCCTGAAGTCTTGAACGGTCTTGAGGTCTTGAGATCTTGAACGGTCTTGAGATCCTGAACGGTCTTGAGATCTTGAACGGTCCTGAGGTCTTGCACGGTACTCAGATCCTGAATGCATGCGTTACGCACGCGTTACGCATGCGTTACGCACGCGTTACACATGCGTTACGCACGGTCTTGAGATCCTGAACGGTCGTGAGGTGCTGCACGGTCCTGAGATCCTGAAAGGTCTTGAGATCCTGAACGGTCTTGAGATACGCACGCGTTACGCAAGCGTTACGCACGGTCTTGAGATCCTGAATGGTCCTGAGGTGTTGCACGGTCCTGAGATCCTGAAAGGTCTTGAGATCCTGAACGGTCTTGAGATCCTGAACAGCCTTGAGATCTTCAACGGTCCTGAACGGTTTTGAGATCTTGAACGATCTTCAGATCTTGAACGGTCCTGAAGTCTTGAACGGACCTGAGGTCCTGAACAGCCTTGAGATCTTGAACGGTTCTGAACTGTCTTGAGATCCTGAACGGTCTTGAGGTCTTGAACGGTCCTGAGATCCTGAACGGTCCTGAGATCCTGAACGGTCTTGTGATCCTGAGAAGCCTTGAGATCTTGAACGGACCTGAACGGTCTTGAGCGGTCCTGAGATCTTGAACGGTCTTGACATCCTGAATGGTCTTGAGATCCTGAACGGACTTGAGATCTTGAACGGTTTCGAAGTCTTGAATGGTCCTGAGGTCTTGAAATCTTGAACGGTACTGAGGTGCTGAACAGCCTTGAGATCTTCAACGGTCCTGAACGGTCTTGAGATCCTGAAGGGTCTTGAGATCTTGAACAGCCTTGAGATCTTGAACGGACCTGAATGGTCTTGAGATCCTGAACGGTCTTGAGATCTTGAACGGTGTTGAGATCCTGAACGGTCTTGAGATCTTGAACGGTCCTGAGGTCTTGCACGGTACTCAGATCCTGAATGCATGCGTTACGCATGTTACGCACGCGTTACGCATGCGTTACGCACTCGTTACGTACGCGTTACGCATATGTTACGCACGCGTTACGCATACGTTACGCACGCGTTACGCAAACGTTACGCAATGCGTGACGCGTGCGTAACGCGTGCGTAACGCACGTGCGTAACGCATGCGTTACGCACGCGTTACGCATACGTTACGCACGTTACGTTACGTACGCATGCGTTACGCATCGTTACGCACGCCTTACGCATGCGTTACGCACGCGTTACGCACGCGTTACGCACACGTCACGCATGCGTTACGCACGCGTAACGCGTGCGTAACGATGCGTAACGCATGCGTACGTAACGTAACGTGCGTAACGTATGCGTAACGCGTGCGTAACGCATGCGTTACGCACGTGCGTTACGCACGCGTTACGCACGCGTCACGCATTGCGTAACGTTTGCGTAACGCGTGCGTAACGTATGCGTAACGCGTGCGTAACATATGCGTAACGCGTACGTAACGAGTGCGTAACGCATGCGTAACGCGTGCGTAACATGCGTAACGCATGCATTCAGGATCTGAGTACCGTGCAAGACCTCAGGACCGTTCAAGATCTCAAGACCGTTCAGGATCTCAAGACCGTTCAAGATCTCAAGACCGTTCAGGATCTCAAGACCATTCAGGTCCGTTCAAGATCTCAAGGCTGTTCAAGATCTCAAGACCCTTCAGGATCTCAAGACCGTTCAGGACCGTTGAAGATCTCAAGGCTGTTCAGCACCTCAGTACCGTTCAAGATTTCAAGACCTCAGGACCATTCAAGACTTCGAAACCGTTCAAGATCTCAAGTCCGTTCAGGATCTCAAGACCATTCAGGATGTCAAGACCGTTCAAGATCTCAGGACCGCTCAAGACCGTTCAGGTCCGTTCAAGATCTCAAGGCTTCTCAGGATCACAAGACCGTTCAGGATCTCAGGACCGTTCAGGATCTCAGGACCGTTCAAGACCTCAAGACCGTTCAGGATCTCAAGACAGTTCAGAACCGTTCAAGATCTCAAGGCTGTTCAGGACCTCAGGTCCGTTCAAGACTTCAGGACCGTTCAAGATCTGAAGATCGTTCAAGATCTCAAAACCGTTCAGGACCGTTGAAGATCTCAAGGCTGTTCAGGATCTCAAGACCGTTCAGGATCTCAAGACCTTTCAGGATCTCAGGACCGTGCAACACCTCAGGACCATTCAGGATCTCAAGACCGTGCGTAACGCTTGCGTAACGCGTGCGTATCTCAAGACCGTTCAGGATCTCAAGACCTTTCAGGATCTCAGGACCGTGCAGCACCTCACGACCGTTCAGGATCTCAAGACCGTGCGTAACGCATGTGTAACGCGTGCGTAACGCATGCGTAACGCGTGCGTAACGCATGCATTCAGGATCTGAGTACCGTGCAAGACCTCAGGACCGTTCAAGATCTCAAGACCGTTCAGGATCTCAAGACCGTTCAAGATCTCAAGACCTCAAGACCGTTCAAGACTTCAGGACCGTTCAGGATCTCAAGACCGTTCTCGGGATTATCGAGGAAAAACCTGCGCATTTGCATAAGAACAAAATGCAAAAGCTATAGCTTGTAGTAATTTGCTATATACAAATCCACGCGACATGATTTGTATTAATTGGCTATATACAAACCGCAAAAACCTGCACATTCACATAAGAACAAAATCGTCGCCCTTATATTGGGTTACCGTAAGCACCATTTTAATGTTTTTGGGAAATCGCATTTGAAGTTTTGACAGCATATTGCTCAAAAGACAACCGCTGGGATTTTTTTCATTTTATTGTTACGATATTCATACGGAAATCCTCTTTCAAAAAATGTAAGAAATTATTCTAAAATACTATTAGTTTTTAAAATATTTAAAATTTATTACAAAATGAGTTTGCCGTATACGCCACTGAAATCAATATTTCCTTTAACTCATGCACATACGTCAAAATTTGTGCACATACGGCATTGCAATAATAAAATAAGTAAAAAAAGTGTTTACCTAGAATTACGTGTTATATACACGTTTTTATGTGTCAAAAAAAAAGATAAGGTTTTTGAGAACATAGAATATATTTATTTCACATTTCGTAAAGTAGAGAACTAAATTTTACAAAATCCTTTTTTTTTTGTATACAACAAAATCATAGTATTTTGCACATAGGCTTGCTAAGGCTATATAGCTTGTAGTAGTTTGCTATATAGAAATCTACGTGGTATGATTTGTATAAGAACAAAATGCAAAAGCTATAGCTTGTAGTAGTTCGCTATATGCAAATCCACGTGACATATTTATATTAGGCTTGCAGCTGAATGCTATACACAAACTTTTTATTTAAGCGCTTTATCTTACCAATGTTGGTAGGTTTTAAAAAGGCCTTATGAAAGTTAAACCTTATTGACTGCTTTATAACTTATTCTAAAAGGCCTTAAGGAGATTGTTTTGGGTAAAAATACCAGCAAAAATGTTTGATTTCCATAACTAAGCCTTGTGCAAATTATATACAAGCAAAAGCTTCCCAAATTATGAAAATCGGACCTACTACTAGCTAAATTGTTAGTTGGGGGGGTAGTCCATGCTTTTTTTCGAAAATCGATTGGAAAACAAAAGTTGAGTTTTGAACGGCAGTGCAAATGCCTGACCGTTATCTTTTCAACAACGCTAGCCGCAACCTCTTACGAGCCTTATTTTGGAAGTTATAGCCATATTAAGATTTTAGTTTTTGGGTTGAAACAAGAAAGATTAACTTTGAATCAAAATATCTCTGCAACCAGAGCCCACACAATGCTTTAGTTTTCAGCTACGGATAGCTCTACGAAAATTGATTAGGCGTTTTAAAGACCGCAAGGCCTTCCGAGCCTTATTCGTAGGCATCCGAAGTCATGCAAACTTTCAAAACTCAAAAAAATCGATTTTAATGGATTTTCTTTGAATTAAGATATCTCCGCAACCAGACATCATAGAATGTTCTAGTTTTCAGCTATGGATAGCTCTTGAAAAACGAAAATGACGTCAGAGCCTTACTTGCGGAAGTGTAGGCATCCAAAGTCATACAAGCCTTCAAAACTCAAACAAATAACTTTCAATGCAAATATCTCGAAAACTAGACCTTATAAAAGGGTTTGGTTTGGATGTGCTGATTGCATTCGACAAAACTTTTCTATGTACGTTTCAATGGGTCCAGAGACTTTCGTAAAAAATGCATTTTTATTGATACTCTATTGTTCTCATGTATTACAATATGAGTTTACATTAAATAAATTACTTGTTGTCGATCACTCGCAGTGAAAAATCGTTTTTTCTTTTGAGCTCAAACAAATTTAATATTTGAGAAAATTAAATCAAAGCAAAATAAGATACAGAAATTCGCGCGAATTTTTGTATCTTGTTATGCTTTGATTTAATTTTTTTCAAATATTAAAGTTTTTGAAAAAATTTAAAAATAATAAGATCCCAATCATCTTTATTCAACCCATTGTAAATGAAAAATTCAAAGTACACCTTTTTTTCGAAAACAAAACATGTCAAGTGGGACATAGCTGCGTACACTTTTTCTATGATCGTATGTCCCACTTGAGTGAGACGTAAGTCCAAAATCAAATTTTGGACTTATGTCCCATCAAGGTGATACATAAGTCTATTTTGGACTTATGTCCTGCTGAGCTATGTCCCTCCGCCATGAAACTCATGTTGCACAAGTTTTGTTTTTTTTTTTTGTAAATGACTCGACCTATTTTGTTCATAAATCAGCAAAATCTCCCAAGTGATTTTGCGGGCCAGATTGTCAAAAATTTTATTAGCTATAAAATAAAAAAATATCTCCAAATTTCTTAAACACAGATAAATCTAAATTTTATAAAAAAAAACTTCTATTTATTTTCAGATTTTATATACAATTGTTCACTCTTGTAAGATTTGTATGTTCGCTTAACAATCTTAAATAATATTTTGCACAACTGGCCGGTATTTCTAATATGATGTATTAAACTAACTAAATAAACATTTAATTTTAAAATAAATTCATAACCAAGATTTTGCATATTATTTTCTTAAAGGTAATGTAACAAATGTTGTGTGATTTCTAGTTTTTTTAATAAGATCAGCTTTAGATATCAAATAAAAACTATCAGTGGCAATTTACTTCTTTTAAGAATTTTTAATATGAGTAATTCGCTGTTAATATTTCAAAGATTCTTACGTAGAAATTCCTTACGTCTCATTAATGAAAGTTTGCTAGGTCTAGTTATTTTAAAATTAAGCAACCAACTATTTTGTCCTCATCCAGAACAATCCAGGGTGCTTTAATGATCGACTACAACAACTAAATTAATTCTTTTCAATCTTAAAAATTTCTTTTAAACCCTATATACAAAAAAAACTTTCCACTGATTGTTTTAAATTTAAGCCTTAACACAGGATTATTACAAACAAAATTGGCTAACTTTTGGACAAAAGAAGATAAACTGTTGCTAAGTATACTTTTTTGTGTCAAATATATGCCATCCATTCTTTGCAGTCAGTTCGGGTTTTGGAAATATTACAGTTTAAAAAAGATGTTTATTAAATTTACCAATAGTATTTTTAATATTTTTGAGGTTACGTGAAAAGGCAAGGTAGTTTTTTTTTAACACAATCTCCAACTTTTCCAATTAAGGTTTTCTCTTAAATTAACTAAGATATTTGAACTACTTAATCTGAATTCAAAGACAACAAATTAATACTTTAAGAAATCGTTGCTAATTATGTTGAAAAAATAATCTTTCAAAACGTTCAATATACATTTCGGTATTTACAAAATCGTTATATACAAAATGTTTTGATGCTTTGCATATGAAAAAAGAGTTCAGAATCTAAAAATGCCGGGAAAATCTCTGGCAACCTTGAGGATTTTTAAATATGACATTATTAAGGAGGAGAGGTTGTTGTGCATCAAACGGAAAAAATTACTTTGGTAAAATCACATATGGCACATGATGTCAATGTATTTTGTAATGGATAACCTAATGATATTAAAACTAAGACGATAGGACTACCCAAACAAAAGTTACAGTTTTATGAAAGTGTGACTATTTTTTCAGTGCCATATTTAAATATTGCTGGACCCTTTGGAAATATTGGTCCGTTGATGGAACTTGGTACAAATGTTGTATTTCTTATGACGCGTCATGATTGTGCAAAAGCTGTGCAACCTATCCACGAGTATCATACAAAACTTCCTTTGAAATAATCCCGCATTGTAACATCATAACCTCGAAAATAGCAAAACAACAATTTTTTTCATTTTGAAATGGGTATAGCAATATCTCAAAAAACTCTATGTGGTGGCTGAAAAAGGATGACGGATTTGAGTTCAGCACCAAAAAATTACCATTCAAATAACTTTTACTTGATTGTCTCCAAAAAACCTGTGTTGGCCGATCCATCGTTTAAACTCTTGTGTGTTCACCTTTAGTGTTCACTTTTGCGCTGAACGAATTGAAAATCCATATTAAAAATTATAATGTGTGTACAGTATCGTCCCTTTCTATTTTTCCTATCTCTATCTCTATATTAAAATTAATAAATGATTTGAAGTTTTGTTGGTTACAAGAAAAAACACGCGTTTTTTAATTGTTCTCGGAAAATTTACAATTTAAATATTTTTCAGCCTGGAAATTCCACCAAAGAAAGTAAACTCGAAGTTCCCAAAACACGAACGAAACAAACAACCTGTGTTCTGTAATTAGGGCTAACCACGAGACGAGACTCGGGGAGACTTTTGTCGTCTCGTCTCGTCTCGAAAATTTTCAGTCTCGTCTCGGTCTCGTTTATGTAATTAAGTCTCGTCGCGGTCCCGTCTCCGAAAAGTACGATTTCCGGACAACCTGTTGATTATAGGAACGAAATTATTTTCGATTAAAGTTTGAATATGTGCCGAAGAAAATAAATATTTAACTGAAATTGTAATTTTTAATTTATTAGAATTCGGTCCAAATATACAGTCTCGTCTCGGTCTCGTCATGCGATACCGAGACCAACACTTTTCTCGTCTTGTGGCCAGCCCTATCTGTAATCTGCCTTAAATTATAATTAAATAATTAAAATCTTGGCAATTATTGTAAAAGATATAGAGAAAAAGGAAAATAATTTAATTATTTATTCGAAGTTCTGTTCCTACTGATGTATATATACCTATTTACCTCCTAAACCTACACTGAAACATCCTTATCATAATGCATACCATGTTGTTTTTTATAAATATACAAATTTATAATATTTTTATACAAAATGTTTCCAAGTACCTATCTAACTTAATATTTGGTCTTATTTACAATATGTGCACATAATGTACACATTTTGAGCTAAAAGCTCAAATTAAAAATTAAAAAAAAACAGCAAACAAAAAAAGAAATCTAACCCAAAAAGCCTTTAGCCCTGAATATATAACTAACTTATTCCTTCTTTTCTTCGCTTTTAAGAACTTCTCGCGCCGCTTGAGCTGCTTCCTTTTTGTAACTCTTAACATAGAACGAACTGAACATATAAGTGAAAAGTCCAGCGTTGAATGTCAACAAGGCGGCAATGGATTTAGGGAAATTACAGCTGGGCTGGAACTGGATTTGCAGAGTATGCACGAAAATGATTAAAAATTGGATCTGAATGGAAAAAAAATTAATTGTTAGATTTATATGTTTAAAAGTAGATTATAGATATTCTTACGATTTGCATGACGGTGAGGTACTTCTTCCACCAAAGATACTTCTGTACTTTTGGACCTAAGGCTGAGAGTAGGTAGTATGCGTACATAATGATGTGGATGAAGGAGTTAATGAATCCAAGAAGTGTTCCATGTCCACCTGGAGAAATAAATTTAAAATATTTGCATCAATAACTTAGAAACATAAACTAAACTATTCATAGCAAACAATTAAAAATCGCCGAAAGAAATTTATTACATCAAAACTTTGTAGTTTCAGTTATCCGTCTTTCCAAAAACAGAACTTCCGCTTAACTGACACAAAATTTGTGCAATTTTGGGGTTCCCAGTTAAGCGGAGTCAACTGCAGGTACATAAAGAATTGCTTTGAAATTTCATATCGGTAAGCAAAGTTTCAAAATTGGAATTTTGATTGCTTGGTATTTGCTTTGACTTCGAATTTTCAAATTTTGAAGATTATTTGAATGTAAATTAGAGACCTAAACATCTTTTCCTTCTAAAGCTACTCTTGCTACTCTTCTATGATCTTACCGGCGAAATATTTAACGCCAACGAAGGCGCAAACTGGCATCAGAGTATGATGATACAGATGCAGAAATGACACTTGACGTTGTCGCTTCCGTAGAACAAAGAACACTGTATCCAGGAGTTCTGTAAGTTTTGCAATATAATACAACCATACAGCACCAGCCATCTGTAAAATATAATTATAGGTAGTTTCAATTAAAGAAAGACCATTTTTTTTTTAAATTCAAACTTACTCTCATTGAAATTGGATCTGTGTTATAAGTAACTTCTTGACATTTAAAACTGTAATAACCACCCCAACCACCTTTGTAGCCCTATACAAAAAAAGTTCAGTTTAATTTTTTTTATAAATTTGCACAAAAAAAAAAGTTTACTTCGTAGAAGAGAATATAACTTAGTAGCACTTGAAAAGCATTATAAACGAGAAGTGTGGTTTTTAGTTCGTAGGGTTTTTTATCACGCATATAACGCGGTCCAGCATAAAGGCAGAAGTACAAATAAACACCCAGAATTGTTAAAAGTGGTGCTGGAGAATTCGATAGGAACCAGCTTTTGGTGCGAAGATCTGAAAAATAAAATTGATTATGTATATAGTTTTATCAAGAGAGTAATATCACATTAAAAAATTATAGAAAAAAAAAGCATTGTAAGGTGCTTGTTATGAGTGTCTCCGCATTAAATAATTACTTTCATAATTCTCAGTCTCTCAAATTTTTTTAAAGAATCTTGCAGATCTTCCTAGTTTTGGTTGAACTCACAAGTTCAATTACTTATTGCAAAACAAAGGAGAGACAATTTTTTTTCCACCCAACTTATTTTTTTAAACATTTTACGTTATTAAGTACTATTTTGAATTTTAATATTTCACCTTACTATTACGGCGTTAGGCAATAAAGCCCAAGCCAAAAGCACCCAAATCGATTTGGAATTATCGCCCAAAAAATATTTTATCGCCCAAAAATAAATTAAAAAATGAAAATATTGCCCAAATAAATTTTTTGACCCCAATCATAAAATGGAAATATCGCCCGAAAATTGAACATGTAAATTGTTTTTGTAA
Source organism: Melangyna quadrimaculata (assembly GCA_949320155.1). NCBI lineage: Eukaryota > Metazoa > Arthropoda > Insecta > Diptera > Syrphidae > Melangyna > Melangyna quadrimaculata. Next base: position 453,307,711 of record OX439483.1, on the reverse strand, counting down.
AGTTTGGGGGTTCTTTCCTCAATTTTGGACGATTTTTTCAAACAAAATGTGAAAGGATTTTATTGTCAATAGTTTTATTTAACAAGAGTTTCTTAAGTGGCCTGCTTCGCGGGTTCAGGGATTTTAACTCCCTTTTCGGGTCCTCTATCCTCTGCCACTCTCACGCAACTCCTTCGCTCCGCTTAGGGTATGCTCAGTCGCCAGGCAGGCGACTCCCTTTTCGGGTCCTCTGTCCCGCTCACGCGAATCCGTCGCTCCGCTTAGGGTATGCTTAGTCGCCAGGCAGGCGCCTTAGTTGTAAGTTAGTGTGTGACAACATAGGCGCCTGACTGGCGACTGAGCATACCTTAAGCGGAGCGACGAAGGTGTCGCGTGAGCGGGACAGAGGACCCGAAAAGGGAGTTAAAATCCTTGAACCCGCGAAGCGGGCCACCCAAAGTACTGTTTATTAAAAATAAACTGAAAGCACATCAACTGAAAACATAGGCGCATGCCTGGCAACTGAGCATACCCGAGCGGGACAGAGGACCCCAAAAATGAAGTTAAAATCCTTGAACCAGCGAAGCGCGCCACCCAAGTTAAGACTAGTACGCTGCTGATGCGAAACGAAAAATCCTATACAAAAAATGACATGACGAAATCATAAATGAACAATTTCGTTTTGTGGTACGCTGTTCGACCAGCGGAATTGCTGATTATACCAGATTGTTTTGACAAGTCTCCACTCTCTTTTCGCAATGAATTAATTGCCCGGACCATTATTTATGTGCGGAATAATGACATTTGGGTTTATTCGTGTTTTTGTTTGTTGTTTCTTTCATTGCAGCACTGTTTTTGTTTTATTTTTTCGTTAAATTTCGATTTATTTATTTTCAATTTATTTAAACTCTCCATGAATATTTTTCCGCTGTGTTTTCGTAAGCATTTCGTTGTCTTTTTATAGACCGCAGGAAAATTTCGTTTCGCATCAGCAGCGTACTAGCACTAGGCCTTACTGTTTATTACAAATAAATTGAAAGCACACCAACTGACGACTGACCATACCCTCAGAGGTATTCAGAGTTTTTTTTTTTGGCGATATTTCCTTGTATTTGGGCGTAACTTCATTGGTTTGTAATGATTTTTGGCAATATTTTCATTTTTCGGGCCTTATTTCCAATTTGCCTATTTAAACATAAAATTTTGGACGTTGTTTCATCTAGATAAATATATAGCAAAAACCGGAAAAAACGCCTAAAACTGGAAATAAAAATCCAACAACAATTTCTTCAGAATTTTTTTGGACGATAATTCCAAATCGATTTGGGCGCTTTTGCCTTGGGCATTGTTGCCTAACGCCTACTATTACCTAGTACAAGAGCCGACAGCAATTTTTGGGAGTAGTTGTATAACCAAAATCTAAGTATCTAAGTCATATTTTGTGATATCGAAATCAAAAGTCTGGCAGGTTTTTTCCCAGGCTTTGGCGGAGGTGGAGTATTTGAAATAGATATTTTATAAATTTCTTATCAGGGGTATTAGCGCTTCAATAATTTGTTTTTTAAATAAACCATGATGATGATATGTGATTCTTCTAAAGCCCAAACGCCGTAATCTTGGTGATCCGACTAATTGAACTTAAGATAAACGCTTTTTAAGCAACAGTATTTTTTTTTTGTTGAGACTTTCTTTTGTTGATTTTTTGCGTTTTATAAATCTCTAAGAAAAAACGGATTAGGTTCCCTTAAAAACCTTTTTATCTTGAGTTATATTAATAGGATCACCAAGATTAAGAGGTTTGGACTTAGGCAAATGACAGAGCATCTTCATGTATTTAAAACCAAAAATAAATTGTTGTGATAATATCCCTGATAAGAAATTTAGAAAATCTGTATTTTCAACACCCCACCCCCCGCCAAAGGCTGAAAACAGAACCTGCCAGACTTTTGATTTCGATATCCCAACATACGCCCCTTTAAAACGTCACACTCAGATTTTAGTTATACAACCACTCCCAAAATTTTCTGTCGGCTCTTAGGCTAGATATATTATTTTAAATTAAATACAAAAAACCGGATGGTTCTTTTACTTTTCAAAATATTCTAAATCAAAGGAAACAAATTCTTTACAAAAACAAGAACAAACTATAAGCTGATGATATTATAATAATACACCGGTTTCACTTGATTCTTTTTGTTTTTATCAGAAAGTTGGCTTCTTTATTTTTTTAATATTTTGAAAAGTAAAAGTCCTAACATTATCCGGTTATCAGTGTTTCATTAAGAATTAATAAGAACGTTGAATATTAAAATCCAAAATACTACTTAAACGTAAATGATTGAAAAATCAATGACAACGCCTACAATATTAGCTCAGAGTCAGAAGTTCCCAGGGCATTATTGCCAAGTGGTCTTGTAAGTAACTCGTTTAATAAAAAAAATCGCTCTTGGTTCTTTTATCCGAATCTGTAAAACTACGATTATAGTAGGATCCAATATTTTTTTTTAGAAGTTCTAAAAAACTGAATGCGGTGGGAGACGTAAATTTAACGACGTTTTTTCCGAGTCTTAAGATTAAATGTGGGGGGGGGTGCACTAAAAAATAAAAATAAGCGAGAAAATTGAGAATACACACAAAAAATTCATGTGTTAACTTTTCATTGGAAGTTATTGTAATTGGTGCGATTTGTCGAAATGAAAATTTTGTCATATCTCCACTTTTGTAGGTCCCTAGAACCAGAATCCGTCGTTCTTAGAAAGATGTCTGTATGTGTGTATGTAGGTAAGTACGTTCGGGATGCTAGTCCACTATATCTTTAAACGAATATAGATATCGACTTCAGATGAATTTTATTTTACGTAATAAAATGCTGAAAATGTTTTCTAAAAATTTCAATTAACCCTAATTTTTAAAATATTTCCCTTTTTTCTTGACCTCTCTTATTACCTCATTTTTACTTGCGATATACGTAGTATAGGGCAAGTTAAGGATTCGTACAAAAAAAAAATTTCAGATGATAATTTTCCCTAACATTACGATGATAGAGAACGCAAAAAAAGTGGGTCTCGCAATTCTGTCTGTCTGTCTGTCTGTCTGTACCTTGACCTGCAGCCAAAACGGCTGAAGCCCTAGAGGGGAAATTGAAATTTTTTTTTTAGCTCAAAAACTAACGGTTCCTGTCATACAGCCAATATATAAAAATTGGTTTATTTCAAAAACGGCTCTAACAATTTTCAAAAAAATTTTACGAGGTACTAAAATTATTAAAATAAATATTTTGGTAGAAAAAAAAATTTATAGCGGTTATTAACGGTACCTGTCATACAACCGATTTTTTTGTTTTAAAATTTCTCGTTAACTACTACACCGTTTTCAACCAAAATTTTTATACAAAAGGTCGCTTATAATTTTAACAATTTTGCATATAAAAATTTTCGAAAAAATTTTTGGATTTTTAAAAAAATATTGAATTTTTTTTTGAAAATTCAATATCTTTAAAACGGGCTGATGATTTTTTTTTTTTTTGATTTTGTGAGAAATTGTATTTAATTAAATACTAGAAGTTGGCATACCAAATTTTATTTTAAAAAATGTTTAAGAATTTGTATATATACAAAATTAATTTAAAAAAAAACCGCTCTAACAATTTTTGAAATTTTTTTTTTCATAAATTCATATTTATTAAACAAATCAGATGGCGTACTTTTTTTTGAGCTGTATCAGTTTTAGCTATTAAAATTTATAATTTATAATAACTCATAGTAATCATTTATTGTTTTTAAAACTTTTTTTTTAATTATATCCTAATGTTATGGAACCAATACATATGTACGTTGACAATTTCAAGTTACGTTAAGGTTGTAAGCTACGAGAGCAAGTTTTGTGCGATCCAGTCGTGCCCATTTTTTAATACAGCAATTTAACAAGGAGCTGTAAAATGTCATTCATCTCGAATATCAGAAAAAGTTATCGATTAATTTTATTCTACACATAATTACACAATAAGGAATTGGTAAAAATTAAAACAAAATTTTTTTTTTCTTATTTTCTTAATTTTTTTACTTTTGAAATATAAGTTCTGCAAAGGGCAAATTTTGGATTCATATATCAGACCGTGAGTGCAATAGTGGCCTAAATGCAATTTTATCGAAATTGAGTTTATTACGAAAATTCAATCTGTACCTACTAACCATAACGAAGTGATTGAGTGCATGACGGATATATAAAATCTAATCCGGACTATATAGTCTAAGAGCCCACAGCAGATTTTGGGGTACGAAAGTGAACCAAAAAAAAAAATTATATGAGCCGAAAGGAAAATGCAAGTCTTGCAGTCCCTGGTGGCGGCTGTTAGGTGGGAGGGGCAATTTTCTAAAAAAATTGACTTAAAACAGAAAAAAAATTTGTAGTCAAAAACTGAAAACCGGATGGTTCTAAGACTTTTACTTTTTAAGATATTAAAAAGTAAATGAATCAGCTTTCTCATAAAAATAAGAAATCATTTCAGCAACCAGCGGAAAAAAAATTCTTACATTTTTGAAACTTGGTGAGAATATCGGATTAACCATAAGAATAAAGAACCAAAAGAGTCCATACAAATATCTGTATCCCACGGGTGTTTTTTGGAGGGGGAAAGGGAGAGGCATGACTTATCGAAATTAAAAAATTATATTGATACAATTTGGACATATGATACATGATTTTAGGGTATTTTTAAATTCTGTATCTAATGACATCAAAATTAAGGCGATACAATCATCCTTAGAGTTATGGTCCATTTTATCCAGAGATGACTGTTTTCCAGTAAAACTGGTAAACTATTAAAAACATACCTTGAAAAGAATGGTAAATTCATGAAAATTAGTATAAATATTCAATTTGGCTATTGACAAACATTTTTAATAAATTTCTTCCCATTCTTGGGATAGGTGTTATGATCAATATTTCATACCTTCTCTTTCCCTAAAGAAAAACACCCCTTCGTCATAGATATTTGTATGGACTCTTTTGATCCTTTATTCTCATGTCAAATTTTTACACTGATCTTAGAAATAATAATTCTATTGCAAATACCGCAAAGGCTTTTATGAATCCTAACACTTCTGAAAGTGAAAACAAATGTTAGATTTCAACTTAATTAACAAAAAACTTAATAAACAAATACAATACAAATACAAAATACATTAAAAGCTTGTTTCATTAACAAATTTTTCGTCTATCTTTTCAATTTTTTTACATTTTTCATCTGTGCAATGGTGGCCTATCTGACTTAAAAATCAGATATAACGGTATTTTGAAGGGTTGTGAATTCAAAATCAAAACCCTGTTGTTTTTTGAGCATATTGCTAAAATAAAATCAAAGTTGTGTTTCTTTGTTTTAAAACTACAATTGTTTAAAAATAACCTGTTTCTTATTTTTGTCCAACTGATAAAAATGAAAAATGCAGTTTTTGCACTCACGGCCTCATATAACATACTTTTTCACAGAGTAAGTGAGGTTGTTGTAAGCTCATTCATTGTAAATATTATAGTCAAAGGTATAAACTCTACTATTTTAGTGTTATTAAGGATCTGATCTTATTAAGGATCTGCAAAAATGTTTAAAAATAGTTCCACAATTGCAGGAAAATTAATGTGAAAATACATAATATTATTTCCTAATCGGAATCATGACGTTATTTAAATCAACGAAACTTGTCTCTTTTTGATACTAAAAATTTATGTTGACCCTTGCCTGTACTGAAATCATCTTTGTACCATGTCGTTAAAAACAATGGCGCAAAATTTTAGACGATTTAGTACGATGTTAAATCATTTTAAGTATGATACTAGGTTAAAAATTGTGTTTTGCTAATTTTAAACGAGTTTAGCATCCCCTAACATTTTACTAAAGTTAAAATCACCAACTGCCTATTTTATCTTTTTGGTATTGTACTTAATCCATATGAGAAGACCCAAATGTTACAGGTTCGAGTCCTGCTGGTGTCCAACTTTTTTTTCCTTTTTTCCTTTTTTTTTTACTTCTTTTAAGCACATGATGGGTTTCCGTAAACATATAATTAATTTACAACGCATAAAACAAAAATTGTGTTCATCAAATTCAAACCCTACAAATGCAATTTACTAGTTAGCAAAAGGTTTACAATTTTCGAATAGATAGTAAATTGCTAAATACTTAGGAAATTGTTAACTAGTAAAATGTTAAGCCCTTAACAATAGGTTGTTTAAAATTTTGCGCCAATGTCTTGATGTTATCAAAAGCTCGTTGTATTATGATTTATACTCTCTTTCTTATATCTACTGTACCTATGTATATCTCGAAACATTCATAGATTATTATTTTGTATTAGTTTTGTGTCATCCAACTACATCATTGGTAAACTCAATTTTTCTTCTTTACCCCTTAACATCGAATAAAAGTTAGAAATGAAAATAAGGTAATAACTGGTCACACTATGTTAATCGTATTTCTCTTGTTCAGATCTATCAGGTAAAATTATGTTATGATAATAAAGGCTCTCCCAAACCAATGCGAAACATTCGTTGCGGCGAAAAAACATTCGTCAGTCAAAATTATTTCATATGTTTCTCCGCCGCGTTGGTGTGGGCACTCTCATATATCACCATGTAAATAAATTTTGACATGCGAATGTTTTTTCGCCGCAACGAATGTTCCGCATTGGTTTGGGAGAGCCTTAAGAGTGATTGTACGACGTGTACCAACAGATGGACAGGCAGTTGAAGGACCAGGGCGCAGGGGTCCAATCGTACAAATGCACAAGCGTTGATTTTACATATTCTATTCACGTTTAAAAAATGTGTGCATTAAACTGTAATGTTCTGCACATGTTATTAGTCAACAAATTTGCACCTCACTCTTGCGGAATCGCAAACTTACATGTGTAGAAGTTGTTCTGTATTGACAAAGAAAAATCACACTTTGGATTTGGGCCACAGGATATTTAAATTTATTTGCTAAAAAAAGTTCACTCGACTTCAAACTATTTAATAAATTATGTAGAATCTAACTTCACACTCTGCTCTTAAACAACGTTTTAAATAAAAGAAATAAGAACATTTAACAGTGTATGAATACTATACCTTCATGTTCCACCAAAAAGTTCACCATGCGATCCACCACCGTATCCGTTTCATTCATTCTTGCAGACATATTTTCACACTTCTCGTGGAGTTTTTCGCATAAACTGAAACGAAAAAGAACAACAAATTAGTAAACAAAAATGTGAGATTATTGACAGGTAATAATACAAAACCCTTTAAAAAAGGTATAAGACACTCCAATGTCAAAGATCAACAAAACTTCAAGAATCTCTAAATTCATAAACGTGTAACAACATCATTTGTATTTGGTTCTGAAGTGTTAGTTTTTAAATCAATATTTATTTATTAAATAGATATGAGAATATACATACATACATAAGCAGTATTCATTATGTACATCTTGGTAAAGTATCTCTATTTCACGTTTCACTAGCAAGTAATATAAAGTATATCACCAACATATTACCAAAAGTGCTAAACATCTAAGGTAAATGAAACTATGACAAATATAGCAAACATTTGAAAGAACAAACTAGGCTTGAACAATGGCCATGGATTGTTATTTTGTTTTGAAATATTGCAAAATAGTGGTTAATATATTTATCACAAATCAGTTCGTGCATAGTTATGTACCTACTATTATTATTGAACTAACCCCGTTGTGGTACTTTATGATTTAAAATTTGTCTTAGAAGATCTTTAAACATTTTCACTGCAATATTTGAAAATGTGTTCATTAAAAAAAAAAAACACTTCTTACATTAATTTAAGGATTAGCGTCTACATCATATTTTAACAAAATCTTAAGCTTATGTTGATAATTTTGTTTTTTATAAGTTAAATAGTGTCTTAAGCTGAATTTTTTTTAGAAAGAGTTTTTGGTAGAACTTTTAACAAAGCCTTGGTTATTGCGTTGGGATGTCACGCTGGAGGTCTGGGTTCACTTCCCAGCCTCATCCACCTAAAACTTTAGGGCTACAGCCAGGAGCGGATCTAGAATTTGGCTGTGGGAGGGGCTTGGAGTTTGGAGATCCAATTGGTTCATATGAAAACATATGAAACAGAAAACGAATTTTGACATTATCACTTTTCCTTTAATAATAGCCGTGTTTTTTTGCCTTATATCCGCTCCTATCGCGCTTTAAAATGTTTTTAATAAAGTTCAATAAAAAGAATTTGGAATTGATATTGTGTTAAACATGGGAATTATTTTTAAGCGGAGCTAGGAGCCAATATAATTGCTCAGCAAAACATAGTAGTATAACTAATTTTATAACTTAAATTTTCAGCCACGTTACAGCCTCAAACCACACGAGCAAATTAGTTTATTTATATTGCTTAATAATTGATTAGGTACCAGGTTCCTACCCACATTATGTACATGACTATTTGTTTAAATTAGATATAGGTATGCTTTCAACTTCGCCTTTTTGAAAAAAATTAAAAACTGTTTGTAGTTGGCTAACTCAGAAAAATGATATTTAAGTGGTCTGCAGGCAAAAGCTCATTTGTGCTTTGAGAGTATCAGTCCTCTGATATCTCATTTTCTTGAATAAGAAAGAAACAGCTGCTCAAAAAAATAACCAGGACGGCCCATTTCTGTTCAAAAAATGTCTAATAGGAATTGTAAATATTCAAGAGTTTCTCCCGCTTTAGGAATTTGGCTCCTTGACTAGAGAATTTGTATTTAATTGCTTAGCCCAAAAATGTTTTGTATGTACAATTGCCTTTGACCTTTGAAAGTTTGAAAACTAAGCCCCAAAATTCTCTTAGCCCAGACAAGGCCGTAAGAAACAATTCTTGTTGTATTAAACATTAACACTAGCTTAACACCCCGTTGTTTTCCAATTGTTTAAGCCCCAATTGCGTTGATTTCCTTAAATTAGCTAATTTTTTAGTTTAATCAGTTGTTGCTTTTGACATGTTAATGTTAAGCCACGATTAATTATATCTTCAAGCATTGGAATTGGCTGTGGGTGGGGGGCTTAAGCCCCTTAAGCCACCCCCGTGGATCCGCCACTGGCAACAGCCTCTTGCGAGGAATTGACAAGTCCTTCAAGAGTATTACGTGCCATGAATATGTGCTTCTCGTCTAGCCGTTCGGATTCGTCATAATATTGAAGGTACCTTCAGGACAGGAACAGGGTTGTCAGATTGTGCGATTTATCGCCAAATGTGCGATTTGAAATTTCATTTGGCGACATTAAAATCGGTTTGGCGATGTACCCCAAAAAAGGCGATTTAATTTTTTGAATCGAAATTCTAATTTTCTTTTCTCAAATGTTCACTTTAACCTAACATCTTTTTCATCGCTATTTGCGCTGAAAGCACCCAAAAACTGAAATTCGATTTCACTTCTATCCCTAAAATAATTAACGTATTTGTTTCAAAACAAACAACTTTGTTAGTTAACCAAATCAAAGAAAGATGGATTAGCACATTGCAAAATTGTGCGACTGCGATATACGTTCGCTCAAACCTGATTTAGAACGGCCGGCATGCTGTAATTTCTGGCCATGTTGCAAAGGCTAGAAAAAGGATCCCATTGAAAAAATACTATGGATACATATGTATGTATGTACAGTACATCAAATATATTGAAGAGGACTAAGTACAAAAGAGTATTTTTTTAAAATAATTTAAAGTTTTTATGTAGAATTTTTATTTGGTTTTGTTTTGTTTTCTTAATTATTTTTTTAAATACGATTTGTTTTGATACTAAAACTACAAATTGCGATTTTTTTTTTTTTTTTAATTTTTAAATTTGGGGATTTTTTGGGTTGAAATTTGGCGATTTTTTGGCTATTTAAATTTTAATTTTGTCGATTTCGCTTTTCAAAACCTGACAACCCTGGACAGGAATGGTTGCGAGTTGTTCTTCACGAGTTGTAACGCCACCCAATTAATTTAATTTATTTTTTATTTCTACAACAAAATGGGAAGTTTGTTTACGGACGGACCCACGCTAGTTTGTAGGAAAGAGAAGTGCAAAGTAAGAGGTCTCGTAAGGCATGTAGAAAATATAAAAACCGGACGTGTGAGTCTGCTTTGTTGTTCTTTCAATGTCGAATTTGTTGTTGTTTCAATACATTTTGAGGCGCCTCACAGTTTGTAATGTCCGTACTCAATCTTTCCGATCTAAACAGGGTCTATAGTAATGTTTGTGTAGGTTCTGTCAAAAAAAGTTAAACAATGAACGGATTCAGGCTAGATAAACAAACAAACCTCCTAAAATTATGCAGCAAATATTTCATATTTTTGTTTTCTTTAAGAACGACGACTAATAAAAGTGGTACACTCGGGCGTATACGCACTTTTTTTAATTTTTATTGATTTTTTAACTAAATTTAATAATTGTGTTGTATATGTTTCTAAAAGTTAAAAATTGCTTCTTTTACTTATGAAAATAAGAACAAAAGTAACACTCTACACAAGTCGAAAATAACAGAATGTAAAGGTGCACGTTTGGCTCATAATTTTGTATTAATTTTTTTGTGTAAGTATAGTGAAAACCCCAGAAATCCATTCCTGAATTTTATTTTTAAATTAGGTTATTGCAATCGATAGTTTTTGAAAAATTAATCTGTAAACTCAAAACTTTAAAAAAGAATATTCTACCATTTACTAAGTAGAAATAGAATCCTTGGATCAAATTTCTTTTTCAAAGTTTTGAGTTTCGAAATTCATTTTTCAAAAACTGTTGATTAAAATAACATGACTTAAAAAACGGATTCAAGAATGGGTTTCTAGGCTTAAGATAAGCTATAGGAGAATATTGTGGGTATTACCTTTCTTTTTCAAAAGTGTTGTTTCTTACTTAAGTCATTTTTTTTATAGTTTCCCCTCCTATCTTAACGGCGGTATATAGACCCCCCTTCCGGTATGATTGTCCTATTATTTTGGCCTACGCGGTTCATTGCGTTGGTGCATTTATGTCAACCCTTCTTTATTTTCCATTATACTATTTTATAATACTACTTGTTATATTTTTTTTTATCGCTAAATTTTGAAATGCTGTTTTTCAAAAACCATTTGGTCTACAGCAAAGTATAGGTTGCTTTCAAATCGTAGAACAATTTTTTTTTTTAATATTACTTCTTTAGAACTTAAACCGCCAGTAACTGAAAAAATCGCTGTTTTTTTTCATTTTTGACCATGAAGCGGTTGCCGCTCGAGGTCGAAAACTTAGGTATTTACTAGGCCAATATTCTGAACAACTCATCAATAAATCAGAAATACCAGATTTGACGCATACGTGAATGTTTATATTTACTGTACTAAAAGTGTTTGGTGCATTTTTTATTATTTTGGGTTTATTTCAGTTAATTCCGCAAAAACATGATTCAATTAACTGCGGGAACTCCAGGTTAGTATGTTAAGTAGATTCATTTTTTCAATAATGTAACGCGAGAAGTTATTGCTTCGATTAAGAACGGATTTTCCACCTTGAACTAAATCAAGTTTAAACCAAAGCAAAATGTAACATCAACAATTAGCTGAAATATTTTGTATGGAGGTGAGGTCAAAGTTAATTACTAATATCCCATCACATAGGTAATAAAGATTTGCACTGAACTCATATAAATATTTTCGTTTACAATGAAAAGGGTTAAAAGTACCGGATTACTCAGGTTTAAAAAGTTAAAATACTAATTTAGTTAATTTGTTGGCAAAAATCCGAAACGCTGTTTTCTTACAATAAATACAAACAAATTAAATCAAAATCTTCTTGACTGCGTCTTTACAGTTGAGTGTAACTAGCGCAAATATTTCATGTATACATAAGTCCATAGAATTAATTAAATATATACTTATTGACACGTTTAGTCCACTTTTTATACACATAAAAACATGTTTTTAGCATGGAATTCTCAATTGTTTTACCGCGGACGCACACCACACCAATTTCCTGTTATTTTTGCATGCACCCAGATTACAGAATCCGATGAATTGCTTCCGACAATTTTGTTCAGTTTTTCTATTAGAGAATCCATTGTAAAAAATTGCAGGAATGTCGGTAACGTAGTTTGATTATGAAATACTCAGCCCATCTGCATTGCATATAAATTTTGACATATGAAATCCGCATCAAAGTCGTTGCGAATCGAGTCAACTCCCCGGGAATAAAATTTTGCGGATTCTGTAATCGACATAATTATTATCATTTTTTTAACGTGCCATGATTAAATAGCATGGTGCATTAAAAGATGAATTTTCTAACCATTTTTCCAAAATATTGACGCCATGAAGCATAATGGATGTTTTTTTTTTTTTTAATTTAATTTTAGGACAATCAAATTTTATTATTTTAAATAGGGCTGGCTAGACTACGTATGCGGATATCTATGACGCGACAACGCAGAGCAGATGCTGTGAAAAGATTCGATGTCGAGAAGCTTAAATCGCAAGAGACCGCCAGAACTTTTGCAGACCACGTAACTCTTAATCTCTCAGGAGGTCCGCCACCAGCATCAAGTGCAGAGGACCAGTGGAAACACTGTCAACAAGCCATCAGAAGTGCCGCCTCTGATGTGCTGGGTTTCACTAGGCGAATACAACGAAACCCCTGGTTCGATGAAGAGTGCCGGCTAGTGAATGCAGCTAAGGACGAGGCCTACCAGGCAATGCTGCAGACTCGAACAAGAGCTGCTGAGAGAATAGCCCGGGAGCTCTACGGGCTGAAACGAAAAGAGGAACGCCGACTTCTTAGGAGGAAAAAGAGAGAGCACGAGAAGCGGGCGGTAGAGTCTATTGAGGGTTGTAGCGGTAGGGGAGATGTTTGAAAATTGTATCAGAAGGTGAAGCGATCCACCCAAGGATACAAGGCTGGAACGGAAGCCTGCCGAGATGAGAGTGAGAATATGGTAGTAAACACACAGTCAGTGCTGAGGATCTGGAAAGAACACTTCTCTAGACTGCTTAATGGCGAAGACAGCCAAGATGCCGCTAATAGGCAGAACGCTCCATTCAACTTGAACGATGATGGCCAAGAGTTCCGTCCACCCGACCTAACCGAAGTGCGGCTGGCGATATCCAATCTTAAGTCGTACAAGACTGCTGGTGCGGATGGCTTACAAGCCGAACTATTTAAATCAGCGGGAGATGAATTGGCTAGGAGCATACACCAGCTCATCTGCAAAATTTGGTCGGAGGAAAGTATGCCCGATGAATGGAACCTCGGTATTGTGTGACCCATCTATAAAAAGGAAAATGTTCTGAAATGAACAAACTACAGAGGAATAAGTCTCCTAAACGTCGCTTATAAAATCTTGTCGGCTATTCTGTGTGACCGCTTAAAACCTTTTGTCAACGATCTGATCGGCCCCTATCAGTGTGGTTTTAGGCCAGGCAAGTCAACCGTCGATCAAATGTTCACACTCCGACAGATTATAGAAAAATCCCGGGAATTCCAGATCGATAAAAACCACCTTTTTATCGATTTTAAAGTCGCGTATGATAGCGTGAATAGTGACGAATTATATAGAGCCATGTCGAGTCTCGGCATCCCTGCCAAACTCGTCCGCTGTGCAGGCTGACGATGGAGAAATCTCGCTGCTCCGTCCAAATTGGTAAGAACACCACCGATTCCTTTGATGTTGAGAAAGGATTGAGGCAAGGCGACGCGTTATCATGCAACCTATTCAACATCGTTCTTGAAGCCATTCTACGCAACGCACATGTCAACACCAGCGGTACAATCTAACAAAAGTCCGTTCAATTACTTGCGTATGCGGATAACATGACATTGTCGGCAGACTGAAGCGAGCTGTGGCAGGGGCATTTGCGAGCATTGAATCGGAGGCGGCTTAAATGGAATTGGCGGTTAATGAGGACAATACGAAGTATATGCTGTCATCGAGAGAGGAATCTCAACATAGCCGACTCGGGCAAAATATCACGATGGACAGATATAACTTCGAAGTTGTCAAGGACTTTGTATACCTGGGCTCCACTATTACATCAGTGCAGAGATCAAGCGAAGAATTACTCTTGCTGTTTCTTCGGTCTAAGAAGGCATATAAGTAGTAGGGCCCTCTCTTAGCGAACCAAGGAGACTTTATACAAAACCCTAATCATCCCGGTCCTGCCTTATGGGTCAGAAGCATGGACACTGAAAGATTCGGATAAAAATCTGCTAGGGTGCTTTGAGAGGAAGATTCTTCGTATGATTTTCGGTCCAGTGTGTATCGAAGGAGTATGGAGGAGAAGATTCAACGACGAGCTATACGGGCTATACAGCGACGTTGACCTGGTCAAAAAGCTGAAAATGCAGCGGCTGAGATGGCTGGGGTACGTGGAGCGTATGAACAGCAACGCACCTGTCAGACGAGTCTTCGAATCCAATCCCGATGGGGTACGCAGCAGAGAAAGAACCCGTAACAGGTGGCGCAATCAAGTGAATGACGACATCAAAGCACTCGGTGTGCGCAACTGGAAGCGGGTAGCTAGGGACAGAGCTGGCTGGAGGGGCTTGTTAGTTGAGGCCGAAGCTCATCCTGGGCTGTGAGCGCCATCAAAAGTAAAGAAAAGTAAGTATAAAAAGAAGTCGTGAAAGCTGAAGGAACCTTGTAGACATTTGTATTTTGGTCAAAACGTTTTGAAGATAAGGTGCTCACTGCACATTTCGAATAGTATAACTATGAGTATAACAATAGTTTCTCAGTAGTATTTTGGTTGTGTAATTTGATATCGAACAAGTCTTTAAAAAAAATTAAATATGTTGTAACAGTATCAATCTCTTCTTTTGCAAAAAAAAACTGTATCAACCAATACATATTGACTGGATTACTTCATTCTTAAAGAAGAGCTACCGATTGATTGTAATTAATTTATCATTAACTTAACATTTAGGAAAAATTTGTAAAAGTGGACTTATTCAACTTTCCAAAATAACAACTGAATTGTTAGGCCCTTGACAATTGAGCATAGTCAAGTCTACTTCATTAAACTCCTATCAACACTGTTTAATAGGGGTAATGTACTTAAGCCGATCAAATACTTGATGTAGGTAGGTATACCCAAACATTTTTAATATTAACATCTTGATGGGCCAAGCATAAAGTAAGTGAAGAATACACAACATTGTGCTTTTTAAGGTATTCGAAAATTTAAAGATTGATTACCCCGAATCAACAACCAAGAAAACAAAATTATGAAAACTGACATAATATCTAACATTGATAACTCAAAGCCACTCTTTGAAAATACTTCAAATACTGACCCCACACAAACCCCTGAAAATATCTAAATCAAATAATGCATCATAAAAAATATGCAAAAATATAAATTTCTCAATTAAAAGCTTTAACGTCATTCCCATAAAGCTTCTCTTTCAACTGAATTTCTTTCGAATCATAATAGCCGTAGGTAGGCACTGAGAAAAATAAATAAAATTTTATGACAAATTGCATAATGTAAACAAAAATAAAAAAAAAAAAAAAAACAAAACAAACATAAAAAACCCTAATTTGTGCTGAGCCCCATATACATACCTACATATGTAGACTAAATATACCATAAAAACAAACTCACATTACGTTGCGTTGGTATTCCATTAAAAACAAATCTCCAAGCGTGTCTAACATTATGACTGTAAGATACGCGCCCATTAAAATTTTGTGTTTGGGTCATTTGTTGCCTATATTCATTCCGTGACACTGAAATGAATCATTACTGTTATGCGCCCGAATTCGGTCAAATTCACTTTCGGTTTGATCTTTCGAGATAGAGATGGAGAGGCTATATTGACACGATAATGTATGACGACGACGCACGACCTGAATGAAACAAGCACTTTGCAATATTTGTTTATACTATTAGCTTTTTGACAGGTGTGGACGTTTAGCTGATGCATGCACTTAATTAAACTTTTTCCGATACATGATGACAACAAGAGTGAAATTTTACATTGAATTGATTTGTTTAACATTAACGATAAAACTAATACGGAAGTTGAAAAAGAAGACCGGCTTACCTCTCAATTTGGCAAGAAACATTATTGAAGTTTTCAGCTGACGAAGCTGTTAATGCTCGTAATTAAACATTAAACATACCTATAGGCATCGAAAGAGGTGGTGATTAATAATCTAGATTTACAATTAGCTATAGAAGTTTATAGTTCAGCTTTATTGACATTATTGTGTTTTGTTGGATGACCTGGTTTTTGAGGTTTGGCATTTTGGTGGATGATAAATGGTGGGACATGTAAGGGAATGAGAACTGGAACACCCGTCGTTTAAAGGCTTAACTACATAGGCCTACTTTTGTACAAAAGTGAGAAATAAATATCTGTTCTGTAGACACCTGCTTGCAAAAAAACAATGGAAAATTGTGCATGGTGGTTTAATTTATGTGATAGTACAATTTTCGTATGATTTTTTTGCAAGCATGTTTCTTAAGTGAGCATTTTAATTTCTCACTTCTGTACAAAAGTAGGTCTATGTAGTTAAGGCTTAAGTTTTGATGATTGATTTCAAAACTGTTGTAATTTAAATGTTATAATGAGTATTTACATTAAATATATGAGCAAAAAAAAAAAAACTACGACTGTGTTGTACGTTCTTGCTTGTTACTCTTATTTTAGATTAATTCAATTTATAATTAAATGCACGAACAACGCATAAGTAGGTATACTGCTCAATATTTTAAAAGGTTTGGGGGAAAAGATTTTGTTTACAATGTAGTGTATGTACAATATAATATACATACATAACATATGTGCATTTTATAACTTCATGAGTAACAATTCAAAACTGTAAGACTGTAATACATTAAACATGTTCTTAAATTTGATTGAACAACTTCTGAAGTAACCCATACATTTCAAAAAATTTTAAATTATATGGCTTGGTCTTGCCGTTTGACACCTGCAGCTAGCTTATAAATAAATAAATAAATCGGGTGGCACAACGGCTCATGAAGAACCAGGGCCTAGTGACTAACAACTCGCAACCATTCCTGTGTGTGCCTTTCGACAGGAATGGAAGAGTCCTACAATTTTATGCCGAATCCGAACGGCTAGACGAGAAGCACTTATTCGTGACAAGTGATACTCTTGGAGGATTTGTCAATTAGTCGCAAGAGGCAGTAGACCTGAAAAAAAACTTTTTAGTTTTTAGTTGGACGAGGCTGACAAGCGATCCCAGACCTCCAGCGTGACAGTCGAACGCTGGAGGTCTGGGGTCGCTTCATGCAGCTAGCTTAGTAAGAAATTAAAATCAATCAATTATAAGGACGGTTTTTGAATTATCTAACCAACGTACATATATTTGATTTTTTTTTTGTCCAAAAAAAAATATTTCCATGTTTTATTGGCCTTCTTGAAACCTGCAATTTAAGCATGCTGCCTTAAAATTGTGAATTATATGACGGCCGAAAAACATTATATGGAAATCATTTTTAACTTTCATGAAGTTGCTGATGGCCAGTTTTCCAGTGCCCAATTAATTCTGAATTAAATCCAAATTTGCTAATCCTGCAAAAATATTCAACACCCCAATACAGCCGTTTTTTCAGTAGATATGTAGTAGGGTGGATCGTTTTAAGCAATCTATGCATGCAAATTATAGTTTTTGCTTAATAGTTTTCTGAACTCATCACAACCCATTTATTTTGACTCGCCCTTGGATCGGGAAGCCATCGAAAATTGGTCGTTTTTCACAAAAAAAAATTATATAGGTAGCTTCTAATTATGAATTAAGGGGCGCGAATAGTTGGCGCAAAATAATAACGAATTCTTGCAGATGGACTAAATGGAAGTATTTTTTATCATAGATGTAGGGGTCTATCTTCTTCCGTATAGGTGGGAGCGGCACTTTTTAAAAAACATACTTAACAATGAAAAAAAATCCTTTAAAAAATTATTTAAAAAGAACCGAAACACTGTGATGATAAAGACTGATACATTTTTTGAAAGCCAGAAGTCTCTTCTTTTATTGAATGTATAAATCAAGTTATTTCTGTCAATAGTTTTCAAAAATAATATTTTCAAACTCAAACTTGAAAAAAAAAAAATTGAACTGACCTTTTGATTAAAAAATGTGGAATTAGGTTGGAAATTCGCTTAAATCCTTAAGTGTATAAGTGCTTCCATTTATTTTTCATCAAGCACTGAAGAGCTAAAATCACAAAAACTACTAACTGTATTAAATTATTTTGTTTATAAAATTACCATTCCAGCCTATACTGAATGAGATATACCCCTCCCCCATGGTACACAATTCTTGTCTTTTATCCATATAAAACAATACGTTATTTTTTGTCGCCAACTATTTGCTCACCGAATTCATAACATATCGATGTTTGTGAAAAACTACCAATTTTCAATGGCTTCCCGATTTTGTTTTTCCCAAGGGCGACCCAAAATAAATGATGAGTATGAATTCTATTAAGAAACTACTAAGCATAGACTATGAGTTGCATGCAGTGATTTGTCAAAAAATGCTGAAAACGATCCACCCTAACGACCAAATACAATTTTTGAGGTGCGACAATGTGGAAATCAGTCATTTCAATATTTCTGCACCTCCATTATTTTGATTTTTGACACCGAAATGTCAGAAATATCTATTTAGTCAATGTGATGTTAACTCACCAAATATTTTGGGTTTACTCGGAGTTGAATCAATATCTTAATTTATTTAAAAATGTATTTCAGGTGTTATTTCAGGCACGCAACCCCAAAAATGGGCCTTTAAATTATTTTTCACTACCAATTAAACCGAAATATAATAAATTTGTCATTTACCATCTTGAAATCTCGAAGTTAGTGACAACCAGAAAACTGCTTTTTTGAAAAAGTTTACTGAAAGTTATTTGCTTTCTAAAAAACGCTTGCGGAAGAAAAACTTTTACTGTGTGACTAGTTCATACAAGCGTTTTTATGAAAGCAAATCAATTTCTGAGAGCGCTTTCCGCTTGCAAAAAAAAAAATTTCGAAACGCTTTCTGAAAACGCTTTCCTCTCATTGAGTGACGGCCGATTTTTTGTTTGGCTTTTAAGTAAAATCTTTAAACGAACTCAGTCGGAGGGTCTTAACTTGAGATTCCTAGGAACAAATTGATAATTTGTCCGTTATTTCCCAAACATCCTTTTATTAATCAGACACCCCACTAAATCAAAATCGTTTGTCCTTAAAAAAACTATAGGAACTGGCCACACAAAATTGAAAAGCATTTTGAAGTCAGCGGTCAGAGGGGTTAAATGCTTACCCAAAACTAAGTCCCCCATTTAAAGTTTTCTAATTTGCATTCTAAATAGAACGAAAAAAGTTAAAAATATTGATCTTAAATATTCATTATTAACTTATAAGGTTCTCATTTTAAAAATATGTATACACTTTTAAAATATAATAACTATATACCTATGTACGTATATCGAGATCTGAAAAAATGTCATCCAGGTTAAAATACTATTTATTTTAATAAAGTACAGCGTCACCAAAAATTTCCTTAAAATAAAAAAGTGCAATAACACCATCAATAACACTAATACTCCGGTCGGAAGAAGTAAATTGAATTAGTTTCATTTTAATAATGAAAGCATTCCTAAACACAATCAATATTGTATATTATAACCGTAGCACAACGTCATCTATAAAGCGTATGCCTTTTAAATTTATTTTAAAGGCGACTACAATGCTTTGTTTTACGAGTAGGTGCGTGCCGGAATGCTAATTATGTTCCGTTTTTTATTGTTTTTCATTATTTTGTTTTATTTTAACAAAATAAACTTTGAAGAGTTGAAATAGGTTCCTCTGTGATTCTTTGGTTCTCCATAAATCAGATTTATAACATGAATCTCTTTAAAAAAAAGAAACAAAATTTCGTGGCAACTCGTTTGCAAGCATCTATAAAGTGAGCATTACTTTAAAGTAGATGCGGATGCTTCATTCAAGGACTTAACAACCATGTCATACCGGTGAATCGTAGAGGAGCTTTTTTAATATGTATTTTTGTGTGGCTGTCAAGTTTGACGTAGACAGAGCTTAGTTTCGTTTATGACTTTTTGGTTAAAAGCTTGAATAGAACTGCAGATAACTTTCATGACAAGACAGGTTTTATTTTATTTTTGTGTTAATTATAACTTGAAATAGATTTATTAAAATACTTTCGGTCAATATTGCACTCAGTGTTTATGAATAATACGTATAATTAATTAATATGCAGTTTTTTTTTATTATAATTTATTTTTTCTGATTCTCCCAAAATTTCGAAAATTGTGTAATATATGGGTGCATATTACGTTGTTCAAAAGCTTTAAATAATCTTGTAATAAGAAAAAATAGTTTGAGCTAAACAAAAATGGTTCCATGATTTCCTGAAAAAATATAAATTTATGCAAACAAAAATTTTAAGATATTTGAAGTAATCTTAAAAAAAAATAAAATGTTTGTTTTTATTAGATATTAAAAACATTTTTGAAGTTATTTATAAATATGCTAGTTAAAATACAAGACAAAAAAAATTGTTTTGAACATTTTGAAATATTGGCTGTATTTTAATTTCCTCCAGTTCCGATGCGAATTGGATTTCCTCTCGAAAAAATACACTTTTTGCTCTTGTATTCTTATCACATACCCTCAGCTAATCCTTCTTAAAATATATTTGTACTCGAAGAGAAAATGGATATTTGAAGTGATGAATAAAGAAATGCATAGGTACCAACACTTTTTTCTTATTTATCATGTACATATACATATATATATATATTCTTTATTCATAACTTTAAATATCCATCTACTCTTCAGAGTAAAAACATATTTTACTGTTTGTTTTATTATCATTATCAAATCCAGACCGTCCACCTATAAAATCTAAAAAGTTTTTTTCAAGGCTACTACCTCTTGCGAGGAATTGACAAATCCTCCAAGAGTATCAATTGTCATGAATAAGTGCTTCTCGTCGGATTCAGCATAAAATTGTAGGTCCCTTCCATTCTTGTCGACACGCGCACACAGGAATGGTTGCGAGTTGCTAGTCACTAGACCTTGGTTCCTCACGAGCCATTGTGCCACCCAATTTATTTATTTATTTATAAAATCCAAAAATGTGAAAATGTCATGAATAAATATGAAATATAACAGAAATATAACAGACCATCAGGGACTTATTTGACCAAATACTTCACTTTGAAACTTTTCACTTTTTTTTTTACTTTACAAATAGATACACCAAACAAAAATTTGCAAAGAGGAAATTGTTGAAGTTAAAAGATGAAAAGTTTTTATCTTTGCAAAATCAAACACAAATTTGCAAAGGAAAAAGTTTTGTTAGTTTGCAAAATATATAATTTTATTTTATTTCGTTTCACCAAATAAATAAATTTTGCAAATTTATAGTACTAAGACTGTTGAAAAGGTTTTCAGTAATATTCAAAAGAGAAATTTTGATTTGCAAATAACTCCAAGTTCACACGTAAAAGTACTGGCAAGTAGGTTGGCTACATATGTATATTAAAGGTCAAATTCTCATACGTGAATATTCAATTTGCTTTCAAGTTTTTTACTGCCTCGTTCAGCTCTTTCTAAGATAACCTGACTCTGAACTAACATTTTTATTATAACTGCTAAAAAGTATGGAAAATTGTATTTCGATGACATAAATTAAAATAAAAGAACAAAACCGCAATTTTTTTTTTTACGTCAACGCAAATTTTCAACAAGTCTTCCTATCATCGACGCAAAATACTCCAAATGCGTTGCCGGCTGTGTTGACAGGCATTTCTGTTGCGTCAAAACCACATGGGATGGAAAAAAAAAACGGATTTCTTAGAGATGTTTTCATCCATTTAATCGTAGGCATACTTCAATAGAATTTGATTATTCATGCCTTGACAGATAGGTAACAAACTACATTTATTTATTTATTTATTTATTCATATAGGTACAAGTTTTGTATATTACAGACGACTAACAATTTAGAAATAATATATATAAGTTAATTTAATAAATACAATATTTTAGTTTTCACAAAAATTATTAAAAAGTTATATACATTTAGTGAAAGATTCATTACATCCATAATTATACCTATGTCTAGGGATATTCAGAAAATGACGCTGGCGCATTCTTCTTTCTTGCACATATATTTCAAAAATTTGAACAATTGCTGATCTTTTTATTCGATAGGAATAAACATCATGAACAAACAATAAGCATTGAATAGAACGTCTTTTTTCTAAAAAGTCGAGGCCAATTAAAGCACATCTCGTTCTATAAGGAGGAGTATAAATTCTCCATTTTAGTTGCTTTACCACAAATCTAGTGAACGCTTTTTGAACTCTTTGAATGCGATTAATACCAAAAGAAGTACAAGGACACATGGACAATTGAACAGTATTCAAGAATTGGACGAACTAAAGACATATAAACTGATTTTAAGGCATAAGGGTCTGTTAACTCACTGCAGTTTCGCTTGACAAAACCAAGCATAGAGTTTGACTTCGCAATAATATAATCGATGTGCAGGGAAAATGACAACTTCGCATCAAAAATTACTCCAAGATCACGAATCTCAGATTTGCGATCCAGAATCTGGTTGAAAACTTTGTAGTTGTGCATAATTGGAGTAAGAATACGATGAGTCGTAAGGACATTACACTTTTTTGTATTCAACGATGGCAAATTTCTTAGATTATTTTGTTTCAAATGTCACCAATTAGCTCTATAATAACCGTTTGCGCCAAAAACGCCTTTTTCCCGAGCAAAGTCAATAACTGTCAGTGACTTTTTTTTCAATGTATGATTGATCTAAATTAAATGAGATTTTCCTCTATTGGGCTTTAGGTCAGTTTTTGGTTTTGTTATTATAAAATTTCAATTGACGTTCACAACCGTCCGCAGACCCATGGTTGAAAAATATTAAAATTTTGTTCTTATCTTATTCAGCAATTTGTAACCTTAAAGCAATTTTTAAACCTTGCAAAATACGATTTCAAATGCAAAGTTCCGTTTTAAATTAGTGAAACATTTTTACTTTTCAAAAATAGTTTGAAAATTTGAAAAGTCAATAGTCTTTTCACTTTGCAAATTTTGTGAACCATTTTAAACTTTTATTTTGCAGAAAGTTTTTTATTTGCTAAGATACAAAGTTAAAAGTGTCTTTTTTCAGCTCCTTTCACAAAAGTAGTCGGACTCGCCGCAACAACCAACAAAAGTTTGTCCGACCACTGGTTTTATAAAACCAACCGAAAAAGTGCCTTTTCTACCCATTGCCAACTGAAAAACCTTGTCCGACAAGCGGTTTTGTTAATGTTAAGACTAAAGCTATGAGTTGGCATCATTCTTTTCCGCAGCCGCGGTGAGATAGGTAAACCTACCTGTCGCCTCCCGTACTATAATTACAGAAATTTATTGAATTATCATTGTGTTCGAACTTCTACATATGTACTACATAAACTTAAATCACCCATGTTTTTAAAACCTCCACACATATTCTTAGTAAAAATAAAAAAAAAATCTTATAGCTAGATTTTATCATGAACTTAATGGACCCATCGGATTTCGCATTGGTCTAAATTTTGTTCTCCTAACGGAAGGTTATTATTATATTACACTCCACCGAACTATAATGACATTTTCTTCTTTTTCTTCTTGTGGCGATGGATTAACTTCAACTTTCAATTTCAAATTCATTACCGCATATAGTTTTTTTTTGTATTTGCGTAATTCTTAACTCTAACACTGGCACTGACACTTGTAAGTTGGCGCACTATCATGCCATGCCGGACAAACATTGCTGATGGTGGCTCTGTCATAGAGAATCGTTGTCCATAACGCATGTTGATGAGATCGAAAGTTAACAAACAAAAAAAAAAGAACTCATTATCACCGTATAAAATTGTAGAAAATTACCTAGCTAATTTTTAAGAATTATTGTTATTGTTATTGTTATTTTTTTTTTTTTTTTGTATTAATAATTTTATATGGACGTAAGAAGAGTTTCATTGAAATTAAAATTGTATCGTCAGTTATAGTCGTGAACCTTAGCAACAAAATTAATTGCCAGAATAAAATTATTAAATTATGTGTTATGTATAGGTATGTTAATTATACTTCCTTTATAATAATGTACACATAAGTATTGAAATCGAAATTAAACACCTCGCACATCTTATATAGTCTAGTAAGAATAGACAAAAAAAAATGTAAAAGAAAGGAAAAAATTGGCCACGACTTGATCACAAAAACTTGCTGTCGTAGCTAACAACTTTAATGTAGTTTAGGTATGTACTGCATAAATGTATTGGTTCCATAACATTATGATATCATTAAAAAATGTTTTTAAAAACAAAGGACCTCTTACATAAAAATTACTATACATTTTTGTTATTTAAATAACTAAAACAGATAGAGCTAAAAAAAGTATGTCATCTGATTTGTTTAATAGATACGAATTTATGAAAACGAAAACTTCAAAAAAAAATTAGAGCGGTTTTTTAAAAAATTAATTTTGTATACATAAAAATTCTTGAACATTTTTAAAAATAAAAATTGGTATGTTAACTTTTAGAATTAAATAAAAGACAATTTTGCACAAAATTAATAAAAATATTTATGGACCGGTTTTCAAGATATTGAATTTTCAAAAAAAAAATTTCAATATTTTTTTAAAAATCCAAAAAATATTGATTCGAAATACTGATAAGCAAAATTGTTAAAATTGTATAGGACCTCTTACATAAAAAAAAATTGGTTGAAATCGGTGTAGCCGTTAACGAGAAATTCGAAAACCAAAAAAATCGGTTCTATGACAGGTATCGTTAATAACCGTTATAAACAAAATTTTTGTCTACAGACTGACGGACGGACAGACAGACAGAATCACGAGATCAACTTTTTTCGCGTTCTCTGTCATCGTAATGTTATGGAAAATTATTATCTCGATTTTTTGGTTTGCACAAATCCTAAACTTGCCCTATAGCTACACTACGTAAAGGGTTTTCCAATAGGGACGGGTTGATTTTGACAGCTCGTGGCGGCCATATTGTTTATTTTACTTTCTGTCAAAATATAGTCTTTTAATCAGTTACTAAAGACAAATCATCATGGTAAGTTACAGCATCGAGCAACACGTGCAAATGATAAAACTTTATTATCAAAATGGGTTGGAAGTTGATCCCAATTTTGGTCGAAAAATCATCTTTAACGATGAGGCCCATTTTTGGATGAATGGTTACGTAAATACGCAAAATTGCCGTATTTGGGACGACACCAATCCACGCTTGATTCACGAGGTACCAATGCATCCAAATAAAGTTACTGTTTGGTGTCGATTTTGGGCTGGAGGCGTCATCGGTCCGTACTCCGTACTTCTTCGAAAATGATGCTGGCCAGGCCATCACCGTCAATCGCTATAGGTCAATGATCACCAACTTCTTGTGGCCTGAATTGGATAATATGGACACCGAAGACATTATGTTTTCAACAGGATGGCGCTACGTGCCATACAGCTCAAGACACAATCGATATTCTGCACGAGCGGTTTCATGGCATGGTTATCTGCGCGCCGAGGCCACATGAATTGGCCACCAAGATCGTGTGATTTGACCCCTTTGGACTTTTTCTTGTGGTGCTTTCTTAAGTCGAAGGTCTATGCGAATAAGCCGCAAACCACCGCAGCCCTCAAAGACAACATAATTTGATTTAGATTTGGACCATTCGAGTCCGCAACACCCAGCGTGTTTTATTCAATTTTAAAATCGACCCGCCCTTAATGGAAAATCCTTTTTATCGCAAATAAAAAATAATTCGAGGCTGAGATTTGGTATGATCATTGGTAATTGTACTCTTTATAAACTGATAAGGTTCCTCACCGATCCGATGACCGCTAGGTCAGTTATAGAGGTCAAAGGTCATGAAACTAAGTTTTTTGAAAATTACCCGAAAACAGTTTGGTTTAGAAAAAACAATTGTAAGACAAACTTGTAGCTAAGGCAATTTACCACTAAAATGGTTTTAAGCATTTTGTCCGTAGCATTTATCGTTAAAAAGTTACAGCAGTTCAAAGAATCACACGGGTCGTAAAATTAATTAATTTTAATTTTTGCGCTCAAAATCGGCGTGGAAGGGCATGAAGATGGGTTTTTTTTTTAAATAACTCAACAACGATTTGATTTAGGGCCCAGTTATAGCTTTCATTGAAATCCATCATTGAAAAATAAATTATTGCACAAACTTGTAGCTTAGGCAATTTTCCACTGATATGGCCAAAAGAATCTTGTCCGTAGCAATTAGCGTTAAAAATTTACAGCAAATCAAAGAATCTTAAGTATCGCACGCAAATTTATTTAATTTGAATTTTTTGGCCCGAAATATTTTTAAACAATTAGAAAAGATGATGAGAAATTTTACAACCCAAGACCATTTTTGTGCTACCCACTAAGTTTAAAGCAACCGTAAGTAAAGCATATGCGTGTTTTTGTTGGCATTTAACTTTATTAAGGGAAATATTAAGAAAACAAGTAAAATGGAGGCTAGCCAAAAATTAAGCTGATTTTTTATTAACTATCGAAACGGCCATAAGAGAGTGCTGAGAAACACACGAGGATTGTTGTAGGGGAGGATGTCGACTTAATATCAATACTTATAGCACGGGCTCCTGGAGACAAACAGATGTACTTTCAAAAACCAGGTAAAGGTAAAATTGAATCTAAATTATATTGTACTCAAAGTTTAGCCACTTACACAAAATGTCAAGCCCACTTCTTATTTTTACATGCATTTACTGGTTGTGATTCAACTTCTGCTCTCTACAACAAGGGCAAATTAAAATTCCTCAAGCTTTTTGAAAAGAGTGACGATCTCGTAAGATATCCCAAAGTGTTTTCCAGAGGCAATTGTCCCCCTAATATTATTTTTCAAAACGGTATACGTCTACTTCTAGCATTTTATAAAGTACATGCCGAAAAAGATAGAATCAATGCATTAAGACATTCCACATTTGTCCGATTGACCAGGCTCAACAAGGCTGTACAATTATCTTCCCTTGCTCCAACATTTGCTGCTACTCAAACACACCTTTATAGAGTTTACTATCAAGTTCACACTGGGATGAAAGCTGGGGATGGGTATTGAGAAAAATGTTTTGGAGCCTATTACCACTCTGCTCCAACCACCACCTATGATGAACTTCTTTCCACAATTTTTTTGTAATTTTAGTAAAGGTTGCGGTTCTAATTCTGGTTGTCGAAAAGCGGGGTTAAAATGTTCTATAGTTTGTGGTCAATGTTATGGACAGACATGTAAAAACTCAATTATAATTAATCTGTAATGAAGAGGACATTAATGATTAGCCATTTCTTACCACGCGCGCCGCGCCGCGCCGCCGCCGTAACACAGAAAAAACAATCACAAGCTTAGTAATGTTGATTACATTAAGATTGTTAAACACAGTGGAATATGTCTACTGGGGATACCACATACAAAAACACGCACCTGCGCCTGGGCACTTGACCTCTATGGTGGAGTGGAAGAAATGGCAAAAAAGTGACAATTTCGCGATACTTGCGATTGTTTAAACTGCTATAACTTCTTTAGGGTAAATGCTACGGAAAAATGTCAGCCTCCAACTAATTTTTTCCTTGTAAAAAGCTAATTTAACTGGAATATAAGTTTTCTTACTTGTCTAAAAAGGTAAAACAACCTCGAACTCGCTGTAACCTAGTCATCGGATTTAATAAACATTTTAAAAATGTTTATATTCTTATGTCGTTTAGAATACTATTTGTTCAAAAAATGATTCCTTGTCCTATTCTGAGCCATGGGAAATGGAAAAAGCTGAGTTTTTTTTGCCCTCAATTTGATTTTTTTTTGTAAATTAATCAAAAAAAATTTTTTTTTTTTTTAATTAAAAATCGGAGCTTACAAAAAAGTCAAGTAACCTTGTCACCTGAAGAGAAGGAGGTCTTGCATCCAATCTGTACCAACATAAATACAAAAATCAGTAGGTGTTCGACCATGGTTATTGTTTATGTTTAGCTATATCGATTTAATTTGGCATTAACTTTTATTTTTATTTAAATCAAATTTTGGGAACAAAAATCGTTGCAGACATTTTAAGTAGGTCAGTACAACCAAAAAAATGTTTTCATTTGTGTTTGTTTTACAAATTAAAAAATTAACATAGTCTTTGTAATTTTTGTTTACCTGTTTTATTTGTTTATTTCACTTCATTTCAGGTAATTTGGGGTATTTTAAGTACTTTTCAGGATTATGAATGTTACTATAGGTTAATAGGTACCAACGTTTAATTCCCCAATGCATTTTTAATTTAATTTTTGTTTACAGCTGTTTAATTCAACTATGCAAATCATCGCATTAAGTAATTCATTAAATAATGATTAAATAACGACCCCTAAATACCCTAAGCTAATTTATATTCGAGTTAAATGTACTATTAAATATTAATCTATCTATTGGTAAGTGCATATAAAAAGATGACAAATATTTTTTAAATTAAAAAGCGCTTGTTTCGTCTAGTTTATTTTATGAATTATAAAAGCATAGAAGTTAACAAGTTCTATAAAAGAATTAATTTTTGTTAAGTGCATAGGAGTATAAAAACTGCATTAAATGAAACTGATTTATTAATTGATAAGATATTTATGACAATCATTTAAGTTTAATATCCGAAAATCAATTTAAGACATTCTTATTACATTAGTTTGATCATGCGTAAAGGTTAGTTTTACCGATCCAATATACAAAATTAAAACTAAGAAATCGTCTTTCTTTTGTAGACTTGGTTTCATTTAGACTGGACACTAAAAGCTTCCCTAAATTTATGATCCATATAAGAAGATTATACCAAGACAAAAATATTTTTGAGTTTGTTAAAGTTCCACGTTCCACCTCTCTTCACCACTTGGAAAGCAATTATACATGCGGATACTAATTATGGTATGCGGATAATGTTGTAGAATGTACAATTCAGCATCGACACACATTTTAAAATTATACAGGGTGATTGACCTGAAAAAATTGAAATGAAAAAATCTTGACCGTGTAGGTTTAGTCGATACAAGAAAAACATCAAATGGTAACTGGGGTCTATTCCCCCTCGTTTAGGTGGGAGGGACAATTTTCTAAAAAATTGACTTAAAACAGGTAACAAATTATCAAAAACAACGGCAACACTTATAATGTCTTAATATACTTTTGTACAAGGCCAGAAAACTCTTCTTTTATTATATTTTTAAATAAATTTTAAATAAATTTTCAAAATTTTGAATAAAAAAATGTTGAAACTATTTTTTTTTTTGAAAATTTTACGTTATTAAGTACTATATTTGTTTTCAATGTTCAATGCTCTTATAAATTTTTAGTCAAACACTGAAAACCGTATGGAACTAGGACTTTTATTTTCAAGATATTAAAAAAGTAAACATCTTAGACAAAACAAGAAAAAAACGTGGTTAATGAAAATCAACTGGTTGGTCAAATGATTATTTAGCCGGATTCTTCTTAGTTTTATGAGAAAGTTGGTTAATTTATTTTATCTTGAAAAGTAAGTGATTTTTTTTTTTAATTTTGAGTTTGAAAATATTTTTTTTTTTTTTTTCAAAAACTGTTCATTAAAACAAATCTATAAAGATAAAAGAGAAGGGATTTCTGGTTGTTGCCGTTGTATTTAATAATTTGTTTCCTGTTCTCAGTCAGTATTTTAGAAAATTGCCCCTCCCACCTAAACGAGGGGGAATAGTCATTCCCTCCTGTATGATTTTTTCTCTTGTCTCGACCAAATCTACATGCTCAAGCTTTTTGTCACACCTTCGACGAATCACCCTGAATAAATATATTTACATATTTAACTATTAATGCCGATTACAGAATCCGCAGTCTTGTACTTAATTTCCCATCTTCTCGTGTATCTTGGAAAGGAAAGCGAAGACTGCATTGTGAATCATTGCGAATCGAGTTTTGCGGATTCTGTAATCGGCTTGATTATTTTCTATTGATTATTTTTTATTTTATGGACTTTTGAGTCCGAAGTTTGAACCCCCCCCCCTACTGAATCCCGGGTCAAATTATATCCGAGAATTCACGTGTTTCCGGAATTTTTTTTCAGGAAAATATTATTGAAAAAAGTAGAAAGCAATTTTAGCATATTTCGCTTTTATAGGAATAAAAGTTCATTACTTCTTCAATTTTTTTTTTGAATTTGAATAAATTTGATTATAATCAGTGAATAAATGAAGCAACAGTTAAAAAAAATATAGAAAATTGTTGCCAAAATAGGCCTTCGAGATGTGAATCTTAGTTCTCAGATTATTTCTGCAAAAACAACAATTTCTTAAGTGTGAGTAAATCAACTTGCAATATACTACTTTTTAAACCAGAACCTGCACAGAAAAACAATCTCGTTTTCAAGAGGGCACTACAGAGTCTTACATAAATTCTGGTAAGGGGCTAGCAAGGGTAATCAAAGGCTAAACCAATGGCCTTGCCGATTAGCCCGTAGCGTAATGGTTAGTGCGTTCGACTGTCACGCTGGAGGTCTGGGATCGCTTCCCAGCCTCGTCCACCTAAAAACTAAAAAGTTTTTTTTTAGGGCTACTGCCTCTTGCGAGGAATTGACAAATCCTCCAATCATCACTTCACAGGTATCACTTGTCACGAATAAGTGCTTCTCGTCTAGCCGTTCGGATTCGGCATAAAATTGTAGGTCCCTTCCATTCCTGTCGAAAGGCGCACACAGGAATGGTTGCGAGTTGTTAGTCACTAGGCCCTGGTTCTTCATGAGCCGTTGTGCCACCCGATTTATTTATTTTATTTATTTTTTTGCCGATTATCGTCAGTCAAAAAAAAGGTTGGCTTATTTGTAGTTGCTTAGCGTGAGGGGGCACAGGCCCCGGGCGGCACTTTCTCGAAGGCACTTTGCAACAAGAAATTAAACAAAATATTTACTACCTTTATCACCTTTTTTATATTTTTTTTTATTACTCCATTATTCATCAAATTCATCATATTTCAAAAATTGCCCCAGTGGTAAAAATGCTTCAAAGTCATAGTCACTTTCTTTTTGTATTTCAGGAAATGATTATTCCAAATTTTGAACTCCTTTATTTGAAAAAAAAATTCGTACTGCCCTACTCACTTCTCAGGTCAAGGTCAGTCGATTACACCAATTATTTGGTGAACTGCAAAATCGGGAATAGAAATGCCAAAAAAAAATGCAAATTACTGCGTTTGTACTGTTACTTTACTCACGGAAAGTCGCCCTGCCTACTTTACAGACGTGCACTCTTTCAACTGTGATAAGAAAATGATCCTATTAAGATTTTTTCTTCATATTTTGTTTTTAATTTCTTATTTGATTGACGCTGGAAAAAAGGGGGCGGCGAAAATGGGTTCTGCCCCGGGCAGCAAAGAGCCACGCTAACTAGGGCCTTGCCCAAGCTAGACAGAAACTTGGCATTTTTCCAGCTGGGAATATTATTAAAATCGTTAAAGATCGGCTCTGATATATTTAAAATTAATATTATTTTCTTTGATATCAAGTGGTGGTTAAGTGCAAAATATTTGTACCTAATCCTTCACAATATTAAGGTCACCTTCTACTTTAAAGTTTGACCGAAGGGCCAGACGAAAACCATGGGTTCCGAAGGTGATTTTAAGTCAAAATACTTCTGAGGTAATTTTCTCGTTTTCGCTTCTTTTTTGACTTATTATAACGGCTTTAAGGATTTTGGTCTCATTTCTTTAGTATGAGTTTTTTGACCAAATCACATTATTAAGTATCATTTTTCCTATTTTCTTATATAAGTCCAACTAGTTCTCTTTAAAATATTAACATTTTCTTTTAGCTTAAAAATATAATTTAAAACATGTCCCAAAATAAAAAAAATTAAAGAAAACTTGAACATTTACATAAAATCAAATAAAATACTAAGATTAAGTTATTGAGTGGTAGAAAGAGGCAAAAGTTGAAATTGAATTAGTAAAAATCATTAAAAATCGTCTTTTATTTGTTTTGTATTATAATTTTCAAATTTTCATGATTTTTCTTATTTTTATTTTATTTTTTAAATAATTTTAAATGTAATTTTTCATTAGAAAGAAGTTAAATAGTTTTTTAGAGAATATTAAAATAGGATAGTGATACTTTAATGACTCGTTTTTCTAAAAAAAATGATATCATAGTAAACAAAAAAAAAAAACAACCAAAATAGGTTTTATAATAAATTGCGAGAAAACTTCCGCTTCCGCATAAAAAAAAGACTTAGAGTGGGTAAAAACTGCTAACTGCTCTTGTAAAAATACAAAAAAAAAAAACAAACAAAAATAAGAATCGGTTGCAGTTTAGCAAAATCGAAGCCAGTTAAATGAAACATGACTGAGATCTAGGAGACATTGACACATTTTGCTTTGAAAGAAAAAGTTAATTTAATATATTTTAATATCAATCTATAAGGAGAACCTATAATCTTTGAATTTTGCCAAAAAATCAAAATCAGTATTAGCATAACCTGAAGCATTCTTTGAAGACACACAAATTATTATGTTTTTATAATTTATATTTTATAAAAACAAATACATACAAGTAGTTGTTTGACAAGATTGACCAATTTAAATGTCAAAGTTCATTATTTTGAATTTGTTTTACTATAATTGTTTTATTATATTGTTTTAAATAAAGAATTTCTTACATGTAAGCCTATCCAAAGTACTTGCAATCTAAAAGTACCAACTATTATGACTCCTACAGCAGTTTCTAATAAAACACCCACTTTATTTGTTGTTATAGCAGCAAGAGCCGGCAAGCATATATGTACTTGTACATATAATTGTTTTACTTAATTGAGCTACAAATTGTAATTTTTATCGCATTAATTTGCCGTTAAATACCTGCTAGAATTTACTATTTCACACTATCTTGATCGACTTATGTCATTATTATCGATTTCTACATTACAGATTACACTAAGAAATTAATAGATTTATTTAATTTAATACATTGTAAACTGAGCAGTTATTGTGTATGTGTATGATAATTTTATTGTTATTAAAATGGTCTTAAGGAAAGTCATCACTACTGGTATTGTCGTTTATTAGTAGCTTGAGGTGTTATTTACGACTAAGTGCGCCTGTCTGACTTTTATAGGTTTACTTACAACAAAACAGAACAAAACAGACTGCATTAGAAACTACGTTTATAATTTTTTGCACAATTATGAAAATTTGATTATTTTCACATGAAGTGCGGTTAGTGGCGGATCCAGGGGGTGGGTATAGGGGCTAACGGCCACCCCCTCAGCCGATTCTTAAAATATTGATTCAAATATAGAAATCAGTACATTACAACGTATAAAATATTGCTAAGCAGTGAACTTTTATGGGAGTCAGCAATTTACATGTTATGTATTTTTTTTCAGGGCTACAAATAATTAACAAGGACAGAAAATTGGAACGAAAAAAAAAAAACACTATAGACTAAAGCTTGACAAGATCTGGACAAAAAAACGTGGTCGGGGCTAAGCAAATAATTCCTTTAAAATTTACCTTAATTCAGAATGTTTTGGGGTTTGACTCTAGGGACTGTCAAGTCCAAGTTGGGGCTAAAGCTTGAAGAGATAACTGAAAAACGGGGTGGGTGCTTAACAATTAACGTATGCCAAATGAAAATACAATTTACCATAAGAACTTAGCTAATTTTGCGAAAAAAATGAAATTGTGGCAAGGACCCGAGGAGAATTCGGGAACAACAAATCAAAATCTGAGTTTTCTATGTGCACTCAGAAAATCATGCAGATTTATTGACAGATTTTTTCTTCTTGTGGTGCAAAGCTTGACGTGGCTGAAAATTGAAGGTATACATAATAAGTTAAGATTATAAATCTATAAGTACAGCTGAGCCTTTATATTCTATCTCCGCTTAAAAATATTTTAAATATTAAAAACGATAGATGTTATGGTGATAGAAGCTGATATAAATACACAAATAACATGGCTATTGTATTGTAAAAGGAAAAGTTGAAATTTCAAAATATATATGTATATTTTTCACAAAAAAAACCTTAAACCTAAACTAAATCTTTATTATTGGTTATAAATTATAAAATTAATTTGAGGACAAAAAAAAATTAGATTAAAATGTCTCAAACTGGATCATTGTAGCATTGTTTATTTGAGGTTAAAGCTCATTCTTCAATAAGAACCAATTCGGTATAAAAACGTATTACACATTCAAAAGTAAAGAACAACTTATACATATTTTAGGACTTAAACTTTTATCAGTGGAAATGTCCTCATTTCACAGCAAAGCATAAAGTTTTGAGAAAGGAAATTAAAAAATTAACGAAAATATTATTATAATTTAAACCATTCTGAGGAGTTGAAGTTGATCTTTGCCATTTACTGAACTTCATAATATTGGTCACTTTAAAAAGCAATAATCAAAAAAACCTAACATATTGAAAAATAGCAAAAGCTTTTCCATAACTCGTTGAACCTACTGACGACACTTTTTGGTCAATGGTAATTTCTGTTCACATCTTATAAGCTCGTATTGTCAAAAAATAAATTAAGTATTCTGCATAGTCACCGACAAAGATTGAACAGAACTTAATGTATTTCACTTAGCATATATTTATACATATACATATATAATACATACAAACAATTTGATAAAAGCTAACATGAGATTTTTTGATGAGTTAAATTTATTCTTTAACTGTCGATATTATATTGTCATTCCTAATTCTTTACATGAATGTCTGTTAGGAATATGTAAATGGTTAAGGTCAAGGAACTAGATAATATTTTCTGTGTAACTTAGTGTATAAAACAAAATAACTTAGTATTAATATGAATGAATTCATCGAGGTACAAAATTTGAATTAAAAAAAAATAGAATTATAAATATATTAATAAATAAAAAATGAAGAAAAAATAAACCTTAACATCCGCGGATTTATATTTACATAAAAAAGGGCAATGTCGGTCGTCGAATGATGCTAATGGGGTAAAAAATACTTTTTTTACAAACTGTTAAATGTTTTTGAATAAATTTGTAATTTTTTGCTAAAAAGGCCATATTTTCCGTGTGAGATCATCCTAGTTTCAAAATTAATCGCTAGTTAACCCTTAAAAATTAATGAGTAAGTATGTTCCACTGAAAAACTGGACCTAAAAAAACCTTAAGTTCAAGAGAACGTAGCTCGAAATTTATGATGTGCATATGTATTGGTATACTATTATAATATTATCATTTAAAAAAAAATTAACAATAAATTGCATATTATTATAATTTTTTTATTTTTATGGCTAAAAAAGTTAGAGATTGAAATAAAGTATGCGATCTGATTTGTTTGATAAATATGAATTTACAACAAAAAAAAATTCAAAAATCGTTTGAGCGGTTTTCTTAAAAATTAATTTTGTATGTAAACAATTTTGTCAACATTTTCAAAAATTAAATCTGGTATGCCAACTTTTAGTATTTAATAAAATACAATTTTACACAAAACTAAAAAATATTAATGAGCCTGTCCAAAAATCCAAAAATTATTTATTTTTCGAAAATTTGTATGTATGTATGCAAAATTGTTTAAAATGGAAAGGAAAAAGTTTTGGTTGAAATCGGTGTAACCGTTAATGAGAAATTTGAAAACCATGAAATCGGATAACCTGTATTAGTAAAATTTTCATCAAAACATTAATCACGAAATGCATTCGATTTTTAACTTTTGCAAATAAAAAATACGTTACGTTTTGAAAAATTAAATCTCGTGTTTTTATTGTAAAATTTTTATCTTTGTAGTCAATAAAGGAAATTGATCTCTTTTTTCAAAAATATTGTAAATTTCCACTACAACATCGGTTCGCTACTATTCCTTAGGTTTGCGCTCAGAGGCTTAGGTTGGGTAAATCCTTACGATCTCCCACCTTACCATAATAGACTGAAACTTATTGACATGCCTTGTCTTGAGAGCAGACGTTCTTATTTGTGTTTTGCCTTTATTGTAAAATTAATAAACGGCAAAATAGACTCTTTGCACCTTCTTTCCCGTGTCCACTTTAATATTCCTCGAAGAAACTTAAGGAATTTGTCCGAATGTATACATATTTCTAATTATCGGACCAATTATGAACGTTTTTCTCCATTAAACAAAATGTTTTATTTATTAAATGATTTCAATAATATATATAAATATAAATTTGTTTAATCAAAATGTAAATTTTTCTGAAAAATTTAAATCAACTTTTTTTCAAACACATAAATTGTACATAAAACTTTTATAGCTAGTAATTAGTTAACTTGTAAATAAATAAATACTATTGAATATTAAATTTGAAATTTTTAACATTATTCATACTCTCAATAAAAACTCATAACTTTTTTGCAAAAATCGTTAGAGCCGTTTTCGAAATAAATGCATTTTTATATATTGGTTGTTAGACATGTACCGTTATTTCTTGTATTTCTTGTCTTCCACGTCCAAATTTGAAGAAAATCACTTCAGTGAGGTACAGATAGACAGAGAGACAGACGGACAGAATTGCGGGACCCACTTTTTTCGTATTCTCTATCATCGTAATGTTAGGGAAAATTATTATCTTGAATTCGATTTTTTTACGAATCTATAAGTAGTACCTATGTACAGTACATACTATGTCGCAAGTTAAAATATAATTTGCAGTGCATTGTGAACAACAGATTCTAAACCTATGTAGTACCTATGTACATAATTTATAATTATCGTATGTATTTGTATGTATTTATATACATAATATCTTCTAAACAAAATTTTTAAAATTACTTCCGACTAGCGAATATATGTATGGTTGCCATTTAAATATTTCAATGTATGTATATATTTCGTTTAACCTAATATCTACATAACTATATATTTCCTTAATCTATCTGGTTTTATTGTTATTTTATTGTTCTTTAATAAATTTTTGACAAGTCAAAACAAATGATTTTATCAAATACTTATATGTTTATCAATGCCGACCATTCTATTGAAAACAAATAACTCAATGTCAAAGACACTATTGAGTTAAGTGAACAAAAATTAAGAAAAAAACTTCCTGAATCTTAACAAAAAATCTGATTAACATTAAAATAACGATTAGAAAACTAAGTTATAAATATAATTCCTAAAATGTTAACTAACATTGTTTAATAAGTAAATCAATCTCTAAATTATTAATTGGTAAAAAAAAAAAAAATCGGGTGGCACAACGGCTCATGAAGATAGTGACTAACAACTCGCAACCATTCCTGTGTGCGCCTTTCGACAGGAATGGAAGGGACCTACAATTGTATGCTGAATCCGAACGGCTAGACGAGAAGCACTTATTCGCGACAAGTGATACTCTTGGAGGATTTGTTAATTCCTCGCAAGAGGCAGTAGCCCTGAAAAAAAAAAAACTTTTTAGTTTTTAGGTGGACGAGGCCAGGAAGCGATCCCAGACCTCCAGCGTGACAGTCGAACGCACTAACCATTACGCTACGGGCTACTAAATCAGGTCAATCAATCTTCAAATTATTAATTTTTAATTGTTTGTATGTTACTTAAGCATTAAAACAAAATTTTTAAGAAGTAAAATACTTTTTCATTTCACTCTTCTTGGATCTTCGATTCTTCTGATGTCGAGTTTTGGTCCGTTTTTCACACTCACAACGAATACGGCAGTGTATCCTAGGACCCAAAACAGTGTTGAGGCCTGGCATCGCGTGATGCAGGCTAAAAACGTTGAAGAGCCGGTTTTTACAAAAAGTGAACTTCTATGTGCAAAAGCTCAATAGAAAAAGTTGAGAACGGGAAACACATTCAAAGAAAAAAACTTTTATTAAAAACAAAGAAAATTGGACGGGTTATTAAAAAACATTCTGAATTGAACCACGTTGCATACACGTTGCATAAAACAAATTGCAACAAAATTAAATTTTTATTGATTTTGACATACGATTATAGATTTATTTACTTTCTAACTTACACAAGCCGTGTTTTTTGAGAGAGTGACAAGCAACTCAGTAAAAGTTTTACACGGAAAACACAAACAAAATTCTCAATAATAATTTGTTTTGTTATTGCTCTCCGTGTAAATATTTTACTGAGTTGCTATTCACTCTCTCAAAAAAAACGGCTATAATTATATTTCTATAAAATTAGTACTTGATTGTCAATAAACACAACACAATTATATTCAAAACTAGTATTATGTGTTTTTTTAAGAAAATTTCTTAAAAAAAAAAATTGTATTTTGCCATACAAAATTTTGGAAGTCAGTATTTTGTTCATACAGTATTTTGACGTACAGAATTTTGTATTCACAGTATAATGACGTACAGAATTATGGTCTTACAGTATTTTTACCACACAGAATCTTGTCATACAGAATTTTGACAGTATTATGACCTGCTCCCTTCAAAATTAACGCATTTAAACCAATTTTTTGAATTTTATTACACTTTACGAGCCAATCAGCTAAACTAAAATAAATCCACCAATGATTGACAGCGCATAATTACAGTTTATGGAAAATATATGTTTCTGTAACGAAACAAAACAAAAAAGTGAATAATCACATTTTTCTAACCACATATTCACAAACACCATGCCAAACCTTACCTATAACTTCATCTGTGACTGACCCTTAAGAAACTTGTTTCTTCTTCCATGTGCACTACATCGAATCGTTTTTGCTTCCTCTATATTTCAAAATATTGGTAGTTTCGAACTTTTTGACCTTACCTTTGTGAAGCTTAATTTATTTCATTGATCATCTTCTCTCAATAAATTATGCACATAACTTAAAAGCTGCAGATAAAAACAATAAGCAACTAAAAAGCAAGATGAGCGACCGCAACTATACCCATGTATATACATATAATATATGCAAACCACCTAAAATAATAATTGTTATCAAACAAATTTGGTAGATACTATCCATCAATGTTTGTACATGGAGAATTATTATTGTAGACAAAAATAAAAGCCGCAAATTGATAGAATCTACAAAAATGTACCTAGGATTGTTATTATTTATTCAAAGCACGTTTGAGGGTCGAAAAAAAAGTTCCGCCTTCATTTTTTTGCTATCATCCTTATATATAAAAAATCTTATGGCTGACACTTATTGTTGAGTGAAAACACATATTATTCAATTATAACATCTTATGAAATAAGTCTTAATAAACGCATTAGAATCTATCTAATACTTGATATACTTTATAATAATGTATGCACGCCGCCCGCCGTGTTAATTTGAACAACAGAAGTTCTAGTCGTAGACACCACATACATTGTTAAGCGTGTTTGAATTTATAATATTAAATATCAAGTTGATATCATTTAATCAAACACATTAAAACTAAACTTATTGCATAATATTGAAAGTTGCTAGCCAATTAAATCTTTGTTCAAAATAGGTTGTATGAAAACGAAAGACTTGATGTTCGAACTTGTTCAGTTTGATTTAATTTTCAACTTTATTTATATTTATTAAGCCTTTATAATATTTTAACAAAAACAAAAAAAAATAATGAAATAACACAACATTATTTCAAGATCAGGTTTAACAAAATAAAATTATTAACACATCAATAATAAACAAATTATTTTTGGAAATACCAAAGCTTTTTTTTAAGTTTTATTTTACAACAATTATAAACAAATCAGAGTTGTGGAAGTGATTTTTAATTTTTAGTTAAGACCCGTCAAATAATATAAAATAAAATTCCCAACTGGGTCGTACGAACTTAGTCTTGTTGCTAGTAACTAGATAATGAAGCTAGACATTGCAGCGCATATAAATGGTTCGATAATATTTGTATTGGGATAAAATATTAAAAACAAGTTAAAATAACAATAAATACAAAGCAAACAAGAAAAACGAAATAGTTTTTTCTGTGTGTTTTTCATTGTCAAATCATTTATACAAGTTTTATTCGCCAAAAAAAAAATAGTTTTCCCAAAAATCCTCAAAACTTTATTTTCGCTATTCGGATTTTTTTTGGTAAAAAGCTGGTATTTAATATTATTAAAACTTATCTTGAGATAACATGTAAGACTGATGTTATGAGACAAGTAAATAAAGATAGATGTAACTATAGTTGTATGAATTTATTTAAAAATTTACAGGAATGTTGGTATAGTCTACAAAACCTAAATCCACCTTCATTAATCTTACAGTCAGTATTTGTAAAGCTTGTATTTCTTGCATTTTTCTGAAACTGACAGAAACGGAACAAAAAAAAAATAATCTTCATAAAATTTGCAAATTATCTTGTAAGCAATTAATTCAAATTTTCAAAACTACCCTTAAATTTTATGTGGTGCCACCCGTTGCTGATAAATGGGTGAATTTCTTAATTCAAAGTTAGACTGCTCAACAAGAAAAAAAAACATAGAAAACAAATTAATAAAGCCTTTTAGTCAACAACGGTATATAAAATTGTTCAAAAAATCTCAAAACCAAAAAAGATTCGTTAGAACGCTTTGAGTTTCATCCCAATATGACCACTTTGCACAGAGCCCTTGTCAAAAAAAAACTGAAATACATTTTGTTCCCTTAATTCTCTTGGCGAGTGTGCACTCACAAACACCAAATGCAATTAAATAAAGTTTACTAGTACATTCTGAGACAGATTAATATTCAATATGAAATAATTAAATTTCAAGTGGTTGACATATTGGGGCATATTCATAGTCATTTTAGACCTGGGTCTAAGTTAAACACGTTGATTCTATTTTTTTAAGTTTATCATTTCAAAATAATTGAAGCTTTTTGTGTAGCATACCAAGTTACTTATCTTATAAAAATATAAAACCAATAATTTGTAATTTAAATTGGTCTGTATTCATTGAGTTAAAATTGTCTTAAACTGTAGTTTAGTTAAACCTGGGTCTATCTGCGACTATGAATATGCCCCATTGTCATTAACTAGAAATGTTCATAATATTTATCAAAACCATCTGTTGTATCAAAATAAGCTATTGTTTGTATTTGTACCTATTTCTTTTTGTAGTGCAAGAAAAGTAAAATGAAAAATCTGTACAAATTTTAAAAACATTTGAAATTACTAAAATAATAATTTCTTTCATGGTTTTGTGCTTATACGTTATACCCAAATTAACTTTTATAATTTTTTATACATGTTATTAATGAGAATAAGCATCTTCATCCCTTTTTTGGTGCAAAACTTGAAGACCTTGAGCTATGAACATTGTACATATATATGCACTCCCCAGTGTACGAGTTCCATCCCACTATGTATATTGACTTTCGTCACATTTATGGTCTCAATGAGTGCTATTTTGATATATAAGGACATAAGAGTGTATCTCGTACACGGAACGTGTGATAGTCCAAACATTCACGTGCACTTTCCTAATTACCATGTTGGTTCCGAAGGGTTGTAACACTGTCTGACCTTTATCATATAGAAGGTCTCAATGAATGTTATTTTTTCTTGCATGGACATAAGTCTGTATCACGTGCAGGTCAAGTGTTCTACCCCAAGGACTAAAAACTGTTGAACTGCGCTATAACACTTTCCCTGCACGAGATATAGATCTTTTCCCATACAAAAAAAATATCGCTCATTAATACCTTTCATGTATGTATGATATATGTGAAAAAGTGTTATACAACACTTGGAAATCAACTGTTATAATGCAGCTCAACAATTTTGGGAAGTGGATGTAAATTTATGGTATTATATTATTTATGAATCATCGGTCGATTTTGCGTCAAAGCTATTCGGATTTTGGGGGACAGTCCATTCTGCATAAATTTATCGGTTTCCATGTTTACTTGCGATATTAAGTAATATAGGGCAAGTTCTGGATTCGTAAGAAATCCAAAACTCGAGCTCGAGATATTATTTTTCACTAACATTACGATAATAGAGAACGCGAAAAAAGTGTGTCCCGCAATTATTTTTGACTGTCTGTACCTCGACCTGCAGCTTAAGCCGCTGAAGCAAATTTCTCCAAACTTTGGACTTGAGAATTTTAGGTGATTCTCTAGAGCAGAAATTATTTTTTTTTCACCTCAAAAACAAAAAAACCTAATGCCATACAAGCATGAAGAAAAAAAGAAATATATCTCAAAAACGGCTCTAACGATTTTGATAAAAAAAAATTACTATTAAGAGTATCGTTACAATTTTGGTATCATAAAACCGATTTTTTTGATTTTCAAATTTCTCGTTAATGGCTACACCGATTTCAACCAAAATGTTGGGGGTCATTACAATACCAAATTTTATTCTTAAAAGTGAACTTTTATGTATAAATATGAATTTTTAAGAAAACCGCTCAAACTATTTTTGATGCAAGCAGAATAATTTTAGAATGATACTTTGGAACAGTTCTAAAAATTCCAAATTAAGTATAGAGATTCTTTCTTTAGTCGCACAACAAGAATATTTAATGTTTATCTTGGCCCTATTTCCGCCCCCCCATTTTGATATTCAGAACTTCAAAACCAATTTGTATCGGTAACTTATTACAACCCATCAAAGCTATCAACAATATTGAAATTTCAAATATGTTCCTCGCGTGCTTTGTTACTTATAAAATTGAAATATTCACCAATTACACCTCACTCCAATTAATCACTAAAAACAATTTTTTTACCTTTCTGATTGTTGCATTCATTTTTAAAAAGGCAAAAACTATAATATTAACAAAAACCAGCATTTTCAATATTCAATCAATAACCTATATGTATAAATGATTTTCAAAATTATCGGATTTTTGTAAAAAAAAAATTGCATCTGACGACCAAAAAAATGGATTCATAATTTTCAATGTCATCAGCATTTTTATATAATTTAATCCTAATAACTTGATAAATAAAGGCCGCTCATTTCAAAAGCGTATATAAGTTTTGTTTAATGGCGAGCCCCTTCTGGCCGACGAGACGCACGGCTTTATGACTGTGTATATTAAGTAAGCTGCATTTGATTGAGTGCTGGCAGACAACATGATTCGTGTAAATAAAACTATACCCATCACTTATTTATGTGTTCAAGTTACAGTTAATAAGATTTAGCAGCATATTTCTATAGAAATTAAAGTAATTAACTTTTTCGACCCAAAAAATCCGTGTACGCGTGTTTTTCTGGTATTTCTAATAGCAAAATCGGGCTCTGATTTCAAATACTTTTCGAGTACCCGAGTAACCGCATATTTGGGTACCCTACACCATAGATTACTTTTACTTGGGTACCCGAAACTTTTAGAGTATTCGAGTACCGCGGGTAAAGTAAACTTGCAATGATTTACCCGTTGCAATAATCATTGATTAAAAAAATAAATAAATAAATAAATTGGGTGGCACAACGGCTCGTGAAGACCCAGGGCCTAGTGACTAACAACTCGCAACCATTCCTGTTGGCGCCTGTCGACAGGAATGGAAGGGACCTACAATTTTATGCCGAATCCGAATGGCTAGACAAGAAGCACTTATTCGTGACAAGTGATACTCTTGGAGGATTTGTCCATTCCTGGCAACAGGCAGTAGCCCTGAAAAAAAAACTTTTTAGTTTTTATTTTAGGTGGAAGAGGCTGGGAAGCGAACCCAAACCTCCAGCGTGACAGTCGAACGCACTAACCATTACGCTACGGGCTACTTCTATCAGCATTGATTAAAGATGTGTAAAAATTAGTCTTAAGACTGTTGATTTGTTATCAGATAATTCAGCTTTATGTTGACATAATATGCTTACTTTGCATTTACATACTTATTTAACATCTTTTTCTAAAGCATTTTATTTGCAA
The DNA here is from genome assembly GCA_949320155.1 of Melangyna quadrimaculata. NCBI lineage: Eukaryota > Metazoa > Arthropoda > Insecta > Diptera > Syrphidae > Melangyna > Melangyna quadrimaculata. The sequence continues at coordinate 453,263,929 of OX439483.1, read as the reverse complement.
CTTATTTATTCACTCTTTTTATGTTGACTCTTCCCTGATCTATATAATTATGAGGCAGTTTACATAAATTAAAACTCTTTCATAACTTTGAAAACGATCCGAAATGCAGATGTTCAAAAAGAGCTCACAAAATGCACACACATTTTATTGCACTTCATAGTTTATTATACGCATATAATATTATACCGTCTTATAATTCAACTTCATCACATCCTACATTTAAATCAAATTTGTATAAACACTAACAATCATTTAAAGTGTGTATTTTTCCACACACAACAACAAACAAAAAATAAAAACACCAAATATTGGAATAATAAATTTGACCTTAAAAATTGGAAATTATATCTGCGCTATTGCATAGCACCTTGTTTTCATGGTTAACATCTCTCGAGCTCAACCATCATATCATAATCTTGTTTCACAAATTTTTCGATTATTTTATGAAGCCCTTCTTTTCGAAGGTATTTTTTGCTTGCCCGGACAAACAATAAAAAAAAATAGTTAGTGTAGGTTTTTTTGTTACTTTTAAGAAACATTTCCGCAAAATCACTTTCATTTTCTTGCACCAAGGTGTAAAACTTTAATGGCGATAAGTTAATTTAAACAAATTTGGTTTACCACATCGCATCGTTGGGTTATAACAATTAAATTTGTTCATTATTTACTTAATCATAAGTCATTATTGTATTTTAATTTTTAATTAATTTTGACACCATTTTTGTATTTTAAACTATTATAGCATTTTTATATTCTTACCTTTTAAATTTAATAAATAATCGTTAAATCCTTTGTGAGGGGTTAAGAAATTCGAAGGCTTTATCAATTCCAATTAATAATTATTCGCTATCCCGATTCCGAGGTAAAATATTGCTTTTAAATATAAGAAAAGAACAAATTAACCGCAAACCGATCGATAAGAACACCAAAACGTATTTAGTAAAACTGTTTCTAGATTTGAGATGCACTTTTTTAATCCTAGAATTTAAGACTTGCACCTTATTTAACTAGAAACGGTTTTAGTTATGTACCTGACGGATCGAATTACTTGCACCGACTAAAATTCAACCACACCGATGTTACCGTCTACTGTTCGAACAGAGAATAATCCACGAGCTAGCCAAATAAGCGTGGTCTGAAGTTGGATTTTAGTTCCAGCCTGCGCTGCTGAAAAGCTCTTCTTTAATCTTTAGCTAAGCTTTTTTTCTCAGAAGTCTATCTCAAGTTGGCCTCCAACGCGAAGCCACCACCGACCGAAGAGATATAAAGAAAGATTTTTTTGAATTAAATGTTTGATGTTGTGCACAACGCAAAACGTTAACACTGTTACCAACTTGTTTTAGTTTTCTATATAAAATGATATCGTCATTATTTTATAGCTATGTTAGTTGGTTTTTTATTTTCTTATTGTGTGTCCCAGGCCAAACAAAAAAATTATCATAAATATTGGTAAACTCTTATTTTAAGGTTTGAGTATTATACTACTTAAGAATTTAAGAAAAAATATATTTAGAATATTTGAGTAAATTGTATATTAGAAAAACTATAGTGTCATACTTAAGGCGACCACCTGTACCGAAATGACCGGTACAGTACCGAAATTTAAGACTATGTACCGGAGAAAAATCTCGGTACATGCAAATATACCGAAATCCAATTCGTGTACCGAAATTTAAAAGGTAAATTGAGATAAAATGGTGGTAGCCCACTCAAGAGGTTGTTGAACATTCAAACATTCATAATTAATATTTAATTGTATTTATTAAATATTCACATAATCTTTAAGTAATGTTCCTATTATAAAGATATCTTATAATATTTAAATAAATTAAACTAACGGCCTTACTGGGAGAGTCTACTCCGAAAAAAAGGTCCGTCAAGCTGCGTTGTCCACAACGGAAATTCCAAATTCTAATGATGCAGGAATTAAGAGCTTTTTTGGAGCTAATTTAGTACCCTAATTCGGGCGGAGCACTAAAATGCCTTCCCACTGAAACCCGTGAACGACCCAACTTGACGTCAAGCTGCGTCGTCCACACCTTTAAAATACAAAAATTCAAAATTCTAATGATGCACGAATAAAGAGCTTTTTTAGAGCTCATACAATACCCCAATCCTGGAGGAGCACCTAAATGCCTTCCCACTGAAACGCGTGGACGACGCAGCTTGACGTCAAGCTGCGTCGTCAACAATTTATAAGTTCTAATGAAGGCATTTTAGTGTTCCGCCCGACTTAGGGTACTAAATTAACTCCAAAAAAGCTCTTAATTCCTGCATCATTAGTATTTGGAATTTCCGTTGTGGACGACGCAGCTTGACGCACCTGAAAAAATCTAGTCGACTTAAGTTGATCAGAAATTCGTGATCTAATTTAATTTTCTATCAAATAGAAAAAAATCATATAATTCCATAGTTATCTGACAGAAAAATATTAAAGAATAGATTTTTGAAATATCGATAGTAGACTTTAAGTTTATTCGACTTTTAAATAGACTCTCGCAATGAGCTCCTAAGATTAAAAAAAAATATATATTCTTGTGTACCGAAATCGGCTTTGGGAAAGTTGGTCACCCTAGTCATACTCAAATCTTAACATAATAATGTATGAACCTATATATTTTGAATACATCACATTATTAAGAATACATGGTTAGAGTGCAAACAAAAAAATTCAAAGGTCTTATCCCGTTTTCGAAATATCGAATTTTGTTAAAAATATTTTAAAAATCAAGAAATAGATATTTTTTTTTTCTGAAAAAATTGATAGGCATTATTATTAAATGTTTTAAAAATGTATAGGTTCAAGTTTTGATCAAAAACATTTGAACCGTTTTCCAGAAAATTATAAATTAAAAAATGGGCACGACTGGATTGCACAAACTTGCTCTCGTAGCTAACAACTTAAACGTAGCTAGAAATTTATGATGTACAAGTACATAGCTATAATAGGTTCCAAAATATTATGATAGCATTAAAAAAAAAAAAAAATAAAATAAATTTATTTCAATAAATTACTATAAAGTTATTATTTTAATGGCTTTGAGAGTAAGAGCTAAAAATCAAGTACGCCATCTGATTTCTTTGATAAATATGAATTTATGAACAAAAAATAAAAAGTCGTTGGAGCGATATTCTTAAAAAATAATTGTTTTTACATAATATAAAATTTTTCGCTCATTTTCAAAAATTAAATCTAGTATGCCAACATTTTGTTTTTAATAAAATAAAATTTTACACGAAAAAAAAATTCATTATCCCGTTTTCAAGATACTGAATTTTCAAAAAAAAAATGTCAATATTTTTTTAATGCAAAATTTTTTGTACATGCGAAATTATTTGAATAGTGAAGGAGCTCTTGTATACAAATTTTGGTTGAAATCGGAGTAGGCGTCAATGAGACATTTGAAAACAAAAAATCGATTATTAACCGTTATTGGTAAAATTTGTTTCCATCAAAATATTCACCATACCTTAAATAGTAAACGCACATCTTTTCATCAAAATTCTTGCAGCCGTTTTCGAGAAAAAGAATATTTTCTTAACGGTTTTTCAACATTTGTATGGAAGGTAGCGTAATTTTTTAATATATAAAGATGATTTTTTCAAGTATTCTACAAAATAATAAAAAAAAACTATCTTACACCTAGTTTCGAAAATATTGACCAAGTCGTTTTCAAAATATTTAGTTTTTTTGATTTTTTTTTTTTTTTAATTTTCCAAAAAATTTTTTTTTTAATTTTGGTACATATTAATGTGTATTTTTTTTTTAGAGGATTTCGAGAAAATCAAAAACCAAAAAAATGGTTGTACCCAAAATTTTCAATTTATGAAAATAAAAAAAATATTAAAAAGTAGCATTTCCTTACTTAATTTATTTGAATTTTTTTTAAACAGAATCCTCGGACCCGTTTTTGAGTGGAGCGGGTCGAAATGCTGTATTTTAAAATACTGTATGGTCAAAATTCTGTATGATACTGTATGGTCATAATACTGTATGATTAATATTCTGTATTTCAAAATACTGTATTTCAAAATACTGTATGTACAAAATACTGTATGATCAAAATACTGTATCTCGTAGTACTGTATCTCAAAATTATTCATCCCAAAATACTGTATGAGCAAAACACTGTATCTCAAAATTCTGTATCTAAAACAAAAAAAAAAAATATTTTTGCATTATTCCGTTCTTATTGTATGTTCCCACTTTCGTAACTCTTTCTAAACAAAATGTTTATCCGTCAACTAATAATTTGTCTTTTCCTTTATCGATATATTCATTTTAAATAACAAATTAGCACTTATCACCTAAATTTGCAGAAGCTCTTAAACATTAACGCTCTTAAGCATGAACGTGGAAGTTTTGACAGATCAATTAGTTTGGTGCAACTATTTATGCAATTTTTGATTATGATCAAAACAATTCATGTACAAATGTGGGAGAAATACAATCAATTAAGAATAAGAAAATGAAAAAGAGAAAATAAGAACAAGATACCATTTATTTTGTTTTAATAAATTCAAAGACATGAATTATCATAGGTACATGTTTTTGTTCAAGAAGAGTATATCAGAATATTATGCTAATGAAAAGTTATTATAACATATTCTTTAAAAAGAGATTCTGTTTTCAAAATTCTGTATTTGAATATGCTGTAAGTAGGCTGAAAAATAAAATCGATTTTTATTTTTCAGCCTATTTACAGCATTTTCAAATACAAAATTTTGAGATACAGAATTTTGAAAAGCAGAATTTTGACCAACCAGAATTTTGACCAACCAGAGTTCTGAAATACAGAATTTTGACTTACAGTATTTTGGTCATACAGTATTTTGTACATACAGTATTTTGAAATACAGTATTTTGAGATACAGTATTTTAAATGCAGTATTATGACCCATACAGTATTTTGACCCCAACCCGTTTTTGAGACGGGCGAGGACAGACAGACAGACAGAATTGCGGGACCCACTTTTTTTCGCTTTCTTTATCAACGCAATGTTAGGGAAAATTATGATCTCAAGTTCGTTTTTTTATGAATCCATAACTTACCATATAGTACCTATATCGCAAGTAAAAACTAATATATGGGAAGTAACAATTTTTTGGAAAAAGAAAATTAAAAAGCAGAGCATATAAGGCTGGGTATCTGTTTGACGTTAAATTATTAACCAACAAAAACAGATTTATTAAACAATGTGTACCCCTATTTTTGAGTTAATTAAAATTTTCCTTAACGGCCTTACAATTTTATATGGCACTGTCATTCCTGATCTTAAAAAAAATTGAAAATTGACACAGCCAATCAAATCAATCAACATCTTGAGTTAAAGTAATTTTTAGTATTTAATTATTTATTTGAAAAATAACTTTAAATAATAAGACAGACAAACTTTTATATTATCAAGCAATGAAATGAATAATTTTAATTTGAGTTTTGGTAGGAAAAAGAAACAATATAAAAACTAAATAAAAATTTTAAATGAAATATTTAACACAAAATTCAAAAATTATTGTGTATATTAGGATGGACCCCACCATATCCATTGCTTTTTTTTGTTTTTTTTAAGCCATCTCGTGGAATTAACTGCCTGAAGTTTTTCAGATTTTTAAAACTATGTGAAGAGGTCGTAAAATAATATTATAATCATATAACCATATATATAAGGGGTGATTCGAAAATAGGTAAAAAAGAATATTTGAAGAAAGTATTGTATCATTTTTTTGGCTTTTTATGACGCTAAACCATTTTTAACTCAGTAAGTTTTTTACCGATTTTAAACAGGTACCTACTTTATTGTTTTTGCTCATGTTACAAAATTATACAGAGATTTCAGAGTTTATCTAAAATTACCACGTATTTTTTCACATCACGTTCGAAGACTGTTTTTTAAGTGTTTGAACGACATCCTTGTAAGCAGACCTGTAAGGTTATTAAATATATTGTGACTTAAGTAAAACTTAAGTACAATTCCTTGGTACTAAGAATTTTTAAGTACAAGTACCAGTACCGGGACTTGTACTTGTATTTATAACTCTACAAAGACATTTAAACAAAAATTGTATACTGTACTATATTATTTAAATACTGTAATTTAATACCTTTTCAAATACTTTTAATTGCTTAATTACTTATAATTCTTTTTTTTTTTTTTTCCTTTTGTAAATTATAAGAAGATCAAAGGGAACTTAGGGCCTTATCATCAAAAATTCTTGATTGAATTTAATTTTCTATCAAATAGAAAAATTCATAGACCGTGTTCACATTGGACTGACTCCTCCGAATTTACAAAAGAGAACGTCAAAAAAATATCCACAAATTTTTATTTTTTTAATTTACTACTTTTGTCCCTTTCTAACTATGAAGTGGGAGTGAGACAAATTTCAGAGAAGTCAAAAATAGTCGGAAGAGTCAGTCCAATGTGAATACCGTCATAGATTTCTTAGTAATCTGACAGAAAAATATTAACGAATAGATTTTTGAAAAAACGATGGTAGACTTTAAATCTTTTTGACTTATAGACTCTCGCAAAAAGCCCCTTAAAGGAATAAAAAAAATTATTTTAAAAATAATTTGAGTACAGTATTTAAGTACTAAAGTAATGAATACAAAATATTTTAATTCTTTTGTGGAATTATAATAATAATAAGTACAAATCGCGGTACTTGTACTTTAAAAATTACAAGAATTGTACTTAAGCTTTAATTATACAGGTCTGCTTGTAGGTATACTGATAAAAATGAGCCTTATTTCATCAAAATCAAAAAAAAAAATAATAGAAACTTAAGTCTTAACTACATAGACCTACTTTTGTACAAAAGTACACAAATTAGAAATTAAAATGCTCGCTAAAGAAACATGCTTGCAAAAAAACATTCGAAAATTGTTCTGACACATAAATTAAACCACCATGCACAATTTTCCATTGTTTTTTTGCAACCAGGAGCTTCAGAATAGATATTTATATCTCACTTTTGTACAAAAGTAGGCCTATGTAGTTAAGCCTTTAGGAATTATAACTTTTGTCTCCATTTATTATATTCTCCATGATCACGTAGGCTTTTAAATATAGACTCGCATATGTTTAAGACCGAGAGCTGGCAGCAGATTTTGGTCGTGAAAGGAAACCAAAAGATTTTAATAGTATAGGTAGTCCTGGTGAATGTGATAACGAATACGTTCGTCTGCCAGCATGTAGTGGCCCCGTTACCACGTAAAAGTGCATCAAAAGTACAACTTTTCTGAAATTTGAATGATTTGAATGGTTTGGTATGTTTAAAACGTGTTTCCTTCAAAATTTCTTTTTCAGATAGTCAAAACCTTTAAATTAGGTAAATTGAAAGAAAAAACAATAATAATATTCGAAGGCGAGTTATTTCGTGGATTTGAATAGTTTGGCGCAACTCAAAACGTCTGTCAGTTAAATTTTCCGACTCAGGGAGTCAAGCCCCATAAATTGAGATGCATTTCAAGAGATTTGTATTAAAATCTAATCGATAAACTAGTATTAACATCCGCGACTTTTATCGCGCTTTTCAGCAGTATGGCGTAACTCAAAACGTCTGTCAGTTACATTTTGCAACTCAGGGAGTCAAGCCCTTTAAATTAAGATGCATTTCAAGATATTTGTATCTTTAATCTTTTTGATAAACAAGTAATTACATCCGCGACTTTTATCGCGCTTTTCAGAAGTTTGGCGAAACTCAAACGCCTGTAACTTATAAAATCACTTTCTTGAGTCAGAACCTTTTAATTGTTAAACATTTGGAGAAGCTACCATTTATATACAATTACAAAATAAATAATAACATCAGCGAATTATATCAAGGCTGTCAGTTGTTTGGGGCCACTCAAACGTCTGTCACTTACATTTTAATTTTTTTTGGGTCAAGACCTTTTGATTGGGATACATTTCAAGTGGTTTACCTCAAATCCTATTACTAAAGAAATATAATAAAAATTCCGCGATTTAATTCGCGCCTTTCCAGCTGTTGGATGACACTAAAAACTTCCTTTTTTTTATACATTAGTACTCTGGTAGTCAAGACCTTCCGATCGCGATACATTTTGGTGGCATAGATCAATTATCTAAAAATTTCAATAAAAAAGCCGCGACTTTAATCGCGTCTGTAGGGGGTTTTGGGGCCACTTAGACGTCTGTCACGTACATATTCACACTCAGGGAGTCCATGGCTAAAAGTTGTGATCCATTTCAAGTGGTTTCCCAAAACCCTAAAAATGCCAAAAAATCGCGTTTTCGGGGACGTCTGTCTGGGTTTTGGGTCCACCTACACGTCTGTCGAAACCATTTTTGTAATCAGGGAGTTGATGGCGTCAAGTTATATTACATTTGAAATTGTTTCAAACCCGATTTCAATTTTCAGAAAAGTTGTACTCTTGATGCACTTTTACGTGGTAACGGGGCCACTACATGCTGGCAGACGAACGTATTCGTTATCACCTTCACCAGGACTACCTATACTATTAAAATCTTTCGGTTTCTTTTCACGACCAAAATCTGCTGCTAGCTCTTAGACTATTTGTAGTTTTTTACTTTTTTAACTTTATCTTTAAACAAATTTTAATTTTTGTTTAAACAAACAGTTTAAAGTATGTAATTAAAAAAATGCTGAAAGATCGAATTCTCAAAAAAATTAATTGTTTTTTAATTCAAAAATTTGTTTTTTTTAGAAAATTTTGGCACGCTACTTATACTTTGTAAAAGCAAAACTAACTTTAATCGATTCAACCAATGATAAGAAAGTAGAAAATATGAAAAATGGTTCTAGGGAAGTCCTGTCAATAACAGTGCAAAGTTAAATAGATTTTTATTTGACTTTGACCTCTTATATAAGAACACACAAATTATTTTGTATCAAAATCGTTAGATATTAGAGTTTTGTAAACGTTTTTTTTTTTCTATATTTGTTTTAAATATGTTATGATGCGTTAAAAAATCAATTTATACCCAGTTTTAAGGATATAAGTCAATTCATCGTTTTCGAAATATTGCATTTATAAAAACAAAAAAAACTATAATCTTCGACAAGATCGTCCGTAATTTTGCTTCACGTAACTCATTTTTTAACGAACCAAACTATGGGCATATAGTACCTACATACATATATTTACATACAAGTATATCATAAGTAAAAAGACAAACATTACTAGTATTAACATAAATTCATGATTTCTACACAGAGATGAACTTACAAAACATGAGAATCGAGTTCAAAAATTTTGGTTTGACTTTTAAGAATTAATTAAAACTAAATAAGCAAAATTTGCAAAGCTTTTATCAGTGCTAGACTCATAGTATGAAAACCAGCTAAGCAAAATATCTTAATCCCTTTTGATTTCATTTTAATGCTATCGAATCAAAATCGATTTTTTTTATTATTTTCTTCCGGTTTTATAGATTTTTGTTTTGGTAATATTGGTAAAGAATGGCAATCTTTAATTTGACCATGAATCTTGATTTTATTTTTTTTTATCCGATATTGCTATTTTTGTTGTGTGTTTGATCTGTTTTAACACATCATACAAGCAAACATGTATGCGGTATTGGCATTCGCTGACCATCAAATACGGTAAAGTTGGCATGTATGTAATGAAGTCAGGGAGATGAGTAGGTACATTTTTTGTTCAAAATGTCTTTTCCTTCCGGTTATTTTTTCAAGGTTAAACTTGGATTTGTATATATTTTGTTTGCAACGTTGCGTCGCTCGGTTGTCGTCGTTTTTTTTTTTTTTTTTTTTAAATTCATTTAACACCAGTTTTTTATTTATGAATTGATTTTCTTTTGAGTATCTCAAACGTGTGCACACTCCTAGTTAGCTTGAATATTGATCAAGTATTGGTTTCGTATAAAAATAGCAGGGAGGCTCTTAATTAAACCTGAAATAAGAATGAGAAATATGTATTACTACAATTGTGTTCGTCGGTGTGGTTGTATATATATACTCAAATTTTTAATGAATATACTCAAATTTGCGTATGTTTTACTGTTGTTTATATCAGCCTTGAGGGATTTTCAACAAATTTTGTATACTGGTCCTTTTGTGGTTACCCAGTAGATATGGTTCTAATTTTGAGTTCGTCAATCCAAATGACTAAATGGGTAAAAATTCCAACCAAAATGTTAATTTTAAGCACTAGGCCTTCATAAGTATATCGTTTACATTTCTTGCGTATAAAACCTGTATTAAAGAGTATAAAAGCTCTATTTTAATAAATCGACATTTTAATTCAGTTTTCTTGTTTAATCACATGCCCTACAACAGAAATATTTTTTTTTTGTACCAATAATATTACAAAATTTAGGTTTAAAATTATTTATTTTTTTCAATCGCCTGCTGTACTCGTAGATATTCGTATTCTTATTTGTCAGAACTACATTGGTAAACACTGAATCCACTTATTGATTATAGTAAAAAAAAAAATAATATTAAACAATGAGCCTTTACAGACCAACACACAGTTATCTATGCCTGCAAATAATAATTTTCTTTAATTTGACATTAGGAAGGTATACGATCAAATACGTGCGACCCATATCATGAACTTTTGTTTTTAAATAACAACAGTTTAGATGCATTAAAGAGTTGATTTCCTGTATGAAATATAGCTTAAAGTGATTTGTATATAAAATCAACTATGTTAGCAGCGAAAACTTGTTTAGCACACAAAAAAAAAAAAAACAAAAGAGTTGAGGGCAAAACTTTTTTGAGTTTACGTACCCAAGCGAATATATGGATTCGCGGTGTTAAAAGACAACTGGCCATCGGCGGTTTATGACATTGATTTTAAAAATTAATACCAATTTAATGAATTAGAGATTTGAGCGATATATGGAAGTACGTTCGCCTTTGCACTCTTGATCAATCGACACATCATCAACTGTCAACATAGTGTTATTTCTTTTTTTATTTATTTCAAAAAAGAAAAATGTTTGCAATTTATTTATAATTTGTTGTTGACAAAATTATGTTGATGCATAATAAAAACAGACAATAAGAAACTTTAATCGATTATTTAATTACATTATTAAATCTATAGAGCAATCACCAATTAATTAGGAAATCGCTCCAAAGATTTTGATAAAACTACACATGTTTGTATATTAATACTTTAGTTCAACTCAATTAGTATTGATTTAAATTTTGAAGAATTTAGTCTTTTCAAGCCATTAAAACAACTAGGTTCTGTTTTTCTTAAATAAGAAACAATTTGTACAATTTGACTTAAATATTTTCCCAACACGATTCAATTTTTGACACAATTCATCTTTTTCACTTGCCAGGCACTAGCCAGCCGAATAGAACTTTTGTATGTGTGTAGCTGTATTTGTATACAAATGAGACCTGAACATTAATAGTATCGAATTTTTCGGATTTGTTTGCTTCATACTTTTTGTCTTCGGAACGTGCCTATTAAATAATTTTCAAGGATTAAGGTGATAAGAACATATTTAAGACACCATTATTTATTTTATAATTATTTATTTTTTTTTTTTTATTTTAATGTTTGTTTAAACTAATGTTGTGGCAAAATTTGTAGATCCATATTTTGTATAACAGGCAGAAAGAGAACCAACGTGCTTATATTTTGGTTTGTAATCAGACTAATATAGGACTTAAGTTACTTTTCAAGCATAATTTAAATATTGAAACAGTACCTATATCGGTTAAACAATCAAAATACCTTTGAATAAATTTAGTTTTATTCAATACGCAACTTGGTAACTAATATGAATATCATATAGGGACTTTATTTTTAATTAAAAGATTGACCTTGAGAGCTTAACATAATTAAAATAAATTATGTTAATTTTTGTTGGGTAAGAGTTTAAAGAACTTTCCAATTACTAGTTTACCATATAATTCATGTGGTTAATATTTACTATAAAAGCTCGTTGGGAAGAAAAGGAGCTTTGAAATGATAAACATTATGAAGCTTGACCATTTAATTATGATAATTTATTATTTTTTTATTCAGCTTTTGTTACAAAATTTTGATTTTGAATGTTGCCAGTGGCGGATCCAGGGGGGTGGCTATAGGGGCTAAAGCCCCCCCCCACAGGCGGTTCTTAAAATTGATTGAAATATAGAAATCAGAATCAGGAGTCAGAAAAAGTAACGAGGCTGGGGCTACGCAATTTATATGCTACGTATTTTTTTTTTTCTAAGAACCAAATTAATTAGGTTGGGGCTGAATTCTGAAGCGAATTGTACAAAAAACAAGTTCGAGGCTACGGATAATTGACAGAAAATTGGGACGAAAAAAAAAACAGCTCGCGAGTAGGACTTGACAAGGATTGGACAAAAAAACGTGGTCGGGGCTAAGCAAATAATTTCTTTAAAACTTACCTTATTCCAGAAAATGTTTGCGCTTGACTCAAGGGACTATCAAGTCCAAGTTGGGGCTAAAGCTTAAAGAGATATTTGAAAAAAAAACAGGGTCGGGGCTTAACAATTAACATGCCAAACGAAAAAATAATTCACCTTATGAACTTCGCTTACTTTGCAAAAAAAACCAAATTGGGGCTAAAACCCGTGAAGAATTTGGGAACAACAAATCAAAATCTGAGTTTTCTCTGGCAACTCAGAAAATCATGCGTGTGAATATTTGCAGTCCCTCTACATTGACTTACAAATTTACTGACAGATTTTTTTTTCTGGTGGTTCAAAGCTTGACTTGGCTGAAAATTGAAGGTATATACATTTTTTTTCTATCTCCACTTAAAAATATTTTAAATGTAAAATACTACAGATGTTATTGTATGTAATATTGAAATCATTTTAAACCGGGGATACAAGCTGATATAAATGCACAAAAAACAAGGCTATTCTAAAAGGAAAAGTGGGAATGCCAAAATTATGTTATTTATATAACTGTAGATTTTCACAAAAAAAAAACCTTTAACCTAAACTAAAACTTTTTTATATTAGTTATGTATAAATTATAAAAATATATAAATTATAATATAAAATCAACATCGTCACAATAGTTAAAATAATTTGTTCTTCAAGGGAAGCGTTTTTCTCTTTTCACTCTCACAACGAATTTCCTCGTTACTCGAAAACAAAAAAAAAAAAACATAATTTCAAATAGAAAGAAATATCATAATTTATTATTATTATAAAATGGCAGTTATCAATAAGATTTTAGAATGATACTTGCGATCAAGTGTTCTGAACGCTGCACTGATAGAACAAGAGCCTACAGCAAATTTTGGGAGTGGATTGCTAACTAAAATATGAGTACGATGGTTTGTAGGTGCATATATCGCGGTATCAGAAACAACCGTCTGGCAGGTTTCTTTTTCAGCCTTTGGCGGAGGTGGGAGTTTGAAAATAGCGATTTTCCAGTTTATTTTTTCATAGGTATTACCACTTCAATAAATTAAAAAAATATATAATGTGATGCTTTTCTTTAAGTCAAAATCTTGGCAATCCGACCAATAGAACTCAAGATATTAGGTTTTTAATCGAGTCTTAATCGATTTTTTTGGAGACTTTGTTTTGTTGATTTTTTTGTGTTTTATAATTCTCTAAGAAAAAGACGATAAGTTCCTCTTAAAAAGTTTATATTTTGAGTTCTATTGGTCGAATTTCCAAGATTATGACGTTTTGACTTAATGACAACAGCAATATCACATATCATATATTTTTTAAATTTAATTAAGTGGTAATACCTCTGACATAATAAACTGGAAAATCGCTATTTTCAAACCCCCACCCCCGCAAAAGGCTGAAAAAGAAACCTGAGAGAAGGTTGTTTTTGATACCGCGATATATGCACCTACAAACCATCATACTCATATTTTGGTTATCAATCCACTCCCAAAATTTGCTGCCGGCTCTTAGACTATGAAGTTTAAATGGCAGAATACATTTTATCATATTATCTAAGTTCAAGGTTTACTTTGAAACCGAATCAAGTGCTGAACTTAAGTTTAAATATAAATTGTAGGTTAACTTGTGAAACTGGCCATTAATGTCTCAAACTGGATCTACCAAGCCCCCCCACAGCCTTATCCTAGATCCGCTACTGAATGTTGCCTATTGATAATGTGATAATTTACTAAAAATAAAATTAACAACAGTATCACACAAACTTGCTCTTGTAGTTGAGCACAGGGCAGCAATACTGTGGCTAAGCATTATGTAGATTGTTTTAAAGATGTTTAAGTTCATTGATATACAGTATTTGCCTTGTTTAAGAAGCTATGAAAGTCATGTTTATGTACTATAGACCCTGTTTAGAGTGAAAAAGTTTGTGTACAGGCTCACGCCAGTTTGTTGGTAAGAGGAGTGCGGGGTAAGAGAGGTCTCGTGAGGGATCTAGAAAATATAATTTTGAAAATAAAACCGAAATCACTTTAATGGAAACAAGCCGTGTATCCATTCTATAAAGCTCGACCAAAAATATAAACTAATCTTTTATACGGAATCACATAAAAACACTATGTACAAAATTTCAAGCAAATCCACTTTACCTCTAGCACGATGTACATGTACACGAACAGTGACATGCAGATGCATGGGGCACACAAACCCAAATAAATTATGCAAAGTCGAATTTTGTCCACCTTAAAATAGCTAACTTTAAAGAAAATGTTTTTTAAAAACACAATTAATAAATAGAAATGTTTAAACAAGACCGTTTGTGTTGAAATGTTGTACTTCTTAATGCAATATTTACCATCACCATCCACCTTCTATTTTATCAGCGCAGATTATATTCTTATTAAATGTCTTACCACAACCTATAGAAAAACTAGTACCAACAAAGTTAGTAAGTTAATAAAAAGCACTCGTTTTTACTGATTCGTTCACTCCTGAAACAAGGTTGTTAGAAATGGTTTTCGCTTTCCAATCTAAATACATATCCCTGCAAAAATCCACCATTTCAAATAACGCAAATTTCTAAACTTATTGTTATTATTATGTACATTTTATTAAACAGATGCGACAAAAATCTAGCTACAAGTATACAGGGGGTTCAATTTCCTACCGAGTAACCGGGAAGGGTAATTTGTTTTAAAAAAAAATACTTAACATAAAAAAGAGAGTTAGTTAAAAACAACGGCAACACTTTTACAATATTACATGTTAAAGCTTTTTTAAAGTAGCGATGGGAAAAACTGGCCGGTTTAAACCCAAGTCGGTTTTTTTGTGTGGGTTAACCCGTTTTTTCGGTGATTTTTTATCTCGGCTTAAACCGGTGATTTTTTCTAAAACCCAACAACCGGGTGAACGGTTTTTACTAATACTTCATTTACACGACTGACAGATTGGCAATTTTCTCTCAGTATACTGACAAAAGAATGAGCAAATTCATTCTTTTGTCAGCTTAATCAGCCCTATCACGAATTCCCTCGTAATCGGAAACTTCTTACGAATCCCTAAAAAACGGATCACAGAATCCATCGTAGTGGAAAATCTCATACAAATTGCAACTACGAACGGATTTGGTGATGGTTTTTTCGGGATTCGTAAAATGCTTCCGATTACGATGGAGTTTGTGATAGAGCTGAATGACAGAAATACTGCCAATTTGCATTAGACACTTTAATTCACATTCAAAGCTCGCATGAACAATTCTTTGTTGTCTCACATAATTTTCCCTTGGGTTTGTGTACTGGTAATGTTTGTCTCCATTTCCAAGCGAAAGCGTAGTGTAGGGGTAGAAATATAGTTAGGTGAAATCGTTGAGTTCATTTACATTCACAGCTCGCAAGAATCCACACATTTTTTTCTAAAAAAAAAAACTAAAACCGGTTATTTAAAAAAACTAGTTTTCTGTCCGGTTAAAATCGCCAGGTTTAACTGCCATCACTTTTTTAAAGCGAGGAATCCATTCCTTTATTTCATTATTAAATCAACTAGTTTCAATTAATAATTTTTGAATAACTGGTTTTCAAACTTAAAATTAAAAACAAATTTCTTTGAAAACTTTAGTTACGTTATAGGACGGAAGGCGACCGTAGGTTTACCTATTTCATCGCGGCTTCAGAAAAGAATGATGTCAATTCGTAGCTTTAGTCTTAACATTAACAAAACCGTAGGTTTACCTATTTCATCGCGGCTTCAGAAAAGAATGATGTCAATTCGTAGCTTTAGTCTTAACATTAACAAAACCGCTGGTCGGACAACGTTTTTCAGGTGCCAATGGGTAGAAAACGCACTTTTCTAGCTATTTTCTTAACCTTTGCATTTAAAATGCATTTAAGTGGAAAAAGCGTTTTCCTAGGCTATATGAAATAGTTTTGTATAGTTTTCCACCTGTTAAACGCAATGGATACAAAAATAGCTGTTTTTACGAAAGTGGTGGGACTCGCCACAATAACCAACAAGTCTGTCCGACCACTGGTTTTGTAAAGAGGGCAGTCTAAGCTTTTATTTGATACCCCACTTATAAAAATCCATCATGGTTTAGGTATCCTAAGTCAAAAATGCAAACGAAAGAGTACGTTTTCTACCCATTGGCACCTGAAAACCCTTGTCCGACCAGCGGATTTGTTAATGTTAAGACTAAAGCTATGAATTGGCATCATTCTTTTCTGAAGCCGCGATGAGATAGGTAAACCTACGGTCGCCTCCCGTACTATTATTAATACTATTTGTATTTAGATATTCAATGTTCTTATTTATTTAAAGTCAAACAGTGCAAACCAGATTGGTTCTAAGACTCTTGAATTTTCTTTTTAAATAAAGTTATTTTAATCGATAGTTTTTGAGAAATTAATTTCCAAACTCAAAATTTTGAAAATTTTACTACTAAAATCCCTTTTTCTACTAAATGAATAGTAAAATATTGCTTTTCAAAATTTGGAAATTAATTTTTCAAAAACTTAATTTATAAAGAAAATTCAAGAGTTGGTTTTTGGGTTAAAGATAAGCTATAGGAAAATATTGAATCATTGTTTTGCAATAGTCTTGTTTCTACTTTAAGAAATGTTTTTAGTAAATTTTGCCTCCTATCTCAACGGGGGTATATAGACCCCCCTTCCAGTATGATTTCTTCTGTTCCCAACCTATACGCTCCAGTGCTTTGATGCATTACTCAACCATTCTTTATTTGCCTGTTTGATAATACTAGGTATAGGTACTTGATATATTAAATTGTGTATGGCTTAATTTTGAAATTCTGTACTTCAGAAACTATTGCGTCTGCAGAGATGGTTGTGGGCTAAAGTGGAAGCAAATTAAGTTCCCTTAAAATCGTAAAACAGTGTTTTTTTGGTAATATTTGACTATGGCCAACATCCTGAACAACTCGTCAAAAAATCAGAACTATCAATCAAAAAAAATCAATTTTTTTCCACATTTCCTTGTTTGTTTGAAAAATCGTATGACTAAAAAACTTTGAGTTATACCGGTTTTCTTTTAGAGCGACGATATGTACACTGTCAATGTAATCTGTGGAACGTTCTAGTTGTTCACTTAAATAGAACGTTCGTGCGATCCAGTTGTGAATTTTATTGTATCTATATACATAATATATATATGTATATAAATCAATTGTTGTTCGTTTGTGTTCTTATATCTCTATTTTGGCAGCTCCTAATTTGATGATTTTTTGTTTGTTTGAAAGTAATTCTTTTGTAGTGGGTTTAACAAACACAAAGGCATAAAATTTTATACCAGCAAAACAAAGCAAGAAACAGAACGGAAAGTCAGATTTAATTATTGTCAGCTTTCAAGTTAGTCAACATGTTTTAACGTTATATTTTTCGGTAAGCATAATGTTTTAAAGTTCATTTATTTTCCTTTAATATGGCCATTTCAGAATAAATAATCTAATTTGGATGAACGGTTTCGCAGACAAAACACTGGTAAACTTTCTTCAATTTTCTGTATTGGATTATAACAGCACAATCGACTATAATTTGCATCCGAAAGTTCAAATCGGTGCAATGAAACAAGTTTTTTTCAATTTTGTACTGCTTTTAAATTTATTAATGAGGTGCCAGGATTGTGCTGTGCAAACAGTAAATTAGGTACTATTGGAGCCATTGAACTCTCCTCCAAAGCTTTTGCGTTCATAAGTTTCTGGGCACACAACAATATCGAATCATTTTAAGATAAAATATTGATAAACAATTCAATATTTCAAATGAATTCGTTCGGAATCACGAATCTATGTATGCAAGTATGTACATACTATATGTATGTAATAAGAAACAACTCCATTCCTAATTTTTAGGTTATAAGTTCGGCTGGTGTAATGAATTTAATTGGGTTCATAAATATATTTTTGAATTTTTTAACAAATCTACAGATTTAAGATCAGATTTTTAATGAATCCGGTTCATTGTTACCTTTATCCAATCAAATTAAGAATTTCTGCAGATATATTTTATTGGAAATTCCGATCAAGAAGTTAGTCGACTATGTTAAATTGGTTCAAATATATAAGAAGAGATATGCCAGTATGTGTAGTCGAATAACTTCAACACGAGCTTTTACACGAGCACGCCAATCATTCAGTACGTGTGTTCAAAACCAAATTGTATGATTAAGGCACATAAAACGCTGGACAACATCCAGTTGTAGATTTAATGCATCAGCAATTGATGGGATCACAATAGTAATTGTCGGAGAAGAGATTTCAACGCAACAGTTTAAAATACAGTTTAATACTATATATGTGTATATGGCACAAACTTACAATACAGCATTTTGAAGAGAATTTTGATGATTTATTTAAAGAGCAGCGAAGCGGTCGAGGGTTCGGTAGTATGCGCAAAATTGTGTACCCCTAAAAAACTAAAAAAAAAAATAAAAAAAATAAATAGTCGGTGAACGAGATGGGCTCGTATTTTTCGGGTAAATATAACCGACACTAGCGAGGTACCTACCAGTCCAAACGGAAAAGGAAAGATTTTCCTTCTAGGGTTCAATGTATTCTGCTTAAATGCTTATCGAAGCTTAAATCCTCCGATCACATTGATTTGTTCGCCTCACAGTCTTAGGCAAACACACACAATTTGTCATATTTCCACTCTCAAGATAGCTTTCCTTACAAGTTATTGTAGTCAACCTTTTTTTTTCTTTGTAATTGCATTTTTCTTTACGGAAGTTGTATATCATATAAATACATATATATTTAAAACAATTTTTAGAAAAATAAATAGCAAACAACCAAACTCAATTTTTACTTATATAACATTTTATTTTTGTTTTTTTTTATTATTATTTTCAATGATCTGCTTAATAACAATAATTTATAATGTTTGCATATTTTAAAAAAAAACTTATATTTGGATGTCTTATTATTTCTTTAGAATTAAAACATTTTTAAGTAACTTATGTAGACATTTTTGAATAATAATCGAATTCAGTTTAAATCAACATTAATACTTGCCACATTGTACTTATAACCGTACACCAAGTTATAAGTCGCAACATCGCAAGTTATAAATTATAAGTAAGTTTTTTAATTATACAAATAATATTTAATTTTTGTTTTCATTAAAATATGTATATGGAATAACACTATTTTTTTTTTTTAATTCAAGGATTAATCCAATTTTGAAATTTAAGCTTATATGTAGTTTATGTTAAATAAATATCAAATTTACTGAATGATTCAATTTTTTACCCAAAATGAAATTGGTGATGTTTATTTCTCAAGAAATCAGCGTTTTTTTTTAAACTTATGCCGTTTTCCATTGGTTTCACTCAAGGTTCCACTCATTCTGAAACCCAATGGAACAGTTTGTAATGCTTCTGCTCAATTCTGACATTTTATATTTGCATTGGTTAATCGTCAAAAGATATAGTGGTAGGGATGAGCGATATTGAAAAATTATCGATGTTAAGATCGATAAGTCAAAATCGAAGAACCAAACTCGATTTCAAAAATTATCGAATAAGAACACCGTTTTTTTTTTTGTTTAACATCATGCTTTTAATACCTTTTTTTTAACATAAAAATGCATTACGTTACAATTTCTTCCATAACATCGATGAGTTCAAAATATTAATATACAGGCCAAATTTTCTATACAAAAATAGATTGCACAAGTTGCCATGAGTCCTTCTAAAATCGATCTTAAATTATTTAGCATGAATGAACATCTCACAAGACGTATGTAATCAAAATTATGTGAAGCGTCCAGAAGCGTCTGGAAGTCTTCTGAAACCATTCCATTGGCACAAAAAATACTGAGAAGAGAAATTCGATTCTGGATTTCAAATCAGAATCCACTTAAGAAGCACTAATACAATTATCCGCCTACTTCCGGACACTTCTGGACGCTTCCGGACGTCCAAAGGAAAACGGCATTAATGTCTTGACGAGGTCGGCATTCAGACTTAACATTGGCCAGCACCCAATATAGGTAGAAACTCCTTGTTAAATGTTCTTATTAATAAACCATATCTACAAAAATCCCAAGAACTAAGTGGGCGGTTAACTGTGTCGTTAATACACGTACATATAATATCAACTATTATTTCTCATTATAAAATAATAATCAAACTTAATTAAGTTTTGTTTTTCTGTAAAAAAAAAAATAATCATATTTTGTTAAGTTAAATTTGAGTCTTGAATTACGTTTTATTATATGTAGGTACTTACTCTTACACTAAAACTAAATTTTATTAAAATATATTGTGTTGTAGCTACTAAAAGATTGTATGTCTTTGTTATTAAATACAAAAATGTCGATCAATTCGGTTCGGATATGTAGCAGATGATTTTTTATGTGCATATAATTTTTCTTTAACTTCTTGAAAATACTGCTTTTTTAAAATAAATATACATCAAGGAAAATGTAATCGTTTCCGTAATCAAAAACTTTTACTTTTATAAATGGAAACAAAACATTTTTTTATAAATTACAAAATATCGAATAATTTGGTTATCATTGTTTTTTTTTTAATGCAAAATATTAATTTATCTGATTGACTAATGCTTCTTTTTATATCTGCTTCATTAAATACTTTTTTTTCTACGTCAATTGAATTCGATTTTTTTTTTAGTAAGCCTAATATAGGAAACTGGGGGATAACTTTTTAGGGGAATTATTTAGATTTTTTTCATCACAGTTGAGTGACGTTTTATTTTTAACATATTTTTTTTTTTAATACAGGATCAACGAACCTGGAAGAGAAATTGTGGTTAGTGGCAATTATGATTTTAAATTGTTAAAAGTTATTATTGTGCATACATACATACATATGTAGTTACATAATATGTGTAAATTAACTAAAAAAAAATATAACAAACGGAAAAAGAGCATGAAAATATAATTGCATTCTTTTTGAACTCAGCCTCGACCACCTTAAATAAAAAAAAAATAAAGGGCTACTGCCTCTTGCGAGGAATTGACAAATTCTCCAAGAGTATCACTTATCATGAAAAAATGCTTTCTCACGAAGCCGGTCGGATTTGGCATAAAATTGTAGGTTCCCTAAATTCCTGTCGAAACGACTCCATTCCTGTTGATACGCGCACACAGGAATGGTTGAGGAGTGTATGTTACTAGGCCCTGGTTTTTTACGAGCTGTTGGGCCAGGATATTTTTTTTTTTTTTTTTCTGAACTCCATATTATATTATATGTAAGTTCTAAGTGGGCCTTAGAATTTAAACACGAAGAAAGAATATTTAGTTAATTTGTTAGAAGAGATGCTGATGTGACAAGCCAAATCCCCTCACTCGGATATCAATGAATCCAATGCGCTCCCTAGGATATTGGTAAGGTAGGAAAAGGGAAGGGTAAGAAAAGGAATAAGAGGAAATTTAGGTTAGGGTAGAACCATCCCGATTTCTAAATTAATTTCACGATGTTCGTTAGTGGAAAAAACGGATGTCCCCAAGTTATTTCTGGTTCTGGCTAGGCTAGGGCATTCACAAAGAGGTGAGCAGTTCTCCACCTCTCTATCTCGACACCCACTGTTTAAGTGAGTTCGTATTAAGTTGTGACCCATTCGGATTCCAACGAATAGAATTAGTTGAGTCCTATTTTGCATTGAGTAAGCTTTGCATTTTTTCTTTGAAATATCCGGCACATTATTTCTAGAATCGTGACAAGTGTCCAGTATCGTTTGCGCCTTTGAGGAACCGCTGGCGAATTCTGCTCTTTTATAGTACCAGCGGCATAAGTACCGACGATTCGGTTTGGCTCGGATCAATAGACGACCCATTTGTAAATCACTGGGCCCCGGAACCCATCGTAGGTTAACTGTGTTTATTGCGCTAAGTAATAAAGTTAATGTTACATCGCAGGTCAAACTTTTTATCCATGAATGACAAAATTGGATCGAAGAAACATTCTTCAGTGGTAAATTATGTATGTAATTTTTTGCAAATTCTCAATTAATTTTTTTGTATGATAATGTTTTTTTTTTTCTTGTAATATTATATACATTTCTAGGTAATACTCTTTATCAGTTTACATTAATTATGTCTTCAGCCGCACGGTACGAATATTTTGCAAATTTTATTTTTAACCAATTTGGAATTAACCAATGTTAAAGTTGAATTAGGCGTTGTAACGCTTAAATGAAATATCCTGGGGCCTAACTCTGTGATTCCATTCGACAGTGAAAACTGTCGAAAGTTGTTTCCCATTCTAATTTCAAATCACTCTCTGTATAACTTTCGAATCGAAAGGAAATGTTGCATGAAACTTTTGCAACTTTCGAATAAATGTTTCGAGACTCAAGCTGTTTTTTGTCAAAAATGACGTTCTAAATTAAAAAAAAAGTCAAATAGTTCGTTTTTTGATTATTTAAATTTATTCGTTGATAAATTAAATTTGTTAAATTAAATTGAAATTGTTGCTGCTTTATATTCTTCGTCCGGAAGTGTCCTGAAAGAAATTTTGTGCTTTTGTCCGGAGATTTCGTTGTGTTAGAAGATTATTCTTCTTTTTTTTTTATTAAATGCAAACAAAAATACTTATTATAAATTGTTAAATATGTCATCTGAATAAAATGTTTCCATTCCAATCTAGCATCTTCTTTGAGATATACCCAACCAACTGTAATATGTGAACCATTTGAAATACAAAAAAAAAAAATATCTTCTAACCGTCTCTCTAGAAATTCTATAAGGTCAGATATCATTTCAAATCCAGATTTTCAACCAAATAAAACTTTATCCCAACGTGTTGCGAATGAATTATTGATTATCTCTTCATTTATGCAATGTTCAGTGGCTTGCGCTTGTCAAAAAGATTTTATATTTTTAAGAGATTCTATAAATTTACAAGAATCTCGTGCTCCTCTTACTCGGTGAGTGGTTCAAAATATTCTATAGAAGCAAGATAAAACGTAGTTTGCATTTTTGTAACCCACTTAAAGTTCTTTGATCTGACACAAAATGGAAAGTTCATGACGGGTCATCCTGGTGAAGAATAAGAATCCGTCCATTTGCTTCGTTTTCAACCGTTTTGTTTTTAACGTTTTGCTTTTCTCTTTTTAACTTGGGTTAAGCACTATTTTAGTTAAAGACGCGGATTCTAAATTGGCAAGTGCATTCTCTAGACTTTTTTACATTTAGATATTTCAAAAATTTCACTGTAAACACTTTTGGGACTTTGAGTAATATTATCGCAGTGCATTACAGTTTTTTTTAGGGAAGTCAAATTCGTTTGAATGTTCCATTTAAGTTGTGAGATGTTCATCGAACTTATGATAAGAGTAAAGGATTTTGTTTGCTGCGAAACAACAATAAACCACAGAGAGTTAAAGATCAAATACATACAGGTCAAAATCTATTCACTGGGCTGGCATTTTATCAAAAAAAATACTGTTCACACATTTTTTTTTAAATACACACAGTTTAGCTTTCAGCAAAACCTTTCCGGATGGTAAATCGATATCGAATGAAATTTCAGAAATTCGAATGTATTTAGCAACGAACATAGCGTTGTCAAGTACGAAATTACCGATTTTCGAGCAAATGTATCTAAATAATTGAAATTCGATTTTCAATTTCCGATTTTTAAATAACAGAGTACATATTTTCCGAATTCAAATCGAATTACAGAGTAAGGCCCCTGGGCGTCTATTATTTTTATTTCTGGTAGATTTTGTTCCTCTTAGGTGTGTAAGTTAGAATATTTTCACTTATGGTGACAAATGTTTTTTAAAACTGTTTTACAATTTTTTTTTCTTCATTTGGACTATTTGGAGCATATTTAGGCCCATCCAATAACCAAAAAACAAATGTGAACAAAATAAATCAACAATAATAACAGAGTGATGTTTTAAATATTTCATTATTTTTTTTATTATTATTGAAAATAAATTATAAACCGATTTCGATTTCATAAATGTATGTATGTATATTTTACAAAAACTCTAAAAAAAGAACTAAACATAATTATTGAAAAAAAAATCATTTTATACTTTAACTTAATAATAGTTTTGAATATTAAAGAATAGCCATTAAATTTACTTCGAAAACAAAAACAAAAAAAAAATAAAACCCAAGTCATCAATAATAGACATAATAATAAAAAAAATGTGTTTAGTTAATGTGGCAATAAAGCAGTGTTTAAATAAAGATTTTTTATATAAATATGTAGGTACTTCTTGAACATTAATTGAAATAATACTTACATTTTTTTTTTTGTTTTTCTTTATTTTCGAACTATAGAACTTAAAACACTATTTTGTGAGTATGCAAAATGGATTAAATGATGTTGCTGCGGATTACTGATAAAGAATTTGGAAGCTGGAAGGTTTATTTTTGTTTCTTTCTTTATTTAGCTGTGTGCGCACAGAGAGTTGCATCGAGACCATTTTATATGTGTTATAAGTGTGAAAGTGCAGTGATTTGTTTTTCATGATGGAAATGATTCTTTGTTTCTTTGCTAATTTTATTCGTTACATTTGGAATTATGTATTTGTTTTTTTATTTATTATTTAATTTTAAGGTCTTTTCTTCGTTAATATTTATTTAGAATGATATGGGCTCGTGCGGGACAGTGCATTCGCCAACAGTAACACGGTACATTGCCATCTCTGTGATTCCATGATAGTGAACGAATGCTGCAGCGATAACCAAAATGTGGAATAGTTGATGCGATTGGAACTGGAAATAAAAGAAAAGTATTTAAAATAAGCATAACTTACGTGGTATATATGTATGTACATGCACGTACAGTATATTTCAGTTTATACATAATTATAAAATTACAAAGGAAATAAGAAATTATGGGTCTCATGAAATAATAACCCCTCCTCTGTAAATGTTATGAACTCCGGTTGATATTTGAAATCGTCTACATTAAAGGGTGAGTGAGGAAGATAAACCTACGAAATGCAGAATAACCAACAAATTAAAAATTAAACGACTGAGATGTCCTGGTCGTAAAGAGCAGATAAACATTGCTCCGGCGGGAACATTTTTTGTATCGACTAACCGATCCAAGTAAGTATAAAGTTCTATAGTACATAATATTATTCGCTTAGTTCTTCTTTTTTAATTTTTATGAATTTTTTAAAAACCATTCAACAAGACAGAAAATTCCTGCAAGCTTGGAACTATGTTATAACATTCATGGATATATTCGCCATAAAGACCTCATTTGCTGAATTTGTTTACATTCATAAACAAATAAGGCAACACAACAGACCAGCAGAATTTGAATACTTCTTTGATGATGCAAATGAAAAACAACTTAAATAAACTGCACAACTTTAACGTAGTCAGAAATTGACAATCTGTTATTAGTTCAATAATATAATGATGTCGTAAAAATTAAGTGTTAAAATTTTGATATTCAGAACTTCAAAACCAGTGCATCGGTATCCCTTTTTAAATCCTTCATTATTTTCCTCAAGCTCGCAATGTGCTGGTTTTTATTAGAGGTAGTAAAAAACCCTTAAGTGCGCTGCATATTTAAATAAATAAAAACATTAACGAGAAATTTGAAATTCAAAATATCGGTTATATGACAGGTACCCTTAATAACTGTTATTGGTAATTTTTTTTCTTACTAAAATATTGACCATACCCTTTTTAGTGACTTGTATACTGTGTATTGGTTGTAGGGCAGGTACCGTTCTTGAGCTAAAAAAAATCAATATCCTTTTTAGGGAACAAATAACATTAAGCCCAAGGTTTGAAGAAAATCGCTTCAGTGGTTTAGACTGCAGGTCGAGGTACAGACAGATAGACTGACAGACAGACAGACATAATTGCGGGACCCACTAGTTTCGCATTTTCTATCATCGTAATGTTAAGAATCTAAACCTTACCCTATAGTACCTACATGGGTATGTACATCGCAAGTAAAAATTAAATTTCACTATAATCAAAAACATTTACTGTTTTGGTAATTTCTTGACAATTCAACAAAAACTGATAATATATTAAAGTATATTATTTTTTTTTTTAATAGAGCGCGCACTAAAGGGGTTTTTGCTACCCTTAATATGAAAAATCAAAGTGCGAGGGTTTGGGAAGGATTTAAAACGAGATACCGATGCACATTGGTTTTGAAGTTCTGAATATAAAAATGAGGGGGTGGGGAACAGGGCCAGGTAAAGCATTCCACATTCTTGTGGTGCGACTAAAGAAAGAATCTCTATACTTAGCAATTGTACCTAAGTTTGCAAAAAAACATCAACATCCGTAACAGGTTATTTGGAAAACGAAAATAAAATCACTGATGATGTTGATGAAATCAGCGTTACCTCTGCAAAAAATCGAAATTGAATAAAAAAAAAGTCGCATACCTATATTAATTTTTTTTTTGTTACCATATAAAAACACTTAAGATATTATTTGAACTTTTTTTAATTTTAACAATAGCTATAATTATTAACAATAACAACAAAAAATCAGACTTGATTTTACATTAATATGTAGGTACACAAGTAGGTTTAACGTTTAAATATCTATATCTAAATAGTCTTACAAATTGGTTGTGATGGTACCATTTACTAAAAAAGTATCCAACCGATTTCGTTAAATTGTATATGGTTGGAAAGCCATGAATGCGGAGGTGTGCAGAATATATCTGAGACACGCATATACACACTGTGGCTCATTTTTGTTTTTGCACTGCCGATCACTGTGCATATTAAAACAAAAAAAAAACTAAAGCTCTTAAAAATGGTTTGTGATTTAATTTTCAAACTAATTGTTTTGACTCTAGAGTCTGTGAAGGTTTTGGTGATCGAATTTCGGCCAGTGGGCGATACTAACCTTAAAATATAAATCACAATAATTGTTTCATTGTTTTGAAATGATTTCTCTATACTTTTTAATCAAATTATTTTCAGGAATCCATTCGCTAATAGCATCACAGTCACAGTCAATGCGATTTGTGGAAGCCAACCTATTTTCACAAGTTTCTCTTTGAAACGGTTTGTTGATTTATTTTTCATAAGGGTTAGCTTCGGAAAAAATCGTCCTACACATGATCGATTGTACGATAGTCACGTTCAGGAAACTTTTTGTTAAATTTTTTAGAACAAAACAAAGTCGCATATTTAAAAAGGTCGAAATTTTAAAAAGGTCGTCGCATGCGTCGCACAGCGATAAAAAAGTCGCAACGCTGGATGAAATATTTGCGTCAATGGTTTGGCCAAAGTAAGAGACTTTAGTAAGGGCTGTTTTTTGTACACATGTTTAGAATCCTTAACTAGCATGCATCATTATAATATGAATGTCATTTTATTAGTAAATTTGTTTACTAGAAATTGTGTATATACATACCACCCAAAATGTAACAGTGAGTTTTAAACAAATGTCATCTTGTACAGACTTTTTTACTAAAGAAATTCATCGTACAATTTATTTACTTTGTTTTTTAAGTAAAAAAATCTGAAATGTTGTTTTTATTTTAAATATTAAAAAGCATTTTCTTTTAAAAACAAGTCGTTAAAACAAGTCGAAAACTTTACTAAAATTGAATGAGGAGTGTAAGTTTAGTTTTTAAGAGACTACAAAATACACTAAAACAACTCCTTCGATTTCGAATTTTATTTTCTAATGCAATGCTTGTTTTTCACGACTTCATTTAGTTGACATAATATTTCTTAAATAATAGAATCAAATATGGGATTTTTAAGCAAGTTCAATGAACAATTAAATCGTGTAAATACTAAACCCTTCAATGTGCTAATGACGCGATTTCAGTGATGGCGGTTCTATGTATCGATTAAGGAGGTTTTCACGACAATGATTGCGCATGTTTTATGCAGTGATACGTTTGTGAACTAACATAGCTTTTGCGTCAGTCAAGAATGCTCTTCACAAAATTAACTTTTTGATTTTAAAAAGAAATGTATCCATTTAAGTAACTTAACAAATCTTCTTTGGAGGAGCAACTAATTTGATTGATTAAGAATATACAACACATAAAGAAGCATTAACTTTAAAAAAACATCAGAAGCTAATTATACTGGATAAAATAAAACGATTATCAAATTGCTTAGCTTACCCAAATATCGAACTTTCCAGGAAACCATCTTTCTGGAACTCGAAGGGCGTATAACAATGCTCCAATAATATACAGCAGTCCTATTGAAAAGTAAAAGAAAATTATGTGTTTTTTGTTCTTGTTGTTTGTTGAAGTATTAACTCCACTCACCCATCAATACAAGCCATCCTAAACTGGCGCGGCTAATACTATTAATCCATCCTTCCATGAGCAGATAATGAATTGCAGGAATTACCCCGGACAATCCGAAACTCATAAATACACCTGCACGGAGCGGTCTCAATGCAGGCTCAGAGAATTTATCCCAAAGCGATACAATTATTGATAGACATCCTAGTACAGACACGACAGACAAATATATAACCTTTGGCTGATAATGGCAATAAAATCCATAGTAAAGCCAAGGCACAAAAGATCCCATAATTAACAACGCAATGCCGCAATAATCTAGTCTGTTAATAGAAAGACAGTCAGTGTTTTTTGTTTATAGAAAGTCCAAATCCACAATAAATAAAAAATAAAATAAGTACATACTTTGAGAATAGTTTTCCAATCTCTACCGAGTGACAACTGAGTGTATGGAAAGCAAATGAAAATCCCAGACAGATAATAGCACCGGCAAAAAATGCTCCGAATATCAGCTTTTCCTGGATTTGAATATCATGCGAGCAAAGGAAGTATACCGCAACACCAATGAAAGCCACACAACCTAGCAGATGCGTCCAAATATTTCCAGTCTCGGTGTGCAGTCGGAAAATCGACTTAAAACAAGCACGAAACGAGGGCAGTGGTGGGCGATGACCTCGATGTAGGAAATCATTATCTTGAAGCCATTTTGGAAGATTTTTATAGTGACAAACACTCCAGCTTGCTTCCCATACCTAAAGTTTATGTTTAAAAATGAATTTAATTGAATTCAAATATTATCAAAAGATTTATATACCTTGCGAACAAATTCTTCAGCCTGCTCAGCAGCGTTGTGAGCTAGTGCTCCCAGATCGATTTCATCCGATAGAACGCCAGCTTTTAGTACCTCAGTCATCTGAAATGATAAAATAGTTAGTATAGTGTATTTTCTATGAGAATAACTTAAATTCTTTTAAAAACAAGTTTTATTAACATTTGACTCTGGGAATTCTAACCTTAAATTATGACCTATTTTGCTTACTTGTTAACTATAAACGCCGAAGGCAATTAAGGAACTAGTACAATTATTTTTGTAAAACTTTGATCTGATTTCATTTTCTTTATCTTATTGTATAATTGAATTTAATTGTTAAAATTTATTTCATACCCTTTTAATACCTTTAATTGGTTCAAGATAAAATGTAGGGCAAATTATTTCTACGTACACATCTCGTGAAAAAAAAAAAAAGAGTTAGAAAATAAACAGTAAAATCTATACTTTCTCGTTTGAAAACACAATAATATTTATCAGTAACTCAATTAAAAACAAAAGCATTTTTGCGTCGATTGTCTCTAATTTTTTTTTTATTTCTAATCACTAAACAACACCATGGTGTGATTACATGCCGCGTTATCAGTGGCAACTAATATAATCTCAAGCTCTTATAACATAGTCATAAGGCCAAAGTCAATATCAGAACCTTTATTTTGCAACAGTAGCTTTTTGCAAACCAATCAAATCTCTATGTGAGGGAAAACTAAGAAGCAATATTCTTAAATAAATGTATGTTCACAAAAAATCAAAAGTTGTATAAGTATAACGGAACTTTATCGCCATATAAAAGCTAATCAGCTAGACAGGGAGAGGAAAGAATTAAAAATAAAATAATAAATAAAGTGTATAATATGGATTATATTGTTTATGTTTTTTGTATTCCATTTTAATGCTTCTAACTGAATAATAAGTATAATACGTATTTAAAAGTTGTGCTAAACGAATAGAAGAGTATTTATAATGAAGATCAAATGGAGCCTGGTGAACTCGGCTGATGTCTCGATTTATGAGATATTTCAGAGGGAAATAATTAATTTCATGGTTCCTGTTTGACTTTTATCTGCACGTTAAAATTCTTTAAATAATATTCAATTCAAAGCTACATTATGTATTTAACTTAAAATTTAAATAAATTAATAATCATGCAAAGAAAAGTGGAAGTGATTGAAGCTTTACCTAACAAAGGCTGAGTTCCAAAAAGTTTTGATGCAATACTCTATTGATGTAAACATTTTCAGGTTTGAGTTTTGGAACTTATGCGCATCTGATGCATTTCGGAACTCAGCCAAACTTTTGCAAGTGAAAAATTTTGATTTTTAGAGTTTCATTTTGCAATGACAAATGAAGACACAATTCAGCAAGAGTGATTAAACCTTAAAGAATTTTAGATATCGAAAGAAAAATAATATTAGTCTGATTTTAATATGTGAACATAGGTAAAATATAAACAAAGACAGCTGTTTAAGTGAATGTTGAAGTGTCTCGGTTAAATTGAAAAAAAGAATCATTCTGTACTGTAAGGTACTCAGGGCTTTAGTGAACAAAATTGCATTTATGGTTTTTATCTCGGTTTAAATCTTCGGTCAGAAACGCATCAGTCAATTTAAGACCTTAATATCAAACAAAATATAAATTTTTCTGACTAATTACCCAAAGACAAAATAGTTAAAATGGAAAACAAGTGTGATAGACAATATTTGATTATTTTCTTAGAACTTATTTGTTAATTAACAGCCTCATTTACGTTTCACAATTCAAAGTTCAAAGTATTGAAGGGTCAGATGAAGTTCATTTGTTGGTGCAATTGATTGCATTTATGTTCCTGTTTTGATTTTTGTTAAATTTTATTCAGTTGTATATATGTGATTTCAGATTTTTTTTTTATAGTTTTTGTCTTTCCCTATTTTACCGCTTTTTTTTTATAATCAGTGTTCTAGTGAAATAGCCATTTACATTCCTCCTCTTAAACAATTCAACCGTAATACTCGCGCTTCTAGGAATGCCCATCAGTTTCTCCTCGAGCCCAACTTCGGACGTACTGTTAAGTACAGAGATTCTTTCTTCAGTCGCTTTACCCGGCTCAATTTTCCCCTCTCATTTCGATATGCAAACATTCAAAACCAATGTGCATCGGTATCTCCTTTTAAATACTCTCCTACTTACCTAATCGCTCGTGCTATGTTAAAAACATTTAAGGGTATTCATAACCCCTTTTGTGCGCGCATAATATAAAAAAAAATTGTATATTAAAGCAAAATGAATGCAGATACTTATTTCTAATGTTAAGGCTTCAAGCAGTAAGGGATATATGAAAACAGCTCGTAGGTGCATATTTATTAATTTCCCTTATTAATTTTTACGAACTCCCGTCACACCAGCTGAGTAATAACGAATCGCAGATAAACAACTACAGACATTGTATATACATACGTAAATATTTGTTACAATTTCAGTTTCAATTTTTTACATCAGTGAGATTTATGTAATTCTGTCGGGAAAAATTGAATTTTTAAATGGCACATAAAGGAGAACCAATAACGACGAGAAATATGTCGTTGAAAAGAAAGGTATTTTTATGTACATGAATACTTACAATGCTGGCAGCTCATTCCATATCGCTGTGTGAAAAAAGTTATTGGCCAACAAAAATTGTAAATTGGAGCATGTTATTTAAACTTATAAATTAAGTATGTAGTATAGGCAAAAATGCGCTGGCTTTACCAATAACAACGAGACATGTTTCTGAAAAGGTCTTTTTATGAACTACAATTGCCACTTTGATAGCGTATGAGATGATTTAAGAGGTGGATATTTTAATTGTCGCATATCTTATAAGAACTACCGACAAAAATGTGCTGAAATATGTTTATTATTAAAAAGTTTTTCCAATTCAATTGTTTTTGATGTTAGGCATTATTTGTTTGCAACAACTATTTCTCAAATATTACGGTATATACAAATGAGACAATATTATGTATTAGTCTTGGGATTTAATTAAACCAAAAGCAGCAATGATGGAGAGGTCGAGAGAAATGATTTTCCTCTTCATGTTTTGGATAAATTCAGGTACTATCAAACTAGATACTGAACTGATGTACAGAA
The DNA here is from genome assembly GCA_949320155.1 of Melangyna quadrimaculata. Lineage (NCBI taxonomy): Eukaryota > Metazoa > Arthropoda > Insecta > Diptera > Syrphidae > Melangyna > Melangyna quadrimaculata. The sequence goes on along the minus strand of OX439483.1, from coordinate 453,231,443 downwards.
CGCATTGCATTAACTTAATTTGCACATTTACACTGCACCAGACTGTAAGGAGGACGGAAGAAAAATAAGACCGGCGCGCGTTTTGTTGATTTATAGACTACCGGTGCTCTCTGACACTTTTTTATGTAAATAAAGGTGTATGATATTGTTTGGAGCGACTTTTTTTTAAATATATATATACTATAAATATACATATGTACGTGTTATTATATACATTATAATTAATCTATTGCTCACTTTTCGCCTAAGTGGGATAATTTTTTAACTGTTTGCTCACTATAGATTATTTTTTTTGTTGCAAAAAAACAGAATGTGATAACGATAAGGAATGCTAATACGCGGTAAAACAAGCTGAGAGTACCTACGAGAAAATAGAACAAACGAAATTGTCGGATTGAATGTCGGACGGTGAATGATCATTTCAAATAGAATCATAAGAATGTGAAGAAGAAGTAATTAAATATATAATCTAAGTCGTGCGGATTCGCGGGAATAACCTAGCAATGGCAAAATTAATAAATGAATATTTTCAATTTTTGGCATTATCGATTACACGATAAGGGTCTTTAAGCATGGAACATGGTTAAAATTTTAAATTTATTAGTCTTAAAATTGAAGCGCTTAGAAGATGAAGGACGTAAGCGACATTTTTAAACATTTGAGTAATAAGAATTTAAAGTTTATTGCCAATAACTTTTTTTATGAAAATAATAAAAATACTGCATTGATAATTTAAAGTCAATAAAACTCAGGTGAATTTAATTTTAGGAATCTTTTTTATTTAACGCAAATAGTTGTTGAGATATTTACACTTTTGTGCATTTAACACCATTATCTAGGAAGTTTTTTAAATTTAATTTTATTTTGTTTTTATAAAGGTGTTGAGTGACTTTTTGATATGTTGTTATTTACTTATTTTTTATTTGTTTTTTCTATTTACCTTCTCCATGACCTGCTGAAATTGAATTTACATAAAACCATTGATGTTCTTCGCGAACGAAATTCATGTTCTTTTAAATTTTTAATTTTTTCTGCAGAAAGATAAAGAAATGGCATAGGAGCTTAAGGCTTGCCGCCCACTAGGCAACTTAAAGTTGCTGGCCCCACTAACTTTTTGTTGCTCCCGATCCCATTACACTGAGTTATATGGGACAGCACCCACTAGGCAACTTTCAGTTGCGGCGAGCAACTTTATGTTGCCTAGTGGGCGGCAAGCCTAACGCTTTAAGCACGGCTTGGCTATCTGAAATGATGGCAATGTTCCGATTTCGGTAGTTTCTTTCAAGGTTACGTTCCGCACATTTACCTATGGTGTTAACTTCCGCCTAGAATAGCTTGTGGACTGTCCCATCGGTACAGATAGTTTGGTTCTTGGCCCAAATATACCCACCTCAGTCCCTTCAGACCTTCTCGTTCCATCAGTATACCATTTGACTATAAAAGCTTTCTGCTGGGGTGTTCTTCACGGAATTTCGGTCTGCGTTTTTGAACTTAAGCCTGCGAGAGTGTCCTGAAGCAAATAGCATTCGAGCAAATGTTAAGCAAATGACTTGACTTCCGTCATTTTTGTCACACTTTTAAGGTCAATTTAAAATCCATTTGTCAAGGGTATCGGCTATGTATTGGCATAGGATAACAATATTACGCAAATGACTTGACTTTGAAAATAACGCTTTCAAATTGTGTGTAAGACTATACAAACTTTAGCCATCATGTTAAGCCACCTGCGTCGAAATATTCAAATTTGAAGTTATGTCTGTTGGCTTGTGCCTCTTGCCTGCACATGCTGTTGTCATTGCCAGTAACTTCGTGAATTTTTCATGAATAAACAAAAATGAATTTTGGATGCAGGTGAAAAGTGCCCACATAACACCTTTATGCACGAAATAAGAAGTTCAGATAAAATTATTTTTGTATAAAGGACTTAATATAAAGGACTTAAGCGCATTTAACACATTCATCCACAAAGTTTATTATTAAAGTGATTGCATATAACACCTTCATCTTTGGCTAAATATGAATCTAGAGGCGATAGAAGAGTACAGACGAGTCAGAAATTTAAGTTTTCATATAACTTATTCATCTGTAGGAAAAAAGCCAAAAAATGTCACTTAACACCTTCATCTTCTAAGCGCTTCAATTAATAATAGTTTATATCTTAATGGTTCTGACAAATATTTTTGTTTTTGATATTTGTTGAAGTCGTCTATTAATGAACCAACTCATAATAAGACACAGAAAATAACAGAATGCGTCAGGTATTCTTTCAAGTTGGTAACTTGAATTAAGAATATCTGACTCATTTAGCTAAGCCTTAAAAAGCTCAATCAACTTATATCAGTGGCGGCTCCAGGGAGGGGGGAGCTATAGGGGAAAAAGCTTCCCGGCGATTCATAAAATGAATTTAATGATAGAAAGCATTACATTACTTCGTGTAAAGTTCTACATTCCTCTTAAATATTTTTAAACACACATGGTGAAGAAAAAACTGGTTTGAAGCAGGGCTCGATTAGAATTGGACAACAAAAATAGTGTTCGGTAGAAAACAATTTATGTTAAATGCAATAATAACTAACTCTACTTACTTTGTGAGGAGAATTTGTTAAATGCAATAATAACTAACTCTACTTACTTTGTGAGGAGAATTTGTGGCGCTTAACTCTTACGACCGACGCACGCCGAATTAAATTCAATGGAAATTAAATTTAAAAAGCGAACTTGGGACTAAAACTCGAAAAGAATTGATACAAATGGAATCAGGAATTAACAATTAACATGCTTAATTCAACATAACTAATCAAAAAAAGGTAACTAAGCTGAGAAAATTTGTGGGGCTTAAAACAGATGAGCGAATCTTACGAACAAATTGGGACTGGGGCTAAATCCCAAGGAGAAGTGAACAAAATACGGAGTCGAGCCTAAACAGCGCCAGCGTACCTGTTTAATCCAACATAAGTTGTTTCCCTACGGATTTGGAGAATTTTCCGGGCTTAACTTTTATAACTGCCATAACCGACGGGAATTACACGTAAAAAATAGTGCAACTAAATGCAAGATTAGACACGAATTTTTCTAAAATTAGAACAATTACATATGACAGTTTACGCCACTAAAAAAACGCCTGCATCAACGATCCTTGCGCGACTTGAAAAAAAATTGGTGTCCAAAGTAAGCCCAGCCCAGGCCTTGCAATAATCAGAAGTGTTATAAATTGACCACTCTTAATGCTTTATTTTTTTTTTTTTTATGAAAAAAAACTTTTTTTGGATACTTTGCTGTCCTCCATATTTTAACAAGCTAACTACTAGACAGAAATGTTCAAAATTTTAAGTTTTATAATTTTGGCTTTTTTTCTATTTAAAAAAATTAAATACATCGATGTGATAAAAATAAAAAGGGAACAAAATGGGGAGAGGGTAGGTGACCTCGCTTAAAGCTTTAGGTTAAAAGAAATAACGAAATAAAAAATATTGCTTGGTTTTAATTTGTGTGATGTCAAATCCTTGTTTGGCTAAACTATAGGTGGCGCAAAATAAAATAAAAGATTTTTTTAATGATGAAGAACCGCACAAAACGCGTCTACATAACCAATAACGACGAGATATACATATGTCGTTGAAAAGTTATTTTTCCACTGTGTAAAAAAAGTTATTGGCCAACAAAGATTGTAATTTGGTGCATTTTATGAACTAAAATAGCTATTTTGACAACTTACTTCAAACCCCTGAGTGAAAAAAGTTATTCTCTAATTAAGATTGTGATGTGGTGAATTTTAGCATAGAAAATGTATATATTGTAGGTACAGTGCTGCCAAAAACATTCCGGATTTTTCATCAGTATAATGTTTTTCTTAATATCAAGTAGAAAAGTAATAACTTTTCATAGGGTTTTTAATAATTTGTAAAGGGTATGAGACAATTTAATAATAACCTTAAAAATATAATGCTACGATGATAAGAACAATGAAAGAAAAAAATTATAGTTATAAAGGGTTTTTTAACAGGGACGCTACAAAAGTAGAGCAACAGGGACAGCAAACGACTCCATATTTCTTGCCGCTCTTTTGACATTTCTCTTCAGTAAGGTTTGCCATTTTATGATGTAAAGATATACGAGCCAACAACGTGTCGAAATTATTAAAATTTACTACCGAAATTCGGAGTCAGTGGCCTCAACGTTAAGAGCGCTACGTCCAATTTATGGTCGTCATAATCGTCCTAGCAGATCAACAATTGAGCGTCTAGTGGAAAAATTTGAATCCACAGGCACAGTACATAATGTTCACGTGCCAGTGAGACAAAGAAGTGCCCGTGGTGTCGAGAATATTGCTGCCGCTGAGGCTTCAGTTGCAGAAAGCCCAATTGTGTCTCTCACAGGTCGTTCTCAAGCGTTGGGCATCTCTGTGACGTCGTTGTGGCGAATTTTGCGTAAAAGATCTTGGCCTACATCCTTACAAGATTAAATTGACGCAAGAACTGAAGCCGCTTGACCACCAGAAGCGTCGTATGTTCGTGAATTGGGCTGAGCAACTACTTGAAAATGATTCGGATTTTTATCGAAAAATCATCTTCAGCGATGAGGCTCATTTCTGGCTGAATGGCTTCGTCAATAAACAAAATATGCGGTATTGGTCAGGCAGCAAACCACACGTACTTCATGAGTCATCATTGCATCCCGAAAAAATTACGGTTTGGTGTGGTTTATGGCCCGGCGGCGTCATTGGGCCGTACTTTTTCCGTGATGATCAAGACCGGCACGTTACTGTGAATGGGGATCGCTACCGTTCAATGATAACCGAATATTTTTGGCCTCAATTGGATGATATGTACTTGGAGGACATGTGGTTCCAACAGGACGGCGCCAGAAGCCACACATCGAATGTCACAATCAATTAATTGGAAACCAAGTTTGGAGAACGTGTTATCTCACGAAATGGTCCAGTCGCTTGGCCGCCTCGGTCGTGCGATTTGACGCCGTTAGACTATTTCCTGTGGGGCTACGTCAGGTCTATGGTCTATGCCAACAAGCCAGCGACGATTGACGAACTTCGTACGAATATCGAACGTGAAATTGCAGCAGTATCGGCCGATTTATGCTTGAAAACAGTCGAAAATTGGGTTCAGCGTCTGGACTTCTGCAAGCGTGCCCGTGGTGGCCATGCAAAAGAAATCGATTTTCATACATAATGGCATCAAATGTACTTTCACAGGAATAAAGAATTTCATTGATATCCAAAACCGTTTTTGTTTTATTTAAAAAAAACTCTTAACGCTCTTATTGAAAAACCCGATATTATATTATAACATGCCTGTGCAAAACTAACCGGATTGCAGGGAGATTGCGAGTCTCGATGTTAAAGTAACGATTTTTTCGAGTCTTTTGACTCACGCCCGCCTTAGATTAGACTTTACAAGAAGTTGTGTAAGTTGAAATTATATTAGAAGCGGGAAATCAGTAGAAGCAGATCATTTTGGTGGACGACCTCGCAAAACAACAGTTAAAACTAATAGGCACATAAAGAATTTTCTGCTTAACAAAGACAATTTGTGTTGAACTAAGTGTACCTATGGGGCCAAGAACTGTAACAGCGTTTAAGCGATTTCGGTCTTTTTGCATTTCGACCAGCGAAGAAACCTCTTTTTGCTGTCAAACATCGTAGAAAAAGGTAAGCCATGAAAGGTGTTTGGGAAAGACTTTAAATTCCTAATCAAAATATTTTTTTTTTAGTGATGAAAGCAAATTCAACTTTTTTACTCCGATGGTGCAAGGACAGTAAGGCGCTCAGAAGGTACGCGATTTAACCCTCAAATGTAATCCCTACAGTTAAGCACGGTGGAGCCTCGGTGATGGTTTGGGGCTTTTTTTTCAGGCGCAGGCTGAATACACCAAATCCCAGGAATTATGGACCGTTTCCAATATAAAGACATTTTGGAGTCAGTAATTCTTCCATATGCAGAGGAAGAAATGCCTTTGCGTTGGGTTTTTCAGCAGGATAATGACCCCAACATTCTTCAAAGCAACTAAAAGAGTGGTTTGCGACTAAAAATATTCGTGTTTTAGAATGGCCGTCTCAATCATCCGATCTAAACCCAATTGAGAACTTGTGGGCCATTTTAAAAAGGTGGGTTGGGAAAAACAGCACACGTCAACAACGTTTCTTTTTGCAGCTTTGAAAATTAATGGGAGAATATTCCTGCTTCTATTTTTGAGAATTTAATTCAGTCAATGCCTCGTCGATGTCGAGCTGTGATAAGAAATAGGGAATACTGGACAAAATATTAAATAAATAATAATAATTAATTGTAAAAAATAAAATCCGGTTAGTTTGTCACATTAAAATTCTGAAATAACTTTAATTTTTGACTATTATTTTTTTTAATGGATTTTTTTTAAAGCGATAAAATTGTTCAATAAAAATGGCGAAAAATTACAAACATTTGATTTATTCATTTTTATCTCGCAAACCAACAATCAATACAGTTGTTGCGGTAAATTTTACAACAAGTTTCACTAGCCTTTTAATTATCATTAACACATTTTAGTCCTTCCTCTTTCGTCCAAAATACTCTAAGAGTTCAGTAGATACCTGATTTCCATCAACCTCCTGCTCTTAAAGTGTTTTGGAAAATCAACCCAAGCATGTTAACATAAACTCAAGAGGAAATTGTGTGACGGACGGTCCACAAAAACTTTATATTTTATATGTTTGTGACAGGCGGTCCACACCAACAATTATCCAATACCTTTGACAGCCATAGTGTGACAGGTGGTCAGTATAAATCTTGAGTGTGAGACAGATGATTCACACGGGAAGATAACATGATGAATCCGACCCATGTTCAGCGACATGTGTGACACCTAGTTCACACCAACGTAAATTTAGTATGGCTTAATGCCCAACCTAAAGTGTCTTGAACACAAAAGAAAAGTCACTTTGCGACGTGTTTCCCTATCCCCTTTACTCTGCACGAAGGTCTACGGGTTTAGAATAATTTAACTTTCCCGGAATTGATCAGATCCTGGCTCATCTTTCTATTTCGAAAATAACGGCAGTCCCATCTCCCATCTGGCAGAATATTTTCCTCCAAGTTTTAGTTTGGGCCGGTTTGGGCTGGGGACTTAACGTGTAAATGTGTAATTTTTCGTCTACCTTTTTATACCAATTGTAATTGACGGTAGGGTTGACTGAACTCATCCATTGAGCCACTTTTGGAAAGAGATCGCATGCGTGGCTTGGCTCGACTACAGCGTGCATCTCAGCCGATAGGCAAGGTGTTGCAGTTAGACTGTGACCGAATACCACACGCACTGGCGATCTGAAAGAGATGGCAAGATAGTAAGTGACGGAAATGGACGAGGCGAGTTCGCCATGACAAGAGATTTTTTAATAAGGAATTGGAAATTTTGAGGTCGGTGAATTTGAAAAGGAAAAAAAAAGAAAAATCTGGTTGGAAACTCTAGACTGGGCGTTTGGAACAGGATTTTTATCAGGAGGAGATTTTTCTGTCAGAGGCGATATAACGATAAAGTTGTTCGAGGAGTGGAGACAGGATCTAATTATCGAAGCTAAGTATTCCTTGTTTTAGTGTGAATTTGTGTTTAGAAAGTTCTCCTTTCGTCTTATTTTTTGGCCTTACAAAGATCGGATTAAGTACCCCGTTGGGCCTTCGTTTCGTGCCTTTGTTCTCCCGAAATTGCGGGACTCGCGACCGTATTAGAATACGTTGTGTTTTCGGAAACTTTCCCAAGGTGACCTTTCTTTGTGTCCTTTGTGGCGCACCATATTGTTAATTTGTAATTTGTGGTAATTTTCATTTTCAATTTCATTTTTATCTCTGGAAAATTGGCCCTCTGCCGATCTCTAAAGTCACTTGTTAATCTTTTTTTATTATTGAAAAAATTTAGGGTTTTACACCTATAATTAGAAAGGTTTCCCTAATAAAATCAGCTTTCCCTATTGGAAATTTAATTCTTGTGTTTTCGTTTTGATTCAAAAAAGAGAATGTTTGTTGTTTCAGGTTTAGTAAGTTTCAACCTTTTTTTAAAAGAAAAACTTCCTGGCGCCCATTTTTTTAACAATTGGACCACTGTAGTTGTTTTTTTTTTCCATTTAATTAATTAAACAATTTTCAATTTTAATATCACTTGGATTAGTCAAGTCGATTAATCGAATTCAATCTTAGTTGAACCCACCCCACCTCTGAGCTACCGGTTGGCAGCACTTAACCTGCTGTCAGTTGTGATAGAGCGAACGAGCCCAATCCGAACTGTCAGTTCATTGCCATTTTCAAGTCTCAAGTGTCGCGTAGCACATCTTTTGTAATTCGCCATCCTATTTATAAATTCATCATAAAGTTCGCGGAAAATATATGACCAAAAACATCCGGAATGTTTTTGACACCACTGTTTGTTTAGTATAGGCAAAAATGTGCTACTCTACCGTACGAATCGTACGTCATCGTCTGATTAAAAAAAAAAAATCAACATAGACCTAAAGCCCACTTAGGATTTAAATATTAATTATAACACAAAATATGATCTAACTAATTTTTTTTAAGTCTTTTATTTCATAATAAAATGTACATAATCACAATCTTAATTAGCGAATAACTTTTTTTTCGCACACCGATTTGAAATGTGCTGTCTAGGTAACTATTTATTACTCGGAAAATTAAAAATAATGCAAATATAAACCACTTAACAACGAGTGGAATTTTATTTTGTAAATTTACGTTAAATCATTTTAACGCAACGGTCTATTACCGTCTTTCTAAATATGGTAATTGATGCAAATTATTTCAAATAGGAGCTATTTTAATTGGTCAGCGCGTCCTTCCGATTGCCCGCTCAAATTTAGGGGTATTTTTTCCGAACATAATATATGTACATACAGTACATAAATTTATGTATAACCAAATCACCTTATAAACTGTGATAACCTACATGTCATTTCTTGTTTGATTGAATAGTTTTTTTTTTATTTATTTTGTGTCTATATTTTTTGTATTTATTGTCAATTTCGTTGGGGTGATGCAATACTGGGAGTTACTTCACAAACAAAAACAAATTGAGTAAATAAAATACAGTCTTAGGAATACAAAAATTCGTATTCGCATTAGAAAATAATAGAAACAAAATTCGATCAAAAGAAACTTAGAAAATAGTAACACATACAAAAACAATATTCGAAAAAATTCCGAGCGATACCACTTGAACTTTCGCGTAGTCATGGAAAATGTTTTAGAAAGAGCTCAACTTTGCGGAGCTGCGAAAGGACACCTATTGTTACGTTATTTTCCAGTTTTCAGTTAAAACAATTTTCCATTAATAAAATGGGCAATTTTTATTTTAGGCCAGAATCTAAACGAGGCCCAATATAGGCCCAATTAAATTGAATAGAATTTAATGAAAAATAAAATATCAAAGAAAAAGCAACCAGACTTTTCTAGGTAAGATGATATCAGTGTATATTTCTAGTATATTTTTTTTATCGTGGAATGTCTTCAAATTAATGAGATACATATTCACGCATTGACAGTTATACATTTTGTATCCTGGCTAAGCACAAAATGGGACTTTTTTCGGAAACTAATCGCATTTTAGTACAAATTCTGGTTTTCAACACAATTTGTTCGCGCCGCTTAGGCCTTTTTTTTATCAAGCTGAAAAAAAAACTGACCATTTTGCATGGAAGCATTAATGCAATACAGATTGCAACGATTAATTGATTGTTGGCAAGTGTTGCTACTAGCCGATTTTTGAGCCGACAAATTTAAATTCAAGGTCTTTGAGCGAGCCTTAGGCCCTCATTATGAATAGCGAATCGAACTTTCGCCTAAAGTCGATCGATTTATCGAATTTCACTTGTCACGGTATGATCGATGGCGAGCTTCCACATTCAGTATATGAATTTACACAAATCTTAAACGTCAAATGACTTGATTTCTTATTTCTGTTTGTAAATTGTGATTATTCTTTTGTTAAAAACAAGATACTAATCGAATGAAGTATCATTTTTTTTTTTTTTTTTTTTTTTTTAATTTAATGGCTATGGTTAAACTTTCATATATACGAATACTAAAAATAATTTAATTATTCGGTACTTGTATAATGTGTATGTACCTGGCTGGAAAAATGCCCAGTTTCAGTCTAGTTTGAACATGGCACTAGTCAGTTTTTTTTAGGGAAAATCTAGACGAGGTAAACTTGTCAAATATACGTCAAGCCCTTGCAAGTTTTCAGAAAGTAAAATTTAGACGAGGTAAATGTTTCATTCTCTCGTGAGGTTCTCGCTAGTAAGAACTTGTTGGACATTTTCTGCCTCCTTTTAGACTGAGCACTATCGTTATTGATACATGTGCAAAATTTTAACTAAATAAATTGAATCGAAAAATACAAATTTTAACTTTTATTACAATTGATCAGTTTTGGTTTCAAAAAAAAAGTTAAAAATTTTACGCTCTTGCAAATCCTGCCAAGATAATGATATAGGTATTTACTTCCAAGAAGCTCTATTTTCACACCCCCGCCAAAGGCTTTTTGAACTTTTCATTAAAATTAATCAAACATTCTAATTTACTGTCTTAAACTGTATTTACTTAATTCCAGATGGTTCATCTCAAGTGGTTCATATCGGTTTGTTTTTGTGGTGGGATAAAGTTTAGATTAAGCGCATTTTTGTACACGATACTGAATCAAATAATATGATAATAAGAGTATTTTACAAAAATGCCCAGTATCATACTAAATTAGCTTTAATATCGTATTAAATTCATACAAATTTGCGCTATTATTTTTATTATGCAGGTTTTTATTTTTGATCTGAGTTATTTTACTATCGGATCACAACCGATACTAAAATACCCTTTTTTAATTTTTCTAGCTAAAATATGAACAAATCTAGTTTTGCTGGTCCTAGAGTGGTTCTTCTGACGAGGCAAAAGGGTTCATAATCGACAAGGCCCTAGTTTTGACCATTACTCAGCCATGCAAGGGCCTTGCCAGAATCTATTTAAAACTCTCTAAGGCCATGTCGAAAACTAGATTGTATTTCTGCGCGGGTACAGTAGTGTTTTTGGATAGCACACCCCGTAAATTGACCAACAAAATTTTTTTCCCAGGTCATTAACCCGCGCCTCTAAGGTCATACTTTTCCCATACGAATTTGTATTTGGATGGATTTGGAGTTACCAAAGGTTATCCTTTTAAGAAAAGAGACCGAATGGACGGCAAAAAAAAGATGGGCAAATAACCTCAGACAATAAAAAAAAGAATTATTGTAAAAGTAAAATACAACAAAAATTTCGCTTATTTAGCGGGGATAAACACCTACCCAACATTACTGATAGAGAACGGGAAAACAAATCTGTCTGTCTGTCTTTTTCTTCAAACTCTGAACTTTAGGTTTTTAGGGCATTATAAGGAAATTGATTTTTGTTTTAGCTCATGAAATAATGGTACCTGCCAATCAATACACAGAAATTTATTTCCTTCAAAAACTTTAACGATTTTGACAAAAAGAATTATGAGTTACTTGGATGAGTACTTTGGTAAAAAAAAATTAACAATAACGATTAACGGCACCTGTCAAGGAACTGATATTTTGATTTTCAATTTTCTCGCTAACCGATTTCAAGCGTATTTTGTATACATGAGGTCTAGCTTATTTACGTATGATAGGGCAAGTTTAGGATTCGTGCTAAAAAAAAAATTCGAGATAATAATTTTCCCTAACATTACGATGATAGAGAACGCGAAAAAAGTGGGTCTCGCAATCTGTCTGTCCGTCTGCCTATCAATCTGTCTGTCCGTCTGTCTGTCTGTAGCTCGACCTGCAGCCTAAACGGATAAAGCAATTTTCTTCAAACTTTCCCTAGGGGGGAAATTGAAATTTTTTTTTAACTCAAAAAATAACGGTACCTGTCAAACAACCAATATACAAAAATTGATTTATTTCAAAAACGGTCTAACGATTTTCAAAAAAAAAATTACGACCTACTAAAATTAATGAAGCAAATATTTTGGTACAAATTTTACAATCGATTTTTTGGTTTTCAAATTTCTCGTTAACTGCTACACCGATTTCAACCAAATTTTTTATAAAAGATGTCCTTTACAATTTCAACAATTTTGCATATTTTTGAAAATTCAATATCTTGAAAACGGGAATGATTTTTTTTAAATTTTGTGAAAAATTGTATTTTTTTAAATACTAAAAGTGCCAACTTTATTTTTATTAATTTTCAAGAATTTTTACATATAAAAAATTAGTTTAAAAAAAAAACGCTCTAACGATTTTTGAATTTTTTTTTTTCATAAATTCATATTTATCAAGCAAATCAGATAATATCCTTTTTTTAAGCTCTATCTTTTTTTAATGATATATCATAGTGTTATAGAACCACTATACATGTATGCACAAGCACTTTCTCAATTTTAAGCTACGTTGTTGTTATCTACGAAAGCAAGTTTGTGCGATCCAGTCGTGCCCATTTTTTTTTTTAATATTGTTGATGACAGCACGTTGTCAGTTGATTTGTAAGCATAGACAAAAGGTTAATCCTTACGTGAAAGAATATTTGCATTTGAAAGGTCTTAGTCCAACCAATTACAAAGCGGAGCAAGATTCTAGTCAAAATTAATCTGATCCACCTTTTACGACCCTAAATATTGATTGACAACATTTAAGCGGGGCCGTGCGATTTTTTTTTTTATTTATTTTAAAATTTGCGCGCACTCAAGGGATTACGACTAGCCTTTTAATGATACGATGTAACACAGTGCGAGCGTTTAGGAGAAGTGAGAGGATTTAATAGGAGATGTCGATACACATTGGTCTTGAATTTCTGTATATCACAATGAGTGGGAAAAATCGAGTTAGGTAAAACATTCCACATACGGGTTGTACGACTTAAGAAAGAACCCCTGTATTTGACAGTACGTCCGAAGTTAGGCTCTAGGGTAAACTGATGAGCATTCCTTGCTAGACGAGTATTACGGCGGAAATATTTAAGGGGAGGAATGGAACTGGCAATTTCGTTTGAGCTTTGTTGATAACAAAGCGGTAAAACAATGTAACACAGGAAACATTTCGACGGTGTTCTAGGGAAACAAAAGTTTTAGTAATGGATGTGTCTCCAATAATTTTTAGAGCTCTTTTTTGGATTCTATCCAATAATTTCAGATGTGTTATTGGAGCACCCGCCCAAGTATGAGAGTTATACTCAAGTTTTGGGTGGATGTATGCTTTATAGATGTGTAGCCAGATCGGAAGGGGAGAAATATTTCTTGCATCTTCTAAGAAAACCTAAGCATTTCGCTGCATTTTTGGCTACATCGAATATGTGATCATTCCATAAGAGATGGTCAGTAATACACATACCGACAATGGAAAGCTTTACAGTTTCATCGATGGAAGTGTCATTCATGGAAAATGGCATGGGTGCTATGTTTCGCTTTGCTTACACAAGACAGCTTTGTGTTTTCGAAGCATTAAATTCTACGCGGTTGTTAATTTTGTCAAGATCGGAATTTAAGGAGCTTATCATACGCTGCCGTTCTAGTTCGACAGCTGAAGAACAGGGTTGTGAATTCGGAAACGAATATGAGAAGCTGAAGGTGCTGTCATCAGCGAAACAATGAAGTTTTTTTTTTTTCTATATATTATGCGCGCACAAAAGGGGTTATAAATACCCTTCAAATGTTTTTAACATAGCACGAGCGATTAGGTAAGTAGGAGAGGATTTAAAAGGAGATACCGATGACCATTGGTTTTGAATGTTTGCATATCGAAATGAGAGGGGAAAATTGAACCGGGTAAAACATTCCACATTCGTGTGGTGCGACTGAAGAAAGAATCTCTGTACTTAACAGTACGTCCGAAGTTGGGCACGTGGGTAAACTGATGGGCATTCCTAGAAGCGCGAGTATTACGGTTAAATTGTTTAAGGTGAGGAATGCAACTGGCTATTTCACTAGAACACTGATTATAAAAAAAGCTGTACATTAGGGAAAGACATGAAACGGTGTTCGAGAGATGTAATTGTTTCCGTTATAGATCTTTCACCTATCATTTTTAAAGCTCTCTTTAGTGGATTAGAGATCATTTATGAAGATAAGAAAGAGTGTCGGAGACAAAACGGAGCCTTGGGGAACGCCAGAATTTATACTGTGAACATCAGACTTGAAATCCGTCTAAAACAACTCGAACGGTCAGAGAGGTAATTTCTAATCCAACGAAGTTGGGTCTCATCGATACCAAATGCACGTTTTTTTGATAAGAGAGCTTCGTTCCAAACTCTATCAAATGTTTTTGAAATATCAAGAGTAATAACCTTATATAAAAAAATAAATTGGGTGGCACAACGGCTCGTGAAGAACCAGGCCCTGGTGACTAACAACTCGCAACCATTCCTGTGTGCGCCTGTCGACAGGAATGGAAGGGACCTTCAATTTTATGCCGAATCCGAACGGCTAGACGAGAAGCACTTAATCGTGACAAGTGATACTCTTGGAGGATTTGTCAATTCCTCGCAAGAGACAGTAGCCCTGAAAAAAACTTTTTAGTTTTTTAGGTGGACGAGGCTGGGAAGCGAACCCAGACCTCCAGCGTGACAGTCGAACGCACTAACCATTACGCTACGGGCTACTACCAAAGAAGGGACGTTAGTGCAATTGGTCGGTAATTGGAGGGGGAGGAAGATTCGCCTTTTTTAGGAACTGGCTGGACAATCGCCGTTTTCCATCCACTTGGAAAAATTCCAGAAGAGTAGGCTACATACAAAAGTTTCCGTAATGGTGTTGCCAATGTAGAAGAACAACTCTTCAAACCTAAAGGGGATATTCCATCTGGACCAGCGGATTTGTGTATTTCAAGATCTCTTAGGACTCTCGCAACTGTACGAGTACGAAAGAACATATGTCCCATGGATTCATTTATGCTCTCTAGTAAAGGCGGAGTAGTAACACTATGCGGTAAGGTCGAGTTTGCAGCAAACTGGACTGCAAATAGATTTGCTTTAGCCTGCGAGTTGACAACCGGAGTGTTATTATGATTATGAACGAGTGTTGAAACCGAGTGTTGAAACCGACGAATTTCGGTTATTTTTTACAAATATTATTTCTAGTATTTTTTGGTCATGTAAGTATTTGGTTCTTTGAATGTGTGTTGCAGGTATTTCGGGCTTGCCTGTACTTTTTCCGGTTTTTCTCAGTTGGATTTAAGTTAGCTCTTTTGGACCTGAAAACCTTTTTGCAGCCATTCTCGAACCAAGAATTCTCTTTGGAACTTATACCTTTAGTACTGTTAGGGATAAAAGTTTTCATTCCATTGAGAATAATTCCTGTTACCGTATCAGCACTGGCATCAACGTCACTATCGGGGAAGCATAGTGACCAGTTAAAGCTTCGAAAGAAATTGTTGAGACCATCCCAGTTGGCCTTTTCATATTGCCACACAGAGTTGTTTAATCCGAAATGGTTAACAAAAATATTAAAACACAATATGAAGGGTGATTTAACCGAGTGTTTGGCGAAGTATTACAAACATAAAAGGGAATTATTACAATGGATGAAACATGAGTCCATCATTTTACACATGATATGAAGCATTTAGCTGGGATAGACACCTCCACTTAATGTATGCATAGGCTCCAAAGCTGATTACTGTTCAATCTGCAGACAAGGTCATGTCATCGTTCTTTGAGTGGAGCTTATAACAATTTTGATTTATTTTGTTATTAAATAAGGAACAATAAACGGAAAATACTATGCGAATACTATGCTAGATACAGAAAAAAACGGCCGCATTTTATGAAAATAAAATTGCTTTACCGAGACTGTTAATATTTATAAGATAACTTGGCGCCACTACATTCAGCTATTCGAACATCCGGTACGACACCTTTCGAGAGAAACTACCTTCATATTTAAAAAGTCATCCTTCCTTCCTTTTCTCTAAAATGTTCGACATGGAAGGTTCTTTCTACTATTGATAATTATAACAATTTGCATATTCTTATATTAACCATTCTATGTCAAATAATATTATAATAAAATTAAAGAATTAGTCAGTACATACTATATTTGACTGGAACTTTTACTTCTATTCAAAGAAAATATTAAAAGGAAATCTTAACAGAGACAACACTCCAGTTTTCACTTGTTTTATCATCACGATTGTAAAAATTATTAATTTAATGTTTAAATTTCATCCTCATTCAGGCTAATCATCAAATTCAAGCTTCCTCGGATTATTGTATGTTCCCAATTTAAAAAAAAAAAATGGGTTGGTAAAAAGAAATTCGTCAAAATTGAACGTGTTTAATGGCTATATTTTAGAGTTTCCTTTAAATAGGACATCGAAGCTCTTGCACATTGGTAAACAAAAATTATACAGCTAAAACATAGTTGCCACTGTTTTTCAAAATAAATTTCCCTGACTTTCTCTGACCAATTTTAATGTTTTCGCTGACCAAAAAGAAAATGTTTTTTGAAATTTTTCAGTTGGTTAAACTTAAGAGAGAAACAAAATGTTATTATTTATTACTCGAATGAGAAATCATTAGCTTTTCAAAAGTGATTTGTAGTTCTTAGTTGGAAGCTGTATTAACAAATGGCACGACTGGATCGCACAAACTTGCTCTCGTAGCTAACAACTTAAACGTAGCTTTAAGTTGACAGTGTGCATATGTATTGGTTACATAACATTATGATATCATGAAAAAATAGTAAAAAAAAAAACAAGTTACAATATAAATTTACTACTATAAATTACTTTAATTTAATATAAATTATTATAAATGTGTTATTTTAATAGCTATAACAGATAGAGCTAAAAAAAAGTATGCCATCTGATTTGTTTGATAAATATGAATTTATGAAAAAAAAATTCAAAACTCGTTAGAGCTTTTTTTTTAATAATTTTTTATATATGTATAACAATTCTTGAAAATTAAAAAAAAAATTAAATTTGGTAGGCCAACTTTTAGTATTAAATTTAATACAATTTTTCACAAAATTAAAAGAAAAATCATTGACCCCTTTTCAAAACATTGAATTTTCAAAAAAAAAAATTCAATATTTTTTAAAAATCCAAAAATAATTTTGTTTGAAAAATGTTATATGCAAAATTGTTAAACTTGTAAAGGACTTCTTACATAAAAAATTTGTAAAAATCGTTCCAGCCGTTAACGAGAAATTTGAAAACCAAAAAATGGGTTGTATGACAGGTACCGTCAATAACCGTTATAACATTTTTTTTTTTTCTACCAAAATATTTATTTTTTTGAAAATCGTTCGAGCCATTTTTGAAATAAATCAATTTCTGTATATTGGTTGTTTGACAGGTACCGTTTGACAGGTTGCGTTATACTACGTATATCGCAAGTTAAAAGAAATGTAATACATTTTAAAAAAGTAGTTACTCTTTGAGATAAATAGTTATTTTTATATTTGTTTAAAATATATCTACAGATAAAAGATATAAATCAGTTTATGAGAGTAGGTTTTCCGACTATTTCCAAAAATTCCTACACTCAAAAGACTAATGCATCTACAAAGTTATCCACATACATAATTTGTACTTAAAATCATAGAGAAACAATGTAATATAAAAAAAAACACAACGCCATCTATCCTTTGCATATTATGAAACTTCCGTAGTGTTCAACGTAATGTACAAGCACATTTAACAATTTTGTTGATTTATCCAACACTATTCCTGTCGGTAAGTTGAAATTTTGACCAAGTTTCACAATCCTCAATTTTTGTAATTGCTGACGCAAATGTCAATACGATTTCTGTTTAAAAAAAGCAATAATTATATTCTGCTCTATATCCTTATGAAATCTTCACTCCGGGATAGCTTATATTTATACATACAGTGCTGCCAAAAACATTCCGGATTTTTCCTCAGTATAATGTTTTCTTAATATCAAGTAGAAAACTAATAACTTTCCATAGGTTTTCCATAATTTGTAAAGGGTATGAGACAATTTAATAATAACCTTAAAAATATAATGCTACGATGACAAGAACAATACAAAAAAAATATTTTATAAAGTTTTTCAATAACATGCCTGTGCAAAACTAACCGGATTGCAGGAGATTGCGAGTCTCGATGTTAAAGTAGCGTTTTTTTTTCGAGTCTTTTGACTCACGCCGTAGATTAAACAGACTTTACAAGTTGAGAGCTGTATTAGTTGAAATTATATAGTGCAGAAAATGGCTAAAACACGTTATATTCGATACAAGGTAATAGAAAAGTCCCAAGCCGGTACAAAACAAAATTTAATATCTGAAATATTGCAAATTCCAACGTCAACGGTTTGTGACATCATTACAAAATTTAGAAGCGGGAAATCAGTAGAAGCAGATCATTTTGGTGGACGCCCTCGCAAAACAACTGTTCAAACTGATAGGCTCATAAAGACTTTTGTGCTTAAAGACCCTTTTGCAACTTCAAAGATAATTTGTGCTGAACTAAATCTACCTATAGGGCCAAGTACGGTAAGGAAGCGTTTAAAAGATTTCGGTGTTTTTGCATTTCGACCAGCGAAGAAACCTCTTCTTACTGCTTAACATGGTAAAAAAAGGTAAGCCATGAAAGGTGTTTGGAAAAGACTTTAAATTCCTAATCAAAATATTTAACTCAGGGTTGAATTTGCAAAAAATCATCTTAACTGGTCTTTAAGCCAATGGAGGAGCGTGCTTTTCAGTGATGAAAGCAAATTCAACTTGTTTTACTCCGATGGTGCAAGGACAGTAAGGCGCTCAAAAGGTACGCGATTAAAGCCTGCAAATGTACTCCCTACAGTTAAGCACGGTGGAGCCTCGGTGATGGTTCGGGGCTGTTTTTCAGGCGCAGGCTGCGGTCCAATACACCAAATCACAGGAATTATGGACCGTTTTCAATATAAGGACATTTTGGAGTCAGCAATGCTTCCATATGCAGAGGAAAAAATGCCTTTGCGTTGGGTTTTTCAGCAGGATAATGACCCCAAACATTCTTCAAAGCTGCTAAAACAGTGGTTTGCGACTAAAAATATTCGTGTTTTAGAATGGCCGCCTCAATCGCCCGATCTAAACCCAATTGAAAACTTGTGGGCCATTTTAAAAAGGCGGGTTGGGAAGAAAAAAGCACACGTCAACAACTTTTCTTTTTGCAGCCTTGAAAAATGAATGGGAGAATATTCCTGCTTCTAGTTTCGAAAATTTAATTCAGTCAATGCCTCGTCGATGTCGAGCTGTGATAAAAAATAGGGGTTACTGGACAAAATATTAAATACAAAAAAATAATTATTTGTACAAGATACAATCCGGTTAGTTTGTCACATTAAAATTCTGAATCAACTTTAATTTTTGACTATTATTTTTTTTTTTTAATGGATAATTTACAATGTTTTTTGTTTAAAATGATACAATTGTTTAATAAAAATGGCGAAAAATTACAAATATTTGATTTGTTCATTTTTATCTCACAAACCAACACTCAATGTAGTTGACCAAAACAATACGGAATGTTTTTGACACCACTGTATGCAAATAGTCTTAAAAAAAGTTTCTGGTACCATTTGCTCAAAAAGAATCCAACCGATTTCGATAAATTGTATATGGTTGGAAAGCCATAGTTGCGGAGATGTGCAGAATGTACCTGAGATACGCATAAACACACTCTGGGGCATTTTCGGTTTTGCACTGCCGATCACTTTGCGTATTAAAAAAAAAATTAAAACTAAAAAAAAACTTTTGTGATTTAATTTTCAAACAAATAGTTTGACTCTCTAGAGTCTGTGAATGTGAGATTTGGGTGGACGAATTTCGGCCAGTGGGCGATACTTATATTATGAAATAAACTAATCTTTGCAAGACCAATTTATGTATGTGGAAACAATAGTCGTATTTTTTTTATAAAAATAATCTACATATATCGTTCATTAAAAAGAACTCCAAACTCCAAATATCGCAATTAAAAGTTTGCATGGCTGTATTTCATAATCATCTTAATTTTTATCTACTTTTTTCTTGGTAGAGCTAATAATTAAAGTTTAATCGCAAAATATGATACTCTTAAAATATTTATTGGACTGTTTTCACTTCAAAGGTCCCTTCGTAAATGAAAAAAAAAAAAAAAAAACAGTATTTCCACAAATATTTAAAAGTGACAGTGTATATAACGACAAAAAATGCTCTATAGCCTTTAATTTTTCAGTTCTAGAAATGATGTTTTGCCAAAAAAATAGTTTATAGAAAATGAGTTTGAACTGTATCTCATTGAATACACATTCTTTTGGGGCAAAAATGTGGGCAGAGTTCAACGAAAGATTTAATTATCTTAACTTTCTGACTTTTCCTGAACAAATTTTCGTTCCCTGACTTTCCAGTCGAGTGGCAACCATGTAAAAGAGGACTAAGTACAGAAATAAGGAATAATTTTCCAAAAACATTATTGTTTTCTTGGTAGGGTCGGGTTCTTCTGGGACCGCCCTCGTATAAAAAACATTTTTTTTATGAATATTTTGTTTAGACATTTAAATAACAAATTTATGAAAAATTTATATTCAAACTTTTTTTAACACTTTATTTTTTACGACATCATTTTATTATTGAAAAAGCAATCTTATTTTTAGCACAGAAGTGAGAAATACAAATATCTCTTTAGCCTAACAAAAAAACTACAAAAATATTTAATGTATAAAATCTTTAAATGTTTCATGGATTAGAGGTTTCGTCTGAAAATACTATATTTCACGTTAAAATGCTAATTTAAATATGAAATCGAATTTGTGTATAATTTGTTTCTTTGAAATATAGCACCAAAATATCAATTTTGCAAAAATTAGACTGAGCAGCTTAACTTACGCTAGGAACAAGAAAATCATCGATTTCCAACATGCTTCAATTGTGTACCGCGTTACCTACCATTCTGTGCCCAAGAGTCATATTAACTAAGTATGGCAAATTATTTTTTCTTTGGATTGTCTGAATCTTCTTTATCCTTAAGTGTGCTAAGTGTAATAGAAACACACATGTCCAAAATAAACGAAAGTGAAATACGAAACGTATTTCTTTTGAAAAATTCGGATTCCCAGGAGTTATTGGGTGCATTGTTGAAACTTGTTTCGCAATGTATTAAGAATAATAATTAAATATATTTTACTTATAAACAATCATTCTTTTACATAAAAACAATCACATTCTATTCCCTACACAATTTTTAACTTGTTGAACAGATCCAGTCGATCACAAAAATGTGGTGGACAACGAGCGATCGGATTTTCGATAATTGTCGAACGCAATCGACGAAAACAATACAGAGATGAGAATGTCTTACATATTTATTTAGTATATCTACTTCATTAATTTATTTTATGCATTTGCTACGCAGCAACTACTTGAACTTCGTAGCAGCTACGTAAAACTTATTCTCTAAAAAGTAGTAGTAAACGTATACATTTTGATTTTTCATTATCTACTACAAATTTTTGAAATCTACTTCGTTTTTTCTTGCCAATTTGCTTCAATTTTTGGGCTCAGCATTCTCATGCCTGCCACAATACCGATGTCTCAATTTTTCGACCGTTGATCGCTCGTTAGCATTATTATTGATCCACGATCGACAACCGAAATAGGCCCCAATATCTACCTTTATACAGACTTTATTCTTTAAATTTCTCAAATTCAAGATGGCAAACATTGCGAACATTTTGGCGGCAAAACTTAGTTGTAGTGTTCTTGTGATACGCCCCATCTTCAGATACATTTTGAAAGCAATCTGATCTTCCCTGAATTTTGTTTTAATAATAATTTTAAAATAAAAATCTAACAAGATATACTATTTGTCACTTTTCACTTTTTATACAAGAGGTAGTTTTATATATATTTGTTTTGTATTATATACAACCGGTTTTTATTTCAAGATGTGAACTTCCAGAGCCTAATAATTTAAAAAAAAAACAGGTCTGCTATTTTTGCAAGATTCTCTAATATTTTGAATGACAATTAGTGTTGCTTTAAGTTCTTTAGCAAACACTTTTGGGTGAAAGACCTTATGACCTTAATTGTTATGGGTTGTGAAACCCACTACAAATATATTCCCATCTCAATCAACATTAGGCGCCAGCTGTTAAGGATTATAAACTTGGGGGAAATTTTAATAATTTCTCTTTAAAATTCCAATGTCCAAAAAAGTGTTTGAACTGCAAATCTTTTTAGTTTTAAGCGTTTTTCCAGCAATATATGTAAATTGCAAATTATCTCGAGTCTTTGTTATAAACTTTAATTTGTATGCATACAAAACTCACCTCAGCCTCAATAAGATGTGTATCTTCTGGTGTCGATGGCAATGGACATCCGGGTTCATCTTCTTCCACCAGATCATCATCGTCATCGAGTAAATCTAAATCATGGGAAAGAATCGATCCATCTGGATTCCAACCGCGGCGTCTTCGCAAAATCATACGAACTTCTTCAAAAATATCATCTTCGTCTTCGCTACGTCCAGGCAAAGGATACTCTGGCATTGGAATCATTTTATCCGATTCACTGCTTACACTGCGGGCATCAACGTATTCCGGTTCGGATGAGGTACGGGGCAGAAAGGCCGCTGCTTCCACCTCAGACTTATCAGCCATAATTATTGGTGTAAACTTTTTTATTTATTTTGTATATAAATAATTTCTGTTAGAGCTGATTTGACTTCGCAACGCCACGCAGCAAGTCTGCCTCCTTTTATTGAACAAATGAAAAAAAATAAAAAACAGAAAATTAAATTAAATTTCTAAATACCTTGAACGAAGTTTATTCAATAAAAGCAAAAAATAAAATAACAGTTTTAATTAAGTCGGAACGATGATGTATGCAATAATAATAAAATAAATATCTAATCAGAACGATATTGACCTTTGGAATATCAAGCTAGTTAATTGTGTAAAACGTATTTGGATTTGGATTTGAGTCTTATGGCGACTCATGTCCTAAACTTCGAGGTATCGGAATACCAAATGACACATAATATTTGGGATAGTTAAATAAAAAGCAAGCAAGGTAAAAACACTTTTCGTGTTATGTTTTCCCAAGGATTGCATAATGTTCTTTTCTAAAAAGGATATTGATCACTTCAATGATTGACCATTTATTGTCCAAATAAACTTCTAAGCTATCTTAATAAATAAGTATTTTAAATAATAAATGTTTCTTTTTTGTTTTTTGTCTTGATTAATGGAAAATTCAATAATCACAGCGTGAAAAATGAAAATTACCATTTCATTGACAAATTAAAAAAAGAAAAAAAAACTTACCTCGATTTTTGTTTAGACTACAAGGAAACACAAAGAAAACTATAAGAACAAAGTCGATAAAATTAAAAACATTGGGCAATAGGGTATTTAATTGTTTAAAAGTGTAATTTTTATTCGTACAGAGAATAACAATTTCTTTTTTGAAAGAATTAAAAAGCTGCAGCACTGCGCCCCCAATTCTTTTTCTACTTCTACAAACTGGAAATGGAAAAAACTGCAATGTGCTGTCAAAGTGACAAATGACAAGGTAGAGAAAATTCATGACAGGTGCGTCATGAGTGTCGGCATTGCAGTTTATAATTTTTGTTTTCAACAGAAGGCGTTTTTCTTTTTTAGCTCAGAAAAGAGTTCTGAACAGAGTCCGAGCATATCGAGCATGCTCTGAACATCCTCTGAACAAAGCATGTTCTGGTTCTGAGCGCTCAGAATTATTTTTGAAACACACCTGAACACTAAACTGTCACTTTTTTTGCAATTTCACCTATCAAATGCTTGTGTTCAGCATTCAACTCGGTCTGCTCAGTTATTTTATTCTGAGCTCATAGAGCGCGCTCTGAACAAGCTCAGAACACGTTCAGAACGAAAAAAGAAACACAAATTTGAAGCTCTGAACGTTCAGAGGTAAAAAAGAAACACAATTTTTTGTTTGGCAGTTCAGGCTCTGCTCTGAACAAAAAAAGAAAAACGCCTAGAGTGTATCAGGCAGGCGTTTTTAAATAAAATCATTTTTGTGATAATTTCTTTAATGCTGCATTTACACGAATGGCAAAATGCCATTATATCTGCCAAATTATAGTCATTTTTCTTTCCATCGTGTAAACGCTCTAAATACTGGCAATATTTTTGCCAAAATAAAATGGCAGAGATAATTTGCCATAAAATGCTGCCATTAATATGACTATGTCCCGATCTACATTGCCCTATATTTCCACGAAGATTTTTCCAGAAATCGTGTGAAATGTACACACAGAACGATTTTTTCCTTGTCTTCTTCATTTCTTATTTCTGTGCTCTTCATTTTACATTGATATTCACTCAGCCCATCAACCCAATGGCACACTGACACCGAACACACACAACAAACTGGAAAGAGGGCGAAAGAGAACATAAAGGTTAGACCGCACTAGGCGGAACTGCACTGCAGCGGAACTGCGATTCAAAATAATTTGTATGAAATTGTATGAAGTTCAGTTGCCGCTTAGTGCGATATAGCTCATACAATTTTATACAAATAATGTTTTGCCACGTCGTGAAGTGTAGTTCCGCTGGGGTTGTGTGCGGCCTAACCTTAAACAGACTGGAAAAATCGTTCGAGTTATGTGGTACAAACGATTTGATCCCTACCCTTCACTTTTCACTCCCTTCACCGACGAACAAAACATCGGCACTGGAAAAATCGTTCAATGTAGACCGGGACTATGTGTAAACACTTTACTGGCGCCATTTTCCGAAATTATGCCATTCTAGATAAGAATGAACTTGCTCATTCTTTTATGGCATGTTGCCAGTACTTTGAAATCTGCCATTATTTGAACTCGTGGAAATGCATGTAATAAAAAAAATATTTCTGCCATTATTTTACCATTTTTTTGGCATCTTTGCCATTCGTGTAAATCCGGCATAAGTATATAAATATAATATGGAGTGCTCGCTTACATTAAAAATGTTACCATCATAGGGGGCGCGGTAATATATGCAGTAATTCAATTTTCAATATAGAGAGGGTTTTTTACAACAACACCGTCATAGCTGCAGCTGTCAAAATCCCTCTCTATATTGAAATCACGCCCCCTATCACAGGCTCAAGTACTACAATGCATTAGGGATTCAGCTTATCCCACAAACGTGATTGGCAAACGGAGCTAAAAAAAAATCACAACAGACAAAAAAAAGCTCTAATGTCAAATTCCTTACAACCAAACACATTCGAATTTTTCTGAATAAATCGCTTTTTTTCTAAACAAAATCGATTTTTATGCTGTCAAACAAATCTTGCGTTTTTAGCTAGATTTCACATCAAATCGCACACATATCAAGATTTGACATTTCTCATGCATCAAGATGGGATTAAATGTTCTCATCATGGTTCTCCTTACAATTTTGTGACGTTTTTAAAAAAAGAAAACAAATGTTAGTGTTTCAAATTATTTAATATTTCAGTGAATGATCAAAAAAAGTAAAGATAATTGTGCGTATATCTTCAAGAAACAAAAATCCCATTAAAAGAACATACAATTCGCGAGAAAAAAATGTTGCAAATTTATTTTTCTTCGTCCCCTAGTGAAACATTTAGAATAGATCTTCGCTGCTGTGTCTGGATGGATCTTGGATTGTAATTTTTTTACTTGTTTACGCGCACAATTGTTTTTGTTGTTTACAATTTTCAGACGATATATATTTGGTTTTAAATTATCAAAACAACGCGAAAAATAAAATACACTTTAATATTTGTTCAGCGCGCACCACTTATTTGTTTTTGTGCGGCAACAAAATTCCTGTCAAATTGCACTCACACACTCACAAAAAAAAATTCCTTCTACCAAGAAATTTTTTTAATGAAATCGACTTCAAATGGTTGTAAGGAATTCGACATAAATCAAGGGGAACAAACAGTGTTACCACAATGTTACAAATATGAAAAAAGTGTTACACTATTTTTTATTTCGTTGTTACAATAGGGGTATTCATGAAAAACGCGAGAAAAACCCATAGAAAGCTTATAAACTGTAGACTTTTATGTCGGTAGAAATGAACTGTTAAAATTTATATGGGAAAAATAAACTGCAAAGAATTTTATCTCACAAATTTGAAGCGGGAAGCGTTGAAATTAAAACGAGCCCAAATCTCGTAACCCATATCTTAAAACTCCAACTTGATCGCCCAATTTTGCATAATAAACACTGCAAGAAATGGACTCATCAGTTAAAAACTAAAGCAAAAAAGTATGGTGTTAACACTGATCCCTTGATTTAGTTTTTTTTTCTTTCATTTTTTTTTTGTAATGAACTGTCAAAATTAGCAAGAGAAAAGACAGAGATAAATCCGCGAAAAGCCGAATAGGAACGAGCACTCCATATCATATATACCTACTCAAAAGATAATTTCAACAAAATTAACAAGCCTAGTACCACATTCTCGTGTATTGAGTGTGGAGAATTTGAAATTTTTGTCACAAGATATCTATGTAGAATATGTCAAAAACAGCTGTTCTCTGAAAAAATATTTTTTTTAATTTCAAAATTTAAAAACAAACAAAATTGTAATGGAAATGAACTTAGAAGAACTTGAAGCAAAGCTAGCTTTTTTCGAGTGCTACGTCGAATGTAGCCTTTTTTTCTCCGCATTCTTTTGCATCCCTGAGGAGCACTTATGGGCTCCTCATCATTCACCTCAA
This sequence comes from Melangyna quadrimaculata, assembly GCA_949320155.1. Taxonomy (NCBI): domain Eukaryota; kingdom Metazoa; phylum Arthropoda; class Insecta; order Diptera; family Syrphidae; genus Melangyna; species Melangyna quadrimaculata. The sequence continues at coordinate 453,204,752 of OX439483.1, read as the reverse complement.
AATACTCATCTAAGTATTCCACATTTATTTGATCACTGGTATCCATAATCAAACTTTTTTCTCAAACAAGATCTCTTAAAACAAATCACAGGACACAAACCACGTCCAACAAAAAAACAATCTGCCAATTTTAGCTTGAGAATAATGTACCGAAAATTTATTTCCTGAGCTAAATTTCGACAGATGGAGCTGCGTACCTGTCGGCTAAAATTCTTGGCTAAATTTAAGGTTGGCTAAATTTTGGAGAAAATTTTGTACCTATGGGAGCGGAATTTTAACTCGAGCTGCGTACTAGGCTTTAACAGCGAACATTATCCCCGTATTTATAAAGAAAAATAGTTATTTCAGCGTCCGTCTTAAGGAAAACTACACCATGGAATAAGAAATTTCCAGACTCAGATTAACAGCCTTAAGTTAAGACCGCACTAGGTGGAACTCTGCACTGCAGCGGAACTGCGATTCATAATTTTTTGTATACAATTTTATGAAGTACAGTTGCACTTAAGCCTAGGACATACTTCCTCGTGAAGTGAACATTCGCCTATGGAGAAAGTGAACGTTTGCCATTTATCACTGGTACACACTTTGTGAATGCGTTGTGAACGAATGACGTTAGAAACCTCAATGCATCAAAATTAATTTTATTTTTGGTGTGTAAATTTATTAGTAAGGAATCCATGTTGCATTTTTTTTAATGTTTCAAGTCCGTGAACGAAAAGTCTCCACTTTGTTCTCCAATCAGCTTCACGAGCATGTTCACGGGTGAACAAAACGAGCCATACAGATGTCCCACATCACAGCCGCAATCCAATCAACAAACAGTCTATTTTTACTCACTGGCAAATTATGTCATGTCGATGATGGCAGGACTATGAACATGTATAAAAAAATCCAATGGAGTCGCAAAAATCCATGTCCATGCAGGTGACATATCTATACCATCAGGCCGCCTCCATAGGCCATGAAAGATGGCAGGAATATAAACATGTCCAAAAAAAAAATCCAATAGGAGTCCAAAAAATCATGTCCATGCAGCGAAATGTTGAAAAAACTAACGTTTTGAACAAGACATGGAGGGCTGTTCAAAGCTTTTTTTGGTTTTTGTTGAATGTGTAAGTGGATTTTGTTGAATAACATAGAAGTAGTGGTAAAAGGTTAATGATGGTGGATTTACATGTAACTGCATTTGGCTTTTGCAAAAAAAAGGGATAACAAATACAAAATGTATATTTGTTAGATAGAGAGAAAGGATCAAAATGCAGAAGAACTTCGTTTTTGGAATATACGAAAGTGCTATAATGCAGAAATGAAAGCGAACATGTTCATCTTCTTGATCGTTCTCTTTCACTCGGATTTTTGTATACATCTGTCCCGCTCTACTTTTCTGCATTATATGCAGACGCATATACATGTAAATCCACCATGAAGCTCACGATAGCGACATTGGGAGTGACATAGAACCAAGTGGGGAAAGCGTATGAGATCAAAGGACGGAGATATCCTGTTATACCATATCATTTTATTTTAAAATCACTTTGAAAGTACTATCCTGTAAAAGAAATTCAAAATTCAAATTATTATAAAAAAGACTTTTTTCATACCCACGTTTTCATTAGAGCCGAAATAAAATAATTTCGGAATTTGGCAAAAAAGTGTTTTCAATTTCAAATTTACTAATTTCGTCGGATATCTTATTTCATTTTGAATTTGGAATGGCAGTTTAAACGTTTGTTTTCGTTGTTTTCTCTTTGTGTTTTCACATTTTCATGCAGGAGCTTTTTAAAAGCTTTTGGAATCGACTGCTGATGGGTGGATTTACCTAATTTCGAACCTCTTTTGACATTTCGTGCAAATTTGGTTCAAATTAGCTCATTTGAGAACGAGAATTTGTTTGGGAAATAAGGTAATTTCCGATCGCATTTGGAAATTCGCAACGAAATAACCTCATTTGAAAACGCAGTATATTACCTTAAATTATTCTCTGTATACTATAAAATATACGTATTTTGATTGAGGTTGCTATCTCGCTCAAAGGTAAACATACCTGTGTTAAGGCAAATTCGACGTTTCTGATTTGGCAACCACAATGCTCGTCGATGTTAGTAAAAAACAATTTGAACAAAATTGATTGAATTGGAAAATTGTTTTTCGTAACTGGATATACCTTACTATTGTATTTAAGAAATAAGTGATTAAAAAATATTTGTATTTATTACTAATGATTATTTTCTTAGAAAACAGTCCCAAATTGCATGAACGTCAAAATAACGAATGGAAGTACGTACGTATTTTCGTGAACCATTTAATCATGAACGTTCATGCCTGTCAAAAAGACGAAAGACTAAGCGAACGAAAAAACGAACCGTATAATCAGGCTCCAAGACCCTGATGTTTAGATTGTGACTGCTCACTATGCATTGAGCAGTCACTGCGTGTCTACATTATTGTAGTTTTCACTCATTTGTACTTATATCTCTGAACTCTCGTAGAATATAATGGGAATTATGAACTAATTGGAACAAAAAGCAATATTTTGGAAATTAAACATGACGGCTAACTACAATCTTTATGTTTTCTTCTTGACTGTCGCCTTCGTTTGTCCCTCACCGATTTCACCTACAAAATGCCGTCACTTCGCACTAAGGGCCAGTTTGTTCATAGCTAATCATCTTTAATCCATGATTAGTGGAGCTGGGAAATCCTCAAATGTGTTCGTTGATCATTTCTTTTTTTTAAATTCAAAGTGTGAGTTGCTAATCATGGATTTCACTAATCAGCCAATGTTGGTTGATAAGAGTTGTTTAATTAAAGCCTATAAAAGTCACATACTAAATTTAACCCACTGTGAACAAACTGGCTCTAAGCAGTCACAATACTGTTGGAAAAAGGCTTACTATTGTACTGAATTCAATACTATTTGATTTTCTCAGTACGTAAGTACATCTTTGCCAATTTCAGTACTATTTTGAATTGTTTGTACAAAATTTATTTATTTCTTTAGGGGCCAGTTATAGCTATCATTGAAATTCATCATTGAAAAAGGTAGCTGTTGATTTTTTGACCCTTCGAAAGTTTAATCATTGAATATTTTAATGCATAAATATAGCTTATTTCTCCTCCAAAAAAAATTCATTTTGACCCATATCTTCCCCATAACGTAACTTTAAATTTTTTCAATGATCATTGGTAAGGCAGTTCATCATTGAAAAATTAAAGGTAACGTTATGGGGAAGATATGGGTCAAAATGAATTTTTTTTGAAGGAGAAATAATTTTGAAGTCGTAAGCTATATTTCTGCATTAAAATATTCAATGATTTAACTTTCGAAATGTCTCAAAATCAACAGTTAACTTTTTCAATGATGCTTTTCAATAATAGCTATAACTGGCACCTTAGTTAATTTTCTCTAATCTTCACTAGAAATAGTGGCACAAATCTTTACATAGTTTTGGAGAAATAAAGATTATTGCGCTTGATATTTCAAACGAATTTGATAGAGTTTGGGAGTTTAAGCTCTCTTAGCGTACATTTTGCATCGATGAATATCTTCTTCGTTGGATTAGAAATTATTTGACGGTCTTAAGTCTGATATCTACAAAATAAATGCCGGTGTGCCCCAGGGCTCTGTTTTGTCTCCCACGTCCTACCCTCTTCCTTATATTCATTGTTTGTTGTTTTGCTGACAACAGTACACTCAGAATTTCATACTCGTTTCTAGATTCACATTCATGTCCTTCGGATGTGGAGCATCCGAGTTTACTCGAGTTAACTCACTAAATTTGGTTAGTTAAATCAGGATTAACTCAACAAATGTTTTTGATATTTTGTATTCCGTGCTTATTAAAGGCTTATAACAACATAGATCTCTTTTTGACAAAAAGTACAAAAGTGAGAAATAAATATCTATGGTGAAGACACCTCCTTGAAAAAAACAAAATAAAAATTATGTATGGAAGCTTTATTTATATGTGTGAACAATTTTCGTATGTTTTTTCGCAAGTAGGTTGCTTCAGCGTACATTTTAAATTATCACTTTTGTACTTTTGGCAAAAAGTATAGGTCTATGTAGTTCAGCCTTAAGACATTCGCCATTCATCCTCAATTAGAAAACTGCTTCTTGACGTAACTGAAGACATATATCTTTCCAGAGTTAACTAACAGCTTTATTCTGACAACCTCACAAATGCCTCACAAGTCACAAGAACTACATAACGCCTGGAGAACACGCCTCATAAAAACTTAAAAATTATGATCTCCGCTCCTTGGAAGATCACATCTCACGTTGTTCTTGTGAGGCTTTTTATGAGGGCCTCCACAGAACACGAAATTGTGACAGCCTTATACAAAAACAAACTCACAACAAAATTGTCACTGAGCCTCACGGCGACGACGGCAGTAGCCTGAAAAAAAAAACATTTCAGTTTTTTTGGTGGAAGAGGCTGGGAAGTGAACCCAGACCTCCAGCCTGCCAGTCCATCGCACTAACCATTACGCTACGGGCTACTACTTTATTCCTATTAATATTACCTTAATATTTTTTCCAACAAATTAATTGTTTCTGTTTTTTGTTCCTGTTAATAAATAAATTTAGTTTTTAATTATTTCTGTTGTTTGTTCTTGTTAATAAATAAATTTTGTTTTGTGCCCAGTACTATTTGGTCTTTTTCAGTACTTTTTTGTTTCAGCGTTCAGTACAATCGAAGAAAGTTGTTTTCCATCACTGAGTCACAATCTAAACAGGGTCCAAGAGCCTGATTATACGGTTCGTTTTTTCGTTCGTTTCGTCTTTCGTCTTTTTGACAGGCACGAACGTTCATGATTATATGGTTCGCGAAAAAACGTACGTACTTCCATTCGTTATTTTGACGTTCATGAATTTGGGGTTATTTTGTAAGAAAATAATCAGTAGTAATAAATAAAAATATTTGTTAATCAATTACATATTTCTCATTTACAACCGTATATTAGGTCTATCCAATTACGAAAAACTAGGCGTGTACCATCAACTGAGCGCTCTGAGCGCTCAAGGATTTTTTAAGTGAGACAAAAAATCTCAACTGAGCACTGAGATTTTTTGCGGAGATTTCTGATCCAAAAATTTCTTGGATTCACTGCTCAATTTTTTTTCTCAATCGAAACAGCTGTTTGTTTGACAACCAAGTTATAATTTTTTGAGGGTGTGCAAATAATAAAGTGGTAAATAAATACAAAATAAAGACGGAATGTTGGTGAAAACTCAAACTAATTGAATAAGCTATAATCATTTTCATTAATTCCAATAAGATTTTTGCTTTAACAATTAAGTATTTAAAGAAAAGTTGAAATTTGATTTCCGAACTTGTATGAAAATAATAACACATGTTTTTTTTCTGAAAGAGAGCGGAGAATGTTGTCCCACCAAATGATTCTGCCTCTGTTAATCTGACATTGAGCGCTCAATGAGCGCTCAGTTTGTGGTACACGCCTACTATTTTTCAATTCAATAATTTTTGTTCAAATCGTTTTTTGCTAACATCGAGGAGCATTGTGGTTGCCAAATCAGAAACGTCAAAGTTCAACCAGAAAAAGTCTTGAAATTTTCTGCTTTCGTTAATTCCTTCCCTCTACATTTCTACTCCCCTCACCCAAACTGTCAAAAAGACGAAACATCCGAAAAAACGAATCGTGTAATCGGGCACTAGTGCCTGTCCACATTGGATTTTTAATGCTAGGTGCAACCTGGGAGAGAGCTTGATTTTATGTGAGTGAAAAAGAGATGGGTAGATTCCACCCAAATTGCACCGATGCGCCACTTTCAAACAATATTCTCGGATTCAACATGATAGATTTTTTATTGTGTGAGTGAAAGATAGATAGATTTCAAGGGTGGGAGATAGGGATGGGTAGATTGAACTGAGAGGATTTACTCTTCATCGTATGGACACAACGAACATGTTAAAACCAAGCATTAAAATCCAATGTGGACAGGCACCTATGGTGTAGAAATGTAGAGGAAGGAAGTAACGAAAGCAGGAATGAAAATTTCAAGACTTTTCTGGTTGAACTTTGACGTTTCTGATTTGGAACCACCTCGCCTACTCGTCAGAGTATGATCATAAAACGTTATCCCGATAAAAAGCAGAGGATCTCGTACTGTTGTTGGATAGCTGTTAAGCGGGGTACACATTAGCTGTATTTTATTATCCATAGATCTGTCCTGGGGTGGAATCGGCTAAGGTGATAGTTGATTATCAATTGTGGTGATCGTCGTTTTAACGATTGCTGTCTCTATTTTTGCCTTAAGATGTGATAGAGACAGCTATCTTCAAAACGACGATCACCACAATTGATAAACAACTATCACCTTAGCCGATTCCACCCCTGGATTTGAGCAGGGGAGAAACACACAGAATCACAATGACAGCAGTCTTATATACCCACCTCTTTTTTTCTTATTATTCATGTATTCCTTTCTTAAATCATCACTTTAAAGGTTAGACCGCACACAACTGCAGCGGAACTACACTTCACGACGCGGCAAAACATCACGCTAAACGCCAACTGAACTTCATAAAATTTCATACAAATTATTGTGAATCGCAGTTCCGCTGCAGTGCAGTTCCGTTAAGTGCGGTCTAACCTTAAAAGCCATCTACTCTTCAGAGTCTTTAAGAAGAATGAATTTGAATATCCAAAAGCAAAGCTGGATATCTTGTGTTGTTTTTGTAATAAATGTATTTTCGAAATTCAAATCCAATCTGTATCGGATCTGGGGGAAAATGAATTGCAGCTATTATCAAACCTGTTTGACAAATCTGTTCACGTTTGATAGTGCTCTCTGTTTGACAAACACGTTCTTTGTTCACAAATTTTTTTGATATTGTTTGAGTGTTTGACGTCAAACAGGTTTTTCTAACAGATTTGATAATATGTACCCCGCTTTAAGGTTCTTCCAAACCAAAATTCGCTGTTGTTAACGTTTTTTTGTCGGTCGTCCGGTTTATATAGCAAATCGCATTAGAATTTGGGTACTCTTGTTTATTGACATGTAAATTTATTTTGACAGGCGAAAATTCGCTCTCATACCGAATGTTTGCGTTCATTTCGGAGATCTTTAATCTTATTTTAAAATTTTATTTTTTGTTCATTCAAAAACACCGTTATATGAAAATTGATTAAAATCGATTTTAATTTTAGCTAAATTGTTTTTTTAACCTAGTATCTTTTTTATAGGTATGTATATGTAGGTATGTACCTGCAAAAACAGTTTGAACATTTTACTTGATAAAAGTCGTCAATATTGATATCTTATAATAATTGTATTCTTTTATTATTATAACATAATTATAGTGAACAAATTAAAATTAAAAAAAAAAATATAAAACATTAAGTACCTATACTTATATTACATTTAAATATAAATTATTTATAAACCTATTTGTTTTTTATGTATGCTTTATAATAAAAATCCAAAAACATCATTGTCATAAATGTGTTTTGTGGTAAAAATATGAGAGCTAAAATTTTGGGAAAACCACAGGACGGTCCTAAAATCATTAAAATCCACTGTACAGTTATGATGCCAAATTGGAACTGAAATAAAGTAAGATTAAATATAAAAGATTAAAATGGTCTTAGAGATAAGTTGAAGAATATTTACTATTTGCAGCAGTGTGATATATTTTTTCCACCATATACTTGAAGAATTGTTGAAAATTGCCCTTAAGTAGTACGAGTACATTATAATATGCACAAATGTATTAACAAAACCAATAAACAGAGCATGACCACCTTAAAATTAAATTAAAGAAAATTGAAATATTTATATTAGTACAAAATTGGATCATAAAGATTATTACTATTGAAATAGGTCAGAGAAGTACGAGTATATAGCATAGATCCCTTAGAACTTAATAATAAATGGGTCTAGGGCATAATTCTGTATTGCCGTTATCGATTGGTCGTCCGGAGTTACTCCTTCTGTTCTTCAATGTTTATGTTCCATTCCTGTTGACTGTGGAAAATCTGGAGTATAAGAATTATAACTCCGAACCGGACACTCGAAACCGACATACCTACATATGTGTCAAAGTTCGGTTCTCAAAATTTTGAAGTTCTATAATTCTATATTTCAAAATTTTAAAAATTGGTAAAAATTGATAAAAAATAGTAGCCAAGTTACACCTAGATACCATTATTTTTACGTGCCTATAAATTTCATCAAATTCTAGAGAGCGTTTCAAATTTTAATACACTTTCGCCCCCTAACACAACTGTAACAAATATTTATTTCTCAAAACCAATACCAAAACTTTCCATTTTTGTGTAGGACAATTAAAAGAATATGAACACTTTTTAAATACCTCAAGTTCACATTAAAGTGTTTTTGTTTATTTTAATTTTGATTTTTATTGTTGGTTAATTTTGTTTAAGTTCAATGCCTATTAATTATTCTCAACCTTGAAATATTATTTGTCATTTGAATATATGTCGGTACCTTTATACATACATATGTACCTACATATTTGTTAATATTTTGTTATAAATATGGGTATTGGTATATGTAAATTTTAAATTAATTCAATGCACAGAAAGTCTATAGAATACCCCAAGAAAAAAAATCAAGCATTTTCCAGCTATTAACGTATGCAGAAGCGCATTGTTAAGGTGCTGGTAGTTTGACTCTTTAAAAATTGCAACACAAGCCGTGTTTTTTCAGCGATTGACTAGCAAATCAGAAACAATTACAAAACAAATTATTATAGAGAATTTTGTTTGTGTTTTCCATGTTAAACTTTAACCGAGTTGCTAGTGACTCTCTAAAAAACTCGGCTACAATAAATCATTTTAAGTCTTCTTTTTGCATATAGATACGTATTAAAATAATTTGTCCATACATTTGACGCATGCACGCTGTTCTCTATCCATGAAAAAGAAAAGCCGTCATACTAAAATAGAACAATTCAAAATGTGCATATTATTTTTCCCTGACTTTTAAAAATTTTTATATTTTTTATTTTTAATTTTTAAATTTAAAACGTGAAAACGTTTTTCGAATTTTCGTAAACCTATATCCGGAAACCCCGTGTTTCGATTGGTGTGAAAAGGTTAATACCAACTTTTTGTATAGGTCAGTTAACATAATAGACAGTCCTTATTAACCACGAGGAAAATACTGGCAACAAGTTGGCTGCACACATTTTAAAGTGCCTATTAAGAGCCTCTCACATGAGCTACGAGCCACAAATAAAGAGGAAATCTCAACTAAATTTTGTTTTAACTTTTCGATAAAGTGAATACTTAAATATTTTTTATTTCTATAGATCCTGACGATGAGGCAAATAGGTCCTCGAAATATATAGATTAGCAAAATAAAATAATACAAAATGCGTTTCATTGAATTGAAATGAAGAAAAACAAAAGGTAAAATATAACTATAATTAATTCAGCAATACAAAAATCATAATACAGGGTGTCCCTTGATTCATCAATAATATTTTAGGGCATGATTCTTGGGTGTATTCTAAGACACAAATTGTTCTACAGTAAGGGCCTATCTCCAATTTCGATATCATTTATCGGGGATTTAAGAAAAGCTTATTTTGGTGTATCCTGACCCATGTTAACGGTAATTGCGCTGTTAGTAATAATGAAAGAAACTTCGTTTAGGCTTTTATTTTTAGAAGAAATACCAGCCTTTGTAACTGCGTTTAAAAACATTTTATATATTTTCTCAGTCTTAAGATATTTTTTGACTTTGAAATTTTTGACTTTGGGGTCAATTTTCTCCAAAAAACGTTATCAACATGAAAATTATTAAATTTGTTTGAATGTATGTAACAATACTTAAAATAAAAATTAGTAACAAGTTTGCCGAAAACCAATAGATTTTATGATAATTTTAAAAAACAGCGACAGGTAAAATTTAAAAAAAAAATGTTTTTTTTAGCTTTAAGCCTCGAAAAGCTATGAATACAAAATGATATGTGTGGTTATAGATAATTTTTATTTAATATGTAAACTAAAACAGTTATAACAGGTGTTCAAATGAGTCCTCTTTGATTTTGTATGCATGCTAGAGCCCATTTTCGTATTTCACTGATATTGATATTAATGCTCCTAGCTACTGCCTCATTTCTGAGGACGCTTTGAGCATGCGCTCTTCTAATTCACTTTTAGTTGCTATTTTGGTTGAATTAATGATTTATTTCATTCTTCCCCATTCAAAAACATCCAATATTGTAGGGTCAGGTGATCTTGGAGGCCATTGAACTGCTCTAACTTTTTCCTATCCAACGATTACCGCTTACTCTTCATTTTGTCAATTTTTAACCTCTCGACAAATGTGCGCTGTAGCACCAACAAGTTAGGAATAAGATTATAGTGACCAGATTTATTTGAAGCAAAAGTGGGACATTTTTTCAACACCTTGCAGAGAGTAGAAATTATTATTTTTTAAGTACATAATTAAAATACAATACGCAACATAAACGACAAATGTCATATTTATTCAAAAAAAGAACAGACTTCCAACAATTTTTTGTTTAAATAAATAAAGAGATCAGAAAAAATGTACATATATTAATCTAGGTACTAACATTTTTTTTTAATAAACCTTAAAAAAAAAAATCAGCCTCAATACCTATTATAATTAAGATAAGTGTACATACGTATGATTTAATGTCAAATTTAAAATGTATTCTTGTATTTATTTCATTACTGTTTTTAATTTTTTCGTAAAAATTATCAGTTTTTGTACTGCAATTTTTAAAATTAGTATTACTTTAGCTGTTGATAGATAGATAGTTGATTTTTTTCAACGGTCCAGATTTTATTTATTAACGAACAAATTCTTTCTGTGACCGCATTAGTGCCAGGAAGACACAAAATATATTCCACTAGTTTTAAAATATTTTAAAGGGAATTTCTCTAGTTGAAAAATTTCTACCCACCTCAAATCAATAGAAACATTTTTCTCTTTCCATTCAATTAATTTTATATCGTCAATAAATTTATTTATATATCCAACTTCGTCAAAAAAAATTGTTTTCCAAAATCGTTTGGTCAGTTTTCTGCAACACAAATACAAAACTTTTTTCAACATCTTCCCATTTAATGGCTGCTTTTAGACAAGCCCATATTGAAAGTCCTTGGTGTATTTGTATTGAGATGTCTATTTCTCTAAGAACTGCATACAGTTTTTGTAAAAAATTCTTACATGGAACATAAATCTCTGTTTATCTATTTGTCCGGACTATGTTAAATTATTTAAAATTTATTTGACTGGGGGGAAAATAAAATCGGCGGCCAACCTATCTTCCAATTTAGATATTAGATACAAAATCTGTCCACTCGCCTCCATTATGATTTTTTTATTACCTTCAGTTGCTAAAATTGTGTTGTGTTGTGTTGTGTTGTGTTGTGTTGTGTTGTGTTGTGTTTTGTTGTGTTGTGTTGTGTTGTGTTGTGTTGTGTTGTGTTGTGTTGTGTTGTGTTGTGTTGTGTTGTGTTGTGTTGTGTTGTGTTGTGTTGTGTTGTGTTGTGTTGTGTTGTGTTGTGTTGTGTTGTGTTGTGTTGTGTTGTGTTGTGTTGTGTTGTGTTGTGTTGTGTTGTGTTGTGTTGTGTTGTGTTGTGTTGTGTTGTGTTGTGTTGTGTTGTGTTGTGTTGTGTTGTGTTGTGTTGTGTTGTGTTGTGTTGTGTTGTGTTGTGTTGTGTTGTGTTGTGTTGTGTTGTGTTGTGTTGTGTTGTGTTGTGTTGTGTTGTGTTGTGTTGTGTTGTGTTGTGTTGTGTTGTGTTGTGTTGTGTTGTGTTGTGTTGTGTTGTGTTGTGTTGTGTTGTGTTGTGTTGTGTTGTGTTGTGTTGTGTTGTGTTGTGTTGTGTTGTGTTGTGTTGTGTTGTGTTGTGTTGTGTTGTGTTGTGTTGTGTTGTGTTGTGTTGTGTTGTGTTGTGTTGTGTTGTGTTGTGTTGTGTTGTGTTGTGTTGTGTTGTGTTGTGTTGTGTTGTGTTGTGTTGTGTTGTGTTGTGTTGTGTTGTGTTGTGTTGTGTTGTGTTGTGTTGTGTTGTGTTGTGTTGTGTTGTGTTGTGTTGTGTTGTGTTGTGTTGTGTTGTGTTGTGTTGTGTTGTGTTGTGTTGTGTTGTGTTGTGTTGTGTTGTGTTGTGTTGTGTTGTGTTGTGTTGTGTTGTGTTGTGTTGTGTTGTGTTGTGTTGTGTTGTGTTGTGTTGTGTTGTGTTGTGTTGTGTTGTGTTGTGTTGTGTTGTGTTGTGTTGTGTTGTGTTGTGTTGTGTTGTGTTGTGTTGTGTTGTGTTGTGTTGTGTTGTGTTGTGTTGTGTTGTGTTGTGTTGTGTTGTGTTGTGTTGTGTTGTGTTGTGTTGTGTTGTGTTGTGTTGTGTTGTGTTGTGTTGTGTTGTGTTGTGTTGTGTTGTGTTGTGTTGTGTTGTGTTGTGTTGTGTTGTGTTGTGTTGTGTTGTGTTGTGTTGTGTTGTGTTGTGTTGTGTTGTGTTGTGTTGTGTTGTGTTGTGTTGTGTTGTGTTTGTTGTGTTGTGTTGTGTTGTGTTGTGTTGTGTTGTGTTGTGTTGTGTTGTGTTGTGTTGTGTTGTGTTGTGTTGTGTTGTGTTGTGTTGTGTTGTGTTGTGTTGTGTTGTGTTGTGTTGTGTTGTGTTGTGTTGTGTTGTGTTGTGTTGTGTTGTGTTGTGTTGTGTTGTGTTGTGTTGTGTTGTGTTGTGTTGTGTTGTGTTGTGTTGTGTTGTGTTGTGTTGTGTTGTGTTGTGTTGTGTTGTGTTGTGTTGTGTTGTGTTGTGTTGTGTTGTGTTGTGTTGTGTTGTGTTGTGTTGTGTTGTGTTGTGTTGTGTTGTGTTGTGTTGTGTTGTGTTGTGTTGTGTTGTGTTGTGTTGTGTTGTGTTGTGTTGTGTTGTGTTGTGTTGTGTTGTGTTGTGTTGTGTTGTGTTGTGTTGTGTTGTGTTGTGTTGTGTTGTTTTATGAAACATGGCAGACTGATTATGAAGAAACATCAACCAAAGTTCTGAACCTGGGTCTTCAAAAATCGAATCGTCCGAAGAACAATGGTACAGTTATTAATTGAGAGAAAATATGATTTCAGGGGCTCCCACATCTTTAGCACACGCTCAATAGCAGGCTAAACGCTAAACATCTAGAATTGCAAAACCCTTAGTATGCGATTGTATTTACATCTGAGAAAAACTCTAAGATTTTCAACACGAACGGTGTATACCTTTATATAGAAGTGGGTGTATATCTTCATTACAATAATTTCCACGTCTAGTGTCATGTGAAACAGTATTTATATAATTGCTTCATTTTGAGAATTGGTTTTTACAAACTTCGTAGGAAAAGCGGGACATTTAGCGGGACAGTTATGGCCGCGGTACAGAGACCCCAAAAACGGGACTGTCCCACTGAAAACGGGACGTATGGTCACTATAAATAAGATGAAGCTAGTTGAGCCTATGGAATGTACTCCAATAGTTCTGATAAATCATTTTGCAACAGCTTCAGATAGTTTGTTGAATTCAGCTTAAGTGACTACTAAAATTAGCATGTATTCAAACCAAAGAATGTCAGAGTGCACCCGTTATAACTGTTTTAGTAAAAAATATACTCAAAAAATTATCTAAAACCACACAAATTATTTTTATTTATAGCTTTTCGAGCTTAAAGCTAAAAAACATTTTTTTTTTTAATTTTACACGCCGTTGTTTTTCCAAATTATCATAAAATCTATGGGGTTTTCAGCAAACTTGTTACTGACTTTTATTTTAAGTATTGTTACATACATTCAAAAAAATTACTAAAACATGGTGTTGATTACTCATTTTGGAGAAAATTGACCCCAAAATCAAAAAATTAGCATGAGCAAGAAAAGTGGAATAGGCTAAGAACTGAATATCTTAAGACTAAGGAAAGATATAAAATTTATTTAAACGCATCTACAAAGGCTGGTATTTCTTCTAAAAAAAGGCCTTAACGAAGTTTCTATCGTTATTACTAACAGCGCAATTACCGTTAACATGGGTCAGGGTACACCAAAATAAGACTTTTCTTAAATCTCCGATAAATGATATCAAAATTAGAGATAGGCCCTTACTGTAGAACATTTTTTTTCTAAGAATACACCCGTGGATCATGCCCTGAAATACTATTGACGAATTAAGGGATACCCTGTATATCTAAATGATCTTATTTACAAAATAAAAAAAAAAACACCTTGAAAAATTTGTTCAAATAACACAAAACTACATTTTAGTATTCTCTACGTTACCAACAACAAGCTTATCCTAACTGTCAATTGTAAATTCGCAATCCACAACAACAGGATGCGTTCCACAATATTGAGATTTGCGAATAAATAGTTCACTCGAATGCAAACTCAAAATGCCGCCGAATTTATTTAGTCCCCTTTCACACAGGGAAACTGAGTTGCCAGAAATTTTTAGTTTGATGGCGAGCAGGGCGTAAGGGGTGATTTTTTTCTCTCCACTTACGCCCTTCTCGCCATCAAACTTAAAATTTCTGGCAACTGAGTTTCTCTGTGTGAATGAAACTTCAAAATTAACAAGCTTCTGCGAACTGTCTATGTGAATTCGCGTTCCACAACATCAGAACGCATTCCACCAATCAAGTGTCAATCATATGAAGCCGCGACCTGCGTATGCAAATTGCGAATGGTCGCAGAATTTGACATTTCATTCATATGAGTGGTTGTTTTTAGAAAGTAATAAACAAAGATATTTAATTATAAGCAAATAATTTTACCCTTTTTTCTGCGGACACACACATTTTTTTAGCAACCAACCCAAACAATGCGAGTAACAAACACCAGCCATTTTATTTTTGAGGTTAAATTCGAGCGAATTATTTGTTCGCAGCTTTGTGGAATGCGTCTTGTATTTGTGCGGACTGTGAATTTTCATTTGATAGTTCACAGGTCGCATTTGTTGGTCGCTTAGAAGATAATTTTTTGTATGCAAAATTTCAAATAAGATCATTTATTCCATTTGTTAAGCAACTTAAATAAGAATAAGTTGATATTTGCTTCAGAATTAGCTTTAAGGGTCTCCCAAACCAACGCGAAAGCGGCGCGGAACATTCTCCGACGGCAGTTTTTGTTGTTGTTTAGCATTGTTTATTTGTCATTTTCGTTACCATTGTGAATGATTCGCCCTGCATAGCGAATGTTTGGTGTTGGTTTGGGAAAGCCTTTTAAAGAATTATTTGCAGACGCAGTTCACAGCTCATGTGAATGACACTTAATTTTACTTGTTTATGTTGTATGAAAATTCGCAACTGTTGGCGACCACTCATGTGAATGAAATCTCAAAATTTGTTACTATTCGCAATTGGCGTCTCATGTGCAAGACACTTAACTACTGTCATCTTGTGCTGAAAACTAAGGCAATCTGTGGGTCCATGACGTAGATGCAAACAAACAAACAAATGAAAATAAAAGGCAAAGTTGCCAATATTTCTGGCAAAAAAATGGTAAAATTGTGGCAGAAACAATTTGTTTCATGTTTGACATGCATTTACACGAGTTCAAATAATTGCAGATTTCAAAATACTGGCAAATATGCCATAAAAGAATCAACAAGTTCGTTCTTTTTCAAAAATGGCATAATTTGGAAAATGGCGTCAGTAAAGTGTTTACACATAGCCATAATATTGGCAGCATTTTAATGCCAAATTCTCTCCGCCATTTTTTTTTTTGGCAAAAATAATGCCAGTATTTAGAGAGCTTATACGGGGAATACAAAAATGGCTATAATTTGACAGATATAATGGCATTTTGCCATTCGTGTTAATGCAGCATTACTTGATTGTCTTAGGGGGTCAACGCAAATGGTCAACACATAACATTGTCCTGTCAGTGCCTTGACACAGGGACAAAAGTTTAAGGTCAACACGTTGGTTATTTTCGTTGAACGTTAAGACAGGACAGATTGGTTGTCAGTAAGTTGACTGTGTTCCATCGTTGACACAGCAGACTTTTTTGCGGGTCAAAGTAAAATACGTTGACCTTCGTGTACATCAAAAATGTCGGGTTTCTCAGATGGTTTGTTAATCCGTCATCATCCTTCAATGAAATCCGACAGTTCATTCCTTGACAGATAGGTATCAAACTTTATTTTGGCATATTGAATATTTCGTTCCAAGTGTCAACTGAAAGCCCTTAAATCCCATTTTGCCGGTGCCAAAAATTATTTCTAAAAAAAATTCGTATTTCAAAAGGTTTTTAAATCCATCATAATAATAGCCGTGATTTTTAGTGCCTACGTTAGCTCAGAAAAATTTTCCATGTAAAATACAACAAAAAATATGCTAAGTTTGCGGCGATAAACATATCTGCTTACGAATTAATCTAAGGCTGGTATTCAACGAGCGATCATAACTTAAGAGCCTCATAATCTTATTCACCAAGGAATATTAATGGATATTTACGAGCGCTCGCAAAAGTTATGAGTGATCTCGACACTCCTAAGTTACGAGCGCTCTCTTCGAAAGGTTGTCCGAAAGCTTTCGCAATAAAACGTCCCTTCTCCCCAAGATAAAGTGCCCGATTACACGATTCGTCTTTTCGGTTGTTTCGTCTAATGTCAGATAATGTCACCTGCCAAATTCTTTTCTAGAGCAATGATGAGCGTTTTTTGTGCCATTATTTCTTAAGCTATCATAGAGGGCACACAAAACACGTCTAATAGCAATACTTCAATCGAATTTGACAGTTACATATTTCAAAAATGTTTAAATTTCTGTGGCCCTTTAAGAGTTAATACCATCAGAAAGAATATTTCATTCTTAAAATTATCACCCAAAAGCTTATAGCTATCCAGACCGCCTGAACAAGGCCCATTGGCCATTTGCTTCATTAGGTTTCGAAAAATTCAAACCAGTTGACCGTTGACGATCAGGTTGGAAAAAAACAGAATTCTTAGCAACTAATTATAAGCAACTGCTTAAACAAACCAGTCGTGCATTGACACCATAAAAAAACAAGCCATGTTTTTTGAGAGAGTGTATAATATGCAACTCCGCAAAATTTTTACACAGAAAACACAAACAAAATTCTGTGTAATAATTTATTTTGTTATTGTTTTGCGTTTCAACTTTTTGCTGAGTACACTCTCTCAATTTCGCCTTGATGTTAGTTTGTACATATAAAGTTACGCGATATTTGTAAAAATTAAAAAAAAAGAGAAACTCAAGCATTTTTAAACTCACCTGGGAGAAATCGAACTCCTATCCATACTGCGAATACCATTCCGATGTGGTGGTAAACATGTAAAAATGTCGCCTGTTTTTGTTTTTTTCTCAGCACAAAAAATACTGTGTCCAGGAGATCCAAAATCTTGAGCAAATAATAGTTGTGTGTCTCATTTGCAGCTAGAAGTGCCAAGGGATGATTTGAATAGTCAACAGGCTCACAAATGAATTTGTACGGTCCAAAGATATAGGCATGCTTAGCACCCTAAAAATATTTTTTTTAATCATTTTTAAACTTAACATTAAGTCTTAACAAATCTTACTAAATAAAAAAATCGAATTGATAAAATTATTTGAAGTAAATTATAAACCACTAAGATTTTATTTAAATTAAATGCTGGTCGATCTTTCATAAAACGCGGTCCCCACTTATGAACAAACTGCCAATAGAGCACAACTATTCCAATGGGTATGAAGGGATTCTGAGCTAGAAATAAATCTTTTGTCCGCGGATCTGAAGGTCAAAGAAAAAGAAAATTCATAAAAATATGTCTTTGTGGAGCGATTGTTTTTTTGTTATTCATTGAAACCCACCCGCGTAATTTTCCATTAAATCATAATAATACTTGTAAATCATTTTTAAAACTAATGCCATTTTGTGAAAAGGTCGGATCGCACTTTTTTTGGAATATTAATTTTAAAAGTACTGTAACTTGCGAATCGTTTCGGGTTCGCTAAGCGACTGAAATAAGCTATCAATGTATATTTTTTTCGAACGTAAAATGACAAAATAAATGGAATTTAAAGATTTTTTTTTATTTTTGTTTCTTAATAGCTATAGGGATATATTAAAAATGCAAATTAAAAGAATTCGCTTCAGCTTTGTTTGTGTTTATTTAGAGGGTTCTTATACAGACACACGAATGTTCCTCTATTTGTAATTAAATTAATTCATACAAGGTCACGTGGGGTTGATTCTGGTAATTATGGCTTAATGATTTAGTATGAAGGTACTTGCTCTTTTTATTAAATTGTTGTTAATTAGAATGCAAAAGCAAAATCTGAACAATAAAATAAAAGAAATACTTGGTCAAAGTTTGTTGACATTTGTTCTCAGATACTTGAAACATAATAATTGTCATACAACTATTTTTACTTGCGGCTTAGGATTCGTGCAAAAAAAATTCGAGATAATAATTTTCCCTAACATTACGCTGATACAGAAAGCGAAAAAAAGTGGGTCTCGCAATTCTGTCTGTCTGTACCTCGATCTGCAGCCTAAACGTCTGAAGCGATTTTCTTCAAGCTTTGGACTTAAGGTTCTTATGTGATTCCCTAGAGGGGAAATTGAATTTTTTTTAAGCTAAAAAATAACTGTACCTGTCATACAACCAATATACAAAAATTGATTTATTTCAAAAACGGCTCTAACGGTTTTCAAAAAAATAATTAGGAGGCACTAAAATTACTAAAATAAATATTATGATAGAAAAAAAAATTTATAGCGGTTATTAACGGTACCTGTTTTTTGGTTTTCAAATTTCTCGTTAACTACTACACCGATTTCAACCAAAATTTGTATACAAAAGGTCGCTTACAATTTTAACAATTTTGCAAATAATAATTTTCGAAAAAATTATTTTTGGATTTTTAAAAAAATATTGAAATTTTTTTTTGAAAATTCAATATCTTGAAAACGGGCCAATGAATGTTTTTTTAATTTTGTGAAAAATTCTATTTTATTAAATACTAAAAGTTGGCGTACCAAATTTTATTTTTTTTTAAATGTTCAAGTTTTTTTATATATAAAAAATGAATTTAAAAAAAAATCCGCTCTAACGATTTTTGCTTTTTTTTTCATAAATTCAGATTTATTAAGCAAATCAGATGGCATACTTTTTTTGTGCTCTATCTGTTTAAGGTATTAAAATAACTAATTTATAATAATTCATTATAATCATTTATATTTTAAATTGTTTTTAAAACTTTTTTTTAATAATATCATAATGTTATGGAACCCATAAAAATGTACATTGTCTATTTAAAGCTACGTTAAAGTTGTTAGCTACGAGAGCAAGTTTTGTGCGATCCAGTCGTGCCCATTTTTACTTGCAAGTTTAGGGTTCGTGCAAAAAAAAAACCGAGATAATAATTTTCCCTAATATTACGATGATAGAGAACGCGAAAAGAATGTGGTCGCAATTCTGTCTGTCTGTCCATCTGTCCGTCTGTCTGTCTGTACCTCGGCCTGCAGCCTTTACGGGTGAAGCGATTTTCTTCAAACTTTGGACTTAAGGTTCTTAGGGGATTCCCTATAGGCGAAATTGAGATTTTTTTAGCTCAAAAAATAACGGTATCTGCAATACAACCTATATATAAAAATTGATTGATTTCGAAAACGGCTCTTAGGATTTTGACAAAAAAAAAAATACGAGCTACTATAATTAATGTAATAAATATTTTGGTACCTATCATAGAACCAATTTTTTGGTTTTCAAATTTATCGTTAATGGCTACACCGATTTCAACCAAATTTTGTATGTAGGAGGTCCTTTATAATTTTAACAATTTTGCATATGAAATTTTTCAAAAAAGTAACTTTTGGATTTTTAAAAAAAATTGTTGCCGCAAGCTGAAATGAAAAGTCGCTAGACCAACCTCCAAAAGTCGCTAGATTGGCTGAAATTGGGGGGACAAAAAGTAGTTAGAAGTCGCTAGATTGTAAAGTGAATTAACAAAAAACTAAGATTTATAATAAATTTGAAACAGAAGAATTGTTTAAATCAGTATCAGATTCAGTAGGTGTCTAATTATTGGAAAAAGAAAATGTCAAATTAATTTAAATGCCAATAATGTAAAATCTACTATATAAAAGAAATAGGAAAATAGTATTTGCGTGTAAAAACTCACAAGTGCTTACCTTCAATAGTCGCTAGAAATAATCTAGGGCCTTCTTATTTTTTCTTGTCGCGGAAGAAGAAATTGAAATGCTGCTAGATCTAGCGACAAAGTCGGTAGAACGGCAACCCTGGTTCACTCATATCAGGCACATTTGAATACAAATCGAATACAGAGTACAGACCGAACCGAATGAAACCGAATATGTGTAAAACGAACCTTATGCAGTATGTCGAATTCTTTACAACCAAAAAATTCGATTTTTTTTCTAAACAAAATCGAATTTATGCTGTCAAAACGAATTTTGTGCGTTTTAGCAAGATTTCACACCAAATCGCACACACATTTCTCATACATCAAGATGGAATTAGAAGTTCTCATTACATTTTTGTGACTTGAATACACGCACGATTGTGTTTGTTTTTTTACAAGCATCAGACGAACTGGCTCCCGGAAATTACGCCAGAAGAAATAACGCCATATTTTTTTTTGGTAAAAACGCCAGAAAATTCTTCATACAAAATTCTGGCTTTTTTTCCTAGGAAAAAATCCCAAACTTTTCTGGCAAAATTTATGATTTTCAGGCATTTTTTCCTAAAAAAATTGTTGGCGTTTTTTCCATTTACGGAAATGGAAAAAAGGCCAGAAAAAATTATTTTGAAAAAAAGCCAGAAATTAAATTTCTGGCTTTTTTTCCTTTTCATTTTTTGGAAAAAATGCCAGAAAACTGTATTTTGTATAAATTGCTGTAATAAATCAACAGTTTAACTACACATTCTTTGACTCTGTCTTCTATTATAAGAATTATTGTTTATTTGGTTTCGCGAATTCATCATTGACGTTGGTAAAAAAAATTAACATGCAAAATCACGAGTATGAAATTGTCTGTGGAAAGCAAAAAAACAGTAAACTTTTATATATTTTCGAACAGACACAATTATATAAAAAAACAATGTGGTGTATATTTGTTATGTTCATAATTGCAAGGCAAAATGATGCTGAGTGATGGAATATGCATTAAAGTTAAAAAATACATCGAACATAACATAACTGTTACAAATAAAAAAAGTTATTGAAAACTTTATAGTAATTGTTTGTTTTCTTTTTTTTTTAAGTCGCTACTTGGTCAATATTGTAGACAGTTTTATCACAACAGAAAACAACAGCCCCTGACATCCACGCCGCGTCGCAGCGCGCCCCCCCCCCGCGGGTGGATGTCAGGGGCTGTTGTTTTCTGTTCAATAACTTTTTTTATTGGTAACAATTTTTATTTATCAAAATACAAGAGAACAAAATATTTTTACTAAATGTAAACCTGCAACACGTGTCTGCTACGATTTCCCGGCAGCATGGACATTTGTAATTTTCGTTTGAATCTGCAACTGCTTGAGCTTGCAACTTTAAGTTGCACTCCGAGCATATTTTCATGTGTCTGCACGGCAACATCACAACGTTTGGTGGAAGGACCTGACATATAATATCTGTTGTGATAAAACTGTCTACAATATTGACCAAGTAGCGGCTTTTTAAATGCAAAAAAATTTTCTGTTTTTTTTTTCCAAATTGAAATTAGGAAATTAGGCTAGAATATTAATTGATTTTCTGGCCTAATTTCCATTTTGCTTTCTGGCTTTTTTTCCATTTCTGTCTGGCAAAATTTCCAATATATCTGGCTTATTTTCCACAAAAAATTCTGCTTCTTTTTCCAATTTGAAACAAAACAAAAAATTCTGCTTCTTTTTCCAATTTGAAACAGAAACAAATTTCTGGCGTTTTTTCCAAAAAAAAAATCTGGCGTATTTTCCGGGAGCCGACGAAATTTATTTGGCTTTAAATTATCGAAACAACACTTTAATAAGGGTATTCCTATAACGACATAATTTTTCGCTTTGTAGACAAATATAATTTTTGCGTAAACGATAGAAATAAACAGCTAAGTTAAGTCAAATGTCAAATAAAACGTCACAGTTTCTAAGGTTTTTTTTCTACGCTTTTCGCTTCAAATTTTTGAGATAAAATTCTATATTTTGCAGAAAACTTTTCCCATACAAATTTTTACAGTTCATTTCTACCGATAGAAAATTCTATCGTTTTTAAGAATTCTATGGGTTTTCTGCGTTTGCATGAATACCCCTAATATTTCTTTAGTACGAAACACTTCTTTGACTTTTCTTCCTGGCAATAAAAACAATTGTAGACCTAAATACATAACATAAATGTTGTGTGCTATCAAAACCATTTGGTTTGAAAGAGACACTTTCAAGAAGTTTTATGTATATTGGCCATCATGCTCACAAATAATTTAGGTTGCCGAATCAAAGAATTACCAGTCCAGGCAGGTGCATATCGACAAACATACATAATGTAGGTAGATGTGTGGATTTGTTTAGGAAAACAATTTAACATCTAATAATTTTAAAAAATTCTAACATCCAGAAAAACAAATCTGGAGAATCAGACCACTGTGATACCCCACCTGGATACGGTCATATAAACGGCTATATACCTAAATGTCTATATTTTTTTCTATCAGCTGAGGTAAGATATTTTCTTAACTTATAGTTAAGTTTTTTCTTGACGAATCTATGGATTTCTGCTTTTAAATTTGTTCCTATCTGGTTTTCTTCTATTGATTAAACTTATTATAGAAAGACTGATAACTTTGAAATGTACTCCTAAAAATCTACTATAAATATTATAATTAAAAACAATTATTGAGGGCTTCAAAAAGGTGTAAATTCGTAAACAAATTATTGTCTATTATTTCATGTTTGCCAGCAGTTCTTCAAGCGGCTCAATGGTCTAGGGGTATGATTCTCGCTTTGGGTGCGAGAGGTCCCGGGTTCAAATCCCGGTTGAGCCCATTACTTTTTTATTTTAATTAGAATCGCACGTTATTAAAGTAAATATAGGTACATTTATGTATGTTTCTTGTCCGTACATTTTATTTTGATAGATTTGAAGCTGCAAGTCCCAGCATCTGTTTATATATTTGAAAATTTTAACACTAAACAATTGCTTTTTGTAATTGCGAGCTTATGGCCTACTTCCTTTAGTTTTGTTAAATGTTCCATAATAATATTATAGGCTAAGAAATATATTTGTGCAAAACAGCCCTTACACGCATAAATATAACTATACGAAATAATTGATAAAGAGCAATAATATTGATGTCGATCCGAATACATAACAGTAAATAAAATTAAAAACAAACAAAAAAAAAAAAAAATACGTATACGCCCAAGTGTACCATCATTTTATTTATGTTTTCCGATAACAAAAAAAGCTCTGGCAAATTGTTACAGCATGTTTAAGACTATTTTGCGCAAATTTAAGGTTGAAAAAAGTAGCTATTTTTGAGAGAAGAAATCTGTGGTCGTGTCGTTATGTATTATGTAGGTATTCTGTATATTTATTTTATAACATTTTTGTTTTGTATTTTTATTTTACAAGATTTGAATATTTGTTGTTTGCAGGTCCCAACTTCTAATTTGGCATTCGTTTAGCTTGGAGTTTCTTTCAATTTCTTTCAATTTTTGGATTTTGCAACAGAATTGATGCCCCGTTAAGAAATAGTCGTTGGAACTACGTACTTAAAAGTCTCTTGTTCCTCATTGCCCTTAACACCATAATGGGCCTTGGTTAGTCACGTTATGAGTGTAACAGTATTATTTTTCCCAAGTTCATTAAAACTGCCTCTACACATTCACATACGTCTGTGAATTTGGCAGGGCAACTGCTTTCACCTAAAATAACAGCACCAACGCAGTAATTTGCAGTTTTTTTTTTTTTTTTTTTGTATTTTGTTTGCATTTCTATTCCCGATTTTGCAGTTCACTAAATAGTGGGTGTAATCCCTGATAACTTCACAGTGAAGTTAGCAGGTCACATAGTGTATTTCGAGAACCAAGCATGCTAGAGACTTCAAGTAAGGAACCAAATTTGCGTTTTATATTGCATTACAAGAATTTTAAGTCCAAATTTTGAAGTCCTTTGTTTGAAAAAAATTTCATACAGACGGTATCTCGAGAACTAAGCATGCTAGAGACTTAAAGTAACGTTTCAAATTTGCAGTTTATTTAGCATTTGAAGAAATTTTAAGTCAAATTTTGTAAGACCTATATTTGAAGAAAAAATTCATACTACCCTGCTAACTTCAAAGTGAATTTATCAAGGCAGATTGATTTTTTTTCCAAATTGAGGACTTAAAAACTTGGAACTATAATTTCTTGAAATGCAAAATAAACTGCAAATTTGGATCCTTACTTCAAGTTTCTAGCATGAATGGTTCCCGCGATACACTATTTGACCTGCTAACTTCACTGTGAAGTTACTCGATTACACCCACTGTTTGGTGAACTGCAAAATCGGGAAAAGAGTTGCAAAAAAATGCAAATTACTACTATGGTGCTGTTATTGTAGGTGCAAGTTGCCCTGCTAACTTCACAGACGTCATTCCCATACCAGCTTACAGCAGGAGCTTAGTGTTCTGTGTGCGGCTATCTCACATGTAATAAACAGGGTGTCCCAACGTCACCGGCCAAACTATGGGTTCCTGAGTTAATTTTAAGTCGAAAAACATAAGAGGTAATTTTCTCGTTTTCGCTGCCTTTTCGACTTATAACGGTGTTTTTATGATTTTTGATCTTATTTCTTCTAACTAGCTCTAACTTTGCCAAACTGTAACTTACCAAGGGTAAGCAGTTAATACTTGAAATACATTTTTACATTTAAGGTCGTTTTTTTTTTTACTTTGGTGTAATTTTTTTCACAAAAACACATTATTAAGTGGTATCTTTTCTATTTCATTATGAAAGCCCATTTTATTTTCTTAAAAATACTTAACACTTAACTGTACACTAGAGCGGTCCTTATAAATATCATTGTATTATATCTTTTTTATGACGCACCCCCTTATTTGTTCTGAATAAATACAAAATAAATCCTAGGTAGGATGACACAACCGGAGATAAGGTCCTTGGACATTATGTCTTTGTCATATTGTCCATGGACTTGATGTCTTTTTAAAGAGAATATAATTCGAAGAAAAATTCTTCAGACATAATGTCCATGAACCTTATGACTGTTTCCAGCAGACATTATGTCCATGGACGCTATGTACATTTCGAAAATTCAAACCGTCCATGGACAGTATGTCATAAATGGAGTAGGGTAGGGCGGGGATAGTTGGACCACGGGGCAAGTAGGAACACGCGATTTTCTCAGAAACCGAAAGTACTACGAGAACATGATCAAACACGATCAAAGCGCGCTTTTTTGCTGACAAGTGCCAAACCAGTTTCAGTTGCATTGCATCCTCAGAACGGAAAGCACTCGCATTTTTTTGTTTTTCAGGTAGTCGAGTAAAAATAAGAAACAGATAGTTATTGTAACAACTTTAACGTAGCTTGAAATAGACATGTACATATTTATTGGTTCCATAACATTATGATATATATAAATGATTACTTTGAATTATTATGAATTAGTTATTTTAATAGCTAAAATAGAAAGAGCTCAAAAAAAAGTATGCCATCTGATTTGTTTAATAAATATGAATTTATGAAAAAAAAAATTCAAAAACCGTTAGAGCGATTTTTTTTTAAATTAATTTTTTATAGGTATATAAAAATTCTTGAAAATTTTCTAAAATAAAATTTGGTGTGCTTACTTTTAGTGTTTAATAAAATACAATTTTTCACATAATTTAAAAAAAAATCATCAGCCCGTTTTCAAAATATTAAATTTTCAAAAAAAAAATCCAATATTTTTTTAAAAATCCAAAAATTATTTTTTCGAAAATTTTTATATGCAAAATTGTTTAAATTGCAAGCGATCTTTTGTATGCAAATTTTGGTTGTAATCGGTGGAGTAGTTAACGAGAAATTTGAAAGCGAAAAAAATCGGTTGTATGACAGGTACCGTTAATAACCGTTATAATTTTTTTTTTCTGCCAAAATATTTAATTTAGTAATTTTAGTACCTCGCAATTTTGTTTTTGAAAATCGTTAGAGCCGTTTTTGAAATAAATCAATTTTTGAATATTGGTTGTATGACAAATAAATAAATATAAATCGGGTGGCACAACGGCTCATGAAGAACCAGGGCCTAGTGACTAACAACTCGCAACCATTCCTGTGTGCGCCTTTCGACAGGAATAGAAGGGACCTACAATTTTATGCCGAATCCGAACGGCTAGACGAGAAGCACTTATTCGTGACAAGTGATACTCTTGGAGGTTTTGTCAATTCCTCGCAAGAGGCAGTAGCCCTGAAAAAAAACTTTTTAGTTTTTAGGTGGACGAGGCTAGGAAGCGATCCCAGACCTCCAGCGTGACAGTCGAACGCACTAACCATTACGCTACGGGCAACTACATGACAGTTGTATGACAGGTGCCGTTATTTTTTGAGCTAAAAAAAAAAATTTCAATTTCCCCTCTAGGGAATCACATAAAAACCTTAAGTCCAAAGTTTGAATAAAATCGCTTCAGCCGTTTAGCCTGCAGGTCAAGGTACAGACAGACGGACAGACGGAGATATAGACAGACAGAATTGCGAGATGCGATTGTTTGCGTTCTCTATCATCTTAATGTTAGGGAAAATTCTTATCTCAAGTTTTTTTTTTGTACGAATCCTAAACTTGCCCGCAAGTAAAAAAAGCAAAATGCCGAAGCCCAAAGTTAATAAAAAGAAAAAAGTTCAAATAAAGCAAAAAGTTGTACAAATATCAAGTTCAGAAGAAGAACTAGAATATTTGCCGAAAGTATGGGCACGCAAAATGCACAGTTTCACGAGATGGGCCCTTCTATGAATGAATTAACTGCAATAATGACTATGAGTCTTAAGTTATTTTTATTTTAACTTATTCTCATTTAGTTAATTTTTTTTTACTAAATGAAATACCTGCCTAGTTTTTGTTATTTTTTTAAGTTTGTTGATAGTATTAAATAATAATAAAATAAAACTATAAGAATTTTGATTTATTGTACTTTATGGAACTTGCTTTTCGACTCTTTATGTTGTGGTCCAACTAACCCCACACACTGGTCCAACTTGGACTTGATGCATTTAAGACAGCATTATTCCTCGGGGGTTACACATTTATTTTTTTTTTTCAAACTTTAATTAGAAGCCAGAATTCCATTCTTTCATTTGATACCAGCTTCATAGTTGTACTATGAATAGTTTGACAATTATGAGGCTTTAAGAAAAAAGTGGTCCATATGAGAAATTTTTTGGACATTCTGTCGGTTTTCTTTTTTTTTTTTTTTAAATGGTCATAATGTCCATTTGGACATTATGTCTCTTTCAAATAGACTATAAGTCTGCTTTCAACAGAAATAATGTCCAAATGGACATTATGTCATTCTTAAAAAGACAATATGTCCAAATGAACACTGTGTCTTTTTTGAACGGACAAAATGCCCAAACGGACAGTATGTCTTTCCCAAACGGCCATAAGGTCTATTTGCACTTTGCCCTGGTCATAATGTCCATGGACCTAATGACCGTTTTTAGATTGGAGGTTATGTCTAGACACAATGTCCATGTACTTTATGTCCGTTTGTGCAGACTTATGTCATCTCACCAAATCCTATACAATTATATTAACGTTAATCCGGCCCCAAGACGTCCATCTGAAGTTTTATATTTGATGTTTTGTTAATTTAACTTTCAAAACATTGGTAATAATTGATAAAAATAAAAAAAAAATTGTCAAACATGTGTTGTCACTTTGGTCATGTTTCAAAAACATTTATTTCCCTACTTTTAAGCGGAATATACACCGTTCAAATGCTTTTGTCATGCTTGGGAGAGTGTATTAGTAAATTCGTTTTGATGTGGCATGACACACATCATGCATGAGGTTTCAATCATTTTTTTTTTTTACTTTCAATTTTGAGGTGAATGGACGTACGGTTCTGGTCTGATCTCGGATATTAACTTGGTTGTTTTATTGTAAAATATAATTTCTTACGAATTTTATTTCATTTAATATAGTTTTTATAAAATAGAAAATATTCTTATGCATGATCAAGCTATCAATCTCGAATATACATTGTCAATGCTGTCTACCTGATTGAAGGAAAATCAAAACATCTTGATTTTGCTTCAAGCATACACACATCTCCGTTTACATGACAGGATTCGACAATCGAATCGAATCGAATCGGATTGATATTTCGATCTAGGTATACGACCTCACTGAATCGAATTCAAAGTGCTGAGATACACGAGCGCAAAAATGAATTAATTTACGAAAGAGAACGGATGATTTTTAGAAAGAAAGAAAGAAACGGGAAAAAATGCCATCACTTTCTTTCTTCTAAAATGTATGCGTTCTCTTTCGTGAGTTAATTCTTTTTTGCGCTCGTGTATCCTAGCACAAATATAATCGAAGTACACTTGAAGTGACACTTTACCTTGACTGTGTGCATGCGGAAATAAGTTTATGAATATGGTGACTATGAGAGAAAAAAAAACAACAAAACAGAACAAAACAAAACAAATTGAAATACACACACTTAAAACTCGATTCTTTAATTTTTCAATCCAGGTCTACTTGTATTTTTCGATTCAATTCAGCTCACAAAATGGAATCGGATCGAGAAATCCTGTTTGAATCCGTTCCAGGTCTATATGGAATTGAATCCGACTTCAAGTCTGATTCAATTCTCCATGTAAGCGAAGTAAATGTGTACGTGTTTCATTTTACCTAATACTCTCTCACATGCTTGACAAGCATTTGAACAATGTACATATGTGCCGCTTTAGACATTTAAACAAACTTGTTTTTTTTTTTAATTTTGCTATTAGTATAATTCAGGAGGTATTCGGCTATTTCTACAAAAAAAAAAACATTTTAAGAAATCTTATTTTTTTTGTAACATTTGTTCCGGTTTTGAGAAAAATGTTATCTCTGCTTAAATGAAGTACGAAATACATCGCTGTACCTGGGCATCACAAAAATTTGTAACATACTGCATTAAATCGTTCATCAAAGTGTAAAAGAAAGCTTAAACAAAGCTAATAGAGAAGTCTTTAGGTACTTGTTGATCTGTAGCTTAATGCTTGTTTGTTCAAATAAACACAGCTACTTTTTGGGTTGTATTCTACTACAATTATACCAATCAAACGATAACATTTCAAAAAAATACTACTGTAGCTTGTTCTTCTTCTTTACATTAGCTTGCACATCGAAAAGAAGAAAATATGAAAGAACAATGTTAATCAATAAAAAAAAAAACCTCAAGCAAATATCCCGCATATTGATAATTTTATGTTGTATAATATTTTTTTTTGAAAATCAGTTGTGTAACGTGGTTTTTTGCCACCCGCTTTATTTAATGCCCTGGGCAGGTTTTCCTGGCCCCATTGAATTTTTTGTTCACATATATTTATTTACAAGGTACGTATTTTTTTTCATTTTCTTTGTTAATAGATCACCTAAAAGTCGCACCAATAGTGCAGCCAAAAGTCCTGTCAAGGGTGTAGTCAAAAGTGCTGCCAAGAGTGCTACCGAAAGTGACACCAAGCCACCAATTTTTTTGAACAGTTTTTTTTTTGAACAATAGTTCTTTGGGCTCTTTCGCTCACAAATCTCCGATTAGAATTATGTTCAGTCGCTAGGCAGGTACCAATGTCAATAGTTATCTTGGCCAGCATTACCTTGACAAGCTTGTTACCAAATTCATTTTGGTAAAAGCCCGTAATAAAATTAAAAAAAACAAGACCAATATTGCTGAGAAATTATTTTACCATGACATAACACACTTGGAAACTGTTGAAAATTTTTGTTAATTATTTTTATACAATTAACCCTGCATGTCCTGCAATATATTTAGTATTAACCACAACTTGCCTCTAACAAATGTAAATGCACTAATATTGTTTGTCTTTGATTATTTTTTTAATTATAGAAATCACGAAAATACTATTTTTCTCTCTTCCCTTTTAAAAATCATATTTACCTCCTATTTTAATTTTATGTTTTCCTCAAACAAACAAATTCGCAAAACATACAATATCGGTCAAGGAACTATAATAGTGCGTGAAGTTCAAGGTAACACAATTCCAACAATGTTATTGTTTGTTAGACATTCGAATTTGCATAGATATTGAGAATTATTAGCAACTTAGTTAGTCCACTTGAGTGTTTCTGTTTGCAGCTTATGAATTGATAATTGAATGCAAAATAAATATTTATGTGCAGGTATAGCATGGCTTGATGATAATTATGTTTGCCGGAAGTTGTATGATTCAATTTAAAATAAAAATTAATATATTGATCCGATAGAGAAAGTAAATTTGATAAAAAAAAAACTCTATATGTATAAACTTGATGAACAAAATATTGGTGAATAACCTGTATTGAATAGTTAACGTGATAAAGCTTATTGTTGATAGCTGATACCTTGATGACAATGCCATCTTAAGAACTCTAAACTTGCAAAAATGTATTCCACAAGATAATTTTGTTTGTTTGTTTTTTTTTTTAATTTAAATTATATCTGTGATTTATCTGTATTTCATTTTGAATAACAAAGGACGTTTTAATTTAATACGAATAACGGTTACATAACAAAATTAGCGACACATGGTGACTCAAAGTCAAATTGTACAAAACCTACTTTTCTAGTTTTTTTGGCTATTAAAATATTTTTGTTGCCTAGTTTCTCGTGTTTTTCGGTAGGTACCTACATTAATTGTGCTTATTTGATGAGATAATTATTATGCTTTAAAGTAGATACCTATTATAATTGCTTTGACAAATATATTGGAAATACCTACCTGTACGCAATGTAGTTTTTTTAGTCATAATTTTGTTTGCGGATTTTGCCTGAAATAAATTTTGTATTCCTCTACTAGAAGATACTTATTCTTTATGCAAACTATGTTTAATAGAATGGGTAACTGTTTCGTTTTTGACACTTTGATTCTTTACAATGAAAAGTAGAATTTGAATACAATAACCTCCTCCGACGAAAGCATTTTCATTCAACCGGAAAAATTATCAGCAATGGCTATAGTTGTCATAATTGTGTTTACCTTGGGTATCTATGTCAATTGAGAGAGGTAAATCGTAAATCTATGTTTCGTTTTGAAAGCTCAATGAATTGCCTTATATACAATATGGAATGGGCTACCTAAATGAAAAGGTTTTAGGGTCTTAACTCAATTTGATTGTCTTGATGTATCTACTGTTGGTTTCATAGATGTCATCAATCTACATAAACTAAACGAGTGATTGTTCAGAATATACTACATCCACTAGCGTATTATAACAGGAATTATAAGGCCTTCTTCACACGAGGCATCTCGTCATAGACTCGTTTAAAATTCGTCATGTAGCAACGAGTCATCTAAACCTTACCTTCTGCACACGAAGCGTCTCGTCGTAGACAAACTACTTAAAATGTACATTCCATTGCACACATTTTTTCAATTCATCTGACACTTAGGTAACCAAAACATTTCAATCAATACATGAATTTGTAAAAAAAAAACTTTCTGCACCAGCACCCCCCGCTGTATAAATACTGTGGGCGCCTGTACAACCATGATTTCTATACGCCCAGCAGTTTGCTGCTTTTGTGCTGGGACAAAAAGATGAAGTTTACGCCTCATGTGCGATTGCCTATATTAAAACTAACGTGAGCTTCACGCAAGATTCACATAACCGAAGTATGTAGGTGTATATGACGGGCACGATTCGTGTGCAGAAGGCCTAAGTCAACTTAACTCATTGAGATGAGATGCACATACGAGTGAATGAAAACTTTAGAAATCGGTTTCGCCATTGTGCGTACCAGAAATCATAACTAAGCACGCTTTTCATGATTTTCAAAAATTATGCTTTTTTTTAAAGCAAACTAAAGCAAAATTCTCACTAAGGCTAACATGTCCAACCTTCCTTACACGACCACAACGCACTGTCCAAAAAAGTCAAAAATCTATTAATTTAATTTTTGTTATAGAAATTTGTCAGAACTTTAGATTCAAATTGGCAGTTTTGCAAATGAACATACCTAATTCTTCTCAAACATCTGGACAGTCGGTGGTCATTCAATTAAACATATTATCTTTGTATATACAACTCTGATGCAGCAGTATGAGCCAGCTTTTCGTTACGTCATGTGGATCCGTTGGCGGCGCTAGTGTGGCGCCAGTGTTGTTCTTGATTTGGCATAACTAGCTAGCAAAGCTTGTTGTGGAACCACTAAGCGTCACTACCGTCGAATCGTTCCAGATAGTAATAGTACTATAGATTTCATATGCAAACATATTGGGGCATATTCATAGTTGCAGATAGACCCATGGTTTAACTAAACTATAGTTTAAGACAATTTCGGTTCAATGAATACAGTACGATTTTAATGACAAGTTGTTGTTTTTATACTTTTATAAGATAGTTAACTTGGTTTACTACACAAATAGCTTCAAATATTTTGAAATGCTAAACTTGAAAAAATAGAATCAATGTGCGAAAATTCAACTAAACCTATGTTTAATTTAGACACCGCTCTAAAATGACTATGAATACGCCTAATTATGTACACTAGTAGCAGTGATGCCAGATCGTGGGCGAATGCCCTTTTTGTGGGCGTTTTGTATGGAAAAAAAAGCTAGAATGGCGAAAGGGCATCTTGATGACTCTCAGTACAAAACAAGGGCATTTCCATATTTCAATCATTTTTATAAATTATTTATTATAAAATATTTTTATAAAATATTTTTGTACTTTAATGCATCCATTCTTCCATAATTATTCAAACTTTTAAATTTTGAAGCAACCCATTTCAATTTGTTTACTAGAATGCACTCATTTTCAATTTTCCAAACGTCAAAAAATGTCAAGCGAACTGTTGTCGTTGTTTTGTTGTTAGGCGTAGATTATTTTTCATTGCACGGATGCGTGGATTGCTCTTTTCTTTTCCTGTTTAGGAATTTCACTGGCTGGTAAATTGATAATACGTTAAAGTTCATACAATATTGTTTATTATTATTTTGTTCTAATGTCTGAAGAAAAGGGAAGTAAGAAACGTTTCCAGATGTCCTGGCAAGAGGATCTCAAATGCCTTTAGTTTATAACATCATTTTTAGTATAAAACATTATGTTAAGGTACCCATATTTTTACTATGATTTGATTTTTTAATTAAAATAATTTCTTGTGCTACATCGTGGGCATTTGTAGTTAGCTGCGTGAACGAAAAGGGCATTTTCGTTGATTTGTGTGGGCATGCCAACTGAAAAAGTCTGGCATCACTGTCTAGTAGTGCCCAGTGGTCGAAATTCGACCATTCTCTATACACTTCAATAAAAAAAGATTCTAACCCACTGAACAACGTACCTGAATTGTTGTTGTAATGCCCTGCAAAATATCGTACACTCCGCCAAGACCATCCTTATTGCATGCCTAATGGCTAAAACAGATGTGCAGCGAGTCTGCACGCATCTCTGCATGCAGAGCTGCACACGAAACACATGTGCATAGTTTCTGACATTCGTGATGTATATTTATGTCAAACCAATACAAGAAAGCATAGCGTTGCCGAAGTCACACAATAGTGTTGGAATGAGATTTTCTTCGTTAGACGATGGCAACGCCGGCTTCATGGATTCTCAAACAAAAATCACCAACACAAACAAATTTTTTGAAAGAATGGCGGGTGATGTCCATATGAGTAATGCCAAATAGCAATTATTTAGAAATTTTTGTTTTTCAGTTGTGGCTGCAATGAAACTAGGCAGCAAATTTAGAAATAGAGACATCGTGCAGCGCTGCGCTGCATGCAGACTTTGAGTGAATCTGCTCCCATAAGAACCTGTGTAATTTAATTTCGCTGCATGGAAAAAGCTGCACATCTGTTTTAGGCATAATGTCTTAAACAGATGTGCAGCTTTTTCCATGCAGCGAAATTAAATTACATAGGTTCTTATGGGAGCAGATTAACTCAAAGTCTGCATGCAGCGCAGCGCTGCACGATGTCTCTATTTCTAAATTTGCTGCCCAGTTTCATTTCAGCCACAACTGAAAAACGAAAATTTTTAAATAATTGCTATTTGGCATTACTCTTATTGACATCACCTGCCATTATTTCAAAAAATTTGTTTGTGTTGGTGATTTTTGTTTAAGAATCCATGAAGCCGACGTTGCCACCCTGCCATCGTCCAACGAAGAAAATCTCATTCCAACACTATTGTGTGACATCGGCAACGCTGTGCTTTCATGTATTTGTTTGACATAACTATGTATCATGCATGCCAGAAACTATGCACATGTGTTTCGTGTGCAGCTCTGCATGCAGAAATGCGTGCAGACTCGCTGCACATCTGTTTTAGCCATAAGGCACACTGATCACTGATGACTGATCAGGTTCAGGATATAATCGTTTCTACTCTGGCATCTGTCTGTGTGAGCTAAAAATCGCGTCGTTGTTGTTTTTTTTTCGGTTTTTCTTTGTGCTTGCTACGCTACTACTGCACTGACGTCTATTAGAGGGTTGGAATATTGAATTCGCCGCACAAGCGAAAAGTAATGGTGGTGGGGTGAGTTTGCAAGCGCGGTCAGGGGGTGTATACTATATAATAATAATTTAATTGACTTAACGGCAAAATATAAACAAAATAATTAGTTTGGCATAGAGCGATTGCCCATATCTTTGAAAAAAAGCAAAGCAAATATAATATGTTGCCATTAAGACATTCAAAAAGGTGCGGGTAGAAATAACCTTTACGTATTAATATAATGATTTATTGATTGGTACATAAACATTTTAGGAGTGCTTCTAAAAACTAAAACCATCCCAAAATGCGATCATATTTGAAAGTTTGAGCTTTGAGGTTTAATATGAAACCATTTGAAAATTATTTTTAATACACTTTGAGTTGCCGCAAAGAAATTCTATCGCATTTTTTTTTTAAACAGTTTCATTTATAAGGTATGCATCGTACAAAGTTTAATATAAGAGGTCTTTTGAGAAGAATGGACGAAATGAGGAAAACCATTTCTTTGGAATTCTATGTTGCATAAAATATTATAATTTATCGTCATACATATGGTAGATTTTATCAAAACTTAGTTTTCAGGAACCCAAGCAATTTCATTTTTGACCTTAACTCATAGCAAGCACTCGATTCCCACACCTCAATATACACAAAGGGACCTGGCGGTCTCCGGATCAACGAACCGTCAACCAAATTGATCATGTTGCGATAGACGCCAGACATGCTTCCAGTATCCTGGATGTCCGAACGTTCCGAGGTGCCAACATAGACTCGGATCACTACTTGGTGGTAGCTGAAGTACGAATGCGGATATCCATGACGCCACAACAACGAGCGGATGCTGTGAAAAGATTTAACGTCGCGAGGTTAAAATCGCAAGAGACCGCAGGACTTTTGCAGACCACGTCTCTCTAAACCTCTCAGCAAGCCCGCCACCAACATCATCTGCAGATGACAAGTGGAAACACTGCCAAAGTGCCATCAGGAGCGCCGCCACTGAGGTGCTGGGTTTCACTAGGCCACCACAACGAAACCCCTGGTTCGATGAAGAATGCAGGCTGGCGCATGCAGCAAAGAATGAGGCCTACCAATCAATGCTGCAAACTAGAACCAGAGCTGCTGAGAGAACAGCCCGGGAGCTCTACGGGCAAAAACGAAGGGAGGAACGCCGACTTCTCAGGAGAAAAAAGAGAGAGCATGCGAAGTCTATTGGGGACTGTAGCGGCAGGGGGCATGTTCGAAAGTTCTACCAAAGGGTTAGGCAATCTACCCAGGGTTACAAGGCTAGAACGGAAGACTGCCGAGATGAGAATGGGAATATGGTGGTAGACACGCAGTCCGTGCTAAGGATCTGGAAACAGCACTTTTCTAGGCTGCTAAACGGCGAACATGACCAAAACTCCGCTGTTAGACAGAATACCCCATTCAACCTGGACGATGATGGTCAGCATTTCCGTCCACCCGACCTTAATGAAGTGCGGTTAGCGATTTCCAAGCTTAAAGCGTACAAAGCTGTTGGTGCGGATGGCCTGCCAGCCGAGCTATTCAAAGCAGGGGGAGATGACTTGGTAGGCAGTGTACACCAACTTATCTCCAAAATTTGGTCGGATGAAAGTATGCCCGATGAATGTAAACTTGGTATAGTGTGCCCCATCCACAAGAAACGAGATGCTCTGACCTGTGCCAACTACAGAGGTATAAGTCTCTTAAACGTCGCATACAAAATCTTGTCATCTGTACTGTGTGATCGCTTAAAACCGTTTGTCAACGATCTAATCGGCCCATATCAGTGTGGTCTTAGGCCCGGCAAATCAACCGTCGATCCAATGTTCACACTCCGACAGATTTTGAAAAAAAACCCAGCAGTTTCAAATCGATACAAACCATCTCTTTATCGATTTCAAAGTCGCATATCGTCGCCCTAGTGACACAAAAACGTATTTCAATATTTGCTAATTTTCAGGAGAGACGATTTTGTGATTTTTTTTACCGTTTTTTATTTTTATAAGTTCCATGAATACTTTTATAAGGTTAACTTTTAAAAACTTCAAGATTAACATGCTAGCTATGGAATACATAAAATATTCTTCATATTGTTCGTGGTTTAAGAGATATTTTATTCAATAAAGTGTAAAGGTATACTGTTACGTTTATGTGCCTCAAACGATAATCATTACTTTTACCCTTTTTGTTTTGTTACGTTTTTGAATAAGATTATAATTTTCAAAAATAACTTTCTCATTTATTTAATTTTATTAATTTTTTTCTTGTAATATAAGTACATAAGGCATTTAAATCAAGTTATCATTTTTGTCATCCAAATCAGAAGTTTTTAACGATTTGTAGAAATCGTTGTAGTGTCTAATTTAAATTAATATAGCATATATTTAAAGAAAACACTTGTTTTTTCCACAAATCTAATTTTATTTATTTAGTTTTGCGATAGGCTAACGCCTTTCGTCTTCATGAGGACATCATCAGGGCACTCGTGATAATGATGTCCTCATGAAGACGAATCGCGTTGACCTATCGCAAAACTAAATAAATAAAATTAAATTTGTGGAAAAAAAAACAAGTGTTTTTTTTATATATGTTTTATTAATTTAAATAAGACAATATGTTGACTAAATAAATTTCCACCATGTGCTTAACCCTCATCTATCGAGTATATTATACCCTTGATACAAATGTCCAACAAATCACTATATTGTATATATTTAGTTAATTTTGGTTCCTTGATTGCCGCCGAATTACTTGTACAACTCTCCCAGATCCTAGTCATACTTAAAAAATATGTTATTTGTATCAGTTTTTCTATGCTGCTGCCAAGATATTTTTAGCCAAGTAACATTATTCTCTTCGTTACCTTACGATTTTTAATCAAAGATTTTTAAGAAAGTGGAAAAGGACGACCATTTTCTTATGAAGTTGGTAAAGCAAAGAACCATCATTTTAAAGAACCATAATTTTGAGTATATCGAAAATTATTCTGACAATTGCCAATTTACAATAATTGCACACCTAATAAAGGAAATTAAAATTGAATACAAGCCCCATATTTTTCCGTTATGGAACATTTACTATCACAATAATCTTTTTTGAATCGAAAAAAAAAATGCTCCCATAATTGTTTGCTTTGTACTTGCAAAAACATGGTATGAATCAAAAGAATCTGATCCGAAGGAAGAAAGATTAATAGTCTTACGCAAGACTGCTGCCATTATTGTGAAAGACGTTCGGACAGAAAAGTACGAGACCTATAATTAACGGTGGTGTGGAAATGTGTTGAGTCGTTTCCGCCATGTCTTTGTGTTGAGCGAGTTCCCGGCCATGATCTATTCGTCGTACGTACAAAAGTTTTAGGAAATTTAGTCTTCTACAACTTTGCCATTTAAACGTGTCACTTATTTTTAATAAAAAGGATCCAACAGTTTAAAAAACCAGGGGAAATCTCCTAATTTGTATCACCTTTTGCTTATTATTAGAAATAAATAATTATTTTACAGAAAAATTGTCTAGACAAAATAGGTAGAAAATTTAATTATCTATAAATTTGCTTATACCAAAAGTGCGAGAAATGCAAAATACGCCTTCAAATCGAAAAAAAACACAAAATCCAAAATTCCGGGAACACACCATATCTAACTCTTCTAAATACCCAACAGCAATAAGTCATATATTGTTGAAAAGGTTATTGCGTTCTTTTTTTTTACTATAAGGCCATAAAGCTGTAAGCCATGGGGCTCAAAAGATATTTGGAAAAAAACACGTAGTTAGAAGAGTACACAATGAGGAAATGCATTATTGAAGTTGTTGTTTCTTTGAAGGGGAATATCTCTTGAACCCCATGACTTAGAGCTTATTGGCCATATAACTAAATGATGCAATTGCAATTACCTTTTCAAAAACGTATGACACATTACTGTTGAGTCGGTTGGCCATTTCTAACGAAGAATTGCACTGTTATACCATTTGCCAATTTTCAGGCCTAAATACCTCTCAAACC
Organism: Melangyna quadrimaculata; assembly: GCA_949320155.1. Taxonomy (NCBI): domain Eukaryota; kingdom Metazoa; phylum Arthropoda; class Insecta; order Diptera; family Syrphidae; genus Melangyna; species Melangyna quadrimaculata. The sequence continues at coordinate 453,166,146 of OX439483.1, read as the reverse complement.
CCATGGTATACATCTTAACGGCTTTCAAAAAATAAAGTACATGCTTTATACTTTATATCGATATATGTCACATTTCTGTTGAGTAGGTGCAGCAGCTTCCAATGCGGAATTGCATTATTGCTTTTTTATAAATTTTTGCCAAATGCCTCCCAAACCCCACTACCTACACTTTATCGGTTCTATACAAAAATTAAGTACACGCAATAACCTTTTCACTGACGTATCACACATCACTGTTGAGTTGGTAGACCATTTACCAATGAGGAATTGCTTTATTATTGTTTTTGATGCTTTGAAGCCAAATACCACACGAGCCCCACGGTTTGGAGCTTAATGGCCATATAATGAAATGAAGCACATGAAATAACCTTTACAACGATGTATGACAGATAACTGTTGAGTTGGTAGACCAGTTGCCAATAAAGAATTGCATTATTTCTTTTTTTTGCCGTTTTTGATGGCTTAATAACTTTTTATCACCATGATGTACATCTTAACGACTATATAACAAAATTAAGTCAACGTAATAATCTTTTCAACGATGTATAACACTTTACTGTGGATGGTAATACAAGGTCCAAATGAAGAGTTGCATTACTGTCATTTTCGGTGATTTGAAGAGCAATATTTTTTGAACCCCATGGTTAAGAGCCTTACGTCCATATAATTAATTGATGTACACGTCATTACCCTTTCAAAGACATATGACAGTTTACTGTTGAGAAGGTAGACCACTTTGCCCATTCTCCTTTCTTTTTCAAAGTTTTGAGTTTGGAAATTAATTTTTCAAAAACTGTTGATTAAAATAACATTACTTAAAAAACGGATTCAAGAATGGGTTTCTAGGCTTAAGATAAGCTATAGGAGAATATTGTGGGTGTTACCTTTCTTTTTCAAAAGTGTTGTTTCTACCTTAAGTCATTTTTTTATAGTTTCCCCTCCTATCTTAACGGCGGTATATAGACGCCCCCTTCCGGTATGATTGTCCTATTATTTTGGCCTACACGGTTCATTGCGTTGATGCATTTATGTCAACCATTCTTTATTTTCCACTATACTGTTTTATAATACTACTTGTTATATTTTTTTTTTATCACTAAATTTTGAAATGCTGTTTTTTGGAAACCATTTGGTCTACAGCAAAGTATAGGTTGCTTTCAAATCGTAGAACAATTTTTTTTTTAATATTACTTCTTTAGAACTTAAACCGCCAGTAACTGAACAAATCGCTGTTTTTTTTCATTTTTGACCATGAAGCGGTTTGCCGCTCGAGGTCGAAAACTTAGGTTATTTACTAGGCCAATATTCTGAACAACTTATCAATAAATCAGAAATACCAGATTTGACGCATACGTGAATGTATATATTTACTGTACTAAAAGTGTTTTGTGCATTTTTATTATTTTGGGTTTATTTCAGTTAATTCCGCAAAAACATGATTCAATTAACTGCGGGAACTCCAGGTTAGTATGTTAAGTAGATTCATTTTTTCAATAATGTAACGCGAGAAGTTATTGCTTCGATTAAGAACGGATTTTCCACCTTGAACTAAATCAAGTTTAAACCAAAGCAAAATGTAACATCAACAATTAGCTGAAATATTTTGTATGGAGGTGAGGTCAAAGTTAATTACTAATATCCCATCACATAGGTAATAAAGATTTGCACTGAACTCATATAAATATTTTCGTTTACAATGAAAAGGGTTAAAAGTATCGGATTAATCAGGTTTAAAAAGTTAAAATACTAATTAAGTTAATTTGTTGGCAAAAATCCAAACCCTGTTTTCTTACAATAAATACAAACAAATTAAATCAAAATCTTCTTGACTGCGTCTTTACAGTTGAGTGTAACAAGCGCAAATATTTCATGTGTACATAAGTCCATAGAATTAATTAAATATATACTTATTGACACGTTTAGTCCACTTTTTATACACATAAAAAGATGTTTATAGCATGGAATTCTCAAATGTTTTACCGCAGACGCACACCACACCAATTTCCTGTTATTTTTGCATGCACCCAGATTACAGAATCCGATGAATTGCTTCCGACAATTTTGTTCAGTTTTTCTATAAGAGAATCCGTTGTAAAAAATTGCAGGAATGTCGGTAACGTAGTTTGATTATGAAATACTCAGCCCATCTGCATTGCATATAAATTTTGACATATCAAATCCGCACCCAAGTCGTTGCGAATCGAGTCAACTCCCCGGGAATAAAATTTTGCGGATTCTGTAATCGACATAATTATTATCATTTTTTTATCGTGTCATGATTAAATAGCATGGTGCATTAAAAGATGAATTTTCTAACCATTTTGCCAAAACATTGACGCCATGAAGCATAATGGATGTTTTTTTTTTTTTAATTTAATTTTAGGACAATCAAATTTTATTATTTTAAATAGGGCTGGCTAGACTACGTATGCCGATATCTATGACGCGACAACGCAGAGCAGATGCTGTGAAAAGATTCGATGTCGAGAAGCTTAAATCGCAAGAGACCGCCAGAACTTTTGCAGACCACGTAGCTCTTAATCTCTCAGGAGTTCCGCCACCAGCATCAAGTGCAGAGGACCAGTGGAAACACTGTCAACAAGCCATCAGAAGTGCCGCCTCTGATGTGCTGGGTTTCACTAGGCGAATACAACGAAACCCCTGGTTCGATGAAGAGTGCCGGCTAGCGAATACAGCTAAGGACGAGGCCTACCAGGCAATGCTGCAGACTCGAACAAGAGCTGCTGAGAGAATAGCCCGGGAGCTCTACGGGCTGAAACGAAAAGAGGAACGACGACTTCTCAGGAGGAAAAAGAGAGAGCACGAGAAGCGGGCGGTAGAGTCTATTGAGGGTTGTAGCGGTAGGGGAGATGTTCGAAAATTTTATCAGAGGGTAAAGCGATCCACCCAAGGATACAAGACTAGAACGGAAGCCTGCCGAGATTAGAGTGAGAATATGGTATTAAACATACAGTCAGTGCTGAGGATCTGGAAAGAACACTTCTCTAGACTGCTTAATGGCGAAACCAGCCAAGATGCCGCTAATAGGCAGAACGCTCCATTCAACTTGGACGATGATGGCCAAGAGTTCCGTCCACCCGACCTAACCGAAGTTCGGCTGGCGATATCCAAACTTAAGTCGTACAAGGCTGCAGGTGCGGATGGCTTACAAGCCGAACTATTTAAATCAGCGGGAGATGAATTGGCTAGGAGCATACACCAGCTCATCTGCTAAATTTGGTCGGAGGAAAGTATGCCCGATGAATGGAACCTCGGTATAGTGTGCCCCATCCATAAAAAGGGAGATGTTCTGAAATGTACCAACTACAGAGGAATTAGTCTCCTAAACGTCGCTTATAAAATCTTGTCGGCCATCCTGTGTGACCGCTTAAAACCTTTTGTCAACGATCTGATCGGCCCTTATCAGTGCGGTTTTAGGCCGTCAACCGTCGATCAAATGTTCACACTCCGACAGATTTTAGAAAAATCCCGGGAATTCCCGATCGATACACACCACCTTTTTATCGATTTTAAAGTCGCGTATGATAGCGTGAAAAGGGACGAATTATACAGAGCCATGTCGAGTCTCGGCATCCCTGCCAAACTCGTCCGCTTGTGCAGGATGACGATGGAAAAATCTGGCTGCTCCGTCAAAATTGGTAAGAACAACACCGATTTCTTTGATGTTGAGAAAGGATTGAGGCAAGGCGACGCGTTATCATGCAACCTATTCAACATCGTTCTTGAAGCCATTGTACGCAACGCACATGTCAACACCAGCGGTAAAATCTATCAAAAGTCCGTTCAATTGCTTGCATATGCGGATGACATAGACATTGTCGGCAGAACGAAGCGAGCTGTGGCAGGGGCATTTGCGAGCATTGAATCGGAGGCGGCTAGAATGGGATTGGCGGTTAATGAGGACAAGACGAAGTATATGCTGTCATCGAGAGAGGAATCTCAACATCGTCGACTCGGGCAAAATATCACGATGGACAGATATAACTTCGAAGTTGTCAAGGACTTTGTCTACCTGGGCTCCACTATTACATCGCAGAATGACATCAGTGCAGAGATCAAGCGAAGAATTACTCTTGCCAACCGCTGTTTCTTCGGTCTAAGAAGGCATTTAAGTAGTAAGGCCCTCTCTCAGAGAACCAAGGAGACTTTATACAAAACCCTAATCATCCCGGTTCTGCTTTATGGGTCAGAAGCATGGACGCTGAAAGATTCGGATAAAAATCTGCTAGGGTGCTTTGAGAGGAAGATTCTTCGTGTGATTTTCGGTCCGGTGTGTATCGAAGGAGTATGGAGGAGAAGATTCAACGACGAGCTATACGGGCTATACAGCGACGTTGACCTGGTCAAAAAGCTGAAAATACAGCGGCTGAGATGGCTGGGGCACGTGGAGCGTATGGACAGCAACGCACCTGTCCGACGAGTCTTCGAATCCAACCCCGATGGGGTACGCAGCAGAGGAAGAACCCGTAACAGGTGGCGCAATCAAGTGAATGACGACATCAAGGCACTCGGTGTGCGCAACTGGAAGCGGCTAGCTAGGGACAGAGCTGGCTGGAGGGGCTTGTTAGTTGAGGCCGAAGCCCATCCTGGGCTGTGAGCGCCATCAAAAGTAAAGTAAAGTAAGTTAACTTTGATATATGGTGAAATTTTGTCTAAAATGATCGGGCTATGACATGAAAATTAGTTGTAGACAAAAAAACATAATTGACAAAAAATGTGCAGGTCAAACGGTAAAAGCTTATTTCTTATTTCAATAGGAAACGTATGTTGATTCAAATTTCTAGAGTGTGTCATAGAAACGTAACGCCGCATACGTTTGTTTGCTTCGATGTATTTTGAAAAAAATGTTGATACGGCAAGTGCTAACTTCTAAGCTACTTCACTTAGGACCAGTTTGTTCACAGCTGATTATTTTTAATCCATGATAAGTGGAGCTGTGAAATCCTCAAATGTGTTTGTTGATTAAAGTTTGTTTAAAAAATTCGAAGTATGAGTTGCTAATCATGGATTTCACTAATCAGCCTATTTTGGTTGATTAGCGTTAGTTAATTAAAGCCTATGAAAGTCACATACTAAATTTAACCCACTGTGAACAAACTGGCCCTTAGAGGCACAATTTTTTGCCACAACATAGAATGCTATATTTTAAGAAAGGTGGCATACCCAGTCCAAAATCGTAAAAAATTTAGTTACGTTCTTGAGTCACTAGGGCGACGATATGATAGCTCGGCATCCCTGCCAAGCTCGTCCGCCTGTGAAGGATGACAATGGAGAAATCTCGCTGCTCCGTCAAAGTTGGTAAGAACACCACCGAACCCTTTGATGTCGAGAAAGGTTTGAGGCAAGGCGACGCGTTATCATGCAAACTGTTTAACATCGTTCTTGAAGCAATTGTACGCAACTCGCAAGTCTGTAATGAGCTGTAAATGAGGACAAGACGAAGTATATGCTATCATCGAGAAAGGAATCTCAACATCGTCGACTCGGGCAAAATGTCACGATGGATAAGTACAACTTCGAAGTCGTCAAGGACTTTGTCTACCTGGGCTCCACTATAACATCGCAAAATGACATCAGTGTAGAGATCAACGTAGAATTACTCTTGCCAACCGCTGTTTCTTCGGGCTAAGAAGGAATTTGAGTAGTAAAGCCCTCTCTCAAAGAACCAAGGAGATCTTATATGAGACCCTAATCATCCCGGCCCTGCTGTATGGGGCAGAAGCATGGACCCTGTCAAAAACGGATGAGAATCTGCTTGGGTGCTTTTCTACGGGTGATTTTCGGCCCAGTCTGTATCGATGGGGTATGGAGAAGAAGATTTAACAACGAGCTTTATGAGCTTTACAGCGACGTTGACCTGGTCAAAAAGCTTAAAATACAGCGGCTGAGATGGCTGGGACACGTAGAGCGTATGGACACCGACACGCACCAGCCCGACGAGTCTTCGTCTCTACCCCTGATGGTATGCGCAGCAGAGGAAGACCCCACCTAAGGTGGCGCACACAAGTGGAAAACAACCTCAACCAACTTGGAGTGCGTAATTGGAGGCAGCTAGCTAGGAACCGAGCTGGCTGGAGGGGCTTGTTGGTTGAGGACGTAGTCCACCCTGGACTGTGAGCAGTGGCGGATCCAGGGTGGTGGCTATAGGAGCTAAAGCCCCCCCAAAGGCGGTTCTTAAAATTGATTGAAATATAGAAATCAGGAGTCAGAAAAAATAACGAGGCTGGGGCTACGCAATTTATATGCTACGTATTTTTTTCTAAGCCCCAAATTAATTAGGTTGGGGCAGAATTCTGAAGGGAATCGTACAAAAAACAAGTTCGGGGCTACAGATAATTGACAGAAAATTGAGACGAAAAAAAAAAACAGCTCGCGAGTAGGGCTTGACAAGAATTGGATAAAAAAACGTGGTCGGGGCTAAGCAAATAATTCCTTTAAAACTTACCTTATTCCAGAAAATGTTTGCCCTTGACTCAAGGGACTGTCAAGTCTAAGTTGAGGCTAAAGCTTAAAGAGATAATTGAAAAAAAAACGGGGTCGGGACTTTACAATTAACATGCCAAACGAAAAAATAATTCACCCTATGAACTTGGCTAACTTTGCAAAAAAACAAATTGGGGCTAAAACCCGTGAAGAATTTGGGAACAACAAATCAAAATCTGAGGTTTCTTTGGCCACTCAGAAAATCATGCGTGTGAATATTTGCAGTCCCTCTAGAATGACGTACTAATTTACTGACAGATTTTTTTTTGCTGGTGGTTCAAAGCTTGACGTGGCTGAAAATTGAAGGTATATACATTTTTTTTTCTATCTCTACTTAAAAATATTTTAAATGTTAAATACTACAGATGTTATTGTATGTAATATTGAAATCATTTTAAACCGGGGATAGAAGCTGATATAAATGCACACAAAACAAGACTATTCTAAAAGGAACAGTGGGAATGCCAAAATTCAATTATTTATATAAAATATATATAAATATACTAAAACTTTTTTATATTTGTTATGTATAAATTATAAAAATATATAAATTATAAAATAAAATCAACATCGTCACAATAGTTAAAATAATTTGTTCTTCAAGGGAAGCGTTTTTCTCTTTTCACTCTCACAACGAATGTTACATTTCCTCGTCACTCGAAAACAAAAAAAAAATAATTTCAAATAGAAAGAAATATAATAATTTATTATTATTATAAAATGGCAGTTATCAATAAGATTTTAGAATGATTTTTACGATCAAGTGTTCTGAATACTGCTCTGATAGACCAAGACCCTACAGCAAATTTTGGGAGTGGATTGCTAACCAAAATATGAGTATGATGGTTTGTAGGTGCATATATCGCGGTATCAAAAACAACCGTCTGGCAGGTTTCTTTTTCAGCCTTTGGCGGGGTTGGGAGTTTGAAAATAGCGATTTTCCAGTTTATTTTTTCATAGGTATTACCACTTCAATAAATTTAAAAAAATAAATTTAAAAAATATATAATGTGATGCTCTGTCATTTTCTTTAAGTCAAAACGTCAAAATCTTGGCAATCTGACCATTAGAACTCAAGATATTAGGTTTTTAAGTGAACCTTAATCGATTTTTTTTGGAGACTTTGTTTTGTTGATTTTTTGTGTTTTATAATTCTCCAAGAAAAAGACGATAAGGTCCTCTTAAAAACCTTATATTTTGAGTTCTATTGGTCGAATTGCCAAGATTATGACGTTTTGACTTAATGACAACATCACATAATATATTTTTTTAATTTATTGAAGTGGTAACACCTCTGACAAAATAAACTGGAAAATCGCCATTTTCGAATCCCCATCCCCGCAAAAGACTGAAAAAGACAACCTGCGATATATGCACCTACAAACTATCATACTCATATTTTGGTTATCAATCCACTCCCAAAATTTGCTGCCGGCTCTTAGGCTATGAAGTTTAAATGGCAGAATACATTCGTTTAACTAAAACTACAGAATTATCTAAGTTCAAGGTTTACTTTGAAACCGAATCAAGTGCTGAACTTAAGTTTAAACATAAATTGTAGTTTAACTTGTGAAACTGGCCATTAATGTCTCAAACTGGATCTACCAAGCCCCCCCACTGCCTAATCCTAGATCCGCTACTGACTGTGAGCGCCATCTAAACTAAACCTTTGCTCCACTTATTTGTACGTTTCGCCAATCTATAGATGGTATTTTTTTTTAACTAAAAATAAAAGATGGTATAGTCACATCATAAATAATAATGATACAAATAATTGTCTAGATAATATGTGCACATGCACGAGTACCACCTGTTAAACATACATAGCTGATGAAGATGATTAACAATAAGTATTCATTTCACGAAGTCAAAAATCATTTACACATTAATCAATTAAGAATCTTATGTGATTAAAAAAAAACATACTTTATTTAAAGCTCCAAAGTCCAAATAAAAACCAAAGTCCTGAAATTGCAGATTAAGAGTATAAAAAGAAACAATTAACACAAGGCGCGTGCAATCTCTCTTTTCGGTCGCGTGCAAATCAAAATGTTTATTTGGCATTCAGTACAAGAACGCTAAGCAATTCCGTGATATCTCATACATATTTAGCAAAAAAGACAATAAAATTTTTACTGTTTCACCAGGATTAAAATTTGAAAATTATAATATCAATTTATCTCAAAATAGATATTATGTGACTAACTTATCAAGTTGAAGGAACTTAGAATGTTACATCATATTAAAAGCGTGTTTTTGAATCGCTTTAAATCTTGTTCTTTTTTTTTTTAATAATAATAACTACAGGAGTTAGGTTTATTAAAATTTTGGACTAAAGGTTCTTAGGTGATTCCATAGAGGATTTTGTTTAGCTCCAAAAACATCCCTTCTAGCTATACAACCATTTTAAAAAAAGTAATTTATCTCAAAAACCGCTCTGACGATTTTGATACAAAAAAATACAGATTAATTTGATTTCAAACGCAAAGCCACCCCCCCCCCCCCCCGCCGTACATTCATCGACAATTTCTAACTGTTAAAGTTACAAGGTTACAAGTTCGTGCGATTAAGTCATTAGTCATGCATTTTATTTAATTATACGGAAGTGTTCTTTTTGCAGTTTCTCAAACAATATGAAGGTACGTGCTATGAATGTCAAATGACTGCCGAAAATGACAGAACGATTTTAAAATAACTAAAATTAGATTAGAAGATTTACATATTTATGTATATTCAAAATATCCATCACTTTTGTATGAAAATTTCATTTCCTCTTCTACTGAGTACCAAACTTTAATATAAATGAAGTATTATAATTTATTTAAATAAAAAACCGACTGTCGTCTCCATTTACAAATGAAATGGGAAAAATATGCTAACTTTAACATGCGAAGTGGTAAATAAGTTAATTAAAAATACCGAAGATAACTGTTTGAATATATTAATTGACAATAAGTATAAATGTTCACGAGTTGTAAGATCATTATACTCGTACAAAAACATAAACATAAACAAAAATATGATTTTATAAATTCCAGGATGTAGACAACTGATAAAATGTCATTACTTCTGCCATATTTTAGCAATTGGCAGACAAAGTAGTCTTTTAATGACAAAAGATTAGTAGGTTTACACTAGTACGGTGGCGGATCAATGGAGGTGGCTATAGGGGCTAGAGCCCCCCACAGCTGATTCATAAAATTGATTGAAATATAGAAATCAGTACATTACAACGTAAATCGTTTTATATTCATCTAAAATATTGCTAAGCAGTGACGGATGATAAGATAGTCAGACAAAATAACGAGGCTGGGACTAAGCAGTTTGAATGTTATGTATTTTTTTTCCTAAGCCCCAAAGGAATTAGGTTGGGGCTAAAGCCTCAAGGGAATTATACAAAAAACCAAGGTCAGGGCTACGAATAATATTAACAACGACATATAATTGGGAATAAACAAAAAACAGTTCAGGACTAGGGCTTAAAAAGAATTGGACAAAAAAAACGTGGTCGGGGTTAGGCAAATAATTCCCTTAAAACTTACCTTATTCCAGAAAGCTTTGGGGCTTGACTCAAGGGACTGTCAAGTCCAAGTTTGGGCTAACGCTTGAAGAGAATTCGAAAAACGGGGTTGAGTCTTAGAGCCTCGTATTATTTTTAAAAATTAAATAATTTGAAGTGCTAATATAGGTACAGTCTTGATCTATTCTTCTAGTGAGTATTAGGAAACAAGAATAAATAATTTCACAGTGCTCAAAATTTCATTTGTATAAACATTTTTTCGTTTGTTCAAAGCTTCCTTAAATTAAATTATGAGTTTGTATGCCGCATGTTCTGAAAATATAACTTTGAGAAATGTTCCAGAACAAAAGTGGCGTGTTTGTATGTCCTCTACAAGATCAATCATATACCCATTTATAATATCTAACAAACACATTTATTCGCCATTCTTATTACACAAAACTTTTTTTTTTAATTAAATTATTAAAAAAAAGTTGGGCATATAAGCGGGTTTTACTTTAAAATGGTTTGAACTTTTATATTAAATCTTATTATTATTATATAATTATTACTATTTATTATTTTAATTGAAATTTTATTTTATTTATTTATTTATATCTTTATTAACAAGTAAGTTAATTACAATGCTAATATAATAAGCTGAGCTTTAGCTACCAGGACAGGACTACCAGCTCGAATTAAGTGTAAATAAAAATAATATAATAAAATTCAAATATAATAATAAAACAAATATATAATTTCATTATAATTAGTTTTAAATATTTTTAAATATCGTTTTCCATTTTTAGTTTACAAATTAGTTTGTATGTTAGGTTGATGTTTTCTTCAGATGGGTTTTTGAGTAGGATCAGTAAGGATGAGTTTGGGAGTAATATTTTTGAGACATCTTTGATTTTGGTACACGCGTGGCCCAGGTGTTTGATGGTGGCTATTTCGTTTTGATCGCATAGATGACAGTTTGCAGGATCAGATTTTGTCATAAGATGGCCGTGCGTGGTATTTGTGTGACCCATTCGAAGCCGAAGGTATATTTTGATTTTTTTCCATGAGCATTGTGTGGGGTAGATGGTCCTTTCAGCGATTGGGTTGATCTCTGAGTAATGGTGTCTATATTGCATCCAATCTTCAAAAAGTTTTACGTCCCAATAACGTTTTAGTTCTTTTTTCGTGTCTTTGTTGTTTGGGACGTAAAAGGTAGTCAGTGGTTCACTGGTTGTTGATTTTGCGGCTTTATCTGCTGATTCATTGCCTTTTATCCCAACGTGCCCAGGGATCCACATGAGTTTGATGTTGTTTCGATTGCCAGTCAGTTTGTTGCGGATAATTTCCGGGAAGAGTGATCTGTTGTCAACGTTACAGACTGCTTCTAGCAGGGAAAGACTGTCCGTGCAGATTATTGTTTTTTTCGAACCTGAGATTTCGATTGCCTTTAGAACCGTCATAGCTTCGGCTGAGAAGACTGAGGCAGAATCTCTAAGAAGTCCTTTCGATAGTATAGTTCCTTCTTGGGTGGGACTGCAAAAGCTGTCCCAATATCATTTTTGGATCCATCAGTAAAAACAAAATTGAATTTGCATTGTTTTTCGGTCTGCATTATTTCAAGGAAACTCTGTTTGTACTGTTCATTTGAGGTTGTCGTTTTTGATAGACACTTGAGTTGGGTATTTACACAATCTCTTGACAAGGTCCAAGGTGGTTTGGAGGCAGGTCGTATATTATTATTCAGAATTGGGATATCCATTTGTTTTGAAAACCTTATAGCATTGTAGAGGGTAGACAGTGTTTTAGGTATTTTTTTGCGACTTAGACATTGCTTAGCGTCGATTGCGATCAGAGATCTTTCAGTTGTATTTAACCTTTGAATAAGGAGAGATGTGAGGTGTTGGACTCTTTGCTCTATGGAAGGAAGACCAGCTTCCGTTAAAATAATTTTAATAGGTGTAGTTCTAAATGCTTTAAGGCTTAGTCGTATGGCGGTATGGTACTGGGGTTTTATTATATTAAGTGAAGATTTTGACCACTTTCCATAAATACTTATTACATAGTCGATTTTGGCAAGTATGGTCGATCTTGTAATACTTAAAAGAGAGTTTATGTGAACTAAACTATTTTTAGATGATAAATACTTAATAATATTAGGTCTGGAAGCTAAGCTATCATATTCTCGTAAATATAAGCGGGTTTTACTATACTAAGTTTTTAACATTATATAAAATACTAATTTCTATAACAATTTATTAATATTTGAAATGTTTTTACTCTGTGTTTATATATTTTTACAAATAATATTCCAATTTTTTTTGTCCAATTTTGGTTTTTTGAAATTTAAAAAAAATTGAGTTGAGAGCGTTAATTTTTGAATTGTAAACTTTTTCTAAATTTAATTTCCTAAATTAAAAAAAAAAAAAAAATCATCAAAATCGGTTCAGGTTCCCCGGGTTTTTGAATAAAATGCTATCTAGCCTCCACTAATAGTTTACAAGAAAAATAACAGAACTAAAAATACATATGCAGGTTTATGACTTCATCGTGGGCTATAGAGGTCTTGTTTATATTTGTTTAAAATTCTATCAGATGCAACGTATCGAGTGTGAATACACTCTTCTTCAGCCCTGTCAAAATTAACTTAAAGGCCCAAGATTTACGGAGTGGTGAGGGATAGCGAATCGGCCACACCATCAGCGGAATCTCTGAGAAAGGTAGGTAGATGTTAGGGATTAAGAAAATTTAGCATGAAAGTTTTTTTTATGTACCGAGGTGAGGTTCAGCGGCGGGGCAAGATCCCCCATTTCCGGCGAGCTAAGCCGTTCTCCGCCAGCATGCCACGCCCCGTCCGCTAAACATTCAGACCCTTCCGTTTCCTATCCAATCCTATATCCGACATCCGGTTAAGCTAGTTAGCATTTGCTCATAATCCAGGAAATAAATTGGGTTCTTCCGCTGCCGGCCTGATCCAGTTCCTTTTTCCAAATCCATTTAACTTTCCTACTCTCAAATCATACCCCTAGGTCCCCTCCCAATTGCCCCGTTACAAGTTTTATTATCTTTAAAATCTCTAAATATCTTCAAAAAGACGTTTAAAGAATAAATAATTTTTTGAAAATTTTAATTTCAGTCCTGAAAATAAATTCAAATTTTTTTATTATTAAAAGCAACAGCAAATAATGCACTAGAAATCGTAACTATAAATATAAACTGTATACCTAATAAGAGCCGTTCACATCAAAATGTTACAAACATACACCCTTCATGTTCATCTAAGAATTGTAAATCTTAATTGCTTATTTCAAAAAATAATATATATTTTAAAACGTTTAAGAACTTGAAATATGTAAGAAAATCTATATATGATTGAAAGTCTGAACGAATACTATTTTATACTCTTGTAATAAACTGACCATAAATATTACTTTATCTTTCACAATCTGACATCTGAACGTCTATTTACTGTGTTTTCTGTATTTAAAATATGTAACATTTCGATTGTGAAAGATTAAGTAATATTTATGGTCAGTTTATTACAAGAGTATAAAATATTATGTGTTCAGACTTTCAATCAATAGAATAGAAGTTCTAGAATTGCCGGTAAATTTAAAGGTAAGGTACAATGGTAAACTTATGGTACAACTTGGTACAAACAATAAAAACTTTTCTAAGGTTAAGGCAAGCCTGAAGATATCTACGTTGCGTAATTGATCCAGATATGTCTCATGGGTTTTTGGAAACCAGATCAATGAAAAATGTATGAATGGAGTCAGTAGCGGATCTATGATTTGATTTGTGTGTGTGGGGGGGGGGGCTTGGAGATCCAGGTTCAGACTCGTATATTTTTAAATAATAAAATCAGTTTGTCCTAAAATAGTTTTATAATTAAATAATAAAAAAAATAATAACACTGGGTTCGTTTCAGTTTTTTTTAGTGTCACTTGACACAACTGAAATTAATTTTTTGACGATTAAAGACTTTAAACCGGCCATAAGAAAACGACCTGCGTTTTATGTGGGTGAATATGTATGTGGTTGAATACTTAAAAATATTAATACGTTGGACAGGTATTTTTCTGTCTATCAATTTTGTTGTTTTTTTTTTTCAATTAATTTTGTTGCTAAAATTCATTGAGTGAAGTGGCTAGGCCTGGGGAAAACGTCATAGTAGTGAAGATTGACCTATTTAGTTCGAGATATCGGCTGTATAATTTTGTTTAATTTTGTCAGTTAAGGCTATTATTATGAAACCTACATATATATTTTTTTTAGGCACATAAGGATGTATGTACATATGTACAATTGTACGGGAGAGTGGGGCAAGAAGGACCTCGGGGCAAAAAGAACTCCATCTTATATTCAATAATGAGAACTTATGAAGATCCTACTTTTCCAACACATCCCTTAGTTTCATTGACAAACTGAAGTTAGTTGTGGTTTAAATGAAGAAAGTTTGAAAACGGCCCATCTGTTAAAAAAACAACCGCTTTGCAAAACCGATCCAAGACGACAGGTTGAACTTTTCCAAAACTTAGTACATTTTATATTGCTTGTAATCGTTTGTGTTCTTGAAAAATACTGGAAGTAAAGGTAAATAAATAATATTAAAAAAAAAATAAAAATTGTTCTTTTAAAAAACTCCTTGTGGGGTAAATGGAACCAGAACGTCGGGGGGGCAAAACGGACTACCAGTCCGTTTTGCCCCATGACGTACTGTTTCCAATTTCAAATCAAAACAACAAATACCTAAGATAAGTCTGTTTTGCTCCATGACCTACACGAAGATGAAGAAGATCTACTTAGTTCTTATATTACAAATTGACGAGTTTTTCTATTGCGAAAATTGTCTGCAGTGGGAAAATAGAAAACTGACTGCCATTTTAATGAATTTATTTTATGTTTTTTGTTATTTTTTTTTCTTGTTATATTATTTTTTTGTTATTTTTGTTATATATCTGAAACTGATAATAATTTGTTATTAGTCTGAGCCCACAGCAATTTTTGGTTGTGAACAATAGCAAAAATTCCATTTGTTTTAAGATAGGTCCATACTATTCATATGCAAGTATGAAAGTCTGGCATGTCGGGGTTGGGTCCTTTGTATGCAATACTGCATTTAAAATGCAATGTAGGAACTTCAAAATCATATTTAATAAATGAACTAAGTGCCCCAGACATGGCTATAGATTCCAAAATATTTTCTGAAGAGCCAAATGGCTCCAGAAATTTCGACCCACAGAAAAGGTCTTGAACCCCATATTCATATCTAGGGAGCTCAGCTCTTTAATTAAATACAATTTTGAAGTTCCTACCCTTGGTAAATGGGCTTTATGAAAGAAATGCATTTTCAATGCAGCATTACGTACAAAGGCCCCAACCCTGAATATAATTGTTAAATGAAATCAGTGGTTCATTTTGCCCCTTTCAAAGGTCCCTTTTGCCCCGCTAGTGGGGCAAAAAGGACTTTTTAGGTAAGGTTGTATATTTGTGTATATCTCTATATATACTCTTGTTCTACTATTCTGATTGTTTACTTAGATGGAGTTGAAATATTAAAGTATTATTTAAAAAAAAATTTGCTTCTCTTTTATGAATAGAAAAGAAATTAGAAGCGTCTAAAGCTTAAGTGGTGCTTCTTGCCACACTCTACCCTACATACTTATGGTGATGTAACCCAAGATGTTTCAAATAAAAGCCTATGTTAAGTGTACCCTTCAATTCTTCTTCAGCTTTAGCCCCCACTGCATTTTATTCGTAAGATAACATGACCTGAAATGACAGCTTATAAGAGCTCTTCAAATTCTCTTACATAAGCTAAGTTGTTAGGATAAAGTAGTTTTTACATTTAACATGTTAACTGTTAAACCCCAACCCCGTTTTTTCTTCAAATATTATCTCTTCGAACCTAGCCCCAATTTTTCGGACTTGACGGCCCTTAGACTTAAGCCGTAAAAGCTTTGCGGAATTAAAGCTTATTTGTTAAGGAATAAGTTAGTGATATATTTAAGGGCTAGCCCCTTACCCATGTTTTAGGGAATTACCTTTTTTTACGTTTTTTGTATAATCGCACTTTGAGCTTTAGTTCCGAACTCATTTTTCTCATCTAACTTTCTGAGCTTTGTTTAAAAAAAAATTATTTGTTGTGCGCGTTAAACAAAATCCATTTTTTGTAAACCCGAATGGATTTTGCCCGATTCCCTTCAGTCCCATCTCAAACTTTAGGTTATCCAATTCCTTTGGGACTTTGCAAGAAATCTATATAAATTTTTTTTTCTAATTCCCCTCAAACTTATGCAATGCTTTCAAATATTTCATAGAGGAATGTTAGACTCTATTCACGTTGTTATGTATTGCTTTCTTAAATTCAATTAATTTAAAAAATATGCTTTTGGCGGAGCCTTAGCCCCTCCCTCTGGATCCGCCACTGAAAGCAATGCGCTTAAATTGGTTTGACTCACTTGGATTTTCTTCGAAATAAAATGCACTTGCACTTGACTGAAGACCAGTCTGCCAATAAAATTTCGTCGATGGTTTTTCTGTGTCCTACACGTATTAACTTCTTTGAAGGTTAAGCTCGTAATTTGGGAATTTCTTTTTTAATCATTATCTACTCATATACATAGTTTTTTTTGTATTTTGTGGCAAGACAAGAAACATATTTTTAATAGGACGCACGTAGGTAAGAGATCTTGGACTTTTCAGTTTAAGTACCTTAGACCATCTATCGTTGTTGGTATTTATGTACATGTTAAGATATCGTATATTATGTATACGTCTTCATAATAAAAGAAAAAATGTCAAAACAAATCAGTAATAACGCAGAAGAGGGGGCGTAAGAAGCATCACGAAATTATGTTATGACAGAAATCGAGATAAATTTGTCAAGATACCTACTCGTACTATATGCGTTATTACTGATGTAAAATTGTTCAGTTAAAATTTTAAATAAAACATGCTTACGTATTGTTACGAACTGACCTAACTGTTAGACAAACAACAATTTAAATCAACTTTTGCTGAGGCGAAAAAGCCAATATATACATACCTGTACCTATTTAAAAGCTTATATAAATACTAGATACATACTACAATATTTTCTAAGATAACATCGTGTTTGAAATTCCGACTGTTAATTCTGTAAAGAATCTTAAGTCATCCCATTTACATTAAATAATAATTTGTTTTTATAGACCACCCGATGTAGTATATCGCCAATAACTGACCTTGCCAATTAAATCAACGTTATCAATGACGATTTTTATTTTCTGAAATCAACACACTCACTCATTCAGGCCATTGTACCTACCTGTACCTGATTCATCGATTAAGCAGAGTGTAAAATGCTCTGAGTTCTCCTTGACCAAATGCGCGAATATAGATAAAAAGCAAAAATACAATGTCGAATCGAATATTGTAATTGATTGAGCGAGAGTACTTAAAAAAAAGCGACGTCAATTGTTCCAACTCCAACCAAACAATTGTAATAGAATATTTAAGCTTAAATGTATGAAGCTACGCACTTCACGCAGTACAACAAACGAGACTCCGCAAACATGCCATACCTATCTATACCTGCTTTATTTTGTTAATTGATTGTTAATGTGATCGTTTGTAGATTGTTATAGCCAAAGAATGACGTATATGATCACAATTCACAAGTAGGTACCTCTGTGACGCGGTGGCGGCTTGGCTGGCTGGCGGTGCGGTGGTGGTGGCTGCAGCACGACGTGTATGGTTCAGTTCAAGTCAAAATGGCAAAATCTTACTTTTATTTATACACAAAATCACATGAATTTGGTATCAGTGTGTTTAAGGCCCGGACGGCCATCGGTTCAGAATTAATTCCCCCAGCTTAAGTCAGTCTTTAGTCACCTGTCTCAGAGTGGAGTGGCTGAAGCTCTATCAATAACGTTCCAAGAGGCTACAGTAGTGAATTCAGGATAAAAATTCTTTAGTGACTGCCTACCTACAAAAGTGCCAAGTTGTTTGATTGAAAAAAAAAAACGTTATTCAAAAAGTGAAGCAGTATTTCTACTGTAAGTTTAAAAATATTTATATCTAGTTTTTTTTTTTTTTTTTTTAATGAAGCTCAAAAACTGGTGTGGTGAATAATAAAAATTAGTTAGTTCCTTTATAATTATTTAAACTTGAAAGAACTTTTTAATGGTTTTTATTTGATCTTTTAGTTTAGATCAAAAAAGCATTTGGAATATGTGACTAGCAGCTTAGTTTTTTTTTTTTTTTTTAAACCTAATTTATAGGTTTTGTTGAAATAATTTTTCATTTCATTTCAAGTTTGATTTTAAAATAAAAAAAATTCATAACAGCTTTTATAAACTAACACGAATAAACTTAATTATAGACGTACAAAAAAATCCAAACTCCTCAGTTTTGTGTGCGAAATATATTCAAAAATTAATTTAAACAATAGACCTATGACATAGAAATATCTTAAAATCGCGGTCTATTCAAAGCGAGTGATTGGCGAGGTGATTATTAATACGTCGAAAATTAACAGTTATGAATATGGATCTTTTTTGTTTAGACTTTAATTTTTATTCATAAAAAAAATAAGGAAGGATTGATTATCTGACATTAAATAATAATTTTTACATTTTTAGAATATTTTGAGGGCAGTATGTAAGAATTTGTTTTGGATATTTCTACTTATTTTCGACCTAATATCAAATCCTAAAATTCATCAAATTTCGTTTTTACATCATTATTTAACCTGCATCACAATTTGCGATTAATGTTTAAATTTCATATTGCATATTTTTTTCTTTAAGACTTTATAGAAAATATTTTGTATTCAACCTAAGCTGTTGTTGCATTGTACATTTGAACTGGTTTTTAGACGTGTTAATGAGCTCCTTCACGTTCGAGCTCGTATATTATTTAACTGTCCTGTGAACCAAATTTTTACGTAAAACATTATGTTTTAAATTAAAATTCCGCCGATTTTGTTGTCTCACTGATGTTTTATTAATTTTTTAATGCAGCTGTTCATTATACTATGAATTTTCGTTGAATTAATACAATTGTTTCATTAGTTAACCCAAAATTCACTAACGATATTTTTCGTTGAATAAATGAATTTCTTTCCTTTTTTTGTTGTTGAATCAATGAAATTGATTTACTAATTAACGGTTTTTTTGTTGATTCAATGAATTTATTTTATTATTTAACGTAAAATGCATTCATTGATTAATGATTTATTTGTTATGATATGAATATTACTTTTTGTTCCTTATTTATTTTATTTAGTTCGAACTTGATTCCTGTCAAAGAATCTTTTGATAAACGAAATAAAAATAATATATTATTCATTCACTCCACTTAAAACAGAAGTAATTTCAATATTTTAATATTTAAATTTCTTCATCTTATTATTAAAAATAATATGGCATATTGACAAGGTGCCTCTGCTATACAATCTCTTAAAAAACCGGACTACAGATCAGTGCTGTGGGAATGGCTACTAAGTAGCATTTGGCTCCTTTGCTGTGGAAAGGACGTTTGTGCTACTCATGTCTCAAAAAGGCTCCCCAAGTCTCCGCATGAAAAATTTAATGAACATTTTGAAAATATTTTTAAATCCTGATTTCTCACATCCATGATACCTATTCAAAATTTCACATCTCTGTTAAACTTCAAAATGTCATTTTTTCATTTGTGATCATATTTATTTTATGAAATATCTAGAATTTAATACTACGTTTCCACCGGGCACTAACCCGAGATTTAGCAAGATTTACACAAATCTCCTTGAACCATACAATTATTATCTCCTCAATTGAAGATTTCAAATAAATCTCATTCAAATCTTCTTGGAGACATTAGTTTGTCAAATCAAACAAACTTCTTTTCTCGGAGAATAATTGTGGAACCGACCCATTTAAATGCCATTTTCTTTTATTGACAGAAATGTAAACAAAAACTACCTATCTCTCTTGCACTTTATATCAAAAAAATGAAACATCACTTGAATGTTTTGTCATAATCCTCTTTTTGATATTTTTGGGCAATGGAAACACCAATTAAATCTCATTACCTAAATGTTTGTTTAGTGGTAAAGGTGGAACAGTAGTATAAGGATGAAATCGGCACGGAACATTTGCCGACGATAGTTTTTGTTGTTATTTAGCATTTCTTATTTCTCATTTTCATTCATTGTAAATGATTCGCCCTGCAGAGCGAATGTTCCGCGCCGCTTTTGCGCTGGTTTGGAAGAGCCCTTAAACGGGGATCCCTAACTTCCTAAAATGCTCCCCAAATTTTATGAAAAAGGCTTCTCTCGGAATTTGTGAAACGACAGCACTGCTACAGATTCTTTGACAAAAATTAAGCCGAAACCATAGCTGTCTCCTGTGTTGTGGAGTCGTTTGTCGCTGTCAGTCCATATATTTTATACGCCACACATCAAAACGACATGAAACTCGAAACAAATGTTGTTCTATGGATATGATTCAAATTGTAACGATAGCGACACAACACATCACACGAGGCAAGTGTGGTTCCGTCTTTAAATGTAGAGTAAAACAAAGCAGATTTACCTTAAAAAACGAAACATTTACAATATGAAATGAAATATGTTCCGTTAAGTTATCGTAATGTTAAAGTATATTTATGTATATGTTTTTCATAAAATTATGAAATTTTCCATTAAAATGAAAAAGTTAGTGGCAGGGGCTTCCGTGTAAGGAGAAACCATTACCTGTTCCATCACCAACAAACTTATATTTTTAATTGGGCCAATGATTTCTTCGTTGAATTAATGAATTTAACATACATTTTGTGACTGCGAAAAATATTACTGTCAGTGCAAAAAATTCCGAAATTTAGAAATTTTAGAAATTTTTTTTTTTCTGAAAATTTGTTAAAATGTCCGAAATGCTTTGTTTTCATAATTCCTTCCTGAGTTGTTTTCAACCGTTTTCTTGGACAACAAAGTTCTTGGTTGCCAGCCCCGCGGGTTTTAGCCTTTTTTTTGGATAAGTTAAGTTAAAAATGAGCGAGTTATTTAACAAACAACAATTTAGATTAAGAACAAGATGGATCCCAGGACCAAAGCTCTATAGGCAGTCGAAAACCACACTTATAGAATCCTAATGACCTCCTCTTAACAATCAAAGAAAAAAAAAACCGTTCTAATTTTCTGTTTGGCATGTTTTTATTTCGCTATGTTATTGCTTCGCAAAATAATCATTTCGCATATTTCACATAGCAGTTTTTAGTTCGCATTTTATTATTTCTCTTCTGCCTTTTCGCATTTTATTGCAACGCATTTTATTACCTCGCAAATTATTATTTCGCATTTTATTATTTCGCATAGTAATATTTAGCTTTTAAATTGTTTTGCCTTTCGATATTTTAGGTACCTACATGTTACATACGCGAAATTCATAAACATGTACCTAAAATATCGTAAGGCAAAACAATTTAAAAGCTAAATAATACTATGCGAAAAAATAACATGCTAAATATAAAAAGCGAAATCGATCATATTCAGTATTAAAAATATGAATTCTCTTTTCCGACTTAGATGAAATGAAAAAATAAAAACACCACACTAATTCTTTTAATAAATTTATTTAAGGAAACCATACTTGAACTCAATATTCATTTAAAAAAAAAAACAAAATAATAATAATAATAAGAAACCATGCATAAATTCAAAAGCGCGAGACAACAAATTGGCGAGACAACGAAATGGCGAGTCAACGAAATGGCGAAACAACAAAACGGCTAGATGATGAAACAGCCAAATAACGAAACGCGAGATAAGAAAATGCAAGATAACAATAATCTGAATGAAATCTAGCAAAATAAGAAATTGCCACCTAATCATTTGCGATATAAAAATCCGCGAAAGAACTTTTGCGAAATGATCGGTTTACGGGTTTACTCAAAGGCCAAAAGAAAATTTGCGATTAAAATGTATTTTGATAATTGCGAAGTAAGAGTTGCGAAACAATTTTCGTCCAAACGGCCGCCACCCGTTTCAATTATACTTGGAACTAAAAAGCATGTCCTATTGACCGATGTATAGGTATTATGCAACTTGAAAGTTGCTGCTCTGCCACAAGCTAGTTATGTTTGTCGATTCTAAATAAGCCATCTTGAAGGTAGGTACACAAATAGTTGAAGGGGGGGGCTTTAACCGGCACTATTTTTTCCTGCCATTTTAATATTCAGAGGTTCAAAACCAATGTGCAACGGTATCTCCTCTTTAATCCTCCCCTATTTTTCTAATGCTCGCACTGTGTTTAAAGATTTTAATGGTAGTTAGTACAAGTTTAATTAAAAAAAAAACATTTGTCAGATCTTGCTGGGCATAAACTTAATTTCTTAAATTCTAAGAAATTCATTCCCTTTTTTCTTCGATTCCCAACCTTTATGAAATTTAAAATCAATTTTTTTTTCAATTCCTATATTGGTCTTAGAGAAAAACGGTATGGACAAGAAATATATTGTGTTCACAAATTCGAACTTTTGTAATAATTTCTAATTATGTCCGTCTCTCTGCAGATAATAGGACCAAAAAGGATACCTGAAAGGTAGCGAAAATTTCGAAAAAACACCAGTTTTTTTTTAAACTTTGGTGCCATCAATCACTTTAGGCACTAAACATTTAGACAGTCGAACCCTTTACCTAAACAAAATAAGAACAAAAAAGTGTTTAAATTCTCAGGCTTACAGGAGTTGAAACAAATCGGCTTGCAATAAAGTGTCTGAAATGGGGGTACGGGAGTGCTGGGAGGGTAATACTTACACAATATTTCTTGTATTTATTTTAGACTTCCAGGAACAATATAATGCAAAGTCCAGTGTGATAAAATTTGTATTATTTAAAAATTAAAACATTCATCGTCGCTTTCATGAAGCCCTTTTAAAAATTTAACAAGTCTTAAAATTACGTTTATTCCATACAAAATACGTCATTTAAAAATTCAAAAGCCATTTAAATGTTTATGAAATTGGCCATCATTCAGGTAGGTTGGAAAATTTAAATACAAAATTGGCAGAAAAAAAAGTGTAAATGTCCCCTTTGGCGAAATAAGTTACTTAATTTAAAATTAATATTTAAAAGTCTTATAGGCTCTCCACACATATGACTAATCCATTTTAAAAGTTAAAATGATAGTATTGTATTTCGAATTGTTTAGAATAAGAAATCTACTGTACCTAGTGCAAATAAATATGCCGACAAAGCATCACATCAACCCGGTAGGAATTGAGATTACTCTTAAAAACTGATGGTCTCAGTCAAACTTTATCCGCAAACGAACTTAATGAGTTCAAAGTTTCATCGACACCAGGTTGTTCTTGCTTTCAAGGTTTACTGTCAAAAAAATTCATATACCTTAGCTTTTGTCAAAAGTTATGTTTAAATAAATTTTATAGAGGGCATCACCATCAAAAAGCAAGGTTAAACAAATTCAAGAACTTTTTGTCCCTTGAACTTTACCGTAAGAATTTCTCAAAAAGGCTTCTCAATGTTTAAAGTAATAGTTAAACTTGTATTTTACTCTACTTTATTCGAAAAGAAGTAGGTAAGCAATATGCGAATCATCAATATACCTTTGTATATTGATATTGATATAGATTTTGCATACTTTTTGTGGGCCCTTTCGCTTTCAAGAACCAGAAATAAGAATATTATGTGGTAAGTCTGAACATAATTACAAAAAAAAAATCATGTTCTACAAAACATTCTCTAAATTATCAAGGCCATATAGGCTCTCTCAGCAATATATTCCCAAAACACCGGTTCACAAATAATAATAAATTATGTACAAAGAACACGTGAAATCGGAAATATTTAAATAAATCAGCATTTTTTTAACAATTGAATAAGAACTAAAAAATTAAGAATTATCATTGAAATTTCTCAACGTCTATGTACCTACCAACAATGAATGTGTGGTATTTGTTTATAGCTTTTTTTTTGTTTGTGTAAATAACCACCACAAAAGTTTGATGGGTCACAATAATTATTATATAACATAATTCTTTCATAATAAATAAGGTTTTCAGGTCACCGTCGGCCGAGTGTAATTCGCAAAGTAAAACAAAAATATAATAATAATTTTTGGTTTGTGCGAATACTTTTCAGTGGAATTGGTACCTAACCTATTCAATCATTCGACCTTAGCTATGTTTCTACTTTATGACATAGAATTTAATTGCGAATTTGTTCACCAAAAAGTGAAAGATGAGCATGATCATTAGCAAATTTGATAGGTGCTAACACTAGGCCTTAAATGAAGACGAGCAAACAAAATCAAAGTAATAATTTGATGGTAACAAACACACTTAGAACAAGTTATGTTAAATAAAAATATTAATAATAGGTAACATTTTATTGATAGGTTGACAAAAAAAAAAATATTTAACAAGGTGTTTTAATTTTGTTGGGTTTTTTTTTCTCTCAAAAATAATTTCCGTATGGAAGTGGTTTATGCAAAATTATTTCATAAATTAAATATAATTCAACTGAATAGCTTTAAAGATTAGGTATAGGTAATTAAATAAAAAAGAAACTGTAAATCGGATCCAAAGATTTTTATTTTATTTCCTGGCTTAGGAATTAAAAGAAGAAAATGCTAATACATATTTAGTTTAAATCGCAAAATAGAAAACAATTCAAATTTTTAAGCAGACACAAAATTATAGACAGCTTATTATAAGGGCCCTAGCGTCACATTATAGCTAACAGTTTTTTAAGTTTAATGGCGCAAAATTTTAAACATTGCTCGTTTAAGGAATAAAACCGGCTCTAGTTAACGTAGTCGTTTAGATGCGAACCCTTATCTAACTATTTCATAATTTTAAACACGTTTAACAACTCTTCTAACTAAAAAAAACTTAACCTAGCCCATGTTTTGGCAGAAAAAGTGAAATATTCAATGCAGTTGAACTCCTTAAATACATTAGTAAATGCTCTTCTTTTTTAACAAAGCTCTAAATATTCAGAAAATAAAAAAAATCCAAATAATTTTACCAACCTATGCTTTGTTGTTGTTATAAACTTATTTTCAAGTGTTAAAATTATATTTTAAGAAGTTAAACAAGCAATTTGCTGCTTTTAAAGTTAGAAATGTAGATTGATGTTAAACTTTACTTTAAGTCGTCTAAAATTACCAAAGAGTCGATAGAGATTTTAGAGCCGCATCTCATTTTAAAAGTGGTTTAGAGCCGCTTTTAATTGTTTAAAATTTTGCGCCAATGTATTTGTCTAACTTTACCTTAATTATAAACACTTTTAATGATTCTGCGAACAAAGTGATTCAATTCCAAAATATTAACTGAGAATATTTGCTGGTACTTTATTTTACTTTTAATGTTAAGTGTTAAAATCATTGTAGGATTCCCTAGAAAATTCACTGTTGATGCTGAAGCTTTTTTTGTATGAAGAAAAAGTCAAACTTCTTCAGAATTGAAGTTTTGGAACTTTCCTGCAGGCCACTTTTTCAAATGTATATGGAATAGAGCTCTTTCCGAATCTTTCAAGTATTTTTTGGGTAATGTCAGATGCACATTACTAAGAGACCAACCATGTGTGACTAATACAGTGCTTTTATATTCTCCTCTTTCTTTTTCTATATATTTAACTAAAACATCTTTCATTAAGTCATATTGTATTTGAACAAATCCATAACGAATGTTAAATTTTAAATTTGTATTTTATTACTATATCTAAGATTTTTAATTGGTCAATTTGAAAGATTTTATAGCTATTTAACCAATAAAAATCAAATTTAAATATTTTAAATATTCGCGTTTTGGTTGTTTTAAATAGAAATATATTAAGTATTTAATATTAGTTTTTTTATACAAAATTCCAAAGAATTCTTTTTAAAGTACCTAATAAAATAAATAAACTCATGAACTTTACTATCTATCGGATGTTGCTAAGCATTTTGTTGGTTTTATAATATATAAAATATTCAAAATCTGAAATTCTAATTATAGTTTATGTATTGAAGGGTGTGGGTAAATTAGGATTGGCAAAATAAAACAAAATGTTTTACCAGTGTTTTACCTTGAAATTTTTTGTGTGGTGTCTTGTGACTTTAAGGTAATTTTTTAGAGTTATCGCAATTTTGTAATTTGTATACAAATGAACTTCCACTCAAAATGGATAAGCATTGTATAGTAGACATTAAGATGTTTAATTTATTAACAAAATTGCAAAGTTATGCGATAAGTATAATAAAGTGTAGGACAGATTTTAATTAAATTTTATTTGTAGAATTTTGGTATGTAATATTGTTTGCAGTAGCGTATGCAGGATTTTGTTTGTGGGGAGGGGCTTAATTAAAAAAAAATATTTAAGAGATATAGGTAAATAACACAAAATAACTGCATATTTTTGTTAAAAGGTAATGCACGCACTTTGTTCTTGTAGTTGATAATTAGAATCAAGCTAGACACGAATGAATGAATATGGGGTTTTGCACTGCGACCTAAGGATCTATTGTGCCCCCTACTGGAGTTGGATGAGGGTTAACATCTTAAAACTCTTCCCCAAAATGTATTTCTCTAAGAAATTTAAGTATTTGGAGTACATTCAGAGATGGTAAATCACTCTCTTCCACCTGGTACCGTCCCAGGTGTTTGTGTCTTTGGTGCACAAGTGCATCACATTTGCCTTAAATGTGGTCCGGTGTTTCCTAATCGATATCGCAGAATCTGCATGTGGCACTGCTTACATAGCCGAGAATGCTAAGATGTCTTTTAAGTTTGCAGTGTCCAGTGAGGAGACCTGTTATTTTTCTTAGGTTGTTCCTACTTAAGCTGATACAGTTTAAAAACCGCTCTTGGTTGTAGTTCCCAAGTAGTAGTTAAGCCTGTTTCAGCCCTGGTAGTTCTTTCCAATTTTTAGATCTAATGGTTTCTTCTTCTTATTTGATTTTGTTTTTAATAACATTTTCACCTATTCCGCTATAGGGCTCAGGCCCCGTTAAGGGGGACATTGCACCTATTTTTGCTAAGGAATCCGCTTCTTCATTGCCCTGGATACCGACGTGGCCAGGTACCCAATGAAGAGTGACTTTATTGTACTTGCCGAGTTCATTTAACCTGCTTACACATTCCCACACCAATTTAGAACTAATGGTGTATGAGCTTAGTGCTTTGAGTGCAGCTGTCCGACATAATGGCAATGTGGTGGTTTCTGTATTTTCTTTCGAGATTTCGATCTGCACATTTCCCTATTGCGTGTACTTCCGCTTGGAAAATGCTAGAAGACTGACCCATCGGTATAGAAATCTTGGTTCTGAGCCCAAAAATTCCTGCACCAGTCCCTTCGTTCGTTCTCGATCCATCAGTGTACCACTTCATGACGTTTGCTTTAAGGGAGTAGCTACCGGTTTCCCCTACCCACTCTTTCTTGCTACTTAACTCTGTCTGAAAATTTGTCTCGAAGTTTTTACTCATGCCATCTCTTGGAATGTCAATAAGGTTTGTTACTGAAGACTTCGGAATGCTAGCTCTTTCTCTGACACCTATACATTAACCACTCCCAGTTCCCTCTTTGGCAAATCTCATTATGGCTCCCCTTGCAGCACTTTCAATAACCTCGTGTAGAGGCTATAGATGGAGGCTGATGTAGGGCAAGTACTCATTGCTCCCGTTATACATAAACATGCGAGCCTTTGGACTTTTCCTAGGGCTTTCCTAGTTGTTAAGAGTTCTGTTCGTTTGTGCCATGCAACCGCACCATAGGTAATGATGTGTCTTACCATCATGGTGTACATCCATCTAAGGATGTGTGGCTTGCAACCCCAAGATTTCACTGCAAGTCTCTTGCATATCATGAGGGCCTTTGTAACTTTCCCGACAGTTATTTCTAAATGTTTGTTCCGGAGGAGTTTGCTATCTAGTGTTATTCCTAGGTATTTTACCTCCCTCTTCGTTTCGATTACTTCACCAGCTTACCAGATAGGTTTCATGCGTGGCAGTAGTCTTTTCTTGGAAAATGGTACAATCGTAGTTTTTGTAGGATTGATGTTTAGTCCTAATGATATACACCATTTCCTTGTGATTGCTTACCCTCTTTGGATTATATCACATAGAGTTTCTTCAAACTTCCCAAGGGCTGTGATTACAATATCATCGGCAAAGCCAATAACGCGTTTGCCTTGGTCGGTTAGATTTTCTAACAGTTCATCAACTACAAGACTCCACAGCAAGGGTGATAGAACCCCTCCCTGAGGACAACCTCTTGCGGTGATAATGCCCTGTGTATTCGTTCCTGCTATTGCCTCTGCTGTTCTGGTACCTAACATTTCTTTAATCCATTTGGTTATGGTGATGGGAACACCCTCCCTTTCAAGAGACTTGTTAACTGAGGCATGAGAGGTATTGTCAAAAGCTCCTTCTATGTCTAGGAATGCGGCTAGTGCCGTCTCCTTAACGTTTAGGGCTTTTTGTAAGGTGTTCGTGAGTTCGAACAGAGCAGTTTCTACTCTGTAAGCATGTTGTCGCAGATTGAGAGGCCTATTTATTAAAACTTCTGATCTTATGAAATTGTCTATTATTTTCTCTAAAGTTTTCAGTGAAAAGGATGTTAAGCTTATTGGCCTGAAAGACTTTGGATGGGTTGTATCCTTTTTCCCGATTTTTGGAATAAAGATTACTTTAGCCCTTCTCCATAGACTTGGTATATACCCAAGAGCAATGCTACTTCGAAGAATGCTAATAAGATAAGGCATATGATCTTCTTTACCCTTTTGCAGAAGGGCTGGGAAAATACCATCTACGCCTGGTGATTTAAAAGGTTGAAAGGTACTTATTGCCCAATCTATTCTTTTACTTGAGCAGATAGTAGCAGCTATCTTCCAGTCTTCTCTGTTTGGTCTGAGAGGTATTCTCTCTGTCGAGTTTCCTACTAAAGGTAGGCTACCTGGAAAGTGTGTGTTAAGAAGCAGATATAACCTCTGCTCTTCGTTTTCAGTTAAACTTCCATCATCATACCGAAGTGCTAACGATGTAATTGTCTTTTTTTTTGCAAGAGCTTTGTGTAGTCTTGCCGCAACAGGGGTAGAAGAAATACCCTCACAGAAAGATGTGAAACTATTTCTCCTGGCTTTTCTTAACTCTTTGTTGTATTTATTCAATTCTGTGGAGTAATTTTGCCATTCCCTGGTTCTTTTTGCCTCATTGAAGAGTTTTCTTACCCTGGATCTTAGTTTTGAAAGATGTTTGTTCCACCATGGAGCGTCTTTCTGTCTTGTTTTTGACTTAAGTGGGCAACCGAGTTCAAATGCCTCCAGTATGGCATCACTTAAATCATGAACTGAAACTTCTAATTCTAGGTGACTATTTGTCGTACTTACTGAGCCCACATGTTCTAAGTTGGACTTTAGGACAGTTTTATACAGGTCCCAGTTTATTTTCTTAAGGTTCCTTCCAGAGGTGTTCTCTGTGAGAAGGCCTTCTAAGGTAAACACTATAATTCTGTGGTCAGACATTGATGGTTCATTGGATACTCTCCAAACCCTTATTAGACAGCCTATGTTTGCAGTTCCAAAGGTTATGTCTAAAACTTCTTTTCTTGTTCTAGTAACAAAAGTAGGTGTGTTCCCTAAATTAAATATTTCTAGATTTGTTACCAGTATAAAGTCTAAAAGGTACTCACCCCTTTGGTTTATGTCGGTGCTGCCCCATATTGTGTGGTGTGCATTTGCATCACAACCAATCAATAGTGGTAGTTTGCGCTGGGTACAATAGTCCACAAGCCTTTGTACCTCGTTCGGTGGAGTGCTGGCCTCGTCACCGGCGATATAAGCTGATGCTGCAACCATTGTCTGAGTTCTGCCCTCGATGTAAAGCTGGGCCTGTAAGCTAGACATTGACGGTGTATAATTATGTTTTAATGTTGTTAGCTAGAAAATGTTAAAAATATTTTAAAATAACAATTTTGAAATTTATGTTATTTAATACAACGTAGGTAATTGATTTTATTTTTAGGTGACTTATGTTAAATTTCTAAAATTGTATTTATGGTGTTATTTAAAAACATGAATACAAAAAAATGTCCAAAACATGAAATTAATGTTTTATTTGCTTATTTGAGCTAAAAAAGAAGATGCCATTTGATTTCTTAAACAAGTATAAATCTTACCAAATAAAAAAATCCTTGTAGCGGTTTTTTTTTTATTATATATTTTTTTTATACATAAAATTCAAATAAATTATATAATATGTTGAAACAAATCTTATTTCAAGAAAATTTCATAAACACGCTCTTAAAAAATCGAATTTTCAAAAAAAAAAATAATATGCAAGATTATTTAAAGATTAATAATAGAAACTGAATAACTTCTTATTCTCATACAAATATAGCTTTATTTAAAACTAACGTTTTCGAGAATATCTTCTCATCTTCAGGTTTTTAAGCAAATTGAAAATTTTTTTTACATATACATAAATCAAAAATTGATGTGATGAAAAACTTTTAAGAAGCTTCTGTTTGAAAAAAAAAATAATATAAATCAATTTGTCGAATTTTAAGAAAGTCAAAATAAACATGACTTTTTGAATATTTAGAACTCACTTTGTAGCTAGTTTCAATAAAATTGACCAAGTCTTTTTTTCAAAATACTGTGCTGCTTTTTCTTCGTCAAAAAATCAATTGAACTGTTTTCGGGAAAAACAATTGTTCCACAAATAAAAACAATTTTTCGAAAACCAAAATGTACCGAAAAGCAGCAACAAATTAATTCTTTATTTTAAAAGTTTTAGGAACCATATAGATCAGCTAAAATAATAATTCGAATTTCTACCCTAGGAAATGCATTACAAATTTTATATATACGAAATTTAAAGCAAATTGGTTCACTCGCTCTAGCTCAGAAGTATATTGAATATACAGACGCACAGATGAAAACCTTTGATCTTCTTTACTTTCCCTATAGAGTAAGATAAAGAATGGTTTTAACCTTAAAATCTTTGTTTGATCACAATCAATACCAAAAATAACGACAACAATAAATTACAATGTTAAACAAAAGCGTTTTCCCAGACACAACTACATTCTTCAATTTAATTTTTAATCAAGTTATTTGAAAGAATATTTCTTTGAATAATTAGTTTTCAAACTCAAAATTAAAAAAAGACCCTTTTTCAAACTGATTTTACGGTTTACGGTAAACTTTTTTTACGGTTTGAATAACTATTTTTTTTCTTATATTAATTGCTTTAATAAATTGTTAGTGAATTTCTAAAAAAAAAAGAAAATTTGGAAAACTAGGTATGAACTAGGAATAGAAGAACCTACCAAATGAAGGTCCAAAGTTCTAATTATTTTCTGTGAAAGAATTTAGTTTGTCCATTTCCAATGAAAATTAATAATAAAAACTCACGGAGTTATTAAAGGAAAATGTTTGCAAATCATCCCATCTTTTATTTGTTAAGAAATAAGATGTAAATCACTAAGGTTAAATCGTATGTAAGGGCCATCACATACTCTTGTACTAATGATATGTGCACAATCCTTAAATTAATCACTAAATAAACATTATTTTACTTGATGCAAATTACTATAAAATTTGTACTTTTTTACTTTCTCAAGTATAATTTGATAATATTTACCTTCTTAAGAATATTTACTTAATTAATATACGTTTTACACGAATTATTAATTGTTATTATTTTCTGTGAAATATCGCACTTTGGTATAATTGCAATTTACAAATAATAATGTTTCTTTAATGTTTATTTAATATTATTCTGAAGAGATGTCGTCAGAACACAATATTAACATCTGAAGTTGTGGACAGAAATTTAATTTCAATAATAACATTCGTTTCCGGTTGTCGTTATTATTAGAAAATGTACCTATTCAACAGTAATGAGAATCAAACTGAAGTAATGATGTAGTTTTCTACGTGACAGGTGAATCTATCACCAAAAAGTGCATTACACTTATAAAAATATAACTGATATTTAAATTTTAATAAGAAAGTAGAACTAAGAAAAATGAATTTAAACAAATTCCCCTTGATAATTGCGATTTTTTAAGAGTCGGTAAACATAGACACAAAATTTGCATTTTAGAAGCGCTGACAGTATCTAAATGATGATCCCATTTGCCATAATATTATTTGGCACAACGCATGGAGTTGAAGTCACTTGAGCTTTTAATTATAGTAGAATAAGACATTTTCAATAAAAGGTATGTGTAACTACACAACAACTTGAATTAAGGTACAAAATAGAACAACACCCGAGATTAATCAGTTACAGTGATAAAAATGTGTCTAGATTTTTTTTGACAAAAATTAACCATGAAATCGTTGCTGATAGTGATAAGTCACCGCAATATCTTAGTAACATATTATGCCCCCTAAGGTGACCTTAGGTTTACAAAAAAAAAAATATAGCTAAGCTCTAGCTCAGAGCATCAAAATCTACTTTATTTATGGCATTTTTATGAGAAGTAAATGAAGATTTTTCTTCTTTATAAAACAAACTTCTCAAGCATTTTGATCTTGAATGACTCCCAAGGCAAGGAAGTAAATAAAAAATCTAATTAAAAACCATAATGAGCACTTATTATCAAAAAATTAAATTTAAACAACCAACGAGGTCTATTTAATACGACTTGCGATTTGAACTTATGATGTCTATAAGCTTAAATTATAATTTCTTATTATAAAAAGTTTATAGCACCTGATGCACGTTTCAATAAGACGAAGGAAAGAAGTTTGATTAATTTTTTAAAGGTGGCGTTCGCGATACAAAAATGGATAACACATAACACTATTTATTTTAGGTTGAAAGATTTTGAAAATGAGCTTGCCATCATATTTGAGCGAAACACATTCAAATGGAGTAACAGGCCTAAGGTCATTTACCAAAAAACAAACACGACTGTTCCCTAGTGCGTTGGTAATGGGAACAGGAGGGATAGTTTAAGAGAACAAAAGAGCTGAACAAGAAGATTTTGAATGATTAATTTTATTTTACAAATTTGTTTGTGGAAAACTATAGGGTTTTTGCAATAAGAGGTGTTATTTTGAATAGCCGCTATTTCTGTAGTCGTCACTATTGAAGCTGTCATTTTGTACAAGTAGAAACTACGCCATTAATAAAAATAGAGCGATACTCGCTTTAACCAACGCATTGAAATTATTAACATAACATTCAGTTTTAAAATGCATGCAAATGATCTGGAATTTCCTCGAAAAATCATCTTGACTGATGAGGCCCATTTCTAACTCGGTTGGCTACGTCAACAAGCTAAATTGTCCCATCTGGGGCTCGGAAAACCCAAGATGTTTTGTTAAAAAGCCTCTCCATCCTCAGCGAGTAACTTTTTGGCGCGGTCTATGGTCCGGCGTGGTCATTGGACCTTACTTTTTCGAAAATGCGGCTGGAGCAACAGCTACGGTGAATGAAATGCGCTATCAAGAGATGGTTAATAATTTGTAATGGCCGGAATTGGATGGTATTACTCAAGACAACGTTTACTTTCAACAAGACGGCGCTACGTGTCCGACAAGCAACGAAACCTTCGATCTTTTACGTTATCTCTCAAAGAGGTGATCACAGTTGGCCACCGAGATCTTGTGTTTTATCACCTTGCGACTTCTTCCTTTGGGGCCACGTGAAGGATAAGGTCTACGCCAACACCCAGCGTGGATTCAAGACCTCAAAGATGGAATTCCTGAAGCTATTGAAAGAATACAGCAGCCACTTTGCGATTTGGTGATGGAAAATTTCATGAAAAGGATATTGTTGTGTAAGCGTGGTGGCCAATTGGCTGACATTGTTTTCCATTATTAATGGAATACTTTCCTCTTTACACTGAAATAAACATCCGATCCTTTATCTCAAAAAATTCTATTTTTCTTTGAATATCAAAATAACCCCTCTCATTAGAAAACCTTTTATTATCAGTTTTATTCAAGGTTAAACCGATAGCTCAGCATGAATACACTAAGAAATGAAAGGGGTGCCTCCTACAATCCGATACCGAAAGATAATATCTAAGTGTCTCGAAAGAACCCTTGGTGTAAGCCCTAGAAAAGTTTGAAAGAGATTATGGGTTCTTCCAATGCATCCAAG
Organism: Melangyna quadrimaculata; assembly: GCA_949320155.1. NCBI lineage: Eukaryota > Metazoa > Arthropoda > Insecta > Diptera > Syrphidae > Melangyna > Melangyna quadrimaculata. The sequence continues at coordinate 453,132,056 of OX439483.1, read as the reverse complement.
ATTTAGAACAGAGGTGGGTGTTGGGTTGGATTACAAACTCGACCAAGAATAGGTATATTAATTTGAATTAATGTCTATAATTAATTAGAGATAGTTTCCGTTGAGTAAATGAATTTATTTAATTATTAAACGTACATAAATTGTTTTCTTTGATTAATGATTTATTCATTAAGTCAGTCACAGAAATTGATAGGAAAATAACCATTCACATATGCGGTGTGGTATTTAGTACTTTCTTAAGTAGATACTCATTACTGATTTTTGAGCGAAATTCTGGAAGGGGGAATTCGGATAATCCTTACACGAATTAGAGTTCTTTTCTTCGACCAGTAAGTACCCACCATAACCGGGCACCCTGGCATTAACCTCTTAGCTAGGTATTCGGGAACCTGATTTTTGCGGTTATTAGCCTGGCATACTCGAAAAGTATCGGGTAACCGTATTGGATATTCAAGTACCCAACAACCTGGAAAGCGTAGTTAATCGGGAACCCCGTTTGAAAGAGATCTTATACATTTTACCTTTTTAACTTAAGGTTGAATATTCATTTTTGAACGTGAATTTGTTGTAAGCCTTTATACATATATGGCACCTGAAATGAGAATATGCGTTTTTTCTTTGATCCATGGGCTTTAATCCGTAGGTCTTTTAAGACAAAAAGCTAAATTGAGGGTATTTATTCTGGCAGTAATCTGAACCATCATCCTTACTAGTTCTTCTTATCGACACAAATCTGAAGTTTTCTCCTAAACACGTAATCTTCTCCGACAGTTTCTACATAATGCATAGTATTGCTATGCAGAGTCAGATTCAATGCGCTTAGATCGTCAAATGTAACACAAATGATAATTTCATTCTTCAACTTCACACGTTTAATGGAGAAGCAGGAAACCCAATACTTTTTCAGTACCTGATTAGCCGGGTACTCAATACTATTTAAGTTCCACCAAAGTACCTTTAGTACGTTTAGAAAAACTAAGTTTTTAATTTTTGACATTTAAAAAACTGCATAGGGTAACCCTATACCCCAAAAATATTGGCATAGAATCTCCATATTCTGACCTGTAAGAACGTTATCTATTTAATGACAACTTACTTTTTTTATGTTTCATTGTTAAAAACGCTTAGTAAAATAATAATAAAAAAAAACTAAGGAACATCGACTGTAGAAAAAGGTCTGTTCTACACAGTGCCATTTTTGTTTTCTTTTTTAAACTGTTGTTTGGTCTATCTGCGCGTTTAAAAAAAAAGTTAATTTTAAAAAGTTAAAAATCTAATTAAAAAAAATATAAGGGGATGCAAATTTGAAAAACTTACGGACATCGCCCCTGGAAAATTATTTGCACAACATTTTGATATTTAAAAGTTTTCCAATATCATTGATACTTTTCGTGGTCTGCAACTTTAAAAGAAAAAAAAAAAACTCAGATGCAGCGATCATCAGCTTCATCGGCAGCTATGGAATACCAATCTTTTTTAACATATTTTCATTCCATAAACTACATTTTATATCTAATTTTTAAGTCTTAATTTGACAAAAACCATTCAGAATCAGAATTTCAATTAACTCGCATATGCCTGCAAGCATTTTGAATTTTATATTAACAATTCAAAGTGTGTTTTTTTAATCCAAACTTTTTGGCTGTTGCTATCTGCCATTGTCGTCATATTAAAAGCATACTTTTCTCTTAGAACTGTTTGAATATATGTAAGTCTTAAAGCTGTGGTCATTACTCTTGTGTCGACAAAAATATCAATCAAATAATGTCAAACCGAAAGTTTGCTTGCAATCAATTCTAGTCACGTTTGCAACAACGTCAATGCGACGCACGACGAGTATATAACTGACTGGCACTCTAAATTTTATTTAAAAGTCAAGCTTTTAGCAGTATTTAGGGTAAACTCGATTCAGCGGATACATTTTTCAAAATTAGTCACACACACATAAAATATATACATACATATATATATTTTTTATTTTTTGAAAAACATCAATATTTAGCAATTGTTTACTTCAGATATACATAGGTACCTACTTTTGTTTTACATGTTACACCTTTATGTTGTTATTGAAACCTTATGATGCTTTGTCATCGAGATATTCCCGAGAATTTTTTGTCAGCAAGTGTGAGAAAATTAAAAAATCTGTTTGCGCCAAAAAGACCATGAACTCCTTAGTTATAGTAGATAGTACGATATATCGCGAATCGGTATGTCTATGTCTACATCTTAATTTCTGAGGTGATGCAGAAGATAATGGGTTTTTTCGTTAATCAAATACAAAAATATTCACTACCTCATTTTGTCTCTTTTTATTATTTTGCATCTTTATGCGTAGTTGTAGGTATTATGGCGGTTTTCCCCCCAATTATGGTGGACCTGTGTTACAAGGTGATGGGAGCAATTATTTATCTTAATGCATACGATGATGGTAAAACGTATACTATTGTGTGAGGCGAGTGAGTAGATATACCTATTGAATATTGAATGCATTCTTGAAAAAAAAACAGGTACAAATACCTAATTTTTGTTGCAATTTTCAAATTTATTCTTGTTTCAGAAGAGCTAATTAATTTTGTTTGCAACTTAATTTTTGTTCCAATGATGATTGCAGGGCCTTTTCCACATAGAGATGCGGATATTTTCTTAAATACTCCTTTCGACTTGTATTTTTATAACTTTTGGACTAAATTTGCTGAAATAAAAGTTCAATTCTGAATACTTAATTTGATTAATTTATATAAATTGGCGATGAGGATCTGACGTTTCGATTTAAAGGTCACAACACAATTTTTATTTAAATACTTTTCTTTTAAAGAATAAAATTGGCTATGCAAAATCACAATGCACAACCTGTGAACATGTTCACGTTCATTTCGTCGTTTTTGAGAGAAACGGTTCACGAAAATACCTATGTATCTACGTGTATTTCCTTTCGTTGTTTTGCAGCACAAGGAATTTTGGGTTGTTTTGTGGGAAAATAATCAGTAAACATTATTAAAAATGGTTTTTAATTATTTATTCAATTATACGAGAAAACGATTTTCAAATTCAATCATTTTTCTTCAAATCGTTTTTGATAATTTCGATGAGCGCTGTGGTTGTCAAATCAGAAACGTCAAAGTTCAACCAGAAAAAGTTTTGAAATTTTCATTCCGTTTTTCGCTAATTCCTTCCCTCTACACATCCAATTTTTTAAAAAGACGAAAAACGAAACAACTGACGAACGAACGGTCAAAATACATGAGTATACGAATCCAACATTTTGTTTTCTTATATATTTTGACAACGTTTGTTTTAATTTTTAAGTTCACATCAGAGCCTGGAGTTGTCAGACAAAAATGTGTGTTTCTTTTTTTTACCGTGTTCACATTGGTCTGACTGTTCCGACTTTTTTGACTTCACAAAAGAAAACGCAAAAAATGTTGTTTTGTTTTCAAATGTGTGGATTTTGTTGACGTTTGCTTCCTATGTGAGCATTATCTTTAACTCAGAGCACTCATGGCTTGGTATTTATGTTGGCTTTTTCATTCAGAGCTCGATCAGAAGGTGTTTTGAAATATCACCAAGCAGCCTGAGCAAAAGCCGATAACGACAAATGTACATATAACTGACAAAGGGGGATTTAGGTAAAAATAACGAGAACTTAACTCATATGTGTTTTTTGAAACAAATCAAAACGGTCTGATCATATTTGGTGAGAGAAAAATAACAACATGCTCATGCTCGGTTCAGATCCCAAACTAGCCAAATCGGAATTAAAAATTAATTTCAGATATGTCATTTTGACAAGCTATATTTTAGTCATTTTGTTTTAACAGAGTACTCTACAAAAATAATTGATATTATAGTTAAAAAACGATATATTTTATAAATGATTATCTGCAGAAATTTAAGAGGGTAACAACACCTTAAAAAAAATTTAGAAAAAAAAAAAATAATCTAGGACGAATATCAGTCCAGAATATCGCATAATCGCTTTTTTATAAACCAAGCATGTTTAGAAAAAGGAGATCTCAGAAGATTCAGTAATCTTAGCTGTATGACTGAACACTATTCCTCAGAGGACAAAATTATCAGTTTCGCTGTCAAAATACTGACGAAAAACCATTTGGATTCGTTTTGTTCACCTTTTGTAGGTATAGAAAACTTCCAAAATCTCATAAACTCTCCAAGGGTGCCTTCTATTTATAAAACAAAAATAAAATTCGACACAATATTGAGTTGCTATAATTACTCATGGTCTAATTTAGTGGTGCAACAGATCGTAATTCGTGTGATGTAATACCTAGTATAGTCGGCCAAGAAAAGAAGAATTATCAGTCGGTTTCAATCGGTTGATGTGAGAATCTTTTTTTTTCATGATAATAAGATAAACTCTTGCAGTTGGAGGATTTGTCATTACCTCGCAAGAACCAGTAGGTACCCTTCTTAGAAAAAATATTTTAATTTAAGATGGGATAGGCGGTGATTGGACCCCAGACCCGGTGGCGGCGCAAAAATCAAGCGAACTAACCATTATTGCGACACGGGCCACTACCACTACCAAACAAAATGCAAAAATGCACACATTTTCACTTTGCAAGTTCCTGTATCTTCTTTTTATTGGATATCAAAATCTGGTTTGTGTTGTTTTTTTTTAATTTGTTCTTAAATAAATGTACATAGATGTAAACCAGAAGAAATAAACAAGCAAAACAAATTAAATCAAGCAAACCATCTAAAAGACGAAACAGCAACAGTTGCCTTAAACAAAAGGGAAAGCTGTTGACGAACTGTGTACCTGTGTATGTATATATTAATTTTGAGCAGGAGTGTACCTATACATTAATTTATTTACAACATAAAAGAACTCCCAGTTTTGTAGTAAAACGTAAACTTTTTTGCTTTCATTTGTTTTTGGTAAGGAAGCCTTACTAAAACTACAACCAACTTTGTAACCTTGCAACTAAACTACTAGCTAGCTGCTACTGCCAGCCGACTAAAATGGAATATGTTTTTAATTCTTGACAGATAACATAATGATATTAATAATAATGATGGTTGCACAGGAACAATGCTTATCTGTCGATCAAAGTGGTTTGTTTACATTTTTGTTGATGACCAAATAAACACGGTTAATTAACTTTTTTCTTATACAGAGTGTTTCGCATAACTATTTCGATTGTGGTTTCCAATGAAAGCAATAACTATAGGTAAATTATTTTGGAAGATTAAAAATAAATACGAAGAAATAGCTAGATACCTATTAGAAATTTTCTTGAGGGCAGCATTTGTTTTTCTTTTTTGTTATTTTCCGGTATTGGATTCATTGCCCTGTTAAATTTCGGGTCTTGAGTATAGGCAATACCTATGTACCTATGTAATATATATTACACCAAAGCCCTGTCTGTCATAACCTCAAACTACAATCCGATATAGTTACCACCGCATAGGTACTTACGTTAATCGATGTTGATTTGTCTCTTCTTTATTGTTTTATTCATTTTATCAGGACTTTTTTCAGGGCTTGCTCAAAAGTTTAACGAGCAAATTTTCTGTTACGACTCACGAGTAATTTTTTTTGTTGGTTTTATGTACAAACAAATTTCGAGGTTGATCAAACTTAACTTTAGTATGATGGAGATGTTAAGAATCAGGTTCCATATCATAATACCGTCGGTCGCTTGGTTTTCGCGCCTGTATACGTGCACTCTTCATCGAGGTTTTAATCTTAGAGCTGTGTTTAAGTTTTTGCCGAAAATTCTGTTATACAATTTTGACAACTTTACACATGGATAATGAATTTTGCTATAATACTTAGCCATACTAAGGTAGTATTAGTATTTTTGTATTCACTTTTCAGCAAACAATGTAAACTTTATAATATCTGCAATGCTTTTGCCTTATAGCCTTAAAATATGAAAGCAAGTTCGTGCCCTCCACTTTCTTTTTTTTTTCTTTTTTTTTTTTCATTCATTCTTTTAAAATGCGAACTACTATGTGTATTTGGTTTTAAATTGTGAGATCTTATGCTTTTTTACTCTTTTTTCGCCTTTTCTATGGGTAGGGCTACTTTTTGATCCAAAAATTTGGAAATGGCAACATTTTGTACTGCAGTCCCCCTAGCCCCCCTTTTTCTACGTGCCTGCAAAGAATACAAAATATTAAGCCCTAACTTAGTAAATAGATACTTACTTGATTGCTGCCATTTTTGTACACCCTTTTGAATGGCTAAAATTTTGAAACATTTCATCAGCAAAAGGGTTTTTAAGTCGAATTCCAGTTTTTATACATTACTCAAACTCACCTTTAAAATCCTTTAATTTTAAAAAAATTTCTAGCACTAAGTCCGTCCTTTTGTAATAAAGGGTGATTTTTAAAGAGCTTGAGAACTTTTTTTAAAAAAAAAACGCATAAAATTTGCAAAATCTCATCGATTCTTTATTTGAAACGTTAGATTGGTTCATGACATTTACTTTTTGAAGATAATTTCATTTAAATGTTGACCGCGGCTGCGTCTTAGGTGGTCCATTCGGAAAGTCCAATTTTGGGTAACTTTTTCGAGCATTTCGGCCGGAATAGCCCGAATTTCTTCGGAAATGTTGTCTTCCAAAGCTGGAATAGTTGCTGGCTTATTTGTGTAGACTTTAGACTTGACGTAGCCCCACAAAAAATAGTCTAAAGGCGTCAAATCGCATGATCTTGGTGGCCAACTTACCGGTCCATTCCTTGAGATGAATTGTTCTCCGAAGTTTTCCCTCAAAATGGCCATAGAATCGCGAGCTGTGTGGCATGTAGCGCCATCTTGTTGAAACCACATGTCAACCAAGTTCAGTTCTTCCATTTTTGGCAACAAAAAGTTTGTTAGCATTGAACGATAGCGATCGCCATTCACCGTAACGTTGCGTCCAACAGCATCTTTGAAAAAATACGGTCCAATGATTCCACCAGCGTACAAACCACACCAAACAGTGCATTTTTCGGGATGCATGGGCAGTTCTTGAACGGCTTCTGGTTGCTCTTCACTCCAAATGCGGCAATTTTGTTTATTTACGTAGCCATTCAACCAGAAATGAGCCTCATCGCTGAACAAAATTTGTCGATAAAAAAGCGGATTTTCTGCCAACTTTTCTAGGGCCCATTCACTGAAAATTCGACGTTGTGGCAGATCGTTCGGCTTCAGTTCTTGCACGAGCTGTATTTTATACGGTTTTACACCAAGATCTTTGCGTAAAATCTTCCATGTGGTCGAATAACACAAACCCAATTGCTGCGAACGGCGACGAATCGACATTTCACGGTCTACAAAAGGAATGCAAATTGGATAATATTTTGTTGTGTAATACACATCTCAATTTTGAAACATATTTATTTATCCCCTCTAAAAATAAACTTTCAAACCAAAAAGAATGTTTAAAATTGGACGTGTGGTCTCTAAGATTGCCTTGTACCTACAAACTATTCAAATGTATAAAGAGCAATTATTAGTCGTATACAAGGTGCCTAGAAAAACTAAACAATTTCATTTTGCACATGTTTGTGTGTCAAACCATCATTCACTCTTGTTTAGCTTCGATTATACCTCTGTTGGTTCTTACACATTCCTATAGCATAAATTAAAGGAATTTCATGCAAATTTAACATTTTTGGGTAGGAACATAATCACATGCATACACTGTTGTAGTGAACCGTGAACATTGATAATTTTTGTAAAATGTCCATACTAATACCTCATAACTTATTCATCATCAATTTATAATTTATAATTGATCTCGTCCTCAATAGATAGATATCTTATCTATGATGAACCTTTAAATCAAAGCCCATTGACTTTGCCATTCACGAAGTTTCAATAGCTAAGATACTCATATATAATTATGCACACACAAGAAGCAGAATAAAATTCATTTATTTTTGTCTTTATGGGTAGCTACCTATACTTAGTGAATACAAATCAGCAGGTTAATTCACCGAGATTCTGAAGTTCAGCTTAGTTAAAACATATGTATCTTTCTTTAGGCTATATAAATGTAAATGTCTATAGCCACGCGAATCCACATTCAAGATAGTCAAGAACACATTTTAACAATTCTGCAATATAGAAGTCAAGGTGTTCATCTCTTCTAGTTTTTATAGTATAATGCCTTATGCATGTAGAAGTTTTTTGTATTGATAAATTATAATGTTGCTATATTAGTTTATAAATGCGGTTAGATTTGCAAGATTTTTTTGTTGAAGATAATAATATATGGCTATCGGGGGGATTTCAAGGATTAAGGCACGTGGAAATAAATTTTCATATATTAGAATTTATTTATTTTCGAAGAAATTTCTGAACTTTTTTTATTTGTTAAATAATGTTAGGTCATAATATGAGAGATAGTTTTTATAAATTAAAATTCAATAATAAAAATTAAATATTTGAATTAATAAAATATTAAAGAAAAAAATTGGGATTAATAGGTGATCATAAAAGTTGTATTGTCTAACTGGTTTGCAATAATCTCAACTAAAAATAAGAAGACAATTATTATTATTCTATCTCTGAGTGAAATAAAAAATAAAAGCGGTTTGAAATTCACGTGAATAAGCATTATGAAACCATAATTAATTATCGACGTGAAATTTCAGTCCTCAGTTTGAAAATTTTATGTACTTACTTTGAACGAAAAAAATTATATGATTTGTCTGACAGCTTAACAGAATCTTGAAATGCTTGAGTAGACTATTTTAAATCCATAGTTTGATTTTTGGCTTGTCGATAACACTTAATATTCAAAAATAAACGATCATAAGATCTAAAATAATTCTTTAGGATTTTTTATTCAATTATTAAAACTTTTATTTTAATTTACTGAAAAATGTCACACTTTTCCACACTTTTATTATTTTTTCCTAGTGGTCATACGTTAGGAAATGAAAATTATGAAATGAAATTAATTTTGAACCGGTTCATATTTCGCTATGAAGCCTAGTACTCACCTCTGTGTGAAATGAAAAATAAAACCGTTTAAAATTGACGTGAATTATCATTATGAAACCATAATTAATTCTCCATGTGAATTTTTAGTTCTCAGTTTGCCAATTTTCAATACTCACTTTGGATGAAAAAAATAGGTCCGTTCCTTTACTTTAAATTTCTGTGACTTTCTGTGCATTTGTGTGATTTTCAGTCCAAAGCCGTTCCCGCACTCAATAATTTGACAGTTTTTTTACAAAAAACAACGCTCACGAGAGAGTAAATAATTTCCCCTACCTGTGATTTTCAGTCCGAGTAATTTCTTCGGACTGAAAATCACAGCACAGCAAAATGTCATTTTGAGAGCAAAAGAATGAAAGCCAAACATCGTGCCTTACTTGTCCAGCACACTAGGTAATACGGAATTTGGTTGAATTTGCGTTCCCGTACTTTGGCACAGTTATGATATTTTTGAGAATATAGGTCCAATCCTTTACTTTGTGCACAGAAAATCACAAACTGTCAGATCTTAGAGAGCAACGTTGATATATTCTCAAAAATATCATAACTGTGCCAAAGTACGGGAACGCAAATTCAACCAAATTCCGTATTACCTAATGTGCTGGACAAGTAAGGCACGATGTTTGGCTTTCATTCTTTTGCTCTCAAATTGACATTTTGCTGTGCTGTGATTTTCAGTCCGAAGAAATTTCTCGGACTGAAAATCACAGGTAGGAGAAATTATTTACTCTCTCGTGAGCGTTGTTTTTTGTAAACAACTGTCAAATTATTGAGTGCGGGAACGGCTTTGGACTGAAAATCACACAAATGCACAGAAAACCACAGAAATTTAAAGTAAAGGAACGGACCTTATATCAACGTTGCTCTCCAAGATCTGACAGTTTGTGAATTTCTGTGCACAAAGTAAAGGATCAGACCTAATAATTTGATTTATCTGATAGCTTCACAGAATCTTGAAATGCTTGAGAAGACTATATTTTAATTACATATATTGGTTTTTGGCTTGTCAGTAACACTTTTTATTCGAAAATAAAAGATCGTAAGATCCAAAACAATTCTTTAGGTGTTTTATTCATTTATAAGAACTTTTATTTTAATTTATTGACAAATGTCACACTTTTCCACTTTTCCACACTTCTATTCTTTTTTCCTAGTAGTTGTACGTTAGGAAATGAAAATAACGAAATAAAATTAATTTTGAACCGGTTCACATTTCGCTCTCACATTTTCGGTACTCAGCTCTCGATATGAATTTCATCGTTGTGAAATAAATGTCACTTTTATATAGAAATTTCATTTATACTCGAGCTGAGTACTAGGCTTAAAATGGAAAACAAAATTAAATTTCTAGAAGAAAATTCAGAGTCATCGATTTTAAGTCAATAATAATTTACACAAATAATTCAAAATCTTCTATTGAACCAATCTGAGTAAAAATTTTTAATTTTATTATAATGAACAAACTTATGAATACGATTCGATAAAACATCCCCAATCCCATATCGAATACGCAACATTCGGAAGGCAGGTGAACTTTAGTCAGTAGGTTATCCAGAGGGGGAGCTAAGGCCCTCACAACAAATTTGTTAAGTTAACTCAATGGGAAAATACAATTCATTATGACGCGACGTACTTTAGCGGCCATTTTCTTTACTAAAAAACAATGTTGTGGCTTAACAATTTCCACGGTAGCTGTTTTTTTTCCAAGCTCCAAGCGAATTTGACCGAAAATCGAAATTCTAAAAATGTATGCAGGATATCCCACAGTAACCGGGCCAGACGAAAACAATGGGTTCCTGAGGTCATTTTAGTCGAACAACTTGAGATATAATTTTCTGGTTTTTGCTTCCTTTACGACTTATAATGGTTTTTATGATTTTTAATCTCGTTTCATTGGCTTTAACTTTACCAAACTCCAACCTTTTTCTTTGTATACACAAGAACAGCAATTTTTACGCGCTCTACTCTGTGCTGATAGCGGTTTTCTAGAAATTTATATTTAAACACATTTTTTGTTTGCATTGCCAGGGCGTTTTTTTTGACAATGGTATATTTTTTTTACTGTGAAAGTCCAATTAGTTTTCTTAAAAATACTATGTATTATTTATTTCAATAAAGTAGATACATTTAAAATTATTAAACAAATTTAAATAAAAAAAATATAAGAACAAAAAAAAGCCGGAATAAAAATGCCAAACAAATCGGTTTGATAATAAATTGCGATAAAACTGTTATTCGTTTAGAAAAAAAATGTAAGGTACTAAAAGCTGCTAACTCTTCTTGCGTAAATACAACAAAATTCAAGAACCGGTTGCAGTTTGTTGATTCAAGTAATAATTCACTTCAATAGCGTCAAATGTCGAAAATACATGTTTGTAGCATAAATGTTTAAAACGACTTATGAAAAATGGCCCAAACAAAAATTTAAAATTGAACCAAAGTTTATATGAATAGAAACAACATAAAAATTACAATCTTACAGAAATCTTTTGCGTCGGTTCGGGAGAGCCTTTAAAGTACTTTGCCTGGCCCGTTTCGCGGGTTCAAGAATTTTAACTTCCTTGTCGGGTCCTCTGTACAGGTCACTCGTCTCCGTTGCTCAGCTTAGGGTATGCTTAGTCGCCTGGCAGGCCTTTTTGTTGCAGTCGGTATGCTATCAAAGTTTTTGTTCAAAAGTGTTTGATTAAAAAGTTAAAAATGAAAAAAGGACCCAAAACAATGAAAAATAGCCCCAATTTTTAATTTTATACTTTTTTTTTGTTTTTGTTGGTTCTCACATTTTTGAGGCCATTTTTCATTTTATGTTTTTGGCAAATTTCATTGGGGCCCAAATTCAAAAACGATATTATATAATATAACAACATCAAAAGTGATTCCTTTTTATATGAAGATGACTTTATTTCGCATATACAGATCAGGTAAAATACTACCCCCTTTCTCTAACCCTTAAAAAACACCCTTTTTTCCTTATTATTTTATAGGCTCTTTGGAATCTTGATTTTCGAGACACTTTTGAAATGTGTACCAAGTCTTATGAGGGTAGCATATTTCATAAGTAGTATTTCAGTATATAGTCCCACTCTTTCCCTCCCTATCAAGAAAGCAAGAAGGTTTGCTTTATGAGTTTATGTATTTGATATCGTCAATATTTTATGTTTGGGCCCCAAGTTGAGGTCACTTGCATGCGCCAAGTTAAGAAATTCAAATTCACCGTTTATGTATAGACGAATTTTTCACGTACTCATTAATTACCAACTATTTTTTAAAAATTTAAACACAAAACAATAACAAATTAGACTACTCGATGTCTCTTTTCCTTTTTGCTAATAAAGTTATAAAATTAAAAATTGAGTAAGGCTTCTTTCACACACATTCGGTTTCATTCGGTTCGGTCTCTATTCGGTTTGTATTCGACTGTGCCTGATATGTGTGAAACGATAAAACGGCAAAAATCAAAACCTAATAGAAACCGTAGAGCACCGTTTTATCGTTTCACACATATCAGGCACAGCCGAATACAAACCGAATAGAGACCGAACCGAATGTGTGTGAAACGAGCCTAACTAGTATGCAAAATATCCGGATTATGTCACTGTCTTTATTAAATATCAAGGAATCTCGCTGCAAACAATTATTTTTTTAAGATCATTGTACCTACCAAATTGAGAGTACCAATAAGATTAAAATTTAATCTGTATCCAATTAAACCCAAATTATATTGCAATATTTAATTCATCTTTTAACATAACAAAAAGAAGTATATCAGCAATTTGCTGCTATGCATATAAAATGGCTTTTTATCTGATGTGGGACGATTTTTATTATGGTAGACCATGTTTCTGTTCCGAAATAAATTTCACCAGAAAGACCTTAAATTATCGGCAGCTATTAAAAAAAATATATATTGTGTACACAATTTAGTTTTTGAGAAATAAAACGTGATAAAAAGCAAATTGAGCTAAATTTTTCGCAAAGTGTAGGTAATAATAACACAAAAATGAGTTAAACAAAAAATAAAATATTGTAGGTATACATGTCCGTTCGGTTCGCACGAACTTTGTTACCTAATATAAACTGTTTAATAATTTGTATATGGATCACAACACACTACCGCATTAATTAAATAAGTTCAACAACTCAGGTGAAAATATGACTTAAATAGAAAGGAATTTGCCTTAATGCGATCAAATTTTTTTGAAATTAAAAAAACAATAGAAAAACACTTCAAATTGTTAGCATAAATTTAAATTTTCCACAAAACATGCGAAATATAATCAACACTATCCCTTTTGATTTGAAGGCATTAAAGGTATTTTAAAATCCAGTTCCTATATAGTCATTATTTATTTATTTAATATGTAAGCAAATGAGGTATCGAATCTTCTCTAAAGCATATTTAGTCGTCTCCACATTCATCAATAAATATACAGTTCATTCTAATAATTTAAATTTTTATTCTGTAAAAGCATAACAAGCTCCAATTGACCCTGAATTGAAATACGCTTAAACAATACTAATCCACAACTAATATACAACACGTTTCCATCATAATTCTATGCTTAATTAGATTGAGAATAAATACAATACTGTGTTTGGGGCAAAAACTAAATCATTTGAGGCATTCAATTATATGGTTATGGTATCACCCCAGAAACAAGTCGTGTGTCGCGTCGCGTCGTCGTTGTCGACGAGGTGCAAGGGAATGCATTTAACCCAATTCAATAAGTTTGCTTGCGTAGAACCGTAGAAGTTGTAATGCAAACGCAACGCCATACAGAATGTTGGCGTAGAAAACAAAATAAAATTATAATAATAGTATTCTTCATCATATATGTAGGTACTTGAATCGATTTCATTATGACGATAGCTTATTTGGTTTTCACCTCCGATGGGCATGGATATGATTTGTATCCGTCATAGACTTATCATATTTGTTTTGGAAATTATAAAAAAAAAAAAATATAACACAAAAAAAAAAAAACTTTGCACGTGGATTGAATTATAAAAGTGAAATTAATTGAAAACTCTTCCGGAAAGTATATCATTTGATTTGTTAATAATTTTGTTTTGAATCAAACTTTGGCGCGTACACTTCACTTTTATAAAGAATGAAGAGACGGCAAAGGTTGTGATAATGAAAATAAATAATCGAGCTTAATGTTGAGCTGGGCTTACACGATTTACAAAAGGTTATTTTTAAAAACAACGAAGATGGACGGCTCTGGATGGATGGAAATTTAGAAAATTAAATCACTTCTGAAATAAGTAGATTCATTTAAAAGTACAACTTACCTTAACTCCAGAAATGCGTTTCGTTTAGATTAAAGTGGGAGTATCGGATCAATGTTTTTATGAAAATTTAAACAAATTCTCCTAGAATAATAAAATTCATAGTTTCTTCTTACTGAGTTTTCACTGGGCCTCATAATTTCGAAGCAAATTTCCAAATGATATCAAAAATTACCTTATTTCCCATACAAATTCTCGTTTTCAAATGAGCTAATTTCAACCAAACTTCCACGAAATTAGATTGGAAATTAGGTGAATGCATCCAGCGGGAATCAGTTTCTAAAGCTCTGAAAAGCTTTTGTATGCAAATATGCATGCACTGTTTAAAAGAAAGAGAATACAACAAAAATAAACGTTTAACTGCCATTATAAATTCAAAATGAAATGTGATTTCAAACGAAATTAGAAAATATGATAATGCAAACACTTTTTCGGTAATTTTCAAAATTACTTCATTTCGGCTCTAATGAAAACGTACTTACTACTTACTTACTTAGGTCCTCGGACCTATTACGTCCGTGATGTTTCCCTTACGGGACATAGGGCCTCCACTACACCTACGCGCCATCGTGTACGATTTCTTGAAATATATTTCAGCTCTCTCCAACTTTTCCCCAGTCGTGCCGATTCCTGTTCGACCGTTCTTCGCCATGTACTTCTAGGCCGGCCCACTTGTCTTCCCTCCTGTGTGAGCGGGTTCCACTGCATTGCTTGAGATGCAATGCACCGATCGCCTTTTCGAAGCGTATGGCCAATCCACTGCCACTTTCTTCTTCGTATAATGGAGTCTATGGGCTCCTGACCCGTTCTCGCATGAAGTTCGGCATTGGAGATACGGTTGGGCCAGAAAATCCTCAAGATGTTTCGTAGACATCTATAAACGAAGGTTTGCAGCTTTCTAGTGACAATTTCAGTGACTTTCCAAGTGCTGCAGCCGTAAAGCAGAACGGATTCAACATTGGAGCGGAACAGTCGTAGCTTGGTCTTTAAGCTAAAAGAGTTGTTTCTCCATATTTTGGACAGCATTCCGAACGCAGCCTTTACTTTTCTGATTCGGCTGTTTACGTCCAGTTCAGTTCCGCCACCCGTAGAGACAATACTCCCAAGATATTGGAAATCCTCTACCATCTCTACCGGTTGTCCAGAAATATTTACTTGGATTGATGAGGAAGTTCCAAGGCTGATCCTTTTAGTTTTTGCCGAGTTGATCTTAAGCCCTACGATTTCTGTTTCTCTCTCCACCCTTGTTGCCATTTGATGGAGATCCATGATCCTATCAGAGAGTAAGCATACGTCGTCCGCGTAGTCCAGATGTTTGAGGTGAGATTGCAGAGTCCACTGAATTCCTCCATTTCCATTTGACAAGCTGCGTGCAGTACGTCACTTATCACCAACATGATGAAAACGTAGTATAAAATTAAATTTCAGTCAAACAAGACATCATCTTATTGATGAGCCCACTGTCATGTCTGAGTGAAAAGCATTTGTGGAGTTGAGGTAACCTTGTGTTTTTAATTGGATCAGTTTTTTAGTTGGTAGGTGGGCATGGGCGGTCTACCTGTATATAATTATAGAAAGAATATAAGTACCGTATACCTACACGTTTCCGAGATATGTTATTTTTTTTTAAATGGCGACTTAAACACACCGCTTGAATATACAATTTAAGCGGTATACCTTTGCATAACGAAAAATTGTTTTTGACTAGTCTAATAACCGATTGAAAGGTTTTCCATTATTTACTGGTCGTCCTGCATGTATTAACATAGATATATCGCACGTAAAAATATATGCCCTTCATCTATATCGTTGTTTCCAGTTACTGAAACAGTGTAATTGTGAAATTTCCCACTTGTTGAAAGAAGCTAAAACAATTGTTATAGTTCTCCTAGACTTGTTGTTCCGTGTTACACAACTTTCTAGAAGTTGTTGAATTTCACTTGTTCAAAAAGCTCTATATGTATTGTGTTATAGGCCTCTGGTGGTGCGGTCAACCCTTTACCAGAAAAGAAAAAACGCGACGGTCAAATTTTAATTATAGGTTTTTACAAAAACGGCCAGACTGCGCTCTGTTTGACTCGGTTTTTAAGGCTATCCCAAGGCCCAAACAAATGCGAAGCGAAAAAGTTGTAACGATAAGAACAATTGATAGATACAAATGCTACATGCAACATAAACTGTCATCAGCTAATTTTTCCCGTCGCGTTTTGGGAGATCTTTTATTTATCTAAATTCAAAAAGAAAAAGGACTTAAAAATAACTTTTTCATTAACAATTTCCTTCCTTTAAAATTTTCTAAAACATATCTATTTGCCTTAAAGAAGAAAAACAAGTCGTAAAACTTGCGAATTTAATAATTTTTATTATTGTAAATTTTGACAGTGAATAACAAATCCTTGAAAATAAGCAATGCGACCTTCTTGAACCAACAAAACAGTCGTTTTTCACACCTTTTCATTGAATGACCCCATTGAGTTACTCTCCAATAGCCATCCACAATTTAATATTTCCCTTAGATCCCAACGTACATCTGGTTCCGGTTCTAAAAGTACCCTCACAACATCTTTTGCCTGTTCGCTTATTTGATCGATATACTTTCGACGATAAGAAAACTTTCTGCTCATTTGGTCCTGCAGTAGCTTTTGGATATTTTGATCATTAAATGGCATCTTCTTGTTGAGCATTATAAACAGCACCACTCCCAATGACCAAACATCGGCTAATTTGGGATCATATGGATATCCCCCGACAACCTCTGGTGCTGCATAAGCAGCAGATCCGCAATAAGTTCGCGACAAAATCGATTGGCCATTCTGATCGATGCAGTAACGAGCAAAACCAAAATCAGCAAGTTTGATATTCATACGCTGCGACAGGAGAATGTTTTCACACTTCAAATCACGATGAGCGATATCGTGGCTGTGAAGGTATCTCAATGCTTTTGCCATTTGTAGAAACCATGCCTTACTTTGAAGCTCTCCGATGTGTTCGTTCTTTAAAATATATGATAAAAGATCACCATTTTCCGCATACTGCATGAAGATGAATATTTTCGGCCCACGTTCCAGAATGCTATGTACTTGCACTATATTTGGATGATCGATCTTCATCAAGATGTCAAGTTCCCTTGGAAAGAATCTGTTCAGATAGTCGAGGGGAGCTTTCTTTTTGTCGATAATTTTGCACGCTAAATGCAAACATTTTCCGTTCTTCTCCTTGCAATTAGCCGAGATGACTGTAGCATAACTGCCTTCGCCGATTTTTGAACCAACATTGTAACCCCGCATAGCAAGAGCATTGATTTCGGATGTTTTTGTGGCCAAGGAACGTATTGAAGAACCCCCCATTTTAGGCATGATTCACGAGAGTATATAAACTTAGAACATATATGTAACACAAAAGGGTTTAATTTGAGTCGATTTTTGCACGAGAATTTCTTAAAACAAATTTCAATTTTATAAAAATTCTATAAAAATACAAAAATAAAACTATAATACTGTAGACTTTTAATTTATGAATTCCCAGGCTGACTGGGGGAAACTGTAAAAAATTTGAACTTTTAAGTTATGAGATTTTTAGCTGGAGCTTCTTTTGATATTCAGAAAAACAAGTTCCTACGACGACGATGGCAAATTCATTTTTCTATCAGCAATTATTTGATTGAGAGAGATGATTTTGTTATAATCTCTAAACACCACTATCTCCAGTATTGCTATGAAATGGACTTAGCTTTGCTCCTTTTAAACAGCTAAAATAATGGAATTGACTCAGCAACTATATTTTCTAAATTCGTTGAACAAAATCCAAGTAAGATCGCATAAATACCCGTTTAAGGCTCTCCCAAACCAAAATTGGGCCATAGCATTGGTAACGATTAAAAATGACAGATATGTACACAATACTAAGTAACAACACAAAAATGTCGTCAGCGAATGTTTCGCGACGGCTTGGGATAATATTTAATCTAGCTCAGAGACAAAAGGAGCATTTAGGGAAGTGTATACAAGAAGACAAACTGTCGAGGCGAGAATTAGTTCTATAAAGACAACTTGCAAGTAGCGACTAGAGGTAGCAATACTTTTCTAATCACATCCTCTAAGCTCGACCAAATACATTACACCTTCCTATAACAGGTCCAACCCGAATAAATTGATGGTATATTTAACACTAATCGACACATAGCAAGGCTTAAAGTTGAAACAGTTTCTTTAGAGTGAAATTGTTCTAAAAATATTTTTACTTATGGTGTTTTCCATTGGTGAAACAAATTAATTTATTTCTGATTTCGATCTGTCAAAATGCATATTTTGCATACCATTGGGCAAACTAATCGTAATTTTTTTGATTTAAAATCAATTTTGCAGAACTTAATTTTGTGCAGGTTTTATCTAGCCCTGCTCTACAACCAATAATAATTTTTATTTGTCAGTTGAAAAATTTAGTTTTTGATTGTTTGAACTTATTTGAAGTCATAAATTAAATACTTCACGAACTCATAAAATGGAGTTCAACACCTCACAAAAAAAATCAATTCGTCGGTTGAAATCTGAATTTACCAAAGAAAAACAGTTAGTTGTATGTGATAAAATGTCAAGTTGCTTATCATTTGTATTGCAGCTTCAAAATCCACATGCAAGCACTGAATTCATTTTAAATAGCTGACATTTTAATTTTAAGTATGATTTTCTCTCTTTCTGTGTGAACATTTATAAATTAGGATGAAGAAGTGTCAAATAAAACAAAACACCTTAGAGCCAGTTCAAGGTGCCAAAGTATGTCCCAGTCGGATTAGTATATCAAAAGCCAATACTAACAGTTCATTTAATATAATACGGCATGCCTATAAGCCTAATCGCGATAACAATCAATCAACAAATTAAGACCATACAGATACCTATGTAATGTAGGCACATATCGATTTATGAATGTTCATGATTTATTTTCACAACGTAACAGATTGGCTTCAATATAAACTCCGGTGAGAATGGTAACACGGTTCAAGTTCATATAAATATAAAATTTAGATGGCATTGGAAAAATCGCATTGTATTTCTTCGAGAAAATATTGGTGCAATATTTTAAACAGCCTAATATGATGGTATTAGTATGATACGTATTAATTTTTCTCTAGTTTTGAAGTAGTTTATGTAGGTCCTAATAGTATTAGTTCGTGCAAACAAACAGAACCAATACCACTTTTTAACATTTGGAAATTTCAAAATAGTCTATACCAGTGATGGCGAACCTTTTTAGAGCCTCGAGGCATTTTATTAAAATAAATAATTTGAAATTATTTTGTTGTGCCAACAAACAGTCTTGATTTATTTTTCTAGTTTTTAGTTTATCAACATAAAAATAGATATTGTATTAAAGGGTTTTAATTGACAGTTACGAAACTTTTAACAAAACAACTCCCAAAACCACCCCTATATAATTTGCTTAAGGGTTGAAAATATTTTTCACTTATTTGAATTTTAATTAAGAACAAAATTGTACCACATTTATAATAAACGGGTTCTAAAATAGACCAAAAATTATTTAAAAAACAAAATAATAATTAGGTATGTATTTTTTTTTTTACTTTTTGTATACATTTTTAAGTGTGTTGGTTTTTGACTGATTTTAACTATGAGCCTGATTGTACGTTCGTTTTTCGTTACTCATTCAATTATTTTCGTTCAAATCGTTTTCTGCTACTATCAAGGAGCATTGTGGTTGCGAAATCAGAAACGTCAAAGTGGAACCAGAAAGAATATTGAAATTTTAATTCATGCTTTCGTTACTTTCTCTTCCCTCTAAGTTTCTACTCCCCTCACTCAATCTGTCAAAAAAAAAGAAAAACGAAACAACAACGAAAATAAGAAAGTTATTCCTTTTTATAATATTAGCCCAGTCAAATTAGACATTGACCCGGACAAAATTTTGTACAGGTATATTTTTTAGTGGAAATGTTCAGAACAGTGTCCTTAATCAACTCAACAAAGTCCCAAGCAATCCACCTTGGCGTACGACTAAAATCTTGAAAAAATGCAGCCATCTTGCACTCTTTGTTTGTGGCAATATCTCTGGAACTTGTTGCCCTTAAAAGACCATTCAAATATCAAATGGACAGCCTTAATTGACAAAACCATGGAAGTAAATACAAATAAGTTACAGGTATTGCATGGCTACTGTTTTGAATTGAATGAATTTAACAGAGTAAATTGCAGTGCAAATTCGAAAAACTTAAGAATTCCCCATAAATATTTACTAGAAGCTGAAATTAAGAGGACATGTTCACAAGAGTACCAATAATCATATGTGTATGTTCCCAAAAAATCCCTTTTGCGGTTAAACTGCCATTTATAAAAGAGTACCATAATTTATATTTGTCAGCTTTTGGCTATACCTGGGGTATATTTTTGTCCTGGAAAGATCATTCAAATGTAAAATGGACATGCTGTGGGGATGGGCGTTGAAAAATAGACTCTTAATAGCAGCCCCAGAAGATATTTTTAAAATTATATCATGCAAGATGCAACTGCGGTTGTTAATACGAGCGTAGCTATGTTTGCCTACAATGTGTTCTTATACTACGTTTCCACCAGACACTAAACCGAGATTTAGCAAGATTATCACAAATCTCCTTGAAATCTACAAGATTTACCATACAAATTTTAATCTCCTCAAATGAAGATTTCAAATAAAACTCATTCAAATCTACTTGGAAACATTAGTTTGTCAAATCAAACAAACTTTTTTTTCGAAGAATAATTGTGGGACCGACCTATTTTCGTTTATTGACAGATGGAAATGTAAACAAAAACCATCTATCTCACTTCCACTTCATATCAAAAAAAATGAAACACCATTTGAATGTTTTGCCATAATCCTCTTTTTGTGCAGTGGAAACACCAAACAAATCTCATTACCTAAATCTCGGTTTAGTGGTTGGTGGAAACGTAGTATTAGCTGCATGGCAATCTGTGGTTATTGCGCCGTCCGGTCATTGTTGTTTTAATCGACCAGAAGACATCGACGAAAATGACAGCGAACATATTGTTCAATACGAAGATAATAATTGTAATACATGTTTGCGCAAATTAAGTGTTTTAGAGTTCCCTTTTATGTCTCCAGATATTGAGGAGATCAACCGAAGCTGCTGAACAAACTTTTAAGCTCTTTTCACAATATTCCTCCTAAGTATCCAATTCAAGCTTCGAATAAATGTCAAAAATTCATCCACAGCAGAATTCTACTTTAGTTTCTTATAGGGCGTAGAGCTACTTGCGATGTTGTATTTTGTATGCGAGTAAAATTGTACTGTACTATGGATGGAAAACATGCAGTTTTTCTTCTTAAGCGTTCCTTTATTTTTGTTTGTCCTAATTAATATACTTCAAAAAAAACTGCTCCTAGCATTTTTTTATTTGGGATATTTTTTTTGATTGATACTTTTCTAAACATGTCCACAAAATTTCAGCTTTTTAATAAATATTTCTTGGACATGGGCATTTTTTTCGATTTTGCATTGCCCTGCAATTATTTACTCTTTTTAGTAAGTTTCATTCAAAGCAGTGTAACCATAAAACACATTTTTCTAATTTTGTGTATGCTTCGCTGATTTTGAAGTCAAAGTCTGTCCATTTTACGCTTGCATGGTATTTCTAGAACAATAAGATAGCCAGAATAGCAAAAAGCGGACAAATTCAGATGATGGTACTTTTTTTTTAAATGGTGGTCTAATCCCAACATGGATTTTTTGGTAACTTATTACGATTACCACAAATAATTGTTGGTGCTGTTGTGAACATGTTCACTAAATTTCAGCTTCTTAATATATATTTATAGTCATTTAATTCAAAACAGTAGAAAATAAAACTTGTTGTAGACAGCTTGGGCTGTCGCTAAAAATTGCAATCAGATTTCTCAATTGATGACGTGCCCATAATATTTCGTCATGTGCATAGCTAGTCTATACGCTATATCCCCTTCCCGTAGGCACTTGAATGCTACCTCAGTTTCAGATTTTATATGTTATCGAGGGGGAATCCGAATCCAGAGTTAGTTTTTGCAAAATCCGGTACAAGGCCACCTGTCAATTCAATTTCACTGTCATTAGAAGGAGTGTTGCCATTTTGACCAAAATAGGTTTTCCCAAAATTTCCATCAATTACCGAGCATCATTTTTATTTATAGTAAGTTTATGTGCCTTTTTAACCTTATGTATATATGCTACGTGATCGCATACATTTCACTCATGTCAAGATAATTATGGATAAACTTATCTATTTTTATTACCAAACATAAAAAACCTGCCATCCTTAAATACAAATTTTAATTTTTAACCACATTCATAACTGAAAACTGCAATTGACGTATTATGATTCTCTCAATCTTCTCATAATAGTTGAGAAGATCTGGTAGAAACGTTTGCGAAGTGTTAATCAATATTCTGATGATTGATAATGCCGGCAAATATTTTTACGTGAGTCGACTTTAAAATAATCACATTAACTGTCATGTTAAAGCACCACTAACACCGCCTCTATACCAGACTCGATATTTTTCCCAGTCCCAGTGTTTAAAAATAAACGAAACTGATCGTACTGTTTGTTTATCGATCTGATTTTCTATTAACCGATTATATAGTCGGTACCTTAAATTGTAGGTCCCTTCCATTCCTGTCGATAGGCGCACACAGGAATGGTTGCGAGTTGTTAGTCACTAGGCCCTGGTTCTTCATGAGCCGTTGTGCCACCCGATTTATTTATTTATTTACCTTAAATATTAGAATTATGATATTTTGTTCATAAAAGTTTTTCTCTAATTTGAATATTTCAGACCTCGAAAAAACAAAAGAACTCCTGCAAATATGACATCATTTATAAGAATATTCAACGATAGGATCGCTGATCTTTCAAATGGAGTTGGTGAGTTAAAACAAATATTTCTTATAAATAAATAACAAAACATAAAAATATAATTCTTTTTTTTTTTAAGACAAAACAATCGACAACTGGCTTTTGATGAGCTCACCCCTGCCACTACTTACCCTACTTGGAGCGTACCTGACGTTTGTACTGAAAGTTGGACCAGCGTTTATGGCCAATAGGAAACCATATAATCTACAAAAAGCCATGATAGCTTATAATGCGTTTCAAGTTCTTTTCTCAACCTGGTTATGTTATACAGTAAGTCATTCTTATCATAACTAAGCGAGAATCAAATTTAAAGTTTTTTTTTTATTTATAGTCACTGCAAGAAAGCAAGGTTATCTCACATCTGATGGAAAAGAAGTGTGAAGTTCATCGAGATAGGAAACAAACTTTACTTTTGTATTCCGGTGCATGGTTTTACTTCTTTTCAAAAATTGTCGATTTCTTGGATACGATATTCTTCGTTTTGCGTAAGAAACAAAATCAAGTTACGTTCTTGCATGTTTACCATCACACAACAACGGCGCTTTTCTCATGGGGATATTTGAAATACGCACCTGGTAAGTTCAATTTTTTTTTTTTTTTTATTTAAGAAAAAAAAATAGTCGCTTCGATAACATATGTGCTCTTGGATGGGTAAAGGTTTGGTTCCGAATCAAGGCCGCGATATGCCAGCGCCATACGGTTTTATTTAAAATCACATTTAAACAACAAGACAACAAGTTGTTGATTACAAAAAATCCTAAATCTAGGCATCGAGATAAATCGATATTTAAAAGTCGAAAAAAGGGATGGTAGACGTTTAAGAAATAATTTGCAATAAATAATCAAGATGAAATACAAAATTCACCACCTTGATTATGAACTGAAGTTTGTATTTCTGAAAAGGTGTAAGAGAATTTTTTTAAGACTTTCGGAGATATCTTTTTTAGTTTTTTTCTATTGCGTCGACGATTTTTCGTGAATAACTACAACGGTTTTCATTATTTTTTCAAAAATATTTTATTTTGCACAACTTTAAAAATGTGATATTCCTTCGGAATATTTAATAAACGAAAACAAATAAGAATAACTAACAAAAACCACGATTGACATTTTTCTTTTGTTTAAATATTTTTTTTTTGTGGTGAAAATTGTACTCAATTTTAATTTACTTAATGAGAGCTATACATTTCCAGAATGCTTTTTACTTGCGATATATGTACGTAGTACTTATAGGGCAAGTTTAGGATTCGTGCAAAAAATTGGACTCAAGAGAATAGTTTTCCATACCATTACGATGATAGAGAACGCGAAAAAATTGGGTCTCGCAATTCGGTCTGTCTGTCAGTCTGTTGATCTGTACCTCGACCTGCAGCCTAAGCCACTGGAGCGGTTTTCTTCATAGCTTTGGACTTAAGGTTACTTGGGGATTCTCTTGAGGAAAAATTGACATTTTTTTAGCTCAAAAAATAACGGTACTTGCCGTACAACCAATACACACAAATTGATTTATTTCAAAAACGTCTTTTACGATTTTTACGATTTGAAAAAAAAAATCCGAAGTACTATTATAACTATAATAAATATTTTGGTAGAAAAAAAAAATATTTATAACGGTTAATAACAGTACCTGTCATAAAACCCATTTTTGGTTTTCAAATTTCTCTCTAACGGCTACACCGATTTCCACCAAAATTTTTATATAAGAGTTCCTTTACAATTTTAACCATCTTGCATATTCGATTTTTAAAAAATAATAATTTTTTGATTAAAAAATAAAAAAATTTAATTTTTTTTTTGAAAATTCAATATCTTAAAAACGGGTTAATGATTTTTTTTTATATTTGTGCAAAACTGTATTTTATTAAATTCTCAAAGTTGGACCACCAAATTTAATTTTTAAAAATGTTCAAAACATTTTATATGGAAACAATTAATTTTTAAGAAAACCGCTCTAACGATTTTTGAATCCAAGAAAGCTTGCATTTTATTTGCAATTGGAACTTTTTATAACCGTTATGTTGTGGATTGGTGTATTATTTCATTGAAATAGCTTATATGTTGAAGCAGGTGAAAGAACGTTGTATAATTTGGACAGGGATAATTCCTTTCATACGAGTTTGCGGTATAAAAATCTTATTAAGCTTATTAAAAAGACTACAGACTAGTATACCTGGTTTCCAAATGCGCTCTCAAACCCGATCCGCTGTTTCTGGAATTGGCCTATTCGGTTTTGTTTCTTACTTCCTTCATGATATACCACGCAATATCAAAATGAACTAACATATAATTTAAAAATTTTTTACTGTACAAAATATTTTTAGTTTTAAATTAATTTAGTTGAAAAAAAGGAAAACTATAATCTTTTTCTCAACTCCCCAGAAAATGTGCCGGAAAGAAACACACTCCAAATTAATTTACAATTTCCCGTTGTTATACATTTAGAATGCCCACTTATTTCCTTTTAAGGGAAAAGGGAACGAAATTCCCCAAAAATCTTCGTTTAGAATAAGAGAGAAAAAAAAAAAAATTCCCCGGGGAATTGACATTTAAAATTGGGAATTGTATAATTTGTTAATTACTCCGTTTACATGACAGGATTCGACGATCGAATAGAATCGGATTTATATTTCGATCTAGGTATCCGACCTCACTGAATCGAATTCAAATAGAATCGAAGTAAACTTGAAGTGACACTTTAACTTTACTGTGTGCGTGCGGAAATAAGTTTATGAATATGGTTACTACGAGAGAACAAAAAAACAACAAAACAAAACAAAGCAAATTGAAATACACACACTTAAAACTCGATTCTTTAATTTTTCAATCCAGGTCTACTTGTATTTTTCTATTCAGCTTGCAAAGTTGAATCGGATCGAGAAATCCTGTTTGAATCCGATCCAGGTCTATATGGAATTGAATCCGACTTCAAGTCTAATTCAATTCTCCATGTAAACGAAGTAAATATAATTTTTGCACAGCGGCTTCTGTCGGTCAATTATTGTTTGATGTACACGTCATAAATGAACTTATTGTGTACATATGTATGTATATATAAATCCGTTATAGACTTCTTTTAAAAATTCAATAAATTATAAAAAGTGCGTATACGCCACTGTGTACCACCCATGGTTGTTTAGATAATTTAAAAATACGACATATTTACGGCATAATTTTGTAGTTTGCTTGTTTATATGTGATGAATACGTTCAATGTTTTACTTTTTTGACACACAACAATCATTTCGTTACTTATTTTTTTTCTATTTTGGCAGTTAACTATATACATAGTGATCATGATCACCACAAAATGCGACAAAAAGCAAGAGCCATATTATGAATTTATAAAAAATCATGCTGGAGAGGGTCTATTTACTCCCGTACAATTGGGAGGGGAAATTTTCTGGTTCTTTTAGAACTAATTTTTAATTAATCGGTTAAATTATCAGATGAATAAATGCATTAGTTTTTAAACTAAGCATTTTGAAAAAAAAAAATCTAAGTGATTTTTGTGTATGTTATAAAGTAGGTAATATTTTCGACGTTAATATACTTTCTCGCTCTTGTTAATATTAAATCAAACCTTTTACATTCAAAAATATGTTTGTATTGATAAATAAAGGAACTAAATTCTTAATAAAAACAAAAAGTAACTAAGCTGCCATAATCCACCGGTCACTTTTTAATCAAGATTCCAATAAATATTGAGTTTCCGCAAAAATAACATTAGATTATCTATGTAGCATTGTTTCTCTAAATCATTTGTTTAAATTTTTGTTTTTGTATGCTTTCAGGTGAACAAGGAGTTATTATTGGCATTGTGAATTCATTCGTTCACATCATCATGTACTTCTATTACATGGTGTCGGCGATGGGACCTAAATATCAGAAATTCATTTGGTGGAAAAAATACATGACATCTATTCAATTGGTTCAATTTGTCCTGATTTTAACTTACATGATTATTGTGGCTACTAAGGATTGCAAAATGCCAAAATCCCTTACCTTCTTCTTTGTTGTCAACGCCCTGATTTTCTTGTTCCTTTTCGGTAATTTCTACAGGAAAACCTACAACAAGAATAGAAAAGCTGATGCCACAAATTCTGCCACATCCGATGGAAAACCAAAGAAGAATTCATTGCTCGCTCAAGGTGATCAAATGAAACGATTAATCGATGTGAACAACAACAGTACAGCAAAAGCACTCAAGGCCGAATAGAATATTTTGTTTTTATTTTTTTCTATAGATTTGTAAGGTTTATTATTTTATTTTTTTTTTATTTCTTTACTTATAATTAATTAGTTAATTAAAATTAAGTTATAATAGGGTAAATGAAGGTTTCATAATTTTATTATTATTTTATTTTATTTTTTTTTTTTTAAGGGAAAAAAGATGTGGTAGAATAATAATTGGACTGTAATTGTGACTTAAGAACCGAGTGAATGAGAATATATTATAAGATTTAATAAAAAAAGAAACAAAATATTTTTATATTGCGGCATGTGCAAAATATCAAAATGTAATATAATATTGTAGTAAGAGCTGCCAAAAACGATGGAGAACAAATCTGTTGAATTTGTTAGTAAACTCTCCATGAGAGTCAAACAAAAGAATTATAGAAAGAATGTTTTTTTTTAAATAAAATAGTTTTTTTTTTGTAAAAATGTGAAGTTAATTTTTTTTTTATTTAACCTTATGTTTGTGTGAATACATAATTGAATACAGTAATTCACATAATCTTAACATCACCAATTTTTTTTTAGAAAAAAATAATTTGGACATGAAATTCAATATTCTCAGATTTTGGCATTCAGGATTCGAGATTATGTCCCGCTATAAAAATGTGGGTTTGGTTTTGTCATGCGCTTCATTAATTTCAATTTTAAACCCTTAAACAATATCCATTTTTAAACTAAAATGAGTGTTTTTTTTATTAAAAACTGAAATTAATCAGGTACTTTTTGTCATTTTTCATTTCTTGCATGTTTTTTGGACGAAGAGAACTCAATTCGAAATGATGCCCTAAATGGTATAGGAGGGATTTGGATATTATATTTACCACCGAAATATTTTCTCTTGATTTTAAAAGTATTATATTTTTCAGATTTAATAGAAATTAAAAAAACAATTAACTTGCACCCCTTTCCTGCAAAAAAACAAAACAAAAAATATGTTTGTGATGTATCTCAAGCAACTCAAACAAGATTTGGCCTTAAGTAATAAACGAATTTTTTAGTCGAATCTTGCTTAAATTCAATTTTTTTTACTTTAGGCTAAAATCGACTATAAATTCGTTTATTACTTAGGCCCGTTGTTTATTACAGAATTTGTATTATTTTTTTTACAGCAAAAAAATATTACAAAAATCGAATTATAAAAAATACAAAGGATGAACATGGAAAATAAATTAAATTCTTTTCAGTTTATGTTAAAAAAAAATTCTTCTCAGTTTATGATAAAAAAATAAATAAATAAGAATCTCAATTTTTTGAACATTTCAAGTGGTCATTGGTGTTATATGAAATTCCAGATATATCATCAATTACACTGAAGATTTTCCGTTTAAATTGTTTGATCTGAGAATCCGTAAAGTCTTCAACTTCAGGTATTAAGCTCAGAAGAAACATTTTAAGAGCATTTTTTTGTTCAATCTTCGAGCAGCTACTTGTGGTACTGGCTGTTGCTGTGATGATGGCTGCTTCTTTTAGAGGAGTTGATGCATCTAGTTTTATTCTCTTGGGTTCACTGCATTCAGGTAAAATTGATTCGTAGTTTTCTTCTTCTTGTGTTATTTCAGTTATATCATCCATAGAGGCCTCTTCATCATCATAAAATATTTCCGATTTCAATGATATATCATCGTTTCCTTCAACGTTTCTTTCATCGTTTTTCTCATCAATTGAATTAAATTTTATATATGAAGGTGGTGCCAGTACTTTGATGAATGGCAAACAAAATCGCATGGCATCTGCCAAATAGTATGCCTTTCTTCTAGTTCGAGATCCTTTTGGTGTAGGTTTCCTTTTTCGTATGAAAACTGTACGAACATTGCGCCACTTTTCTCTGCATTCAGAAACTGAAATGAATAAAGTAAAAATACAAAATTTTAATTTGTATAAATAAAAATATATATAAATTGCATAGTATATAACGAGTAGATATTTTATTATTAGGGCTAGGATTTCCATGCGGTTAAAAATCGTAAATATGCCCTTAAAATATGCACTTGAAAATGAAAAATATGACATTAATAATGAAAAATATGCCCTTAAAACCTCATTTGGAAAACCAAATTAGAAAAAAAATTAATTCAGTTTTCTCATTATCTATCAAATCCACGACGGTCGTTTCAAGCTCGATGCACCTTTAAAAGGACCGAAGCTCGCTTTAATACCTCATGTAAGTAAACGTAGTATTTTACACGGTGACCACTAGCGCCCCGACTCTTTTCGAAGATTATCACAATTTAATGAAAAATATGAACGAAAAATATATAAATATGCACTTTAAATACTCTTTTATTATGAAAATATGCATTAATAATGAAAATATGCATTTTGCATGAAATATGCACCAACTATAGAATGTCGTTTTAAAGGAAATTTCATGATTCGTGTAGAATAGATAATTTGGTCTTAGAATTTTTAATGTTGTGAGAAAAAACATGCGTTTGCTTGGAAATCAGAGCCCTAATTATTATATAGACAAATTTTGATTTATTTTTCTGAAAGTTAGTAACAAAAGACAGTCTTAACAGTTAAGTTACCTGGTTTTAAAACATTTTGGTACTCTTATTTTAAGTACGTTTAAGCTCCGGGATCTTATTCATATATTATGGGATATTCGCAAAAAAAGGATGCCATCTAAAAGGCCAATAATTGGTTAAAAAAGTCTCATAAATTGGTCATCCGTAGGAAAATTTGAATCCATGGTTAAAATTTTCCCAAATTAACCCTTGTATTTCTGAGAGAATGGGCACACTTGTCATTTTTAAAAATGTTTGGTATATCTCGAAAACTAGGCTGAGTTTGAGAATTGACTTAAATGGCTTTCGGTTGGAAATGAGAATTTCTTTATTATTTATTATAAACAAATATTTTATTTATAAACAAATATAAGCAAGAAAAAATAATAAGAACGGACCTTAAATCGCGAAATTTTAAACAGCCTAATGTTAACGTTTTAATACTTAAATTTTGACATTTATCAACGTCAGTGTCATATTATGGATTTTGTACGGTGCCGTGACATTTGGCCATGCGTCATAAGGCCACATTTCAAAATATGGCCATATGACACATTGTGCAAGTGTCAAATTGCCATATTCGAAAACATGGCCATTTGACGCTTTTTCATAGTGTCATATGGCGATATTTCCTTGTGACTTTTGGGCATATGATTTATGACCCACTTACGTGGGTCAAAACTCAATAAATAAATTTTGGACCTTTGACCCACCCTGATTGTGCCAAATGGAAGTTTTATATAAACAATTTTTTAAAATGTTCTTTAAAATCAAAAGTAAAATTTTTCAGATCTTTTTGAAAACGTAAACAAGTATTTTGTACTTGTATACGTTTTCAAAAATTTGTTCTGTAAAATTTTAATTTAGTTTTTGAAATTTTATGTAAATTATATTTTGGGAACTACCTTTAAAAACAAAATGAAATTTTTTTCAGGACAACTTTTTGAAAACGTCTACAATTATTTTTATAAAACTCGCTCGAATTTTTAAAAAATACTTGTATACCTAGTGTATTTTTACTGCAATGTGGTTGAGGTTCCCCTTCTGGTTCAATAAGCTGTGGAATTTCGTTGCTTTGATGTGGATATTGTTCTGTTGATTGTACAATTGCAATTGTTTGATTAGTTATTTCGGATTGTATAAAGTGCGACAGGTCCTGGTGATCCAAAGAAATTGTTGAATGTTGCTCAGTTGTATTTTCAGGAGATGGGATTGTCTCGTTTTTCGTTGGTATGTAGGCTGAAGGATCTGTCCGGTCTGTAACAGAACTTGGAAGAAAATATTCATCAGCGAAAACATCGCGATCAAAAGGAAAAATGCCTGTTTTCTTAAATGCGTTTATTATGTTTACTGGTGTCATGGCTCTATTGAATGATTTGCCAATTATTTCAGCTACGTGGTATATTGTGACTGGCTGTCCAGGCATACGCAACATAAAACTATCCATTTCACAATTGTAATTTTGTTTAAATGGTCCAAATACACCAACATCCAGCGGCTGCATTTTTGAAGTTGTGTGCGGGTGAAATGTTAGAACTGTTACGCCTGAACTCTTGGCCAAGTCGAGAGCTTCTATTGCTAGGTGGGATTCATGATTACCCATTATTAAGAGACTGGGGTTTGTGATGCTGCTGTTGGAGTTTTTAATGAAATGCTTCATTACCTCCAGAAATAAGACTGAGTTCATCCAACCAGATGGTGCTGCCAATCCCAACGATCCTGGGGGTGCTCCATTAAGCATATGACTTTTAAAATTTTTCCGTGGGAAAACGATAACTGGAGGTAAAGCGTTGCCACTTGCACTGATAATGCAACATGTTGTTACTAAAACGCCTCTCTCTCCACTAGTCACTCTGCATATATTCTTTGTGTATTTTGGTGCAAACACCTTTTGAGGTTTTTGAACCGTTGTAGTTGCCGTTTCATCAAGATTAAAAATTCTCGTGCCATCAGAAAATTGAGGATGGCTCTGAATAATACTAAATAAATTATCAAAAAATACTTTCACTGCATTTTTATTGAATGAGGTGGCCCGCGCCAAGCTGCACGCTTCAGGTTTTTTTAATGAAAGTTCAGGGTGCCTTCTCCGGAAGCCATGAAGCCAATCTAAGCCAGCCATTGAATGTGTTTTCCAGCTGGCTGGTATATTTTCCATCCGATTTATAGAAGCTAGTTGATAAGCCAATTTTCGGCAATCGATGGCTGTGATTCCATAAAATATATTAGCACAGTATGATATGTACGATTTCAGTGATTCTTCTTGCTCATCCGAAAAAATCATCCTATGGGTATAGATTGTCGTCAAAGACATTTTTGAGCTTTGAAAACTCTTTCAGGTAGTATCGCCGAACAGTGTGGTATGAAATACCCACTTCTTTTGCAGCCCCTCGTATTGACATTCCCTCATTGATTTTTGAAATGGCTGCTCCCATCTGGTCTTTTGTGTGAGTTCCTTTCCTACGGCTCAAAATTGTTTTCCTTGGCATCTTTAATAAAAATAGAGAAGCTTCAGCTTTCATAAATTCATCTAGGTGCACAATGCATCACGGTGCATTTAACACTATGGTAACGTGGTGCATTGTAGACTATTGTGTTATTTTTGGTAAAAAATATCAAATTGTCCTAAAATAACATAACTAAGCTATCAGCTATTTGTTCAAAGGCATACAAAAAGTGTAGATAACCGTTTCTTAAAGTTTATTAACGAAAAACTAGTCTTTTCTATGTAAATACTAAAAAATTAACTTACCCTGTTTTTTTTTGTTTTTCACTTGATATATAAAAAAAACTCCGCACATGTCCGCCAACAAAGAGAAAAACAACAAGACTGAAGTCTGTTGGCGTTACTGAAAGTAACGGATACAATGGAATAAGGTATACACTAATACATCTACAGGTTAGGTCAATATAGCTGAGGTGCATCTTGCACCTCTGGTGCATTTATGACAACGTTACCCTACCTACGTTTTCAAAAAGTTGTTTTGAAAAAATTTAATTTTGTTTTTGAAATTATATGTAAAGTAATTTTTAAAATGTTCTGGGAACTATCTTTAAAAAGTAAATTAAAATGTTTCAAAACAACTTTTTGAAAACATTTACAAGTATTTTTTAAAAAATTTGCCCGAATTTTTAAAAAATACTTGTAAACGTTTTATGTAAATATATTTTTAAAATGTTCTTTAAAAACAAAATTAAAAATTTTCAGATCTTTTTGAAAACGTATATAAGTATTTTTAAAAAATTTGCGCGAATTTAAAAAAAAAACACTTGCATACATTTGTTTTAAAAAATTTTAATTTTGTTTTTGAAATTTTATGTAAAGTAATTTTTAAAATATTCTGGGAATCTTTAAGAAAAATTAAAGTTTTTCAAAATAACTTTTTAAAAACTTCTACAATTTTTTTTTTAATTCGCGCCAATTAAAAAAAAAATACTTTTCAAATAAATTTGAAAAATTTTAAGTTTGTTTTTGAAATTTTATGTAAAGTAATTTTTAAAATGTTCGGGGAACTATCTTTAAAAAGAAAATTAAAATTTTTCAAAACAACTTTTTGAAAACATTGACAAATAATTTTTAAAAATTCGAATGAATTTTTTAAAAATACCTACTTGTAGATGTTTTCAAAAAGTTGTTTTGAAAAATTTTATATGGCCATATGACACTTTGTAAAAGCGACAAATGACTAAATGTTGGAATATGGACATTTGACGTTTTCACGATGTATTTCAAAATATGGCCATATGACACATGGCCAAATGTCACGGTGCCTTTTGTACGATACTTAGAAGATAAAATAGCCATAACGTGGTATTACTTTGTTTTGTGATGTTGAAAAAAATATCTAATATTTTTTTAAAAATCACAAAACAAAATAATTACACGTTGTGTAGTATCCGCACTTTTCCTTTGTTGTTGTTTAGTGTAAAATTTTGCTGCGCTGCGTATACACTAACCAATAAAAAAGGCCTATTATAGCATACAGTATATAGTAAACTGAAAGGTTGCCAAAGGCGCCCGTCAAATATGTTATGTTATTTCATGTGATTCAGGGCTGAGCGTAAATATAAATATAACTAAATAAAATTTTATAACCTCATCCTCCACTTTCAAAAAAAATTACTTTGAGAGAATGTGGAAACCCTTTAAATCATACCCAATTTAGGCCTATTTATGGCCTATCTTCTGACATATTGCCTGTATTTTTTTTATTTTTCGTTTGGATGCAGGAGGCTGTTTTCCGATTTTAATTTACTATCTTACTTCTAGAAAAGTGGCAACCGTACAAATATTAGGCCTATTCAAGGCCTACCTTCCGACACATCACCTGTATTTTTCCGATTTTTCGTTTAGGAGCTTCCGATTTTAGCTTATTATCCTAGCAGCGTTAGCCAGTTAGTAAGACAGGGATGAGCGTAATTTATAGTAAAAAAATAAACCATAATTGAATAATTTCTCATCACTTTTTAATGTTTAAGCAAGTAAAAAACGATATTTATTTTTACATAAAAATGTTTTTTTTCTGCAAACATGTTTTTTTATTTTGTAAAAAATTTCATTTTTTTTTGTTTGTAAAAAAATTAATTTTTCTTTGTTTTTTTTTGTAAAAACTAAGTTTTTATAAGTGTAACTTAAATTAAGTTAATTTTAGTTAATTTTTTTTTGTAAGAAAGTTTATTTTGCAAAAAAGTTAATTTTTTTTTGTAAAAAGTTAATTTTTTTTTGGAAAAAAGTTATTTTTTTTGTAAAAAAGTTAATTTTGCAATTTTTGCAAAAAAGTTTTGTTTTTGTAAATGTTGTTTTATAAAGAATGAATATATCACTCAGCTCAAAAACACTTTGATTTATAGATCAGCTTTTCTTTGACTTTTATCAATTATAATGAAAAATAAATGAATAGAGTTTTCTATTACTCGTTTGTCATAATTCAAATTAACTGGTTGTATTGTTTCATTTGGTGGTTTGTTCTGGAATTTTCTTTATTAACTTCGACTTTTCATCAGGTTATGGGCCCAGATCCCGCAAAGTTTTTTTTGTTTAGTAAAATAATTTAAAGATTTATTCCGGAACAAAACCGAAATGGCCTCAAACATTGTATCCGTAGAAAAGCTGAAGGGACGAGAAAATTTCGATGTGTGGAAAATTGCGGCCAAATCCTATTTGGTTATAAAAGGACTATGGGGTTGCTTCGAGACCGAATTGGTAGCCCCGGCCACAGCAGCACAACTGGCAACTGACTTGAAGGCGAAGTCTGAACTAATTTTGTTGCTTGAGACACAAAATTATTCTTACATAGCGGACGCTTTATCGGCTAAAAGTGCATGGGATAGCCTCACGAATGCCTTTGAAGATACTGGTCTATGTAGGAAGGTGGATTTGCTGAAGCAACTTGTCCAATTAAAGCTGAACGAGTGCGAATCCATGGAGGACTACGTTAACAAGATGGTAATGACTTCAATCAAAGTTCGAAAAGCAGGTCTGAAGATAGACGATGAAATAGTGGCATCGCTGATGTTGGCTGGGCTGCCTGAAGATTTCAAAGCATTAGTCATGGCAGTTGAAAATTCATCAAAGGTGTTAACTAGTGATGCAGTGAAGACTCTTTTACTTCAACAGGTAAAATATAATGCGAATTCAACTGCAAGCGCTATGTTTGTTAAACCGAAGTTTAAGCCTCAAAAACAAAAGACGCAACCAAAATTCAGATGTCACAACTGCGGAGAAATTGGTCATTTCGCAAGACAATGTCCAAATAAGAAAAAAGTAAGCAACAAATCAAATGAAATTGCTATGTTTTCATCTTTTTTAGCCAAAAGTGAAGATCAAGAAGGTGCATGGTATGTAGATTCCGGAGCATCAGCACATATGACAATGTGCAAGTCATTCCTGAAGAATCTAAGATCACCAACTCACAAGGAGATTGTTGTTGCAAATAATGCCAAGTTGGCAGTCGAAGGCATAGGTGATGTTAGTTTGACTCTTGTGGATGGTAAGAAGAAAACGAGTGCTACAGTATACGAAGTGCAATATGTTCCAAATTTATGCGCAAATTTGATTTCCGTAAGTCAACTAGTCAAAAATGGCAAAACGGTACGTTTTGAAAAAGAATGCTGTAAAATTTTGAACGAACGTAACGAGGTTATAGCATCGGCATCCCTGATTAACAATATGTACCGTTTAAATTGCATTATGCCTAAACAATCGCTTATGAACTATTCTGTCGCTTTGCATGCACAGAAAGATTCTAATTTGTGGCATCGCCGAATGGCGCACATCTGTGAGGAGAACTTGGTGAAATTGAAGAATGCAGTCAGTGGTGTATCTTTTGTTGGTAAGATGGAAGAAAAATGCGTTATATGCATTAAAGCAAACAAGAGAACCCTTTAAGTCAACTGGTACCCGTGCGAAAGCTGTTTTAGAATTGATTCATTCCGACGTTTGTGGACCAATGCCGGTAAAGTCATGTTCAGGATATAGATATTTTGTAACATTTGTGGACGACTTTAGCCGAAAATTATTTTTGTATCCACTGAAGCAAAAATCAGAAGTTTTCGAGATTTTTTTAACATTCAAGGCTTTTGTTGAAAACCAGTGTGGAAAGAAAATTAAAATTTTTCGGACCGATAACGGCACGGAATACTGCAACACAAAGTTTCAACGATATTTATCTGGATGTGGGATTCAACATCAAAAATCAGCCCCGTATACCCCGCAACAGAATGGAGTTGCTGAAAGGATCAATCGAAACATAATTGAACGAGTGCGTTGCATGTTGTTTGATGCCAATCTTGGCAAACGTTTTTGGGCTGAAGCAGCATCAACGGCAGCGTATATTTTGAATCGGATCCCTTGCTGAGGTGAAAAAACAAAAACACCTGAAGAACTGTGGTCGAAGGTTAAACCAGATTTAAAAATGTTAAGGGTGTTTGGATGCAAGGCAATGGTGCATATCCCATGCGAAAAGCGTCAGAAGCTGGATGCGAAGTCAACTGAATGTATTTTGTTTGGATACAGTACTGAATCAAAGGCTTATCGTCTGTACAATATGGTCACGCAAAAAGTTATTGTCAGCCGCGATGTTATCTTCTTTGAGAATGCAAAAAGTGAAAAGGTAATTGATGATGATCCAAATTTGACTAGCCCATTTGTTTCATTTTTTGAAGAACCAACTAATCCAGATGCCGATTCTGGGGGAAACGTTAATCGAGAATCGGACATTGAATCTAAGGACCTTAATGCAGTATCCCAACCTGAACCTCAAATTGCAGAAAATGACAGCAGTTCATATGAAACCGACGAAGGAGACATTAGTTCGATAGATCTTCAAGTGCAAACAGAGACCGGAGATACAACAGGAATTGATGATGATGTTGAAGCTGCATCAGATGTTATTGAGAATGATGTTATCCCTGTTCGTAGATCCAATCGAGTTCCGAAGCCAAACCCAAAATACCAGGCAAGTTATAACGTTAAGTTTGAAAATAATGACCCTGAAACAGTTGAAGATGCTATGTCACGACCTGACGCAATTTGTTGGCAAAAAGCAATGGAGGCCGAGTTTAAATCTCTCGATTTAAATAACACGTGGGATTTGGTAGACCTACCCAAACAGAAACATCCTATCAAATGCAAGTGGATATTTAAAACGAAGCGAGATGTAAATGGTGAAGTTTTAAGGTACAAGGCCCGTTTGGTGGTAAAAGGCTGTTCGCAAAAACAAGGCATAGACTACCAGGAAACTTTTTCACCTGTAGCCAGATACTCGTCGATTCGTTTCTTGATTGCGATTGCATCCAAGTTTGATCTCAACATTCGTCAGATGGATGCTGTCACTGCGTTTCTGAACGGGGAAATAAAAGAAGACATATTCATGGTGCAACCCGCAAATTTCAGTGATGGATCCAACAAGGTATGTAAGCTGAATAAGTCTTTATATGGCCTAAAACAGTCAAGTCGAGTATGGAACGAAAAATTGAACGATGTCTTACTGGTGGCTGGTCTTAAGCGTTCAGATGCTGATCAATGCATATATTATAAAGTTTCAAAAAGCAACATGACCTTCGTCGCTGTTTACGTCGATGATGTTTTAATTTTCTCCAACGATGAAAGTCAAGTACAGTTTTTAAAAGAAAGCTTAGTGAACAACTTTGAAATGAAAGACTTAGGTGATGCATCGTCAGTGTTAGGGATTCGCATTAACCGAAATAGGTCAGCCGGAACAATTGCGATTGATCAATCGCAATATATTTCTGAAATTCTAAGCCGATTTGGAATGTTTGATTGCAATCCAGTATCAACACCGTTGGATTTAAATCAAAAGATTTCCTTGAAAATGTCTCCAACTTCAGAGGACGAGAAGCAATTGATGTCAAAAGTGCCGTATATGGAAGCTGTCGGTTCCCTGCTATTCGCTGCTCAAAATACTAGGCCAGATATTAGTTATGCTGTAAATTTGTTGAGCAGATACAGCAACAATCCAGGGAAAGCACACTGGACAGCTATAAAGCGAGTCTTTCGATACTTGAAAGGCACAATTAACAAGAAACTCATCTTTTATAAGGAACCTACCCAGATTCAAGGATTCTGCGATGCCGACTGGGCAAGTGATGTCGACCAACGTAAGTCAACAACAGGTTACGTTTTTACTATGCAAGGTGCAGCAATTTCATGGTCATCAAAGCGACAGCCCACCGTTGCGCTTTCGACAACTGAATCGGAATTTATGGCTATGGTTGCTGCTATACAAGAATCAGTTTGGCTCAAACGTTTAGAGACTGAATTGTTCCCAGATTGCTGTAAAGATATGATTATTTTCTGTGACAACCAAAGTGCAATACAACTTGCAAAGAACAACGCATACTCTGCCAGAACCAAGCATATAGAAACAAAAACAAAATTCGTTCGTGAAAAGATTCAAGATGGAACTATCAACTTGAATTACATCCCCACCAACGAAATGTTAGCCGACATTTTAACAAAAGCTTTGCCATCTACAAAACACACAGTAGATGCCAAACGATTAGGTTTAGTTTAAATAATTATTAATGTTACTATTATTCATTCAGGGGAAGTGTTGTTTTATAAAGAATGAATATATCACTCAGCTCAAAAACACTTTGATTTATAGATCAGCTTTTCTTTGACTTTTATCAATTATAATGAAAAATAAATGAATAGAGTTTTCTATTACTCGTTTGTCATAATTCAAATTAACTGGTTGTATTGTTTCATTTGGTGGTTTGTTCTGGAATTTTCTTTATTAACTTCGACTTTTCATCAGTAAATATTATTTTTTTTTGTTAAAAAGTTATTTTTTTTTGTCAAAAAGTTAATTTTGCAAAAAAGTTTTATGTTTTTGTAAATATTATTTTTTTTTGTTAAAAAGTTAATTTTTTTTGTAAAAAAGATTTTTTTTTTTGTAAAAAAAAGTTTAAAACAAAAAAAAAAACAAAACCTAAAAAGCTAAAGTTCCAACTTTGAACAGTTTAAGCCGTCGTTTGTCCTCGCCGTCGCGTTGTCCCGTCTCCAAGTCACCAAAACCTGCACCACAAAACAAACCTTAAAATCATAACAGTTGCACCATGCCTTAAAAAACTGCATTTTTTACAATTATACTAATAGTCCATAATATATAGTATGTCGCTGATAATTTTCCCGACACTATTTAAAGCCTAGTACGCTGCTGATGCGAAACGAAATTTTCCTGCGGTCTCCAAAAAGACAACGAAATGCTTACAAAAACACATCGGAAAAATATTCATTGAGAGTTTAAATAAATTGCAAATAAATAAATAGAAATTTAACGACAAAATCAAACAAAAACGGTGCTTTAATGAAAGAAACAACAAATAAAAATACGAACAAACTCAAATGTCATTTTTCCGCACACTAATTAATTAATTAATAATTTAATTAACTAAAATTTAATGGTCCGGGCAACTAATTCATTGCGAAAAGAGAGTGGAGACTTGTATGACAATCTGGTATAATCATCAATTTCGCTGGTCGAACAGCGTACCACAGAACGAAAAGGACAACGAAATTTTACGTTTATGATTTCATCATGTCATTTTTGTATGGGATTTTTCGTTTCGCATCAGCAGCGTACTGGGCTTAATGCACAAATCGTTGGCTTCGTTGGTTTATTAATATACCCAACCACATTACCGACATTTACCACATTAACTCAATTTACTCTATTCAATGCACGAACCATTCGCAACTATTAGTTAGAAAACTAAACAAAATGGTGCGTATCCGTACGTAAGTTTTATCCGGTTCCCAAATCAAATTTTACCCCTGCCGAGGGCTAAGATGTTTACACATCAAAAATCGACACTGACCAAAGTGTCCTAGTTACCAAAATAAAATTAACCCGTGAAATGTTCGTGTTCTGTTTCGCGTAGATAAATTATTGTTCTATTTTATTTGTCCATAACAGTTGGTGAATTTAATATATTTAATTTAAAAAGTTATACGAAACGCACGCCGGTAAGATAAATCGACTACTTTTTACATTTCATCACTCAACTGTGTTATGTGCTTCCGTGTATAAAAATAATTTAGTTTGAAATTTATTATTTGTGTTTGAAATTATGCATTTTAATTATTATTATTATTATATATTATTATTAATTATATTATAAATTATTTAATATTTTGTTATATCTGTCTTCTTTTTAGAACAATTCATTAAAGAAATAAAAGTTTTTACTTCATGTATTGAAATCTTTTATGATAAAAGTCAAACAAATCTGTCTTTTATTCTGTTATGGTTTATAACAGATTTCATAGCAGAATTCGAACTGCAGAATACCAATTAATAAAAGAATAAAAGGTTTTTGACAGTTCGAAAATGTGTATGGAAATTTATAAAAGAATAACAGAAATTATTCCTAGACATATTCTGCTACACAATTCAATCTAAGCGTTCTATTCACGCGAAAAAGAAAATCAACGAAATTTATTTTTGAAGTTCTCAAGCGAATCCAATAATTGTTTTAATTTCATTTTGTAAGCAAATTATGCGAATTTTGATAAATAGAATACAAACTTAAAATTTTAGTAAACTGTTTTAAAATCAGAAAAATGTTAACTAGCATCGTACTAAACTAAATTCGACTGTTTAAAGTGTTGCTCTATTTTATTTAATGAACTGCGATGGATACAAACAAACATCGACCATACAAAGTTCTTGAAGGTTTGATTTAATTAAATTAGGCAAAAGAAGCTTATACACATTAAGACCACATCCCGCATAATAATAATATTTTCGTAGCATCTACATGTACCTATTCATGCACTTACATTCTATTTATTTTATACTTTAAACTATAAACATTTATTAAAAAATTCCTAAATGTAATTTATTTGCAATTAAGTGGCAACATTGTTCTTCTCAAAAAATAAGTAAACAAGCTATTTTCTGTCTCTATCTTTCTACGCATCGCACCGGCCGGCTTGGCAGTCGCAGTGCAGGGACCAGATATCCACTTTAAGGTTGCGGTGTCGGTAACCTAAGTAGAAGTACCGTAGCAATAAAAATGCATTGTAATAACAATAAGTAACAACATATAGATAGGTACATAATGTACCAGTACCTAGCTATAACTTACAGGCTATCAATTTATAAATTTAGCCCAAAAAACCAATTCCATGAACAAACATAAATGATTATCAGTATCTACAACTACATCCACATACATACAGTATAACAATAACAGTGACGATAAATAAATTGAAACAAAATACCTACATATGTATTATACATACCTGGTAGGTCAACTGCGTCTGAAACTTCTTGCCATGCTTTTTCAACCACATCTTTTCGGGAATACCCAGGGAGATTAAAATTATAAAGCACTTCACGCTTTTCCACCTCTTGAACGAATTTTAAATTTAACTTCTGATCATTCATTCTCATTTTTATTTTCAACAGAAAGTACTCATTCAGCAATCAAATTGATAAAAACCAACCGAGGGAGCAACTAAAATCGTTTAGCAACCCAAATAATGAGACCGCACAAGCAAATGAACACTTACGTGACCAGATGGAAACTTAAAACTGATTTCAAACCGGTCCGATTTCTACCATTCGTATATGGTAGATATTATGTACAAAAAAGGGTGGCGGGTGTGTATGGGTATCTGGCTGATGTTGATGTTTAAAGTGAATTGTGTATGTCTTCTTCACAAGTACCTACCAGGGATGAAACAGATTAAAGGTAGCCCTTTTTAATGTACATAAATGTCACATAAAGTGTTATCATCAGAATACGAATAGGTAGATATGCATGTATGTAGGACATGTAGGTACATTTTGTGTGTTATTTTAAGTTCTGGTTAAATTTAGTTTTAATGATGTAGGTACCTATTTCCATTTACCAGATTTGTATGTTTGGAATGCATTTATGTACAATTAAAGTTTTGTAAGTACATACATCATTAAGTACATTGTACAATTATGGGGAACAGTATACATTATGGGGAATAATTATGTTTTTATTTAAATCAGAAAGAAACATAATTTGTAGATCATATATAAAAATCATGAATCTATGTACATTAAAACCCGCTTATATTAACATGAAAATACCAATTCAGAAATGTGATTACCTGTCTATATTTAAGTCGTTTTTTAAAAGTTGTTTCGTTCCGTAAAACAAACTTATTGAATGGGAACAACTGTTTTTATTTTGTTGAGTAGGTATTTTGAATGCATATAAAATTATTTTTTTTTTCGTATTCAAAAAATAAATCAGATCAGATAAAAACATCACGTTTTTGAGTACCTACTCAGTTTTACTTAAGCCAATTTCCAAATTATATCCAAAATTACATCATTTAATTAAACACACATTCGCGTTTCCAAATGAGCTCACTTCAACCAAATTTGCACGAAGTAATGCTGTAAATTAGGTGAACACATCCAGCAGGAATCAATTTAAAAAGTGTTGAAAAGCTTTTAGGTGAAAATGTCAAAACGCTATGCAATAAAACACAAAACCACAAAGAGAAAGGGAAAAAAACAAAAAAACCTTTAGCTGCCAAACCAAATTTAAAATGATGATAATAAAATAAAAATAAAAAAATAAAATTAGCATATTTGATAAAGAAAACACTATTTTGGTAATTTACAAAATTATGTATATACATATATCATTTCCGCTCTAATAAAAACTTAGCATTCGAAACTATACAGTAAAAAGTTTTCATCCCTGGCTTCCATTCAACGATTTGTCAGGTCACAATGATTGTAAAAGGCCTTCCACACTAGCCCACTGTGTATTAATACATGTCAAAAAAGTGGGAAACAAATCATGTAGAATAGTGTGGAAACAAAATATGGCAGCCCAGCCTACACAACTCGACATTCTTTCCCACACGATTTGACATGTGTTAATACATGCAGAATTTTAGGAATGCTTCTAATTCTATCCCACATTCTATCACACTTTTTTTTTAGGTTAAGGTAATGTACTAATACATGCAAGTGTAGCAGCAAAATATGAAAAGTCATTTCTTTCCCACAAATTTGGCAGTCGCGTGGAATTATTTCCCACTTTCAATTTGACATGTATTAATACACAGTGTGGTAGTGTGGAAGGGCTATAGAGATGATAACATACTTCAAATTGTAGTAGATTTTCTTTAGTTTTTTTTTTTTTTTTGTCTGCTACATACATATATGTAGCAGAGAATAGAACCTCGGTTTTATTAAGATACGAGGGATGTTTCAGAACAAACATGTTTATTTCTATAAATTCGAAATGATGAACAAATTGCATTTAAGATGCAGGCTATGTGTTAATTCATTAGCGTCAAACAATCTTCGCATCACTGATTTGGCGATGCTGATGCATAATGCAGTTGATGCTTTAACAATGCATCAGCAAAATAACATCAAGAATTT
Source organism: Melangyna quadrimaculata (assembly GCA_949320155.1). Taxonomy (NCBI): domain Eukaryota; kingdom Metazoa; phylum Arthropoda; class Insecta; order Diptera; family Syrphidae; genus Melangyna; species Melangyna quadrimaculata. Next base: position 453,088,250 of record OX439483.1, on the reverse strand, counting down.
TGTTGAATCTGTTTTGTTTGAAGGTTGCGCGTCTGATGCAAGTTTGCAATAGTGAACAATTTAAACAAAAGGTGTGCTGGTTTGATGCATTTATGAATGTTTGATGAAAGAGTTTAATTGCATCGATGCGTTTACGAATTTACCCTATACACCCCTGTCAAAATAGACATACCTACAAATCTCAAAACATAAACAAAATTCCTATAACGCTTAAACTTGGTAGGGACCTTCCACTGACCATAACGAAGCAATGACGAAAAGTCCCCGTCGATGCGACAGGAGCACAAGTTTTTACACATGGTCAAGTGTCGAAAAAATCAGTTTTTAGCAAATAACTTTTTAACGATCAATGCTATCAAAAAGCAGTTTTTATTACAGTTTGTAGATCACAAAATTTTCTACAAAGAAGAAAGTATAGCTATTAAAAAAAAAAAAAAAAAAAAAAAAAATGACAATACTGCTTTTTTTAGTATAACTGTCGTAGGAAAAAAAGTGTGTTAATCTTTTTTATGGAACATTTTGTGGTCTACAAAACGTTACTAGACTCTTTTCGATAGCATTGATGGCTTATTAGTCATACTCGTAAAAAAAACAATATTTTAATTTTGCTTTTTTCTTTAAATAGTTGTCCTTTCTTATTCAATGGTCGTAGGAATAAAGTGTGCGAGTCTTTTTTGTATAAAATTTGTTGATCTACAAACTGTACTCAAACTCCTTTTCGATAGCATTTATCGTAAAAGAGTTCTTTGTTAAAAACTGATTTTTATCGACACTTGACCATGCGTAAAAAGTTGTGCTCCTGTCGGATCGACGGGGACTTTTCGCCATTGCCAAGTTTAAGCGTTATGGGAAATTTGTTTAGCGAAATGTCTATTTTGACTGGGGTATATATTTGTGAATTGCGAAGAAGCTAAGACCAGTACATTCCCATATATTTTTTTATTAAATACAAATGACTTCGATAGGGTACCATAATGGTTAGCTTAATTTTCCATTAACCTTTTGCAGGGTATCACTTTTTTGAATTTAACTTCGGGAATAACATGTGTTTTTTATTTCATAGAAAACACACCCTTACAACAGTTTTATAGTATGTTTCCACTGAGTCTGAAATTGCTCAATATCAAGATCTTAATTACCCAAAGTTCCCACAGTACAAGCGAAACAATTTTGTTAAATGTTGATTGTGTTTCTCCCAAGCAGCGAGGACATATTTGTTGGTTCTAACTTAAGTTTTGGCTTTGCTATTGTATGACAAATGTTTAAATTGTTTTACAATTACAAGTTAACATTAATGAACATAAGGTTCCAACAATAATAAGAATAAAAACTGCAAAACTAATTTTGAAACGCAAATAGAAGGTAACAACAAATACCTATTTGCTCGTAGTTTAAAAACTCTGTTTGACAACTTTATCGAAAAATTGGTATTAACGCTCAAGAAATGTAAATTTTTCCGTTATAGTTCTTTCGCCTATTATTTTAAAAGCGCTCTTTTGTGTTCTATCCAATAGACTCAAGTGGGTTATTGGAGCACCTGCCCAAATATAGTAGTTTTAGTTGTACTCAAGTTTTGTACGAGTAATGGCTTTGTAGATTAAGGCCAGATCAGAAGGGTATACAAATTTTTGGCGATGTCAAATATGTGGTCGTTCCACAAAAGGTGCTCTGTGACACACATACCGAGGACTGAAAGCTGTTCAGTTTCCTCAATGAAAGTGCCGCTCATATATAGCAGGATTCCGCTTTAACGAAAGAAGACTGCATTGAGTTTAAGAAACATTAAATTCTACACGGTTTTTGATTCCCCTTTGGACAATGCTGTTCAATTCGAGATCAAAATTTTATAAGCTTATCATAGGCTGCCGTTGAAGTTTCACATCTGAAGGAAATGAACGTGAATCTAGAAACGAATATGAAAAGCTGAGTGTAATGTTGTCAGCAAAAGAGTGTAATGGATAAGAAGTTTCAGGTAAAAGATAGTTATGAATATAAGGAAGAAGGTGGGCCGTGAGAGACAAAACTGGTCCCTGGGGCACACCAGCATTTATTTTGCAGATATCAGACTTAAAACCGTCCAATACAACATGTATAAACGGGCCGTAAGGTAGTTTCTAATCCAACGAAGAAGAGATTCATCGATACCAAATGCGCGCGTTTTCAATAAGAGAGTTTGATGCCAAACTCTATCAAACGCTTTTGAAATATCAAGTGCAATAATCTTACCGTCTCCAAAATGATATAAAGATATGTTCCGTACTACCGGTCATTAAGAAACTTTCGCTCTTCGAGATATTTCTTGAGCTGAAAATTAATCAACGTTTCCATGACCTTGGAAAGAAGGGAAGTAAGTGCAATTGGCCGATAATAAGGGGGCGAAAAAGATACAATTTTGTTGGGACAAGTTGCACAAAAATGGTGTTTTCCGTCTACTCGGGAAACGACCACTAGAATAGGGCAGATGGAAAACATTACGCAGTGGTTCTGCCATCGTTATAGAACACCTCTTTAGAACAATGGGATAGATACTATATAAACCAGTGGATTTGTGTTAATTAATATCTTTTAAAACTCTAGCAACAAGCGCGACAAGTTTCCGTTATTCGTTTTTAATGGAAATGCAAAATGAAAAGGAACGTCAATTCAGAAGTGACAGCGAATTGACGTTCAGATGTAAGTTCAGTATTTAAACGAAAATGGGTACATTCAACCCAAGTGAGGAAGGTTTTAATATTGGGGTATTGGGGAATTGGGTTTGTTCGCATCGCACCTAGATTTTTTTTAGTGAAGTTAAGAGAAAATTAACTAAATGAATAAATCAATTTTGTAAAAACAATACAAAAAAGTACTGAAAATGGCAAAGATGTAGGTACTTACGTACTGAGAAAATCTAATAGTACTGAATTCAGTACAATATAGTCTAAGAGCCGGCAGCAGATTTTGGTGAAAGGAAACCAAAAGATTTTAATAGTATAGGTGGTCCTATACTATCGTCTGCCAGCATGTGTTCCCGTTACCACGTAAAAGTGCATCAAAAGTACAATTTTTCTGAAAATTGAAATCGGGTGGGAAACCATTTAAAATGTAATACAACTTGACGTCATCAACTCAAATTAGTTTTAACTAATTGGACGTGTTCAAAACGTGTTTCCTTTAAAATATTCTCTTTCAGCTAGTCAAAACCTTTTAGTTAGGAAGGTACCATTTAAATTGAAAGTAAAAACAATAATAATATATGAAGGCGAGTTATATCGTGGATTTCAATAGTTTGGCGTAACTCGAAACATCTGTCAATAAAATTTTCCGACTCAGCAAGTCAAGCCCTATAAATTGAGATGCATTTCAAGAGATTTGTATTGATAATCTAATTCATAAACTAGTAATAACATCCGCGACTTTTATCGCGCTTTTCAGCAGTATGGCGTAACTCAAAACGTCTGTGAGTTACATTTTGCAACTCAGGGAGTCAATACCTTTAAATTGAGATACATTTTAAGATATTTGTATCTTTAATCTTTTTGATAAACTAGTAATTACATCCGCGACTTTTATCGCGCTTTTGAGCAGTTTGGCGTAACTCAAACGCCTGTAACTTATAAAATCACTTTCTTGAGTCAAAACCTTTGAATTGGTAAACATTTGAAAAAGCTACCAATAATATACAATTTAAAAAAAAAAAACAATAACATCCGCGAATTATATCGCGGCTGTCAGTTGTTTGGGGCCACTCAAACGTCTGTCACTTACATTTTAATTTTTTTTGGGTCAAGACCTTTTGATTGGGATACATTCTCAAAATCCTATTACTAATAAAATAAAATAAAAATCGCGCCTTTCCAGCTGTTGGGTGACACTAAAAACTAATTTTTTGTATACATTAGTACTTTGGTAGTCAAGACCTTCCGATTTCGATACATTTTGGTGGCATACATCAATTATCTTAAAATTTCAATAAAAAATCCGGGACTTTAATCGCGTCTGTCGGGGGTTTTGGGGCCACTTAGACGTCTGTCATGTACATATTCAAACTCAGGGGGTCAAGAGGTTTCCTTTTTGACAAAAAACGCAAAAAAATACGTGTTTTCAGGGACGTCTGTCGGTGGTTTCGGGGCCACTTAGACGTCTGACACGTACATATTCACACTCAGGGAGTCCGTGGCAAAAAGTTGTGACAAATTTCACGTGGTTTCCCAAAAGTCTAAAAACGCCAAAAAATCCCGTTTTCGGGGACGTCTGGGGTTTGGGGCCACCTAGACGTCTGTCGAAACCATTTTTGTAATCAGGGAGTTGATGGCGTCAATGGCGTATTACATTTGAAATGGTTTCCCACCCGATTTCAATTTTCAGAAAAGTTGTACTTTTGATGCACTTTTACGTGGTAACGGTGCCACTACATGCTGGCAGACTGTTAAAATCTATCTACCTATACTATTAAAATATTTTGGTTTCCTTTTACGACCAAAATCTGCTGCCGGCTCTTGGTCTAATAGTAATAGTAAGCCTTTTTCCCAAAGTGGTGTGTAACTTGTTTCAGTCTCCTCACAACCACGGAGCAGACAGGTCATGATGTGGTGTACGTGGGTTAATGGAATAGTATTACAAAAAAAAAATAATAATAATAATAAAAAAATAAAAAAAGATAAGTGCTTTCAGAAAATTAGCTTTCATGAAAGTAATCAAAATCAATCAAGTCAGGGGTTCTGTTTTTTATTTCACAGGCAATTTCTTAAGTTGAATTTTGAAAAACAGAATTTTGCACATACAGCATTTTGGATATACAGAATTATAGATCTACAGAATTTTGACACACTCGCGAAGAATACATAATGCTAAGGAACACCAAAAAACTGTCGTCAACCAATGTTTCTCGTTAGTGTGGGAGAGCCATTATAGCCAATCACAATCCATTCAATAGTGCTAAGAGAAACAAATATTTGAGCAACAAAAGTGTCAATATTATTTTGTTTCTAAGACCTATACTTGTTAAATATTCCAAACTAATATCCTACGGCAAAAATTAAAAAAAAAAACCTTCATTTACAAATAATGCCTGGGAAGCAATAACCAAATTTTCAACAATTCATGATTAGGGTTATTGACTAGTTAGCTGATGAGTCCAAGTAAGATTGCCGGGACGAAACGTCAGTTTGGTTTGGCCTAAGGGCGTTAAGAGCTGTTTTGAATTAAAAAATATACATGTTAACACTTAACTCGGCTTAACTGAAAATCTGTTATCTAAAGACAAGAACTCTTTAATAAGAAAATTTGATAATTTACCTGTAAGACTTAGAATTTTTCAACCATATTGTTCAAAGTCCGAAATATTTTGTTTTCCATCTTGCTCATGCAACTCCGATACCTGATGCCATGACCATATGTATGCCATATGTCGCCAGGCAGGAACCAATGTCAACTGTTTTCCTGAATTCCTGAATGTATTTATAAAAACAAAAGATTTCGAACTCTTACCAGTTTTCTTGAAAAATTCTAAGTAAGTCAGGTTAACATTGCAAGTAAGTATTACTTTAACATTAAGCATAATTACACTCCTTTATTCATGTCGATTATAGAATCCGCAAAACTCCATCCGCAGTCCTTCCTTTCTACTCATTTATGGTGAAAAGAAAAAAGAAGACTGATCTGTGAATCACTGCGGATTGAGTTTTGCGGATTCTGTAATATATATCATTTTTATTTTAAAGTGCGTTGGACTGTCACGCTCGAGTTCTGGGTTCACATCTCAGCCTCGTCCACATAAAAAACTAAAAAGTTTTTTTCAGGGCTACTACGAGGAATTGACAAATACTCTAAGAGTTTCACTTGTCATGAATAAGTGCTCCTCGTCTAGCTGTTCGGATTCGACATAAAACTTAAGGCCCTTCCATTCCTGTCGACACGCGCACACAGGAATGTTCGCGACTTGTTGCCCTGATTCTTCATGAGCTGTTGTATCCAATCATCATATATATTATTTCTGTTGTCAAACTCCTTTTTTCTTATTTATAAAACAGTCAAATCCACTAAAATAGGTATCACTGAACAGGAATTTACACATACTCATGACATTGCACAAAAACTTTATGTTTTAGGTACCACACTATTTTCTATAAATTTCAGAAATTGCAAATAATTCAATAAATGAAAAATTTTACATAAGGAATACCTCACCAGGGTTCGGACTTGAGTAATCGCAAATTGCAGTAAATTGAAACAAAAATCGCAGTGAAACCAACTGAGGGGCAAAATCGTTGATAAGGGATCGCATTTCACATGTATTCTGAAAGATTTTAAAAAATTAATTCTTCTTCGACATTTTTCTACTCTTTCAAAGAATACAAAAACTTAACAATGTCCTCTGGATTTAATGCACTTTTATCATATCGTAAAAATGTTCTCCATTTATCATTAATTATTTCAACAGCTGTTTTATTGAATGGAATTGCTAGAGTTATTTTCAAAACTGAAGAAAATATCCTTCTTGAATATTTTTCGGATGAAGATATTCAAGAATCTTTCTATGTATATTTTAATAAAAATCTATGTTGAATTTGTTTGCAAAGCGTATCCAATATAATTATTCAAAATATTTGTTTCTACTTCAAAAAGATTCCCGTCCGATAAACTGCGCTCATGTACATGTACATGTACCACAAACAATTCTTAAGATAGGAACATGATAGCATTGGCTTAGAAGATCAACTTTCTTACTAATAAACTCTTTTTTTATAAAATTGTCAAGCCATTTTAAAAAGTGTTTCTTAACAATAATTGCATAAAGAAGAAGATACGATTTCCTCCGATTGGACAAATTTTATATTCATGTTATTTATTAAACCGAGAATAGAATAATCGCAGTAGATTGTTAGAAAAGCGCAGTGGTGCAGTAGATTTGAAATTTTAGGAAAACGCGCAGTAGATCTACTGCTTTCGCAGTAAAGTCCGAACGCTGTACCTCACTATCAACCCATTGAATGAGTGAAGGAGAAAAATATGTATTACTTCTGTAATTTAAAATTTTCTTTTTTTTCGCTGCACCTTGAGTAAGTGGGGGAGAAACATTCTTTAGTTACACCATGCATGTATGAAAGAAATATATTTATTACTTTTGTAATGTATAATCCTCTTTTTTCGCTTGCACATTGAGTGAGTGGTAGAGAAACATATTTGTTACCTTCTTCTGTTGTTTGTAATCTTTTTCTCATTATAAAAAGCCGAATGCATTTATTAGGTATCACTAGATTGCATGAATAAAAGAAACATATTTATTAATTCTTTAATTTAAAATGTTAGAAGAAGAAATAAACGAACGGGCATATCGAGGAAAAAGTGAGGCTTTTTTCAAAATAGTGTGAGTTACACAAACACAAATGCATGCACACAGGGTCGGAATGCAGTGAGATAGCTAAATGCTGGGGCCCCAAAAGAATTTTTAGCTGTGTTTTTGAGAGATGTATTTTTGAGATTTAAGTTTAATAGTAAAAAGGCTTATTAAACTAAATAAAAAAGTGAAAAGAACATACTGTATCTATTTAAGAAAATGATAAAAAAATAATTCAAAAAGATTTCATTCTTACATCAAATATTGTTTACAATGAGCTTTTGGAAAACTAATATGTTCATATCAATAATAAAAAGAATTTATTTATTTTGTTCAAACATTCTATTTGAAAATTAAAAGCCTTGTTGAATGTGCGAAATTTCGCACGGGTCTTCTGGTTTATATTTATTTATTTTTATTTATTTTAAAGCATAGAACAAATTTACTACGCCACGTCATTAATTTAATGTTTATTCATTTTATTTATAACTAAAACAAATTTTAAGTGATTATTGTGTTCTAGCTAAGCTGAATCAATAATAGCTGTAGTTTCATCCAAGCCTAGTTTGTCAGTGACGAAATTATAGTTTAACTCCAGTTAACTCACCCAATTCAAAGGGTCAACTCGAGTGACTGAGAAAAAAATGTTCGACTGGCCCACATGAACTTGCTATGGAAGTATGAAAAAAGTCAAATCTGAAAAAAAATATTTTCTTTTCAGATTTTTTGAAAGTTTATTCTTTTTATTATTTACTACCTTTTTCACAAATTCGGTTTTTGCCAGGAAATTTACTACTCTTTTTGGGTTCTGCTTTCCCATCCCTGTTTCAATTTCGCAAGAATAAAACGGGGCTGTTGACATTCATTTTATTTCATATCCATCCATCCCGCTGTATGACCGAATGGTATGGAACGGGTATTGTTAGATCTTAGATGTTAGCGTCCCTCCAAACAAAAACAATATTTATTTTAAAAACCTACGCCTTGGAATCGAGTCGGATATTTTTGATGATAACATATTATTTTGATATATTTTGTAGGTACATACATAGATAGGTATGAAGTGTACTCTTAGTAATTCAGAAAATCCAGATTAATTTTATAGTACAGATTTTCAGCGTGATTTTTATTTAAAAAACAACTAAGAAACATCTTTTTTAATTCTTTTTGTTTAGGGACCTATATTTTTTTTTTTTTTGTTATGTTTCAAAGAGTTCGTGGAATTAAAGGTTAACATAGGTAGATATAATAAGTATATGAAATGCAAATTTTAATTTTATAAATTATGTGTTTTTAGTGCAAGAAAATGTTAATCTTTTGCACTTTAGAAATGAAACCTACTGATACTAGTTGCACCGGATCATGAATACTCCTATTATTCCTATGATACCAATTTTTTTTTGTTTAGTATCTAGTATTATTATCACTGTAGGTATGTAATGTATAGGCATTCCGTTTCCTAAATGTATACTTTGTTTCTGATGAGCTATATTATCTTCATTTTGTAATTTTGTAGTTGGGATTGGGGTAAGGTTTAATCATAAAGATCTCAACAGATTTTCGGCGTGAAATGCAACCAAAAGATGTTAGCTATGTACCTTGTACCTTGTACATGTACATATGTAAGTATGGGGTAAGATGAAACTAAACTGCACGACTGGATCGCACAAACTTACTCTTATAGCTAACAACTCTAACTTAGCTAGAAATTGACAAAGTATTTAACTAGTTAAATAATGTAATGATATCGAAAAAAATAAAATGTTAAAAAAAGTTTAAACATAAATTATTATGTAATTTTTTATAAATTTATTATTTAAATAGCTAAAAAAAAAATAAATAGCTAAAGCTTAAAAAAAAATATGGCACCTTATTTCACCTTATAAATTCAAAAATCGTTATCGTTATCGGTTATCTTAAAAATAAATTTTTGATAGATAAATTTTGTTTAACACTTCCGAATATAAAATTTGATAGGTACGCCAATTTTTTAGTATTTAATAAAATACCTTATCGAATTTTCAAAAATTATTTTTAAAGTATTAAATTTTTAGCGTTTGTAAGGACTTCTTGCATAAAAAAAATTTGTCAAACTCAGTGAAGCCGTTAACGAAAAAATTGAAACTCATAAAATTGGTATACGTATCGTTAATAACCGTTATTGATCTATTTTTTTATTATAATATTTAGCTTACTTTAAAAAGTAACTGAAATTGAGATAAATATTTTTTTTCTATTTTGGTTGTATGGCAGGTACCTTCATTTTTCGAGCTCAAATAAAAATTTTAACTTCCTTTCTAGGGAATCCCCTAAAAACCTTAAGTTTAAAGTTTGAAAAAAAATAGCTTTAGCTGTTTAGGCTGCAGATTAAGGTATAGAGACACACAGACAGTATTGCGAGAACCACTTATTCGCGTTCTCTTTCATCGTAATGTTAGAGAAAATTACTTTTTCGAATTCGATTTTTTGTACGAATCCATGCCCTAAAGTACAAACATATATTGAAAGTAAAAAACAAGTCTTGGAAGCTTGAATCAATATTTTACGAGAAGCTTTATTGATTTGTGAACAAACATTTTCATATACCAATCAGTTTTGGTTTGGAAAAAGTACACTAAAATATACTATTCTGTTGGTTTTGAAAATCAACCCGTTTGCATATACAGATATTGTAAAAACCATCAATAAACTAATTACTTTTTTTTTTTTTGAGTTTAATACATGTCCGAAGTGGAATTCCACGTTAATGTTTAAGTCTACCTGTTGATTTGATGATGATTAATATTATTATCTTGAATTTTTCATATTTATAGGTACTTTTAATGGGCAAAAACCTGCACTCCATGCCACTTCTCCAACTTAACTATGAATCTATGTAGGTATAAAAACATTTTAAATGCCTCTTTAGATAATAAAATTGAAACGAAATCTTAGAACTATATTGTATAACATAAAATAACTATGATATGTTTAGGCATTCAAGACCAATGTGCATCTCCTTCTCCTTTTTGATCCTCTCCACTTTTCCAATTTTGATTTTTTTTTTGATTTAATACCAACAAATTTGGAAAACAAAAATTTAAAAATAAAAAAAAATTGTTTTCCTCTGATTTTATTTATGGTAAAAAAAAAATTATTTATAGAAATCTCAAATGCAATACATATTTGTTAAATAACTTAGGAGTAATAAGTTGCAAAAAAATGACAAAATCAACCAAGCCAATTACGAGATATGAGAGGGAATATACCAAAATAAGTATAAAAAATGGAAATTAAAAAAAAAAACATATTTTTATTTCCAATATTCGTATCTTTTAGTAATAACGTGGTATGCTGTATAATTGAAACTGGTCTAAAGGATAACACGTACAAGGTTTAATCAAAATCGTAAGAGCTGCTTTTGAGAAAACTTGACAAAACCGAAATCGTTGTATGGCAGCTACCCGTTCTAGATGATCTAAACAAAAATTCTAATTTGTCCTCTAGGAAATCACGTACAAACACAACACATCAAATTTGAAGCAAATCCGTCCAACCGTTTAGTTTTTTTAGCTCAATATACAGCAAGACGCACTGGCAAACAGGCCGACCGACGTTTCGCGTCGCGACGGACGTCTTGATGAAAATCACTTTTTTGGACTTCTCCACAATCGTAATGTTAGTTTTGATTAAAACCTCGAATTTTTTTTAACACGAAACCAATACTTGCCCTATAGAGCAAGTAACTCAGTAGTTAGAATTTAAAGTAATTACTTATTTTCAAATACTGACTTAATATCAAAAAATTTCATGAACTGGTTTGTACAAACTCGATTTTTCAAAAATAATTTGAATTTTGTTTTAAATCGGAAAAAATATTTTTTGAGTGAAGAAATTACAAAAATCATAGTGAATTAATGGAAATGGTTAACAATAATTTAGCTATGTTAGCATTTACAATAAATCAATAGAACTCCTTGGTTTTTGATGGGTAGTTGTTTATTGGTTTACCATTTATTACCATCAAATATTGTTTTATTGTGGTCTTAGCCTGCTTTCAAAATTTATTTTAGTATGTTTATTCAATAACATTCCCCTCCCATTACGATGTGCAAACATTCAAAACCAATGTGCATCGGTATCTCATTCTAAATGCTCTCGTTACTTACCTAATCGCTCGTGCTGTGTTAAAAATATTTTAAGGGTAGCCATAACCCCTTTTGCGCGCGTGGAATATAAAAAAAAAAAACCAGAAAGTCGAAAATATGACAAGTGGTTCTATAAGAAGTTAATAAAAACGCAATAACAAATAGTTTCTTAATAAAAAGTAATGCTAATTAAATATGACTAACACTTTTAAAATTTAAAAGAGTTGTTTTCGAGAAAAATAAGATTTTTCTTAACAGTTCCTCAACATTTGAACTTAGAAACATAATTTCTCAAGTATTCTATAGAAAATAAAAAATAAAAATTCGGTACAGTCATAAAAATTGAGTTTTCAAAAATTTAATTTTGAACAATTAAAAAAAAAGTTCTTTTTTAATGCTAAAACTTTTTTGAAGCATCATCATACAAAAAAAATGAAAAACATCAACTGCAAAGTTGTAGAAAAAATCGTTTCTACTAGATGTATCCTAAAAATAAAAATTCTTTTTTTTATTGATGTTTATAATTGGGCTCTTTTGATCGTTATGTTATGTTATCTATGCGAACTGGCCGTCAACTGGATTCGAACCTAGACCAAGCTACCTCAGAGGCCGTTGCACTACGCATTGCACCACCGAGGTCACCTGATCGTGCCCATCCAAATGAAAGTTTTTCTAATTTACAATTGCATTTGGACAACTAGCATTTTTACAAGCCACACACAAGTTAGATCCAGAATCCAGTTGACGGCAAAACAATTTATAAATTAAAATTGGAACTATAGACTAAGCGCTACTTAAAGGAATCTGATGATTGGTGTGGCAGCCATGAAATTGCAATAAGTCCAGCCAAAATGTAATACTCTGTGGTAGCCAACACAAAGTGGTTATAATTCATTCAAAACCTTCAATGTTAAATATGACGGAGCGAAAGCAGCCTAACTGCAAGTGTTATCACGAGAAAACACCTTTGAAAAATTATATTTATTTTTCGGCTAAAAAAATTTCAGGTAACGTGTATTTTTTGTCCTGAGAAAAAAAAATCGTTTAGGTATATTTTGCAGTGTTATTAATTTGCTCCCTTAAGCCTGCTTGGGCTGGGGAATATATACCACATTATTTGATTTACATTATTATATTATCTAAGTAGACTTACAAATATACGAAATGCCCTGTTTGTTATATTTAAGTTATTATTTCTTTGTAATTTACCATATTAAGTTTCTTTTACAAAATAAAACTTAGGATTGAATGGGGTTCTGAATTCTTCACAATAGAACTAAGTTTTTATATGCTTTCTCCAGTCAGACCCTGGACCCGCTGTACTAACTCAGCTATAGACAAAAAAAGGAACACATTTTTCGACTTAAGAAAACCCATTCAGTGGTTTAAGCTATAGGTGACGGACAGAAAGACAGTCAGACAGACAGACAGACAGACAGACATATAGAATTGCGATACCCACTTTTCACGATTTCTATCGTCATAATCTTACCCCCCTTTTGTGATTTTCTATTACTGATTGATAGTTGATAAATATTGGAATTTTGCATTTTAGAAGGCAATTTATTTAAAATCTAATCAACAATTCGTGGATTTTTGCCAATTTTCTTGTAATTAACGACGGCCTGAATTATTCTCAATGACCAAAACTTTTAGCTGTTGGCTTGATTAATATCGAATTTCAGTATTTATCAACTATCAATCCATCATAGACAATCGCAATAGGGGTGTTAAATAAAATTAATATATCGAGTTAGATTTTTTTTACGAATCCATAACTGGACATTATATAGAACCTAAATATGTATGTATAATATTGCAAGTAAAAAATTGTCTGCTATATCTGGCTGGTTAGCTTCAAGTAAATTTTTTAATGACATTTCCGAATGTTTTTTCCCCTTTTGTGGTTTGTCATCGGTATCTCAGGAAATAATAATATTACCAAAGTACAGGAAAAAAAAAACAAGTTTTGAAAACTTGTATGAATCTTTTACGAGCTTTAGGAAACAACATTTGTCTTATAGGTACATAATCAATATTGGTTTGAAAAAAGTACAAAAAAATATACTATTCTGTTGTTTTTGAACATCAATCCGTTGCAAATACATATGTTGTTGTAGATATTAGCAATATCTAGAATTTTTCAAATTTTATTATTACTTTCTCTTTATTGAACTTATACAGGGTGTCCCTTAATTCGTCAATAGTATTTAAGGTCATGATTCTTGAGTGTTTTCTAAGAAAAAAATTGTTTCACGGTAAGGGCCTATCTCCAATTTTGATATCATTTATCGGAGATTTAAGAAGTCTTATTTTGGTGTTCCCTGACCCATGTTAACGCGAATTGCGCTGTAAGTAATTATGATAGAAACTTTGTTTAGGCTTTTATTTTTAGAAGAAATACCAGTCTTTGTAACTGCGTTTAAATAAATTTTATATCTTTTCTGTGTCTTAAGATATTTTTCCTGCTCATGCTAATTTTTTGACTTTGTTGTCAATTTTCTCAAAAAAATGCGTATTCAGTGGGATGTTTTAATAATTTTTTTGAATGTATGTAATAATACTAAAAATAAAATTCAGTAACAAGTTTGCCAAAAAACCGATAGATTTTATGATAATTTGGAGAAACAGCGGCAGGTAAAATTTAAAATAAAAATGTTTTATTTAGCTTTAAGCTCGAAAAGCTATGAATACAAAATTATATGTGTGGCTATCGATAATTTGTATTTTATGTGTGAATAAAAACAGTTATAACAGGTGTTCGAATGAGTCCTCTTTGTTATTGTATGCATGCTAGAGCCAGGGTTGTCAGATTGTGCGATTCATCGCCAAATGTGTGATTTGAAATTTCATTTGGCGACACGAAAATCGGTTTGGCGATGTACCCCAAAAAAGGCGATATATTTAGATTTTGGCGATTTAAATTTTTTGAATCGAAATTCCAATATTCTTTTCTCAAATGTTCCCTTTAACCTTACATCTTTTTCATCGCTATTTGCGCTGAATGCACCCCAAAATTGAAATTGTATCCCTAAAATAAATGACGTATATATGTCAAAACAAACAACTTTGTTAGTTAACCAAATCAAAGAAAGATGGATTAGCACATTGCAAAATTCGCGACTGCGATATACGTTCGCTCAAAACTGACTTAGAACGGCATGTTGTTAGATCTAGCCATGTTGCAAAGCCTATAAGAAGGATCTCGGTGATAAAATACTATGGATATGTAATGTATGTACATCGAATATATTGAAGAGGACTAGGTACAGAAGAGTATTTTTTTTTTAATTTAAAGTTTTTATGAAGAAATTTTATTTGGTTTTGTTTTGTTTATTTATTTTTGTTTTAAATATGATTTGTTTTGATATTAATTTTTTTTTTTCGTTTTTAAATTTGGTGATTTTTTGGGTTGAACATTTTGAAATTTGGCGATTTAAATTTTACTTACTTACTTACTTAGGTCCTCGGACCTATTACGTCCTTCATGTGTCTCTTACGGGACACAGGGCCTCCACTACACCTACGCCCCATCGTGTACGATTTCAGTCGTGCCGATTCCTGTTCGACCGTTCTTCGCCATGTACTTCTAGGCCGGCCCATTTGTCTTCCCTCCTGTGTGAGCGGGTTCCACAGCATTGCTTGAGATGCAATGCACCGATCGCCTTTTCGAAGCGTATGGCCAATCCACTGCCACTTTCTTCTTCGTATAATGGAGTCTATGGGCTCCTGACCCGTTCTCGCATGAAGTTCGGCATTGGAGATACGGTTGGGCCAGAAAATCCTCAAGATGTTTCGTATACTTCTATTAACGAAGTTTTGCAGCTTTCTTGTGACAGTGTCAGTGTCTTTCCAAATGCTGTGGCCGTAAAGCAGAACGGATTCAACATTGGAGCGGAACAGTCGTAGCTTGGCCTTTAAGCTAAAAGAGTTGTTTCTCCATATTTTGGACAGCATTCCGAACGCAGCCTTTGCTTTTCGGATTCGGCTGTTTACTTTCAGTTCAGTTCCGCCACCTGTAGAGACAATACTCCCAAGATATTGGAAATCCTGTAACATCTCTACCGGTTGTCCAGGAATATTTACTTGGATTGATGAGGAAGTTCCAAGGCTGATCCTTTTAGTTTTTGCCGAGTTGATCTTAAGCCCTATTATTTCTGCTTCTCTCTCCACCCTTGTTGTCATTTGATGGAGATCCATGATCCTATGAGAGAGTAAGCATGCGTCGTCCGCGTAGTCCAGATGTTTGAGGTGAGATTGCAGAGTCCACTGAATTCCTCCATTTCCATTTGACAAAGCTGCGTGCAGTACGTCACTTATCACCAACAGGAACAGTATTGGTGACAGTATACAGCCTTGCCTAACTCCACTTTGGATTTCAAACTCCTCTGACAGACTACCTTTGTGCAAAACGTGACACTTGGATCCATCATATGTAGCCTTAATAATAGCTATCAATTTACCTGGGATGCCCCTCCTGCGCAAAGCAAGCCAAATAAATTCTCTATTGACACTGTCGAACACCTTTTCAAAATCGATGAACAGCAGGTGAAGTGGTGATCGATATTCAACGCACTATTCGATGATGATCAGCAAGGTGTTGATGTGATCCACACAGGAAGATCCATTGCGGAAACCTGCTTCTTCGGCGTCGAGTGTGTATTCGAGGTGGTCTTTAATTCGGTCCAATACTATCCTTGATATTATCTTGGCTATTGCAGGCAGAATGCATATTTAAATTTTAATTTTGGCAATTTCGCTTTTTAAAACCTGACATTGATATTAATGATTTTAGCTACTGCCTCACTTCTGAGGACGCTTTGAGCATGCGCTCTTCTAATTCACTCTAAGTTGATATTTTGGTTGAATAAATGATTTATTTCATTCTTACCCATTCAAAAACTTCCAAAATTGTAGGGTCAGGTGATCTTGCAGACTATTGAACTACTCTAACTTTTTCCTATCCAAAGATTACCGCTTACTCTTCATCTTGTCAATTTTAACCTCTCGAGCAAAGTGAGCTGAAGTACCATCAAGTTAGGAATAAGAGAAAGCTAGTTGAACCTATGGAATGTCTTTCAATAGTTCTGATAAATCATTCTGCAACAACTGCAGATAGTTTGTAGAATTCAACTTAAGTGGCTACTAAAATTAGCATGTATTTAACCCAAAGAATGTCAGAGTGTACCCGTTATAACTGTTTTAGTAAAAAATATACTTTAAAAATTATCTAAAACCACACAAATAATTTGTATTTATAGCTTTTCGAGCTTAAAGCTAAAAAAACATTTTTTTTTTTAATTTTACCTGCCGCTGTTTTTCCAAATTATCTTAAAATCTGTGGGTTTTTCGGCAAACTTGTTACTAGTTTTATTTTTAGTGTTATTACATACATTCAAAAAAATTATTAAAACATCATGCTGATTACGCATTTTTTGGAGAAAATTGACGGGCAGGAAAAATTTATTTAAATGCAGTTACAAAGGTTGGTTTTTCTTCTAAAAACAGAGGCCTAAACGAAGTTCCTATCATTTTTACTAACAGCGCAATTACCGAAAATATGAGTCAGGGTACACCAAAATAAAACTTTTCTTAAATTCCCGATAAATGATATCAAAATTAGAGATAGGCCCTTACTGTAGAACAATTTTTTTTCTGAGAATACACCCAAGAATCATGCCCTAAAATACTATTGACGAATTAAGGGACACCCTGTATATAGTCAATCTAGTACAGGCAAATTAAGATTAAAATAGAGTTAACGTGAGCAAAATTGCAAGAGAAGCTTTTTTTATTGAATTTTGATCAGTAACCACTACTGAACAACATATCCAAAATCGGACAAAATCGGTCCATGGGAACACCTCGAAAAACGGGTTTCAAAATGGCGGATTTATTGGTATGTTGTTTTGCTTGTATGTAATCTATGTAATCACTGGGGGATCCTAGGATTGACCACATACGTTTTAAATTCATCCATGATATAGTTTTGTTGCCATCTAACCATAAACTAAAAAAAATATTAAAAACTGAGTAATTTGGAAGCACTGAAGAAACAGGTAAGTAGTTGTCCGTAGCGTAATGGTTAGTGCGTTCGACTGTCACGCTGGAGGTCTGGGATCGCTTCCCAGCCTCGTCCACCTAAAAACTAAAAAGTTTTTTTTCAGGGCTACTGCCTCTTGCGAGGAATTGACAAATCCTCCAAGAGTATCACTTGTCACGAATAAGTGCTTCTCGTCTAGCCGTTCGGATTCGGCATAAAATTGTAGGTCCCTTCCATTCCTGTCGAAAGGCGCACACAGGAATGGTTGCGAGTTGTTAGTCACTAGGCCCTGGTTCTTCATGAGCCGTTGTGCCACCCGATTTACTTATTTATTTATTTGAAAAAAAATTTTTAACAGAATCGGACAATTACTTATCCGTTTCTTCAGTGCTTCCAAATTACTCAGTTTTTAATATTTGTTTTTAGTTTATGGCTAGATGGCAACAAAAATATATCATGGGTGAATTTAAAACTTATGTGGTCAATCCTAGGATCCCACAGTCATTACATAGATTACATACAAGCAAAAACAACATAACAATAAATCCGCCATTTTGAAACCCGTTTTTCGCGGTGTTCCCATGTTGTAGTTCAGTAGTGGTTACTGATCAAAATTCAATTAAAAAAGCTTCTGTTGCAATTTTGCCCACGTTAATTCACTAATTGCCTGGACTTATCATACAAATCATTTCGCTGATGCGGTTTTAGCCAAATAATTTTAATGTTAACATAGAAAAAAATCTGGCTCTGCCCCGGGTGTCAAAATCCCACTCTATGTCACTTTCCTAGCTTTACAATGAATCGATGAATAAGAAAATTAAAACTGCATCTACCCAATAAAATTAAAGCAAAACCTTAGAATTATATTGTTGAACTCCATTCCTCCCAAATTGTTAATGTAATAAATATAATAATTCCACGCCTGGCACATGCTGCTTAATGTACTTAATTCGGTCAATTCAAATTCTGTATTCAAAAATTCTATAAAGTGCAATGGAAATAACTGAAGTGATTACGTGTCAACCCGCTTTGTTGGCCGGGTACACGTATACAATAAGCGGGATGTTTACCAACACGTGAGAACGTCACATACAATTGACCATGTTAGAAACATGGGAATTCAAGATTAATCCCACAAACATCCCGCAACTGTCCCTGCGACTTATAAATTCTCATAGCGAAAGCGAGACGCATGGGAAACTGAAGACACTTAAATACGAATGCCAGGTCGATCGAATGGCAAAATTCGTGATATAAAGGGTCCGCCAAATGACTTTTTGTTTTTTTGAAAATGCATCACCAACATCGAGTGTAGCTTCGGCTGTGTGGCACGTAGCGCCGTCCTGTTGAAACCAAATGTTGCCAATATCCTCCTCTTCAATTTTTATGAACAAAAATTCGTTCAATATGGCCCGATAATGATCGCCGTTGACTGTAATGGCCACTCCTTGCTCAGTTGAAGAAAAATGGCCTAATTATGCCTCTGGACCAAAATCCGCACCAAGCAGTGACTCGTTTTGGGTGTATCGGCTTTTCAATGTATGCGTGCGGGTTTTCTGTGCCCCAAATGCCACAATTTTGCTTGTTTACATACCCGCCAAGATCAAAATGAGCTTCATCTGAAAAGATGATTTTTTTGGAAAAATCGGCAAAGTAATGTCGCAATATTTCCCACCGTTGTTCAAGAGTATACACAACCATATTCGTTTAGCGGAAGGATAAAACCAATTATCTGTCAAATCAGATATGAGCTAAGTGTTACCATTCACGAAATAAGCACTAGTTGAAAAAAAAAAACGTTAGATGGCGGACCCTTTAGTATGTGGCTTCGTTTTCATCCATCAAGGATTCGATGGATTTTTATGATTTGTAACTCTTCGGCGATTTGATTTTAACTGACGAATATCAAATGATCGACACCCTGGTGGAAATTCAATCAGACTGGTCGACTGAAAGTCGACTGAAATCACGCTTATGCCCATCGCCAACAATTACCTGGATATCTCTGCCATTTCGTACAGCAACTCGCGTGTTTGTTTTCAATTGCAATTTCTTCACACATTCGCATAAGGCCCACGTTTTCGGGCAAGTGTTCAATTGATCTGTTGTATGAAGAAACGTCTTTTATCATTTCGTATATCTTTCAACATGCGATTCAAGGCTCTACATGCACGTTTGTCAGCCGTTGGGCATTTATCGTAGGTGGTAATGTAACACTGCTAGAATACTTTCGGTATCGCAGACTTCTTTAAAATATGTATAGGTACTTCCTGTAGACACGAGCAAACAGGAATGGTTGTTAGTCACTAGGCCCTGGATCTTCATCCACTTGCAGATTCAATGGCAATTTCAATGCAGAAAAGTTCGACCCACTTCTTACAACGTAATTTCAATCCCCTAAGAGGCTAATACCAAAGCAATCTCAGATCTCGTACGAATCGTTGTCAAAATCGGTGAAAACAGAAACAAAAATTCCGATTACACTGAAAGCATCAATAAGGAAGAAAATGCCACCATCAATTCATTGAACATCTTGACTCAATACGACTCCATCAAATCCATTTCTCGCTCGAGTTCTCGATTAATGCGAAGAAATGCGCTAAAAAATTCAAGCATTATATTATACTCTTTCACTTTATTTTATTTTGATGAAATCTTTTTATTCCTCCTCATTCATGATAAACGAAACATTTCTACAAAGTTTCATTAAATGGTCATTATTTGTAAAGCATTTTGGTATCTTATCGGTTTTACCAAAAGCTTTAAAATGCATACAGGTAACCTATGTGTTTTTTATTATTTTTTAAAATTTATAGTGCATTTTTCTTAACAAAAAAGGAACAAACTTGTACCGGCTCAAGTAATTTTATGTAAAAGGAAGTGTTTTTTCAAATGTTATGAACTATATTAATTGAACTCTGACAAAGAACAAAAACTTTTCACAATAGAAGATATGCTCGTAGCCCCTACATACATACTAGTTTAATTTGTGAATCAACACAGGTATTCATATTTGAATATTCGATTTCAGAACATTATTAAACCTGTATTTAGCTGTTTTAAAAATGTTGGTTCCCAAAGCAATATGCTCATCATGTCACGTGTCTTTAATTATTATCACAAATAAAAGGTCAAGTTCAATAGTGTTTAGGTTCAAATTCAAAGAAGTGAGATAAACTTAAAAATTTATATTAATTTGAACGCTGCAAATGCAAATCAGACCACAATCAAGGTCATTGGCATTGTGTTGTTGTCATATTTGCCATCATTTATTCTATTAGAAACCCGTCGCGTCGTCGGCTTCTCGTCTAATAAAAAACTGTTACTTTTCAAGCGATTCAATAATTCAATAAAAAAGAAAAATACATACATACAAATACATTGGTACAAACTTATTTATATGTTAATTAATTTTTAAATGTTAATGATCTGTCTTTGACAAAAGATATAATAATTGCCACAAGCTTGGCGTGTCTTAGAAGTTAAACCATGTGCTGTATAATCTGGAGGACTTTGAGCCAATTTGAACTTGTATAGGTATATCTTTGAATCTTCAACCGGAAGAAGCCTTAAGCAAGAAGCTAGAAAGATCAAAGAACCAAACAAGTTAGAGTGATTAGCATTCAGGGTTTCATTTTGAATTTCACAACAAGATGTGATTTTATTAAAAATCTAAATAAATTGTTAACATCTAAGAGGGATATGGTTTATGGTTTTAGTCACTAAGGCAATATACAAAGTAACATTATGTAACTTTTAACTGCTTAATATTTATAACATAAAAGATTTATACGAACTGGTTGGGGAGCCTAGCGCATGTGTCAGAGCTCGATTAATCATAGCTGATGACAACAGCTAAAATTATTTTAATATTTAAAGCATTTAAATAACGAGTCCTTTTAATGATCCACACTATTTGTAAACTAAGCTCTTGCAGCATATTAATTTTTTTCTGAAATTATACTTTATTTGTTGATTTTCTTACAACTTCATAGTTGTAGAACCTACTTAAAAAATCTAAGGTTGTATATTTTGTTCATTTGTTTGAATATGGTGTACAAAAGTATATCCAATATTAATTAAGACATTTTTACCTA
The DNA here is from genome assembly GCA_949320155.1 of Melangyna quadrimaculata. Lineage (NCBI taxonomy): Eukaryota > Metazoa > Arthropoda > Insecta > Diptera > Syrphidae > Melangyna > Melangyna quadrimaculata. Next base: position 453,066,665 of record OX439483.1, on the reverse strand, counting down.
TCGTAGTTTCTTTTGAGGTTGACGAAAAAAAACAGAAGAAGAGCAGAAAAGTGCAATATTTTTGAATTATATATTTTACAAATGACAGGCAATGGTCAACACAATCGGTCGATTGTTTGGTTTACACGAGTTAAACCAACTTCACGTGAACAAAAGAAAATGTATTATTTTTTTTTTAATTTGTAAAAAAAAAAAATAAAAAAGTGCGTATACGCCCAAGTGCACCACTTATACTTATCGTTCCTTTTAAACAGAATAAACATAATGACATAAATTTGTAGTTTCAGTGAATATTTCAATGAAATTATTACTTGAATTTTTGCTTGGGGTGCGTTTATAAAACTCAAATTAAATAAATAAATCGTCAGAAAAAAGGTTTCAAAGTGCGATCGCACTTTCTTGATCATAGTACGAAAAACACAAAAGTCTGTTAATTGTGAAACATTTATTATGTTCTTCTTACATTTTATTGAACGACTTTAATTCAATCAACTTAATACATACAAATAAAGATAGAAAACAGAAATCAACAACGAATTTTTCACTTTTAAAGCAATCGTGAGTGCAACATCAAATTATCGCGGGTGCGACGCTTCTAACTTTATTGAATATTGACATCAGTTAAACAATATTAATAAACTGGATAAGATATTAACTAACATATATTGCGAGTCAGTACCCTTCTCTATTAATTATTAATTAGATTTTTTTTTCTCAAATACGTCAATACATATTTTCGAAAACACGGGTTGTGATTCTATTATCGCGGTTTCAAAATTTAGACTTACTTTAAGTATACAGGGTGCCCCGTAAAGAATAGATAATTCTGAAATGCCTCATAGTAGTCATTATGGCCGGCCCGAAAACTGATAAAAAAAAGTTCTATCCCAACCACAAGAAAAGATACATGCATTTTTGCCTTACTTTAAATTTTTGAATACCACGACTACAAGTGAATGAATTCCACCGTTTTTTTTTTCGTAGCAATATTTTACATTATTTGTGCCAAAAAATTTATAGAAGAAAATTATAATAACTATAAAAATGCATGAATACCTAAGTGGCCATCCATTTTAAAAATATGCGAATTTTAAATTGGTATAGCTTTTTATTGTAACTAGAGTCAATAGCAAGTTATTGGTAAAAGTCTGCAATACTGGAGTCAATTTAACAAAAACAAGCTTTCAAAATCAGCACAGTAAACGTGAAAATAATGCCATGCGTTGAACATGGTAGATTTTTGATTTATTGCCTGTTTTTATGATGTTGTCGTTATGATAAATCCAAGCTATTATTTTCTAGGGCCGCATGCAACATTACTAAAAATGTCAGCAAAGTGCAAAAAAACGGTTGAATTTTCGAGGTTGTTTTGAGTACCTCTTCAACTGGGCTTTAACAAAACCATCAAATATTTTGTTGGTTGCATTTATTTTATTTGTTATTATTACTTAAAAAATAATTTCAGCCAATTTTTAACTGTAGCTGGCTAATTTACAAAAAAAAAAAACAAAGTGCTGCACACTATACTTTGCTGGCAAATCTGAATACTAGGTACCCAGGCGTCTCAGACCATCATTTTATAGCCTCGACGTTCACCAGACGTAACACCATATTAATTTTCTTATTATAAGTGCATTGAATAAATCGAATACAGCAAGCCAAGCAGCTTCTTAAAGGGGATGTGGAATCTGGTTTAGGCAGCTGCATTACAAATATCCTAGCAAAACCTTGAAAATCATTTATTCGGGGGAGCATCCGCCACTCTGCACTAGAGTGATCGAAAACACTTATCAAGTGCTTTATATGAAAATGTAAATTGAAAATAAAAATTCGTTAAAACAATAAAATAAATTAAATATTTTAAACTATAAAATTTTCTTTTTATTATTTAAAAACTTGTTTTTAAAATTTTAACACAACTAATTTAGATTTTTAATTTTGGCTACGCGTTTCGGAAGTTGTATTCCATCATCGGGCTGTTTGTAATTGAATATGGTTGTTCTTTCAGATCTTAGTGTACATTTTAGATCGTTTAAAATTATCATCTTCCCTTTCTTGGTACGTCATAAATCTGCAATGTCATCTTTGTTATTTGTTGTTTCTCTATTTCTTCGATTGAGTGTGTTTGATTAAATGTGGTTATGTTTAGTTCTAATTGTGCAGTTGTCTCTTTCTATTTAGTATATGTTTGATTGCGGTGTCGTATAATCTTAGAAGAAGAAATAGAGGAACTGCCCTTGTTGGAAAAAAGTGAAGCAGTTTTTAAAATGGTGTGAGGTCTCACAAACACAAAAGCATTACAGCAGGGACGGAGTGCTCTTTTAAGGCAACTCACTAGGGCGCCATCAGAGTAGTCATTTTAGTTATTTTCCGAAATTGTTTTAGTGGAATGTTCTAAAAAAAAAGAAAGAGTTCGTGCGTGAAGCAATTTGTCAATCTGAAATGTCAAATCGCTCGTGTGATATATATAAAAAAAAAAACTTTGAAAAGAAAAACCTTTTCAAGTGAATAAAATAGACATTTAAGTTATTTAGCAATCAATAAAAAAACGGTAAATGCAGTAAGAGCATTTCCTCTCACAAGTGAGTTTTATTATATTTTTCTCAAAGCAAGTGCTGTTAACTGTTTGTATTTATGTAGATTAATTAACTGTCGAAGAACATATTATTTATAATGGATTAAACTTTAAACATGAACCATGAACAACCAAATATGAACTGATGGACACCTTACTGAACAGACAAATTAACATTGAAACATGAACTAATAACTTAAAACGTAAAAAATCGATTTAATAACAAAAAATAATTGTCTCATAAGAAGGGCGCTTAACAGATAGTTGCTCCTTTCAACCTCCAATATAATCTCATGCACCCCTGTTAAAAAGAATTTCAGTTTGACATTTCTGGTTCTTAAATTCTAACAAAAAAATTATGTGCACATTTTCAACTAAATTATAATGTTCTTGACTTAATTTAAAGTGTAACCCATTCTAAATATATTGTTTAATAGTTCATCAATCTAAAGACAAAAACCTTACAGCACTTTTTTTGAGAAAAATATAATAAAATTCACCTGTGAAAGGAAAAGCTTTTATCCACCTTGTTTTGTTGATTTCCAGACCCCTGAACAATACACTTCATTTTTTTTTTTTTTTTGAATTTATAAGAAGATCACCACAATATCTAATTAATGCACTTTAAATTATTTGATTTTTTCAAAGCGATAGTTATATTAATTTGGGTTTTAACTTGTACCAATTTTTTTTTGTTTTTTTTTCTAATCACACGCTAACGACTTGACACTTCTGGTTCTCAAAAATTGCTTCACTCACGTACACTGTATATGTGACAAATACCTCTTCCTCTTTTTCTTCTTCTAAAAGTAAAATGGATTTGTTTTGAATAGGAGTTTATCATTAAGTATGTTGTCTTCTTCGTTTTTATGTGATTTATAAATTTCATATTCTTCGAGGGCGTCAAGCAGATTTCCTTTTTTGCAGCGGTGTAAGGGGGTTAGGTTTGCATCGAAGTCGGTGTATGTATGATTGTTCTCCATCAGGTGTATTGCATAATTAGATTTTGTATTTGGTTTTGGTATATGTTCATTGAATCTGTCGAGGAATGTTCTCCCTGTTTGTCCTATATAATATTTATTTCAATCATTGCATTTTAACTTATAGACTCCTGTGGCTGTTTTATTGTTATTTTTAATTTTTGGTTGTAAAAGTTTAGCTAAGTGGTTATTTGTTTTGAAGGAGATACTAACATTTTGTTTTTTTAAAGGAGTTTCTTACTATTTGTGGTAGTATGTTTGTATATTCAATTGAAATATATTTAGGTGTGTCGGATGTGTTGCTGTTGTCATTATAGTTGCTGTTGGTTTTGTTTATTTTTATTTTTGCTGTCTTTTTTCTGATTAGTTTGTCTATCATTTCTATATTATATCCATTTGCTTTTGCTATGTGTTTTATAGTGTTAACTTCATCCATATAATCTGTGAATTTCATTGGAATGTTTAAAAGCCTGTTCACAAATGCATTATATGCTGCCATTTTCTGTGTTTCAGGATGGTGTGAACTTTTATGAATTGTGATATCAGTGGTGGTGGGTTTTCTATAGACTTTGTAATCGAGCTTGTTGTTGTTGTTCTTTTTTATGTTTAGATCTAAGAAATTAATTTCGTCGTTATTTTCTATTTCATTGGTAAATTTTATATTGCCGTTTAAGTTATTTAAATATTTATTAAGTAAATCAATTTGTCTTAGTGCTCCATCTAAGATAATGAGTGTGTCATCGACATATCTGGAATAGGTGACGATCTTTTTATGAAATGTGTTAAAACGATTTAAAAAAAATTCGGCGATTAGACCACTTAAGGGAGATCCCATTGCCAGACCTGAATCTTGTTTGTGGTATTTGTTGTTGAATGAAAAATAATTTTGTTTTAGTATTATTTTGAGTAATGTAATTAATTCTTCTGTTTGACTCATATTAAGGGTGGCTGTAGATATAAGGTTATGTTTGATTATTGTGATACGTTACGTTAAAATAAACCATTTTGTAGCTAGGTAGTATGTTTATGTTTTTCAGTTTGTCTATAAGTTGGTTGTAATTATTAATGCTGTGGTTGTTTTTAATGATGGTGTGGTTTTCGATGAGTTTTTGTAAAGTTTTTGCTACTTTATAACTAGGTGCTGTTTTGTAGTTGATGAGTGGTCTAATTGGTGTACCTTTTTTATGGATTTTTGGTAATCTTGTAATATTGCGGTGCAGATGCATTTGTTTGTTTCAACTTGAATTAAGTTAAGTTTGTAAAATAGATGATTGCATTTGCTTATTACGTTATTAATTTCCTTGGTGTACATTTTTGTTGGATCTTTGGTTATTTCTTTTATGTTATTGTCATTTAGAAAAGTATAAGTTTTTTCAATATACTCATTCTTATCTTGTATTACCACCGTGTTACCTTTGACTGCTTTTGTGATGAATGCATTATTATCCTCTAATTTTTGTTGTAGGTTTTGTATGTCTTTCATGTAATTCTCATGACTATGTGTGCAATTGCGTGTATGAAGTTCAGTGTTTTTATATTTTGTTGATATCGATTCTTGTTTCGTTTTGCATTTCGTTTGTGGGTGGTGATTTTATGGCGGCTTCTGCATTATTGATTTCACGAATAATGTCATTTTTGTTGTCTTTAGGTAAATTGAATTTGAATCCTTTATTTAATAAGTTTGTTTCATCTTCTGTTAGTTGAATTAGAGTTTTTTTTGACTAATCTTGGGTAAAATTTGTATATACAATCAGGTAGTGTTGTTGGATTTTGTTTCTTAGATAGCTTTTGTGTTTTTTAACTGTTGCTTTTTAGATATTTTGTGCATAATGGATTGTATTTGCTTGTTTATTTATTCTATGATGAGGGTGACGGCTACGGGATGTATGTTGTTGTGTATGAGTAGGTGGAGATGGTACATTTCGTTCGTTGTTTCAACTGGAGTTTGAACACGCAACCCACAACTGGATTTGGTGGTTTGTGAACACAAACATAAGCTGCTCCACTCACATTCAGTAATATTCACGGACAACCAACAACGCAAGAAACATGACGATAACGCCAGTTTCTCTGTGACAAACACTAACGCCGCACAGTGGTTCCAAGGTGAAAAAAACCCCAAATATTGAAACTTTTTGCACAGTACAAGTAATGTTATTTTTGGATTCAACATGTATGTTCATGAAGAAAACACTTATTTTTTTATTTTTATCTGACACAGGTTCACAGTACAGTCACCACAAAGTGGCCTCTTTCTCATTTTTTGAAATTTAAAGTTTTTTGTTTGCAGTTTTTAAATGTCATTTTTTTATTAGGAGTATTTAAAAAAAAAATAATTGCTAAGTTCAATATAAAGACATATTTGACTTTATTATTACATTTCCCGTTTTTCAAATAGACTTACCAAATACAAGTATATGACTCTTGAGGCGAGCTACCTCTGGAATGAATTATTCTTGCTATTTAATAGCCTATAAATAAGAAGCTTAACGTTGCTAAATGCTGACACTACAACTGTTTAAAAGCTTATGCTATATACTTCTTGTGATGTAAAAACAAAAGGTCACTTTCGGCCACTTTGCCCGTAAGAAGCTTTTAAGAGCACACAACACGTGTTTCGAAAATAACATCTGAAATGGACTTCTGGCATTGCCGTTACTAATTTCACAGCTATTTTAATTGAATTAGGTATTTACATAATGATTCATCAAAAATGTCATCGTTGCACTTGCGTTTGAGCTTTGGTTGTGTTAACATTAATGTTAAAAGTTTCACAATCCTTAAAAAAGTAAACTTTTTGGAAAACTATGGTACGATTATTTTAAACTCGATGAGATGGAAATAAAGAGAATATTCTTACCATATTTTAATAAATGTTATAAGGCCCTCGGTTTGTAAATTATAAATGATTAAGTAAGCATAAGCAATAATTTGTTCAGGAAAGTTGCTAGTAAATTTTAAACAAAAATATTTTGACTCTCGTTTCAATAGGCGTTTTTATTTTTTAGTTCAGAGCAGAGCCTGAACTGTCAAACAAAAAATTGTTTCTTTTTTACCTCTGAACGTTAAGATTGAAATTCAAAAAAAAGTGACAGCTTAGTTTTACGGTGTTTTTCAAAAATAATTCTGAGCGCTTTGTTTAGAGGATGTTCAGAGCATGCTCGATATGCTCGGACTCTGTTCAGAACTCTTTTCTGCGGATAAAAGTGAAAGACTGAATAGAGTATATGAAGATTGTTGTGCTAGGGCACACCCTACGCTTTTGTCCAAAACTCCCATCTCAGTTTTCAATGCCGACACAGCCTCAGCTTAAATAATTCAAACAAAACTAACAAAATATTGATACGAAGTGATTATGAAAGCATCGGGTGATATCGGCCATAATATATTTCGGTCATATCAAACAATTTTAAAATCAAAAAACGGAGTATTATCCTGATAATATAACATAAAACGCTCCTTTTCAGGACCATTAACAATCTAAAAAGAGATACAAAGAAATTTAATTTTTTACTATGTTTACGGTTAAAATCTTATGTTATACCCGGGTAGTTTTGTTTTTTTGGTGGCAGGTGTAGATACTGAATAAATTCTAGGCAGCATAGGGAATAAATTGGCAAGCACAGTGATTAAATTCGATGGAGATATTTATAGAATCTATGAAATTGTTTGCAATAAAACGCAATATAAATGTATAAGTAGCACAGAACCTATTGTATTATTTTGTTACTTTTTCTTAATAAAAGGAAAAACAATTTTAAATGAAAAAAATCTTATAATCTTGTAGCTATTTTGTGATGTGTGCGATAATATCTATATATCACTTCAGATAAAATAGAGGGTTAATACGAAACATTAAAAAAAAACTTTTTTAATAAAATGTGTATAAATATAGATATTTTTGAAATATATTCATAATTTATAGAGCATGATGAGAACTTGTCCCATTAATACCAGTTGTCAAAATTCAACAAGATCAGCTTATCCGTTTGGTTTCATTGCACAATATCCATCAGGACAAAATGGAAAAACTATTTCTTAAAGAAATGTGTGTAAGTACGCTAATTTTCGAGTAAGACCCAAAAGTTTTGTAGAATATTGAGATATTATTTTGCTTATACCACATGTCGAATTTCAAATAGATCGTCTTATCTGTTTGGTTTTTATAGAATATTTTCCACTTGCTTCATAGGAACAAATTAAAAAAAAAAAACGTTTTTTTTAGAAATATGTGTAAGTACCTTTATTTTCGAGTTAGATCCAAAATATTTGTAGCATATTGAGAACTTGTTCCATTTAAACCATATTCCAAATTTCAACAACATCGGCCCTTCCGTTTTGTTTTTATCGAATTTTTTCCACTTGCTCCATACAATGGAACCACTGTGCGCCGCGCCGGTCCACGGTCATCGTATGTTGTCAAGGAAGTTGAACGTTTAAAAAAGAAACATGGATCTCGTCAAAGTAAACTGAAAGAGGAAACATTTTCGTGAATCTTAGGCCGGCCAATCCCCATTGGGAAACAACAAAGGTGTAGTCCTTCGTGTTAGATAAAGTAAGTACAAACCATTTTAATCGACTATATTTAGGTAGTGGTTTAGAAATAACAGCATTTTATAAGAACACTTTTAAGAATTTCAAGAAAAAATCATACAAAATACTTGTTATAAAACGCTTTTATTTTAAAACCACTATCTTGACTTAGCGGATTGAAACTGTTCTCAGTCGTAATTTAAGAACTCGTATTGATCATTAAACAAAAATTCATATAAAACACGTTTGAAAAATTTCAGTCGATTTTTTTGTTCAAAGTGTCCTGTATGAAATTTTTTTGAAATATTTATCTATATTAAAATTGATTGTAGTGTTCACTACCACGACTTAATTTAAGACTCAGACTCAGAATTCAATCAACCAAAACAAAATCTCGGCCGAAAATAAATTGGTTTCCTTTGTTTTTTTTTTTTAAGATGATCCACAACAACTATGAGAATAAAATAAAAGCAGAAGGAACAAAGATTGATTGATCCGAGGCCGCCTTCATGTCAAAAAGGCAATTAACAATTAAACGTCCATTCTAAAGGTTTTAAAATCGTTTTTAATAGAAATCTAAGAAACAATTTCTCGGCATAGTATTTTCATTCCATTTATTTAAAAAAAAATTTAAATTTACAAAAACACATTAAGATTTAAATGTTTTAAGTGTATCAATAATTTAAATTACAAAATTCTCTACATGTTCAAATTAATGAAAAAGTAATTTTAAAAGCTCAATGATGTACAATTATTAAGTTATTAAATAATAAACTTAAGAATAAAATTACATGTAACAAAAATTAAAATACATACCTATAAAATATTTGGATTTGATTAAAATAATACAAAACTAGTTTCCTCTTAAGATTCGTTGTTGCTACATAATTGTTGTTGTTACATAATTTTTTATCTTAAAAATTAAAGTAGTTATACCCAAATACCTACAAGCAATTTTGAAAATGTATATGAAATGTGTAAAAAGTCATACAAACATTAAAATCTATGAAATTATTATATTATCAAAAAAATAAAGCAGAAAACAACAACAAAATATTTTCATTTGTTTCGAAACACTTAAAAAAGTTCAACGATTATGAAGTTAGGCGTTGAAACAATTAGGAACAGTTTCATCATACACACAAAGCCGATTTTTTCAGTTTCTTAAGAGATGAGGAGAATCTCGCACTTCTTTTGGAAGGTGAAACATAGAAATTTCACCCATTCTATAAGAGTTGCACTGGGGAACTCCACAATGACCAGGATAAGCCCGCGGAATTGTCTGGAATAAAACAAAAATAGGTACAGCCACATATCGAAAAATTGTAATATTCAATAAACAAATAATGGTAACAAAATGAACAAAAATATAAACTGAAAAGCTTTTGGACTGTATCTTTGGAACAGGTTGTCGAATAAAGGCAGTTGATATCTTTTTATAATTGGTGCCTGATACTTTCAAAACTAGCATCTAAAAGTTTTACATAAAAGGCTTTTTGAAAAAAATCACTCTTGAAATAAAATTATTTGGAATGTGGCATACGTATTCCAAGAGTTATTTTTTTTAATACTACTTCTTTGGAAAAATTGTTGATGCTTATTTTGAGAGTAGGAAGTGCTGATTTAAAAAAGGTATCAACCGCCTTTATTGGAGAAACTGGTCCAAATATATACTTTAAAAGCTTTTCCCTGTTCACTTGGTAAAGTAAAATCTTAAAATGGATTGGGGTGTACCTTTAGAACTGGTTATTCAAAAAAGGTGGTTGATACCTTTTTGTAATCGGCTCTTGATACTCTCAACACTAGCATCAAAAGTTTTTACATAAAATGCTTATTGACAAAAATCACTCTTGAAATACACTTATTTGGAATGTGGTATACGTATTCCAAGAGTTATTTTTTTGAATACTACTTTTTTGGAAAAATTGTTGATGCTTATTTTGAGAGTAGGAAGTGCTGATTCAAAAAAGGTATCAACCGCTTTTATTGGAGAACCCTTTCCAAAGATATACTTTAAAAGCTTTTCCCTGTTCTTTTGGAAAAGTAAAATCATAAAATTGTTTGGGATGTATCTTTGGAACTGGTTATCCAAAATACGAGGTTGATACCTTTTTGTATTCTGCTCTTGATACTACCTAAGCATCAACTGATGCTGGACAACTCCTTTCAAATAGATCAACTTCCAAAACTTAAAATTTAACACTTACATTGTTGAAAAATTATTGTGAAGGAGCACCAGGATATCCAGCAGTTTGATGGACTGAAGCTCTAGACAGGGGTAGAATGGAGTAAATGTACTATAGGTATGTATGTATAGTACGTTTACTTGAAGGTATAAGCTGCTGCTTTGAGCTAAAGAAATAATTAAAAAAAATCAATTTTTTCTTGCAATTTTATAAGTTCTAGTTGTAACTTACTCGTTCACGATGGGAACATCAACACAGTAATCGCTGTTTGATAACTAGAACTGGCGGACCAGGCATTTTGAAGCCACTAATTATGAAGATCTTGACTTCTTAATTATCTTTTATTTATTTAATAAAAACAAACTATTTACGTCCAAGAGCACTCACGAAATCGCACCCACTTTTATTAAACTTTTTAATAAAATCACTGTTCAATTCTTATGGAAAAATTGTTTTAATGAAATGTTTCACTTCTTTGTTTTACAAAAATATTAATTTTATTTTTGTTTAAATTGTTTAATTGTTTGAAATAATAATTTTTAATCCACACTTCTCAAATCACATACTTTTTATGACAATTTTTGTGATCTAGTGTATACATCTAAGTTCAAGGGTTTGCCGCCAGAGCACTGCCTTCAGTTGTCAATAAACATTTTCAATGTTAAAAATTTGAATATAAAAACTTTATTGAAAAACAATGGCAGCACTTATAATCTCATGCAATATCTTTTTTTCAAAGCCAGATATCTATTCTTTTATTTTGTGATTAAGCCTAGTGTGCTGCTGATGCGAAACGAAGTTTTCATGTGGTCTCCAAAAAGACAACGAAATGCTTACGTAAATACAGCGGAAAAATATTCATGGAGAGTTTCACAAATAGCAAATAAATAAAACAAAATGTAATGAAAAAATCAAACAACAGCCATACTGTATTAAAAATAAATAAATCGGGTGGCACAACGGCTCATGAAGAACCAGGGCCTAGTGACTAACAACTCGCAACCATTCCTGTGTGCGCCTTTCGACAGGAATAGAAGGGACCTACAATTTTATGCCGAATCCGAACGGCTAGACGAGAAGCACTTATTCGTGACAAGTGATACTCTTGGAGGATTTGTCAATTCCTCGCAAGAGGCAGTAGCCCTGAAAAAAAACTTTTTAGTTTTTAGGTGGACGAGGCTGGGAAACGATCCCAGACCTCCAGCGTGACAGTCGAACGCACTAACCATTACGCTACGGGCTACTACCATACTGCATACTGTATTGAAAGTAACAATAAAAAATATAAACACGAACAAACCCAAATGTCAATTTTCCGCACACAATCAACTGAATGGAGACTTGTCAAAGCGTTTTGATATAATCATCAATTTCGTTGGTCGAAAAGCACACTACAGAACGAAAAGCAGAGCGGAATTTTTCGTTTATGATTTCGTCATGTCATTTTTGTATGGAATTTTTCGTTTCACATTAGCAGCGTACTAGGCTTTAAAAAATTTTGTTTTAGTGAATAGTTTAAAAAAAAAAAATGTTTGAATTTAAAATTCAACGCTTTCAATAATTTTTAATCGATTGCTGAAAACCAGACGGATTAAAGTGCTTTAACTCTTTAAAATTATGAAAACTACTTATGTATTTCTTAAAAGAATGATATTTGATGAAGCTGAAGATCGTTCCAAAGATTTAAAAGAATTTGTTTGTGAGGGAATCTGGACGAAATTTTCTAGACGTAACTTTTCTTAGTTTTTTTTTTATTATGTTATTTAATATTTTTTTTAATAAAAAATCGTTAAGCAAAATTTCCTTTTTTTTGTCTGGGAATCTAGGACGCAATAATTGCTTTTTGCGCTTTACTTCCATATAATTAATTGATGTACACGTCATTACCTTTTCAACGATGTATGACACATTGGTGTTGAGCAGGTAGACCAATTTGCCCATTCTCCTTTGATTTTCTTTTTTCGGGGAATCCATCCATTGTATAAAACCATTATACAACTTCCAACTTCTATTGTCTGCAATACATTTTTGGTATAATTTTCTTGTTTTGTAAGAAAAGAACTTGAATCGGAAAATTAAAAAAAAAGAAAATTAGTCACGTTGAGAGTTCTTAAATTCTGATGAAATAGTGTTTTTATTTTTATTCTATTATTTTTCAGGTCCGAGTTATATGGTTACAAAGTTTTGCTTAAAACTTTTCATATAACGTTGTACAAAATCTTAACGGGTAAAAATGAAAAAGAAGAAAACAAGTCACGTCTGTAGTTCAATCCATTCTACCCATGACATATTTTCTTTTGTTCAAAAAGCAATTATTGCGGCCTAGATTCCCCGAAAAAAGAAAATCAAAGGAGAATGGGCAAATTGGTCTACCTGATCAACACCAATGTGTCATACATCGTTGAAAAGGTAATGACGTGTACATCAATTAATTATACGGAAGTAAAGCGCTAAACCATGGGGCTCGAAAGATATTCCCCTTCAAAGCACCGAAAAAGACAGCAAAGCAACTCTTCATTTGCAGCTTGTCTTACCACCCACAGTGAAGTCTCATACATCGTTGAAAAGATTATTACATGTACTTTATTTTGTTTAAGAGCCGTTAAGATGAAGATAATGGGGTTCAAAAGATATTCATCAATCAAAAACTGTAAAAATCAAATAATGCAATTCTTCATTGGCAACTGGTCTACCAACTCAACAGTTATCTGTCATACATCGTTGTAAAGGTTATTACATTTGCTTCATTTCATTATACAACCATTAAGCTCTAAACCATGGGGTTCGTGGTATATTTGGCTTCAAAGCACAAAAAACAACAATAATGCAATTCCGTCAACAATAATGCATACGTCAGTGAAGAGGTTATTGCGTGTACTTAATTTTTGTAAACAACCGATAAAGTGTAGGTAGTAGGGTTCAGGAGCTATTTGGCAAAATTGCATACACAAATCAATATTGCAATTCCGCATTGGAAGTTACTGCACGTACTCAACAGAAATGTTACAAATATGGTTAAAAAGTAGAAGTCATGTACTTTATTTTTTTGAAAGCCTTTAAGATGTAGACCATGGTCTTCGAGAGGTATTTGGGCCTGGTAATCGGCAAATAGAATAACAGTGCAATTCTTCATTGGAAATGGTCTACCGACTCAACAGTAATGTGTTATACGTTTTTTAAAAGGTAATTGCAATTGTATCATTTTATTATATGGCCGATAAGCGCTAGGTCATGGGGTTCAAGAGATATTCGGCTTCAAAGAACCATAACAACTTCAAAAATGCATTTCATTATTGTGTACTCTTCTAACTACTCAACAGCAATAAGTCATACATTTTTGAAAAGGTTATTGCGTTCTCTTTATTTTATTTGAAAGTCATTAAGCTCCAAACCATGGGGCTCAAAAGACATTTGAAAAAAAAAACACTGAAATGCGTTATTACACAATTCTGCGTTTTTTTGAAGAGGAATATCTTTTTAATCTCGTGGTTTAGCAGTTTACGTCCATATAATTAATTGATGTACACGTTATTACCTTTTTAACGATGTATGACACATTGGTGTTGAGTTGGTAGACCAGCTCCCATACATATTTGCCTATTCTTCTTTAGCTTAACGATTTTTTATTTAAAAAAAAATATGAAATAAAAGAAGAAAAAAGAAGAAAATTTCGACGATAACAAAATCCATTTTACAATTTTGAAAAATCTCTTCAAAATACCTCTAGATTCCCTCACAAACAAATTCTTTTAAATCTTTGGAGCGATCTTCAGCTTCATGATTTGTGTGTATTTACTCCCTTATTTATAAAGAAAAAAAAATTATTTCAGCTCCCGCGTTTAGGAAAACTACACCATGGAATAAGAATTTTCTGGACTCAAACTAACGGCACTTGCTTAGTGCTCCATTTGAGTCCGGAACATTTTTATTCCATGGTGTAGTTTTCCTAAACACGGGAGCTGAAAAAACCATTTTTTCTTTTTAAATACGGGGGTTAGTGTTTAAACTTGGGATCGTTGGGATGTGCTTTTCTATCGGAGCCTACTTTTTACCCTCGCTTCCTGATCTTATATTCATATATACGTTTTATATTTAGTGCGGGGGGTTACTCAAATCTTGCTTAAGGTATTTAAACAATATTATGCTAAAGCTTCTGCGTATTTTATTGGGAAGATCACGGTGAACTAAACTCGACTTGATGTGATTCGTGATTGATGGAGGATTTTTACTTAACAAGGTTATATGGCCCCGAACAAATGCAACGTTCGAAACAATTTGTCAAAATTATGTTTCATACCTAAAACGGTACTTTGAGAATAAAGTTGTGGCTGTATTGGATGGATACCCCGTAGATTCTACTTTTATTTTAAAAGTTTGGGAGCGGAGAAGATGTGCAGCCAAGAATCGTTCACCAGGCGTTGTTGTCAACGCAAATATTAAGTATTACAAGAATTTAAATGCGTGGATTAGGCCTTCAGGGGAAACTACGTCACAAAAATAAACGCGCCTAGTACTCCACATCTATGGTGGTGCGGAAACAAAAGCTTACGATAGAAAAACACATATCTCAAACCCAGAAACTCATTATTGAATTTTCTTTTTAAATAAAGTTATTTTAATGGAAAGTTCTTGAAAATTAATTTCCGAACTCAAAATATTGAACAATAAATTTGCTCCAAGCATATTTCTACTACTATTTCCTATAATATTCTTTTTCAAAATTTTGAGTTCGGAAATTAATTTTTCAAAAACTATCTATTAAAATAACTTTATTTACAACGAAAATTCAAGAATAGGTTTCTGGGTTTAAGATAAGCTATAGGAGAATGTTGTAGGTGTTACCATTGTTTTTCAATACAGTTGTTTCTACTTTAAGTAATTTTTTTTTGCAAATTGCCCCTCCCATCTAATCGGGGGTATAGACCCCCCTTCTAGTATGATGGTTCTATTCTTTTGGCTCAACCTACACGCCCATTTATGTCAACCATTTTTTATTTGCCATTATACTGTTTGATGAGAATACTTGTTATATTAAACTTTTTACCGCTAAACTTTGAAATGCTGTATTTTTGAAACAATTGGGTCTACAGAGATGGTTGTGGGCTCAAGTTGGAGCAAATTAAGTAACTTTGAAATTGTAAAACAATGTTTTCATTTTAAATTAATTATTTAGGAATAAAATCACCAATACCTGAAAAAAGCGCAAAAAAATCGCGGTTTTTCTGATTTTTGACCATGAAGCGGTCGCCCCTTAAGTTCGAAAACTTTGGTTATTTTAGGCTAACATCCTGAACAACAAAGCAAAAAATCAGAACAAACAGATTTGATGTTAACGGTTCCACTCATACAAACGACAGGACTATAAGTAGTTTTCGTAATATTCAATTTTCTGAAGGATTAAATCACCTAAGTCCAACCTGTTTTCAGCAATCAGCTAAAAATTATTAAGAGCGTAGAATTTTACAATCAAAAATATTACATTAATTTCGTAAATTTTACAAACAAAAAAAAAGTTAAACAAAAATATGTTTTTTTTTCAACTTTTGAGTTTGAAAATTAATTTTTCAAAAATTATTCACTAAAACAACTCTTTTAAAACACCAAATGAAAGAATGGACACGGCCTTAAAAAAATTATATAGCATGAGATTGTAAGTGTTGCCATTGTTTTTCATTAAATTTTGTATATTCAAAGTTTTTTTTTTTTACTAAAAACTAGTACTTAAGTAAATCCAAGATGGCGGCTTCGGCCAGGAGGTCAATTTTGCAGCAAAACAACACAGAGATGTCTAATGACCCACTCTAACGATTTCTGAAAGTAAAGTGTGCAGTACTATTTTTTCCTTGTAAAATGCTCATTCCGACTGGGCTTTAATAAGGGAATCTGATGATTGGTATGGCAGCCATTTTGCATCAATTCCAGCCAAATGAAATGGTGGTAGTCCACTCAAGTGGTTATTGAACATTCATAATTAATATAGGTAATGACGGAGCGCTGTCTAACTGCGATGGTGTTATCATACTATAAACCCAATTGAAAGAAGAAAATATTTTAGTTATATTTTAGAAAAACATGATAATCGAACGGCAACATAATTTGAACTGAACAATATTTTAATTAAATGAGACTTTTGATACATATGAGATTTTTGATACATGTGAAATGTGATACGTAATAAATACAAAAAGTTGTTTGTTTTTTAAATTATTCTAACTGACAGTTTTTCGAATGACGACGAAATGGCTGGAGTTGCTGTCTTCTTCAGACGAACTCTATTAGGTCAAAAATTAACCAATCCCTATTAAATATTTATTAATTTCTACATTAGGCAGTGTCCCTTTTATGCTCCAGGTCAATTCGAATGATTTCGGTTCCGATGATATTTTTTAGTTGGCAATTAACTATTGTTTTATAGAGAGTGTCGTGGTGTATTATATTTTTTATGAGTACATAAAGTAGATACCTACCTAAAAAAGTTTAAAATATTATCAATATGAAATTGCTAGAATTGTTTAGTTAAGCAATCCTTTGTTGTATGATATTTATTCCCGCAATACTTACACTACTCCTTGCACATACACATGTACAGCAAATAGTCCCAGTGTTCAAGTTCAAAATTTCCAAAATTAATAACATAAAAAACAAGTGAGTATATATAAAAAAATTCATTTATTTAACACTATCATATATACCGGTATATATATAATTCAGTTCTTAGTTTCTATAAATCTTACATAGTTAATTTTCTATATACCTAACTAAAAAAAAGAACACGTAAAAATACTTCTTGCGCACTTCAAACAAAACAAAACGAGTCTTTTACACATTTTTTTTTTTTGAAAAAAAAAAATTGATCATAAAACTAAAAACAATTCATAAAACAAAAAACAAGTACAAAAAACCTTTATAAGTTAAGTATAAACAAAAAAGTTTCAAATTAATAATTATACTAAACAGACTTGGTTGAGAATAAAATCATTATGTAGATCTAAATATTTTTTGTAATTCGTATTGTAATTTGACCTCGTATCGGAAGAAAACTACATATTATTACATAAATAGGTTGGTACGACTAGGTATTATTGATGTAAAGAATAAATCAGAAGAAAATAATTATTTTGTTTTTTTTTTTGTTGCTTAACTATGTACAAATGTCCAGGAAATACTTTGAATTTACATTTCCCCATATTGTATAAATTGCGAGTGAATTCGACGCGGTAGTCTTACAAAAACTGATTTCAAATTCAACTTTTAAAACAGCGTCATAAAATTTATCGGATATCTTCATTAAAAGTAAGAAAGTGGCGATGGCACAGTGGATAAAGTGTTTGAGTGGGCTTGAGCTTACCACTCAAGGCAGCATTCTTTTCTGAATTCCCAGTTGCAACTGGATGTCACCTGTGAATTTCGTGAGATAATGAACATCTAGTTTCTCAATCCACTGTGCCACCAAACATTCTGCCCTTTCCTTCTCCTCCTTCTAACTAGCGCCGTGCAATTTAGGTTGCATTTAAAAAACAGACCAAAGGTCTTACAGGCCTATTGTTAAAAATATTATTATTATTATTATTATTATTAATTTCTGATCGATAAAAAAGTTCATATGCAAATGTCACTGAGACGAAAATTATCCATGAAACGAGTTTGTAAACAATCGTAAGTTTCCCACGAAATCGTAAACATATTTCGAATCACAAATCATCTGTCTCAGTTCTCATGAATCATTTCAACATTAAAGATCAGAAATTGCACTACCTCACCGACAATGAGGATATTCGACGTATCTTTCGATGACTTTTCTAATAGTTAAATTGTAATTCATTCGTACAAAAAATTTCGAATTCGTCGGTTTATGCAACAGGGGAGTGATTAATATTAGTTTTTTTTATTTTAATTTTAAATTACGGAAGCCAAAGTGATTAAACTATTTTTAATTTTGCTTATTTGTTTTGCTAACTTGTCTACAACTCTATGAGTCTTTCTTGTGTTTGAGGCTATTTGCCACAACATGGTTATGATTTTTGGCAGTGATGTTGTTGTTGTTGTTTTCACAAGCATCTTTGGAATTGTGTTGAAGTGCTTCTTCGGCCTTGATCTTGGCGGCAGCAGCTGCGGCAGCCTTCTTCTTCTTGTAGGACTTTTGGTAGAAATCATTAAACAGGAAATAGAAGAAGACAGCATTGGGTAGTGTGAAGCAAACGGACCATCTTGGATAGCCGCAGTCTGTGTAGAGCAGTTGGGTCTGATGAATGAATGCCATGCAGAATTGAATCTATTCGAGCAAAAATAATTTGTGTTTTTTTGTTCAATGTGGAGCAAAGCAGGTGTTACAAGGTGTTAACATAAATAGAAAAATAAAAAAAAAAAACAAAAGACATAATTTAGCCATTGAATAGCTTAAGAGTTGGTTTGGTTGCGTTTAAGATTCTAATGAAGTTAACTAACCATTTGCATGTTTGTAATGTACTTCTTCCACCACAAATACTTCTGGACCTTAGGACCTAAGGCTGACAGCAGGTAATATGCGTACATGATAATATGCACAAATGAGTTTATCAGTCCGATGAAAGTACCATGGCCGCCTGGGTAGTATTTGGTTGTACCCCAGGAAATCATTGGCATTACTGTGTGATGATATAAATGCAGGAAGGTCATTTGTCTATCACGTTTTCTCAGCACAAAGAATACTGTATCTAGAAGTTCAGAAATTTTCGCCAAGAAGTAAACATAAACGCCTCTCGCTTCCTGTTTTCGAAAAACAAAAAAATAATTGTTAGAAAAATGTTAGAAAAGGTCCTTCTGTGGATTTACCCTATATGCCTGTGGTGAATTTGAAGGATCAACGGGTTGACAACGCCAGCTGTAGTGCCTCATCCATGCACAATCCAAACCCTGTGCAAAGAAATAGATAAAATTTGGGTAATTTTGACACAAATTATAGTTAACAAAGTGTTTCGTTACTAACCTCAAAAACTAGCCACATGCTTACTAGAACTTGGATAAAATTGTAAACAATAAGAGTTTTTTCTAGTTTAAAAGGTTTTCGATTTGCCATATACCTTGGACCCCAATGCAGAACAAAATAAAGGTAAGCACCGATTATTGTGAGGCCAGGTACTGGTGACTTGATCATGGGCCAATCATTTGTGCGGGAGTCTGTAAAAAAAATAATAATAATAGCATTATATAATATATCAGTCGTGCTTTCTAAACTTTGCCTAACTTAAGACAAGCGTCTAACTTAAAATATTTATTTTATACATACACAAATACACAATTTTTCGCTTAAATTTCATTTCAATCCAATTCAATTTCAATTAAGACCCTGTTTTTCAATAGTCAATTAAAATTCATATAGAGCCTGATTATACGGTTCGTTTTTAGGTTCGTTGCGTCTTTCTCTTTTTGACAGGCACGAACGTTTATGATTACGCGAAATCGCGAAAATACGTAAGTACTTCCATTCGTTATTTTGGCGTTCACGGAATTTGTCGTTGTTTTGTAAGAAAATAATCAGTAGTAATAAAAAAAAATATTTTGAATCACTTATTTCTCAAAGTCTTCAAAAGTCTTGAAATTTTCATTCCTGCTTTCGTTACTTCCTTCCCTCTACATTTCTACTCCCCTCACCTAATCTGTCAAAAAGACGAATGCCGAAACAACAGAAAAAACCGATCCGTGTAACCGGGCACATAGTACTTAATCCTCGAATAAAACAGAACATTTTAATTAAAATAAAACAAAAATTGTTTCCTGACCAACTTTTAGCTAGAATAACGGGACCAACGCAGTAATTTGTAGTTTGCTTGCATTTTTTTTTTTGCATTTATATTCCCGATTTTGCAGCTCACCAAATGGTGGGTGGCAATCGATTGGCCTACTATCTTCACACTGGAGTTGGCAGGTCACATAGTGTATCTAGAGAACCAAGCATGTTAGAGATTTGAAGTGAGGCTCCGAATTGGCAGTTTTGCTTGCATTTCAAGAAATTCTAATTCCAAAGTCCAGAATTTGCAAAAAAAATCATACTGCTCTACTTACTTCACTGTGAATTTAGCACTCGTTTACACCCACTATTTAGTGAACTGCTAAATCGGGAATCAAAATGCAAAAAAAAAAATGCAAGAAAATGGCACCCGTAATTCCAGTATCATCCTGAAAGTTGCCCTGCCAACTTCACAGAAGTTAGCTGAAGATTTAAAAATTGATTCTTAAAAAATAAGCACTATCTAGTAGTTTGACTGACTTATACTGAAGAATCTAATAAATAACGCTATTTTAATATTAATTTTGAATTTTTTAAGTTAAATCTTGAATTAAAAAAATCAGTTACAAGGCTTCTTTATTTCACATAATTTTAGGGTTTAAAATAGCGAATGAACAGTAATTATGGTTAAACATTTGTGTCACATACTTTTAAGATTAAAAAAGAATTCAGTATTGTCATTTAGCTTTTCAGGTATACATATAGCTATCCAAATATTTATACCTTCAGGCATCATCACTTCCTTTTAAATAACGAAAATGAAGAAATATAGAACATAAAATGTCTTTTGTTTTAATTGTAGTGATTGAATGTTTATTCAACTAAAAATCTCAAGTGAGATAAAAAGCTCTGAGATGACTTTCCCTTATGTTTGACAAGACTCATTATGTTAAATGCTGTCAAACTTTTCTAAGACACAAATTTTGGTCAATGTATATCGACTCTTATAAAAAACTGGCAATTTATTATTGTAGGGGAATTTGTTTGAGTTTTTGTTATTAAATTACTTCCTTTTTTAACTTGCGATTAAGGTACTACAGGGCAAGTTTTGGATTCGTAAAAAAAAATCGAACTCGACGACTTTTGAATCTTTTTCATATTAATCAGATGGCATGCATTTGTTCAGCTTTAGCTTTTTTATTTATTAAAATAATAATAATAGTATTTTATAGTGATAAATTGATAGTTTAACTTGTTTTTAAAATTGTATGATAACATATTATGACAACAATATTATGAACCAATACATATGGTCAGGGACGAGGGGACCAATAGCCGCATTGGTACAGAAATTTAGCTCATAACTTTGAAAAACTACCAGCCAAAGTCCAAATTTTGTCTGTGCATATGATATTGATGGGATAGGCCCACATTTTCTTTAAAGCAATTTTTTGTATATCTGCTACAGTTTTCGAACTACTACTTTTCAACGTGTCTTAAGTTATAACGTTACATAATAATTTGGAAGTAAATGTAAAATAAGTCCTTTGAAGGTCGTAGTTCGAAAACTGTAGCAGATATACAAAAAATTGCTTTCAAGAAAATGTGGGCCTAACCCTGTCATATGCATAGAAAAAATGTTGGGCTTTGCCTGGTAGTTTTTTAAGTTATGAGCTAAATTTGTGTACCAATGCGCCATTGGCCTCCTTGGCCCTGACCATATATGTAGGTATACATTGTCAATTTCTAGCAACGTTAAAGTTGTTAGCTACGAGAGCAAGTTTGTGCGATCCAGTCGTGCAGTTTATTTTTTCCGTACGATTCTAATTGAATATGTCTGTAAAAGACGAACTCTCTCGTTAACGTTAACAGCTAACCCAAAATTTTCTTAACATTTCTCATTCAAACAACAAAACAAGTATCCAATTTACAAGCAGTATATGGAAATACCAAGTTGAATTAGGGTTTATTTTAAATCCAAGTTTTTCGTCACTTGAAACGAGAAATCAATGTGTGGTTTATATTTTCAATTTTTGTAAGCTATAAAACAAATTATAGTTTCTTTTTGATGAAGTTTATCGTCTAGCGACGACGCACGTTCCTTACTGCTTGGCAACTGACTTGAAAAAAAAAAGTTTTTCAACCACGCCTAACGAATGCGACCACTTTTGCCTCGCTATACGATACCTACTGCCTCGAATTTCAAAGAAGGAACTAACAGATATTTAATCTTAAAACTAGTTTTACTTAAAACTTAAATTCCTGACTTAAGACTTTTTTTTTAACTTGACTTCAAAGAATAATTGTAGAATGTTTGGACATAAAAGTTGGGTATGCAATAATTTCTTTGTGATTCAAAATTGTCCAAAACGATCCAAAACAATTTATTCAATGTTATGTTGTGCCTTTTTAACAAGATTTTTTTTCAAAAAAAATAAAACAAAACAACGTGGTGTTTTAAAGAATGATCAAAAAGAGGCAAAATGATCAACTTTTCAAAGTAAGGGTTATATAATTTTATAACTCGGATTCGCATAAATGCGAATCATTTACAATAGGATTAAACTGTTTTCGATTGATTAATGATACAAAGTTTGAATGTTGATTTTTTTTTTTTTATAAATTGTCTTAACGGTTTATGATGTTAATGAAACGATGAATAACGATAACGATGTCAACGAACTCAAAAACCAAAACAAATATATCAAATTAATAAACATAATGAATATGCAATGATTTTTGTTTATGGACTCGACCTGTCAATACATATCATGCCTAGCCTAGGGCTGGTGTGAACTAAGAGTAAGCTATGAGTTGCAATTTATTATGTAGTTTTATCAAACCTGTCTGAATGGTAAAAACTACACGTGTTTCTATTAACTTACGAAAAATTGTCCGTTAAAAAAAAAAAACACTTTGTATTTAAGCCATTCAAAAAAAAATATTTGTACAATGACCGCTGATAGTAAAGGTATTTGATACCTGCTAAAAATGCAGATATTTTGTAAATATTTCGTAAAAATAAATAAATAATATTAAAAATGTTATATATAGTCCATTATTTTAAGTAAAAAAAAAAAAGTAAAAAAGTAAGTAAATTTTGTCGATTGATTTGTATTATAATACTGAGCAGTAATGCTATTTATACCTACAAATTTTACATAAATAATGTTTTTACTTGCGATATATGTACGAGATTAGGTATAGGACAACATTTAACAATTTTCTATTCGATATAACGAACGCATTCATAAATTTACGCTATATGACTGTGACATTGATTTCGATGAGGAAGATAAAGTGCCGCTGTCATTATTGCGGCAAAATGAGGAAGCTTTATGTGAACTGTGTTTTCCCAGACATAACCCACTTTACTCAAACGCGAAGATGGTAGCAATAATATTGAAGATCAAATAAAACATGTTGACGCTGTCAGTTTCTTAGCATATACATATGTGTCATGTGAGAGGACAACAAGTTAATATTGACATGGCTGATATGTTCACTTTAAGACTGCTTCAAGAAAAAGGCTTACAATTGAAATCTCAACTTGAAGTTAGACCAAATCGCAAGTGATTTTTTGTGTAAAAAAAAAATATCAAAAATATGTGCAGGCAGGATCATTTAATTCAATAGTACAAACAAAAAAAAAGCGTATGAATAAATAGGTTTCATTCATCAAAACAAAATTAAATGAAAAATCGATCGAACGCACTCGATATAGAGAATGATCTCGAATATTATATCATTCGTTATATCTTATACTGGACGTCCACTGTATTTTGAAAACGGGTGAATGATTTTTTTAAATTTTGTGCAAAATTGTATTTTAATGGATACTAAAAGTTGGCATCCCATATTCTATTCTTCAAAATGTTCAAAAAAGTTTGTATATACAAAATTCATTTTTTCTTCCATAAATTCATTTTTATCAAACAAATCAGATGTCGTACTTTATTTTTAGCTCTATTTAATTGAAATGCTATTTTAAGATGTTTAAATAACAAATTTATATTTAAACTTCTTTTTAACACTTCATATTGTAGGACATCATGATATTTTAAACCAATAATAGTCGTTGTCAAATTCTAGCAACGAGAGCAAGTAGGTGCGATCCAGTCGTGCATTTTATTTTTTATCAAAATCGTTGAAGCCGTTTTTGAGAAATATAAGATTTTTCTTTTGCCTTAGACAATTTGTATGGCAAGGACTGTAATAGGATAGACTGGACCAAGGTACCAAGTTTAAAGAAAATTCACCAAGCCGCATAGACAGATAGATAGAATTGGGACACCTTCTTTTTTTTCCTTTAATCTTAATAGGAAGTTTGATCAAAATCTCTAGTTCACGAAGACGTAACTTGTCATATAGATATAGTATATGCATATCACAAGTAAAAACGTGGATGAAAATGATTTATTTTTTTTTAATTTTAATTTTCTTAATAAAATTCTCAAATGAGCAATCAGTTACCACTAACTATGCTCTATATCTACAACATTGTAATCTGACTTAATCTAACCTACATATAAATAAATTCTATGTTTCTAAATATTTATTTAATGTACAATGTAATAAAATAATTATCTGGATTGTATCAATGAAAATATAAATTGATATATAAAAAAACAGGAAACTTACCAGCTAATTCTACAAAGAGGTAGTTCCAAACGTCTGTCGTTTGATTTGTTTCCGCCATCGTTGTGCCTTAACTCCAATCAGTCTTTATATTACGTCTACTATTTTTTTGTTGCTATCAATTTTCTAGTCTGTATATCTTTTCTTTGAGAAGAGTAATCCAAAGCTACGCAATCATTTGTGATGGCAGTTTTGAAGATTTTGTATTTGTTTTTCTGTAAAAAAATAAAAAGAAAAAAAATGTTAAATATATAATTAAGAATGATAAATTAAGATTTTAAAATTATGTTTATGTCACAAAATTATTTTTGTCACACGCATCTGTATTCTCCTTATTGCAATTTTTCTACAAACTTGTAGTTGATGATAACTCATAATAAATGTAAAAAAATCGTGATGTAATATCTAAATTTCCTACCTTTTGTTCAAGATTTTGTCCCCTTAAGGCATTATCTCAACACGCCAATGTGTGAATCTTAAGATTATACCATGGTTAACACGCCTGTTGGCACTTTCTGTATTTACTTTTTTCATACAAATGGTGACAAAAGGTGCTGGGATAATGATAATTGTATAAATTGCTGCCAAAATAGATAATTGGACGAAACTACCTATTATGAATACACTTTTATTTTTGTTTCTACTTTCACTCTCTGTTAGGTCTGTGTCTGTTCTATTGCTTTAATAGGAAACAGTTATTATGAAAAAAGTATATTAGAACTGCTCTTTTTTCAGTTAAAACTATTCGAGTTTAAATTCTTTGTGTAAGATTTAAAATTCTATCATCTGTGTTGAAGTGTGAGCTTAAATGAATACATTTATCTTGTGTCGCAAGCGCAACAGTTCATATAGAAAACAAGGTTCTTAATGTCTAACAACTTTCAATTGGTCGGTAGGAAATTTCAATTTTTTGCCAACTCCAAACGACCTTTGAGAGGAACACTTTTGAATGACAAAATCAATTTTTGTAGGAGTTGTAACTTTCTAGCAAGATGCAGTACCCGATACTCCTTTTCAAGCGTTCAACGACCTTCTTTATCTTTGTCATAATTTTCATAAACGTTATTTTAAAACATATAAAGCTGCTTCAGCTATCATTACTCATACGCATACCACAACCATTCTAAGGTGGAACTATTATTGCCAGGGGAGAACTGAAGAGGTTATACAAAAAAAAGAGAATCCTAGAAATCATATTATTTGTAATAGTTGCAGATTGTTGCTTTTCGAAGGGAAATAATTCATCTACCGAGTGCACCTTACTGAAATGATACTGACATATTTGGTAAAATAGGAATGCAAGAAAGGATCAATTAAGTACAATATAGCTGGTTTCTCTTTGTGAGGAATCAATCTAGACTGACATAAACGTATAGAAAAAGTTTCTACACATACTCTGGATGAGAAGAAAATCTCAAGATTCATTATGGTATCACAATGTACCAATCTTATGGTTAAATGCCTAGTTTTTCACTGATAAACTGGGTTAGTTTTAATACCAGCAGCCACTACAACCTAACCTAATGGTGGATTTACATGTATCTTTGTCTGACTTCTGCAAAAAAAGGGGATGTTAAATTAAAACTTACATTTGTTGGATAAAGAGAGAACACCAAAATGCAGAAGATCTTCATACATGCAGATTTAAGGAAGTGCCATAATGCAGATATGAAGACGAACATGTTTATCTTCTTGATGGTTCTCTTTCACAAGCTCGGGTTTCTGGCATGCATCTGTCCCACTCTACTTTACTTCATATTTGCAGACGAAGATACATGTTAACCCAGCATAACTGAAATTAGTTTAAAAATTCAGTTTCTAGGATTTACCCAATTTACACCTATGGCTTGCAAAGCATATAGTGTATGTTGCAAAACCCAAAATAGGATTACAAGACGAAGCCCTTATCATGTGACCGTTTGACAATTATTTCTCTCAGATCTCTGGCGGTGCCAATGCATATCGTCTCAAAATCAACGACCATCATGGGTTTGTGATTAAGACCAGGTCAACTGGTAGAAAAGTGTATGAGAGTGCCTGTTTTAGTCCGTAGAAGTCAGAATTTTTACAGCTCTTAAAGTGACATTTTCAGTTTTAAATCAACGAATTGCACCACAAGACTTAACACATGAACGCATTTCCCCATTTCAGGCAATTAAATATACCGGAATATGAAAAGAAAGAAACAAACAATATGCGTTCACTGGTTTTTATTATTAAATATTATGTTTGTCTGGAACTTAAGCTTGCTTTAATAAACACAAAGTATGCCCAAATTTATCAATGCATTTCTGAGAGAATGCTAACACTGGTTCAATATTTTTTGCTATAACTAAAAAAACTAAACATAATTTGAGAATTATACTTTCAATACTTTTCGTTGAAAATAAGATTTTCTGTTAAAATGGATGGTTTAAAAAATTTTATAAAAAAAATTAAGGCAGCATAAAATAATAAAAACCAACACAATAATAGTTGACAAATCTTTACACTAATAAATTTTTTTATACGCAAGGCATAGTGTACATTCACCAACGCATCGCTGCGAAAATGATGCACAATCACTTGCATCAAACCGGCACCATTTTTTGAAAGTGTTCAATGTTCATGGCTCTATTTAAATTGCGAATTTTCGCTTCGATACAAAAATTAATGTCGCTTTGATGTTTTTTATGAATGTTTTGATGAAACTGATTGCGCATCATTTGCGCAGTAATGCTTTTGTGAATTTACACATATTCAAGTGAAAAGAAGAAGAAGATGATGTCTTTAATATGATGGATCAAAAAAGATGTTTTGATAAAAATTGTCGGAAATATACCCATTCAAGAATAACCATATTTTTTTGGTGGTGAGAATTTTTTTCTTTTACATCTGAGGTGAAACGAAAAATATTTTCTTTTTTTTTCCACAAAATAATGTCAATGACATTAGGAGCATTCATGCAAACGCAGAAAACCCATAGAAAGCTTAAAAACGGTAGAATTTTCTATCGGTAGAAATGAACTGTCAAAATTTGTATGGGAAAACTTTTCTGCAAAATATAGAATTTTATCTCACAAATTTGAAGCGTAAAAAAAACTGACGTTTAATTTGACATTTAACTTAACCTAGCTTTTTGTTTCTATCGTTCACGCAAAAATTTCTAATGGGGTGTTCATGTTACCTTCTGCTATATTTTTCTACAAAGCGACAAATTATATCGTTACATGAATACCCTTATTGTTTTGGGCGAAAAATATTCGTTGTGAGCAGTGGTGAGTACAAATTTTTTATCAGGTTTGGTTCACAGCTCGACAAAAAAAATTAAAACGTCAATTTTTTTTCCCGCAAAAATCTTTCCCATTAGTAATGCATGTAGTTTTTTTTTTTTTTTTTTGAGGATCTGTTTACTTAGCTTAGGTCTAAATATTTCAAGGGTGACGCATCAAAAACGTATTTTATTTTCTAAGTCAAAAAATAATTTTCGATAAGAAAAATTAAAGCAATATCTCACTAATCATTTCTTATTCCTCGTTAACTTTGCCACCCAGTTTTTTAGACTCAATTTTCTAAAATTGATACATAGCCAGCATTAAAAACTCATTTTATATGAAAGTTCATATTCTGGTACATATCTTAAGACATTTCGAATATATATTTCACTAAATTTCTGGTTTCGGAAAGCCTTTTGTTTTTTGGAAAATTTTGACAATTCTGAACAAAATTGTATCACCCATTCTTGTCAAGAATTGGCTCAAGGATATTATTTTTGTCCAAAAAATTAAACAAACATATCACTGTACGCTGGCTTGCATGCCACCGCCGCGCCGCCGGCCGTACGTATAGCATAATTTTTCATTAAAAACTTTTATTTTATATTCGGAAAAATCCACCCCAATTTGCTGCCACTTCGTCTCATCCATATGAATGACTGAATATAAGTACTACAAATCAAACCTATCAATTTTAAAGGTACATTTTTATTATCGCAATTCAAGGTCATTATTTTTCGGTTCGATAATAAACTTCAAAATAGTTATGCTGGTTCTAATTGTGATAAATTAGATCGAACCCAAGAAGATCGTGGAGATGTGATTACAGAAGGTAATTTGGTGCATTGCGCTCCAAAGTCCTGGTACCTGGATTTAATTTTATAGAGCTTTATAAAGTCACTGATGCTTCATTCTGATAAAACAGCAATCAATGTGTGTACCCACAATTATAAATATTTTGTTTTAGCATTCAAACATTATTCGTGATAATAGTTGACCAAAGTACTTATGTTTGTACTTTGGCAGAAACTGCGCCGGCTGGTGCGGTGGTCATAAGTTCGTAAAATTCTAAAATGCTAGTGTTATATTTTGCAACTCTACAATATTCTCTAATTTATTTATTATTTAAACAAATACATATATGCAGAAACCACAATAGTAAAATTTTATCAGCTACTCAATTGCATTTCGGGTGATTTTATTAATTGAGGTTAATGTTGTGGTCAACCATAGAAGGTTAACCCACCAAAAATCTTCTATAAATGCGGAAATAAAAACAAAATCTGACCTCTTAAACTTAAAGTCAGTAGTTATCTTTTATTCAGAATTATACATGCATGCATACATACATATTTTCAAATTATAA
This sequence comes from Melangyna quadrimaculata, assembly GCA_949320155.1. NCBI lineage: Eukaryota > Metazoa > Arthropoda > Insecta > Diptera > Syrphidae > Melangyna > Melangyna quadrimaculata. Next base: position 453,037,427 of record OX439483.1, on the reverse strand, counting down.
TAATGACTTCTTTCTTCATCGATACAAAAACAAGCTCGCAAACACCAAAGCCCTCTATTAAACCAACAAGAGGATTATTTAAAATTTAGAGGCTACAAATAATTTTGATTTTGCGTTAACTTCCGCAACAATCTAGCATCTTTATATTATCACTATTTAAGAATGTCTTCTAAACAATCGATTTAAATAAACTATCGAAAAATGACACTGACAAAATAAACATTTCTTCTTCTTCATGTTAACCTTGTCTTCGACCAACATTAAAAAATAATTTAATTCAAAATCTACAAGGTGCTGTCTTTATGGGTCCCATTATGCATCACCGGTTTATAGAACCTGCACGAGCTATATTATTTGGTTTTTAATTTCTATCCAAGAAGCTCCATTACCATTCAAATAAAAGGTCAAGAAAACATCAAAAATCGATATTGACGGCCATCATCGTCAAACAAAAATTAAAAAAAAAACGAACTCGCACTTGGCATGATGGTGAGAAAATTTATCAAGGGTCGGTCGAAATATAGTTGGATCGGTGAGCCTCATGTTATTTGTTAGCAAATAATAATCATTTAATTTTCAGGTCCAAAGCTTGATCCAATATTTGTTATAAATTAAGAAACAATGCGCGCGTATCTGAAAACCCAACAACCGTACCAATGGATCATGGTGGTCGGTTGGTTGGTTACATAATGAACCTTACCAACAATCGACAATAAATCGATGGTACATAAATCTACAATGCTGGGTTAAAAATGTTGAAAAAAAAAATTGTGCTTCTTTTTTCAACTTGCTAAGCAGAAGATCTTGAAAAAAGACGTTTAAGAGGTAATTAGAAACAAAAAAAGCGACGTAGGTATTGGTTAGAAAGAATTTTATGGTGTCCCTTAATGTTTTTGATTGAACCATGACTCAACGAAAAAAATGTTGGGACAATAAAACACTTCATTTAAAATATATACACATAGACGTATGCCGATGAATGATTAAATGTCTCAATTAAAGTGCATGCATCATTACCAGCCAAAAATTAAGTAGTACAAAATAAAAAAGATAAAGGATAAACTTCGTTGACTTAACGATTAAATTATTTTTTTAATTAATGCATTTTACGGTAATTAATGAACAAATTTATTGAATTAACCAACAATTTTGTTAATTCATGAACTTAATGCATTGGTTTAATGGAAACTATTGGAAGTAAATGAAGTTAATTTATTGGCTCTGCGAAATTGGACCTCCGAAATTAGACCCAAGAAAAAACTGAAATAAGGCCCCGAACTGGGCAATATTTCATAATAAAATTAAATTAACACCACCGAAATAAAAAACGCCCCAACAAAAATTAAATAAGGCCCATCAGCGAGTAAGAGAATAGCTTGCAAAAATAGCGCGATTTTGTTCAGACATTTTGTTAATATCTGATAGTTTTTATTGATTTGACAATGATTTTTGGGTCTAAAATAAGAGTTATTTTGCTGGCCCCTTAGGTTATTTTCACATTTAAAAGTAAATTATTCAAAATCAATTAAAGCCTATATTGTTTGCTTTTCAAAATTAAATGAAATTAAGCCCCAAAATTAGTGTTGGGGTCTTATTTCATTTGTGACTTATTTCATAATGAACTTATGCTTCAAAGAAAAAATTAAATAACGCCCAAAGTTTGAACCTTCTTTTTTTGTTGTATTGTGTTTATTTTTTTGTGGGCCCTATTTCATTTTTTTACCTTATTTCCGGGGGCCTGATTTTGCAGAACTAATTCATTCGTTGACTCTATGAAAATGTTTGTTAATGGGCTTTAAACTTTGACTAACGAAATTATTAAATTGGTTAAAAGAAAATTCGTTGTTTTACTAAATATTGAGTCGACTAAGTCTAGAATCGCCTGAATTTTAATTAAGAAAATCATTGAATAAATTATGTTTTGCGTCGTATTTACGTAAAGATTTGTGTATCATATTTTTGTTTTAATATTGCGAACTTACATTTTTTTTTTTTTTCTCATTTCATATAAGGAAAAATTATTTTTGGCGATGTGAAAACAAGGTTTCCGATTCAATATTAAAGACTTTGGTCCTTAAAACCAGATATTAATCAGAAATATTATGATATCCAATCCACTGCTCTTATAATTGAGCTATAAGACACACTGATGCATATCCGGCTTGAAGGACCAACAATAATTCCCAGATTTATTAACTCCTTTGTCTTCGACAAACTGGTTTTATAAATGATCGATAATCAGATTCTATCTTAAATAAATCAATTAACCAACACGATATTGCTTCAAAAAATTAATACTGATGAAAACACTAACTCCATAACTCCAAACAGTTTCAGTTGAAGCAATAAATCAATACAAAAATGTATAAATTTACTTTGCACAGTATAGTATATATGGTTTATGGGAAGATGATACTAGTATAAGAAAACTTCACAGTTCCTTTACTGACTATGTCAATATTAAAATCATCATCACCCGTCTAAAAATAAGGTGTTAATTTGAGTCTTAACTATACAGATAAAAAAACCTCTGGTTGGAGTTCCGCTGAGTTTAACTTTGTAACCTTGAAACATCTATATATTTAGTATTAGTGAGTTAGAAGGAAAGGAAGTTACTTTTTAATTTGTCAACACAACAGCTTTAAGAACGACATGATATATATGGCATTGCGCCATTTCTAATAATTATTGTCATTTTATATCTAGCCATCAGATAAAAACCTGTGGACTTGTGTGGATTGTTGTATGCATGGTTAGTCAAATGTTAAACTGGGCGGGGTTTTGACATTGAAAAAATTCGATGTGTGATGACTGGTTCATTAATTCAATATTTTAAGTGCAAATGCCCCTTTCGATTGGGAGTTCCTCGGTGGTCGGTGTAAAATAATCGTGGTTTAAAAATAGATAAAGTAGATTATATTGTTGTTGTGTGAATATGATGTTTCTTTAATTGGAAATGACCTTAGTGAAAAAAGTTTGGTTAATTTCTTTAACAGAAACACCAACAACAGCTGACCATTGCCTTAAATGTTTTCCGAAAGTTCATCATTAGTAGGCAATATTGATAGCCGACATTAGAGACTGGGTGCCATGTTTAACTTGTTTTTTTTTTTGTACACAATTTGATGGAGAACATACGTTTGTATGTGCATAAGTATGCAGGAAATATATTTATTTTAATTACATATGTAGCTATGTATCTATTTGATCTTGGAAGACTTAAAGTCTTTTTTATGCAGGAGTTTTGTAATAAGTGCCGTCAGTATTTCAAAATACATTAAAAGAAGGTTGACTACACATATTTAAAATGGTAACAGGTATCTATCAAGCATGAGAATTGTTCTTACTCCCAGCAACCATCAATAATAATTAAGGTGCCACACTGAAAGGAAAGTGAATTCAGACAGCTTATCGAAAATTCCGATTTTGAAATTTTCCTGAAAGAGCAGTCACACTATGCAAGGAAAGTGCTTTCTCAAAGCGACTTTTTACTTTGGAGTCATTCCATATGAAAACGTCTAATTGAAAAGCTTTTTGGTAATCATCTTTAGGTTACAAAAGTTGGAAATCCAAAATGATTTAAATTTCGCATGCACCATTCCCCTTATATCCCCCTTGAAAAATTTAAAAATTATTTTAATGGTTTCTTATTTTATTTTTAGAAATGTTATTTCTGAAGATATCAACACGTTTGCAGTGTCAATCTAAAGATAAAAAAGGTAGTTTCTAAAAAAAAATAATAAAAAGTAATTTCTGAAAAAAAAAAAAATACATAATTGAACAATATCACAACCGAACAGTATCAAAGAAGGAGCTGAAAAAACGTGTTCTTTACTGTTTTCTTCGTGATTTTTAACTGACTACAATTTGCCGTTTTTTAGATGTAACGAGCTAATATTTCTCAAATATTAAGAACACACATTTTCAAAGAAAATCGACAAATTAAACATTCAAACAATTGTTCAAATTAATTTTCAAAGTTGTAAACCAAAAATTGGCTCATTTGGTCTAACTTTTTCATAAAATATCACTGCTTTAAAAATCAATCAAATGTTTTGTTCGCCCGGATTTTTAAAAGCTATTGCGAGTTTCACCCTCCATTTTATAACAAGTGTGTCCTCGTTCGCCACCAAAAATGAAATGGAAATCTTGCTGTAAATGAAATAACATATTCCACACGAAAAAATGCTCTCAATAGTGCCAATAAGGTAATTTTTACGAAGAGGGAACATTTTTCGCCCGAAACTTACAATAAGGGAAGAGTGAAATGTAATTTTTACGGGCGGATTTGCTTTCACGCGGAACTCACAATAGGGCTGACAATTTTGAAAAATTGCACTTTTTAAGCCCTAATATATCACTGTTTGACAAAAAAATATCAATTTGAAATTTTCAGCATTATATAGTTCGTATTTTCAACATTAAATCCTATAAGTTTCGTTTTGTTATTTTTAACCAATTTATGTGTAAAAATTGTTCAAAAGAAAGTAAAATGAGCCATTTTTCCATTTAGTAGTAATTTTTTTTTTGTGACATGTTTTCAATGTTTTCTTTTATATTTTTGTAAAAATAAATAAAATTAATAGAGTGGCGCAACGGCTCTTTTATATTTTGTATGTATCTATATATAAAAAAAACTGTACGTATATAAAAACTGTCACGCTGGAGGTCTGCGTTCTCTTCGCAGCCTCACCCACCTTAAAACTAAAAAGTTTTTTTCAGGGCTACTGCCTCTTGCGAGGTAGTAGCCCGTAGCGTAATGGTTAGTGCGTTCGACTGTCACGCTGGATGTCTGAGATCGCTTCCCAGCCTCGTCCACCTAAAAAACTAAAAAGTTTTTTTTCAGGGCTACTGCCTCTTGCGAGGAATTGACAAATCCTCCAAGAGTATCACTTGTCATGAATTATAATATTTATTATTTCTATTTAATTTTTAAAAAAATATTAAAAAGTTTTTAGTCGGAAACTCAATTTCTTGGAAAATGGTCAATGGATTTTTTTTTAATTTTGCTTAAATTTTTATTTTATTAAATATTTAAAGTTAGCATACCAAATTTATTTTTTTTAAATGTTCAAAAAAATTTAAATGTAAAAAAAATTAAGAAACCCGGTCTAACGGTTTTTAATTTTTTTTTTTTTTTCATAAATTCATATTTTTCAAACAAATTGGATGGCACTCTCTGTTTTGAGCCTTATCGATTTAAAATGTTTTTCTTAGTTATTTAAACAACAGATTTATAAGAAATTATGTAATAATTTATATTTAAACTTTTTGCTAACACTTTATTTTTTACGACATCAAATTACAGGTATATAAATATTTTTCATTGTGAAGTTCTAGCTACGTTATGGTTGTTAGCTATGTTTTGAAAATGTATGCATTCAAAATTGTTCATGTTTCGAAGGACAGCCCGTACCTACACAAAATTTTATTTCAACTAATCATAATAGTTTAAAACGACCGAATACGGTCCATTAACTTAAAAAAAAAAGAGTTTGAGAGGATTATCTACCTATGATACAAGTTAAAGACAGTTTTTCGAAATGTCGTCAATTGACTACAGCTTTCTTGTAATGCCTTATGTCGTTGAGTTAAAAATAACATTCGGAAAAAAAAGTATACAGTTTACAGAATTTTAAAAATATTTTTTGAATATTTGATACGTTCACTGAGCGCGAAGATACTGGTTAGCGTATAACTAAAGCATTTTACCACTAAAAAGCAATAAAAAAGAGAAGATATCAAGTGAATCTATCATGTTAATTAGTGCACTGCAGTCGTTATTTCATTCCGGATTTTTTTTTAAATTGGAAAAGAAGGAAAAAATTAAATGTGTGAAATCATTTTGCGAAATTTGACTGATTGGAAAGGAAATTTTGTTTGGGTTTCAATATTACGTGTGGTATGAACTAATGATTTCAAAACGACATCCATGTCTATAGATTTTCTTTTAAATTAAAATTGAAAATCCTGCTAAAGTTCAAAATTAACAACAATCAAATTTGAATTAAAAATAATAAAAAATCTTAGCACAGTACATCATATTGCTTGGGGCCTACGTACGCCACTGCAGGCATACCCTAAATAGCCCGTTATTCGTAATTTTCTTTTGAAACCAAAAGAGCCGTCTCAATCGCCCCTTTTTCGATTATTTTTGATTTATATTTTGGACAAACTAAGTACTATCGAGTACGGAGTATTTAACCCGGCTGCCTGTGTTGTATGTATTTCTTCTTTTTTTAATATTCTGAGCTTCTAAGCAGACTTCCTTCATTTCTCATATTGAGAACCAGATTCAGACAGTTGTGAATTGACAATTATTTACAAAATCAGATGTTTTCGCCTTCTCAACTTTTTAATTTAAAATGATGCAGAATAATAACTTAAATGGCTCGCAATCCAATTATGTAAGGTTTTTAGTTTTTTTTTTTAAAGTAAAAGCAATAGCCTTCTGTTCATGATCATTTTCAAATAGGTAGATGCTTATTTTGCGATAACATCAACATTATAAATTACTTTTCACAATTCTCTCTAATAAAACAGTTAGGAAAATAAATCAATGAGTGTATTTATTTTTTGCTTAAATGCTATTTAACGGAATAATTTAATGGTATCTAAAGCTATTATTATGCAAAGTGCAGAAAACTTCTATTTAAACTGATTTCTATTATTTAAAATGAACCGAAATAAAGCAAGGGCATTAACGTTAATGCACGTTCACAAAAAAATCAATACATACGTAGCTATATTTTCAAAAAAAAAAAATGCCTACGCTTTTTACCTTCAGTTTTCATATGAATCATTGTTCGAAAAAAATAATTAAGAAACAATTTCAGCAGGCATTTAACGCTCTATGCACCAGCTTTACTGAGATTAAAGGTTGATTCATGAAACATAAAGTAGTTGTGTGTACATAATTTAACTGTGGTTGTGGGTGGTTCGGAATCCTGGCAGGACCCTATGAAAGCATACAGAATTTCAAGATTTTTTAAAACAATCTAAACTTTATATCTTCTATTAATTTACGTTTCAAACAAAAAAAAAAAAAACTTAGTGAAGTACATAATCTTAATATTATTTTATCAAACTTCGGGGATCTAATTAAGATTTGATTACCTCAAGAGTAAAGCTAATTTGGTACATTACATGTTCGTAAATGTAACCTGTTACTGTCGGTTTTTTTCCAATGTCATTATAAAAATAAAGGTTTGAAGGTCGTCGACTAACAGGATTATCTTGAAATTAATAATTTATGTGTGTATTTGTATATTATCCTGAAGCGTAGATGATTTAAGTTTTATAAATCAAAACAGTGGTATATAATGTTATAAAAAACAGTAACGGTAGATACCTGCTGTATCTGTACCTACAAGTAATGAATAACAATACGACATGCCTAATTTTATAAATATAACTTGTTTGATGAAAGACATGTTTTTGTTGTATCAATATAGGAGGGATAAAGTAGAATTAATTAATTGGAGACTCCTTTATTACATGCGACTTATAACTGAACATGTATTAATATCATATATACAAAACTTGAAAGGCATTTAAGACAACGTTGGTGCAAAAGCAAATTTCAATAATTTAATTGTATGTTTAATTCCATATTAACCAAGGGCGTACGCAGGGGGGGCAGGGGTTGCCTCCCCCTAGGTATTAAAAGTTTGAAAAAAAATATCGATCTTTAATTTAAATCATTTTATTTTTATCAAAATGCATGATTCATTAGGTACGCACTTACTATCGTCTACATTCAGGTCTATTTCAAGACTTACTTCGACTTCAAGTCAAGGCTGGTGATGAAAATCCGAAGCAGCATTTTGAAGTAGGAAGGAAGAATGCCTAATACCTTCCTCCGAGAATTCAGAATGAAATTTATTTTTGTGGGCAAGTGATCAGAGATGAAATTATTAAGTACGTTAAGGAAGCATCTGCTCTTTCTCTGATTGGATATGAAAGTCGTGATATTTAGATTAGAACAACTTTTGATTGGTGTTCGTTTTTAGAATCAGAAAAAAGGCGCGATTTGCGAAGAGTTCGTAGGTTTTGTAGACCATTTGCCTCTGCGTGAGACAGATTTATTGAAGATGCAAGGCTTGATCCAAAGAAACTTAATGGGCAAGGCTATGATGGCTGTTCAACAATGTCGGGCAAAGAAATTGGTGTGCAGGCAATTTTGAGAAAAAATACCCTAATGATCTCTATTTCCATTTTTTTACCCCACCACCAAACTTACTCTGGATACTGCCTTGGTGCTACCTTGCACCGCAAGCTCCATCAAAAGAACGTTTAGTACGTTAAGAAGAGTCAAAACTTGGCTTCGTTCAACCATGGTTGAAAATCGTTTAAATGGTAATTTAACCATCCAAAAACTAACAAAACATAGGTTTTTTAATGCTTAAATTTACAGGGTTGTGTATGGTGAGTGTTCACAGGAATACGGTTAAAGAAAATGAGATGAAAACTGTAAGAAAATTCCTTGAAAGATGTGCTGAAGACCCACGCCGATTAGCATTAAATCTATTAAACAGATATCGTACATACGTACATCAATAACCTCTTTTCTTTAAAATAGGGGAAATATGGGTACAAAATAGTCACATACAGAAGTTCCTTGAGTTCTTAAAAGTAGATTTTATTTTAAAATTAATTAAAATTAATCAATAGTTATTTATTTTTCTTTTCCTATTTAATCATTTATGCTTAAAAAAATTTGTTCCAATTTCGTATTAACAAAAAAAAATAACTACTTAAAAAAAAATAACCTAAATTATTTATTGAACGAGAACGAGGAAACTGAAATAAGTTAACTGATCATTTAAAATTCAGATAAAGTTATTCATATAGGAATAAATATTTTCAATGTCAAGCAATCGATGTTTGCCAATATTGCTTTCGAATAAACGTTAAATAAAAATAAATTACCTACTTTGAAATGTTCAATAGCTATACACATACAAAAGTGTCAAAAACAAGCACAAACCGTTCAAATTATAACATTATCTTATAAAATAATTGTTCTTGACTAAAAAATTAGATTTTTTTATTCGATTTATTAAAGAGTCAAATAACTTTTTCTCTCCATCAGCAAGCTTGGCGTTTCAATTAAATATTATTCTTAAGGAAACCTTTTTTCTGCATCTTATTTAAAATAATTTTTATTTTTATTAAATTCAGGTTTTTAATGAAAACATTTTAAATGGCGGTGAACGGTCAGTCTTCCACCTCTTAATCAAATTGAAAAATGTATCAATGATTCTTTTTGCTTATATGTATAGTATAGTGTTTAAAGATACATTTACATACATCGTAAGATCAGTTTTTGAGAGCTGGTCGAATAATAGTATTAGACGATAGAATTTAAAATAGCATAGAATACTATTTGGCTCGAGTGATATGTTTTGTTGAAAATCCTCTTATTCTTGTTCCAATTGTATCGTAGCGTAGGTATCACAAAAGCTGCTTGCATTTTCTTCTTATTGTGGAAAATAAAAGACAGTGTTCGAGAAAATAATTCCTTTTTGGAAACAATTAAATTTACATGACACATCACTCCACCAAAACGCAACAAAGGAGTATGTTTAAATTGGGAAGTTTTGAGTATGGACTCTTTTCTTAACTAAATGATTCCGAAGCTAGGTCCGATATTTGTTTTCTTCTTCAAACTCATATAATTACAAAAAAAAAATCGTATTGAAACTTCACAATCTAAAAAAATGTACATAATAAGTCTGAGTCAAACAAATCATAATCAAGCAAATAATCGATAATTATTATCAAATTTAAGTGGAGACTCAAATAGTGCACACCTTCCAAGATCAAATTTTTAAGAAGAATCCGAAGAGATTTCAAGACGAAATAATTTGAATATTTGATCAATAATAACTGTATTTATTAAACTGTTTGATATTAAACTATTGCTTAGCACTTCAGCTCTTATTAGACATCGGGATACAGACTGCCAGTGGCCGCTATATCAACCTGCCTAAAATATATTGCTTTTATTTCTGTCAAAATGGAACAAGTTAATCAACTAGTGTACGAGGTTATAAAACATTTGAATAAGTTTGTTAACTATGTGTACGGAGCTATTCAACAATAATTGAATACGTTGATCAGCTAAGTGTACGGAGTTATCGAACAATTGCAAGAGTTGATCAACTAGGGTTATTCAAGATTGGACTAAGTCTGTCAACTATGTGTACGGGGGTCCCAACACTTTTTGTTCAATTTTACCTCTGGCTTCGTTCACTCAAGGTAAGTTACTGCACTCTTTATTTATTCCTCCAACGATGGAGTTGAATGAAAAGTTGAACGAAGTTGGTTGAACGCCATTAGTCATCTAAATGCACCCAATATCGAGTTGTGAAGGATGGGCTGTCATATTTTGTTTCCACACTTTTATACATGATTTTGCTCCCACGTGTTTATACTCAGTGGGATACTGTGAAATTACGAGTTTAAAAATTTTATTTATGCATAGCATGCTCCTACTAAGAATCTTCAAAGCTAATATTCTCTCGGAACCAAAGATATAAAAAAATGATTTGTCCCCTGTATGACAGTGTCCAAACTGGAAGCTCTTCGCGTGATTCATTATGACGTATTAATAATTTTATCTCACTCCAACATCATATTAAGAAGGAGATGCCTCACTTGGTTATGTTATGACTATCTCCTTCTTACTATAAAATTGGTGTGAGATAAAAGAAAGAGACACGTAAAAATGATTCACAAGAAGTGAGTCCAATGTGAACACAGCAAATTAATTAACATTTATAGTAGTTATACAACTTTTTCAATCAAACCTAAAATGACCTGAAATAAAAATAGTGGCAAAAATGTTCATTCATCTGAGAGATTGTCATACGTAATTTTAATGGGCGTGTTCATGAAAGAGATATATCGGAGATTTTGATCCATCAAAAGCTGAACAAGCGAGTCCAAACATTATTCTCCTCAATATTTTGACAGCCAAACTAAAATCCTGTTTACCATTAAATATATTTTGTCTGTCTATGCACCTAAATAAATAATACTGGTGGCGTTTTGGTACCAAAATTAAGCTTAATAATTATCGTTTTGTACTTCCATATAAAATCACTTATATTTTTTCAAAGATTAAAATCGTTTTCAATGAACAGTTGACAATTTGTTCACAAAGGTGGTGTTATAAAATCCATCATTAAAACATAAAAATCAGTAAAACGGTGGAACATTTTTTGATAAGTTGGATGTAGTGTAGTGTAACTGTGTAACTAAGACAGTTAAAAAACTTACACGTTGTGCAAGAAGAATTAACTACCAACAATCAATTTATCTTTTATCTACATTCAAAAACGTAACTGGCGAAGAATGCTTTGGAAACATTTTCAAATATTGAGGAATTTGTTCCACATCATTTTGTTGAACATTGTTTGTTATGTTATACATAATGAATGATAAACAAAACATGGTTATTGACAATAATAATTTATAGTAAGTAATAGGGCTAAGAAAGTGTTGTCCAGGAAAGTCTTGACTTCGAAAGCATCCGAGACAAGAATGAGACTTGACCTTATTTTTAAGCATGAACTTAATTTTTAGATGAATAAATCACGTTATTTTTGCAGTTCAGGTCCCTTTTTGGCCAACATTTTTAAGTTCGAATTGAACAAAAAAAATCATACTGTAAACTTTATTTTAAAGTTAGCACTATAGCCCTCTCTTAGAATTTGGAAACCATGTAAGCTATGAATTTGCAATAATAGACTTCGAATAATGAATTTTGCACCACAGTATTTACAGTGAAGTTAGCATGGCAGTGTATATCTACATACCCTTTATTGCATGAAAAACTACAAATTTATGTTTTGCTGAAGGACCATCATGTCTCAACTCCAAATAAAAAAATGGTTAAAACGATTTTAAAAATCATTAATCCCTTATTGAGAAAGTGGTCAGTCTAAAAAAAAATTCTAAGGTTAGTACTGTAAGAATATACAGTCGACTCCGCTTAACCAAAAAGAAATCTGATATCTTAAACAAAAAATTTACTGCGTCGAAACTTTGTTTTTTTTTATTCTTGGTTCGGTTAACTGAAATTTAAGTGTGCGGCTCCATTGTCAATATTTTAGGCAATAAATTGCAAATTGTGGTGGTGATATTATGAGAATTTTTTTATTAATATCTTCTGGTTAGTGTTCAACAACTGCTAGGTGCCTTGTTTCAACAACTGAGTCGTATTCAAAATAAAAAAAAAAAAAAATCCATTAAGCCGCTCTAAAGATATGGGAAAATTTCTAAATAACAGCCCTATGGAATTTGTAATAAATACATACCTACGACTTTAGATGTCTGGCGGACTGGGAAATATTATTAAATAGTTGCTTGAAATAAGATCATATTTAAACTAGCTCTCATACTATTACTATTAAATGTAAATGGCACCATCGTTTTGAATAATTTTAAGGTGTCTGGCTTTTGTTATTCCCCACGGTATATGTGTGCCAAATAAATTTAATGAATAGTAACCCATAAAACAAATCAAAAATACAGATTTGATAAAATATTGCAACATTTGTATGCAACTTTTAAACTCTTTAAACAGCCTCATAATTGTCCCCGGATTAAAGATTCTTAGTATCCATTAGTACTTAACTAGCATAGTTCATACAAAAAAAAAAAAAAAACAGAAAAACAATCCTGACTAGCGAATGTCTGGCGGACTTCGGCTCTTACTCTATATTACCTAATATTTCCTTACACTCAAATCTATCAATAAGTAATCCTCAACCAAAAATGAAAAGCTTCCAGTGCTCAGTTTTATGTGCAATAAATGATACAAATCAGAACTTTTAGTAATTTTAAAATTAATTTAATTACTGATTTACACTTAATAGCCGATAGCGCAACTTCACTTCCTACGTAAAGTAGATACCCCGTATACCCAAACACCCACCAGCCCACTTGTCAAAAAAGCTCTCTCTCTGTCCTTAACCCACAGCACAGAAGGGGTGGTTTCTCTGGGCAGGCGCACTAAAAACGCACATTTTATTTGTACACTTTCACTCATGGTACATTTCATGGCACATTTCAATAGCAATAGGAAGATTAAAATGTATGACGAAGAGGATGCATTTGTTGTAATTCACTCACCTCTCAGCCTTTTTGTATCCACAAGCACAATTTGTAATTTTTTTTAACAATAATTGTCTTAAAATAATCCGTTTATTTTTTTTTTTTTGCAATATTGTAAGTTTATTTAGAAATATCCTTTATCACAACCGTTTATTTAATTGTTTTTCTCAAATAAACACACTTGTTCACTCTTCTTATTTAATTGACAATTAGTAACAAATGATAGAACTTTTGTTTGGATATTATTATTTTAGGGAAAAATGTTCAAAAGCAATGAATTTTTAAAAAATCATCAAACTTAAAAAAGCAAAAAAATAAAAAAAAAAAATCCGTATCCCGTTTATTATTTGTTAGCTAAATTTTTCACTGGCCATCCGGACTCAACAAAACCCATTCACGAACTGAGCTTTGACCATCGAATGCTTTTCTAGGTATATAGAGATAGCTTGTTTTGCCCCGCAATGTCCAAAGCGAAAAAAGCTTCTTCAGCATCTCGATTCTCGATGGTTAGATATTTTTTGTTGCTCTCACACATAGACGAGTTGTATAGTATTATTAAGTTTGAACTGCATGCTGATGGCTTCAAGCACCCAGTCGTATACCACCGAAAAGGGCTAAGCACAACTCAGTCCCTCAGTGTGGTCTAAGGCCTTGACGATGTCTTGAAGCTTGCGGATATTTTGTCTCTATTGTTTGCACTGAATTTAAGCCTATGTGATTATAGAGTCGTCTCAATTCACTGTTGGTAATTTTAACTAAATTTATGCGAGCTTATGAGTCGATCCATCGATCGACTGACCTTAGTAGAGGTCTTATTCGATTCCGTTGCATGTATTATTGACCATAGGTCATTAACTCATATGTGATTCCGACTGAATCGTATAATTAAGAAGAAAAGATACAAATGTTTCAAGCGAAGAGGGGGATACAGAGAGGTTTTTTTTTTGTTTTTTGTATATTTGATTTGGTGAGGAAGTGAATTTGTAAAAGAATCGAGAATAGATGCAGGAAATAGTTAAAGTTGCTGATGCTGTCGCTAGTACCGATTTTCAAGGATCTTCTACAGACGATGGCTTATTGGATGGGGGCTATTTAATTCTTTAATAGTTACTTCCGGAATATTGGATTGTTTTTTTTTGTATCTAATTTTAATTTGTATGCAGAGAGATAAAAGATTTGATTTGATTGGATTTTATGCAAGAAGTAAAAAACATCGTAGTATTGGTTGGATGGGTGGAAATAAACATATAATTAGGTCAGGGGTGGTTGTCAACTCCGACCGGTAGAATAATGATTCGTTTTTTCATGATCAAGGTCAAGAATTCGTGTTTCTCAAACAAAAAATAAGTCAGTATTTAGTGAAGAATATCTCAATCCTTAACTGGAATTAATTTAAGAATCTTTGTATGAAAGTATATAGATACATAATATAAATATGTATATATGTGTATGTATAAAGCAAATTGTTTTTTTTTAATATATGTTCCAATTAACCTTGTCTCTTAAAGATTGGCTAAATAGAACAAGTTCAGAGGTAACATTGATGTATTAACAATTATTTTAGACAAAAATTCGCAAAAATAAAAACAAAAGTAATGCTCCTTATATGTACATACTAGCAAACCATCATGTTTATTGGAAAATTAAAAATTCAAAATACCGGCCCAATGATAAAGAAAGGGAAACGAGTTATTTTTTTTTTTTTTTTTTTTCTGATAAAAAAAAACTAAAAAACAGGTAATAATTGATTAAGGGGTGCTATCTTGTTATACAAATATATATTTTTTGTTTTGCTGTTTCGGGGCAAAATCAATGCGGATTCTGGTTATAATTATGTGCATGCTAATTTCAATTGACGAGGGTATAGTCCAGTCAAATGAACTCCTGGAGTGCCAGTTTCAAGAAAAACAAATATAGAAGTTTTTTTCAATCTCGTCTTTTATGTTTTAGGGGTCGCTGAATCCAAATTTAAACTTTGCTACTTCCTACGGATATGGATTCATAGCGAAAACTGAAAAAAACCTCAAAATTGTTCAACATTTTTTCATCTGACCATACATACTACTGAGTCCCTCACAATCCGAACGCCTATTTACCATGTTATCTGTATTTTAAATATGTAGCATTTCTATAAGCATTCTTTTATTATAATTTTTCTCATGTTCCAAAACTTCTACATTGCTTAAATCTGTTCTATGTCCCTCTTCTATACAATGTAAAGCCAAGGCTGTTTTTGTGCATCACCTAAACATCTTATTTTGTAGACAATATCAAATTTTTCATTTATTAGTAATGAATCTTTTAGATTAGAAAATAAAGACGTACTTAGTGTATTGGCTGATTTAAATGCTATACGAACATTTTCTTTATTTCTAATATGAGCCTCTAAAATCCGGTTGGAGAGATACATAGAACACTTTTGTAAGAAAACTGCGGTAAATTAACTTACAGGATTAAATTGAATTACAGGATTAAAATACCTTTTTATTAATGTTTAAACTATATTAATAGGAAAAGAATAAGAATATAATGTAGTCTCTATTATTTTAAGATTTTTTTCACGGAAGGTAATTTCACTCTTATCTAATACTCTATTTATAATTTTTTTTGCTGTATTTATTTGAAGTTTAATATTCTTGAAATTCTGAGTTAAGATAAACGTCTTTTTTCAGATATTTAAAAATTAAAGGCCCTCACGTAACTTTTCAGACGACTATCGTCCAGACGATAGCTAGAAACGATATCGTCAATAGTTCTCGTTTGTTGTAGTTTGAGAACCTCTGAAAAACATGTCTGAAATATTAAACATCGAACAATTTTCTGCCATCGATAGGAAATTCGTTTTGTTTGCTGCTTGATTTTGTGGCAATTTTAAAATTATAAGTCTTTGTTGTCTTATCGCTTAGCATTCGTGTTGATTTAATTTTCAATTCGGTCGTCGGGGTCGTTTGGACAAATAAAATGTTGCGTCGGAACATTTTACTATGCTAAATGTTAGTTTTTTAAGTGATGTCATTACAAGAGCTGACAGCAAAGCAGAATAGGAAAAGCGGTATACCTAGTAAACAGATGTCTCATCCAACGTTGAAAAGCCTATTGTGTATACTTCATATAGCGTTCCAGAGATATTCGGCCTTCAAAACGCCGAGAACCTTTTCAACGATGCATGATTCATTTCTGTTGAGTGGGTTGACCAAGACGAGTTCTACAGATTAACGGTATATAATAAAATAAAGTACACAAAATAAGCTTTCCAACAATGTATGACATACTGCTGAGTTGGTATAGGTACTAGTTAACAATGAGAATTGCATTAGTGATGTTTGTTGTGGTTTTAAAGCCGCATAACTCTTGAACCCCACGGTTTATAACTACTGGCCATATAATGAAATGAAGACACAATAACCCTTTGAACGACGACACATTATTTGAGTTGAGTTGGTAGACCAGTAAAGAATTGCATTATTGGTCTATTTACCGTTTTGTAAATCTACACGTTTTTTAAGCCATATCACAAAACGAAGTACATGCAATAACCTCTCCGACGATCACGACACCTGCACCTATAAATCCTCAAAAAATATGTATATTTGTTGAATATATCCAGTCCCAAAAAATGCTGTGGGCTCGTTAAAAATATAAGAAATTATGTACATCTAAAACTAACAAATAGCACCAAGACGAAAACTAAATATGCATCGAGCAGTCGATATCGTCGAGACGATAGCAAATGACAGCTTTTTTAATTAAATGAAACAAAACTCAAATCGTCAATTCGACATCGTTTGAACAATAGACTTTTTGTATTCTTACGTGAAGCATAGCTATCGAAAACGATATCGTCAGAGTTACGTGATGAGAGCCAAGAATATTTTTTGCTAAAAACAACCACCACAACAATTTCAACAATAATAAATTTGTTTTAATTTATATTTAAATTTAACTATCAATTGTAAGTATTATTATAGTATATAATTTTATATTCTTCAATATCTAAAAAAACATTTTAACAGGCCTGAAGAAGGACGTAAACACGTCTGAAACGTCGCAAGTGAACTAAGAAATTCAACAAAAATAAAAGACCTATCGACCTATAGGAATAAAATTATAATAATTTAAAAAGGTCACGGAAATAGGAACAATTAAATGTAATACAAATCGAAAAAATGGCTTACTTTGAGCGACCGTATCTTGGTTGATTCTTTCTAAAAAAAATTTTTTTTGAATAAATCATTTTAAAGAAAATATTATTATCTTTCTTTAATGTGAACCTATCTCTGCTATATAAAAAAAACGATTTTTTGCGTATTTTGCAATTTTTTTTTTTAATTTAACTCATTAAAAATGTATTTAAATTTTGTTTTAATACGCCAGTTCTATATTAAATTCTCTACAAAAAATGTTTTCGGAATTTTCTAGAAATTTTGCTTGGTCTTCAAGATATATGCAAAAAACCAATAGGATTGTATTGACTCCATCCCCGAAAAATTGCACCCTATCATTTAAAACACTCCACGGTTTTCTCATCTTCAATGACCCATTGAATGATTTTTACAATAAAAACCCTTGAACGTCTTAATTCCTTTCTATATGACATAATCAATAGCCTATTAGTGGCTTCCCGTAATATGACATATAATTCCATTGCGCTCTAGCCGCTGCACTTTTTCGCCAATTTAAGTGATGAAGGGACAAATTTAATTTTGTTTAGGCAGAACCCAGAAGCTTAGGTTTTTTACATTTATAGGCATAGTTTTTAAGTCACAAGCTAAAATCTAAGCCGAGAACTGTGTTTTCCAAAAAAATACAAAATTTTACCAAATTTTCACAGTACTCTAGCGGCCAAACCGTTCATTCTACAAAAAAAATTGAAACCATTCCTTGTAGGAAATTTTATGTTGTATAAGGTGAAGGAGGTGCGACCCCTAGAACATAAAAGACAGGTGAGAAAAAACTTCTATATTTTTTTCCTGAAACTGGCACTTAAGGAGACGATTTGACTGGACAAATAGGGCAAGTATTGGTTTCGTGTCAAAAAAAAAATGTCGAGATTTTACATTACGATGATGGAGAAGTCCATAAAAGTGATTTTCGTCAGGACGTCCGTCGCATCGGTCTGTTTTTCTTTGTGCGTATGTGTGTCCTGATGTACGTCAAGATAGAGCCTTAACGGTTTGAGCTTGGGGGGATTTGGAGTGAAGTGTTTTTATGTGATTCCCTAGAGGACAAATTCGAATTTTTGTTTTAGTTCATCTAAAACGGGTAGCTGCCATACAACGATTTCGGTTTTATCCAGTTTTCTCGTAACCGGCTCTAACGATTTTGATAAGACTTTGTACGTGTCAATTTTAAACTAGCTACAAAAATACTGCAGAACCATATTTTTACAAAAAAAAAATACGAAAAATGGAAATAAAAATACGTATTTTCTTAAATTGCCTTTTTTTATAGTTATTTAGTTATATTCCCTTGTCATTGGCTTGTTTGATTTTGCAATTATTTTGCGATTGAAATCTAAAAATTTTGCGTTGGAAATTTTTTTACTAAAAAATAAAATCAAAGAAAAATTAATTTTTTTTCCAAATTTGTTTGTATTAAATCAAAAAAATCAAAATCGCTTTTTATTTTATTTTTCGTTAACGATATAAGAATACTTCAACCATCACTTTATCTACACTGTCAATATCTAGGTACATACTAGTTGCCATCCAGTCGTGCATATATTTTTTTTTAGTCGTGGTGATTTATCTAATTTATACGATGTTACTTTCTATTACATTTATCAATTAAAATAACCTTTTTTGGAAAACGCTTTAAGGAGAGGCTTTTTGAGAATTCCATTGAAATTCTGCTTAATTTTATGTTGAGTTTCTACTTAAAAATTTTGAAAGACGACTTCTTCGTAAGGGAATAAAATTAGTACAAATTTTGAAAATTCTTGAAGTCCGCACTGCGTCAATTACAAAATGCATGTTTCACGCCCACCCCCTGCTTTCTGACGATCGCGATTTTCTTTTCTTACCTCTATCCAAAAACTAAATTCCCGGAAAAAAAATCATCCATATCTGCGTCTATAAGCAGTGTAAAATAATTTTCAAGGTCCACACATTCCTGTGGCTAATATAATTACCTATAATATTTGCAAACATTTTAAATTGCTGATTATAAAACTGAAATAAGAAGATTACATACACATAGGTACATAATTTAAAATTGATCATTCTGACTAATAAAACTGTATCTGTATAATTGTGTATATATTTGAGGATCTTTTAAAATTGAATTAATTAAAAGCATATATATAAACGATTCAATACAAATTTATGTTATTAAAAACATCGTTTTTATTTGGAAATTCCATTCACCACAGTAACAAAGCGGTGGTTTTTTTAATTAACATAAATTATACACATGCTTGTTTGTAGTAGATATATTTTGAATTAAATTTAATTATAAGATACTTTTTATAGAAGAAGAAGACTACGCATCACTTAGGTTATTTGAAATGAATGTATACAAGGAGAATAGATACTTCCACCTAAAGTAATAACAAACAGTCAACTCAACTTAACTAAAACTAGAATTTGTATTTTTATCAGAATCAACTTCAGTTGAACCTTAAACCCTAGTTTAGGGGAAGTTGAAATTTTCATATAAAAATTACTTTTTTTTCGCAAACGTGCAAAATTAAATATAACACGAAATTGAACCATAACAAACGTAATCCAATAATATCTAAACTTATCAATTTCGTTTCTTTTTAAGCCTTTAGAAACAAGAATTAATCATGTTAATTAAAACAAGTAAAAATGCTATTAAATCATATTCATTTGGTTTTTCAGCAAAGCGCAGTTCATATAAGCCGTCTTGACTGTACTTCCCTAACTTCATTGATTTTTTGAAGGTACAATTATCAAATAAAAATCACTCCAGGCGCAAGTTTTCAAACTGACAATCGTGTCAAAAGTGATTAATTTAACCATCTTTTTACTATGACTCTGAAATTCGTTTCTTAACGTGTTGATCGTATGACCAAGTGGATAAACCTATGATGCGAAAACCAAAATGAGTGTTTGGGTTTCCAACAGTCACTCTTGTTTAAGAAGTATAAATTAATTCATATTTTTTGTTCTTAAATCTCTTACTAAAATTAATCGATTTAAAAATAAAGTGGAAAATAACAGGTGAAACGTGGAATTATGGTAAATCCTTAAATAAAATAATAAGGTACTTTAGTAATAATGAAGATGAAGAAATATAAATATTAAAATTACTTCTATTTTAAGTGGAGTAAATAAATATAATTCAATTAAAAAGTACAAGTGACCGCAACTCCAGAAATTATTGAGTTTTGCCCAGGTATAACAGTGGGCTCTTCCAGTCAGTCTGTTATACCCTGGGTGCACGAATTTAAACATATTCCCCTAGAGTAATTAATACCCTGGGTGGGTGAATTTAAACAAATTCCCCTAGAATAATAAAATTCACAGTATCTTCTTGCTGTGATTTTTATAAGAAATTGAAAGAAGGGACTCCTGACTTTACATACAAAAACAAAAGGGCGTTTTAGTTCTTACCGTTGTTTTTTAAAAATTTGTTTCCCCATTTCTTTCACATTTTTCGGGTTTTATAAACGGTCTGGCAGGGTAAATGCCGCCTCCAATCGGTCTTGGACATACGGATCTGTTATCAGGAGCTCAATACCTAGGAATGGGTAAAAAATTTTGTGGTTTATACAATCATACTCAATGTTGATTTTTACGGGTTTTCAAACGGTCTGGCAGGGTAAATGCCGTCTCAAATCGGTCTTGAACATACCCTAATAGGCTTAATACCTAGGGATGGATACACATTTTTTTTGGTTCATACAATCATCCTCAAAGTTGATTTTCGCCTCCAGGGACTGCAAGACTTGCATTTCTTTCATAAGCATTAGCACACCTTTCGACTCATACACTTTTTTTTTGTTCATTTTAACACCCCTAAATTTGCTGTGGGCTCTTATAGCCCAGTTAACGAAGACTCTCAGTGCTCTCTGGATTATTTTTTTTATATGGTAGGGGTTACGCCCAGGTATAACATACCCAAAGTCCCCAGCCCAGGGCCACGAGCTAAACTCAGGAGGGGGGGGTTAAAGGTACCCCTTTTTAGATTTTCGTGAATATTTCCACAACTTAGCATGTTAGCGGAAAAGTCTATACTACTTAATTAGAGATAATTCAATTATCTATAAAAATATATATTCACATTTTTTCTAGGGTCAAAAATAAAGGAGATGCAGGCGGTAGAAAAGTCAAAAAATTTCAAAAACCTGTTATTGTCTTAGATATTGAATGTTTTCTGACCAATTTACTTGGAAAAAACAAAAAACGTTAATACACATTCATTCACTGTTATTTCATCATATCGTGAAGCTAAGAAAGGAGTTATAATTTCCTTTTTTTTTCTATATATCCGAAACTATACGAAAAAGTTGATGTATACTAAATTAGGAAAAATTTAAATAGCAAGAGTTGTTTTCATATGGCGCCAAAAATGATAACGTTTTTTTTTAAAGAACACAATTTAAAAATCTATTTTCCATAGAGGGGGGTGCTTTTTCCCCCTCTTTAGAGAGGAGGGGCATTTTTTTTAAATTATATTAAAAACAACGGTAACACTTACAACAAAAAATTTACCATTTTTGAAAGCCAGAACTCCGTTCTTTTATTTTATTTTCAAATCAAGTTATTGGTGTCCATAGTTTTTGTAAAAATTATTTTCAAACTCCAAATTAAAAAAATTTCATTTTTGATTTTTTCATTTAAATTGTAAAATAAAATGCAGAATTGGCTTTTATTGTTCACAACCCCTATTAATTCTTAATTGAAAACTTAATGGTTGTATGTCTCCTAGTTTTTGAGAAAATTGAAAGTTACGACGACAATTTGTTTGATTTTTTTTTTATAATTTTTGTTATTATAATTCTTTGTAGTAAGTGATAGTAGTGTTTCCTTGAACCTGATGTTAATGAATGAATAATTTCTTTTAACCTGCGAAGCAAGCCACCCAAGGTACTGTGATAGTGGTAGAGGGGACCCTAAGGTATAACATAATCAAAGTCCCCAGCCCAGGGCCGCAAGCCTTAGACAGAAGAGGGGGGTAAAGGTCCTCTTTTGTAGCTTTTCTTCCATATTTCCGAATCTAATGATAATAGAGGCAAAGTCAATACGACAAAGTGAAAGAAAATTAAATTCCCTTCTAATAAAAGTTATGTTCATAGTATTATAAAAGTTAACTAATTTACAAACATTAAATTTCTAAGGAAATACATTTTTTAAAAGTTTTTTTCGATATTTCTACTCCCGCATCTCTATTGCTTTCAGCAAAACTATGAACATAACTTTTATTGGAAGGGAATCTAATTTTCTTTCACTTTGTCGTATTGACTTTGCCTCTATTATGCTTAGTTTCCGAAATATGGAAGAAAAACTACAAAAGGGGACATTTACCCTGTCTAAGGCTTGCGGCCCTGGGCTGGGGACTTTGATTATGTTATACCTTAGGGTCCCCTCTACCACTTTCACAGTTCCTTGAGTGGCTTGCTTCGCAGGTTCAAAGAAATTATTCATTCATTCACATCAAGTTCAAAGAAACACTACTATCACATACTACAAAGAATTAAAATAACAAAAATTATAAAAAACAAATCAAAAAAATTGTCGTCGTAACTTTTAATTTTCTCAAAAACTAGGAGACATACAACCATTTAGTTTTCAGTTTTCAATTAAGAATAAATAGGGGTTGTTAACAGTAAAAGCCAATTCTGCATTTCATTTTACAAACAATTTAAATGAAAAAATCAAAAACGAAATTTTCAACTTTTTTTGTTTTAATTTTGAGTTTGAAAGTAATTTTTAAAAAAAACTATGGAGACCGATAAGTTGACTTGAAAATAAAACAAAACAACGGAGTTCTGGCTTTCTCAAAGGGTAAATTTTGTTGTTATAAGTGTTGCCATTGTTTTTTAGTATAATTTTTAAAAAAATGCCCCTCCTCTCTAAAGGGGGAGAGAAAACTCCCCCCACTATGGCAAATAAATTTTTTATTGTGTTCCTTTAAAAAAAAAAACGTTATCATTTTTTGGCGCCATATGAAAACAACTTTTGCTATTTAAATTTTTCCTAATTTAGTATACATCAACTTTTTCGTATAGTTTCGGATATATACAAAAAAAAAAAGAAATGATAACTCCTTTCTTAGCTTCACGACATGATGAAACAACAGTGAATGAATGTGTATTAACGTTTTTTGTTTTTTCCAAGTAAATTGGTCAGAAAACATTCAATATCTAAGACAATAACAGGTTTTTCAGATTTTTTGACTTTTCTACCGCCCGCATCTTCTTTATTTTTGACCCTAGAAAAAATATGAATATATATTTTTATAGATAATTAAATTGTGTCTAATTAAGTGGTAAAGACTTTTCCGCTAACATGCTAGGTTGTGGAAATATTCACGAAAATTTAAAAAGGCGTACCTTTAACACCCCCTCCTGAGTTTAGCTCGCGGCCCTGGGCTGGGGACTTTGGGTATGTTATACCTGGGGGTAACCCCTACCATATAAAAAAATAATCCAGAGAGCACTATTTTTTGCAAGCAAAATTCCTTCGTTGCCTGTTCTATTAGACTATATGGTTTGTATTTCGTCGAGACGAAAATGCGTGTGCTTTCAGACAGTGGTAATACAAATCAAATCGGGATTGGACTAAATTTTAAGTCAACAAGAAACTTGAATCACATAGCTCAGAAGATTAGTATCTACTGGATATGAAAAATCAGACACAAAATTAAAAAGCATAAAATAATAACTATTTTTATACCTACAATTTTTTAAGACTCCAATACACCTAGGAGAATTCAAAATTGTTTGTAATAATTAGCATAATGTTCGTTTATTCAAAGAATGAATTAAAAACAAATAACCCGTTAAATTTTAAATTTTCATTTGTGCTTTAAGCTTGAATTTTTTGCTTTTGCAGCTTATAATTGATTTCTTTAGAAAAGTGTGCATACTTAAGAGATTAAATAAAACACATTTAAAAAACATTTAAATTTTTTACACTGGTCGATAAAATTTAACGATTGAGGACATATAAACAAAAATCTTACCGGCAACACTCATAAAGTTTCTTATTGATAAGTTGAATTTACTATACGAATAAAGAATCAAATAAGTTAAAAATAAGTTAAAAATAATTTCTTATATTGTAAAAAGGTGTTATTAAGTAGTAATGTGTGTATTTTAACGGATTAGCCTAAAATCTCGCCATTTCCTTTTGTTCATGGAACAACAATTTGCGCATGGATTGCTCCTTGCTCAATTAAATTCAGTCAATAGGGTTGACATGCTTTAAACTTTAAAGATCGATTTGTTTGTTTATCCAATTAAATGACCAAGCTTAGATATAGGTATGATCGGGTATTTTTAAAAATCCGTATATCTTGGGTTCTATTAATCAGAACGTAATGAGGATTTGAAGACTTGGAAAAAACGATAGAATATAATTTCTTAGTTTTAATATTTACAATCTACATTGAATACAATATGAACTTAATAAAAATTGGAAAAGCTGTTTTTAATCCACGATACGACGACAAGCTGACAACAACTTATCACTTATTTCTAATAAATATCGCGACGCTTATATACTTACCACATTCTCACATTTTGGTTACACCTTCAGTAGCATATACTGCTTTCAACGATTGTTGTACTTTAACAATATCGTTAATTAAAAGTCCAGCAACGCTGAGTCTCGACAATTATTATAGAAAAAGAATATCATCGTTTTATTTTCATTTTACCATTTCCAATTAAAATATCAAATGTGGTAAAAATTCTAAAATCGGATACCATTAGGAATTGATGAACAAATATCTTTATTGGTTAAAGATAAAATTAGCCAAAGAAAAGCTTAAATCAAAAATTACAGAAATACGATTTATTTAATTTGTATTTAAAAAAAAATATACATTAATATAAAATTTCAATTTGTTTAGTACCCTTCGATTTTACACTTCCATTCTTCAGCTCGACACTTTTTGAAGTAAATAGTGGTAAAAACTATGAAAATGTAAATTAAAAATAAAATTCGTTAAAGCAATGAAATATTTTAAACTATAAAATTTTATTTTTATTTTTTAAAAACTTGTTTTTAAAATTTTTTCACAACTAATTTAGATTTTTAATTTTGGCTACGCGTTTCGGAAGTTATATTCCATCATCGGGCTGTTTGTAATTGAATATGGTTGTACTTTCAGATCATCTTCCTTTTCTTGGTACGTCATAAATCTGCAATGTCATCTTTGTTATTTGTTTTTTCTCTATTTCATCAATTTAGTATGTTTGATTAAATGTCGTTATGTTTAGTTCTAAGTGTGCAGTTGTCTCTTTCTATTTAGTATATGTTTGATTGCGGTGTCGTATAATGGATTAATTAAACATTAAACTAATTAAACATTAGAACGTACCACACAACGGTCAGTAAAAAAATTAAAAGTTTCATTTTATGGGCTTTTTTTTAAATAAAATGGTCAGGGGACTTAGTTTTTTCTCCCTGGGACTTATGTAAACACACAAAATATCTTATAAATCATTATGTTCTTTTTATTAAAATTGTGACTTACATAATGTATACACAAAATGCATAGGAAATCCCTAAGAAAAAATACATAAAAGTATTTAGAGTAATTGTTATGTATGTATGTAGCAGGTTCACTGGAGCGTATACGCGCTTTTTTTAAATTTATTTATTTATAGTATATTACCCGGGGTTTAGACAAGCAAGTAGAACTAGTAGCATTTGTATCATTGTGTTCGTTTTATGGATGTATGTGTGACTAGTAGCTCTCTGCGCGTTTTGTCAACTAGTATGATTTTTTAAAAAGATTTCATACAGAAAAATATATGAATTATGGAAACTATGGAAACAAAACAAATAATTGAAAACAATATACTACACTAGCAGGATAACTGGCCGGCTACTCGCAGGCAAAAATATTATACTATTTGCCCTGCTTGTTGACTCTCTCGTGTTCAGATACACTAACTAATACGCTACTAGTTTTACTCGCTTGCCTTAACCCCGGGTTAAGCAATAACCTACAACAATTAACAAGTAGTAAAGTAGTGCATACATACATACATATATGCATTTAAGTTAAGATTTTATTATTAAGATCAAATTCAATTTAAATTGAGGATGCTAAATTTGTTTTTGAAATTAATTATATTTAAGCAACAAATAATGAAACGGACCTAAAAAAATGTCGAAAAATTATTGCCGCAAAATTTTGAACAACCTATTGTTATGGGCTTATCATTTTACAAGTTAAAAATTTGCTAAGTACTTAGCAATTAACTTTATATTCCAAAATTTTAAACCTTTTGCTAACTAGTAAATTGCATTTGTAGGGTTTGAATTTGATGAACACAATTATTGTTTTCATGCGTTGTAAATTAATTATATGTCGATGGAAACCCCTCATGTGCTTGAAATAAATATTCGATATTTATATTTTTATCATTTTAACTTCATTATTTACAAAAAAAAAAAAAAGTTGGGTACCAGCAGGACTCGACTCGAACCTGGAACATTCGGGTCTTCTTATATGGATTTAGTACGATACTAAAAAGTTAAAGAAGCCAGTTGGTGATATTAACTTTAGTAAAATGTTAGGTGATAGTACAATGCTTAACTCGTTTAAAATTAGCAAAACACAATTTTGAACCTACTATCATACTTAAAATGATTTAACATCGTACTAAGTCGTCTAAGATTTTGCGCCATTGATTTTAATTTTTTTTGTTTAATAAACTGCTTATAACTTGGTTTTGTGCAAAGATAGATGCAGGATATACTTAAGTTAGCAGCAAGAGAGGCTAAAGCCTTTAAAATAATGGATCAAAAAAGATGTTTTGATTAAAATTAATGGAAATATAGCCTTTCAAAAATAACCATCTTTTATTTGTTGAGGTTTTTGCTTGTAAGCATAAATATATTTTTTTTTTAATATTTTTGAATTTTGGTGTATAATAATAAATTTTTTAAGTATGACGCGTCTTATTTAACTATTTACTTTCTTACACTAAAAACCAATATTACAAAAAAAAAATCATCAACCCATTCTTAAAATATTGGGCTTACGAGCAAAATCCTCAAAAAATAAAAAAAAAATTAGGTGATTTTGGATGGGTAGGTATATTTCCGCAAAATTTTATCAAAACATCTTTTTTGATCCATCGTATTAAAGTCTTTAGCCTTTTCTTCTTTGCAATTAAATATGTCTTGCGTATTGGAAAATTACCAGTGCTTTACCATTCTCTCATTCAAGTTAATAATCTTATAAAAATATAAATCCTAGAAATTGTAAGTTAGATCGGTTAACCAAAATTGTCTTAAAATATAGTTTAGTTAAACATGGGTTTATCGGCGAGTGTGAATAGGGATGGCCCATTTTTGTTATTGAAATTTTAATTATATATTGTTTATAATAGTTTATTTGAACCAAACAATCTAAACAATACACTATGCTTTCAATTAATTCACCAACAAAAGATGAATTTCAAACAGCCAGCTAAAGAGTATACACTTTTATAGTATACGTTAAGGCGTAGTCATTTCGCTCTGACGTACATTTGTTTAATATACAATTCTGAACTGATGGGATTTTTGCCTTAATTACTACTTTCAGAGATGCAATCACCTATAATAATTAAGAAATGTTATTTTCTTAACCTAATGCGTAAGTGTGGTGAGTGAATTTATGTTTAATTATGGCTTTTAGAATTTGTTTAGCTTTTCAGACAATATTTGATCTCAATTTGTCATTATATACATGATACGAAGAAAACTTTGTTATTAATGAATCAACTCATTTCATTATTTGTGTGTAAGTTGGCATCAGAGAAGCTTGTTAGTATAAACACTATAATAAGCATGACAATGCAGGTATATGATATGTGAACTTTAGTAAGATAGCTAGTTCACTATTAAGTGTTTAAAATTATATAATGCAAGGAAGACGGAAGTACTCCTAGGGCTGGCCACGAGATGAGACTCTGCGAGACTTTTGTAAGTCTCGTCTCGGTCTCGTTAAAATCGACAATTTTCGGTCTCGTATAATACGATTTCCGGCCAACTTGTTGATTATTGGAACGAAATATGTTCGATTATAGTTGGAATACATGCAGAAGAAAACAAATATTTAACTGAAATTGGATTTTTTAATTTATTAGAATCAGTCTCGTCTCGGTCTTGTCTCGGTTGCTTTAAAGCCAGCCTCGCCTCGTCTCGTCATGCGAGACCGAGACTTTTCTCATCTCGTGGCCAGTCCTAAGTACTCCGAGTTCCGGGACAAATTTGTATGTAAATTGTACGTACATTTATAATGAAACTGTTAATATGTATTTGGAGTACCCACACCACTACATTGACAAGAATTCTGCCCAGTAGGTCTAAGATTAAACTACATCGAAAAATAATAAAAATGTTCTTGGCCTCACGCTTACATTCCGTACAAAATTATCCATTGTCCGTTGTTTTGTGATCATGGCATATGTTTATAAATATCTTTTTTTTTCTTTTAACCATTAAAACAATACCTACCACATTATAATTTCTTTGGAATGTTTACAAAATGAAAATTTTTAACTCAAATTTATAAAATTCAACTATGTATTGTATATTGTGTATTGCATAAAATTAGATTTGAATGAATATTTAGTTAAGAACTACCTACATCCGCTTTATAAAAAAAATCCTTGAAAGTACAAAGTTCTTTAAATATTATCAATGTATACCTCTTTCCGCACGTCGATAGTGGCAAATGGTTATTTATACATATTTGAGTTATGATAATTAAATCATCTTGTTTATATTGATTGCCAAAATATAATATTGGAAATAACTTGTTTCGATACCATGATAGAAGGTATGTAAAATAACTCGCATACCTACATATGTAGATGTTTGTTTTAAGGTGTGTTGTTATCAGTCATTAATGTGCTAATTAAATATTTCAACAACAGCATTTAAAAATCTAGTAAAAGAAGCAAAGACAGAATATTAGGCGTTTTTCGTCTTCTAGTATATATAAAGTTTTAAACATATTTTAGTAGTAGATATTACTTAGCACCAAAAGACCTTAATTCAAAAATTGTAACTGTTCTATAAAATCATCGACAAGCTTTTGCAAATGTTCTGAAAATAAAGAGAGTTTGAATCCATTTACAAAAACATTACATACAGATATTAAAGTTGATGAACCCTGCAGAGTAGTTATATGTGATAAACCTACACTTAAGCCTTATAATAGTCTAGCCAAATTAGATTTTGACCCAGATAAATTTTTAACAGGTATTATACAACAGGTCATATTCAGAACATTGTCCTTAATCATATGTGAAAAGTCCCAAATAATCCGCGTTGGAAAAAGACCACAATCTTGAAAAATCGCAGCCATATTTCAATTTTGGTTTCTGGCTATACCTGTAGATCTTATTGCCCTAGAATAACCATTCAACTATCAAATGGACAGGTTTAGAATGACAAAATCAGAAAAGCGCACACAAATTTGTTACACTACTGTTTTGAATTAAGTGAATTTAACAGAGTAAATTGCAGTGTAAATTCAAAAGAAAAAATTAACTTTCTAATAATAGTTTTATTCAAAACATATAGCCATAAAACACCTGTTACTTATTTTGTGAAGTCTTAGCCTGTCCAATTTACGCTTGAATGGTCTTTCTAGAACAGATACCCAGATATAGCCAAAAGTCGAAAAATACTGATGATTGCGGTCTTTTTTTCAATGGTGCCATGTGGTGGTCTAACCTTAAAAGGAATTTCTTGGGAACTTACACATATGACTATTGGTACTGTTCTGAACATATCCGCACTAAATTTCAGCTTATTAATAAATATTAATTTTTATTTTTATTTTGTTATAGTTTTTTGCAACCTATAGTGCAGATGTGTTTCGCTCCGACAACAACAATTGAGCTCTTCAGTAAGAATTGTTGTTGCCTTTCTTAGACACTTGTTTTTAGTCGATGGCTACCGAAGTACATATTTATAAAATAAGCTGCACTGATATGCTGCAAATTATATAAATTCCAGGGGAATTTGGTTGAATTCTTGCACCTAGAGAGTTGTTGTAATCGTTGTAATAAATGTTTCTAAGAAAGGCAACAACAATTCTTACTGCAGAGCTCAATTGTTGTTGTCAGAACGAAACACATTTGCACTTTAGGTCACAAAAAACTACAAAATTAAAATTTCAAAAAAAGTGCACTAAATAAAAAACAAAAACAATTTTTCTATTGTTATTGTTTGTCTTCTTCTTAATAAATATTAATGGGACATGATAAATTTGTTCGTTTAGTTATTAGTTTATATGATGGGCTTTGTCAAATGGAAATGGAGGAATTTAGTGGACTCTGCAATCTCACCTCAAACATCTGGACTACGCGGACGACGTATGCTTACTCTCTCATAGGATCATGGATCTCCATCAAATGACAACAAGGGTGGAGAGAGAAGCAGAAATCGTAGGGCTTAAGATCAACTCGGCAAAAACTAAAAGGATCAGCCTTGGAACTTCCTCATCAATCCAAGTAAATATTTCTGGACAACCGGTAGAGATGGTAGAGGATTTCCAATATCTTGGGAGTATTGTCTCTACGGGTGGCGGAACTGAACTGGACGTAAACAGCCGAATCAGAAAAGCAAAGGCTGCGTTCGGAATGCTGTCCAAAATATGGAGAAACAACTCTTTTAGCTTAAAGACCAAGCTACGACTGTTCCGCTCCAATGTTGAATCCGTTCTGCTTTACGGCTGCAGCACTTGGAAAGTCACTGAAATTGTCACTAGAAAGCTGCAAACCTTCGTTAATAGATGTCTACGAAACATCTTGAGGATTTTCTGGCCCAACCGTATCTCCAATGCCGAACTTCATGCGAGAACGGGTCAGGAGCCCATAGACTCCATTATACGAAGAAGAAAGTGGCAGTGGATTGGCCATACGCTTCGAAAAGGCGATCGGTGCATTGCATCTCAAGCAATGCAGTGGAACCCGCTCACACAGAAGGGAAGACAAGTGGGCCGACCTAGAAGTACATGGCGAAGAACGGTCGAACAGGAATCGGCACGACTGGGGAAAAGTTGGAGAGAGCTGAAATATATTTCAAGAAATCGTACACGATGGCGCGTAGGTATAGTGGAGGCCCTATGTCCCGTAAGGGAAACATCACGGACGTAATAGGTCCGCGGACCTAAGTAAGTAAGTAAGTAAGTATGGGAATGTTGTGAAAAATTAAAAAAGATAGAAATGATAAAGTAAACAATTGTTGCACATTTAGCAAATAAATGAATAATTTATACCATTAAAGAATGATTTAATGTAGTTACAAAGTAAATATACATACTATATGTACTACAATTTTACAGTCTAGATTTATCTCCATTACAAAATGTAGGAGAATAATAATTACAGTGATTTCATTTAAGTGGAAAACAAATAAAAATATAAACTAATTCCTCTTATTCACGACCGAATTGGTACGTATGTTAATTAAAAGTAAAGTTTATTTATTGATATATAGGCTATAAAACTTAAATTGTTCATGTCGACATTGGGCAGTCTTCACTTTTTACGACAAATGAGTAAACAGGAAATATAGATGTGTAGTGCGGATCGAGTTTTGCGGATTCTGTAATCGACATGATTATTTTAATACTCACATTTATATAATTTATTTTGCTCATACTTTCCTCTGCTTGGATTTAGTTTGCACTAAATTTTCAACTTTGACACAATAAGCACGCGAAATTAAATTTATGTCTCAAAAAGAAGTCTAGGCAACAAAATATTTCATTTTAACCCAAATTTCAACATAAAAGCACATTTTATGTTCATAATTATGTACATATATGTATGTAGTAGCCCGTAGCGTAATGGTTAGTGCGTTCGACTGTCACGCTGGAGGTCTGGGATCGCTTCCCAGCCTCGTCCACCTAAAATCAAAAAAGTTTTTTTTCAGGGCTACTGCCTCTTGCGAGGAATTGACAAATCCTCCAAGATTATCTCTTGTCACGAATAAGTGCTTCTCGTCTAGCCGTTCGGATTCGGCATAAAATTGTAGGTACCTTCCATTCCTGTCGAAAGGCGCACACAGGAATGGTTGCGAGTTGTTAGTCACTAGGCTCTGGTTCTTCATGAGCCGTTGTGCCACCCGATTTATTTATTTTTTTTATGTATGTAGAAGTAATAAGTAACAATGATTTTGTTTGCTAAACATATAAATGAAGCTTTACTTTTCCTTCAAGAAAATCATAGATTTTTCTTTTTTCCACCTAAAAATTGCAAATTTCAATGATGCTTTTGAATGAAATCTAAATTAAACTGCACATGCGCAACCTTTTCGGATATTAGTTAAAACTAATCCGATTTAACCATATTAAATAAGATTGTTGTAAAAAGAACATTTTGGGTTTTAAATTTTTTCAAAATAAATCAAAGTAATCTAATTTTCATATTTACGAAATTAGGGGTTTTGCTTTTCTGATAAACTCTTTTGCCTTTTTTTTTCTTCAAATACGTCTTTTATTTTCCAGACTTCTTACAATCAAATTAACTTTTTAATGTTTAACTTTTTATATTAGCCGTGTTTTTTGAGAAAGTGATTAGCAACTCAGTAAAAGTTTTACACGAAAAACACAAACAAAATTCTGTATAATATTTTTTTTGTTATTGTTTGTCGTGTAAAAAATTTGCACTCTCTCAAAAAACACAGCTATTATATAATGTTGGTATGTTGAAAATAGGAAGCCTAAAATATAGCCTACATTTTGCTAACACAATTTTAAAAATAAATTTAGGTTGAACGCCTTAATCAATGACGGCCATACTCAGAAATTAAATTCAGACTATGACGGTTTAAACTTGTTTGAATATAAATTGCCTTTAAATAATCTATAATTAACAAAAACGTCAATTTTGCCTAGTTGTACAACTAAAATTATTTTTGTGTCAAGTTAATTTCACTATAATTTTGCCACGTTAGTTATCAACAAGTGCTTCAAAATAATTTTAATAGATTTTCTAAATGATACAAAATTATATGCCTAGCACACTGCACGAATTATCTACCTGCTTACATGATGATGATCTTTTTTAAACAAATTATTATTGATTTATTATTGACAGAATATTTCTTTTATAGCACAGTTAACTTTAAACAGAATTTATTGATGTTTGTTCGAAATCCTCTATGTATATAAAACTGAGCTTCTGAGAACGTCTTACGACTTTTAATAATAATAACTTTATTTTGATAGAATAATATCTGCACGGTTCAAAGTATCAAATATCAATACCTTTAATTAAATTCTTTATTTCAATAAAACAACAAGAAAGTTTAACGCTTACTAATTGGTAACATTGTCGTGATTATAAATGTGACATTTACTTACATTAATAGCTTATGTTATTTGTAAAAAAAAAACTGATTTAATTTTCATTCGGTACATTTGAGAATTATAAATCAAATTAAAAATGGAAATTTACTCAGAGAAAGACAAAACACAAAACACCGGGAAAATAAATATGAAACAATAATTGCTTAAATTTTTCTCAAATGTTTCTCAAATTGTTCAATCTCTTCCATTTCTAACTTAAAAATGGGCTCGGTGGAAGCGTGAAAAGCGTCAAATTTTATACACTATTTTATTTTCTAATTGATCACAATTTCACAATGCTTGCGATTTTTTTTTTAATTTGTACACAAAAATCAACACAAACAACGACGAAAATACAGAACTGGGTTGCACGTACTTGACTTGTGTTAAATTTCAAAAATAATTATTTAACAACATGGATATTAAAAATATTTTTAAAAGCATCAAATAAACATAATTGTTTCAAAAAAATTAAAATACACATCTAAGGACTGAATTATAGCAACGTTAAGCAATAACGCCCGAATTTTATCGCCCAAAAATAAATAAAAAATAGAAATATTGCTAAACCAATTTTTTACCCCAATCATAAAATGGAAATTTCGCCCAAAAATTGAACACGTAAATTGTTTTTGTAAAATTTGGGGGTTCCTTCCTCTATTTCGGGTGATTTTTCCAAACAAAAATTTAACGGAATTTATTGTCAAAACTTTTCTTGAACAAGAGAACTTTGGGTTGCACGCTTCGCGGGTTCAAGGATTTCAACTCCCTTTTTGGGTCCTCTGTCCCGCTTACGCGACTCCGTCTCTCCGCTTGAGGTATGCTCATCCGCCAGGCAGGAGCCTATGTCAGTTGGTGTGCACGACCAAAAAGTGACAATATAGGCGCCTGCCTGGTGCCTGGAGCAGAGCATACCCCAAGCGGTGTGACGGAGTCGCGTGAGCAGGACAGAGGACCCAAAAAGGGAGTTTAAATCTTAAACCAGCGAAGCGGTCCACCCAAGGTACTTTGCATTAAATAAAAACTGAAAGCACACCAACTGGCAATGTATGCGCCCGCCTGGCGACTGATCATACCCTCAGAGGTTTTCAGAGTTTTTTGGGCGATATTTCCTTGCGTAACTTCGTTGTTTTGTAATAGATTTTGGCAATAGTTCCAGTTTTTTTATTTCAACTAAAAAAATTTTGGATTTGTTTCATCTAAATAAATATAGCAAAAAATGGAAAAACCGCCCAGAACTGGAAACAAAAATACAACAACAATTCTTTCAGAATTTTTTTGGGCGATAATTCCAAATCGATTTGGGTGCTTTTGCCTTGGGCGTTATTGCCTAACGCCAAAAATGTTTGCTTTATCTAAAGAATAACTACTAACTGGCTCTAAGAAAACGAAAAAGATGTAATTTCTTGAACAAAAATTAGTTTAAACAAAGTAAAATTTAAAAATCCTAGGAACGATTAAAAAAAAAGGTTATTAATATTTTATGAAGGAGTGAATAACAACTTAGCAATTTTTTTACACAGAAATCACAAACAAAATTCTTTATAATAATTTGTTTTGTTATTGTTTTGCGTATAAAATATTTGCTGAGTTGCAATACCTACACTCTCTCAAAAAACACGGCTAATGGTGAACAAATTTGAATGAAAAAAAGTGAAAGCCATTTAAATTAAAATTATTATATAAATGCAGATAAGACTTTAATTTACAAACATTTCAAAAATCGAATTTTCAAACAAAATTGAAATACTTTTCAAAAATCAAAAATGACAAACATATTTTTGTCAAGTTTCTATGATATAAAATATTAAGATGTCACTATGTATACTTATTTTCAATAAAATTGACCAAATCGTTTTAGATATATTGAATTTTCAACGTCCCTTATTTTGGCCAACACTTTATGGCGGAATCATGAAAAATATTTTCTGTTTTTAAGCTAATTAAATGCTAATTTGTTGTGAAGACCAAACATTTATAGATCGCCTAGTTTTTGAGTTATTGAAAATTCTGCTGGAAAAAATCGATTTTGTCCCTAAAATAGTGTTTTTAATATTCAAAAATGTCCGCTATATAAGTCTTCTAAGATCTAAGAAATGAAAAATAAAAATTGAAGCTTTTCCCAAGTAGACTAAAGGCGGATCCACACCTCTCTCGTGTGTTGTGTTGTGGAGTCGTGTGTCGCTGTCATTCCATATATTTTATATACCATACTGCAACACAACACACGAGACAAGTATGGTTCTACAGTTATGAAATACACTGTACCGAAAGCGACACACGATTCCACAACACAACACACGAGGCAGGTGTGGTTCCGGCTTAATACTGGAAACCCCGTAAATGACACAAAGTCGAGGTTGCCAAGATTAGTTCAGTTCACATGTTTGCAAGATAAATAGTATTATTTATTTTTAATTTTTTTTAGTAAACTTTTGTCAGCGGAAACTTAAATATTAAAAAATCCGATAGAGCTATTTTCTTTAGGACAGGAAGTGAAAAATTTTAACTTGAAATTATTTGAAAAGCTACAATTTGTGTAGTAAAAAACAGGTTTAAGAATTTAAAAAAATTAAAATTTTGAGCGTTACAATCTTATTTTAGCGGAATTTTTAATAACAACATATCCATACTAGCTAAAAAATCGGGACTTGCGCGGTTCAAAGAAGCTTCCAATTTTGGCACAACAAAATTTTTTTTTTTAGATTTTAGAAGGCCCATTTGCTTTCTTTTGTCATCGGAAACTTAAATATTGAGCAAAAATGTTAGAGCTACAAATTTGGTCTTTGCGCATCAAATTAGCAAAAGAAAAAAATGCTCGCCAGTTTCACCGGAAGTGCACTTTTTAAACTTAAAATTCAAATGTACCTTTAAAAGATTTGAAATTAATTTTTGCGCAACAAAAAATAAGATTTTAAAAAGCTAAAATTTTTGATCTCAACTTACTTACTTTACTTTTGATGGCGCTCACAGCCCAGGATGGGCTTCGGCCTCAACTAACAAGCCCCTCCAGCCAGCTCTGTCCCTAGCTAGCCGCTTCCAGTTGCGCACACCGAGTGCTTTGATGTCGTCATTCACTTGATTGCGCCACCTGTTACGGGTTCTTCCTCTGCTGCGTACCCCATCGGGGTTGGATTCGAAGACTCGTCGGGCAGGTGCGTTGCTGTCCATACGCTCCACGTGCCCCAGCCATCTCAGGCGCTGTATTTTCAGCTTTTTGACCAGGTCAACGTCGCTGTATATCCCGTATAGCTCGTCGTTGAATCTTCTCCTCCATACTCCTTCGATACACACCGGACCGAAAATCACACGAAGAATCTTCCTCTCAAAGTACCCTAGCAGATTTTTATCCGAATCTTTCAGTGTCCATGCTTCTGACCCATAAAGCAGGACCGAGATGATTAGGGTCTTGTATAAAGTCTCCTTGGTTCTCTGAGAGAGGGCCTTACTACTTAAATGCCTTCTTAGACCGAAGAAACAGCGGTTGGCAAGAGTAATTCTTCGCTTGATCTCTGCACTGATGTCATTCTGGGATGTAATAGTGAAGCCCAGGTAGACAAAGTCCTTGATAACTTGAAAATAATATACATACATACATATTAACAAATGTATGACATGTACTGTACATTAATTTAATTCATTCTTGAAATCAAATTGTGTTTTCACAAACAAAAAAGAGGAAGAGAAAGTAAGTACGAATTAGCAAAAAATTACTATAACAAATTGATATACAAATTGACAATTACCAAAAAAGATGAGAAAACTCAAGAAATAATTTTAAAGGGAAAATGAAGTGAACGAAAAAGAAGTAAATAAGAAGTGTAGAATTTTGTTTTCTCTCTCCTTTTACCTTAGCTCCTAACTAGGTACCTATATTAATCAACAATTGGAGCCTGGTTCTTTATCAATTTTGATCCTTTATTATCTCAGGTGGCGATAAGAAAGTTATGACGTCATTATAAAACCTCTTATAAATATTATGTATTTCAAAGTTCTGTAAAAATGTTGTAAAAGAAATATATTTTTGATAATGTAAAACGATATTTCTTTTACAGCATGTTTACAGAATTTTGATGTACATAATTTTGAAATACAGTATTTTGACCAACCAGAATTTTGTTGTACAGAATTTTGACATACAGTATTTTGCCACATACAGTATTTCGACCCCAACCCACAATTAACTTGTGAGTACATCATTGAACTTTCGGGTTAGAAGGTCCTGGTAAAAAAATCTACTTCATCGTGTTCCTTCCCTTCATTTTATACTTTTCGTGTGAGTCATACCCTACAATTTTCTTTTATTTTGAAGTCCGGTCAATTTTGGGATAATGACAGCAATATACCATTTTGGCTCAAAATTTACTTTTTAAATACTCGGGATGTATGTTGTTTGGTTGCAAATCCGTTAAGTTCGTCCAAAAATATCTTTGCAACGCTGGTTCGAGTGATGCTTTGTAGTATCAAGTTGATTTTAAAACATTCGTCTTGGTACTTTAAACTATCAAGTTACGTCTCCTTCCCTGTTGTGATGATGGTTCAGAAGTTGCTCCTCTTTCCTCAAAAAGATGGTAACAATAATTATTTCACGAACTAACGAAAGAGGATCAATTTCTCAACTATTATCACAACATAGAAGGAGGAAATATCCTACTATGGAACGATAAACTTGGTAGTTTAAAGTACCAAGACCAATGGTTTCCAGTCATCATGATACTAAAAAGCGTTCGCTAATGCACATCACAAGTAAAAAGTATCGTGTCACATTTTCAATAATAAAAGGAGTAGAAGTTCTTTTTCATTAAGCTGTCTTAACTTGCCCTTCTAGATCATACCAAATTAACAATTTTATAATACTAGAAAACATGTTCTTTTGAAATCAATTTAACAATCTGTGTTCATTTTTTAGGTATATAAATATTTTATTCAAATAATTTTTAAAGCTTAATTCCCATGATTTCAGGAAGTATATTTTCACACATTTCAAGTTCAACAAATCAATAAGTTATCACTATATGTCAATATACCCATACCCAAATAGTATCTTTATCTTCAAAATATCTGCTGTTATATCTGAATTAAGTTTGCAAACGAGTTTTATTTTGATCATGACTTTGAACCTTGAGTTTACAGTTTAATATGAATTTCATTAAACAAATTAACCAGCAAAGGGTTTGCAGACTCTGTGGTTGGCAAATGAAGTATGACGACGCGACGACTATAGTTGTGGGAAAAGCAAACAATTTACATTAAAATAATAACTTTGCATAGTAAAGCTATTGTTTGTATAATTATTATCTAGGAAAAAATAATTAATTATTTAAGAGTTATATTCTGACGCAAAGTGTTGTTTTATAAGGAAACCGAAGCTATAGGCATAAGAAAACTTCATATGCTTCGAAAAATAGAACTTCTTCCCCATACGAATTTGTTTTGATTAAAATATTTTAATATTAAAGAGACATATTTTTGTCAAATAAGGTTTTCGACATGAATTACATTATCTGACGTTTATTTAACATAGCAATATTTGTAAAAAAAATACACACCGCAATTTTTGTCATGTAAACACACTAATTAGATCACTAGGTACTTACTTGCCCTATTATACTAACATTATTATTTAATTCTAATTTGTATCGCAAATAAAAAATGCGGTATCTATACCAAGTAGTAGCCCGAAGCGTAATGGTTAGTGCGATGGACTGTCACGCTAGAGGTCTGGGTTCATTTCCCAGCCTCGTCCACCTTTAAACTAAAATGTTTTTTTTTCAGGGTAACTGCCTCTTGCGAGGGGGTCATTCGGGGGTCCCTTCCATTCCTGTCGACACACGCACACAGAAATGGTTGCGAGTTGTTAGTCCCTAGGCCCTGGTTCTTCATGTGCCGTTATGTCACCCAATTTATTTTTTTTTTTTTTTTTTTTTGTATCTATACCAAGCTATGTTAATTATCTTTCGACTTTGTCGTATAAGAATATTATTTACTTCCCATAGAAAAAGTTGTTTTTTTATATAAGAAGTAAATATTGATTACCTATGTAGGGGAGGATGGGGCACATATGACCGTTGGGACACATAGGACTTTCTGTTTAAAACGATAAATTATGAGACTATCTCTGCATTGGAATAATTTAACAAATGTTTTAACAAAATGTTTGGTAATATTAATATTTTTGTTTAATACTAAGAATATTTTTTCTATTGAATTTTATGATTTTTTTAGTTAATTTTGTTTTAATTAATTAAGGTCCTCTGATTTTGAAAGTATTTTTAATTTATACAACAAAAGTTCTGAGGATTAAACCTCTAAGGCCCAGGGGCGTTTATTTTTTTTAAACGATACAGAAAAATACCCTCAAAATTTCACCCTTCTATCTCAATTCCAAACCGTGCTGAAAATAAATTGAAGTTTAAAATGCAAATTACATGGTAATTTTTTGCTATACGATTTTTTTTTTACCGTCTAAAAAAAATTTAAAAAATTGAAAATCATTGTTAATTGCTTGTGGAGTGAGTCAACTTTCTATAGAAATTTTATTCATACTGTTTAATTGATTTTGCGCATGCGCAATGCCTGAATTTTGAATGGAAAACAAATTATTTTGATATAGCACCATTCAAATAATTAAAATTTTTGTTATAAAGATTAACAAATCTTATACATATATCTAAAATATGTTTGAAGCTTCATGCAAGGACCCATTTGTAGTAGATATTACCCTTGAGCTATGAGGTTAAAACCATCCAGATAACGCATACAACCTCCACAGCCACTCTTACATCCCTACCTTAATAAAACATCAAAAATCATACTTCATTGTTCACTTACGCTGCCAGAATAAGTTTTTATCCTTAGGGACAGTTTCAGAGTCACAGGAGTGGCACTTAATTGTGCAATATATATAAAATGCCTATCTTCCAGTGCACAATAACCTGGATAAATTCAAGGTATCGCCACGTGTTGGACATTTAGGCTGCGAAACTTACCAAAAATTACCATTTTGCTCAACTTAAGTGCAACTTATTTCGGTACTCGGTGTTCACTGCGAAACAGGCCCTTAGAGATTAAAAAAAGTCTCTTTTAAATTTTTCGTTTAGCTAAATTGCAAAATGCTGTCATTGGTGTTTAGGCCATGACTACCGCCTGTAGATAAGTATTGTCAGTCAAAATTTCGTTAACTCTCTTATTTTATTCTCAAGATCGATGTTTTCGTATCAATAACTTCCTCTTTTTATTTGTTTTTCCTAAGCAAAAAATCTATATACCTAGTGACAAATTTATTCATTGGCTTACTGATTCACCTTAAACTTTTGGGCGAAAATAATTCCACAAACTGGCACTATTCCGGATGTCATTCTTCGATGTGAATATTATATAAATGACATTCTACAAGTGTATCTCTTCCGTATTGATAAAACAATGAGCATCTCTAAAAATTTTTGACGAAACCAATCTCAATGGCCATATGCAAGTGTGTCATGGAAATTAAAAATATAATATATTTTGCGGAAAATAAATTAATTCATAAAGAGATAATATAACTCTCAACATGACGTTTTCATAATCTTTGTCTTCCACCTTTTAAAGATCAGTCTCAGTCTCACTGCTTGATCATTGGTCTAGAAAACTAGGCAAATAAAAAAAATTAACAAAATTTAAACAAAACCTTAACACTCCTAAAGTAGGTATGTAATTTCAATCGAATATAGAGCACAAGTAGAGTAAACACTTGATTCCTCCATTTGTTTTTTATATGAATTGACCTTAAATCATTTAAACTTGACCGCAGTGGGTTACGGACATTGACCGTTGACTATTTTGTGTTTTCATTTTTTGCTTAATGTTATAAAAGTTGTAAATAGCAGAGATCGTTAAACTATAGGTATTTTTTGTTTTATTTATACGACTACGTTTTTCATTTGAGATGTCTATACACTAAACATTTAATTGATTTGAAGAGAATTCGTGTAACGGTCTGCATAAAGATAGAATTAAATTATTCTGCATTGGTGGCTGTGTCTGCTGTGTTAAATGGAGTCTGTCAAAAAAGAAAAAGGATCACATTGACAAGTTAAAAAAAAATAGGTACGACTGGATCGCACAAACTTACTCTCGTAGATAACAACTTTAACGTAGATTGAAATCCAAAAATTATTTTTTCGAAAAATTGTATATGCGAAATTGTTAAAATTTGAAAAGGAAATTTATAAAAAACATTTGGTTCAAATCGGTTCTATGGCACGTATTTAACTATGGCATGTTAATAACCATTATAAATAATTTTTTTTCTACCAAAATATTAATAATAGTCATGATAGTACCTCGTATTTTTTTTTTCAAAATCGTTAGAGCCGTTTTTGAAATGAATCAATTTTTGTATATTGATCATATGGCAGGTACCATTATTTTTTGAACTAAAAAAAATTTGATTTCAGTTTCCCCTCTAGGGAATCAACTAAGAACTTTAAGTTTGAAGAAAATCGCTTGAGTAGTTTAGGTTCGCGACCCACTTTTTTCGCGTTCTTTATCATCGTAATGTTATAAAAAAAATTTCCACGAATCCTCAACTTGCCCTATACTACGTACATATACACTTTTGCTTTTGAGGAAGAGACATTGGCCGCATTCGGGTACGTAACAAAAGGTATCTGGATTAGTTCGTGTTGTTGTAATGCCTTTGGAAAAACCAGCTGACGAACCAAACAGCTGATGTCAAAAAGAAATCTAAAGCTATCCCAAAAATGTTCGGATCTGTTTGGATTATACAAACAGCTGACATCTCATCTGTTCATTTTCTAGGTTTT
This sequence comes from Melangyna quadrimaculata, assembly GCA_949320155.1. Classification (NCBI taxonomy): domain Eukaryota; kingdom Metazoa; phylum Arthropoda; class Insecta; order Diptera; family Syrphidae; genus Melangyna; species Melangyna quadrimaculata. The sequence goes on along the minus strand of OX439483.1, from coordinate 452,994,993 downwards.
CGTTTGGTTTGGTTACGTAACCGGTTTTGTCGTTCGAAAACATATCTAATTCTAACGTATCTCAGATACGCATCTGCCTAGCCTACCACCCGAATGCGGCTACTGATCTCTATAATACACTTGGATAGTGTAGTGTACGTATACGAGTTTTTTTTTTTCTCCATTTGAAGATGACAAAAGGTTCACTGGTACGCAAAGTGGTAGACACAAAAATTATTACACATAGACCTCCTTTTTCAAAAAGTACAAAATTGAGAAATATATATCTATGCTAAAGAAACCAGCTTGCAAAAAATACGAAAATTGTTTTGACAAATAAATTAAGCCACCATATACAATTTTCAATTGTTTTTTTTGTAAGCAGGTGTCTTCAGCAGATATTTTTATCTCTCACTTTTGTGCTTTTTGTAAAAAGTAGGTCTGCAGTTAAGCCTTTAAGCTGCATTTAGACTTGTGGTGTTATGCTCGGTGTTTGTTTTTGGTTGTACCCGGAATATCGAAATGGTAGTTAAGTTGATAAAACCGATAACATTTTTTAAGAAAGTAATTTGAAACGCGAATTTAAAGTAATTATTTCTATACAGATACATTTTTAATTTAAAAAAATATAAATTGTTTTTTTTTTTTCAAAATCAAAAAAAAACTTTATAGGGGCATCGGAATAAACAAAATTATTTTAATCGGTTAATCTAATAATGAGAAAGTCCAAAATACGAAAAGCGGTGCTATGAAAGTACTGTTAACATGAACGTAAACACAAATAATTTGTAGTTACAAAGTAGAATGTTCTTATTTAATATCACACACTTCTTTGTACATAGTGATAAATGAGAGTGCCTACACCATCGTAGCGGAGAAACATTCTTCTACCAAAATTTATTTACATAGAAATAAATGAGAGTGCCCACATCAACGGCAAATGTTTCACCGTGATTTTCGCTTTACCCGAATTGCCGCTAGTGTATCGATTTTTTAAAAATGGAACCATCTTGAAGTTGGCTCCTAGCAGTCCAGGTATAGTAGGTCAATGAGTGAAGTGACAGATAAAGATTACCCACGAAAGGTTTGTTCACGTTCCTGAGAATTCATAAATTCTGCTCTTCCACTTTAATGGAGGATGAGGAGAAAGCTAAACAGGATTTCTCAGTAAAAACACAAAAGAACCATTTTTTTCTGAAAATTTGAGTTCTCTAGACGAAAAATAATAATAATATTGCATTGAAATATTTAAATCACTGTTTTTTGACAACAAAAATGAAAACAAAATTAAGGTTATTGCGTTCAGATATCAACAAATGTGGAGATCTCTGAAACCTGAACTGACTTTTTTTCAAGTTGTTGTCATTTTGGAACAAAGTAATACGTCTACTGTTATAAATAAAACTGTCAAATGGCGGCAACTTTTTTGAATGAATGCGCTATCCAGTGTATTTTAGAGATCAGTGGTTGCTTTGACCATTGTCCGGATAGTCTAAAATTTGAGCATTCTTCTCTTCGGTTGGAACACTTCCTTTTGGCAAAATTGATAAATTCATAAAAAATGTCTTTAACTGTTGATTATTTGATTTTTTGCATACTATTTTTAACGATTTTCTTAGCTACTTGTTTGTTTTTCAAGGTGTATTTAAACGAATGACACAAAAAATAAGGTCGATTTTTTGACTAAAATTGTTCAAAGAGCCATAAGACAAACAATTTTTTAGGAGGATTCAAAATTCTTCCTGAATCTTAATCCCCATATTACACTTAATAAATTCTTTAATTAGATTTGTCACAATTACAAAAGGTTATAGAGAAATCGTTAAAAGTTTATTGAAAAAAAATCTGTATTTAAACGAGTGAATTGGAGTGTATGTACGTACATATGTATGTATATGCGTTGCAAAATATATTGACGCAAAATCATAGTCACATAAATTACACTTTAAAATGATTTTAGTAGATACTAAAATCAAAATTAGTATTTTGACAATATAGTCGTAATAAAGCCCACTTTATCGTTAGCGGCTTGTGATAAATTTTAATACCGAGGAAAGTACCTTTTATTTTTTAAAATGGAGTTCAGTTTGAGCCAAAGCACCTATCTGTAAGTCACATGGCATTCTAAAATGTCTTCAAGTGAAGTCTGAAATCCCAAAATGTATAAAAGAAGAATTGTACTGTCGATGCTGATTTCAAAAGATCACTCTGTATGATCTTCTCACTTTCGTCCCTACCCTCTACCTACCTCACTTTACCATCATATAAAAAATGCAACAAAATTATAAATAACTCAAGTATGTATGCACCTACATATGTTTGTGGCTTAAAGCTAGTCATTGTGTTTTTGACAATTAAAGTTTTCCCGATCTTTCTGCTGTCTTCTTTCGTTTGTTTTTAAAAAAAATATATTTTTCAAACTGTATTTGCTTTCCCAAACTGTTCATTTTCGGGTCTGTTCGACAAAAGTTAACTGGGGGAAGGACTAAATGGTTACACTAGTTGTAGGTAGCTTAAAAAATGTTTATAATTTGATACAAAATTAGTACCAGCTTTTAAAATTCAAATGGGTTTACCTAGTATGTACTTAACCTAGTTAATAGGAGGTGACTATAATTTTGCGCCATTGTTTCTATGGTAGTTTTACAAGTTAAATAAAGAGAAGCATCTTTATACTTATGTATATATAATTGCAAACACTTTGATTTATGCAAATATTTCAAGGTTATCATTGGAACATGCCACGCCTTTCATCATAGTTATTTAATTGTGCAGAAATGCTTCGTCTAATGCAAACTACAAAAATGACCTCTGTTCACCCAGGTAACATGCGACTTGCTCGCGTATTTTTAAAATACAAATGACAATTAAGTATATTACCAATTTTAATAAAATAAGAAAAATAAAAAAAAAAAAACATATTAATGCATCTAGTGTCCGAAGATCAAGCAAAGATCAATGTAATCCACTAAATTTCTATATTTACACATTTCGCACTATACACGGGGAGAATTAATAACAATGTTATTTGTTTACCTACGTCTTACACATGTGTACATACATGCTATTATTTGTATTTTATAATTTATCTAATTTGTTTTGGATTAAGTTTCCGCGGCAGAACTTTCAATTAATTTTTGTTCCGTAAGAATTAAACTGTTAACCTATAGGTACAATAGAATTCTGGGAAATTTTTTAAACTGTTATTGTATAATTAACGGAAATATCTTTAATACAATTTTTTAATCAGGTCCTTATTCATGCCCTTCCTAAAGTGATTTAATTTTGCTTCCGTCAGAGCAAGGTTGCAACCTTTTCGAGGTAAATGCATCTTCTTACTGCTAGATCTTTAGACAACATTATAGTCGGGGAAAAACTTTTGATCGGTAGGTACCCCTAAGGTTGTTTTATCAGACTTTGATTAAGTCCGAAGAAAATAATCCGACATCAGAAAAACAATAAAATCAAGGCAAGAAATAAAAAACGGCTGGAAAGTTGAAAACTGCAATGATAATAATTTATAAGCCGGTAAAAATTACCTATCTAAAAAACGTGTCTGCATAAAGATAAACCATAGTCGCTGTAGATGGGAGGTATTTTTTGTGTGGGGACCCTCTAAGATTTATGAAATATTTATTAAAAAGTCTTTTCAATGAATTCATCTATTCGTTTTGCTGTGTACAATTTTTTTTGTTTATCTATGTTAAGACACTCTGAACTCTGAATGCCAATGCAACAACTGGATAACTCCAGTTTATGAAATGTTGAGGAAATTGAAATAAAGAAACTATTTCAGAAATAAGAAATCAAAATAATTGGAAAATATTGATTTATTTCGAAAATAAACCATCAAAACTAATTTATTTAATTCAAAGACATATTACAAAAATGTATATTTATATGTTTTTGGACTTGTCCTGTTTTTGCACCGATTTTGGTGAGAATTAAAGGCGACCCTCATTGTCATCTCCGTAATCTGAGTTTTCAGCTTTTTGATAAGACTGCTGCGACAACAAATTATTGTAAAAAGGCATATCCCCTGGAGGAGCATACTTTTGCGCCATGTTTATGACATCCTAATATTTCGTAGGGTTGAGGGAAAGATTATTTGTATAGAGCAGTTTTGATTTAAAGAGTCACTTTGCAGGTTGGCTTTTATTTCAATGTCGAGTCATTAATGGTCCATGGTGACTCAACGAACAGCGGTGCAAAAACAAGACAACTCCAGGAGAAAAACCGAGTTTCCTTAACTTAAGGATCAACGTAGATGAGTTTTTTGTACACAGAACGATGCAGGATTTTTTCTTTGTATTTCTGCATTAAAAAACATATTTCGCAAAAAAGTGGAGTTAACTGGGGTGGAATCGGCTAAGGTGATAGTTGATTGTCAATTGTGGTGATCGTCGTTTTGACGATTGCTGTCTCTATTTTTGCCTTACGATGTGATAGAGACAAAAAAATAAATAAAAAAAATAAATCGGGTGGCACAACGTCTCATGAAGAACCAGGGCCTAGTGACTAACAACTCGCAACCATTCCTGTGTGCGCCTATCAACAGGAATGGAAGGGACCTACAATTTTATGCCGAATCCGAACGGCTAGACGAGAAGCACTTCTTCGTGACAAGTGATACTCTTGGAGGATTTGTCAATTCCTCGCAAGAGGCAGTAGCCCTGAAAAAAAAACTTTTCAGTTTTTTAGGTGGACGCGGCTGGGAAGCGATCCCAGACCTCCAGCGTGACAGTCGAACGTACTAACCATTACGCTACGGGCTACTACTATGTGATAGAGACAGCTTTCTTCAAAACGACGATCACCACAATTGATAATCACCTTAGCCGATTCCAACCCTGGTGCTTCAATTTGTATGTAAACCTGTTGCTAAATTAAAAATTTAACTGAAACTGAAACTGATAGCAAAGGGTGAAAAACAACACAATCACATTTCAAAATCAATTTTTTGTTTGTACTTCATGTGAGTGTGGATTGTAATTTTCTTTGTAAATTGAGTGTTGTTGAATTCTGACAATGAACGGACATGTTTTTTATTTTTTTTTTTTTTAATATAAAGAACTTTTCTTTTGTTTTCAGTTTTCTAAAAATGTACCACAAACCAACGTGAAACATTCGCCGTGGCGGAGAAACATTGGATGAATATTTTCTTATATGTGGAAGAGGTATAGAGCGATTTGATATGGTGCGGTTCAGTAATTGACAACAAAATTTGTTTTGATGTCTAGATAAATCAAAACAAAGGTGTTTTGTGTGTGTATTTAAAAAGTGGATTGCAATAAATAGCTATTTCGAAGTTCCGTTGAGGGAATGCTGGTTTTTTGTTGTAAATAGTAACATCAAAAATGGCTTCAAGTTCTTCGAAGGATAATTTAAAATTTAAATTAACAGATAGTAACCCAACTAAAATCTACTGACCCTGAAATTTTCTATTTCTAACACTTTTCACGACTTTTGATCAACGACCTTGAGATGCTTACATTTTTTTTGGGAGTTCCTGCGCATTTATCGATCTCAACACATTATTATAATGGGGCATATTCATAGCCGCCGATAAACCCAGTTTAAGGCTAAATGAATACATACCGATTTTACTTACAAATTGTTGGTATTATATTTTCATAAGATTATTAACTTGTTATACTACACAAATAGCTTCAAATATTTTAAAATGATAAACTAAAAAAAAAACAGTATCAACGTCCGAAAATTCAACTAAACCTAGGTTTAACCACTTAGACACAGTTTAAAAATTACTACGAATACACCCCAATGTGTTTACAATATAATCCGCGGAGTTCTAGTTTCTAACGCTTTTCTAACAAAAAATATGTCAGGTATTTTGATGGAATCTTTTTATCCTTGTTTATCCTTAAAAAAAAAATGCTAATTTCGCAAAGCGCGATGAAGTTCTACCTCTTTGATATGTTGTTGGGGCATGTTAGAGTATAGTATTTAGCCAAGTATGTAACTTCGAAAAACCTGTGCTCGCTGCAGGAAAAATGCAACAGTGAAAAAAAACGATATAGCGATTTTAAAAGTTGCGAAAATTGTTAACTTTTCAAGTAAATATGTGATTTCGTGAACATTTCGGAGCTTTTAAAATCGCTATAAAAGTTGCTTTAATAAAGATATACATATTCACTGAGAAAATTAATATTTTTGTTTGCGTTTGCGAGTAACGAATTTCGTTTGCTGTAATTGTAATACATTTGCTGGAAATGTTATACAATCCCTGCAAACGTATTTCATTTGTAGCAATTGTATTACAGTCGCCACAGAAAGTAATTCCATTGCATCAAACATATAACAAATAACCCATTCGTTCGGAGCTCAATTTGCCTAGGTTGATTACGGAAAATGACAATGTTTCCCAAATTCAAACGACATGATGTTTGCAAGCAAGTGTAATTGTTTATGGCAAACGAATGAATCGATTGCGAACTAAGCTTTTGAAATGCAGTTTGCTGCAAAAAGTTTTACGTTTACTATATAAATTACAATTGTTTGCAACTAATGAATCATACATTTGGGACTAATGGTTAATTCGTAGAAAGTAAACTAATTTGTAGCAAACGATTGAATGATTTCAGGGTATATATTTTTAAATCTTATTTTTACAAATTAACTTAATGCTTGTGGTAAACATTTCATGCTTTTGAGGCGAAAGAATTTTTGATTTTCGGATTCTTTAAAAGAAATTCGCTTGCAGCAATGAATTTCCTATCTAATCTATAGGGCAAGTATTGGGTACGTTTCAATACTTGGTTTGCTTTATCAATTTGGTATTGTTCTGAAGTTCAGCACTACTTGTACAAAAAATCAAATTTCAATCGAAAATAAGTTGCATTTAAAAAGAATGCGGTTCAAAATTAAAAATTTGTTGCTTTAAAAAATAGCAAAGTCAAAATTCGAAAATATTTGCATTAAAAAATAAAATAAATGCTAGTTTAAAAATCTTTGCATTACAAATAATTGTTAAAATAGTTACATTCAAAATAAAAGTTCAATTTTAAAAATTAATAAAAATTACCTACATCTCCGTTGTTCATTTCGAAAAACAATGGCGCAAAATTTTAGATGATTTAGTACGATGTTTAATCAATTTTAGTGTTATACTAGGTTAAAAATTGTGTTTTACTAAAGTTAAAATCACATCTTTTTAGTAACGTACAATCCATATGACTGGAGAATGGAAAATTTTACTCCAGGTATAGCATAGACCCGAGGGTGGCCGGTTCGATCCCTGCTGGTGCCCAATTTTGTTTTTTTTTTTTTTTGTAATAATGAAGTTAAAATGATAAAAATATAAACATTGAATACTTATTTAAAGCACATGTTGGGTTTCCATCAATATATAATTAATTTACAACGCATAAAAACAATTATTGTGTTAAACAAAACGATTTTCTTAAAAGTTTTGATTCAGTCCTAGGAGCACATCTACGTAGTAATAGTTTAAAACAAAAACTGACCCAATATTTTAAATACTTCGGTCGTCCTCGTCATAGGTAAAATAATTAATCATAGTTAAAATAATTAAAATACATGAAATTGTCTAAGCCACATATCTTAATCAGAACATTTCTATATATCTTAAACAGAAAATGTGTGAAGTTTTCAACTGATTAACATTTTGCTGGAGGATTTTATGTTGCAAATTAGCTCAGTGGATGCATGCTCGCTCTCGATACGGAAGGATACCAGTTCAAATCCACGTAAGTAAAGCTTGACATTTTTTTCAATTAAAATAAAATAATATAATTTCAGAATTAAGGGAAAACCGGCAGTCACTGTATTGATTGTGACAAACGTACAAGTCATTAGCAACAAACGTGTTATTAATTTGTCATAACCACATTGATCTTCTATAACAATCGACCCATTCGCTTGTCGTTAAAGTATTAACGTTTACTCTAAAAGCACCATTCGTTTGCCACAAACAATAAATATGTTTACAAAACACCATTATTCGTCTGACAGAAACACTACATTCGTTTGACACAAACACTATTCGTTTGAAACAAACGATAGAATTTTGCTACAACAGTATGAATTGTTTGTCTCAAACGAATTTAAGAGTTTGCTGCAAACGAACTGTCAAAACTGGCTGGCAAACGAAAAAGTCGTTTGGGCAATTTTACGTTTGCCGCAAACGATTCCTTCCCTCAGTGTTGTAACTATATTTTACGATAGTTAAGGATTCCAAGTACGTGTACAAAAATCAGAGCCAACTTAAGTGTCCTACTTTGACCACAGCAATGATGCAAACATTGCATCAGTTGCACTTAGTTAACATCATGTTTCTTGCCAAAACTATTTGACCGATTTGGATCGAATTTCGTCTTGTAATACTAATACTCTAGATTATTTGATTCCAAATTTTAAGCAGAATTTAACAATTTTGACATATTTTTTGAGTGCTCCAAAATGACTTAGTTTTTCAGATTTTTTTTTTTCAATTCCTGGTTAGATTGCAACACAAAATATAACATGCATAAATTTGAAACTTATGTAGTCTTTTTAAAAAACTTTATAGCAAACAGGTTTATAGTGGATGGTTTTTTCCTAAGTTGCATATTTTCAAAGTTATATAGGAAAATGCCTGAAAAAATGGGGTGATTTTAGCGATTTTTTCACTGTTGCATTTTTCCTGTAGTGAGCACAAGTTTTTCGAAGTTGCAAACTTAGCTACAGACTATTCTAACATGCCCCAACAACACATCAAAAATGCCGAACTACATCGTACTTTGCCAATTTATTGTCGAATTTGACTGGGCTATAAGATATGTTTTTATTTTAAATTCTGCGTTGAAAGCAATCATACATTCGGGGCGGTTTTCCGCCCCGAACGTATATGGGTAAAGGAGGCGGTGACAAAAATAATTTGGTCCTATGGCTTCAAGTGTCTTGAATCTAACAAACTTTCCACGTCGTCGTCCGATGTCTAGTTGTCGATTTATATATATATACATGTAGAATTTCATTGTTATAACCTAGATATGTAGGTAACTTTTCGTCGTTTTGCCACCGTGGCAACACTTCATAAAAGAAAAGTTAGGCCATGAACTATTAGTGTACTAAAGCTCATCCCGTCAGGTTGAAGTGCGAGGTTTGACCTTAAATGTATCGTTAACGCCCTAACTAACCTATTAATGAATTAAAAGTATTTGAAAAAATATTTAAGTATAAGGTGTGTGTCAGTACTAAAGTAATCAATACAATTTTTTTTAAATTGATTTGTTGAATTACAATCACATGGACATGTATTCTGGTATTAAGGCCCATTTACTGAAACGAAACTTAAGCATTAATGTTGAATATAATATTTTATGTGCTGAGGAAAGAGTATAGAACATAAGTGTTTATGTTGACCTTAAATATTAATTTTTCGTATCAGCAAATTTTAATATATATAAAGGGTGGTTTCTTTTTAAATCATAGGTTATTTTGACAGTAACAGCTCTTTCCCGCTTGAAATCTTGACAGAAAGTCAGTATCATACCTCCGCGGAACGAAATGAGTCACTTCACGCTTGAACAACGTTGGGAAATATTGAAAACTTGTTTTCAAAGTAGCCCAAACAGTAGGTTTTTTGAAAAGAAGTTTTGGTTGAAATGAAGCACCCACCACGCGCCTGCAATGTTAATAGAATTGGCGCATCTAGGGAATCAGATGAGAAGCCAATGCATCCACTGAGTGACAGTTTGGTGCGGATTGTGGAGTGGTGGCTTCATTGGACTGGGCATTACAGCGCCATGTTAACCGACTTTTTTTTTACTGAATTTGAAGACATGGATTTGGACGACCTCAGGTTCATGCAGAATGGTGCGCAATGCCACACAGCCCATGCCACAATCGATCTTTTGCCCACCAAATTTCCAAAACGTGTTATCAGCCGTCTCGGTAATGTCAACTGGCCGCCCCGGAGCTGCGATGACCCCCTTGGACTTTTTTTTTTGTGGGGAACTGTGAAGGACTGATGTTATGCCAACAATCCGGAAAAGATTCAAGCACTTAAAGCCAATATCATCCATGCAATCCGTGAGCTTTAACCCGAAATTATCAACAATGTATTGGAAAATTGGAGTGACAGAATGCGCTCAGTGAAGCCAGCCAAGAAAGCCACTTGAACGACGTTGTGTTCCATAATTAATGGTAATGAACTAATAAAGCTATAATACATTGAACAAATTTTATTTTAAGGAAAGAAAAACCTAAACAATCGAAGTTATATTGTTTTTGTTTTGTTCATTTTATTGCGTTTTTAAAATGAAACTTTTATTTGGCACACCCTGTACAAGTACCTACCTACCAAGAAATTGTACAATTAAGAAAAGTTTCACTAAGTACTAAGGATTTATACTTAAGTTGCACTTAAGTCACGATATATTTAATAACTTTAATAACAGCTCTAATTAAAACTATGAAGTATCTATGATTTAAAAAATATCAGCGCTTGATACCTATCTTGCAAGATATCGTCTGTATCTTAATGGTAAACAACTTACACTTGTATAAATATAAGATTAATTTCAGTTACTTCTTAAATATTATTTATTATACTCCTGCCTTTTGGGAGACAAGATTCATTACAAACACGCATTTACCTCTACCCATGACATAAGGTACACACCACATTTTTTTTTGTTCACTAGCCGGTTGATGCTGCAGATGCTTGTAAAACGAGATATTAAAAAAAAAAAAACAAATTTTAAGGTCTCGCTCTTTTTTTTATAACTATTTCCTACTGTGTGTCAGATATAATTTTGGATTTATGAATGACTGTAGTAAAAAAAAAACGTTTATAACCAAATCTGTAGTGAAGTTTTTTTTTTATCTTGAGGCACCAACAGGTTGCATTTTACTTTCGATGGAAACCGGCTTCAACAACGACCTTGTAACTTTTACTGCCATAAGATATCGATGGTTTCTCTTCCTCCTCAGTACATTATTGTATTTTGACTCTGGAATTATATTATTATATAATACTTTTGGTTAAGCCCATAAGTTTATTTATAGTGTTTGCGAGATCATCATTAAGACAATTAATTTTATATAAAAATGCCATAAATTCCGAATAATTTGAAGTATGTACGTAGTTGTCTGGATGGACTTATGTATTTTTTTAAATTTTATTTTAAGGTTTCAATGCCGAAATCTTGTTTGGTCAAAACTCGAAGGTAAGTATAGTACACGAGGTATGAAGAACAGTGCTAGTTAATTGCTGCAACACATTGTTTCAAGTAGAAGAGCGATGGTGTAATATATGGGTTATTAAAAATGTTAAATTATACAAGGGCAATAAGTTTAATTGCTTGTGATGAAATGTTTACGATGTCAAATGCCTTATGATAACGCACTACACAAAGTTCTATTGTTTTCTAGAAATGTTTACGCAATTTGTATACTAAAATATTTAAAATAGTTTGAGGGGATCTTTAATTTACAAAAATAATTTGAACATATTATACTCGCTAAAATTAAACACCAAGTGTACATGTTCAATTTATTTTTATAAATAAAAGATCTCTGGAAAGGAAATGAAATTGTCTTATTAACAAGCCATAACCACCAAAACAGCCGAAGGAGAAAAATTTCAAAATCCCAAACACCTGAAATATTAATGTTTTATTTATTTTATAATAATTATTTTATTATTTTATTTATTTTATTTATTTTATTTATTTTATTTATTTTATTTATTTTATTTACTTTATTTATTTTGTAGACACGTAAAAAATACGTTGTGGAACTACTTAAAATTAATTTTTTTTTATATTTTATTTATTTTATTATAAATATTCATTTATTTATATATAATCATTTATTTATTTTATTTATTTTATTTATTTTATTTATTTTATTTATTTTATTTATTTTATTTATTTTATTTATTTTATTTATTTTATTTATTTTATTTATTTTATTTATTTTATTTATTTTATTTATTTTATTTATTTTATTTATTTTATTTATTTTATTTATTTTATTTATTTTATTTATTTTATTTATTTTATTTATTTTATTTATTTTATTTATTTTATTTATTTTATTTATTTTATTTATTTTATTTATTTTATTTATTTTATTTATTTTATTTATTTTATTTATTTTATTTATTTTATTTATTTTATTTATTTTATTTATTTTATTTATTTTATTTATTTTATTTATTTTATTTATTTTATTTATTTTATTTATTTTATTTATTTTATTTATTTTATTTATTTTATTTATTTTATTTATTTTATTTATTTTATTTATTTTATTTATTTTATTTATTTTATTTATTTTATTTATTTTATTTATTTTATTTATTTTATTTATTTTATTTATTTTATTTATTTTATTTATTTTATTTATTTTATTTATTTTATTTATTTTATTTATTTTATTTATTTTATTTATTTTATTTATTTTATTTATTTTATTTATTTTATTTATTTTATTTATTTTATTTATTTTATTTATTTTATTTATTTTATTTATTTTATTTATTTTATTTATTTTATTTATTTTATTTATTTTATTTATTTTATTTATTTTATTTATTTTATTTATTTTATTTATTTTATTTATTTTATTTATTTTATTTATTTTATTTATTTTATTTATTTTATTTATTTTATTTATTTTATTTATTTTATTTATTTTATTTATTTTATTTATTTTATTTATTTTATTTATTTTATTTATTTTATTTATTTTATTTATTTTATTTATTTTATTTATTTTATTTATTTTGTTTATTTTATTTATTTTATTTATTTTATTTATTTTATTTATTTTATTTATTTTATTTATTTTATTTATTTTATTTATTTTATTTATTTTATTTATTTTATTTATTTTATTTATTTTATTTATTTTATTTATTTTATTTATTTTATTTATTTTATTTATTTTATTTATTTTATTTATTTTAATTATTTTATTTATTTTATTTATTTTATTTAATTTATTTATTTTATTTATTTTATTTATTTTATTTATTTTATTTTATTTATTTTATTTATTTTATTTATTTTATTTATTTTATTTATTTTATTTATTTTATTTATTTTATTTATTTTATTTATTTTATTTATTTTATTTAATTTATTTATTTTATTTATTTTATTTATTTTATTTATTTTATTTTATTTATTTTATTTATTTTATTTATTTTATTTATTTTATTTATTTTATTTATCTTATTTATTTTATTTATTTTATTTATTTTATTTATTTTATTTATTTTATTTATTTTATTTATTTTATTTATTTTATTTATTTTATTTATTTTATTTTATTTCATTTTAAATCTTTTATCAGAAAATTCTTGAATATATGTATATTCTATAATAAATTTGTATAGAGATGGGGTGTAGTTGTATTTGCTCTTATATAAAGAAGGGTTAACGCATTCGAATATATAACAGACGTAGTTCTGTTATATATTCGATTGCGTTAACCCTTCCTTTTTGGCGCTTTTGTTCAAGTAAACTTTCATATCCTATAGTACAAAAAATAATTAATACTTACTATTGTTAATTAACTGCTAAATATTTAATATAACGGCCAAAGTGCTTAACATCATAGTTAACTTTTTGACGACATCTTTTGTGATAATTGTTCAGTGCTACAAAATGATCATTTCAAACCAGAAATAAATGTGTTCAGTAATAAGATAAAGAGAAGATTTTTTTTTTTTAATTTTAAATTCTCATTAGCAAAACTAGTCTATAAGATTTAAATATATTAATCATATTCATTGTTGAGGTGAACCAACTTAAAAAAAATAATTTTAAGCCAAAGATTTTATTTTTGCCTTAAAGGTTATTCTTTTGTTTAGATTAATATACAGTCGAAAACATCTGGTATACAATATATGAAATTTGTTAATTTGCTTAAGTATTGAATTAAAATGATGGCAGTTTAGGTAGTAACATTTTATGGACAGTTTAACATATTAGCTTACTCGTGCAAGAACTCGACCATATGTGATCAATAAATAACATATGATTTCTTAGGGCCCAGTTATAGATATCATTGGAAACCATCATTGAAAAAGTTGGCTGTTGATTTTGAGACCCTTCAAAAGTTTAATAATTAAATATTTTAATGCAGAAAGATAGCTTACGTCTTCAAAATTATTTCTCCTCCAAAAAAAATTCATTTTGACCCATATCTTCCCCATAACGTAACTTTTAATTTTTTCAATGATCATTGGTAAGGTAGTTCATCATTGAAAAATTAAAAGTTACGTTATGGGGAAGATATGAGTCAAAATGAATTTTTTTTGAAGGAGAAATAATTTTGAAGTCGTAAGCTATATTTCTGCATTAAAATATTCAATGATTAAACTTTCGAAAGGTCTCAAAATCAACAGTTAACTTTTTCAATGATGGTTTTCAATGATAGCTATAACTGGCACCTTACCTAGAAATAGTTATTTACGTGTTACGTCCCTTATTTTGGCGGACACTTTGTGGCGGAATCGGAAAAAGTTGATATCAGTTTTTGTAGCTTATTAAATGCTAATTTGTTGCTCAATCCAAAAATTTGTAGCTCGCTTAGTTTTTGAGTTATTGAAAATTCCTCTAAAATAAGTCTGAAGTTAGCGGACTAAATCCAAAATAATAAGAATTTTGAAATAAAATTGGTACCCAAATTTGTAGCTTTTTTAATGCTCTTAAGTTCTGAAAAAAAAAATTCTGTACCTGTAATAGTTTTTTAATTATTCAAATTTCCGCTAAAATAAGTCTGAAGTTAGCGGACGAACATTTGAAAATGACAATTTTTTTGACGTCCAAAATTGTAGCTTTTTAAATGCTAATTTGTTACCCAAAAATAAAATTCTCATCTCTTAAGGGTAATTTTTTATTTGAATTTTAAGTTTAAAAGGTGCACTTCCGGTCCGCTGTAGCTGGCGGACAAAATCTAAAAAAATTAGATTTACAATTTTTTCTTTTTCCAGAATTTGTAGCTTTTGAAATGCTGATTGCTGGCACAAACTTCAAATTTGTAGCTCTAACGGATTATTTAATATTTAAGTTTCCGCTGGCAAAAGATAGCAAAAAAACGACCTTCTAAAATCTAAAAAAAATGAAAAAAAAAAAATAAATTTTTTTTGCCACAATTTGAAGCTTCTCTGAACTAGATCAAACCGCAAACAGCGATTTTGTAGCTCACACGGTTTTTTTGTTATACAAAATTCCGCTAAAATAAGATTTTAACGGTCAAAATTAAAAATTTTTTTTGAATTTTTGAACTCCTTTTTTATTAAAACTACAAATTTGAGGTTTGGGCCAGCAATAAGTATTTCAAAAGCTACAAACACTACCTGAATTTTTTTCAGATTTTTAAAAGTATGTTTAGGGGTCGCGAGCATCAACTTTATGCAAAAAGCAGTTTTTGGGGTATTTAAATTAAAAATCTTTAAGTATAAAAAAAGCAAAAAAAAAAATATTGTATTTTTTGGTTTTATTTTTTTTGTATCTATTTAGGGTTCAGTCCGTAATAATAAAAATAAAATTTGGGGCTTTTTTTCAAAATGGAAAAATGTTTGAAAACAAAAAAAAAATGAAAAATTGCCCCAAAAATGTATAAGAAAAGCAACTAGAACAGCACCTACAGATAAAAAAAATCGCGTGATTTTTGTGTACGATTATTTATTCACTGTCCCAGAACTATCCTTTGAAGAATTAATAAATCTTATTAAATAATCGTACAAAAAAACCACGCGATTTCTTGGGTATTTTTTCATTTTTTTTTTTTTTTTTAAGAATAAAATTTCATAATGGTATTTAACCCCAAAATTAAAAAAGAACCCAAGCCCATAAAAATGGACCCGATTTTAAAATGTCAACGTTTATTTTTGTTGTGTTCCATATACATTTGTGGAGCCATTTTGTATTTTATGCTTGGAGCCCAATTTCATGTAGCCACAGTCATGTTCTGAGCTCTTCCAAAGACAAAAACTCTAACTTTGAGATTTCTACTTTGAGAATCCTATTTACCTGACAATAACTCTGCTTCGTACACTTACTTCACCAGGAAATAACAAACACAACCAACCATTAGAAGAAGAAGCAACAAAACACAATAGATAAATTGTATTTATTTTTTTGAGTATTGACCATTCTTACTGGCAGCCACTCGAGTTTCATTTTACCTTGACCAAGTCCCAAAAGGACTCAAATGTTCTTGTTTTATTAAACTTCTTTAACTTAAATTTAAACTATTTATGTGTTAAAGATTTTATTGAAACTTATAATCAGAATAAATAATTAAAAAAAATATTTGTTTTAATAGTTTAAAGTTCAAGAATAAATACACACATCAGATACACATAATGTAGGTACATTCTATTTTGTTTTAAATAGCGTCGATATCTGTTCACAATTCTAGATTTATTAAGGAAAAAACTGTTATACTTAAATCTAGATAATAACATTAATTAGCTATGCAAATGAATAATTAATATGATCAGAGACTATCTTAATATAATATTTGCGGATTAAAAAGATAAATAAATGCAAAATTTCCACTTTATTTAATTGATTCAAAAGCACAACCTTTTATTTTTTTTTTAAATTACGGAAATACTACAAATGGATGAGGATCCAAAACAATAATAACACTTATGTGTAATAATTCTTGGGAATTTTGATATTTACCTACACATACAATTCTAAACCAAACCCCTTTATATGTAAGCTACAACGCCGTAGCCAGGGGGGATCACAGGTGTCTGATCCCCCCATGAAATTTTTCAAAATGTATTTCTTGCTCCTAATTTCCTCTTGAAAAAGTATAGACATTCCATGATAAATTGATTTCCACAGCTAAATCTATAAAAGGGTAAATATTTCTTGGCAACTCGAGAGCAACTAAGTTCGGAAAAATATTTAATTGGTTGGCAATTTGCAAAAAAATCTTTTACTTTTCAGTTTTAGTTGACAAATTTTGCCCCAAATGTTTTTATAACC
The DNA here is from genome assembly GCA_949320155.1 of Melangyna quadrimaculata. Taxonomy (NCBI): domain Eukaryota; kingdom Metazoa; phylum Arthropoda; class Insecta; order Diptera; family Syrphidae; genus Melangyna; species Melangyna quadrimaculata. The sequence goes on along the minus strand of OX439483.1, from coordinate 452,978,026 downwards.
TTAGGTTTCCAGTGTATTGCTGGAAGTAACCAATATGTTTTCGAGTTCGTTGTGTTCTTTTCCTGATTTTACGGTGATAATTTCGTGGTTTTTGAGACATCAAAAATAAATGGAAAAAACGCTTATTTGAAGTTTATATCATTTAATTTGTTTTCCAAAAAAAAAACTAAAATAATTTTCCTCTACAAATCTAAATTTAATATTGCAAATACGGCATTAAAAAAAACGTGTGGAGAATGGAGAGGGAGACTCTATTAGCGTCACACGTAGAGTTTCTCATGCCATTACGCGTTTATTGGTTAACCTCAAATAAAATTTAAAACAAAACGGTTATTTTCAAGTTTAGTCTGGAATATCTGATATCATTGCATCAAACGCTTGCGGAAAAATAAACAGTAGTAAAAAAATCATATTATTAAGGGTTTAGTATGATACTACTTAACATCACAACATCACAAACATCCCTCATTTTGTCATTTATAAACGTCAAAATGTCATGGATTTAGTACGATACTAAAAAGATAAAAAAGCCTATTGATGATTTAACTTTAGTAAAAAATGCTAGGAGATAGTACGATGCTAAACTCTTTTAAAATTAGCAAAATACAATTTGTAACCTAGTATCATACTAAAAATCATTTAACATCGTTCTAAATCTACTGAAATTTTGCGTCAGTTTTTTTAAAGAAGCCTTAATTTCTGATAGCTAGTTCAATTCAAGAATCGAGATTAAAAATTTAAATACAAACATATTTTTGAAAATCATATTGTTTTGAGATTCTCCAAACATGTGTGTTTTGATATACGTCGATTTTGATTGGATAACGATAATAGGCGTGTTTTTTGAAAGATGGACTAGCAACTCATCATAATGTTTGAACGCAAAACAATAACAAAGCAAATTATTATAGAGAATTGTGTTTGTGTTTTCTGTGTAAAACTTTTACTGAGCTGCTAGTCACTCTTTCAAAATACACGGCTATGTATAATGAAATCTGGGGTGGAATCGCGTAAGGCGATAGTTGATTGTTGATCATCAAAATAAATGCTTTTGCTCCACGTAAGGTGATTATCAAATTGACTATCACATTTTTGCTATGGTTTGTGGGTGACAGCTGACACTTTCATACATTTTGCTTAATATTTTTGAGAAAGATAAGTTGTGTTAGCTTAAGCTCCGCCATAAATCGATAGTAAAATGAAAAAAAGTTGTCAAACTTAAAATAAAATATAAGTGAACAGTAATGTTTGTATACATACATATATAGGTACTCCAAAGCAAATTTTCTATGCGCCGAACAGAACGACATTACAAAAATTAACAATAATTTTAAACGAGTTTAGCATCGTACTATCCCCTAACATTTTACTGAAGTTAAAATCACCAACTCTTTATTTTATCTTTTTAGTATCGTACTTAATCCATATGAGAAATTTTAAGAAATTTACTCCAGGTATAGGATGGTTCCGGGTTCGAGTCCTGCTGGTACCCAACTTTTTTTTTCTTTTTTTCTTTTTTTTTTTTGTAAATAATGAAGTTAAAATGACAACAATATAAATATCGGGTACTTACTTAAAGCACATGATGGTTTTCCATCAAAATATAATTAATTTACAACGCATAAAAACAATAATTGTGTTCATCAAATTCAAACCCTACAAATGTTCTGCTTTTTTTAATATCACTTTATGCAGAACAAAGAAAAGTTGATAATCAAAATTGATTATCAAAACAGCGACAGTCAACTATCGCCTTAGCCGATTCCACCCCTGAGTTCGTTTTCGAGATCGTAAATTCGCTTCATTAAAAATATTTCTAGCTTATATTTTTAATACATGTAATAATTGTTTGCGAAATTTTTATATGTACTTGAAGTTATTTTTACTTACTCAACACCTGTTTATCTTCACTATTATATAATTTCATTTTCATTGGATTCACTAATACTTTCCTTACTTCAAAACTATTATCTTCAATTTTGCAGTAGTATCTATGTACGTTTTAAATAATCTATTTGTCATTATGATGATGTTTGTTGAAGAGTTCACGTATAGCATCAAAATAGCATCATCATTAAATGAACTCCGATAGTAAGTTGAAGAGTAGGCTCAATCCACAACCTGGTTTTCTACATACCATAAATCAGTTGGTCTGTTTGTTTTCACGCCTTGGCTGGTCGGAGAAGGGTTTTTCGTTGGCTAAAAGTAGAAAATACAATTATTCTGTTGCGTTTTTGGCTAGTATATGAATTTTTATAAATGAGATATCAATATAAGATTTGACCTTGAACTTCACTCCTTACAAAACAAGTGGTCTGACAGACTTTTGTTAGTTGTTACGACGGCGCGTGGCGAGTCAGACATTTAGATTCCTTGCACTTTAAATGCATTAAAGTGGTTGAGGCTACTTTCTTAGGTTTTATTGTTTCGAATAGTTAAATGATTGAAACATTTCTCTTAAAAAAGGGATAGTTCTTCATTTTACCCATGAAGTTCTTTTAAGGCTCTCCCAAACCGACGGTTAACATTTTTTGCACGATTATTTTAATCAGATTTACCAAAAAAAGATAGTCCTGCGACAGACAAAATTTTTCGCGTCCCGCGTGCCCGCTTCGCAAGTTCAAAGACTTTAACTAAAAATTTAAATTTCTGGGGCCATTTTTCATTTTATTTTTGGGTTTATTTTTCATTGGGGCCAAATTTCATGACATTTTTGGGAAGCTAAAACCGTATACTGGCAGTAATTCGGTGAATTCTGAGTCCTGCGTCGCCTATAGTTTATCGATGTAGTTTATAGGTTATCGATGTGAAAACACACATGTTTCCTTGCAATAAATGATCACGATTTTAGAAACGGATTAAGAGTGAATTTATGCACTCATAAGTCCTGAGACGTTTTTTTAATTTATTGACTGTGGCACACTCACCGACGACGTATAGATAAAAACCCTGCACAAGCTCATTTTTACCAATCAAAAAATAATGTACCCCAAAGTCCTTTGAACTGAACTTCGATTACCAACAAAACTTATGAAAACTGTTATAAATGATTAAAAACAACAGTGGTTTTGCTATTGAAACTGCAAATTAAATTTTAAAATGTTCGTTACCACTTTACTTAAAAGCAAAAACATATGTTTAAATTTTTTTAAAACAACTCCAGGATATGACACTGGCAGATGGGTATGTTCGCACTTGAAATCATTGAGTCAGCTTTAGTTCTGCATGCTGATTATCGAATATTTGCTATTATAATGTCTTTAAATAATTTCATCAATTTTAACATTACATATTTAAAAACGATAGAAGGTTAATGGCATTTTCTTTGTACCAGAAAAAAAACAAATAAGACTTTAATCTGATTAAAAATTTAAGATTTGCAAAAACAAGAAACAGATAAGGTTGTACATAAAATAAAATTGGATAAGAAATTAATAACATCTATCTTATTAAACTAAAATAAAAACAAACAATAACAAACGAAGAAAAATAAACAAATATAAAAAACAACACGCAAAATAATACAAAAAAAAAATTAAGATAAAAATTACAATTTATAAATAAATTTAGCTCTACAACGCTAATACAAATTAATTATCTAAAGCATATTTTCGATATTCCTTATTTGAAATAATTTCATCATGAGAGTAAGTTCTAACGACTCGTGTTTCCATTTTATGTTCAATAGTAATAATAAATTTTATAAAACCAGATTTTTGATTAGGGGTGTTTTTTTCCATTTGCTATTTATGTGGAATTTTTAAAATATCAAATGATTTCCTACACTAGGGTTTGTTATCTTTATTTTTCGTTTTAAATAAATAAACAAAAAATACTACGCTTGTACATTTTTTCATTTTAAATAAATTCTAGCTATAAAAAACACACTTTCAAAATTTAGTTCTTTTCCTTATATACTTTTTTGAGAATAAATTGGCAACTGATTAACTAGATTTCAAGGGCAAACACACATTCTCCAATCTACCATTTTTTTGCTTAAATTTTAATTTACTTATATTTTAATAATTTCGTTTCTTATCGAAGACTAGCTCTACTTGTTGTCTACGCTCTATTAGCAGCACCAAAGCTAAGAAATGCTAAGGAAGTAAATATCATCATCAGAATGAATTTCACATAGATTCATCGGTTGGCTTACCACTTCTCTTTTTATTTATTCATTGCTCTCCGGTTTCGCACTCTTTAGCTGTTCAACTAAAAATCTTTTATCAAAAGCTGGTTTAAAATCCAAACATTAAGATTAACTTTAAGTTAGCACAAGACTATTGACTGTGTATTAGTGATGTTCGCATAACGAATACGGCCACTCATCAGTCTTGGAAAAATAGTATAGGAGCTAGCATAGGAGGGTTAATTTTTTTTTCTTTTCTGTGATTGTATGTGGAATAATTTACGAGTATCTCTTACTTCTTTGAAATGGCTTGACATTTTTATTTTTATCTTGCGATTGTCGAGAAGTTTTTAAATCAGTTAAGCATAAACTTTCAGTCGGTTCGGTTAAGATTGTCAATTTAGGCTTTACCAAAACGTAACGGTCAACAAAGAAAAGGATATACTATTCAATAGCGTAGCAAAACGAGTATTTATCGATATATTATTCTTATAACTGTGAAAATTTTCAATGAATCGATTATTTAGCTAACGGAAAAATAATTTGAATTCTTAAATTTTAACGAATTTTTCTTGAAAACAAAAATTAAAAAAAAAACGAATCACAACCATGACTGAAACATACAAAGCTTGGCAAAACTAATTTATATTGTGTGCGTTAGTTTATTAGCTTTATATAGTGTTTTGTGTGAAATCAAGTGTTAGTTTTTTTTTAGTTATTATTATTAAATTAGTTTAATTTATTTTCTTCATCAAAATGGAAAACATTACATCAAATTTTGATTATGCTGCGGAAATTGTCAAAGTTGCATTTGAAGAATTAAACACACATCATTCATCTGGAAATTATTCAGGATTAATTCCACGATACTATTGGCTGGTCGAAGAAGAATATGGAGGTTTGTGGATTTATTTTTATTTATCATTTGGCACACAAAATCAGAAAGGATTGTATTCGGCTTTGTGTTTAAAATTCGAAATTTCCTTTGTATAAACTTTGAAACAAAAGAGCTGAGTTGCAAACCTTATTATGGGTTTCAACTATGATTGTACAAGATTTTTTCAAACAATGTAAGATTAAACATATTTTATATGCATAGTCAATAAAAGGTAATTTAATTGTTTAATTATCCTAAATTGAGTAGCATGTCCTAAGAATTATAAAAATGATTGTTAACACTAGTTTTTGTTATACATTTTTGTTTGAGAAAAGCTTAATTATAAATCAAAGTTAAGTCTTTCCTAAATTAGCTTTTGATACAATAAACTTGGTATTAAAACCGTTATAGATAAATACCAAAACAAAAAAATATTAAACTCTCTTGTAACTAAATAATAATATCAATAATTGATTTTTAAAATCCCATTTTTAACGTTTATATCAGGGACTGTTTTAAGTGGTAGCTGTTATGTTTTTGGGTAGTTGATATATGCAATTGGTAATTCTAAATCACGTTTCTGGTAGTTGTTATTTAACACTGCCCTTTTCTCGACCAGTTCAACAAAAAGTACTTCTTCAAACGTCGAATTTCAATCATAGTGTATGATAGAAGATTTGCTGCCCATTTTAATTTCGAGTGATTTATTATACTATTAGGATTATCTAAGAAAGTACAAAAAACATGTTCAACTTTTATCTGATTTCAAAATTTTAAACGGATACACCTATTACCCGCACAGAATTGGGGTATTCGGTTTTGTTGCTTCAACGACTTCACCTGCAATTTCAATTGAAAGTAAAAAAGAAACCTACGTTTTTTAGCGACTTATTTATGATTCTTAAACAACTTTTTTCAATTAATCAAATGCGACAAAAATCGTTAAGCAAGCAAAAAAAAAATTTCAGCATCAGCCTTTAGACAGCAAAATTGAGGAATTTTTACAAAAAGATCAAATTTTAATTACAAACAAAAATTGGGTTTGGCATCACGCCTTCTGCGAAACAAACTCGTATTGAATCGCTTTTCCAAAAATTAAATATTTTAGTGGAAAGTGTTTCAGCTAGCGCGGTAAAATAACCCTTGGTAAGAACAACAAAATTAAGAAATGGTTGATAAAAAAGCCAACCCATAAACGGGCTACGTGTAGGAAACTACAATTTAAATCGAAACAAAATTTTTTTGTTTAATTTTGTTCAATAATGATTTGTTGGTAGTTCTGATTTTTTCTTAAAACAGTCCCTGGTTTATATCGCACCGGGTTGCAAGAACTATAAGTACAGTTTTAAGTTAGGAGATAGCAATATGTTTTTAAATGCAAAACTTCCTTTTATCTATTTTGTCACAAAAATAAAAATTTATAAATATTTTGTTTTGCCAAAAATTAAGCAAATTATCCGAAAATACGTATTTGCCATGATGTGTATTTTTAAAGTTGAAAAGGCTCTTGCCTTCAGTGGCGGGGGGGTAGGTTTTGTGGTAGAAAAAAACATACTAAGTTAAATCGTTTTATTTTCCATATCATTTTAAATTCACTTTTAAAATCTAAATTCGTTGTTTATTTTTGCTCAAATTTCACCAAAATCGGTAGATTTGCATAAAGTTGTCTACCAGTAATTTAACGTATTGATAATTGAATCGATTATTTTCAAAACATGTTAAGTCCTTTTTGGAAAACTAAATGTGTTCTTGAATTTTATGGAATTGAGACTTCGAAGCTCAAATTAAAAATTAAAGTTATGTTTTGCTATCCTGAAGCAAACTCGTTTTTTGTTTAAGCTGTCGATGTATTAGAAATTTACAGGTTTTTTTTGACTTGAACGAAAAATTTATAGGATGGACTTAACATGTTTTGAAAATAATCGATTCAATTGTAACTGTTAATATCAAATATTTTACTGACATTAAGATATTAGGGGTATTTTTTGTATCCTGCATTTCACTTAAACGGCTTGATTTTGTTGAAACTTAAATAATATGATCTTCGAAGTATACAAAGCATACTAACAGCACACTGAAATTTTCTAAATCAATAGATCAATATCGTTATTAGCAAAAATTAAACTGAATTTTTAGCTAAAATCCGGAATGTATTTCTTACTTAATTCGCTTTTTGTACATTATATACAAATTGGTGTACAATTTAGAACAGCCTAATATTAAGGTTCATACTTAATTTTTTTTTTTAATTTTAAAACAAAAATAAAAATTAATAAATATTTTGTTTGGCCAAAAATTAAGCAAATTATCCAAAAATACGTATTTGCCATGATGTGTATTTTTAAAGTTGAAAATCAAGTTAGATAGCTCTTGCCTCCAGTGGCGGGGGGGGGGGGTAGGTTTTGTGGTAGATAAAAACATAGTTTTAAATACTTTTTAACCAACATCTAATTTAACCAATTTTTTCATGAATTTCAGCTTAACATGTACATGCGCATTTTGATACTTGAAAACTTTAAAGTGACACATGCATTTAGTATGACACAAAAATATAAAATATCCATTTGATGATTATAACTTTAGTAAAATGTTATTAGATAGTAGGATGCTAAACTCGTTTAAAAATAGAAAAATATAGTTTTTAAACTAAGGTATCATACTAAAAATGATTTAACATTGTACTAAATCGACCTACATTTTGCGCCAATGTTCATCAACAATAACGAATATGTTAAACTAGAATCAACTCATCAGTGGTGTGAAATGTGTTTTAATTTCTTAAAAATAAAAGTGGCTCAATTATGCTTAACTAATTCCAAATTAGCAACAAATTGTTAAATAACCAATTAAAATTCTGCGTTATTATTCTTTCGATTTTTTTTATATCGTTCTTAAATAACTTTCCCTGCTTAAATTTTTTATAAAATTTGTAAACCATACATTTTGAAAGAAAATCTTATTTCCAACAAAAAGACTTTTAAGTTTGTATTTCAGGTTTTTAGGGGATTCCCTAAAGGAGAAATTGAATTTTTTGCTTAGCCCAAGAAAAAACGGTACCTGCCATACGACCAATATACAAAAATGTATTTTTTTTTTTTCAAAAACAGCTTTAAAAGTTAGTATTTAAAGTATGGTCAGCATTTTTGTACAAAAAAATTTACCGATAACGGTTATTAATGGTAACCTGTCATGGAACCTATTTTTTTATTTTCAATTTTCATCACCGATTTCAAACAAACAGGAATCCTATTTTAATTTGAACAATTTTGTATACTTAAAAATTTCCAAAAAAATATGTTTTGGATTAAAAAAAAAATACTGATTTTAACAACTGTATTTTAACAATTACTAAAATTTGGCACACCAGATTTAATTTCTAAAAATGTTCTAAACATTTTATATACAAAATTAATTTTTAAGAAAACTGATCTAACGACTTTTAATTTTTGTTTTCATAAATTTATATTTATTAAACAACTCACATAGTATTTTTGTTTGAGATCTAAACGGTATTTTAGCTATTTAAATAGTAAATTTATAGAAAATTAAAAATAATAATTTATATTTAAACTTTTTTTTTTTTGACATTATTATATTATCGAACTAATAACATATATTGTCAATTCCTAGCTACGTTAAAGTTGTTGTCTGTTAGAGCAAGTCCGTTCAATCCAATCGTGTAGTTTATTTTGTTAGTTAGTTTCTTTATTTTGTAATATGTTGTAAGGTAAGAATCCTAGAACCATACTGTTTTCAATGTTTGACTAAGAATTGATAAGAGCATTGAATTTTGAAAACAAAAGCAGTAGGTACTTAATTACGTACAATTTGGAAAAAAAAATTATTTAATTTTTTTTTAATTTTTGGTTTGAAAATAATTTTTTGGAAAAACTGTGCAATCTTTATTTAAAAATAAAATAAAAGATGTCTAGCTTTACAAAAAGGAAAAAAGGGCAATATAAGTGCTGCTGTTGTTTTTCTATTTTATGTCAATAAACCCAACCTACATGCTCTAGTTTTTTTTTTGTCACATCTAAGGTCCTAAAGTGAAGCACCCTGTATAATAATAATTTTGTTGAATTAAAAAAAAAAAAAATAGTTTTAAACAAATACAAACAAAATAACGAATATAAATTACACAAGTGCCAAGAAATTATAAACATTTAAAAATACATAATGTTCTAAAACCTTCGTACTGATGGTTACTGAAAATATGTTTGGAAAAAAAAGTTTAAAAGGTCAAAGGAAAATTAATAATTTTTTAGAGACATCTTTGAATCATTAAAATCATCACATGTGGAAAATACATGAATTCGAATTATTGAAAAATTGTACTTATTTCTTTGTCGAATTGATACTTTCTATTTATTTTTTTAATTATTTAATATCCTGTAACCTTGATTTAAAGGCTTTTTTTACGGCTCAAAAGGTAGCTAATAACTTTAGTTGATACCCACCCACTACCTTTTGCCAAAAAACATACTAATATACCATTTTTTTGTCCGATTTGATGGCTCAAATTTGTTTTAAAATGTATCTGCAGGCTCTTGACCTTAGCAACAATAAATTATCTAACTTTAGGCGTGATCAAAGAATTATTGAACATTAATTGAGTGCATTAACACCTCCTTCATTAAACCTTCAACCTACAAGTCTAAATATCATCTTCAATATGTTATGTACCTCTTATGCATATATAATACATCATTTTATTTTTACTTGCTAAAAGCATTATTATTTTTCTGCCACCTCAGCTTTTTATGAATTTTTTGGCAAACTAAAATATGTTCCAAGGTACATGGCTAACCATCTCAAAAAATTATTATAGTGATTATTAATATTTTTTTTTTTTTGTTTGGTTTTGCTTTAAACATTTTGAGCATCTTTCACCAAATACTGCGTGGTAAAATGATGCATACATAACATAACATACCATGACCTCTCTGTACGATTAACTATAACAATTTTGTATCTCTTTACCATCAAATAAACTTCCATACAAAAATATTCGTTGAGCGACGCGACGGCTGGCCCGCGGCGGCGTTGACATAATGCTAGAATATTATATCTCGAATTCACCATAACTACCATTAAAAAAAATAACTTATAATTGAGGGAATGAACTTGTCAGCAATTATTGACATTGGGAAGGCCATTATGAGTATGAGCATTTTACTCAGTGGTGTAGCTGGACACACAAATGTATTCATACTTTTATTATTTGGAAGTTTTTTTTTTTTTTTTTAATTTTGGAATATATTCCGCTAAATATATTTGTCTTAATTTTAAACTATGAAAATGTGTTTCGATATATCAATATCTTTTTAAAATTTCTCAGGTTCTGGGTAACAAGGATTAGGACTGAACTATTTACCAGTCTCAAAGTGTAATTAACAGGGTGCTTTGAATAAGGTGTGGCCAAAAGCTAGAGCGAATAGGTTAGGTGGAATAGGACAATGTAAAATTCATATCACCATCTGGAATGGTAATTTTTTCTAAGAAAATGACTTAAAACGAAAAAGAAAATATCAAAAAACAACCGTTACACTTAAAATGTCAAGCCATATCTTTTTGTAAGGCCAAAAGTTTCTTCTTTTATTCCTAAGATATTCTTATTGTTTTAGTAAAAAGTTTTTGAAAAATAAATTTTCAAACTTAAAACTTTGAAAAAAAAAAAAATCAAAAATAATTCTTTTCAATACTCATCAATATTCTAAACTACAAACTGAAAACTTGAAAAAGGACTTTCATTGCACAAAAAATTAAGAAATAAAGAAGCATCTTTCCCATAAGAATATTAAGAACCCGACTAATTGGTCATTTCGGCAACCGGTTTTTAGATGATGCCAAACAAAAATGTTCTTACCCAAATAAATATAAAATACCCATCAGGTTTTCTGACTAACACCTTATTTTGTGCTTTTTTTTTAATACTCAGTCGACAGCCCTGATTATAATAATCTCTGAAGATGTTGTATGATAGTTTAACTATTTTTTATAATGCCGGTGTTTATCTTGTTTATTTTGTTTTTTTTTTTTCAAGTTCAGTATTAAATTGGTGGTTTGTTTTGTCACAATAAGATATTTTGTTTCTTTTTATTTAATTGTTTTAAATTTAGATATGTTTTTTTTTTAGATTGTAACTACAGAGCAGTATAATTATTTTTTTTCCTCGATGATGATAATTTCTTTGATTTTCTTTTTCTCAAGGTACGATAACCACTTTTTGGGGAATTCATAATTGCTCAGTGTGTTGACTGTCTCGTCTTGAGTTTCGTTGTTCTTCTTAATCTTATAATTGTTGCTTTTTGTATATAAAATGTATTGTTCTTTCTTTTATTGTGTTGACTTGGTTTAAGCAATTTTTTGTTTTCGTTGTCTGATTTTAAAGTTTTAATACTTCAAAAGACAGTTCTCATAGTAGTTTTAATTTTTCAAGAAATGAGTATTTAATCATTGATGGATTTTTAATTCATTGACAAAAAAAAAAAAATATTTTTTTATTTATTTTTTTTTTTTTTTAATATTTACACCTGCAGTCTTAAGTAAGTTAAAAACAAAAACAAAAATAAAAATATTATAATTTTGTTCTCCAGACTTTCATGATTGCATCCAGTTTATTATCAAAAGTTGTTAGAGTAATATTTATTTTGATTTATTAATTCTTTTTAAATATAATGGGGCATATTCATAGTCGCAGATAGATCCAGGTATAACTAAACTACTACACAGTTTAAGACAATTTTGGCTCAATTAATACAGACCGATTTTAATTACAAATTGTTGATTTTATATTTTTATAAGATAATTAACTTGGTATACTACACAAATAGCTTCAAATATTTTGAAATGATAAACTTAAAAAAATAGAATCAACGTCCGAAAATTCAACTAAAGCTATGTTTAAATTAGGCCCAGATCTAAAATGACTATGAATACGCCCTAATATATTTTATAGAACTTTAGTATTTGACTATTTTATAAAAAGTTTTAAAAATTGAATTACGTTTTAGCACTTTATAATACTTAAAACTAATATATGTATTTAACAATATAAGAGAAAGTTTTGAAAACACAATTATGTTTTAATTAAAGACCAACTTACATAAATATTGGTAAATTAATTTTGAACTTGTGATCATTTTTTTATTAGGTACTAATATGCCATGTTAAACATTCGTTAAAAAATAAGACAAAAAAAGTGTGTCTCGCAATGCCGTCTGTCTAATTTGTCGCTTCGGCTTCAGTTAAATGGCTGAATCAATTTTCGTCAGTGAATTTATTTAGCGTTTTCTTTTTTTTATAACAACTGCGAGCCATGTACATTTAGGAACTATGCAGTAATTTATTTTTCTCAAAAACGACGTTGTTGATTTTTATTTAAAAAAAAAATTCTGGTTTTTACTACTACGATAAAAAATACATTGAGTTTTTTAAAAACATTTTTCTTTTGCTTCGTATAAATATTTCTATAAAATATTATTCGAATATCAAATTAAATTTTTTCATGTAAGAAGTCATTGAAAACCATCATTGAAAATTTTGTCTTTCAATTTTGATGCACTTAAACAAATAAAACTGATGGCGTTTTTGTACCGAAATGATGGTTGTTAGTTATATATTTTTTTAGTCAAAAAAATGGTTAGTTTGCTTTAAAACTTTCTAATAAAATCAATTTTAGTTTTTCAATGATGAAAATCGTTTTCAATGAACAGCTGATATTTTGTTCCCAAAAGTGGAGCACAATTGTTCCAATAAAATGTGTTCCTTTCTCTTCCTATTCTCGTCTGTCAGTTTTTCGTTCAATGATCACCTCTTACCTCAAAGTTGGTTTTTGTATGGGGAATGGAATTTTCAATGAAATAAAATTTCATGATGGCTATAACCGACTTGTTAGAAAATATTCCAACATTTCACTGATTTTTGTTTCAATGGTGGTTTTCAATGACAGCTTTAACTGGAGCCTTACGTAACAAAGAGTTGATAGGCAAACCCGTTTAATTCATAGCATCTTACAGAATCACAGCACCAATCACGAGACTCGTGAGTGAATAACCCTAGCTTACAAGCTAGGGATATAATAAACAATTTTCTTTAATTATACAAATAAATACATTTTTTTTTTTCATAGATAATACCAATTTATAGATTCACCGATTTAGTCTTTCAATTTGCATCGTGCTAAATTACATCTTTCGATTCTTTTCACTACTCTATTGCAATGTCGTTTTTTTTATGCGACAATATTAATTGCACTTGCGGCTATATTTCCATTTCAATTAAATGGAAAATTATATGAATTCAATTAATAATGTTCAATTTAAGACTTCTTGTGATGCAAGAATGAACACAACAACAACAAACAGAATAGTAAACAACGACATTCTACTAAGGAGGTTCTTGTATATATGTAGATATGTAGATGTTTAGATAGGAATTGGATATATTTGTCTGTTCTAGTGTTGATATACATATTTATATTTATGTACATTAATGCATATGTATTTTGTTATATCTTCGGTCAAGAATCTTATTAATCAATAAATTTTGTATACACAGGGTGTCCCATTAACAATGGTCCAAACTGAAACTGGTGAAAGGCCTGGTGATGACGTATCAGAATTTGGTAACTTTTCCATACCGAATCATAGCGGTTCCCGAGTAAGGTTTATTTTTTGAAATTTGAAAAAAAACCTTAATTTAAAACAGTGTTTTGCTCACCATGTCTATAATTGATTTTTGTTTTTATCAGTTTTTACATTATAACATTACTTAATAGGTTTACTAATTTTACTGAGTAAAATGTTTTTCATTGGCATCACCATTTCATTAGTTAGTCTTGAACTTTGTCAAACCTCAATCTTCTGGAGAGGTCCCCAAACAAAATTCATATGACTTAATACAGGTTTAATCTTTCAAAATCTTACCTATTTTCTTGTAGTTTTTAAAAAGGTATACAACAACTTGCCAAAGCTATGCTTAAATAGAAAGTTATAACCATTTGAACTCAATGAAATAGGTTCAAAATCAAACAAAAATAAGACATTTTTGTTCAAATATTTCGATCAAATTAGAAATTCACTTCAATTATAACTCAAATATTTCGATCAAATTATTCACTTCAAATATAACTCCGAAAAAGCTTGATTTTGGTGGAGAGCTTCATTTCGATGTCTTACGTATTTCTTTAGCAAGTACCTTCAATTTTAGAGCTGGCTACGAGACGAGACCTAGACAAGACGAGATGAGACTGCTTTTTAAGCATTCGAGACGAAACCGAGACGAAACTGCATATTTGGTCCGAAATTTACTGAGATTAATAAATTAAAAAATCCAATTTCAGTTAATTTTTTTTGTTTATTTTTGTCTGCACATATTCAAACTATAATCGAAAATATTTCGGAAATCGTTTTTTTCGGAGACGAGACTCGGAAGAGACTTAAGATAAGCAATATGAGAATATTGTAGGTGATATCGTTGTTTTCCAATGCTGTTTTTTCTACTTTATTTTTCCTATTTTTCTTACTTTACCTACGTCAATTTTGTATCTTCAGCATTTAAAACTCCTCTTTTTAAAACATCCATCGCATGGAAATAAGTTGATATTTTTCCAAAAATATTTGATGCCTTGAATTCGAATCCAACTATTGAATTGTTCTATCAGGTTAGGCTTTTGGAATTATATAACCTAAATGTTCAAAAATTAAACTCTGCTCTATCTTTCTGTCTATAGTCTAGTTTTTCTGACATAAAGAATTACAAAATTTATTGATAGTAAAAATACATTTATTATTTTTTGTATATATTACATTGTAAAAGAAAACCTAAAAATATACATTTATTTTTGTTTTTTAATTCTTTCAGATCCAAGAGCGAAAAGATTTCCCTTAATGGATAATCCCCTGCCCACCTTCGGTCTAGTAGGACTATACCTGTCATGGGTGTTATTTGTTGGTCCAAAGTTTATGAGAGATAGAAAGCCATTTCAACTGCGACAAACACTGATTGTATATAATGCATTTCAAGTTCTATTGAGTGGTTACATGTTTTATGAGGTAAGTCATTAATTACAATATATAAAGTAGTGATTAATTTATATTTTATGCATCATAAAGTAAACAAAAAAAGTAGTTTTTTTTCTTCATGGTATAGGTAATAAATAATCTATTTATGAGTAGGTATATTATAATGAATTTAATATTTATATATTGTAAGTAAAGTAAACAAACTTGATTTTAATTGTTTAGTGTGTCATTAACTAAACTAGCAACTCGGCTTATTTGACTATTGAATAAACCGAAATATGAATAAAAAAAATAAAGAAAGGCTGGGTAGGAATATATATGTTTATTTTGAACATAAGCTTCTTTGAAACACAAAATTCACCCAAATTGCATATAGATTTCAGAGAGAATGGTCAGTTTTCAATATTTTCGATATATCTCCAAAACAATTTAAAATCCTTTTTCTTGGAAATAAGATTTTCTATACTAAAAGTTTTACAAAATTTTATAAACAAAAATTAAGCTGAACAAATTAATAAAACCTGAACATTTAAATGGAAAATCAATTAATTTAAATGAGATGGCCAAAAATGTATATACAAAAGAAAACCAGGATCGACAAGAACGAAATGCTTACTAATGTGTTAGGTATAATAAACATTTGACGTCATAAAAAGGGCAACCCTGAAATCAATTGGGTATAGCACCAAATACGACTATTATTATTATTTTCTTCCTATTTTATTTTTATTTATTTATTTTCTGTTTTGAAATATTAGAGCGGGAGGTGAGCGTTTGATTAGGTTTTACAGAAGGTACCAACCGATATCTTAAGTCAAAAGAAAGCAAAACCATTATTAAGAGTAGTTTTCTCAGTTTGCTTTGGCTAGAGAACGTTTTCGGTTGCATTTTGATACCCCATGGTTTATCGTTAGGATTGAGCCTTAAAAAACCATATATAAATTTTTCTTGTCGACTATGGGTTTTTCCTTGGCCACCTACTTTGTTTACTAAAATGGTCATAAAAGCACATAAGATAAAATGGAAAAAAAAAGAAAGTTCTAGCCTGTAATATGCCGGTTTTATAAAAAACTGACGAGAATATACCAATCAAAAAAAGCACTTAACCCATTCTTAAAATGTTTTGTCTACAAGCAAAACCCCAAACAAATACAAAAAAATCTTCATATTGAAAGCTGAGCTTCTTATTGTTCTATTTGAATGTGTCTTCCACTTATCTTTGTAAAAAAAAAATTTACGGTAAAAAAAAAATTAAGATCACTGATTTTTAAAATTTTTTAGGTCGTTATATTTTAACTTGTCATGCTCAAAGTTTTTCATTCAGTTTTTTAACTGCTATTTTGATAGAAAACATTATTTCCAACAGAAAGTCTGTTAAGTAAGACTAAAAGGCCTGATTTAAATCAACAAATTTAACATTCAAACAACTGGTCAAATTAATAATTAATCTTATTTTACAATTTTAAAATTTTATGTTTTTAGGATGCTTAGGTATCACCCAAACAACATCTAGGACAGGAGCGGGTCAAAATTCTGGATTTCAAAATTCTGTATGACCAAAATTTTCTTTGAAATTATTTTGAAAATAGTGTATGACTAATATTCTGTATTTTAGAATTTTGTATTTCAAAATTCTGTGTGTCCATAATTCTGTATATCCAAAATGATGTAAATTCTGTTTTTAAAAATTCTGCTTATACCCAAATTCAGTACTATTTAGAAGAATTTGCATAACAAAAACAACTCTGATTTTCTATTTATAAATTTGTATTATTAAAAAATAAAGAAAAATAATTCCAGATAACATGTAGTAGCATTAAACTAAACGTATTCCCTTCAATAGGAAATGTTACTCAAATAAGGTCTCTTTCTCATAATACGTCAAATTTTCTTATTTTTTAGAATTTTTGATTCATTTTATTAATGTTATCCCCATTTCTTGCCTGCCACCATGTCCATTGGCTAAATCAGACCCCTTTTTTAAAAACAGTTAACCATATTCTGAAACTCGTATTCGACTACAGATGTTGGTATTCCAAAAGTCATATCCAACTTCACTTCTACTAATATTCAGAAACGCACAACATCCATAAGGACTGTTCATATTTTATCCTTATTCCGAATCTATTATATTAATCCGAATTGAAGTCGTATTTGTGATGTTTGTTCGTCGTGTGAAATTTTTTAAACGAGATTTATACATTTTCGATAAAAATGGACAAAAACCTAATGTTATACATGTAGGTACTTTTTTTAATATTCCTTCTATTTGTTTAATCAATCTGAGGGCAGGAACACTTTTCTTCCAACCGATAACGGTTAACCGTCGCGTCGATGGCAGGCGCGCAACCGCCGCCGAAAAAATATTAGATTTTAAGTACTTAAGAAAAAAAAACACAATATTTACTATCTATCAAAGAGCATAAATGCATACAATGGGAGTAAAATCCATAATAGATTAAAGCAATTTAATTAATTACAAGAAATTTAGTCTTAAGATATACAAATAGGTTAAGGCTAAAAGAAATATAATTAATCATTTTCGAATTTCCTTACATTATAGCATCTAATGGCTGGATGGCTGAATTTATATAATCTCAAATGTCAACCCGTCGATTATTCTGATGGACCAATGTCAAAGCGGGTAAGTAAGCTGTGAAATTGTTTTTGTGTTCATCTCATATGCATGAATCTGACATTTATAGTAACTCATGATCTTCCAAAAAAAATCATTGACCGAAATTCACATGTATTGAAGATTCTATAGTGAGCTCTCTTTCTTTGACAAGAAACTGCACAATATATAAAGTCGACTTAGCTTGTTAGTATAGTTTGTAATTTTGAATAACTTCTCAAACAGACATGAACTTAACGATAGGTAGCACCACACAAAGAAGTCGGGTTGGCACTCGTGAAATAGCTATAACTTCAGCTAAAAAATAACTTGGTGGTAGAACACTTAAGTTGATGTTGTTTCATTCAAAATATTCAAAAACAAGAACTTATTTTGTTAAATTATTTAAATTATTTAGAACCAATATTTATATTTTACAAAAACTTAAAAGTGTATTCTTACTAAGCTAAAAATAAATAGATAAATAATATAAACATAAATTTATTTCTCAAAAAAAAAAATTATTATTTCTTAAAATTAAATAAAATTTAGATAATTGTAAATAGATACTTTATTCATTGATAAAAGCCAGTATATTGAATTAGCTTGTACAAAGACCATTTAACAATTTATTGAAACATTTCTTCTTAAATTCACTACCCATATAAATGTATTATTATTAAAATGACTCATTATGAGCGACAACATTTTTGAATATAAAATTTCTAATGTACATATAATTAGCTTCTTCTAAAACATAACACATGTCAATGACACGTCATAATAATTTACCTTGAATTAATTTTTAATAGATTCTTAAAAAACAAATAATATTATTATTACTTTCTGCATGAGAACATTTTTTCTAGATTTAATAATTTGTTTGTCTTCTTTTTTTTATACTACGTTATCTTACAACTTATAGTTAACAAAAACAAAAATATATACACATGCAAAGTAAAATTTTTTTATAACATTTTAATTACTATTTAAATTTAAACACATGTTTTAGTAACTGGTGCTATTCAATTATAATTTTGTTTGACTTCTTTTTAATGAACCAAAAAATAGTTTCGTATAGAAGTAAACGTGATAGGTCAAAGGCTAACAAAATTATGACTCATTTGTTTTGAATGAACTGAATTTTGAGTATAGTAACGGTTTTTGTTTTATATTAGCCATGTTTTTTTAGAGAGTGTATAGCAACTCATCAAACATTTTATACGCAAAACAATAACAAATCAAATTATTATAAGGAATTTTGTTTGTGTTTTCTGTGTAAAAAATTAGTTGAGTTTCTATACACTCTCTCAAGGCTACTTTTATTTATTGGAAGGGTAAATATCTGTAAGGCTTTTGAAGCATATCTTCAGAGAGTTATGAACTCTTTGAAATAGCAAACGCAATATAATTAGTTAAAGTGACAAAAGCAATAAGAAGGGAATTTATTCTCCGTAGATTTGAAAAGAACATAAGACATAGTTATGTCACAAAAAAAATTCAAACCAACTCAACTCAAGAACATAATAATTAAAGCAGTGTTTTTGGACGCTGCAAAAAACACTTCACCGGCTCTGATCTTACAACTAAATAAACAAATCATTCATTTCATCAAAGCTAGAGTATAACTCCCACATTTGGGCAGGTGCTCCACAAACTTCTTTTCATCTCCTTGATCGGATCCAAAACAAAGCGTTAAGATTAATAGAGAATAGCGGTGTCAACGCAGCCATAGACACCCTTGAGCATCGTCGAAATGTTTCTTGCCTCTCCCTTTCCTATAACTTTTTTACCACCATTGTTCTCGTGAAGTAGCCAGTTGCATTCCTCCCCCGAAACAATTTTCACGCAACACCCATCAAGCCAGGAATGCCCATCAGTTTACCCTTAATCCAAACTTCGGTCGTACAGTAAAATACAGGGATTCGTTCTTTAGCCGCACCACACGTATGTAGAATCCTTTACCAAACTCGATATTTCCCACTCATTATAACCCCAAACATTCAAGATCAATGTCCATCGGTTTCTCCTCCTTAATCCTCTATAACTCTATAACTTTCCTAACTGCTTGCACTATGATAAATCATTATAAAAGTAGCACAAATCCCTTGAGTGCGCTTTAATTATAAGTATAACAAAAATAATTCAAAATGTCCACCTGAGATTTGAAAAAAATGCAATTTGGAGATACTAACGCTATAGCGTTTATTTGGTTTAATTGGATTAAGAAAATGACAAGCATATAATAGAAAACTCACGAATTTTATTTCGTCACAGAAACTAAATTATCTGAAAGCAACAAATTGGTCAGGAATTGAACCTTTTGTAGCTTAACTAAAAACAACAAATGCTCTCAATGAATGAAAGACTGAATCTTCCGTTTCTCGGTGAACTCACCGGAACATGTCGATTATAAGTACAGTCGACGCCGTTTATAGCGACGGCGGTCGTTATAACTGACTTACCACAAACATGATCAAAAAGGAATTTGTGTATATTCAGGTTTGAGTTCTCATCATGGATCTTTGTGATCAATGCTTGAATCTCATTCTTAGTCCAAGAATAAAAGTTTGTTGTCATCAGCTGTAAATCGTCAAAAGACACTTGGTAACATTTGGTGCCAAAGTAGTGCTAATGACGAAAACCTCCGGAATATCAGGATCAATCTACGAATGATCGATAAATGTTTTTCGATGTACGATGAGAGTTCGATGCACGTTGAACTTGAATTTTGACATTGCTCCTCCAAACTTTCGACAGCATGACGAAAGAAGGTTTTTTCACCACCGTCTTTTGAGACAACGCTTCCTAGGTACACAAAGTTGTTCAACCTGCTGTCCCGCAACTTCAACTTGAGCGGAGTTACCAAAACTCTATTTGCTTTCCATTTTCCAGATTGCTCATCTCTTCTTATGAATTTCCATCCATGATGTTGGGTAAAAGCAGACAAATATCGGGGTGCGTAGTCGATATTTTGCAGAAAGGAAAACATTGTCCATCTGATAGGTCATGCATATTCGGTTAAGGCTGCATGGAGGACATCTTCAATAACCACGGGAAATAACTGCGCCGAAAAACAATCTGGTTTTCGACAAGGCACTAGACAATTTTACATATATTCTGGAAAGGGGCTAGTCAGTGTTAGCAAAGGCTAAAACAAGGGCATTGGCAATTATGAACCCCTTTGCCTCGTCAGACAAAAAAAAAGGTTGGCTTATGTGGGACTTGATCCCGCGATCTTCTGATTTATCAGTCCAATGCCTTTTCCACTGGGCTAACTCACTATACAAAAATTAAATGTCGAAAGTGAAAAGTTTCATACTTTAATGTTTCATACCATAATTCATAACAAAAATAATTATAATAGGTGCATACAGAATAGAACAGGATTTAGGGCCAGTTTTACAGTCATAGAAGTTGCACTTAAGTGCGAAATGTCGGATACAAAAGGCCAATTTCCACATTGTAAACTTACCTGAATAAATTGCATCTAAGTCTCCCGTGTTGGACACTTAAGTGTCACTAACCCAGGCTGCGAAAATCACTAAAATGTACTAATATGCGAAACTTAAGTGTAACTTTTTCCGGTTAGTGCTCACTGTGAAACTGGCCCTTAATATATGCTTTTAAGGTAGAACAAATTAGAACAGGTTTTCTGTTTTAGCTTGTCTGGCTTTGATGAAGAAAAAGTGTTGTATGATACTGAATTAGCATGGTGCTTATAAAATTTTAGTTTTTAGTGTACAAGAGACATTTCTGATTTGGTACCGAAACTTGTCCAATAAGTTTTTACTAGGGAGGGCCTCACGAGTGTTTGACAAGTTTTCCTCGTCAAAATTGTTGGTACTGAAATCCAGCGGGGACTTGCTAAGTATCTGACATCTTTTCCTCGTCCAGATTTTCCCTACTGAAAACTTACTAGAGCCCGGCTCATACTACACAGAAACTTGTCATTTTTCCAGCCAGGAAGACTAACCAAATAAAATTTCGATTCAAACTATCTAAAGCTTTTTCGAAATCGATAAAGTATTGGCGTAAAGTACAGCTTTCATTTAGTTTGATGCTCCATTGTTGCGTACAATCTCTCGACTGCATTTTTTTTTTCGTGTCGAATTTATCAGCACCAATATCGCAGTATTATCGCCAAGGGTTGACATTATAGCATTTATGTCCACTGGAATATCCCTAGTATATAACAAATACAGACACTTCTTTGTTGTGCACCGGCTTTAATTATAATAAACTAAATTTTGTCGTACAGTAGGTACCTAGGTACTCTAAAGAGTCAGTCGGTAACATACGATTTAAGTATTTCGTTGTACTTCCTGGGAAGATCCCTATGCTGTTCATAATCAAGTCCTTAATACCAAATCTTATCAAAGGCATGATCAACCTCTTTGAATAGAGCCGAACATACTTGTTGGTCTTCAAGTGGTTTATTCACACTGTCAGTGTACAGTGCTCGATGCACTTGGTTTTTCATGGAATGTTAATTTATAAGAGCAAACTGATGGCTTCTATTATTTTGATAACCTTTTTATAGGAGTACTATATATTTGCCATGAATGGTATAAGCGATTGGTCTAAAATATGGTACTTATGTTTGTTGCTTAGCTTGATTAGGTATACCAATGACTTTTAATTTTTCCAATGAAATAGCACATATCTAAGCCTTAGACATGGGAGCGTGTCAAAATTCTGGATTTCAAAATTCTGTATGACCAGAATTCTGTTTGAAATTTTCTTGAAAATGCTGTATGACCAAAATTCTGCATTTCATAATTCTGTATTTAAAAATTCTGTATGTCCATAATTCTGTATATACAAAATGCTGTATGTGCAAAATTCTTTTTATGCCCAGTTTCAGTATTTTAAAAAAGAACTTGTGTCTTGTGATATCTATTTCTTGCCCTTGTCACCTGTGTATGCATGTTGGTAACTTTTATACTATTGCATCTATTTTATTTAATCAACCTGAGGGCAAGACCGTCATTCCATCTTCCAACCATCAATACTGTTAGTGTTGTTTTGCCTCCTCTGAATACTTCCGATATTTTCTTTGAATTTTCAAAGATAGAACATGTCATTTTTTTTAAACCAGGCTGCCAGTTTAAAAATTTTCTTATCTTCAAATTTACTACGCAAAGTTCGTAAAAAACATTTAATTATTCTGTATTTTAGAAAAAATCGTTTTAATAATTTAAAAAAGTGCGCACTTTTTTACATTATCAAATTGATTTTTTCTTAAATACAGAATTTTGAAAAACAGAATTTTGAAATACAGAATTTTGCTCATACAGAATTTTGATTTGTGTAACCAGAATTTTGAAAAACAGTATTTTGAAATGCAGAATTTTGAAAACAGAATTTTGACCTTACAGAATTTCGACCCCAACCCCTAAGCCATTCCTCAATAGCATTTCGAGATGGAGGGCTCAGAAACTTTAGTTGCCTGAACAGGATTTCTCAGCTAAAATTCACAGTATTCAGTGCTGAGCAAGAGATCCCAATTTGTTTCAGTAGCTATAACTTCTTCATTGACCTAAAAGAATTGGATTCGCTTGCTCATATATTTTGACGGAACAAAATCTGCGGAGCTCTCATTTTCTTGAGCAATACCTACTTACAAAAAATAAATGAAATGCAAATAGTTTTTCATTTTTTTTTCTCGGTATGCATTCAAGTTCTTCATTTTGACTTAATTAAAAAATATTCACCCAAATTCCGAATAGTTTCACTTTAGTTTATTGCACTACGTTCAAGTTTTACTGACTCATTCATCATGACATTGATGGAAGCACATTATTGTGCTTTCTGCTCATAATGGTAAAACCCTTACCTATATTATCTATGATATATACAAAAAGGCAACACAATTATTATCTATTTGCAGACACTAATAGATCGTGTTTAACAAATAAATATAACAATTTGTGCCAATATTACATTATTTTAGGTAGGTACAACAACAACAAAAAAATAACAATATCTACGGATCATCGCATACTTCGGGTGACCGTGGTGTGGTCCATTAAACTTCATCGACAAATAAAATCTAAACCCCTTCGAGTCGACACGTAAGTGTGTTTAGCCCATGGTCAATAAAAGAGGAAACAGAAAAGCCATAAATATAGACTTTTAGTTTCGGTTTTTTTTTTATCTATGCGAGAGGTTAAGGAACGTTAGTAGATTTTTAACTATTAATATTTGCCAAAGACAAACGTAAAAATTATAACTTTAAACAAAAGCAGGTTCACTCTCTGGCTGAAAAATCATTCAGTTCATGGTTAAAGTTTAAACTTGAAAAAAGTACATTACTACAACAAACCATTGAAAAAAAAGAAACAACAATATTACAAACATACAAAAAAATTAGTGCACTAATTGATTAACACAAAAGAGTGAATTATAATCAAAACCAATAGTTACTCCATCGATCTTGCAATGTTGCAGTAGTATTATAGATGGTTTTAAGTCTAATTTGATAAATTTAAAAAAATGTATTGCTTCCTTCCTTCGTTGGTTTTCTTGTTTTTTTTTTTTTATTTGATTTATTACTTGTAAGTACCTTTAAAATATTTATGTTTAAATAGAAACCGCCACTCACCATACGATACGCATCAGTGCATTTGTTTATATTTCTCTTTCTAGAAGATACACAGCGCATTTGATTACCAAATCATAAGAAAATTATATGACAACACTTGTTTTAACGAGCTGAGTGCCAGGGTTGCCAAGTTAATAGCATTATTTCCGTTCTAAGTTTTGATATTCTTGGTTAGAATGAAAACTTGCAGACTTTTATTTCTTCATTATTTACCAGTTCCATTACGGCTATTTTTGAAAAAAAAAAATACATTTTATGAAAACAAACCATTTAAAATAAATCAATTGACGATTTCCATTAAACGATAATTGTAGGAACCTAAAATTATAACAATTTGTAAACTAGTGTCTACCTTATATATGTCCATCTTAAATAGAACGGTAGTGGTAGGCCATCTGGGACAGGATCATCAATAAACGCTCTGTTTGGGTGAACCGTACCAATTAAATAAGAAGAAAAAAAAATCAAGTTTCGAATCATCACGAAAAGATATTTTTGTTCTTATGAAAGTTTACAAAACTAGTCCGACTATTAATTTATCACTATGGCAATATTATGCTCAAGTGAATACTTCGAGGGTCAGATGTAGGCTGTATTTTCTGTTATTATTTTACTATAAAGAATCACTTCAATTGCATGCCATAAAAAGTTTTGCAATAAATTACATTTTCATATAAAAGAAACATAAACATACCTATACATACGAAATAAATCTAGACTCCATTTATAATTTTTTTTGATTTCTATTTTTGTTTGTTTTTATGCTTTACAGATGCTCAATTTGTGCTATATTTACTATCTATCAAAACTGACTGAATTTGCAGACACAATTTTCTTTGTGTTAAGAAAAAAAACATCACAGATAACATGGCTGCACGTCTACCATCATTCACTAACTCCACTAGAAACATGGGTCTTGGTAAAATTCATTGCAGGTAATTAAATATACATGTGTTAACATATTTTAGCAAATTAAAAAAAAAACGCTTTTTTCTAATATTTTACTTTTAAAATGTATATCTATTATTTTATATGGAGTATTTGAGTATAATCCAATCAAAAGCCCACTCCAGGCGAATGAAAGTCATCTAAGTGTTGAGATCACACTGGCGCGTATGGCCTTATTAACTTACCATTGAAAGCTATTGTAATTGGTGCGATTTGTCGAACTGAAAATTATGTCATATCTTCACGTTTTGAGGTCTCCTATAGAATCAGAATCCGTCGTTTTTAGAAAAACGGCTGTATGTGTGAATGTACGTACATTCGGTGTACTTTTTTCGTTCACCAAATCTCAAGAACGATTCGACTTTCGATGAATTTTATTTTACAGATAATAACGTATATTTCAATCAACCGATTTTTTACTACAGCAGTGTGAGATGTAAAATCTCTTTTAGAGCAAAAAAACTAGATACTAAAAACTCTTAAACAATGTTTTCAACTCGAATATCTTAAGAGAAAACAACAACTGTGTGTTGCTTATATTTTGAAATTTTTAAAATCACTCTTTGAAAGAGGGTGTTCACATTGGACTGACTCTTCCGACTATTTTTGATTTCTCTGAAATTTATCTCACTCCTACTTCATAGGTAGAAACGGTTAAAGTAGTAAATTTGTGGATTATTTTGACGTTCTCTTTTGCAAATTCGGAGGTGTCAGTCCAATGTGAACACCGTCAAAAATCTGTGGATTTTTTTTGACGTTCTCCTTTGTAAATTCGGAGCAGTCAGTTCAATGCGAATTTTCAAAAATGTATTAATTCGAAAAATTCTTACACTCAAAATCGTTTTAAAAGCTAAATTTGGCATTGACACTTAATTTAACTTTTTGTATTCTTTGCAACCATGTATTTTTAAAGTGAAACTTCTTTGCGCGTGTTCAGAGTGAAATTTCATGGTTGAATTTTTGTGAAACGAAAAAATGTGCAACGCAGAGATCATTGATTAGCTAAGTGGTGGGAGGTAGAGTACAAGTATAAATTTTTATTGATAGGCTAATATATTTCATAGTGCAATAAGTTTGTATTTTTTGATAATCTATATTATTGTAGCAGATAAAAGGGAAAATATCCTTTTATGTCTTTTTTCTAATTTCGATAATTAGAATGCTAGAGTTTTGAAATTTGTTGCGTGAATAGATAATAAAATTCTAAGAATCTTACTAGTTTAAATTTTTATCTATCTCCCACTGGCATGGAGATATAAATTATTTTAAACATTTTATCTCAAAAAAGGCTAATTTCAAAAAATTGAATTAAATCAGTAGAGTCCGCTAAAAATTTGAATTATATATGGTTGCAAAATATATAATACCAAATTAAAGTTGTCATATAAAAATTTTTGATTTTGCAGAGATTTTGAGTGAAGGAATTTTTGGAAGTAGTCGGAAAACCTACTCAAATAAACTTATATATATCTTTTAAATTTTCACCTTTTTTACCTTAAATTTTCACAATTATTATTTAATTTTCAAGTTTAAAACTCCAACCCATAGTGCGTTCGGCTGGCACGCTGGAGGTCTGGGTTCGCTTCCCAGCCTCATTTTTTTCAGGGCTACTACCTCTTGCGAGGAATTGACAAATTATCCAAGATTATCACTTGTCACGAATAAGTGCTTCTCGTTCGGATTCGGCATACAATTGTAGGTCCCTTCCATTCCTGTCGACAGGCGCACACAGGAATGGTTGCGAGTTGTAAGTCACTAGGCCCTGGTTCTTCACGAGCCGTTGTGCCACCCAATTTACTTTTAATGGGAAGTTACTAGTGTGAGTCGTACCCAGCCTTTTTTGACACTTTTTTATCTATGTATATACTTATAAAAAACTCTTGCCTAGTCTTAAAAATTACATAAAATAGGTTTTTGAATTGAATAAATAGGTCATATTATACGTTTCTATTTACAAAATAAAAATATAACAAATTAATTTGAATTGCTTTACGTTGTTTAGGTGGTAATGCAACATTCCCAAATCTCTTGAACAACTTTGTTCATGTGTGTATGTACTTCTATTATATGATGTCCGCGATGGGTCCTGAATACTCCAAATTCCTTTGGTGGAAGAAATATATGACTGAACTTCAAATTGTAAGTACATTGTATAGTTTTAAATTAATGGTTTATAATATTTCATAAAATTAATTAGTGGCTTTGTGATTTTATCTCGTTTAAAATTAGCATACTGTTTTTAACATAAAAAGTTTTATGTGAAAAATGTATAGGTAGTTCTGTTCATGGCTAAGTGTTTAATTGTGAATTTATGGTATTGAGGCGTCAAATATTATTGGTGCAGGAATAAAATAAATAAAATAAAAAAAAAAAAAAAATAGTATTATCATATTTAACTCATCCTCTAAAAATTTCAATCACAGTTTTCAGTTTAAAATTATAATTGTATTCACTGTACAGGGTGTCCCAATGTCACCGGCCCAGACGAAAACCATGGATTCCTCAGGTAGACTAAAAAAAAAAAAAAACTTAAGAGGAAGAGTTTTCTCGTTTTCGCTTCCTTTTCGACTTATAACGGTTTTTATGATGTTTGGCCTTGTTTCTTTAACTGGCTTTAAATTTGCAAACAAAAAAATCGATTCTTGATTGTTTTTTTGTATTAACACAAGTTTTTACCCATTCTGTACAATTTTTCTCAAAAATTTCCCGCAATTTTTATCAAAACACATTTGATTGTTTATTGCATTTTTCAAGTGAAATTCATTTTTTTTTTAATTTCTTTTTTTTTGTAATTATTTTTTTTTTTTTTTTTAACAATTTTAAATGTATTGTTAAAATAAGATGAGGTATTTTTAAGAAAAAGAAAACATGAAACTCATTAACGTGTTTTTTTTTGTAAAAAAGAAAAAAAGAAAATGATACCAAAGTAAAAAACGCCATACAAATGCAATAAAAATGGGTTTGATAATAAATTGCGGGAAAATCGTAATCCGCGTAGAAGAAAATTGTAGAACCGGTAGGAACTGCTAGGTATGCTATTGTGTTAATACGAAAAAAAATTCAAGAATCGTTTTTTTTTTTTTTTTGCAATGTTAAAACCATTTAAAGAAACGAGAACAAAAGTCATATAAACCGTCATTAGTTGAAAAGGAAGTGAAAACGAGAAAGGAAGCGAAAACGAGAAAACTACCTCTTAAGTTTTTCGACTTAAAATTACCCCAGGAACCCATGGTTTTCGTCTGGGCTGGTGACGTACAATTCATTAGCAATGGCTTATAGCCATCCGCCTGAGTGAACGCAATATTTGACCGTAATGTTTAAAAATAGTTCAAGTAGGTAAAAATGTTAATTATAAAATAAAAATAAAAAATTAGCGCAGATCTGCAGGTATTTAATAAAGTATATTGATAGTAATTCTTTTACGATAAGTAAAAACTTCCCTGCAAAACATGAATAATTTCATCCAATATTTCCCGTTTAAAGCTTTCAACACCTCTTTCCTGTTAAGATAATTGACTCTCCAATAGACCCTTTTCTTATTTTCCTTAATATAATTCTTACAAATTAAATTACCTTTTTGACAAACTTGATTTTTTGAAATTAACTTTAAAAAATTCAACGTTTTGCAAATGAAATTGAGCTTTTTGCAAATCAATCAAAATAGACCTGTTTTTAATATATGTAGGTACTTTATTTGCAAAAGAGTAATTTTATTTTAAAAAGGTGAATTTAATTTGCATACGGGTTAATTGAATTTGCAAAAGGGTTAAAATAATTTGGAAAATGGTGAATTTAATTCGTACAAGGAATACTATAATTTAAAAAAATGTTCAATCAATTTTAAAAAGGGTAATTTCATTTAATGTGCAAATACTATATAGATATCATTGAAAACATCATTCAAAATTGTTACAGCCATATTATTTAAAACAGCGCTTAACTCATTTGTAGCTTTCGATCCCTCGTGTAGGCTTGGATTAAGAGATAATGCTAGATTTCCACTTGTCATTGAAAGACACAGTTTGACAAAACAGGGTGGGTTATACCTAATCTCTACTACTATTTCCTTTGCTTTTTTTGTTAATACTACCCAGCCTGTCTGACAAGTGGAAACCTAGCATAACTCGTAAATTAAAAGGTATATTTTCTTTTATTAGTTAACCCTTCGCTAAACCACCTTCCTTGTTGGTTAAGCTAGCTCGCAAGTGGCAGAAATAAAACTCCTAATCCACAAGTAAAACATAACTCGCCGCTAGCATTTATTAATATGGGGGTAACTGTTTATTTTAGGGCACTTGAAAAGGGAAATCAGTATTTAGTAAAACTTATGACTTAAATAATGGTTCTAGCCATAAGAAATAATCCATGCGACCCCCACCTTCGATATTGAGTAAAACTTATGACTTAAATAATGGTTCTAGCCATAAGATATAATCCATGCGACCCCCACCTTCGATATTGAGGTACTTTTATAATTATTTCAATGAATGAAAACTAACTTATTAATGATCATTGAAATATTAACATTAATTTTAAGTAAAAACGACCATTTTATTTATTTCAAATATAATTATAATGTTACATAATTATATTATATATTATTTACCCTACGCTTGGCAATAAGCGTGGCGTTTGAAAATTTGTCAGATGTTATTAATTTAAAAAAGGACGAATATAATACGATAATAACACCATTCAGGAGAAGCTTTTCTTGAATTTTCAAACAATTTTTATTAAAAGCATAAATCTATTATACCTAGGTAATGTATATGTATATCTTAAAATAAAAACCAGTTTTGTTCGAACTCATGTTTTATGAGTTCTTTATATTTTTTATAAAATTGTATATCAAGGAGAATTGGCAAACCACCTAGTGCCCAGAAACGAGACCTATGAAAACGTTCGAGTCTTTTTTTGTTCTAAGCAATGGGAGTTAGCTAAAAAACGCGACAAAAAAAATAAAAAAAACTTTGCAAATTCGAATAAACATATATACGAATTGTTTTATATTTTGTAATATATTGCCTTAACCCCATGGTCTGCAGTTTTGTGTCCATATTCAAAATTATGCTTTTGAGCTAAACTTTCCAACGTATCAATTGTGGGCACTAGACGCACAATTATTCCCATTCATTAAATTCGCTAGATCGAAAAAAAAAAAATCAAAGTAGAATTCTCATACTGTTAAGCGAATTATTCGCCAACCATGATATTATTCGCTATTATTAGCCATTCGTATAAAATCTCCTTTATTTTGGGGTCTATTCAGTTCTTCGAAAGTGACCAATAATGTAATTTCAATGGAACACTATTGCAAAAAAGATTTGCTCTAATTGAAATCTTTGTTGCAATATACTGCCTACACCCGATGGTTTACAGCTTTGTGTGCACACAAAAAAATGATGTACTAGGCCTAAGCTTTTCTAAGATATATGTATCACAACAATAACATAAATAAAAAAGTAGCCAAGTTCTTCTAATACAAAAACCTTTGCGTAACAAGTTAGCCGTGAAAAGTAATGAGATCTAAAAGTACGACAAGTTCTAAGTTTATTAATTTAAATATCAAATATTTTAAGTAGAGTAACATCGAAGAACCTCAAAATTATTAGAGACATCTATTATTTAATGATTACAGACTTAAATTGAGTTGGTTTACTAGTCAAGCTTTCATTTAAAATTGAGTTATTAGGTACAAAAAAGAAAACTTGCCAAGTAAACCAGCTCATTTTAAGTCAGTAATCATTAAATAATAGATGCTTTCATTTAAAATTGAGATATTAGGTACAAAAAAGAAAACTTGCCAAGTAAACCAGCTCATTTTAAGTTAATAATAGATATCTCTAATAATTTTGATGTTCTTCGATGTAACTCTACTAATATTTGATATTTAAATTAATAAACTTAGAACTTGTCGTACTTTTAGATCTCATTACTTTTTACGGATAACTTGTTACGTTAAGGTTTTTGTATTAGAAGAACTTGGCTACTTTTTTAACATTTATGTTTTTGTTGTGATTTTTCTACTTTTTGCAAAGGTTCCTTTTATCAGGAAAAGTGGGTGGAATAAACGCCCAATGAGAGCCTCATAAGTCACAAAGAAAAATAAGTTTTTAATTTATGTCTTTTGTATGCACTACAAGTCCTACCCCGCTACCAATTTTCATAAGTTAGAAGTGATCCATTGAAATGATAATAATTGATAGGAAGTGGGTTGGTGAAACGCCCCTGCATGAAAAATTTCATGATTTTAACTCTTTCTTTGTATACACCTGAAAACGAACCACTTTACCAAATTTCATAATCCTGCACCAAACAGAAGTGCTCTCAATATATTTAATATTATTTCTGTGAAAATGGGTGGTTGCCACGCCCACTGAATGTTAAATCTCAAATTTTAAATTTTCCCTTTACTTGCATGTCAAGTCCTATCGCTCTGCCAAATTTCCAAATTTCATCACTCTACGACAACCAGACGTGCTCCATATAATTGATATCAACTCTGCGAAAATGGGCGGATCCCACGCCCTCTGAATTTAAAATCTCAAATTCTAAAATTTTGCATTAGATTGCACTTCTAGCCCTACCGTTCTACCAAATTTCATCATTCTACGACAATCATAAGTGCTCCAAATAATTTATATCAATTCTATGAAAATGGGCGGAAACCACGCCCCCTAAAGGCAAAATTTCCTGTGTCTGCACTTTAAGCCCTACCGCCGTATTAAATTTCATCATTCTACGGCAATCAGAAGTTCTCCAAATAATTTATATCATTTCTATGAAAATGGGCGGGTACCACGCCCCCTGAATGGAAAATCTTAAATTTTTTGATATCAATAGGTAGACCAAAATGGCCATTCTTCTTTCAAAACAGTTAAATATTTTTATTAAAATAAACTGAAATTCTTAAATTTAAAAAAATTCTTAAATTAAATGAGTAATTCAAATATCCATTTTTGTAAGTTTAAAAGAAATAACAAATTGTATGAATATCTTAAAAAACTGATTTTAACGTTTTATAAATACAAAAGTCCAGTTTAATTAAGCTCAATTAAAACAGGCATTATTTCAGAATACAGTTGGTTGATTGTTTTAAACAGTTAACTTCAAAGACTAAAGTTGTTGAAAAGGTGCTCTAATATATTGTTTTAACAAATATCATCAAAAATTAATTATTATCTTAGAAATTTTGAACAAGAATAAATAACTTATATTAAGCAAAACCATAAATCTTTTTAACCAGTTATAGTTGTTTTGTCTCGCATAATTATTTTGTTTTTGTTTATGAAATTCAACACAATATCTACACACATAAATGCTTCCAAAATTTAACCTTCTAAACTATAACCATATCATTGGGAAAGACAATAAATTCATACTACGAGTAATTCTGGTTCTGAAACGGATTTCATTAATAAAATCAATACATTTATTTTCTAATAACTTAGCCTATCAGTTCTTTTCGTATCCAAAATTTTTGTCAACATGAAATGAATTGCGTCTGACAAAAATGAAATTAAATAAACTAAATTAAAACGCAATCATAGAAAAACTTATAAATCCTATTTTCTCGTATATGCGAGCTATCCAAACAAAAATTGCCCAACTCTATATCTGTGTGTATCTCTGTATCAAAAACACTAAGACCAAATCCAATCAGATTGTGTTTCATGCACCATGCACAAAGATTGTTTTTGCCGCCAAATCATGACCCAGTTGCAGAATTCTTCGTGTGGCTACCTAGATCGTAATGCAGCCAATTTTTGCAGCTTGCACTGGTGTAAAAAAAAAACTACCTCTTCAGAAATAACCAACAAAACTGGAAACCCAAAATTTCGCAAGATTTTGTTTTTTATTGTACTGTGTGTGCAAAATAAAATGCTGCTAGAATAGCTGGAATATCAACCTAAGCGGATATTTTATTAGTTGTACCGGACTAAGAAGCGAATGGTTTGAACATTCATTTGCCATCGCACATAAGATCAACGGAATTTAAACGTAAGCGAGGTATTACCTAATAACCGGTGGAAGTGATTCTATTTGAATGTAGTGGTAAAAAGATATAATTTTAATCAGCTACTTTCAATGGTAATGTACTTTTTTGGTTATTGTAATTTGTGTTTCTATATCCAAATAAGAGGATTTTGAATAAGACACGTGTATGTATGTATGTATGTATAGTTATTAAAATTAATTAGAAGATTAATAGAAAAAATATATTTTAAATAAATAGACTCTTAGGACCAGTTTTTCGGTTCGACATCATCTTCATCTGAGTTTTGGAGTTAAACTCGAGTTAACCCTTCTAATTTGGTGAGCTGACTCGAGTTTACTTTTAATCTCATCCAAGGAAACAACAAGGATCTACTCTTAGATAGTATAGGGTTTTCCAATAAGAGGTTTCATTTCCATATTAACAAAAAACTGGTATTTTTTAAGAGAAACCAATGGATGTCTACTTTATTGTAAAAAGGACGGAATGACATTATGAAAAACGATAATAGCCAAATGGCCGCCACGGCTACGGTTGCAGCACCATATCCTTTTCGTGCAATTTTCCATAATTAATTAGCACATTTTCGGGTGAATGTTTCCGATAGCTTCACGAATTCCATCTCTAAGGTCTTGTATCGATTGTGGAGCATTGACATAGACCTTATCTTTCACATGGTCCCAAAGAAAAAAGTCTAAAGATATTAAATCACAATATCTCGGTGGCCAATTGAGGAGCGTTTTTTGAAAACTCAACAAACGCCAAAAATTTGAAAATGAGTTATGGGTATATAAATTTTTGTCTTTCACAGACGCACAAGATGATAAAATAAAAAATTTAAAAATTTGAACAGAAAAAATTAAAAAAAATATCTGAAATCTGAGCGTTTTTGCAAAACTCAACAAAATACTTAAAATTTTTGCAAAACTGAACAAAATTTTACCTGGCTAAAAATAGCGCTGTGCTCTTATTTTTTCAACTAATAGAAAAATGCAAAGTTGTATAGGTTATTTAAGACACCGTCATATATATAGGGTATATAAGTACATCCGGTGGAATGCTTAACCTGCAAAAATAAACCCTTTACCCACACCATATCTGTATTTTGAACTGCTTATATAATCTATCTATGCGTGTAAAATGTTATTTGTTTTTCGTCATCCCTGATTATGCTAAGGAGTTTTACAATATATCTTATCATCCAACGCAAATGACTCCATGTAAGATAAAGAAAAATACTACCAAGATTGAACATCTTTTTACGTTTAAATTATTTTTAGTTTTTATTATTTTTTCATTTTTCATACTTATTTATGTTCTTTTATTCATTTAAAAACTAGTTCTACTATAAATAATTTTGTTTTATCAACAAATAGCTTTTATTTCGATTTTTAAATTTATTCGTTTTATTAGAAAAATAAAAAAATGAAAAAACGCACGATTTTTGGGTTCAAAATTTAGTTTGTTGCTTCATACCAATTAAAACTAAAATTTACCTGTCGATGAAAGGTGCAGTAAGGAAGAGTTCTGCATTTATACTTTTTCAATATTCTTTTTTTTATTCAAATAGGACACAGAAAACCTTCTCCTGAAAAATTAGCAAAATGGACTTGTTGAGTTTTGCAAAACCGCTCCTCAATTGTGATCAGCTCTTCGAGAAATAACACGGTCAAGAAAATATTATTGTTAAATTGCAATTGTTTCGCTGCTTGTGTGGCACGTAGCGCCGTCTTGTTGAAAATAAATGTGACAATACTGCTTATTAACGTATCCTCCGAGGTGAAAATGGGCCTCATAACGGAAGAATATTTTTTTTTCGATGAAAATCTGGATCATTTTTATGCATTTCAAAGACCCAATCAGCGAAGATACGACCGAAGTGACGTTGCTGGTGATCGACGGGCTTCAGTTCTTGTTAAAATCCCTAAGACCTAAGTCTTTAAGCAAATCACGGCATACGACGAGGAATCGACAAAACTGGGTTTTCGTCAACACTACGGGCTACAGCAGCAATATTCTCAGTTGTTCTTGAGCGACGCATCACATCGTTTTACATCACTTCTTTACATCACTTACTTGTACCAAAAGCTTAGAAGGTGCTTCACGACGCGACGACCCGAAAGGGGTCTAGTTTTGGGAACTGTGAAAATTTTTACCATTTTTGTAGTGAATTTTAACAATTTCAATGCGTGTATTGTTCCGTTTTTAATGGCATGGTTCCTACTTGTCAAATTTTAAAAGATGACAGCTTCAAAAGTGACAGCTGCCCAAATGGGGGCTGTTTAAAATGAATCCTCTTATTGGAAAATCATTTATTTGGAAAGACAAAACCGTTATTATCACAGTTATGTCGAATTCCTTATAACCATTTGAAATCGATTTCATCTAAGCTTTTTTTCTTTGTAGAAGGAAAGCGCGCGCTTTTTTACATTTTTGAAACTTTTTTTTAATTATTCGCAGAATTTTGAAAAGCAGAATTTAAAAAAAAAGAATTTTGACCTAACTATACCAACGTGAACGATAGCTCTGTAATCACAGGTACTTTGCTTTTAGTTTTCTAAGCAAAATGTATACCAACCCAGAACTCACCACATACAATAACTATAACAACGTGAACGATGGCTCTGTATCTGTTCGCAGGCACTTTGCTCGATCTGAACTAGCATACAGTTTGCTTTAGTTTTTTTTAATATTTTACAAGCAAACTATATGTGACCACAGAGCTCTCTGTGGTAGCATACAGTTTGCTCTACAATACTTTCAAATTCGGTGAACAGAAAATGGCTGAGCACAGACTATGGAGATCTGTGGTGATATACAGTTTGGCAATACGCAACCTGGACATAGGGGCCCCATTTAGAAAGCGTGAATGATTTTTCAAATTTCTGGGCTCCGGAATTACATACAAAATCATAAACAAAAATTACGATTCAACTTATTGTTTCAACTTTTCAGGCCCCTAAAAAATCACTTGAATATCTATGTATATGTTAATTCTTAACGCGAAACTGGGCCCACAAGTTGCGTTATTCAAATTTCCGGGCCCCTTGGGCACTGTCGAGGACACTATTATATTAATAATTATTACAATGATCAGGCCCCCATAGAGATAGGGGTGAGCTGTGAGGACACATCATGCATTAAATAAAAAGTTTGGAATCTCCTCTATGGTATGGTTCCTACCTCTCAGATAAATAAGTAAGCAAAATCCGTCATTTAAGCCAATGACACACGTGTATATTCTTCCTAAGGTCCATTTGGTCACAGATCATGAGAGAGATAATCGATTAAAGAAGAACAAAAAGAAAACAATCTATTGAAACTGAAAGTTAAAATAAATATCGTTTTATAAGCTACATTTATATATGACAGAAACATTAGTAGAAGCCGTAATAATTATTTTCTCAAACAAGACATGACCCACTTTAAGCCTATGTATCAGTCTTGAGCAGTGGCGTAGCGTGGGGGGCAGGGGGATCACAGGCTTCGGGTGGCACTTTGCCAGGGCAGGGGCGGCAAAATCAGCGACAAGAAATTAAAAAATCCTTTATTCTCCAAATTAATAAAATTTGGTGAGCCCAAAGAAAACAAATAAAAATGTCCCCAGTGGTAAAAATGCTTCAAAGTCATAGTCAATAATCGGGCATTGATTGTTGTACGTTGCCGAACAAAAATACCAGATCGGGCGGCACCTTGCCAGGGGCGGCCAAATCGGCGACAAGAAATTAAAAAAAAATCCTTTATTATTCAAATTAATTATTTTGGTGAGCCCAAAGAATTCAATTCAAAATTTCAAAAAGCAAGAAATGACTGAGGCCATCGATATCGAGTCAGTAATTAAAGAGTTTGCTGTAATTAAAAGCAGGAGAGTTTAGATGTAAACAAGTTCGCTTTTATAAAAATACATTTTTAAAAATTAATTAAATAGAGGTTCCTACACACAAAGATACCTTGTTTAACTTTAATATCTTTTTCTTTTACATCAAAATTCTTTGTTTTATTAATTTATTTTATTTACAAATATATTTATTTAATTTTATTTATTTATTTAACTCAGAAAAACAGTAACAGAGTTTGACTGCTAACCTGGACGTGTGAGTTCGAGCCCCAGTCTAGGTAGCATTCATTTCTATTTTCCCCAGTTTCAACTGGATGCCACCCGTGGAATTTCCAAGAGATAATTAACATCTTATTCTGAATCCACTGTGCCAAGGAAAATCTTTTATTTACTTGTATTCATACTAACTAGTGCCGTGCATTGCATTTAAAAGACCTGGGGCCTCAGGACGCGATAGTGAAATCGCTTTATTACGATTTTGTCATATTTTATCACTAATTTCTTATTTTATTCAATCAAATACACATTAATATCATTGGATTGCCGTGGTACTTGGTTACTACTTTTTTAAAGCTGGAAGAAGAAAAATTCAGGGGGCGGCAAAAAATGGGTCTGCCCCAGGCGGCAAAAATCCACGCTACGCCACTGGTCTTGAGTGTATGTATGTATAGAGTGAAAATACTAAATCTACGAATACCGTCTGTGCTATCTAACTTTAGCCATTCAACATCATTTTCAACAGCTTTGGCGCATTTTTTTCCAATCCTTATCTGTATTTCTTGTAAACGAATAAGTTACTCTCTGACTTTGCTTATGTTTTTTTCCGCCTGTGTATAACATCAACAGTAGCAGTAGGATTAGAAAAAAGATGTCTTATAGTTTCGTATTAAATAACACAACGGCTCATGAAGAACCAGGGCCTAGTGACTAACAACTCGCAACCATTCCTGTGTGCGCCTTTCGACAGGAATAAAAGGGACCTACAATTTCATGCCGAATCCGAACGGCTAGACGAGAAGCACTTATTCGTGACAAGAGATACTCTTGGAGGATTTGTCAATTCCTCGCAAGATGCAGTAGCCCTGAAAAAAAACTTTTTAGTTTTTAGGTGGACGAGGCTGGGAAGCGATCCTAGACCTCCAGCGTGACAGTCGAACGCACTAACCATTACGCTACGGGCTACTACGTATTAAAAAGTGAATTTTAAAATTAAATTTTCATTTCGCTACACACAATCTGGATATTATAGTAAAGGTATCCATTCGTCTTTCAGTGAACAAATAATTTTCAACTTTATTTTTGTTCTTTAACATAATATGGTCACCTAAGTATTTATCGTTTGTTTTGTGAGTTGTAAGTGCTGCGGAGTTGATTGATACACTTGAGTAGCTTTTTATTTATTTGATTTGATTTCTCAAAACCTAAGCAAAAAACAATACAATATTTTTTGCTATTTACCATTGTGCCCACATACATACATATTAATTGTATTGAGTCATTATG
This sequence comes from Melangyna quadrimaculata, assembly GCA_949320155.1. Lineage (NCBI taxonomy): Eukaryota > Metazoa > Arthropoda > Insecta > Diptera > Syrphidae > Melangyna > Melangyna quadrimaculata. The sequence continues at coordinate 452,939,489 of OX439483.1, read as the reverse complement.
CGGATTACAATCGCTGTCGGGGCTTAGGACTTATAAAAATAATTATATACCTACTGCAATGTGACGTGTGCCAAAAGGGCAATGGAAACATGAAGTTTTAATTGGAATAGCTACACCCGCACATTCAAATGTGCACAATAATGTGCAACAACTTATTGTTGACATCTATCGTCACTGAGTCCCTCATCACGACAAGACATTTATAATATACTGGACAGTAATTGGATAAGCATCATCAACATGGCTGGGTGGATCTGATGGACGTTGCTTGTTTATGCGTCGTTTGATTTTTTTTTGTTGTTAGTAATAAATTTATGAGGCGAAACTGACACCATATAGAAAAATGAATAAAATGAAGATGCAACAAACAATAATTAAGATTAAATAAACAATGTATTTGTACTAGCTATATTATCAGGCATAAGTAGGTAAGGTATAGGTACTTGTGTATAAAAACAATGAGATTTCAAAATTACATCATAAAAATATGCATAGGTATGGTATAAATCAGAGTTATTAGGCAACTTGGGTTCTAAGGACTGGAGATTATAACCAAGATGACATAACAAAGATGAACGAAATAAGGTCAGTCCCTACCTATATAACGTGACGTTACAACCTTCAAAAGCTCTGTCGTTTTTATAACGAATAATGATTTTGTTAAAAGTTTTACTGATTTTGTTAATTGTTGCAGTTAAAATTAAATTATTTTAATGCAAATAATAAAACAATAACAATAACAACTTAAAATATTTGATATTTAACATTAATAAACTTATAACTTGGCGTACTTTTAGATCTCACTAGTTTTTACGCCTGACTAGTTAGGCAAAGGTTTTTCTCTTCTTTTTTAACATTTATGTGTTTGGTGTGATTTCACTACCTTTTGCAAAGATTCTTTTTAAGAAATGGGTGGATGCCAAGCACCCTGCATGAAAAAATGTTCATAATTTAATTTTTTTTCTTTTTATACATCTGAAAACCAACCGCTCTACCAAATTTCAAAATTCTGCAATAATCGGAAGAGCTCTAAATATTTATTATAAATAAATGCGCCCACTGTACTAAAATTCATTATTCTACTATAGTCAGAAGTGCTCCATATAATTAATATCACTTCTAATAAAATGGGTGGGTGCCACGCCTTCGGCATCTAAGATCTTAAATTTTTAAAAGTTGCTTTTGCTTTCACTTATAAGCCCTATTGCTCCACAAAATTTCATCATTCTTTGACAATCAGAATTGGTCCATTATAATTGATAGAAATTCTATGGAAATGGGCGGATGTCACGCCCCCTGAATGTAAAATCTCAAATTTTAAAATGTTTTCTTGGGTTTCACTTTAAAATCTATCTACCGCTCTACCAAATTTCATTATTCTGCAATGCTCAGAAGTGCTCTAAATATTTTATATCAATTCAATGAAAATGGACGGATGTTACGCCCCCCCCTGAATGGAAAATCTTAAATTTGCGACTTTTTTATTTTGTATGCACCACAAGGTCTACCGTTGTGCCAGATTTCAAGATTCTCCGATGTCTGGAAGTGCTCAATAATGTTCATGATGAGTCAGTTAGTCCATTACGGTTTTTGCCATCTTTGAGGTATTATATCTGGTGAACCACTGATGCTAAAGAATTGAAATTTGGTGAGTTTCCTTAACCTAGTGAGCTTAGCAAATGCTGCGAGTTTGAAGTTACTGACTTAATTGGTACTGATGTTAGAGGGGGGGGGGCGAAAATCGCCTGAGTTTGATGCTGTAAAGAGGGTGTAGTGCCAGAACTTAGCTGGGCACTACCGTACCGTGCCCCTTGATTTATATGGAAGATTTGACCACAGATGCCTATCAGTCAAGTAAAAGGTTCACACCAAATAAACGTGCACACCTACAAATGAATTTAATCTTGTTTAAAATTTAATAAAAAAAAAGTGCGTATAAGCTTTCAGGAAAATGTTTTATTGGCGTCCACACCAGAAACAAAAATTTCAGAAATATTTATGAAACGTTTGTGAAGCAAATAGGATAATTATCAAAACTAAGTGAGACATTTTTTAAACAATTTTTTTGAAATGCTTCTTAAATTCGGTTTGGACACATCTTTATATATAAAAAAAGTTGAAATTTGTTGACTATCAAAAACAATTTCTTAAATATTTCTAAAACCTGTAATTTTAATTTGCGAATACAAAACCTTTTGCTATTTCTGTTGAGCTATTTCTTGTAGGTACCAATAACTGTTGAATTATTTAATTGAAATAACGTCAATTGTTTAATTTTACATGTAAACAACCATCAAATATTAATATGCTTATGTTAGATGCAACTTTAAAAAAAAATTGTTATTTTTAAATCAGATTTCAAAAATTACTCAAGAGGTGACAAATAACAATAGACATTTATATGTGCCCATTTTTTCCATTTAAACCAAAATCAGTTAGTCTTATTGAGAAAAATAGTTTTCAACAAAAAACAGCCATTGCAATGGCTAAACAAAATGAACCAGAAGAACATAATCCATGAGCAATTTTATTAAAGTATATGAACCAGAAATTCCTTAACAAGTTATAGTTATTAATCCACTTAATACAATTTCTCTATGAGCTATATAAGAATAATACAAAATTGATATAAATGTTTATAATGTCACCTGACATTTTAAAACGGTAAGATACCTGACAACTTCTCTCTTAACTGAACCAACCAAATTTTACAAATTTTACTTAAAGCTATCAAAAAATTATCTTACAAAATTTTTGTTCAAGAACCTCTCCATTAAATGTTCCGTTGCAAACAATTTTCAGCTCCATTTCCTTTTGCATTTTAATATATTTCAGACTTTTCTTTAAAGTCTTTCAATATTTCGCTTGATTAAAAATTAAACAAAAAAAAAAATAATTTAAAAAACTTATTGGTAACACTCATTGGCAACGCCATTGGCTAATGTCTACAATGTCTTCTATCTATCCTGACCAGTGAGGCATATAAATTTATTATCATTATTTTTTTGTGAACTTTAAAGTCTTAACCCACTGCCACACTATATATGAACACATGAAACAACGTTTGTGTATGTGTGTGTGTGTGTTTGTGTTGTGGGCTCGGCAACGACATGCAACGCGCATTGCAATTTTTGAACGATGAAAACTTGAAAGTGCAAGTGGCCGCTAAAGGATTATTATCTTGTTATGAACATGTCGTCGACTTTACCCGTCCAATATAAATACAGTACTGTGTGAAATAATTCTAATTAGCTGTTTTTTTTTCTATCTTACTAAACAAAAGACTCTACGTATTTAGGCACTAAAAATAATGGCGCGAAATTCTCGTCGATTTTAAATGATTTTTAGCATGATACTAGGTTAAAATTGGAATTTGCTTATTAACTTCCCATTGTAAGTTATTGTAATTGGTGCGATTTGTCGAATTGAAAATTTTGACATATCTTCACGTTTTGAGGTCTCTAGAATCAGAATCCGTCGTTTAGCAAGATATCTGTATGTGTGTATGTACGTACGTTCGAGGTACTTTTTTCGTCCACCAAATCTCGAGAACGCATAAAGATATCGACCTCGGATAAATTTTATTTTACAGATAATATTGTAACGTGCTGAAAAGGTTTTCTAACAAATTCAATAAACCGTAAATTTACAACAGCAATTTAAAAAGGAGCTGTAAAATGTCATTTATCTGGAATATCTCGAGAACGGAATAATGTATTCACTTCAGACTAATTTTATTTTACACATAATTACACAATACCAAATGGGTAAATATTAAAAAAAAAATCAACAGACACATTTTTTTTAAATAAGAGAAACAGTTGAAAAATAATTTTCGTCTCAAATATTTCAAAAACAAAAAATGATTCCGAACCCAGTCTATTTTTTTTTTTACATATAATGACGTAGTCAACAACTGGTAATTTTTTTTAAAAAAATCAATAAACAGATTTTTAAACTGAAAAAAAAAAACCTATTTAAAATTCTTAACAAATGTTTTTTAACTTAAATATTTTGAAAACAAACAATGATATCGATTTCAAATTCTTACCAAAAATGTATACTTATACCATCTAAATGTTTTGTAATTCTGAGATTTTTAAAGCCACCTTTTTAAAAGCTTAAAATCAAAATGTTGCAAGAAAAAACTTTTCAAAAATGTTTTAATTCGAAAAATTCTTACACTCAAACTCGCTTCAAAATCGAAATTAAGCATATTCTTTGAAACCATGTTTTTTTTTTTTTTTAAGTACACTCCCCTGATTTTTGGTATTTTTTTTCACCAATAGTCTGTTTTGAAATAGTTGGCTTAAATAATTAATATCTCCATACCGAGAAGAGTTAGGAAAAAAAGTTTAAGAAGTAAGATTCTTAGAATTTTGTAAGCTATTTACAAAAATAAATATAAAAATTTTACAATTATAGAAGCGGGTAGAACTAGTAGCATTTGTATCATAGTGTTAGTTTTATGGATGTATGTGTGACTAGTAGCTCTCTGCGCGTTTTGCCAACTTGTATGATTTTTTTTAAATATTTCATACAGAAAAATATACAAATTATGGAAACTATGAAACAAAACAAATAAATGAAAACAATACACTACACTAGCAGGATAACTGGCAGGCTACTCGCACGCAAAAATATTATACTATTTGCCCTGCTAGTCGACCCTCTCTACGCTACTAGTTCTACTCGCTTGTCTAAGCCCCGGGTAAAGTACGAAATATAGGCAATGCCACATTTTGCCCTGTATCTCGATATCTATATCTATACCTACCTGTATACTGATTATCCAAAAACCCAAAGTAATTACACTATATAATATATAATTATGTAATAAATACTCTACCACCCAACACTTAGGTAAACATGTATATGGTTTTCAAGTGCACCAATGGAAAGTTACTAGTGTAAGTCGACCCCAGACTCATTTTTTAAACGAGTTTAACACCGTTCTATCTCCTAACATTTTACTAAAAGTTAAAATTACAAAATTGTTATTTTTTTCTTTTTTGTATCGTACTGAATCCACACTTTGACGTTTATAAATGTCAAAATGAGGTATGTTTGTGAATTTAGCATGTGCTGTCACTTTTTGGGAAATGTTCAGCTTCAGTTAAAAAGTATTTAAAATGTATAAAAGTTTTGTAGTAGTGTCATAATATAATAATATTAGGCTATTTAAAATTTTGCGCTAATGTTATGGTACACCAAAGAAAGACTTTTCTTAAATCCCTGATAAATGATATCAAAATTGTAGATAGGCTCTTACTGTGGAATAAATTTTTCTTAGAATATACCCACAAATCATTCCCTTAAATGCTATTGACGAATTAAGGGACACCCAAGCAACGCGGATTTGTCGAAAAGCATTTGCACAGCAGTGTATAATTTTGTCGCTGCAATCAACCGAGACTTTCAAAAAATTGTGTGTGTGGACTAAGTTGTTTCTTTCTAATTTTTTCGTTTGCATCAAATCATATTGCAAGTGCATTGCACTACATTAGAGCAGACAAACTTAAAAATACCTGTCTTTCAAATTCAATTTTGTGTTTTTTTTTTTTTTCTTCGAATACCGGGCTTGATCGCGCTTTTAACCGGAATGTTTCGTAACTTTTGTGTTGGATGCAAGTTTGCGCAGTGATTTAAGTTTCTTGCATGCATCTGTTTCGTTTGTTTATTATATTCTCTCATCATGGGCTCGGTATCGGTCCGATGACCAATGAATTCTTTTGTAGGTCACAGATGCTTTTATAAATTTAAGAGCGGGACATAAACAGAGGAATTTGTTTATTTACATTTTTGCAATAAATTAACACTACAGTGGGAGATGTTTTATTATAGATACTTATTTGAATATATATCTAGTTATCTTAAGATTGCATTAACAAACGTAATCAACACATTGAGCATAAAGATGTTAGCATTTTATGAGATCAGCTCAGCAGGCATGAAGTTTTTGATTATTTCAGTCTGATAATAAGAGAAAAAATAATTAAACAACCTCTGTGTTTTTTCTATAAGTTTTATTGTTAACGCGTGTAGAAATTTATTCAATTAAATAAACATTCTGAAAAAAATAAGTGTATCTAGTTGTGTTTGACCCTTCGTAAATTTTATTGCACACAGTTTAAACACTACTAATTTTTTATCGTTTTTTTTTTTAATGTGGAAAATTGATACTATGTTCATCATTTGATAATATTAATAATTTAAAAATAATTAAATATTTTGCGATGAAGTCGGAACATTAAGAAAAAACAGCAGAATGTTTTGTGAACAAGTCTATAAATCATACTAAACCCGCAAAAAAGGAGAATGTGCATTTTGTTTCACCACAGATATTAGGGGTGTCCTTAAGTTTTTGTTTGTAACATATTCAAAATGGGTATCGTGGATCTTCATGCAAGTATTTCTACGTCTCGAAAATTTTTAAAAATGGTACTTCCTAGTAATACAAAAAAGCACAAGGTACTCCTCCTAAAATTTCAAAATATGCATTTTTAACCGGCTTAAATCCCCAAAAAATCGGTTGATTTTTAAGCTTTTCTCGATTTTAAAGGCCTACACGAGCAAGTAGCAAGTAGTAGTAGCCCGTAGCGTAATGGTTAGTGCGTTCAACTGTCACGCTGGATGTCTGGGTTCGCTTTCCAGCCTCGTACACCTAAAAACTAAAAAGTTTTTTTCAGGGCTACTGCCTCTTGCGAGGAATTGACAAATCCTCCAAGAGTATTACTTGCCACGAATAAGTGCTTCTCGTCTAGCCATTCGGATTCGGCATAAAATTGTAGGTCCCTTCCATTCCTGTCAATAGGCGCACACATGAATGGTTGCGAGTTGTTTAGTCACTAGGCCCTGGTTCTTCATGATCCGTTGTGCCACCCGATTTGTTTATTTTTTTATTTACACGAGCAAGTAAGACTCGTCTTGGAGGTAATATTGTGTGCTAAGCTCAAATTCGTCTGCCGTCCACTCTAGTGTTTGAGATATTCTAGTCTGTGTTAAAATCCGAAATCTCATTAAATTGTTTTACTGACGACAGTACCCTCACCTTTTCATACTTTTCTAGATTCACTTCCATATTCTTTGGACAGCGCATGATAAGCTCATTTAATTCTGATCTTGATAGCATAATCCAATGTGGAATCAAAAACCACGTAGAATTTAATGCGCCAAAAACTCAATGCTGTCTCCTGGCGTTAAAGCGTACCCCTACACCCATGGCGCTATCCATGAGCGGAACTTGAAGAAACCGACAAGCTTTCAGATCACATTCTTTGGAACGATTATACATATATTGGACGTTGCCAAAAGTGCTATGCTAAGTCCTTAGGTTTTCTTCGTCAATGCAAGAAATTTTTCTCCGCCTCTCTGATCTGGCTATAATCTATAAAGCCTAAATTCGTCCAAAGCTTGAGTATAAGAATAATGATAGGTTTATTATGGGCAGGTGCCCCTATAACTCACTGAGCCTCTTGGATAGAATTCAAAATATGGTTTTAAAAATGATGGATTTCAGCACCACCGTAATATAACAGGGTTCTAGTCTATAATAGTAAGTTCAATTCCCCCCCCCCCCCCCATAAGCAATTGGATCGTACTACTCGTGTTTTTAGGAAATCTCATCAGTTAACACTTGAGCCCAACTTCAGACGTACTGGTAAGTAAATAGATTTTTTCAAAAGACGAATGTGGAATGCTTTACCTGGCCCTATTTTTCCTCCCATTTTGGTATTCAAAACTTTAAAACCAATATTCATCGGTAACTCCTCTTAAATCCTTCCCTATTTCTTCAACGATCACACTGTGCTTGTTTACGTAAAGAGTAATCCAACCCCCTTCAGTGAGCGCTCAATTAAAAAAATAAAGATCTATTCCAGTGAATCAGAGTTTAAAATTGTGGTTATTTTATCTATTTGATGGCCTGGCCATACATGTTTCGGTGACTAGAGTTTCATCCTTGCTGAAATGAGATAAGTAAATTCGTTGATAACTTTCCGTTTTTAACATTGATATTTAAAATTGCATGCGTGTTTAAGCCATATTTACATAGGTACTTTGAAATCAACTTAAAAAAGCAAAAATTTAATAACCGCTTTTATTTCCTTTTTTTATTTTTTGTTGGAATGTATGTACATAAATTAGTATCCAATCATTTTTTTTTTGTCTTAGAGGCTTAATGCGAGAGTATATTCATTAGAAAGAATTTTATTTCTTTTTTATTGTCTAAATTAAATATGTGAGGTATTTGTAGATACACATGTACAAACATATGTATATGTACATATATGTGAATGATGTATAACAAAATGATTTCAAGTTCAAGATCGGTCAACATCAACTTTAACAAAAATACGTTTAACATTTTTGGCATAATTTTTTTTAAGTTAATTCAAATAATTATGTAAACGACAAAATCCCGCTCTCTTCTCACGCGAGTTTTTGTCACAATTCAATATGACATGTGTTTGAATAATATTATGTATTAGTTCTTACAAAACTTGCTTTGATAATAAGTCAAAAATAATATATAGCTAATAATATAGATAGATTTAAGAGCCCTGATGGCGATTAGCCGTAGGCCATACACTAGCGAGCCGAACAACTCAGAGCCCATTTGGATTTTGGATTTCCTTCTATGACTGAAGTTCAATAACCAAATTGACTTTTAGTCGTTCTGCTCTTTTCAACACTTTTTTTAACTATTTTTATTAAATTCAATTAAAAGCGGGTAGGTACAAGTGACCTCAATCCTAGAAATGCATTTAAGCCAGTTATGACAGTGGGGTCATCAGTTATCATCAGGGCCTATTTCACAGCTTGCTACATCAATTTTTAGAGCAGCTTTCTACGACAACACCAGTTATATTTCCGTTAAAATTTTCTGTTCCGCAAATACAACTAGAAGTGTTGAATGTGAGGAACAGGCAAATGTAACTGAAATATAATTTTCGCTGTAGGACGCTGCTGTAAAAGTTGATGTAGCTCTGAAATAGGCCCCAGATGTTCAACAATTCTTAAACAAATCACGGGGATTATTGAAAAATTTCTTCTGGCTATAATTTGCGGTTTTAAGGTCAATTTAACTAAAAAATTTGTACTGTTTTTTCTTACACTTCCCTTAATGTTTCCATATTAAATTTTAATAATAGTTACTCCTTGCAGGCAGCATAAAAAAAATCTCAAAGACCAAGACAAAAACATATCGTTAAATAATTTTAATTTAACAAGGCACAGACACCGCATATTTAATATTCTTTAGAATTGTAGGTTTGAAATAAACAAGCATGTAGCAAATTTACTTGAGGTGAATAGCACTTGTATACTTAAAAAAAAAAACATCTCACGGGTTGTTAAATAATTATAAAATACATCAGTAACGTGAACATGAGTACAATTTTTAATAGCTTTGTCTTAAGGTTGTAAATAAATTATACGTTTGATTTAAGAATTATATTCCCATTCATATTATAAAGTAAGATTCATGTAAAGAAAGTTAATATAATAATCATAAGTACATACCTAAGACAGCTAACTGATGCATTTTAAGAACAAAATTTTTAGTAAGAAATAAACCAGCTTACACGAAGTAAAAATGAGATTTTAGAATAATAAATTGTAACTTTTGTATGTGTAGGAAAAGGTAATTTTTAGTAAATTTTTAACCTGCCTTACCCACATATTGAAAAACGAATAAAACATCGTACTTTTCTCGAAAACAGTTCCAACGATTTTGATAAAACAAATTTGTAACATTTTGCAATCTGCAATAAAAAAAAAAAAATATTTAGCCTTGTTTTTAATAGTACTTTCCATAGAACCATTTTTCATAGGATAGTTGAGGCCTGCATAGCGTAAGTAAGTATCCTTATTTTTTCTTTGAAATATCTGGCAAAAGATTGCTCGAAACGCAACAAGTATCAATTATAGTATTGGCCACATATAGTTAGCGGTTTTGACGAAGCTTTGGCGACTTCAGCTTTTTTCCAACACTATAGTGGTATCAGTACTGACGATTCGGTTTGGCTCGGATCCTTGGATGACCCTTTTTTCACCAATTCGTCGGGCATTTCAGTCCCATATATATCACAGTGTCCAGTGGGCCCATTGTAAGCAGGCGTTTAAATCGAAGGGGGGTGTGAGGCAATTTTTCAGATTTATAAAATCTTTTTTATTGTTAAAATTTAATCTTTCTACCTACTTAAATCCCTACCTGCTAAAAAAACCAACAGGCAAACGCATCACTTTTCGTTTTCATGTTAGGTATCTAGATAGGTACATCAAAATTATCATTTCTTTTTTCGCTAAGGCCTGCCAGAATAGAAGTTGAGAGTGTATTTCTCATTTTAGATATAAGTAGATACCTAAATAGTACAAGAGCCAACAGCTAATTCGTGGAGTGGATGTATAACCAAAATCTAAAGGGGCATATTTTGTGATATCGAAATCAAAAATCTGGCAGGCTTTTTTTCTCAGCATTTGGAGAGCGCAAGGAGTTGAAAAGAGGTTTTTCGAATTTCTTATTAGGTTTGCTATCACTTTAATTATATTTTTAAAATACATCATGATGTTCTGTCAGTTTCCTTAAGTCCAAACAGCGTAATCTTGGTTGACCCGAGTAATAGAACTCAAGATATATGGTTTTAAAGCGAAAAAACCTTAATCGTTTTATTTTTGAGACTTTGTTTTGTTGATTTTTCGCGATTTATATATCTCTAAGAAAAACGGATAATGTTTCCTTAAAAAGCTTATGTAAATCTTGAGTTCTTTTAGTCGGATCACAAAAAATTAACGTGTTTGCACTTAGGGAAAACGACAGAGCATCATAATGTATTTTCAAAAAAAAATTGATGGAAGTGATAATACCCTTGATAAGAAATGTCGAAAATCTCTATTTTCAACCCCCCATCCCCGTCAAAGACTGAACAAAAAACCTGCAAGATTTTTGATTTCAATATCACAAAATATGCCACTTCAAACCCTAATACTCTGAATTTGGTTCAATAAGATCGCTACAAAAGTTTTTTTTAAATAAAACAAAAACGGTTTTGGATATCAATGAAATTCTTTATTCCTGTGAAAGTACGTTTGATGCGAATATGTATGGAACTCGATTTCTTTTGCATGGCCAACACGAGCACGCTTGCAGAAGTCCAGACGCTGAACCCAATTTTCGACGGTTTTCAAGCATAAATCGGCCGATACTGCTGCAATTTCACGTTCGATATTCGTACGAAGTTCATCAATCGTCGCTGGCTTGTTGGCATAGACCATAGACTTGACGTAGCCCCACAGAAAATAGTCTAACGGCGTCAAATCGCACGACCGAGGCGGCCAAGCGACTGGACCATTTCGTGAGATAACACGTTCTCCAAACTTGGTTTCCAATAAATTGATTGTGGCATTCGCTGTGTGGCTTGTGGTGCCGCCTTTTGGCTGTTTTTACAAAAGTGGTCGGACTCGCCACAACAACCAACAAAAGTGTGTCCGACCACTGGTTTTCTAAAGAGGGCAGTCTAAGCTTTCATTTGATACCCCATTTATAAAAACCCATCATGGTTTAGGTATACTAAGCCAAAACTGCAACCGAAAAAGTGCGTTTTCTACCCATTGGCACCTGAAAAACCTTGTCCGACCAGCGGTTTTGTTAATGTTAAGACTAAAGCTAAGAATTGCCATCATTCCTTTCTGAAGCCGCGATGAGATAGGTAAACCTACAGTCGCCTCCCGTACTATAACGTGTTTATGGATCTTACCAGTATTGGTATTGTGTTTAATTGATATGTTGTCTTTAACACAGTCCTTGAGTAAATTGCTACAAACAACAGCTCTTGATCTTAACAGCAGCGTATTGGTGCTAAAGAACACGATTTTCGTTCTTTCTAGTCGCCGAAAGAATTGAATGTTGAGTTAAAAATTCCTCGTATCCGACGTCATGGTGGATGCCAAATATACCGACCCAATTTTATTGACACTAATTCAGCTGAAGAGTAATATGCAGAATACCCTTATATGGGCCTCTACTTGACTTTGTCCCAACCGATTTGCGTGAAAGATTTCAACCCGAAACCTTAGATGTGTTAAAACTAACGATTTTCGTCACGGAAAATACAGTCAGATATAATACTGATGAGTTTAATACCACCGTTAAGTCCCTATTGGATCGCTTTGCACAACTATTAGACTTAAATATAGAAATTGCCTTTTTTGATTAAAAATGACTTGGTGGCGCCTAAAATAAAAGAAAAGGAGCAGAACTACCATCTTACCGTTACTGCTTTAGATTTGTTTAATGAATGCAATAAGGATGTTTTTGGATCAATAAAAAGTTGTCTTCGTATTCTTGTAACGCTTCCGGTAACAAATTCTTTGGCAGAGGTGTAATTTTCTTCATTGTGGCGCGGCGGCGCGGCAGCGCCTTAAAACATATTTAGGATCAACAATGGGTGGAAACCGCCTCCGCGGTCTGACACTCATGCATATTCACAGACAAATCCCGATCGATGTCGAAAAATTTATTACTAGGTTTTCAAAAACCGGCCCCACCAAAAGATTAGAATTAATTATTTAAGAACTGTATATCATGTACAACCTTACTTTATTTAAATTAATTTATTTGTTTTTTTTAATGCGTACTATACTAGTTCCAATTCATAGCTTATAAGCTAAGCATACAGAGCAATATTTAAAGATACTCAGCCCTATCGAGGTATCCGTTCAGAAAAATTTTTTTTCCGATCTATTCGAAATCGGAAAATTTTCTACCGAGGTATCCGTTCCGATTGACAGATCGGTAAATCTTCCGATAAAATGTAACGCCTATCATCGCATAGCGATGAATTGCGTTCAATCCAAAATTTTTGACAGTTGTGCGTCAAATTTCTTCCGAAATTCTCCGACAGAAAATAGTTGCGGAATATTTTAAGAAAAGTAAGCAAAAAAATATAAATAAATACAGGCGCGAACACAGGGGGTGTTTGTACCCCCCCCCCCTATTTGATTTTGAGTTTAATAATTTTAAGACAGACTTACAGAGAATCATTAAAAATCGCGTAAGTATTCGATAGACGATTTCTTTTTTTTAAAGGTAGGCAAAATTACACAAAAATCCCCCCCCCGCACCTGATTGTAAGTGTAACTGTGTTACTTGAGCTAAGTAATCTCATCTCGCTACGAAAACAATCCACCAGTTTTGACTTTGTGACAGCTGAGCATTATGGCTTTGATTGCCGCCTTGCTGGCTATCAATGAAAATGTCAATGTTTTTGTTAATTAGTTCACATGTGGCAAGATTTTTCGCGCCCTCACGGACTTTAAATACCTCCGCTTGAAAGACATTACAAAAGTCCGGAAGGTTTATTGATCTGGTTAAAGGTGGGTTTTCTGAAAAGATGGCTGACCCTACCCCATCGCCGGTCTTGGAACCGTCTGTAAATACCGATATGTACATGATTTGCGTTTATGACCTTGTTTTCCGTCAAGAAATCAAAATAGCGGTAGCTGTCAGTGAACGGATTTTTGATTTTTAAATTTCTCGTTAACGGCTTCACCGATTTTGACCAAATTTTGTAGGAGCTCCTTTAAAATTTTAACAATTGATTTTAACTATTGAATTTTGTTTGTAAATTTTATGAAAATTCTATTTTATTAAATTTTAAAAAATGGCATTTCAATCTCAATTTATAAAAATGTTCAAAAACATTTTTAAGTATGAACCTAAACATACAAAAATCAGTTTTTATTAAAAAAAAAAGTAAACATACCTAAAACATAACAAAAGTCTGTCTGACTCCTGGTTTCGTAAGGAAGGCAGCTTTGTCTTTTATTGTATACCCCATTTATAGAAATCTGTCTTCCTTATGGGATCGGTAATAACATATATAAAATATAATTCCGCTTAACTAAAAAAAATCTTTTATCTGAAAGAAAAATGTTTAACGTATAAATACATATGTAGTCTCAGTTAGCCTTAGTCCCATTAACTGAAAATTGCGCTCAACAACAACAAATTTGCTTTTAATATGGTTTCTAATCAAGGGGAGTCTATTGTCGTTGTAAAAATGCTAAAGTCTGTTCTTAAATTCCTTGCAAGAATTCAAGTTGCAAAAACATATTAAGTATGTGACCTTATCCTTGAATATTCTTAAGCCAAAAAAAAAAAACATGTTTCTCCAGTTTTTCATAAGTTCAACTTACTTTAAACAATTTGCCAATAAATATCCGGTTTAGCTAATAAGCTCAAATACCGTTTTAATATTATTTTTTTTTATTGTTTTAATATTCTAGTATTTTTTATTAACAACACGGGCAATACTTAAGGATGTATTTTTTTTAAGTTAATGACCGATTTTTAAACACATAATATAAACGCAACGGAAGTCATTATAATAGAATATATAGAATTAAAACTCAACGGTTTGAACTTAAAATTGAACTTTGATATTTCTTCTTTTTTTTAATTGATAGCAACAAAGAGAATATCACAACAGGTTCACAGTTAAATTAAAGGTAGAGATAAAAATCTATTTGTGTATTAAAAGAATATTTAAAAAAAAAAAATAAAAAAGATGTATGAATAAATTCACGAATTAGTTACACGTGTAGATGGTTATTGGGATTTCGTTTTGAACTTATAGTACATACGAGTAAATACATAATTCCTAGGTAAGTACAAAATTGCCAAAAGATTTATATATAAATCAACGAAACAGAAATAAAATCTTAAGACTTAATCAGCATTAAGTTTTAATTGATTGGTGAAAGTTAAAGTATTCAAAAAAAAAAAGAATTCAAATGAATTTCAAGGACAATTTTAGTTAGAAATAACAAAATAGATTGTTACTAACGAAAACTCGCCTCAAAAAAAAAAGAATTCAAATGAATTTCAAGGACATTTTTTTAGTTAGAAATAACAAAATAGATTGTTACTAACGAAAACTCGCCTATAGTGTTTCTATAATTAGTTTCTTTCAGGCAAATTTAATATCTTAAAAGACTGCAGAAACAAATCGATTATGTAAATTTATGTTATTTCCACAGTTTTATTTCAAAAAAAAACAAAAAAATTGTGTGATGGTAACTGACATCAAGTAGTGGTTCTCTGGCACGTGGTTGACGACCTTAAGATGTTTGTATTAATAATTTACTAAATATAAGTATATAGTTGATTGAAAGAAATAACTTGAATTCTAAATATAGAGTTGCCAACATTTTTTGTTAAAGTGCTTTAACCCGATTAAAAAATGAAATAAAAATATGATAGTAATTCCAGATTTTTTTTTTCTTTACAGGCTCAATTCATTTTATGCATTGGACACACCATCCGAGCCCTTTTCACGAACCAATGTAAATTCTCAAAGTTCATTTCAACACTTCTGCTACTGAACTCAGCTATATTCTTCTGTTTGTTCATGAATTTCTACATTCAAAGCTACAAAAAGTTGTGTAGTATGAAAGAGGAGGCGGCTTCTAAGAGCAAAGAACCTGTGAAGGCAGTCGAAGGAGCCAAAATAAAGGCCAACTAACCAAAAACAAAAGACATTACAAAGAAAATCGGAAAAATTGTTTTATTTTTCTGATGCTGGGGATTTATACAACCGACTGAGAAATTCACCATACATTTTCTGCCACTTTGTTCCCATTTCTTGTCATAAGACAAAGGATAAATAATGTCAATAAATTGCGGAAATATAGCTATGACAGAAAATATGGTATTTTATCACTTGTTAAAATCAAGCATGACTTTTGTGAAATGTAATTTACTCTTTGCATTAGAAATATCTAATTTTATTTGTTGTTTTTTTTTTAAATAAAGACAAAAATTAAATAAAATTTTAAGTTTTAAATTAAGAAGAATTATTGTCACAAAAAACTTGTTGGTTGTGTAAATTAATCACAAATTATATAATGTTAATTTTAAAAATATATATAAAACTGTTTAAAATAATATTAATACAAAATTTTTAGAATTAAATAAAATAAAATGAAAACCTTACGTAAAATACAAGCTTATATTGAAAATATGTTAAAATAATTAAAGAGATTTTTAGAGATATTTAACATTTAGGTATGTAAATATTTTAATAAAAAAACAAGGAAGATAAGAAGGCCTGTTTTTATCTAAAAAGTACAATGTATAATATATATTTTTTTTTATAATTTTAAACTTTTAAATAAGCTCAAAAATAGAATAAATCAAACAACTAAGACCCAGTTTTTCAGTGCGAGATTAAAGTTAAACTCGAGTTAACTTACCATACATTCTCGAACTGAAAAACTGGTACTTATTAAAATAATATTAAATAAATGTATGTATATCAAAGCTATATGGGAAAGCTTTTTATGACCTTGCCGAACCGAAATATTTAAAAATTCTTTGGTAGGATAGATTAATTATTATTGCTAATAATTTTATTTGTTCGAACTTTTATTTTCGCTTTTTTTTAATGTTTATACTAGTCTTAAATCGAACAATAGAATTAATAGATTATTTAATAAGTTTTTATAAAACATATTAATGTCAATGAAATGAAAATTATTTAGTATATAAAGAAAAAATTTATTACACTATTTTTGATTTAAATATGTATTCATTATGAGTACCTATACAGATACCAAATTTAGGTGCCTTTTTTTTAATTATCATTGTTATGAAATTATCTTCTTCGAGTTTAATGGAGGAAGATAATTTTTATAATTTATTGTTTTTTGAAAAGTAAGCCACTGGAAATTTTGTGAATCATTATAGGTAGTTAACAAAAAAGAATTTTGAAATAAATTGATTATTTTGATTATTTGTTAAAATTGTTGTTCATTTATTTGAAATTTTTGTAAAACATATTATATCCTTGTGCTAAGAAAAACATCAAACAACGGCAATGGTGTTGATGATGATATGCCCAACTAACAAAATACGGCTTCCGATGTTAGACAGAAAAATTACATTTGTTTTGACTCCTCCGAATTTATACAAGAAAACGTCAAACAAAAATCGACAAATTTTTAATTTTTTTAAAAATTAACTTCTTTTCTCCCTTTCTTACTATGAAGTGGGAGTGAGATAAATTTCAGAGAAGACAAAAATAGTCGGAAGAGTCAGTCCTATTTTTAAGTTTAGGCATCAGTCAGTGTTGTTTCTCAACGTGTCGACTTTAATTATCTTCATTTCAACGTAGACAATCGGTCGACAATGTCGTCAATGTAAACAATGTAGACAATGTGTCGACAACGTAAACAATAACTTAAATGGCACAAATAAAATCATTCTAAAAAGTCCTGCTACAACCGATAGGCACGTGGTTGGATAATTTATAATAAGGGTATTCATGAACCGAGATAATTTTTCGCTTTGCAGAAAATTATAACTTTCCGCAAGATGTTTAGATGAACACCCCTTTTAAAGAATACTTGCGTAAACGTAGGAAATATTCAAATTAAACGTCACAAATGACTTATCCCAGTTTATCAGGGTTATTTCTGCACTTTCCGCAACAAATACGTGAGATAAAATTATATGTTTTGCAGAATATTTTTCCCATACAAATTTTGACAATTCATTTCTACTGAGATAGAATTATTTGGTTTACCAGGTTTATCTGGGATTTACGCCGTCGCGTGTCGTGCGTCGCATTAATAGCCCTATTATTGGGTGGGAATAAAACTGGAAACTGTTTTCTTCTTTTACTAATGCTTTAAAATCATATACATAGCTTTTTCTGTTATCCAAATGGATTTTGTTTCCTTCATCGACGTAACAGATTCGTCTACCTACAGATATGACATTTGCATCAAAACTTTGTATATGAAAATTATAGTATTATCATGGAGTCGTTTTTATTTACGCTGGATTTGGACGGCTGGTTGCGCATGTAAAGATGTTTTATGATTTTGACAGCGAAGACATTAATGTTTAGAAAGAGTAAGTCTAGTTATATTGTAAGTGCTTGTCCACATTGAAATTTTAATGCTAGGTGCATGCAGTGAGACAGGTAGATTTTATGTGAGTGAAAAAGAAATGGGTAGATTCCACCCAAATTGCACCGATGCGCCACTTTCAAACAATATTCTCGGACTCAACATGATAGATTTTTTATTGCGTGAGTGAAAGATAGATAGATTTCAAGGGTGGGAGATGGGGATGGGTAGATTGAATTGAGAGGATTTAATCTTCATCGTATGGACACAAAGAACATGTTAACACCAAGCATTAAAACTCCAATGTGGACAGGCACTAAGGGAGTAAGAGAGTTAAATCTCGACTTTCAAATTTATTTCCTCAACAAAAAGTGTTGAGAGACGTTGATGGATTTCGACACTACGTGACTCAGTAGTCGTCGTTGTATAGTTTTCATATACAAAGATCAACATTAAATTTTTGGAAACTTTGGAACTTTTTCCCTTCTTCAATTAAATAGAGCTCTTCGGACTGCTGTAGGATTATGAAATACGGTAGTTGGTAGTTCTTGAAGACAAGTACATATACAAAAGAAAAATAAAAGTTGAGGTCTTCCGTTTGGGGCGTGGTATCCGCCAACTCTCTAAGAATCGTTATCCGTTATGAAGCACTTCCGATTGCTGTAGTAAAATTAAATTCGGTAGAGTGATATGATTTGAAGTTCAAATAGTAGATATAAAAGTAAAAAATGGAAACTGGAGATTTTCCATTCAGAGAGAGTCGCACCTACCCCAGATATTTGTAGCAATTATATGGGTTAGTTGATTTGACGTTGAATGATGACCTTTTGAGTTTTGACATAGTGCATTGAATAAAAACAATGGCGCATAATTTTAAACAACTTATTGTTAAGTGCTTAACATTTAATTTTATCAATTTCCTAAGTATTAAGCAAATTACTATCTATTCCAAAATTTTAAATCTTTTGCTAACTAGTAAATTGCTGACTACGCAGAACATTTGTAGGGTTTGAATTTGATGAACACTATTATTGTGTTTATGCGTTGTAAATTAATTATATGTTGATGGAAAACCATCATGTGCTTTAAATAAGTATTCCATGTTTATATTTGTATCATTTTTATCGAACCTGAAACCTTCTGGTACATCCTATGCCTGAAGTAAAATTCTCCAGTCATATGGATTTAAAATTTTTTTTTTATTTAAAAATGATTTAACATCGTACTAAATAGTCTTAAATTTTGCGCCAATATCTTTGCAAAAAAGTGTGAAATCAGATAAAAAAATTTATTATAATTTATTTGAGAAATTTGTTAGTTAATGATTAGATCACTGAACCAAAATTGCAAGGTTTACTAGCATGTGGAATTTGTTCATTTTATTACTTAGTTCCTAAAATTTTAGTAGATTTTTAAAACTTGAACAGTAAACCATTGATTCATTGAGTGGATCTACCAAATTTAAGTGAGTAATCTATCATAACAAATTTCTCGCATAGTTCAAAGTTGGTCGATATCTCTTAATAAAATATTTGAAACTAAAACCTTTAAAAACATAGAACTAGGTATGCGTTTAGGTTCAGATCAAATTATTTTTTACTACTGTCTTGTTGTTAAACACATAATTTTGTATTATAGAAGAACTTGGTTCTTTTTTTTAAATTTTATTCTTGATTTGTCAAGTGTTGGTAGGAAAAATTATGAATTATGATAGTTTTACGAATCGTCTACATTATCGACAAATTTATGTCAACAATTGTGAATTGTCTACATGTAGACAATCACGTAGTCTACATTTATAGTCTACATTGCACAACACTGCTCAGAGGTAGCTGGTCTCTAGGTTTGATTCCAATTGACGGCACTAATTTATAAATTAAAATTGATTATAAAGACTAAGCACCACTGAAAGGAATCTCATGATTGTTGTGGCAGCCATGGAATTGCAATAATTCCAGCCAAATACAATGGTGGTAGCCCACTCAAGTGGTTGTTGAACATTTAAACATTCAAAAATATCTAGTTATACAGAAAATGCAAGGTTCAGCCAAAATTTTGTAATATTTAATTGACTAGTAGATAGATTATAAAAGCAAGTTTATGCAACCCTGACATACCCTGGAATGCGAGTTCAAAATGTTTGTTTCTCACATCGAAATACAGAAACAGATAATTTTTCTAGATCGAGAAACGTTGGGATTTCATGTTCCACTTTTTCTCGATGCGAGAAGTTCTCTACCAAGTTACAGAACGTAGGCATTGATTTCAAAACAAACGACACTTTTGTTCGCATCCGCTTTCAAGACAAACAAACCTCACCCAACTTCATACAAAAGCTATCACTTTTCTCTTTTACTTTCAAATTCTTTATGCATAGAACAAAATCCAGACAGAAAAAAAAAAAAAAAAACTTTAAAAAAATGCACTTGTCTCGTGTTGCTCTTCTTCTTCTCAGATTTGTTTTTACACATTTTTGTTTTGCTCTCTGTCGTTCTATTTTGCATTTTATATTTATTTTCCTTCTACTTCTACGAAGACAACAAATGAAACACTGGTTATCTCTTTCTAGTTTTTTGACTTATCGATGATTTTTGACATTTCTACGTTCTTCGCCATCTTTCAAATTAGAGAATGAAAAAATTATTAGAAACAGGAAGAAATTGCACAAAATCGTAATACAATACAACAAAAACTCATCAAAAACCTAAAAAAGGTTTGATAAGAATTTTTCCATTTGTTTCAAATAAAATAATAAAATTCAAATAAATATTACTCGCTTAGTTTTACCTGTCCGCGCACCCAGTGCCAGTCGCATAGTCGTTCCAAATTTTATAGTCGCCTTCGCCTTGCTTACAAGAGCAGCTAATATTTGCATAATAAATTACTTATCGGACAAAATGAATTGCGAGTGAATAAAATCACAAGATAATGTTTTTTAAAGGGGCACAAGAATTAAGAAGAAAATTTTAAGTTTTTTGATTGTGATATAATAAGACGAATAAAAACTAGCTGCACCAACAAAGATCCGGGTTAATGAGACAACCTGGACGAGGTTACCAAGAGCAAGTGGAATCGTAAATATAAAGAAAAAAACCAAAGAAATTGTTTTTTCTCTATGTTACCGAGTAATTTGTGAACAAAAACTTTTCGGAAAATTCCCCAATGACAGTCACAACTATCCATACAATGGAAGTGAAATCGCAAGTTAATCCTCCAGCTTTGAACCAAGCCGTAGCAGGTGCTTCCAAGAGTTACTACAAACCGCTGCGCACAGGTGAGGATGAAGAAGTCAAGGTCTTGCTTATAAATGAGAACTTTCACTGCGACGGTAGTGAGGAGGAAGTGGACGTGGCGGGTGGTAGTGTCTCTGGTTTAAATGGAGAAGATGCTATTAAAGAGGCCTGGGGTGAGAACCAGGTTACCTGGTTAGATGACGACGAAGAGATCGACAACCTGAATTTGGATGTTGGTCATATGTTTTTTAACCGTGTGGACAGCACTGAGATTATCTACCAGCCAAAGAGGAAGAACATAAAAATGGTTGGGAAGTACCTGATGGGTGATGTTCTAGGTGAGGGATCCTACGGCAAAGTTAAGGAAGTTCTTGACTCTGAGAATCTAACGAGGCGAGCTGTAAAGATTTTGACCAAGCGAAAACTGAGGCGAATTCCAAATGGTGAACAAAATGTCCAGCGTGAAATACAACTACTCAAGAATCTGCGACACAAAAATGTCATCCAACTGTTGGATGTATTATACAACGATGAAAAGCAAAAGATGTACCTTATCATGGAGTATTGCGTAGGAGGCTTACAAGTAAGGTCATCTTCCTTACCTCGGAGATGAATTTAACACCTTTTTTCTGTTCTTTTTTTTTAAGGAAATGCTAGACCATGCTCCTGAAAAGAAAATGCCTTTGTTTCAAGCACACAGATACTTTCGCCAGCTGATCACCGGGCTAGAGTATTTGCATGGGTGTCGAGTTATACACAAAGACATTAAACCGGGAAATTTATTGCTAACATTGGATCAAACTCTGAAGATATCAGATTTTGGTGTGGCTGAGCAATTAGAAACCTTCGCCGAAGACGATACATGTACAACTGGACAAGGATCTCCAGCCTTTCAGCCACCAGAAATAGCTAATGGGCAGGAATCGTTTTCCGGTTCGAAAGTTGATATATGGAGCAGTGGTGTGACTTTGTAAGTTTCAAACGGGCTATTCTTTATATCTTTATAAATAACTAGCGGTACCCGGCAAACGTTGTGTCGCCTTCACCTGAACAAAACGTTGGCCTCTTCATTGGAAAGAAGACTGTCACATTTTGCCGTTTCTCTTAAGCGCGTTTTAAAGTATTGGCTAACAATGAGTAAATTTGACAGTTACAGTGTCGGCCAAAATTAAAGCAACTATTTGCTTAAGAAAATGTTTGCAGGTTTACTTCGTACTTTTCAGCCAGAATTTTAATTTTTTTTTTCTAACAGCTATGAATGTCGTTTATTTATTTTGTAAAGTCCATGAGCTCTGATCAGATGTTCAAAGGAAAAATAAGAAGTTTAGTTGAATTTACTTCAATTTACTGCTGGCCAAAACTAAAGATACTTTCGAACTCTTTTTTGTTATGCTCATAATTTGAGGACATGAGATAAAAAAACCATTAGTTTGAATTGGTTTACGTGTCACGATGAAAAACAAGAAATTTGACTCATTCATTCTTTGCAGTTTGCTTAAACAAAACAAATTACCAATTTTTTTTTTCAAATGGCGCGAAATAAATACTCTACTGAGCTTTAAAAGTAGATCTTCTCAAGCCGAATTATCAAAAAAAATTGCATTCCCAAATCATTGATATCCCGTTTAATTAAATTTTATACTTTCAACGATTCCGTGAAAATGATTCATAGTGGCCAAGGGCCACAACATTGCCGGAGGATAAAATGTTGATAAGAACAATAGAAAAAAATCCCTTCATATCCTCAAGAGAATTAAAGAATGAACTAAGGCTAAAAGCGAGTGAAATAACAATACGTAAGAGAGCTGTCGATCGCGATCGCTGTAAAAAAAGCCTTTTATTTCTATAACAAACAGAAGGGCACGATTGAAATTTGCAAGAGATCATATGAATTGGACAGTGTCAAAATGAAATACGTTGTTATTTTCCGATGTGTCTAAATTTAATTTAAAAGTAACGGACGGACACCAACGTGTTGCATCCCAACCAACCAAGCCTTAAATCCTCGGTATACAAAAGGCACTCTAAGACATGGATGAGGGAATATAATGGTGTGGGGATGTATCTCTGGGCATGAAGTGGGACCTATACATAAAATTGGTGACATCATGGATCGATTCATGTACCGAGACATCTTGTCTATGCTTCCACATGCTGAGGAGGAGGTTCCGTTCAAATGGACATTCCA
This sequence comes from Melangyna quadrimaculata, assembly GCA_949320155.1. Lineage (NCBI taxonomy): Eukaryota > Metazoa > Arthropoda > Insecta > Diptera > Syrphidae > Melangyna > Melangyna quadrimaculata. The sequence continues at coordinate 452,916,155 of OX439483.1, read as the reverse complement.
ACACGACAACGACCCGAAACACTTAGTCCAAGTTAAAAAAATAGATGTCATGAAATGGCCGGCCCAGTTTCGAGATCTAAATCCCATAGAAAATCTATGGAAGATCGTAGATCGGAGAATTGTCAGAGACAATTCTTGAAATGTGAACGACCTCTTTATCCAGGTCAAAGAGGCTTGGAACAGCGTTCCAAGTTCAATTATTTCAAATTTAATAGAGAGTATGCCAAGAAGATGCAGTGCTGTAATAAAAACTAAAGGTTTTGCAACAAAATATTGATTATTTTGATAGAAATTATTAAGTTTTAAAGTAGTTGCTTTAGTTTTGGCCATGTCAAAATTTGTCTATCATGTGGACAGTCTAAAATATATTAAATAATACAAATATAATACAATTTGTTCAAATGTAATCATTTGCACAAAATGTCTTGTTTATTCAATAAGTTGCTTTAGTTTTGGCCGACACTGTATGTATCAAAAAAATTTGTACCAATGGAAAACCCCATAAGCTTTTCAGCCGTTTCCGAAACATTTGCCCTGCGCCGTTGTTGTTCCACGCGAAATTGAACTCGAACTTGTCCAATTCATGTTTCGTGTTAGTCAGGTGTTTCAGCCTCTCTTATTTGTGTATACGAAATCCATCTTCACGTTGTTGAGTCATTTCTGTTACCCTTCTGTTTCCCTCCCGATGTCGATGATCACTTTTTTTTTTTTGTATCCAACTATTTTTTTATGTTTTTTTCCCAAATTTTGAGTTTGAGAGTAGTTTTTGCAAAAACTATGGATAGATTTCACTTGATTTAAAAACTGGCTAATAAAACAGAGTATTGGCTTTCAAAAAAGATATAATACTTAATTGTAGGTGTTATCGTTATTTTTTAATGATTTTTTAGTACTTTTTTCATTAAATTGCCCCTCCCGCCCAAACGGAAGGAGATAGAAACCTTGCCCACCCTCCACCCATAATAAAAAAATGCTTGTATTTGACCCCCCTACAAAAATCAGTTATCAACTGTCGGCGCCCAAGTTATCGTACTCGTGCCGCCGAAGACTTTTCGTAGATGAATCGTAGCTACATGAAGAGTCTAAATCGTGTATATGGGGAGAAGCTTCGTGTTCAGAAGGCCTTATACGAGTACTTCTCCACCTGAATGCATCTCCTATGTCTATAAATTCATAGGTCAACTAATTTACCAGCAACTGATCTCGACAACATCATTTTAGATATAAATTTGTAAGACTAATATTCAAGGTGTCCCACGGTCATCCGCCCAGACGGAAACTATGAGCTCATCAATTTTAAATCTAAAAACTAAAGAGGTCGTTTTCTCGTTTTCGCTATCTTTTCGGCTTGGAAACGGTTCTTATGATTTTTGGTCTGGTTTCTTTTAACTGGCTTTTACTTTGCCAAAGTGCAACCGATTCTTGATTTTTTTTTTTTTTCTTTTAGCCGGCCTAGAACTTTTTATTTGCGAATAATAATTTTCCCTAATATTGCGATGATAAAGAACGCGAAAAAGTGGGTCTCGCAATTATGTCTGTCTGTCTGTACCTCGACTTGCAGCCTAAACCATTCCCTAGAGGAGAAAATTAATTTCTTTTAGCTCAAGAAATAACGGTACCTACCATACAACCTATATACAGAAATGTATTTATTTCAAAAATGGCTCTAATGATTAAAAAAAAAAAAAAAATATTGGGATACTCTCAGGGGCGTAGCTACCGCGGTATCAGCCGTATCAATTATACGGGCCCCCCGAGATATAGGGGCCCCCGAACCGAGATCAGATTGTTAGAAACTGAAATACATTCGAACAAAATTAAATAATATAAAAAATCTCTTTCCTTGACAGGCATTTTTTGCTACACCGTACAAAAAATTTGTTTTCTTTCTTTTTTTCATAAACCTAACCTACCTACTTAGGCCAACGCAAGTGGAAACTTTCTGCATGAAATTCTCTGCAAAACACGTCCTAGAAGTGTCAAATTTTGTTGACAATTTGGAAAAAATATATACTTTTTTTGCAATAGCATTAAACGGTGGTCAATGTTGAATAACGAGTCATCTGAGGAATATAAAATTACACTTAAAAGGGTTTGCCCTACTAGATGGTGATCAAGAAATAACGCTTACGGAAAAATTATTCATTAATAATTATTCATTATAAATTGTATTGGTCTCTTTTTTTCTTCTTTATTCGAAATCATTAACCCTGTGTCCAAAGCCTTACAGCATAAAGACAATGGGGCATATACATAGTCGCAGATAGACCCAGGTTTAACTAAACTACTATACAGTTTAAGACAATTTTGACTCAATGAATACAGACGGACTTTAATTACAAATTGTTGGTTCTATATTTTTATAAGATATTTTACTTGGTACACTGCACAAATAGCTTCAAATATTTTAAAATTATAAACTTAAAAAAATAGAATCAACGTCCGAAAATTCAACAAAATCTATGTTTAACTTAGACCCAGATCTAAAATGACTATGAATACGCCCCAATGGTTCACAAAAAGCAAGTATTTTAGTCGTTATAGGTAAAGTTAAGATTTAACTGGTCACGTATCCCGAAAAAGAGCTATTTTCCTTAGTATTCTTTATAATAGATTTAGAGAATTAATAAATCAAAAATCATTCTTTAGTTTGCTTATTTCCAGAGATTTAGAAAAAAGTGGGGGCTGTTACAACTGTTTTTAAACATAAATGAAGGAAAATAACGAAACGCTCTTTTGACGAATTATCAGAAGATGAGAGAATATCAGACCCAGAATCTTACTTCAAAGTCAATGTTTTGCTGCTTAGATATATTGATTTCTCAAACTGAACAAAGATTTCAGAGCCTCTGTTATCTAAGTAATTTATTTGAAGTTTTACAACCAGAAAAACTTGTATCCTTTTCAAATGAAAAATTGAAGAGGAAGCAGGAAAACTGGTTGCTAAATACAATGAGGACCTGTCAGTTGATCTTTGCTCTAATTGCTTTAAACCCTTAAAAGTTCAGTCACAGAGTTATTGCTAATTAAATGCAATAGCCTCGCATCCAGTTTTACGGAAGTAATAACGGCATGCTTTTTATTTTTGAAGCTTTCGGTAACGACAGCAACAGCTGAGAGAACATTCTCTAAGCTAAAATTAATAAAAAAATATTTAAGAACTTCTATGGGACAAGAACTGTTATTGGACTTAGCGATCATGCCCATAGAAGTTGAAAAGCTTGAAAAATTAAAATCATCGTCACAAATGGATGATTTAATTAATAAATTTGCGGAACCAAAGGCAAGAAAAGTTTTTATTTGATTTTTTTTACTGTTAGTTTAAGTTTTATACCACCTACATTTATGTATGTACCTATTTAAAGACCAAATGTATGTACCATTAAATAAATTGGATTCTGGATTGTGAGTGTTTTTGTTTGTTTTGTAAAAATTGTTTTTTGTTTAAATTGTAATTTTGTAGGGGGCCCCAACTAATTCTTGATACGGGGCCCCTCGAGGGCTAGCCACGCCACTGATTACTCTTAAAGTTATGGTCAATATTTTGGTGCACAAAATTTTTACCGATACGGTTATTTAATTAGCAGTACCTGTCATATAACCGATCTTTTGATTTTCAAATTTCTCGTTTATGTTTTTACCGATTTTTTTAGTTGGCATACCAAATTTAGTTTTTAAAAATGTTCAAACATTTTATATATTAAAAATTAATTTTTAAGAAAACCGCTCTAACGATTTAAAGATTCTGTTTTCATTAATTGATATTTATCAATCAGAATTCATACTTTTTTTAGGTCTATCTATTTAAAATGGTATTTTTAGCTAATTAAACAAAAAAAATATAAAAAATACATATGTAATATTTTATATTTAAACGTCATTATATTATTGATATTATTGAACAATACAGTATTGTCAATCTCTAGCTGCGTTAAAGTTTTTAGCTACGAGAGCAAGTTTGTGCGACCCAGTCGTGCAGATAAAGATTTTCTCTCAATTTATTATAAAACACATTTTGTCGCATTATTAGGTTGTTTTTTTTTTATTTGGGTAGCATTTTTGTGAACAATAACACTTGATTCCTATTTTGATTTGAAACCCAATTTGTTTTCTTAAAAATACTAAACTTTTTTTTAACAAAATAAAAATTTAAAAATTGTTTACAAAACAATAAAAAAATGCAATTCAAAAAAATTTGATTATTCTCACAACATCGAATAAAAAACTAAGTTTAAGCTATTGAGTGTTAGAAAAAGCCAACAGCATTTGTAGTCCAGTCATTTGGTCGGAAAAAAGTGGTTTTCCTGGAAAATTTTGGAGTAGTTTTGAAAACTTTTCATTTTTATAGATTTTGGGGTGCTCTTTCCGAATTTTCATTTTGCCACCTTTTGCCGCCAACGCCGCCATTCGAGGTTAAATGTCGAAAATATCAGGTTTTCGCATATAACTCCGAAACGGTAAATGCTATCGAAAAGTATTTCATGCAAAACTTGTAGATTTTGTGATCCCGAACAAGAAAAGTTTTGATAATTTGTTTCCTACGACTCACCGTTAAGATATCGACTTTTCAAAAAACGTAAAATGTCGAAAATGTCTCTTTTTCACGTGTAACTCCTAAACGGTTCACATTTCTGAAAACATCTGAATGCAAGGTTTGTACATTATGTAACCCCCTACAGGAAAAAAAACTATTATTTTTTTCTTAAAATCAACCGTTTTAAAGATATGATTATTTTAAAAGTTTTACAAAAATCTTAAATTTCCAGTTGTTCGCTTTTTACTCTTAAATGACGAAGTTGTCGAAAAAAACTTAGACTCAATTTGTAGACCATAATATTCTCTAGAAAATAGTGTTGACACTTTTTTCCATGCAAGCCATAAGTCGCAAGATATTGGTACTTAAATAGCGTCAAATGTCGAAGAAATAGATTTTTGCATATATCTTTTAATACTATTTGTTAAATTTATACATAATGTAACCCTATATAAGCTTGCATTAACATTTTGTTTCTAGCAGCCATAATTTTTACTATATCGTTATTTCAAGAAATCACAAAAACTCAACAATACCGGTTTTTAGCCATTTACTCTTAAATGACGGAAAATATTTTGAACCTTTTTGTTAGATTTTAATATTCTCTAGAAGAAATATTATGACACGTTTACATGTCAGTTGCAAGATATTGCGACTTCAAAAATGGTCAAAATTTCGAAAACATAGGTTTTTTTAATACACAAAATTAAAAAAAAAGATTGTTTTACCTGGAAAGTTTTGAAGCAGTTTTGAAAACTTTTCATTTTTATAGATTTTGGGATGCTCTTTCCGAATTTTCATTATGCCACCTCGCACTTTTGCCGCTAACGCCACCATTTTGATAAAAATGGCGACCAAAAACAGTTTGGCGAGAAACTTTCAAAATGGCGGCCTCAGCGGCAAAGGTGCGAGGTGGCAATATGAATGAGGTGGCGGAAAGAGGATCCTAAAATCTATAAAAATGAAGTTTTCGAAACTGCTTCAAGACTTTCCAGTCAAAACAATATTTTTTTTTTAATTTTTTGTATTCAAAAAACCTCGGATGTTTTCGAAATTTGGCCATTTTTGAAGTCGCAATATCTTGCAACTGATGTGTTATATGTAAAAAAGTGTCATAATATTTCTTTTAGAGAATATTAAAATCTAACAAATAGGTTCAAAATATTTTCCGTCAAATTTGTCATTTAAGAGTAAATGGCTAAAAAACTGTATTTTTGAGTTTTTGTGATTTCTTGAAATAATGATATAGTAAAAGTTATGGCTACTAGAAAAAAAAATGTTAAGGCAAGCTTATATAGGGTAACATTATGTATACATTTTGCATAGATAACTTTTCGATAAAACGTGCCGTTTAAAAGATATATGCAAAAATCTATTTCTTCGACATTTGACGCTATTTAAGTACCAATATCTTGCGACTTATGGCTTGCATGGTAAAAAGTGTCAACACTATTTTCAAGAGAATATTATGGTCTACAAATTGAGTCTAAGTTTTTTTTCGACAACTTCGTCATTTAAGAGTAAAAAGCGAAAAACTGGAAATTTAGGGTTTTTGTCAAACTTGTAAAATAATTATATCTATAAAACGGTTGTTTTTAAGAAAAAAATAATAGTTTTTTCCTGTAGGGGGGGGGGGTTACATAATGTACAAACCTTGAATTCAGATGTTTTCAAAAATATGAACCGTTTAGGAGTTATACGTAAAATTTTCGACATTTTACGTGTTTTGAAATGTCAATATCTTCTTAACGGTGAGTCGTAGGAAAAAAATTGTTAAAAAAAACTTTTTTTCTTCGGGATCACAAAATCTACAAGTTTTGCATTAAATACTTTTCGATAGCATTTACCGTTTCGGAGTTATATGTGAAAACCTGATATTTTCGACATTTAACCTCGAATGGCGGCAAGGTGCAAAGTAGCAAAATGAAAATTCGGAAAGAGCACCCCAAAATCTATAAAAATGAAAATTTTTCAAAACTACTCCAAAACTTTCCAGGCAAAACTACCAAATGACTGGTCTATTGTTATTATTCAAATTTTCATGAATTTCCTTTTTTTAATTAAATTTTTTAAATAATTTTAAATGTAATGTTTTGTTAAAAAAAAAAGTTAAGTATTTTTAAGTTAACTAAGGCTTGAATAAAAAAGGAAAATATAATACTTGTTTTTGTGAAAACATGATACCAAAGTCAAAAAAAAAACAACCTTAAAATGCCAACAAAATGGGGTTAATAATAAATTCCGGGAATACCGTTTTCTGCATAGAAAAAAGTTGTAGAGCAGGTAAAAACTGCAAACTGCTCGTTTATAAATACAACCAAAAATGAAGAATCGGTTGCAATTTGCAAAAGTTAAAGCTAGTTGAAAGAAAAGAGCCCCACAATCATAAAAACCGTTATACGTCGAAAAGGAAAGGAAAACGAGAAAATTACCGCTTACCACTTTTTTAAACTAAGAATGGCCTCAGGAGCCCATGCTTTTCGTATGAGCCAGTGGATGTGGGAAACCCTGAATTTATCTATACAAATTTTATTCAGGGAGCCAGCGGTTCCTTGAAGTTAGTGATTCCAGAAAAGCTGATATTCTTCCATATTCTTCCTTTTGTATCACTGATATGTTTTTGTGGACTAGCGGTGGGAGTGACAGCCGAAACACATACATACAAAAATGAAAAAAAAAATGATAAAGTTCACTTTTAGCTGACAAGTTGTCAGCTTTGAGTTAAATGCAGTAAATGGCGCGTAAATCCAGTGCACCATCTGTTTTTTTTTACAAAAAACTGATCAGGAACGCTGAAATTTTGTAGTATAGTTATTATAACCAACATGAACAGTTAAAAGAAAATTGTGTAAAGCTGCAGTTTTAGCTGTCGAAAAGTCAAGGGTTTAATTTTTTTTTTTTTTTTCAGATACAATCTAACGACTGGACTTTATCCATTCGAAGGAGATAACATTTATAGGCTATTAGAAAATATTGGACGTGGACAATGGGCAGCACCACATTGGCTCTATCAATTGGATGATAAATTAGCTCGGCTAGTCTTAGGGATGTTGCAATCGGATCCAGAAAAACGATTTACTATTCAACAAATTCGATATGAACCGCAAGTTTTTATTAAATTTTAAAGAAAACAATTTAAATAATAACAATTAATTTTTGTATTATAGTTGGTTTATTTCTGCTCCAGAAGAAAAAGGACCACCAATTCCCATTCCACCATTAAAAAATGACAAGTATCGTCGATCCACAGTACTGCCTTACCTAGATGCTTTCCATTATGAAACTGAATACGATCAGGAGGATAATTATTTCACCGAACACGACCTAAATCGTAAGACACAACAAATTTTGTTTACAAAAAAAAATTATTTCACATGCTTTGATTGTTTTACAGAGGAACTTGCCCGACAAGCTGCAGCTGCAGCAGCTGAAATAAAAGCCAAAAAGAATACTGCTTCTGCATCCAATCCAACTATTTCATCAGCAGGCACTTCGGCTGCAGCTGCTGCCTCCTCCCATAGTCTAAAAGATAATAAAAAGCATCATTCTTCGTCGGCGTCATCACTCAAACGACGAGCGAAGAAACTCACATCGTGCATATCGGTTCGAAAATTAACCAATTGCCGACCATCTTGAGACGGCGAATTAAATGCGTTTTCTTTCTTTTTTTATAGTTCTATATTTATCGGTTGATTTTTGTTATTTAATTTTTGTTTGTTTTGTTTAATTTGTTTTCTTTGTCTTGTTTGTCTATCATCATTTCGAAATCCCGAAGGGTGAACTTTTTTGTTTTACAAAATTTAGTTGAATTTAATTTACTTTTTGTTTTTCTCACAGTCACAAACTGAAGAACTTTCCTACCGACAATACAACATACACACCACAGCATCTCGTCATAAATTTACATGTCCTTAGAAAATTTTGTTGTTTTTCTTTTGTTGTTTTTGTCTTTTCCGTCAGATTTATCTTGACTGAAACTAACTATGTACCATCTAATCGATTAACATAAAAAACAGGCCAAAATATTGTTTTTGTAACAAATCATTTTCTATGTTTATGAAATTATTTCTTTTTCTTCTTTTTTTTCGCTTTAAAATATAAATACAAACATTTTCTAGCATCTTTCAGCATAAAATTTCATTTTTCTACTCTTGATGTAAAGTTTATTAAAACAAATAATAATAATAATAATAGAGAGTTGTTAAAAACCTTAAACAATGCTTTTTGTGTATAATATAAAATTTAAAGATCACTGCTGGCCAGATTGATCTGATACCAAGGATAACTACACAAAGCTAAACAAAAAATTTACATCAAAACTAAAGTGGAATAAATTGTTAAAAATAAAATGAAAAATAAAAAACTTGTTTCGATGTATGTTTGTCAGGTGTAAATACAGCTTTGTATTTTGAAAAGTAGTCCATATTGAGCTTATTATACGACGATGAAGAAGTTTAGAAATAAATGAATACTTTTTAAGTGAAGTGATTGAACAGTATAGTAATAAATTACTTTTCGGAACTGTATGAGTTCTTTTAAATATTATAACAGAAATAGATTTAACTTATAACTAGAAACCAGTCAATTATTTTCATATTATTAATAGCTTCGTTCGTTGAATTTTACCCAGGTTTTCTTGATAACCTCAACAGTTAGCGAAAAAGTTGGGTTTTTAGGTTTTCAAAAAACTCCAAAGGACTCTTGCCGCGCTCTGAAGTACATGTTAGTTAAATATTGCTGAACTTTTGAGTACGGAACGGCTTTGAACTGAAAATCACACAAATACACAGGAAATCAAAGTAAAGGAGCGCATCTAATTTAAATGTTCATAAACTTTTTTAAAAATGTTAGCCTTAAAAAATGTTTGTGGTACCATTTGCTCAAAAAGTATCCAACCGATTTCGATAAATTTAAAATGGTTGAAAAGCCATAGGTGCGGAGATGTGCAGAATATACCTGATACACGCATTTACACACTGTTGGTCATTTTTGTTTTTGCACTTCCGAACGCTGCCTATTAGAGAGAAAAAATTAAAACTAAAAAAATGTTTTGTTGTTTAATTTTCAAACAAATTGTTTGACTCTAAGGCTGCGCGTACAGTAGTTCGACAAAGCGATGCGAGGCGAGAAGGTATTCGAGATTCGAGTAAAAGTGGTCAAAAGAGTTTGTGAACGTGATGCTTGCGATAAGTAGGTATGTGATAAAATCGCAACATTCGCAGCAAATATCGCTTCACTGTGCCCACGTTTATAAGAATAAATGTAAATATTTTTTTCGCACGGAAACATTTCTCGCATCGCATCGCTTTGTCGCACTACTATACGCGCAGCCTAAGGTCTGTGAATGTAAGTTTTTGGCAGTGGAATTTCGGCCAGTGGGCGATACTAGCTTATTGATTTGTTTGATTTGTAAAATTTTAGCATGTGCCATGCTCACAGTAGGGGGTAATTAAAAAAAAATGTCTACTTCCGTGAGAGACTCGGCCCGGGATAGTAAAAAAGCGTTAATTTGAAAATTATTACAATTTATATGATAATTGACTTCTTTGAACGGAGGTTAGGTCTTAACGCCCAAATTGAAAAATGTCATAAACCCAAAAACTGACGTAGCCCAACAAATGAAACTGACACAAAGCCCAAAAGGAATCTCATTGGGCCATCACACACAGACTCAATTTTGAACTAGATTAAGCTGGGGAAATGAAAGTTTGTAGGCAAGGGAGGTAAAATGTGAGGAAAGAAACGACTGAAATGTTCATCCTTGTTTCGAGCGGACTAACAAAGTATAATAACTAAGACATACTCAGTCGTTTGTTTCTAGGCAAAATAAACAAATCAGTTGTCATGCAAAACCAAGAGACATAAGGTCCGATCCTTTACTTTGTGCACAGAAAATCACAAACTGTCAGATTTTGGAGAGCAACGTTGAAATATTCTCAAAAATATCAGAACTGTGCAAAAGTACGGGAACGCAAATTTAATCAAATTCCGTATTACCTAATATGCCAGACAAGTACGGCACGATGTTTGGCTTTCATTTTTTTGCTCTCAAATTGACATTTTGCTGTGCTGTGATTTTCAGTCCGAAGAAATTTCTCGGACTGAAAATCACAGGTAGGGGAAATTATTTACTCTCTCGTGAGCGTTGTTTTTTGTAAAAAACTGTCAAATTATTGAGTATGGGAACGGCTTTGGACTGAAAATCACACAAATGCACAGAAAATCATAGAAATTTAAAGTAAAGGAACGGACCTATATATTATTTTTGTTCAGTTCTGTGCATGGTGTCAAAATCAATAGTAAAAAAATTGAATTCAAACAATCACAACAAAGGAGAATGCCCAAAAATGTATGGGTGAAAAACCCAGAGTCGATTAAGAAAAGGCATATATGGTTTGAAAGGGCATTAGTTGTAGATAATAAATATGGAATTATTTTCTTAAAAAGTTATCCCCGGAACTGGCTATGACCATTTCTATTTTTTTTTTTTAACAAAGTGTTTTTCCATGTAAAAAAAGTAAACAGTAACATATTTTCATATTATGGTTGATCCATGCTATTAAAAAGGTCAGCTACAAGTCACTAAAATCTGCAGCCATAAGATGATTGTCCAAAATGGCGGTTGTCACATATATTGGTACACAAAAGTTTAATTATAAAAATAATGAATGAAAAATCTTAAATGATAAGAATTCTAATCAGTTTTCATTATAAAAAGTGAGAAGGTAGAGTCGCTATATGAGTTTGCATTTACCACTGTATATAAATGCATCTGTCTTTATTTCGCACCGCATACCGGTTTTTAATCACAAGAAACTCGTTACTCGCAAAAGTGCTACTTTGTGCAACCGTTTGCCGCTATGGAGTCTGTCATAATAATCAAAAGTAAAGACCCTTATTTCTTTACTGCACATGTTGCTGTAAGATTCCGAAATGAAAACGGAAAAACTAAGAACTTTCAACGACAATGGTAAAAGTCCGAAATGGTTTGTTTTCATAATTTTCTTTTTTCACTGATTTCTTGGACAAGAGTACTTTCCATATATTGTAACCCCGAAAATTCCAAAACAATATATAACGTCCGCCACGCTTGTAACAATTTTTTTTTTTGAAAACTTGTGTTGTGAAACTTTGCCTTTTTGAATTTTTTTTTTTGTTTTTTTCAAAACTTTGTTTTCGAAGCTTCGTGTTTCGGAACTTTGTTTTTCGAAACTTTTTTAAACTTCCATGTGTCCAATAGATATGGAGGTTAGTTATTTTATTCGACAACGTTTTTTCTGTTTTGGCGTTAGCAATTTTGTAGACATGCAAAAACACCTTACTATTAAAAATAAATAAATTGTCATAGCTTGTCCCGGGGATAACTTTTTAAGAAAATAATTTCATATTTGCTATCTACAAACAAAGCCCTTTCAATCCATATATGATTTTTTTTAATCGACGCTGGGTTTTTTTTGGGCATTCTCCTTTGTTTTTGTTTACTGTGTCCTTACACAAAGGACAGCCATCTTGAAATTTGGAAAGCTGCGCCTGATAATACCTTAGCAGGTTCACGTACACATAATTTTCAGGCAGCTTTGCTCACCCCGTGTGAGATTGATGGAAAAGTTAGTCTGGCTTTAGTTCAGCTCAAAACTGAGCCAGTGTGTGATGGCCCATTACGCCCAAAATAATTTTCAAACGTCAAAACGCCCAAATCGAACATATGATCCAAAAATACCCTGATTTTGAGTTTGGACATTATAACATATGTACAATGACGATTTTTAATTCTTAAATCTTTTCTACCCTCGACCGACAAAATAAGACCCAACTAAACGAATGTCATAAAGCCCAAGTCTCAAGCCCAAATAGAAAGCCATATCGCTCAAATATAAAAATGTAACAAATGTATAATATACATATGCCTGTCGCACTACTATACGCGCAGCCTAAGGTCTGTGAATGTAAGTTTTTGGCAGTGGAATTTCGGCCAGTGGGCGATACTAGCTTATTGATTTGTTTGATTTGTAAAATTTTAGCATGTGCCATGCTCACAGTAGGGGGTAATTAAAAAAAAATGTCTACTTCCGTGAGAGACTCGGCCCGGGATAGTAAAAAAGCGTTAATTTGAAAATTATTACAATTTATATGATAATTGACTTCTTTGAACGGAGGTTAGGTCTTAACGCCCAAATTGAAAAATGTCATAAACCCAAAAACTGACGTAGCCCAACAAATGAAACTGACACAAAGCCCAAAAGGAATCTCATTGGGCCATCACACACAGACTCAATTTTGAACTAGATTAAGCTGGGGAAATGAAAGTTTGTAGGCAAGGGAGGTAAAATGTGAGGAAAGAAACGACTGAAATGTTCATCCTTGTTTCGAGCGGACTAATAAAGTATAATAACTAAGACATACTCAGTCGTTTGTTTCTAGGCAAAATAAACAAATCAGTTGTCATGCAAAACCAAGAGACATAAGGTCCGATCCTTTACTTTGTGCACAGAAAATCACAAACTGTCAGATTTTGGAGAGCAACGTTGAAATATTCTCAAAAATATCAGAACTGTGCAAAAGTACGGGAACGCAAATTTAATCAAATTCCGTATTACCTAATATGCCAGACAAGTACGGCACGATGTTTGGCTTTCATTTTTTTGCTCTCAAATTGACATTTTGCTGTGCTGTGATTTTCAGTCCGAAGAAATTTCTCGGACTGAAAATCACAGGTAGGGGAAATTATTTACTCTCTCGTGAGCGTTGTTTTTTGTAAAAAACTGTCAAATTATTGAGTATGGGAACGGCTTTGGACTGAAAATCACACAAATGCACAGAAAATCATAGAAATTTAAAGTAAAGGAACGGACCTATATATTATTTTTGTTCAGTTCTGTGCATGGTGTCAAAATCAATAGTAAAAAAATTGAATTCAAACAATCACAACAAAGGAGAATGCCCAAAAATGTATGGGTGAAAAACCCAGAGTCGATTAAGAAAAGGCATATATGGTTTGAAAGGGCATTAGTTGTAGATAATAAATATGGAATTATTTTCTTAAAAAGTTATCCCCGGAACTGGCTATGACCATTTCTATTTTTTTTTTTTAACAAAGTGTTTTTCCATGTAAAAAAAGTAAACAGTAACATATTTTCATATTATGGTTGATCCATGCTATTAAAAAGGTCAGCTACAAGTCACTAAAATCTGCAGCCATAAGATGATTGTCCAAAATGGCGGTTGTCACATATATTGGTACACAAAAGTTTAATTATAAAAATAATGAATGAAAAATCTTAAATGATAAGAATTCTAATCAGTTTTCATTATAAAAAGTGAGAAGGTAGAGTCGCTATATGAGTTTGCATTTACCACTGTATATAAATGCATCTGTCTTTATTTCGCACCGCATACCGGTTTTTAATCACAAGAAACTCGTTACTCGCAAAAGTGCTACTTTGTGCAACCGTTTGCCGCTATGGAGTCTGTCATAATAATCAAAAGTAAAGACCCTTATTTCTTTACTGCACATGTTGCTGTAAGATTCCGAAATGAAAACGGAAAAACTAAGAACTTTCAACGACAATGGTAAAAGTCCGAAATGGTTTGTTTTCATAATTTTCTTTTTTCACTGATTTCTTGGACAAGAGTACTTTCCATATATTGTAACCCCGAAAATTCCAAAACAATATATAACGTCCGCCACGCTTGTAACAATTTTTTTTTTTGAAAACTTGTGTTGTGAAACTTTGCCTTTTTGAATTTTTTTTTTTGTTTTTTTCAAAACTTTGTTTTCGAAGCTTCGTGTTTCGGAACTTTGTTTTTCGAAACTTTTTTAAACTTCCATGTGTCCAATAGATATGGAGGTTAGTTATTTTATTCGACAACGTTTTTTCTGTTTTGGCGTTAGCAATTTTGTAGACATGCAAAAACACCTTACTATTAAAAATAAATAAATTGTCATAGCTTGTCCCGGGGATAACTTTTTAAGAAAATAATTTCATATTTGCTATCTACAAACAAAACCCTTTCAATCCATATATGATTTTTTTTAATCGACGCTGGGTTTTTTTTGGGCATTCTCCTTTGTTTTTGTTTACTGTGTCCTTACACAAAGGACAGCCATCTTGAAATTTGGAAAGCTGCGCCTGATAATACCTTAGCAGGTTCACGTACACATAATTTTCAGGCAGCTTTGCTCACCCCGTGTGAGATTGATGGAAAAGTTAGTCTGGCTTTAGTTCAGCTCAAAACTGAGCCAGTGTGTGATGGCCCATTACGCCCAAAATAATTTTCAAACGTCAAAACGCCCAAATCGAACATATGATCCAAAAATACCCTGATTTTGAGTTTGGACATTATAACATATGTACAATGACGATTTTTAATTCTTAAATCTTTTCTACCCTCGACCGACAAAATAAGACCCAACTAAACGAATGTCATAAAGCCCAAGTCTCAAGCCCAAATAGAAAGCCATATCGCTCAAATATAAAAATGTAACAAATGTATAATATACATATGCCTGTCGCACTACTATACGCGCAGCCTAAGGTCTGTGAATGTAAGTTTTTGGCAGTGGAATTTCGGCCAGTGGGCGATACTAGCTTATTGATTTGTTTGATTTGTAAAATTTTAGCATGTGCCATGCTCACAGTAGGGGGTAATTAAAAAAAAATGTCTACTTCCGTGAGAGACTCGGCCCGGGATAGTAAAAAAGCGTTAATTTGAAAATTATTACAATTTATATGATAATTGACTTCTTTGAACGGAGGTTAGGTCTTAACGCCCAAATTGAAAAATGTCATAAGCCCAAAAACTGACGTAGCCCAACAAATGAAACTGACACAAAGCCCAAAAGGAATCTCATTGGGCCATCACACACAGACTCAATTTTGAACTAGATTAAGCTGGGGAAATGAAAGTTTGTAGGCAAGGGAGGTAAAATGTGAGGAAAGAAACGACTGAAATGTTCATCCTTGTTTCGAGCGGACTAACAAAGTATAATAACTAAGACATACTCAGTCGTTTGTTTCTAGGCAAAATAAACAAATCAGTTGTCATGCAAAACCAAGAGACATAAGGTCCGATCCTTTACTTTGTGCACAGAAAATCACAAACTGTCAGATTTTGGAGAGCAACGTTGAAATATTCTCAAAAATATCAGAACTGTGCAAAAGTACGGGAACGCAAATTTATGTCGAATTCCTTACAACCATTTGAAGTCGATTTCATTAAAATTTTTTTCTTTTTGTAAGGAATTCATAAAAAAGTCGATTTTTTTTTGTGATTGTGTGAGTGCAATTTGACAGGAATTTTGTTGTCGCACAAAAACTAAGAAGTAGTGCGCGCAAAGCAAATATTAAAGTGTATTTTATTTTCGCGTTGTTTTGATAATTTAAAAACAAATATATTTCGTCTGATAATTGAAAAACATCAAAAACAATTGTGCGCGTAATCAAGTAAAAAAATTACAGTCCAAAATTAATCCACACACAGCAGCGACGACCTATTCTGAATATTTCACTAGAGGACGAAGAAAAATAATTTTGCAACGTGATTTCCTCGCGAATTGTATGTTATTTTAATGGGATTTTTTGTTTCTTGAAGATACGCACAATTATCTTTACTTTTTTTCATCAATCACTGAAATATTAAACAATTAAGAACACTTAAACATTTGTTTTCTTTTTTAACTTCGTCACAAAATTGTAATGAGAACATTTAATTCCATCTTGATGCATGAGAAATGTCAAATCTTGATAGTGTGTGTGCGATTTGATGTGAAATCTAGCTAAAAACGCAAGATTTGTTTGACAGCATAAAAGTCGATTTTGTTTAGAAAAAATTCGATTTGTTCAGAAAAATTCGAATTTTTTTGACTGTAAGGAATTCGACATTAATCAAATTCCGTATTACCTAATATGCCAGACAAGTACGGCACGATGTTTGGCTTTCATTTTTTTGCTCTCAAATTGACATTTTGCTGTGCTGTGATTTTCAGTCCGAAGAAATTTCTCGGACTGAAAATCACAGGTAGGGGAAATTATTTACTCTCTCGTGAGCGTTGTTTTTTGTAAAAAACTGTCAAATTATTGAGTATGGGAACGGCTTTGGACTGAAAATCACACAAATGCACAGAAAATCATAGAAATTTAAAGTAAAGGAACGGACCTATATATTATTTTTGTTCAGTTCTGTGCATGGTGTCAAAATCAATAGTAAAAAAATTGAATTCAAACAATCACAACAAAGGAGAATGCCCAAAAATGTATGGGTGAAAAACCCAGAGTCGATTAAGAAAAGGCATATATGGTTTGAAAGGGCATTAGTTGTAGATAATAAATATGGAATTATTTTCTTAAAAAGTTATCCCCGGAACTGGCTATGACCATTTCTATTTTTTTTTTTTAACAAAGTGTTTTTCCATGTAAAAAAAGTAAACAGTAACATATTTTCATATTATGGTTGATCCATGCTATTAAAAAGGTCAGCTACAAGTCACTAAAATCTGCAGCCATAAGATGATTGTCCAAAATGGCGGTTGTCACATATATTGGTACACAAAAGTTTAATTATAAAAATAATGAATGAAAAATCTTAAATGATAAGAATTCTAATCAGTTTTCATTATAAAAAGTGAGAAGGTAGAGTCGCTATATGAGTTTGCATTTACCACTGTATATAAATGCATCTGTCTTTATTTCGCACCGCATACCGGTTTTTAATCACAAGAAACTCGTTACTCGCAAAAGTGCTACTTTGTGCAACCGTTTGCCGCTATGGAGTCTGTCATAATAATCAAAAGTAAAGACCCTTATTTCTTTACTGCACATGTTGCTGTAAGATTCCGAAATGAAAACGGAAAAACTAAGAACTTTCAACGACAATGGTAAAAGTCCGAAATGGTTTGTTTTCATAATTTTCTTTTTTCACTGATTTCTTGGACAAGAGTACTTTCCATATATTGTAACCCCGAAAATTCCAAAACAATATATAACGTCCGCCACGCTTGTAACAATTTTTTTTTTTGAAAACTTGTGTTGTGAAACTTTGCCTTTTTGAATTTTTTTTTTTGTTTTTTTCAAAACTTTGTTTTCGAAGCTTCGTGTTTCGGAACTTTGTTTTTCGAAACTTTTTTAAACTTCCATGTGTCCAATAGATATGGAGGTTAGTTATTTTATTCGACAACGTTTTTTCTGTTTTGGCGTTAGCAATTTTGTAGACATGCAAAAACACCTTACTATTAAAAATAAATAAATTGTCATAGCTTGTCCCGGGGATAACTTTTTAAGAAAATAATTTCATATTTGCTATCTACAAACAAAGCCCTTTCAATCCATATATGATTTTTTTTAATCGACGCTGGGTTTTTTTTGGGCATTCTCCTTTGTTTTTGTTTACTGTGTCCTTACACAAAGGACAGCCATCTTGAAATTTGGAAAGCTGCGCCTGATAATACCTTAGCAGGTTCACGTACACATAATTTTCAGGCAGCTTTGCTCACCCCGTGTGAGATTGATGGAAAAGTTAGTCTGGCTTTAGTTCAGCTCAAAACTGAGCCAGTGTGTGATGGCCCATTACGCCCAAAATAATTTTCAAACGTCAAAACGCCCAAATCGAACATATGATCCAAAAATACCCTGATTTTGAGTTTGGACATTATAACATATGTACAATGACGATTTTTAATTCTTAAATCTTTTCTACCCTCGACCGACAAAATAAGACCCAACTAAACGAATGTCATAAAGCCCAAGTCTCAAGCCCAAATAGAAAGCCATATCGCTCAAATATAAAAATGTAACAAATGTATAATATACATATGCCTACAAGGGTTTTATTGCTTCAAAATTTTGCGTTTATGACATTTATTTTGGGTGTTGTATCACTTTGTAATTGTTAGGTTTTTCTTGAATTATAATTTGTAATTTACACAAAAAAGTGTGTAATTTAACAATTAAGCTTCTCCTGCTTTTTGTACTAGCGATATAATTTTAATTTATTTAAAAGTTTATTTAACCATTTCTGTTCCAGTGATGTAGCCCCCATTAAACAAATTCAAACGAATAACCGATTAACTTGGGATTGTTTATTAAAATGTTCTACGTAATAAACAATTTACAAATAAAAACTACATTATGTATATATTATCTAATCTTATTTCTCAACCACTTCCATTGCTATATTATCCATCTCACCCATTTGAAACATCTGATGATAGTGATTACCTAATTGTGGTAATTTCTTTTGCATAATATTACGCAAGATATCAACATATTGTGGTGGAATTTTAGAAGTATTCGGATTGCGCCAATGCAGTGCATTATTGTCGCAGGTAAAAAGTGCAGGCGATGGTACATTGTCTTTCAAATAACTCCATATGCATTCCTTTAAAACTAAGGCGATCTAATAAAATAAAATTAATTTAAATAAATAAAAATTCCTATGTTCAATTTAAAGACATTACCTCTGGTGGATCAAAATATTCAACAATCATGTGTAAACTTGCTAAAGGCTGTGGCAGCAACTCACTCATCGCCAGAACCTGAAGCAGCTTTATTGTGCACTGCATAAGTTCCTCATTTTTGTCAATTTTTTGGAATTTATTCACTTAAAAATTAAAAAAAAAAATTAAAATAAACAAATGGACAATTGATAGACTTGAAACAATATTTTCTTACCATTTTTCGCTCTCCATTGATGTAGACATGTTGCACATAGAGCACGAAGCAGAACAGAGGAGAAACAAAGAGCTGGTCGATGTGTTGCTATAAGACCAAGTAAAGCCCATAAAATTGGCGATGATATAAATGTACGTCTTATACGCAGGTCACGTTCCATTGTAACTTTCGTGAACTCTTCATCGGGAAAAGGCAGACCATTGTACATAACGTCAGTTGAAACCATTTCGACCAGGAGCAATGAAACCATTGAATAGCCCTCAACGTGATTCGGTTTTTCCTTAAATAATTTAATTCTGTTAAAAGATTTGTTTTGTTTAACTAAGCTTAACCAACCCAATCACAACAACAACAGTCGATTGCCTTGAGCAACAGTCGCTGCATTTCTGCATCTGGTTGTAAGGTTTTCACCCGAGTGTTTTCCGACCTTAAGCCTTTTCCTATCACCCCTGCGTGGAGAACTGTTCGATTTGCGTTGGGACCAACACTTTGTTTTTGATTTGCAAAAAAGAGCATTTCACTGTCTGGTATTGTGCTTTCATCATCTTCTGGTTCTTCATAAGCCCCAAAGAGATATCCATAGAAAAATAATGCTCCCTCAACCAATTCCCTTAAACAAACCGATCTTGCCGATTTTCTTGCACTGCATTGTCGTTGGAAAAGTTCGAATGCTCGATTAACTGCAGTCGACCGAATAGTTGGACCTTGAATAACAAAATATTTGTAAAAAAATCTTACAAATTAATACAAAAAAATACAAACTTCTTTCTGTGAGACTCCAAAAGAAGTACTTAACTGTCAGCCTAGACAATTTAAGCACATCGGCCGTAGCCATAACATTCACTCTAGAACCAGAATCGATAGTGTTAAGCAAATCTGCTATTATATGTACTAATGTAGCATAATCGCTCTGCTTGGGAATTACAACATCATCGGTATCCATTTGTTCAGGTTCAGATTTATTGCTTTTGGTTCGTTTTGTATTTAAAGATTCATTTGATTGAATTGTATTGCTGTTGCTGGTGTTACTTAACAGTGTTGAATCTTCCATTTGCATAATCAATTTTGTTAAAGCACAATTAAAAACTTCTAAAATTTTGACTAGGCATTCGTTTAGAGTGTTAACTATGCTTTGTTGTTTTAAGTATGAAACAATGCCTTTCTTCTCTAATCTGTGAATAATAAATAGAAAAATGCTAGTTTATAAAAAGAATCGGCACTACCGACAGTTATTCCTTTATTTGAATTGTATTGAATTATTATGCATGGTATGGATGTATGTCAGACCTTAGGTACGGCACTAGATACAATTGAGAATAAAGTATTAAATATCTCACGGGTTGCATCCAGTTGAAACTGGGGAATACAGAGAAGAATGCTGCCTAGTTATGTTTAAAAACTCAAAGAACTACGTGAGGCATTCTTAAGTAAATTTTTCGCAGAAATAACGCGTTCCCAATTCGGTGAATGTGGAGTAGCGTCAAATATGCTGATTGAGAACAATAGAGTGCTGCAACTGGAACTGAAGCTATCACAAATGTTCGTACGTTTCAAATGATTTTATGAAAAATATTTTTATGTAAATCTTTAACACCGCAGCGAATTAACGATAAAGAAGAGTTCTATCCAAATCTGGAGCAATTACATCTGTTGGACTTTTAGTTTAGTTTAGTTTATTAAGCAGAACTATACTATTTAAATTCAAGTTTAACAATTTTTAAACTTAAGCATAAAGAAATAATAATTCATAAAGAAAAAATAGTTATTTTAGGTCCCGTGTTTAGAAAAACTGCACCGTGGAATAAGAATGTTCCGGACTCAAAAAGAGCAGTAAGCAATTGCCTTTAATTTGAGCCCAGAAAATTCTTATTCCATGGTAGTTTTCCTAAACACGGGACCTAAAATAACTATTTTTTCTTTATGAATACGGGTGAAGATTTATAATATAATGTTTGCATTCTTAAGGATAGGTACATTTTATAAATTCATTTACATATCTTTTAAATTTGTTTCGTTTTTAGCTTCGTAAGGAAGTGAGTTGAATAGTTTACAGCCTTTATATAATATACTATTTTGGGTAACATTTTGAATGTAGTTGGGAAGTCTGAAATCATCTCTACTTCTTAGGTCATGAGGCTGTGATTCACCCACATATCTCAAATATTTACTCAAATATTTAGGTAATAAATTATATTTAATTTTGAATAAAAAACATAATATATTAACAAAGATTCTTTGCTTTACATTCATCCATTGTAGCATATTAAGCATATTGGGGTTAGACGGTTACACTTGAGTATTATACGCATTGATTTATTTTGTAGACGCTGTAATTTTAACAATTCAGTATTGGAACAGAGGTACAGAATTGATGAACAATTGATGATTGGAGCTCTATCATTACATTATAAATATTGATTGCACACATTACAGATAGTTTATTTCTTATTCTGTTAAAGAATCCATTTTTTTTTTTTGAATTTTTTTTGTTTAAATAGTCGACATGCAAGTCAAACTTTAACTTATTGTCTATAACTATGCCTAGATATTTAATTACTTCCACTTGTTCTATCCCTTGGTTCTCCATTTCCAGGTACAAGTTTAAGTTATGTTTGAGGGACATGCACTACGATTTGGCAACGTTAAGTTCTAGTTTGTTTGATCGAAGCCATTCGATCTGACTCTTATTAGGTCTTCTTGAAGGTATTTCGTGCAATTTTCTGCATTCTTTCCCGATATAAAAATTAGTGCATCATCAGCGAAAAGGACAATTTGTGAATGCATGAGAACGTTTTTAATGTCATTAATGTAAATAATAAATAACATCGCGCCCAGGATAGATCCTGGAGGAACTCCGTGTATTGTTTCAACGCTGTTTGACAATGTTCCATTCACTGATGTTTTTTGAGTTCATTTTGATAGATATGACGCAAACCATTTCTGCTCCTCTCCTCTTACACCATAACCGCTTAGTTTTGCCAGTAATATTCCTCAATCTATTGTCTCAAAAGCTCGTTCGAGATCAAGAAAAACAGCAAAGACGAATTTTTTTGCAGCTACCTCTTCTTTCCAGCTTATAAGTACATTGTTTAGGGCGGATTCGTATGAATGTTCCTTTCGAAAACCTGACTGGTTTTCGAGCATTAAGTTGATTTCTTCGAGGTATTCTTCAAGTTGGGTATGTACTATTTTTTCGATGACCTTTTCGTAGACTGGGAGTGCGTTGACTGGACGAAAATGTTCACATTTGTCAGTTCCTTTAAATTTTTCAATAGGGGTGACAAGTGATTCCTTCCAAGTGTCAGGGAAGTGTCCCACTAACAACGAGTAGTTTACAATTTTCGACAGCATTGGACCAATTATGTCGATAAGCATTTTTGAGCTTAAGAAATTGAAGTCTCTTTTGTTATTCAAAAGGCTTATTACTTATTTTATTTCTGTTACCGAGACAATCCTAAATTTAAATAACGCGGTCGTAAAGTTATTTGTTTGATGGAAGTGAACATATGGAATGGACTCGTTGATTTCAGCGACACTGTTAACGAAGTATGTGTTAAATTTTTCAACTATCTCTGCGCTTTTTGTTATGCTCACGTTGTTAAAATATACATGGTTGATGCATTGCTTTTTTTCATTCAAGACATGCGATTTAATAACTCTCCACATAGTTTTTTGGTCGGATGCATTTGAGATTTTCTGTTATTTCTCGCTTTTACGATTTCAGACTTATAGATGTTCCTACACTCACGATATCTGTTCCATGTTTCAAACTTATTCGTTTGAATGAGTTCTTGGTATTTTGTTATTTTATCTCGTTTTAGCCGCATCAGTGTATTATTGAACAATTCGTTAGAAATATTTGAAACGTCTTTAAATACTAACATGTTGTTTATGGCACCTAGCAACTGCTCAACAAAAATTTTACTGCCGTCTCGAGGATCACAATGATTTAAAACTTTTTCTACATTTCCTAACTGATTTATAAATGAAGATCTATCATAACGAAGGACTTTGATTTTATTTTCGGTATATCTTTTCTGAAATTTGTTCCTCATATCGTACTCTATTACAATAGTTTCATGATCTCCTATTTAAGTTCTCTGTTGGTTTTGACTGTGGCGGGCGTGGATTCAATAATAACGTAATCGATTAAAGTACGTGTTGTGCTAGTGATTCTGGTTGGTTCCTGTACGATTTTTTCTATGTTTAAGTTAACAGAAAAACTGTTTTTCTTAAAATATTCTTTGTCAGGTTGAAAAGTTTATTACATGAATTTAATTGAATTAATGGTTGGTTGTGAACCAATGTTCTTATTTTGTGCTTCACTTATTTCGATTTTTTCTGAATCGAAAACAATCTTTTAAGCTTTTTATTTCCATCTATAATCAAGGCGTTCAAATCAAAATCAAATCAAAAAAGTTGTAATTGTAGATTTTTTTACAACATCTAGTAAGGTTAAATATGATTAACGTGCAGATAAATCTAAGCGGAATCAGGAAGACCGTTGATTTTGTATGCAATCCTTATATTTTTTAAGTAATATGGACTGACGAAAATCGGAAAATGAACCTTCAGCTTTAACATGAAGGCAAAACACTATCAGAGGGCACTTACGAAAACGCGACACTTTTTTAGGCACTAAGGAAATAGGGTATAACCTAGGAAAGCAAATGTTAAAAACTGCAAGCTGAATATATTTTGCCCACACAGTTTTTTCCAACCATTGGACGCTCTGGGACGGGGAATCCACCATATCAAACTTTCTGTTCAAAGTTAACTAAAATTCAGGCTGATACAATTTTTTGGTTATATACATATATGTTTCTAGTTTGACGGCCAACAAACTTTTATGGCAAATACCTTTATATTTTTTCCTAACCAAATTTCGCGAGAATGTGTAAAAACCGACATGAATTAAGTTCAAAAAGAAAATCAACCCATCCGTTTAGACTGGGAAGCCAGATTTGACACTCTTTTCGTCTTCTCTTTAAACTTAATGACAAGTTTGAACAAAATGATGAGATAGATTTTAGTAACACATAACTTGCCCTACAGTACCTACTGGACCTCAGCCAACAAGGCCTTCCAGTCAGCTCTATCCCTAGCTATCCGCTTCCAGTTAAGCACACCAAGATGGTTTGTCTCCACTGGTGCGTGCCACTCTTATGAGTTCTTCTTCTGTTGCGTAAACCATCGGAGTTGGATTATAAAGTATTGGTCTTCATACGCTTCACGTATCTCAACAGCTATATTTTCAGGTCTTTGACCAGGCTGATCCTAAAGATCGTCGTTGAAACTTGCCCTACACACTCGTTCGAAGCACGCTTGATGAAAAATTACACGAAGAATCTTCCTCTGAAAGCACCCTACTAGATTTTTACCCGAGTTTTTCAATGTCCATGGCTCTGCCTATAGAGCAGGACCGGGATGATTAAGGTCTTGTATAAAGTCTGTTTGGTTCGCTGAGACAGGGTCCACTACTGAAATCCCCTCTTAACCCAAACAAACGGCAATTTAGTTGAGGGAATAAGACGAGCTAACAAAAAAAAATCATTGTAATAGATACACCTGCATTTGCCTAAAAACTTAACTCAAGGTACACCAGAACTGCCCTATAGTGACATTTGAAATGAGAAAGAAGTATAGTTCCTATGAAAGAGGTAAATGATTAATATAGAGGATGCAAAGTAATGGGAGTGGCGAACGACGTAGAACACGACTGAAGTCTGATTCGCAATTAGAAAGGGATCTTACTTACTTTACTTTCTTTAGAAGGCGCTTACAGCCCAGGGTGGGCCTCGGCCTCAACTAACGATCTTAACTAACTTAAAAAAAACTTTAGGGAGCTATCCAAAGACAACTGGATATGGGTGTTAATTCAAACCCAGGTTTTTTGAACTATCGTAGCAAGGAAAATGAGTTCTTTGGAGACACACCAAGGAATGTGCCTCGATGATCTGCGTTACAGATCATAATTGGCGTTTAAATAAAAACGCCGCCAATTATCGCTTCTAGAGAAGTTAGTGCCGTTTTGTTGAAACGAGAACCGCAGTAAGGGTGATTCTGATTATATACGCAATAATTCGCAATTAAAAAAGAGGGACAAATTATAATTATTTCGAACTTACTTTGCCAGTGTTACTAAATTTTGAAATGTATTCAAAGCTTGTGTCTGTTGCTCCTTCTCGTGAAATTGCAATTTCAACAGAACCTCTTCCAATGCCATTTGAATACCAGGTCTGATTGCTGGGAAATTTACAACACCATTTTGACTGCCAATGATTCGAATCAGAGCGCCAATTCCCGATTTGTTCAGAGTATACGATTTCCTCAGCAACTCGGATATGGTTTGATGATAGATGTGCGATTGTTGAGTAGCTAAAAATATTTTTCAAAAAATAAAATATTTAATTTTTTATTCCGAATAAAAATAATATGTATTATGTTAATGCTTCGCGACTCACAGACAAGCAAAAGCAATCGCACGGCAGTTTGCTGTTCAATGGTATTCCAACTGAGACATCCTTTCCATAAGAGAAACTTCGAAGCATCCGTAGCCAGATCACTTAGCAGCGGGCAGCGCGAGTTCATGAGGATAACTTGTTCCAGTTCTTGCAAATTGTACTCCAAGAATTCTTGACACCAAGTGTATTTTTCTGCTAATCTTGCAGCTGTCATCAGAAGCTTTGAACCATTTGTTTTAAGATTCAGAGGAAGATTATTAAACGACGGCTGCATGTCCATGAATGTTTTGTTTGTCATCCAAACCGGTGTTTGGCGGATGATTGCATCAAGGAGGTTATCGTTATCTGAAAATAAGGAGAAAGATGTTTTGAAGACACTTCAACAAAAATGACTTGAAAAACTCACATAATTCGAGAAATACTGTGACCATATTCTGTAACAGGGACTCTGAGAAGTGTGAAATTTGGGTTATGAAGGGAATTATATGAACGTGAATCGATTTCTTGGGGACGAAGCCATCCTGCAAGAGGTCTCGAAGGGCTTGCAGTAGCTCATTCTCATGGGCGAATGCCAGATAATCTAAGATTCCAATTTCAGAATCAAAACGGCAGCATATATCCTCCGAAAAACGCTTAAGCCCACACTGAAGGATGTGTGAGATGATTTTAAGTGGAAAACAGCTGCCAAGACGGGCTACCACCCAATCGAAGGTCAACGAATACCTTAGAAAAGCAGCTAAAACGATAATTTATAATGAAGACAGATTAGTCAAATGATTAACTGAAGAATTTTTACCTAATAAAGTTTCTACACAAGATTCTGCCTCAGAATCGGTAAGCTTCCTAAAGCAGGAGCTAATCAAACTGAGGAGTCCTTTCATTGCACTGCAATTTAACCAGAAATTGCACGAAGCCCCGATGCTTTTTCTCTTGCGAGAATACTTATCCGACAATTTTCCAACCAAGTCCAAACTCCACGAAGCAATTAGCGGACTCCAGGCGGGTGGCCCTTTGTTTACCAGATTCTCTAGTGCTTCTTGGATATCAGCGAAAGATTCGTCTTCCTGTGGCATTTGTTGTTGGACTTTGCTTTCACTGCCGGCATTGGCAACATAATTGGCTACAGCTACATCGAAAACTAATGAAAAGTACTCGAAAACTATTTCTCGTGATGCTGGGAGATCCTCGAGAAGATGCAAGCTCGTGCGAACCAAGTGTGTGGCGTTGATGTTTTTCGGATTACCACGGTGCCCGGTAATGGCCGCAATGAATTGTTTCAATTCAATTAGAATGTGCTGTTTGAGCATTTTGTATTGATTTATAAATTATTCTTTGAATTAAGAAGGAATTAGCGAAAAGTAAACAACATTACACCGACTGCTTTATAAACGAAAAAAAGTGTTATCAGTGAAATGTCAAAATAAAAGTGACAGTTCTAAGCATTTTCGGTAAGACTAGCGCCACGTAGGTGTGAGTTTTTATGTTTAGAAATAACGAAGAGGTCAGAAATTTTGTTTATTTAAGCCCGCGGCCACACGAGGAGGTCATTAGATTCCCGTATCAAAATTCAACGGCATTCCAGAATGAATATTTATAATGAGGGTAATGCTCTCCCAAACCAATGCGGAACATTCGTTGCGGCTAAGAAACATTCGCATGTCAAAATATATTTATATGTTGATATTGGCACATGGAGTCACGGCACCTAGCAGCCAGTGCGTGAAACTAACAAACGAGATAGATTTCTTTTTCATTTGACGTTCAATGCATTTCCCATAAGAGAAAAACAAAAACAGCTCGTTGAAACATTATTTTAACAAATTAATTTTATATGAACGGTTGTTTCTATTATAATTGCAATAGAATAATTAAACATGCTAGTTTGCAAATCAAAAGTAAAATATATCGAAACTTATTACTAATTTGCTTTATTTTGCAGATGAAATATGTAAACAAACGTGCTTTTTTGTTGTTGTTTTCCCAAATGGATGCAAGGCGCCAGTCAGAACGATATCATGTGCGTAGTCAGGTAGAAGTTAAGGTGGCTAGAGTTTCTTATGGATTTAAATAAAACATTAATTTTCCTGCTTATTATAAGTAAAGAAAGAAGTAGAAATGTCAAAGGTCCACTTAAGTGATCGTAAGAAAAAAAAGATAATACCAGGAAATTATGTGTTGCACAAATAATTGCGGTTTGCTATTTTTCGATTAGTTTCGTTCAAATTTGCTTTCGTAAAAATAGAATTATGACAGTCAAAAGCGCTCACTTAAGTAAATGTAATAAGCCAACCAAAATTAGTTTTCCAAATTATCAAAAGGAGTCACCTATAATACACTTAAGTGATATAAATATTCATTTTATTTTTTTTGTATTAGGTACGCGCAGGTTAATATAAAGTTAATATAAATTATAGGGGCATCATTTGATTTCCCTGTGTTCGTTTGTTTTATCCTACCACGTAAATTTCTTTTTAAAAAAATAAAAATAAATCGGTTGGCACAACGGCTCATGAAGAACCAGGGCCTAGTGACTAACAACTCGCAACCATTCCTGTGTGCGCCTTTCGACAGGAATGGAAGGGACCTACAATTTTATGCCGAATCCGAACGGCTAGACGAGAAGCACTTATTCGTGACAAGTGATACTCTTGGAGGATTTGTCAATTCCTCGCAAGAGGCAGTAGCCCTGAAAAAAAACTTTTTTGTTTTTAGGTGGACGAGGCTGGGAAGCGATCCCAGACCTCCAGCGTGACAGTCAAACGCACTAACCATTACGCTTTATTATTTCTTTATTTTCTTTATTTTTTCTTTCTAAGAATAATGTAATTACTGGCAAAAAAATTGTATCCTCCATTTAAAAAAAGGTTAGCACTCTTTTAAAGTAAACTCTTCTAAAAAATAGAACTAATTAAGAGTGATCGAGCTTGACCTTCATTCATACCTTGCCTCTTTTGTAAACTAAAAATCAAATGTGTAAATAGCCAATTGAAAAATATTTTTTTTAACAATTGCTTCAGAAGAAGATTTTTATTCAAATACCTTTATTTTACGAACAAACATATTTTTTTAATAATCGTGACTACGGCCCTGCCTTTCTCTTTTTCTAATCGAGTACTTTTGTTCTTTCTGGTTGTAAAGGTGGTTTGTTTACATTTTTCATTTATAAAGCAAAGCGTTTTAGCTATCTATTTTAATATATTTTCGGGGTAATTTATAAGCTTACACATTTTTTGATTCTATTTCAATCATAATATCGATACCCGTTGATATAAAATAATTTGGTAAAACTAATTTTCATCTGGCGCTTTTTTCGTTTTCTCTTATGGGAAATACATTGAACGTCAAATCGAAAATAATTCTATCGCCTTTTGAAGCTTAAGCGCTTGAGATGCAGGTGGCGTGGAAAGCAACTTACCAGGTGTCAATATGAGAGTACCCACACCAACGCGGCGGAGAAACATATGAATTAATTTTGACTGACGAATGTTTCTTCGCCGCAACGAATGTTTCGCATTGGTTTGGGAGAGCCTGTATTCATTCATGCAACGGCGTAAGACCCAGATATGTTTGACCGCTTTCACATAAGGAAACTATGTTGGCAGAAACTAGCTAGTTTGCAGACCAGAACGATGTGAGGGGATATTTTTGCCTTCTTTCCCCTACGCCCTTCTCGCCTATAAACTAAAAATTGCTGGCAACTCAGTTTCCTTGTGTGATAGCGGTCTTTGCGTTTGAAGTAGAAGGATTTTTACCCTTCAAGCAGGCAATCCGAAACCAGTTCATAAACGGACCCAAAACCGGATCCAAAACGATTCTAAATCGGATCAAGTTAAGCGGGGTACACATTATCAGATCTGTTTGACAAACCTGTTTGACGTCAAACATCAGACAGTATCAACAAAATTTGTGAACAAAGAACGTGTTTGTCAAACAGAGAGTACACATTATCAAACGTGAACAGATTTGTCATACAGGTTTGATTATGTGTACCCCGCTTTAGTATGGACATTAGAATCACCACGGAGCCATAATGTGAATGTATTGTGAGAGAATTCCAATTCACCATACTCAGCGAAAACGGAACCTAAATGGAATCCAAAACGGTTCAAAAAAAAATAAGGAATCGAGGCATACCCAAATGTATTGCATAAGGGGGGTTCACATTCTCAAATATGTTTGACAAATATGGTTTGATGAATATTTGATGGATTGACGCAATTTGCGTTCACATTTGTCAAACATCATTTCTCTTAAGAATTTTAACCATGGCGGATGTTATGATTGCAGCTCTCATAATAAATATAATGTTAAAATATCAAGAACAAGAAAAAAAGAAAGGCAACAAAATAAGAGGAAACGAATTTGGACTAAGGAATGGCTCAGAAAGCGCTCAAAACTGTCTTATTTCATCTTTTAGTCTGTCTTTTTTTTAATTCTATTCCAAAACTTGTTCGAATCGAATAAATTTTCTTTTTAAATACAAAAGAATTAAATATGCTTTGTGTTTTGTTGGTTATATATTCTTAACTTTTAATCTGGCATGTAAACTTGCATACCTATATTTCAAAAAAATCTCCAAAAATCGCAATTTTCCCTTACAGCTATCGCATTATTTTTTTCTTTTCCTTTGATGCGCACAGGTTGAAAACTTTTTTAAAATGAAATTTCCTCCTGGTTTGACAAGAATGCGTTCATATTCTCAAATATGCTTGTCAAACCAGCAAAATATCAAATTATTTTGATATTCATCAAACGTGTTTGACAAACCGTTTGATGGAGCGTTCACATTTTCAAATTCGAGTGAATCAAACCGTGTTTGTCAAACATATTTGAGAACATGAACCCCCCTATTAAAAAGAAACTTCCCCATCTTGCCTACAAGAAAAAAAAAAAAACAAACATGTAGGAAGGAGAGAGACAATCAGACAACACGAAGGAGAGAAAGACATTTTTTGTAATGCGTTCCGCATTCCTATTTTGAAAGTGATCAAGTAAAGACGTGTCGTTTGTTAATAATAAATTACAATAAAACTATATTAATAAATAAATTTTAACTTTGGTGCAAATCTTATCATTATAAACAGAATTTTTTTCATTTCAACACTTTTTTATTTATCAATTATAAAAGGTACATTACAAATTTCCACAACTATACATAAACGTACATATAATTAACAGTAAACTTGTATTTTTAATTGGAAATTTCTTAAAGTTTTCACAAGAAAAAATAGATAAAAAAAAAGCAATCGTCTTCGCTACGCTACCTACAGGTAGGTAAGTAGAGATGGCGGTCACAAGCATCTTCGCTCGATGACCCAATTAACGCTGTAATGCACCGTTTTGATACCATAAATCGTTTGACCTGTGGATTAAAAGAACATTTTTTAAGATAGTGAGGGTATTTGGTGATAGATCTCCCAACGGATCATCGCCTACGCCCGAGCTCGGCTGCAGTATGCTACGCTAAGCAATTTGCTGATTTGCCCGGGACGCATACGATCTGATCCCTTAGGGTGATCATCTAGTCGCACAGTCGGATATGGTGATCTCTGTACACCTCCGTCTGTTTGCACAACATGACTTGTGGTTACCAGAGAAAGTACCACCCGCCTGTATGACCAGACGCTTTTATTGGATTACGACATTTGATGAAACTTATTAAGGATGTGGACATAGGAAAAACACCCGATAGGACCAAAGTTCACAACTAAAACCCATCTACACTGTGCCAACTAGGCAACTTGTTGAGTGGTATTACGCTACCTACAAGTGGTGGGTAGAAATTAAAACAAAATTACTATACTCTCTGTAATCTCTAAAATAAAGAATTTTTTTCCAAGTCATCTTAAAAACGTTTCAATTTAAATTATTTATTTATAATATCATTGTTTAAGTTTCAAAACCATTAAAATGAATCATTAAAAAATAACATCAATATCTTAACTTGATCCAGTAACTTGCACAACCCTATAGCTTGAACACACCTGGTTACATACGTGTTCAAGTTGACGAGCGTCCACTGTATATAAATAAATTATTTAGACAAAAAGGAAAATATTATTTTTCTCAAAAACGGATCCGAGGATTTTTTTTTTAAATATTCAAATATTTCTTAAAAGGGAAAGCCAAAATATGTTTTAGTAGAACCATTTTCCTTTTGTTTGAAAACGCCATATTTTGAAAATGAATTGATACTTTTTTTCTTAAACTTGCTTAAAAGTATTTTTTTATTAATTTCCAAGTTATTTTGTATTATTTTCTAGAATACTTGCAAAAAACATACTTGCAAAATAACGGTACCTTCTGCTTCCGTACAAATGTTGAAAAACATTTTATGTACTTTCTAACAAGAAAATATTTACTCTCCCGTTCTTATTTTTCTTATTTATAAACAGTACTTACCATAGAACCACTTTTCATGTTTTCGACTTTCTCATTATTAAATAAACCGATTAAAATAAATTTGTTCCATGCAGATGCTATTTCAAAGTTTAATCAATATCAAAATCAATTTAGTAGAAATTAAAAAAGAAAATTAAAGAAGGAATTTCTGTGGTAGAAAAAAGGTATAACGTCATTGTAAGTGCTGCCGTTAATTTTTTAAAAAATAAACGAAGGATTTCCAAAAAAAAAAAATTGGGCACGACTGGATCGCACAAAACTTGCGCTCGTAGCTAACAACTTTAACGTAGCTTGAAATAGACAATGTTCATATTTATTGGTTCCATAACATTATGATATCATTAAAAAAAAGTTTTAAAAACAATTTAAAATATAAATGATTATACTTTGAATTATTATAAACTATTTATTTTGATAGCTAAAACAGATAGAGCTAAAAAAAAGTATGCCATCTGATTTGCTCAATAAATATGAATTTTTGAGTTTGCATAAGAAAAAAACTCGATTGTCTTATTCTTCTTTTTATATGCGTACACAGAAAATTTGTTAATGTGTGTGAGACACTCAGTTTTCTTTTGGATTCCCAAGTGGTTCCAGAGTGAACCGAGAAATTCATATCCGTGATTTTGCTTGAAGTCTGTGAACAAGATACATATATTACAGGTAATATCATTAGCATGTTTATTTTTGTTAAGTTCTGCACATTTTGTCAAAATCAATAGTAAAAAAAATGAATTTCAAACAATCACAAAAAATTTGTTTTTGTTTACTGTGTACTTACACAAAGGGCAGCCATCTTGAAATTTGGAAAGGTGCGCCTGATAATACCTTAGATATTTATGTGTACGGTGGTCTGTGATATATATGGAAGAGCGAATTTTCAGTGTTTGTTACCAAATTTGATCTTAAACACTCCATACACTGTTCAACTTGTCTTTCAATTTAATGTCAAGTTCGTCAAATCAACTCGTGTGTGGGCTTGAGTTTGAAGAAAATCAAAAGATTTTGAATTTTTTCAAGTTGATGTGAATGTTTTCAACTTATTTCGAATTCCTTACAGCCATTTGAAGTCGATTTCATTTAAAAAATTTTCTTGGTAGAAGGAATTTAAAAAAAATTCGACTTTTTTTTATGAGTGTGTGAGTGCAATTTGACAGGAATTTTGTTGCCGCACAAAAACAAAGAAGTGGTGCGCGCTAAACAGATATTAAAGTGTATTTTATTTTTCGCGTTGTTTTGATAATTTAGAACCAAATATATTTCGTCTGAAAATTAAAAAAGAACAAAAACAATTGTGCGCGTAATCGAGTAAAAAAATTACAATCCAAAATCTATCCAGACACAGCAGCGAAGATCTATTCTGAATATTTCACTAGGGGACGAAGATAAATAAATTTGCAACGTGTTTTTCTCGCGAATTGTATGTTATTTAAATGGGATTTTTGTTTCTTGAAGATATATGCACAATTATCTTTACTTTTTTTGATCATTCACTGAAATATTAAATAATTTGAAACACTTTAACATTTGTTTTCATTTTTAACATCGTCACAAAATTGTAATGAGAACATTTAATTTCATCCTGATGCATGAGAAATGTCAAATCTTGATAGTATGTGTGCGATTTGATGTGGAATCTAGCTAAAAACGCAAGATTTGTTTGACAGCATTGTCCCGGTCTACATTGAACGATTTTTCCCGTGCTGAATGGAAAAATCGGCCGAAACTGGAAGGATCATGTCGGCTGTACCTCTCAATCGCACACGATTACAACAACAATTTTTTGTCGGCACTAAAAATATCGTTCAATGTAGACCGGGACATTAAAATCGATTTTGTTTAGAAAAAAATCGATTTGTTCAGAAAAATTCGAATTTTTTTGGTTGTAAGGAATTCGACATTAGTTGAGTTTGGTGTAGGCAAGTCATTTGATTTACTGTCAAGCCATCTCTTTCTTACCAAGAAATAAAAGGGAGATAAAAAAACATAGACGTGAATAATCTCAATTAATTTTCAATTTTTTTTCATTGGAATTTTTTTTGTATCCATTAGCCATTCTTTCATCCAAATTCTTTTTACTTGTTCATCGTCATCTAGGGCCTAGGCACTCTGCAATAATAATTAATGCCAATACTTTTCTTTTTTCACACATCTTGATTCGATTAAATATAGTTCTTATGAGAAAAAATGATGTTTTGACAGCTGAAGCAGAAGTCTTTCAACTAAGTTTATGTAGTGTGTGACGAAGTATCAATTTAGTTGATAACTGAGTTAAAAATAAAATTAAATCGTGTATGGAGTGCTTTAGAGATTTTTTCACTGTCAAAATAGGATCAAGGGAATCCAATATTTTTGTTGCGTCATTATTTCGACAGCCAAAACATGACATTTTTGCTAAGGATAAATGCTGTTCAGGTTCAGGCAGAGGTTTCTGACTTCTGAGCACTCTGAGAGCTTCTTTTCCTGATCACGTCTATGGATCTAAAGGCAAGACCGCAATTAAATTCAGCGGAACTTCACACTTCATGACGAGGTAAAACATTATTTGTAAGAAATTGTATGAGCTATTGTCGCACTAAATGGCAACTGAGCTTCCTTCAATTTCATACAAACTTGTGTGAAGTGTAATGCTGCATTTACACGAATGGCAAAATGCCATTATATCTGTCAAACTATAGCCATTTTTCTTTTCATCGTGTAAACGCTCTAAATACTGGCAATATTTTTGCCAAAATAAAATGGCAGAGATAATTTGGCATAAAATGCTGCCATTAATATGACTATGTCTAAACACTTTAATGACGGCATTTTCCAAATTATGCCATTCTAGAATAAGAAAGAACTTGCTCATTCTTTTATGGCATGTTGCCAGTATTTTGAAATCTGCCATTATTTGAACTCGTGTAAATGCATGTCATACAAAATTTGCCTAATACCAGGCTATGGTCGCTAGATACTAAAATAATGGACAGGGACACCCTGATAGTACTAAATATTTCATAAGCAATAAAGGCTCTCCCGAACCAATGCGGAACATTCGTTGCGGCGAATTCGCATTGGTTTGGGAGAGCCTTAATACTACGTTTTCATTAGAGCCGAAATGAGGTAATTTCGAAGTTTGGCAAAAAAGTGTTCTCATTATCAAATTTGCCAATTTCATTTGACATCTCATTTCATTTTGAATTTGGAATGGCAGTAAGCCGTTTGTTTTTGTTTGTTTCCCCTTTCTGTTTTATGTTGTTGAGTAAAGTGTATTGATATTTTCATACAAAAGCTTTTAAGAGCTTTTGAAACTGATTCCCGCTGAATGCTTTCACCTAATTTACAACCTAATTTTGTACAAATAAGTTTGAAATTACCTCATTGCGAAATGTGATTTTGTATGGGAAATTAGGTAGTTTCGGATCTCATTTGGAAATTTGCAACGAAATTACCTCATTTGGCCCAGTGAAAACGGCATATAAGTTGATATTTTCTCACGAACAAGTATTATCTTAATTTCGCGTCGGTGGAGGTTATTTTCTGATTATACCTTATTATGCTAGGTTTCCACTTGTCTTTGAAAGACACAGTTCGTCGAGACAGGGTGAATTATACTTGCTTTCTACTACTACTTTCTTTGCTTTTTGTGTTGGTTAAAGCCACCCTGTCCTGAGTGTGTCAATTTGCGTCTTTCAATGACAAGTGGAGACCATTGATCGTTACGGCTCGCGTACACGTGACATAACCTTTGAGTATATATAATATGGGGTGCTCGTTTACATTCCAAAAACATCACCATCATAGGGGGCGCGGTAATCTATGCGGTAATTCAATTTTCAATATAGAGCGGGTTTTATCAACAACACCATCATAGCTGCCAGCTGTCAAAATACCCTCTCTATATTGAAATCACGCCCCCTATCACAGGTTCAAGTACTACAATGCATTAGGGATAGGAACGAGCATTCCATCTATATATATAAAAGAGAAATGTCGTCCGTGTGTGCGCCCATAACTCGAGAACCGATCGTTCGATTTTGGGTTTGATGAATTCGTATTGGCCCAAGGAAGGACACAGGATACTGGAGGAAAATCCGGGAATATCCTGTTTTCGAGAACGGATAATGCAGAAAAATTCCGGAAAATTTCCAGGAAAACTGGAACGGGAAGATCCTGATTTTCACAATTTTGGGATTTATGGGTTCGTGTTGGCCCAAGAAAGGAGTATTAGGTCTCCTGTTCGTTTTGTCATTCAAATTTGAATTGGACTTGCTATTGCGTTCGGTCAGATAAAATAAAATGTAATAATGTGTTCAAAGTACGTATTTGGAATAGCGGCTAGGTTATTGGAAGGCGGTCGAACGCTCATTCTGCATTGCAATTGCCCGCAAGTATATGAAGAACCTACATGCAACATTTTAAAGAACTCTGCTTTGGCGAAACTATTGCAGTGCTGTAAGATTGTCACCTGGAACGAGTGTACAATGGCTCACAAACGTGCATTGGGAGCCCTAAATTGCACGTTTAAAGATTTACGAAGTGACAACCGACGTTCGGTGGTGCAATTATTTAGCTGTCAGGCGATTTCCTTCAAACGCTACCTGTCATTCCAAGACCAACTTCAGCAGATTAATTGAATGCTTGACTGAAGGCATAGCTTTTTGGCAATACGTGAGTAATGCAATGGAAAACAAACATGCGAGTTGCTTTACGAAATTATCAATTCGCTGCAGAGTTCTCTAGGCAAGTTTTTGGCGATGGGTGATTCCAGTGGACTAAGTCGGCAGACGTATTGATTTTCCACCGAATTTTTTCCACTTTACAACAACACCGTAAGAGCTCATCACGAATGTTTTGTATTTTTCGTTGTCAAACTTCTTAAGTTTGGATGCTGTCATTGCAAAGTATTGGTCTCTATGACGATTTATATATGTACAAAATAACAATGAAAATATCTAAATAAATAATTTTGATGTGTTTTCAAACCAAAATGGTGTGGCGATTCAGCCAACCTTCCGCTTTTTTACTGAAGTGGTTTAAATTACACAACTTTTTTCGTTTTATTCTCGGGCACGTACACGTACAAAGTGGTAGGTTTGCCGACACGTGAGACGCCACATACAATGAAACTTGTGAGAAATATGGGACTTCAATATTGATTCGATAAACATCTAGCACAAATCAATGGATATTCGGAACCCTTCTTAATGTTCAACTAACTGCTGGATACAAAACAAAAACTCTTCAAATTGAATTCACTGATCCGGCATTCTCTTAGTCGAAAATGACTGTATACTGAGAAACAATCTCATAACAATTGAAGGAAATCAGGTAATGATCCAGCATCTTAAAATCGTCCTTAATAAGCTTTAGGAACATATCCTCAATTGCCAAACCCAAGAATCCTCACGTACATAGCTCTGGAATCGCTTCCAATATACAACAACAGTTATCTAGAACGATTAAACCCTCTCCAGATTCAACTCTCTGGCCTTACAACATCAAGGTATCTCCAAGCTGAACGCGACACTCTGTTCTCCAAAAGCATTCATCACCACTTCGTTAGCTATTTCACTATTTTTCTATCAAGGAGCTTAGGAATTATTAGCAACCTTTGAAAGGGAGTGACGTCAGCTCCTAATTCAGTGTTGCCAGAAAATATTTTCTGAAATCGGGAGATTACCACATTAGAAATCGGTGTAAATCGGGGATATTTTTTTAACCTTGCAACTCATGACGAAGATTAGCTTTTTGTCAATTTTTTCTGAATGTTTTTTTTAGATTGTGTTTTTCATCAGATTTCCTATGACAAAAAAAAAAAAAAAAAACAGTGTTTCATTTGTATCATTAGTTACTTTATTTCATTTAAATTCATTTTTAAAAGAAATATTACTTGAACACAAATTGTAATGTTAAAATTAAGTAATTTTCATTCGGAGGTACTTATTACATTTACACCCATATTCATAAAGAAAAAATAGTTATTTTAGCTCACGTGTTTAAGAAAACTACACCACGGAATAAAAATTTTCTGGGCTCAAAATAAAGACAATTGCTAACTGCTTTATTTGAGTCCGGAACATTCTTATTCTATGGTGTAGTTTCTCTAAACACGGGAGCTAAAATAACTATTTTTTCTTTATGAACAAGGAAGTTAATAAATAAAAATTGATATTTATTTGTTTTATTGTGCACGCACACGTTTGCGTGCACGCACACAAACGATTGGCATAAAAAAAATTCAAAAATTTAAGTTTTTAAAATTGGGATGATCTGATATTTTTATTCAAATTTCAAATTTTTAGTAAAATTATAAATAAAGTAAATTGCTGAGTTGAAAATACATAAAGATACTATGAAACATTGAAAATCGGGGAAAAGTATCATATTAAGATAAAAATCGGTTTATCAGAAATAGGTCTAAAAATCGGGAGAATTACGATAAATCGGTGTTTCTGGCAACACTGTCCTAAATTCTCACCAGATCCACAAACTCGAAAACAGTACAATGTCAACGTTAAATGAGAACACAGTTGATTTTGACCAATTCAACGGAGGGAATTATGTAAAGCAGCATAAAAAAGACAGTAACCAAGTCTTGACGCAACGACAATATTCCGAAATGGGTACAATCGAACCACGGTGGTCGATCGTTGCATAAAGTGAATTTACCCATAGAAATTATTATTAAAAAAGGCATATGGGCCAACAATAAAATTCATTTAAATAACAATCGTTTTGACTATTAATTCAATCGCTACATATAATTCAGGTTTCAAGTGCCTGTATTTTGTATATCATCTATTTATTCTATTCAACACAGAAATTCAGGCTCAAGTGTCTGCAATGCACATACTTCCATATTTATTGTGAATCACAGTAATGCCGGATTTACACGACTGGCAAAGTTGCCAATATTTCTGCCAAAAAAATGGTAAAATAATGGCATAAATAATTTTTTTATGACATGCATTTACACGAGTTCAAATAATGGAAGATTTCAAAATACTGGCAACATGCCATAAAAGAATGAGCAGTTCATTCTTATCTAGAATGGCATAATTTCGGAAAATGGCGTCAGTAAAGTGTTTACACATAGTCATATTTATGGCAGCATTTTATGCCAAATTATCTCTGCCATTTTATTTTGGCAAAAATATTGCCAGTATTTTGAGCATTTACACGATGAAAAGAAAAATGGCTATAATTTGACAGATATAATGGCATTTTGCCATTCGTGTAAATGCAGCATAAGAAATGCAATACTTTTGAATTTTCATTGTTATTCAAGACCGCATTACATGAAACAACATTGTGCATGCTCGGAATTAATAATTTCATTACATTAACGAAATTCAGGCGGAACGAAGTTTGCCGGGTCCGCTAGTATTATATTTACTCAAAGGACATAACTCGTGATCGGCCGAATTATGCTCGGCCGCCGCCGTACGTCGCTTCGGCTGGATTCGGCCGATTCAATAAAATGTATGTAAAAGGAAGACAGTGCGTACACCACTATAACCGGTATCGAATTTTTGAACAACATCGGTATCGTCCGATGTCGCCCGATACTAACCGATCAACGGACATATCCGAACTGGTTTGGATTTTGTCAGTTTTTCGGTTGTTTCTTGTCAGAATAAAATTAAATAAAATTTAAAATAAAAATTAAATTAAATTAATATTCAAAAACTGTTTTATTTCAAAGTTTAACCCAACTTAACTCAAGAAAATAGAGATTTTCCGAGTAAAGTGTTGTTAGAAGATAGGTACAAAGGTATTTCGTTTTCCTTAAGGCAAGCACATAAGTATACGATTAAGGTGCTTGCCTTAAGGATTAAGGAACACGACAATCCTATCGGCAAATACGAAGTACCTTATAGAACTCAGAACAGAATATACCTAAACTTTTTAAGTAAACTTTATCTTTTTTTCCCCATCGCAAGAAAACAACAAAACAAAATTTGATTATAAATAAAATCGTCAAGTTTTCACAAAATTAATTGAAGTATACCTACATACATAATTTATGTTGTATTGGTACCCTTGATACAAAACTCGTAAAATTGTTATTTTCAACCACTTACCCTACCAAGGCTAAAAAATACTGCCAGACTTTTGAAATTTCATATAATAGGTATTGGAAACCTATCGATAATCTTATACAGTTTTTTTTTTAGCTAACTAACTAGGTACCTATTTCTTGTACATTTAAGAGTTAAGTATAGTAATTTATGTTCTATCTAGGTATGTATATAGGTACTTACAATTAGTACCAAACGTTCAGATCTAAGGTAATCTAGGAAACTTTGAATTTTCGTCACCGTATAAGCAAACCCATTTTCTTAATTCTTTGCTAAAAAAATCTATTAAACAAGAAAAAACGATCGATCAATCAAGAAAATAAAGCATGCTTTTGCAATGCACACAAAAAGTTGCCCCTTTCTTAAGACTTGGAGAGATACCCTTGGGAGCAGTTGTAGGTACTAGTACATGTAAGTAAGTATAAATTTCGTATTACCTTTATCATTCAAATTGATCGGTAAAGTTATAATAAACCCAACAAAAATGTAATGATGTTGTGAACTAAGTAGGTGTACCTGCATATTGAACCATGTTTACCAGTAAGTTTATTCACATAGGTACATAGGTACATAATGCACCTACGTAGGCAGTTACTTATAGTTTGCAATCTTTAATCTTTGGAATATTCTAGACTGTTAAAATCACTCACCTTTTTGTCTTGAAATTTTAGTTCTTTAAAAATTGAAAACATCTCAACGATCAACAGGTTATTTAATTGCGATATAGGTAACCCAGAGTCAAAATAGACAATAAAAATATGGAAAATTCACAAAAAAAAAACGCAAGAAATCGCTACAGTAGATTTTTCTTTCATCATAACTCATTAAATATGAACTGAAGGTACATAGATCATACCAATTTATTCAAGGTCAAGTATCGAAAATATTTTTTTTTTACATAGGAACATAACTTTTAAACGGTGAATAGAGAAATGCTCTATATTAGTAAATTGCTCGGGTAAATCCATACAAGTCTGAAATTTTTGATTTTTTTTTAGCAACCATGTACAATTTATCGCACCTTCCTTTCAGGTTTTGTTTCTTGTCTCGACCCAACCTAAATATACTTTATAGCCTTTTGAAGCATACCCTGCATTGTAACAAGTATGTTAAGAAACAAGGACGAATTGATCTTAGACCGCTTTCACACAAGAAAACTGAGTTGCCAGAAACTAGCTAGTTTGTAGGCGAGAAGGGTGAGAGGGAAGATTATTTTCTTTCCCTTACGCCCTTCTCGCCTACAAACTCCCAGTTGCTGGAAACTCTGTTTCCTTGTGTGAAAGCAGTCTTAGTAGTTGTCACTTGTCAAATTACCCGATACTTTTTTTTGGTAATCCATTTTTTTTTTTTGTTTTTACTTCTTAGCAGATTACGAGTATATAAATGAAATAGAAACCCTGTCGACTTTTGAAGATATGAGGAAAATAAAAATGGGTTTCGTATTACTTTACCCTAATAGTTAGGGCGTTAAGGGAGCCAACCTTGCACTTCATTCTGACGGGATTAGTCCAGTCGAACCGCCGCCGGAAAAAAAGGCTTGACCTTGCGTTGATCGGCACGGTCTGTTTTTTTTCATGAATCGATAACGGCTTACAAGAAAAGCTTAACCCTAGATTTGCACCACCTGACAATTTTTTTTTACCAAAGTTATTCGTAAAAACGTACTTTTTGACTTTTTTTTGGATTTTTGCAAATATCTCGGATCTAGTACATTGCACAGTAAAAAAATTTAAATACGTTTTGTTTGTAATAAAATTATCTAGCATGTAGTGTTAAGGTTTTTTTTGTTTGAACATATAAGTAAAA
Source organism: Melangyna quadrimaculata (assembly GCA_949320155.1). Lineage (NCBI taxonomy): Eukaryota > Metazoa > Arthropoda > Insecta > Diptera > Syrphidae > Melangyna > Melangyna quadrimaculata. The sequence goes on along the minus strand of OX439483.1, from coordinate 452,874,217 downwards.
AGTTCTCGTTAGTTTTAGTAATTTTCGTTTGGTTTTTAGACGGTTTTTCTAGCTGCTGCTATTCCCTACAAAAACTGAGCTCTTAACTCCAAACGGGAGCCGAGAAATCTATGAATGAACACAGGCAAGTCGGAGCCCCCTAAAAATGACATTTTCTGTTTTTTTTTTACGAATATCTTGCCTCCAAAAAAATTAAAAGAAATATTACTAATTAGAATATTAATTATTGTTTAAATAAATAAATACTCTTTTTAAAAAATAAATACAAATTATTCCGACAGACCGTTCCGATCAACGCAAGGTCAAATGACGATTCGACTGGACTAGATAAGCTTTGTTACACTAATAGTCCACATCCTAAATTTACTTTTAAGAAGTGTTGCCACGGTGGCAACACTGGCAGACCGGAGATATAAGGGTTGCCTTCTGACCATATTTTAACACCAAATTTCATATAAATTAGACTATAAATCGGGACCCGGAGATCGGCTGATATCGTGGAATGTCTCGTTGGATTAAGAATACTTAAGTCTATATAAATATGTTAATTTTTTGACCGCTCCCCCACCCTTGTACGTGGGGGGAGCAAAATACAGTCGGTGGATAAGGGTTTTTATTTGTCAGAAAATAATGGTTATAAAATGAATATTCATAAAATTTTAAGATAAGCGTTGACGTAGAATTTCATACTTTACAGCATATCCGAAGTCCATTTTTATCCATGTGTTAGTTTTTTGTATAATCGCTTTAAAAATTTGGGGAGGGGAAGGTGGAAGTATATCAAACCACTATATATTCGTCTTGGTATAATCTAAGCATATGGCACATGACCTTAGGGTAATTTTTTAAGCCCAATCTAATGCAATCAAAATAATTTTAATATAATTTTCCTAGAAAAAGTTATAACCTTTTTATAAAATGACGACTAAATTTTCAGTGAAACGAGTATAACATTACAAAATTTCAACGGTATGGTGATGAAACTTGGCACACATGTCTCATTTGTCGTAAGAAATAAGTATTAAAAGAATTCATAAAAATATCTGGGGCTAAAGGGTGTTTTTTTGAGTGGAAGGGAAAAGTGAATTTCTATTACCAGTAAACCTCCCCAAAACTGGTATGTTGGTGAAAGTTGGTAGAAATGGGTTAATTCTTGTAAGAACCAAGACTTAAAAGGATCCATGCAAATATATTGGTTCCAGGGGTGTTTTTTTTAGCCGGAAGGAAAATATGGGTTATAATCTCAACATTTTATTTTTATGTAATCGAGGTACAAATACATAATATGGTACATTATTTTAAAGTATTTCTTAACGCTTAATCTGATTTAAGTAAAATTGAGATGATAAAATCACCATTAAGAAAGTAATGGTCATTTTAATGGACAAATTAATGTATTTCTTGAGTAGAGCAGATAAAACTTTTTCCCTCAAAAACCACCTTTGACAATAGATATTTGATTTAATTTTCTTCTTATTCTTGTTAACAATAAAAAACAAAACATTCCTACCAAATTTCATCAACGTTCTAGTTCTGGGGGGTATTACGGGGCATAGTTTTAAACTTTTCTGTTTCACTCAAAAAAACACCCCTTAGCCACATATATTTGTATGGACTTTTTTGATTCTTATTTCCTATGGCATCAAATCCCTTTGGTATCAAGTATTCTTAATCCAAAGAGATATTCCACGACATCAACCGATGTCTGGTTCTCGATTAATAGGCTAATTTATGCGAAATTTCATGTCAAAACATGGTCAGAAAGCAACCCTTATATCTCCGGTCTGCCAGTGTTGCCACTGTGGAAATACTTCTTAAAAGTAAACCTAGCATGTGGACTATTAGTGTACCGAAGTTCATCCCGTCAGAATGAAGTGCCAGGTTTGACCTAAAATATGGCCTTAACGTCCTAACTATATTCTGGGGTTGAATCAATTTATTCCTTAATTATTAAAATTGGTATTGACGCAGAATTTCACCCTCTACAACATGTAGATCCAAAATCCCACAAAATTTCCTCATTGGCTTTTTGTATAGAGGAGGAGAGGGGGGGGGGGTGGTAGTTTACCAAGCTGAAATATTTATTATAATACAATCTTATTATATGACACATGTTTTCAGGGTGCTTTTCAACGCTGATTCTAAAAAGACCAAAACTGAAAAGATACATGCACCCTGTAGAAAGTAAAAGTCCTAAAGTACAACAATTAAAATATTACCCAAAACCATTTTAAAATAATGGTATACTAATGAAATTTGGTATAAATATTTCTTTTGGCATGTTTACTAAGAATCAAAAGAGTCTCTAAAAATATCTGTGGTTAAAGTGTGTTTTTTTGAGGGAGAGATGCAAGTGAGTGATTATTACCATAACATCCATAAACAAATTTTGATACTTATGAAAGTTGCTAATAATAATAAATTTATATTGGCAACCAAGGAGTTTATAAAAATATCTATTATTCTAGGGTGTTTTTTGGGGATGTAATATTTGACCTGCTTAACGGAAGATACAGTCACTTTTGCTTCAAAATTAATCTAACTTTTTTTAAGGGTGCTTGTATCATATTTGTTTTTCTTTTATTAGATTCGGCGTTAAAAAATACCATTATACAATTTTTCGGTAGACCTAGCATTTTGCTGCGAAGGGTCAAGTTATTTTAATACTTACTTACTTAGGTCCTCGGACCTATTACGTCCGTGATGTTTCCCTTACGGGACATAGGGCCTCCACTATACCTACGCGCCATCGTGTACGATTTCTTGAAATATATTTCAGCTCTCTCCAACTTTTCCCCAGTCGTGCCGATTCCTGTTCGACCGTTCTTCGCCATGTACTTCTAGGCCGGCCCACTTGTCTTCCCTCCTGTGTGAGCGGGTTCCACTGCATTGCTTGAGATGCAATGCACCGATCGCCTTTTCGAAGCGTATGGCCAATCCACTGCCACTTTCTTCTTCGTATAATGGAGTCTATGGGCTCCTGACCCGTTCTCGCATGAAGTTCGGCATTGGAGATACGGTTGGGCCAGAAAATCCTCAAGATGTTTCGTAGACATCTATTAACGAAGGTTTGCAGCTTCCTAGTGACAATTTCAGTGACTTTCCAAGTGCTGCAGCCGTAAAGCAGAACGGATTGAACATTGGAGCGGAACAGTCGTAGCTTGGTCTTTAAGCTAAAAGAGTTGTTTCTCCATATTTTGGACAGCATTCCGAACGCAGCCTTTGCTTTTCTGATTCGGCTGTTTACGTCCAGTTCAGTTCCACCACCCGTAGAGATAATACTCCCAAGATATTGGAAATCCTCTACCATCTCTACCGGTTGTCCAGAAATATTTACTTGGATTGATGAGGAAGTTCCAAGGCTGATCCTTTTAGTTTTTGCCGAGTTGATCTTAAGCCCTACGATTTCTGCTTCTCTCTCCACCCTTGTTGTCATTTGATGGAGATCCATGATCCTATGAGAGAGTAAGCATACGTCGTCCGCGTAGTCCAGATGTTTGAGGTGAGATTGCAGAGTCCACTGAATTCCTCCATTTCCATTTGACAAAGCTGCGTGCAGTACGTCACTTATCACCAACAGGAACAGTATTGGTGACAGTATACAGCCTTGCCTAACTCCACTTTGGATTTCAAACTCCTCTGACAGCCTACCTTTGTGCAAAACGTGACACCTGGATCCATCATATGTAGCCTTGATAATAGCAATCAATTTATCTGGGATGCCCCTCCTGTGCAAAGCAAGCCAAATAAATTCTCTATTGACACTGTCGAACGCCTTTTCAAAATCGATGAACAGCAGGTGAAGTGGTGATCGATATTCAACGCACTGTTCGATGATGATCCTCAAGGTGTTGATGTGATCAACACAGGAAGATCCAGTGCGGAAACCTGCTTGTTCGGCGTCGAGTGTGTCTTCGAGGTGGTCTTTAATTCGGTCCAATATTATCCTTGCTATTATCTTGGCTACTGCAGGCAGAACGCATATTCCTCTCCAGTTTTCGCACTGTGTGAGATCTCCTTTCTTTGGGAGCTTGACAATCATTCCTTTTTTCCACTCTTCAGGAAAGCTCTCTGCTTCCCAAACTCTCTTAATAAGTGGGTGCAGTAGCTCGCTCGATGTCGTTGGGGCTGCTCCTAAGAGCTCTGCAGGAATACCGTCAAGTCCAACCGCTTTGTTGTTCTTCAGTGCTTTGATGGCGGTGATAATTTCTTCTTTACTGGGGGGTACGGTGCGTATTCGGGAAATTGTTACTTCGGGTAGCTCAGTGGGAATAGGGTTCACTTCACTTGCGAAAACGCGGTTTAAAACCGCAGAAAAGTGTTCCCTCCACCTTATGAGCTGGTCCTCATCCGAAATTAGCAGGGATCCGTTTGTGTCTTTAACCAGGTGTTGTTTAGAGCTCTGGACACCAGTGAGCTCTTTGGTAATTCTGTAGACGGTCCTACTGTCACACCTACTAGCGGCTTCTTCTGCTTCTGTAGCCAATGCGTTGATGTAGCTACGCTTATCACGTCGCACACTACGGTGAACTTCCCTCATCTTCATGCGGTACGTAGACTCAAGCTCGTTTCTCCCTGCTGCTGGGGTAGCTGCGATGCGAGCTTTAAGGTGTTTCCTTTCTTCGATCCTTGCCCAAGTTTCGTCGGAAAGCCAAGCACTATTTCTTCCTTGCGCCCGGCCGACTATACTTTCAGCACCGGATATGAACACATTTTTCACAGCACACCAATGATTTTCGATGGATGTGGTTTCCGTGCTGCTGATTGCGTTCAATCCTTGTGAAAGGTGGTCCCCTAGTTGTTGGCGCACTGCAGGATCCTTTAGTCTATCTGTATTAAACTTGGGCATTCGAGTGTTTCCTTGGGATCTCCGAACTGCAGCTGTACGCAATCTTACGGTAGCAATTATCAGATGGTGGTCCCGGGCCATTCCCATGTCAGCACCTCTTCTGTTACGGACGTCCTGGAGACTGCTTCTAAAACGCCGGCTGATCGCGAAGTGGTCAATTTGGTTGGAAGTTGCTTGTCTGTCAGTCGACACCCAACTGACTTTGTGGCACGTCTTATGCTCGAACATGGTCCCTCCAATAACAAGGCCGTTGGCGTTGCAGAAATCGACAAATCGTTCGCCATTGTCGTTTCGGTTACCAACACCATGTTTTCCCATGACATGCCTTAGCCCAGTGTTGTCATTGCCAACCTTGGCATTTAAGTCTCCCATCACCATAACTATATCACCTCGTGGAACGCTATCATAAGCAGCACTCAGCCGGTTATAAAAGGCCTCCTTCTCCTCGTCAGAAGAGAGCAAAGTTGGGGCGTAACACTGTATGATGGTGACGCGACGTACTCTAGTCCGGAACCTGGCTTTCAGGATCCTGTCACCTAAAGGCTCCCAGGAAATTAGGCTTTTGAGAGCTGTTTTGGAAAGCAGCAATCCAACGCCAGATTCCCGAGTGCTTCCAGGTGTTTTTCCGGAATAGAATAGTACAGTGTTACGGGTTGGTGACTTGAACTTCCCCGAACCCAGCCATCTAACTTCACTTATCCCTAAGATGTCCATCCTATACCGCATGAATTCCTTCTCTAGTTGCAGGAATCTGGCATTCTGAGGACCTTCTTTTCCATTGTCAAGAAGCGTCTTCACATTCCAGAAACCAATCTTTGTCCGGGTACAATAGCCAAAAGTCGTCAACGATTTATCATTAATTATCCGAGGCGTAGTGTTGGTTTCGGTAGCGGGTTGATTTCAGTTACGGAGAATGCTAACCTCCGTAACCTATCCTAGAAAGCTAGGCCTTTTCGCACTTGTAATTTTAGCCTATTTATGTATATTGGGATACATAAATAGTTGCCCGGGGACCACCACGAGGAGGTAAAACAAGCACTTCATCGTGACTGATTGTTGCGCTACTGGCCCAGACCAAGTTCTGAGCAATCAATAGTTTCCCGATCAGGCACGATGCAGGTCGCAGGTTATTTTAATGGACTCTTTTTATTCTCGGGAACCATATTTTAAACAAATTTCATGAGTGTCAGAATTTCTTCAAGGATTTTATGGTAATAATGAAGCACTAACATCTCGTCCTAAAAAAAAAAACCCTTTCACTTCAGATATCTTTGGGGACTCTTTCGATTCTTGGTAAAGATGCCAAATAAACAATTTCAATAATATCCCATTATTTAAAAATGGGTTTGGGTTATCATTCCATAAAAAGGACTTTAACTTTCTACATGATACATGAGTATCTTTTCAGTTTTAGTCTCTTTAGAATCAGCTTTGAAAAGCACCCTTAAAACATTTGTGATATGATAAGATTGTGTTATAATAAATTTGTCAGTTTGTTAAACTCCCCCCTCCCCCTCTTCACATCTTTAAATGCGTCTATACAAAAAGCCAATGAGGGAATGTTGGGAGACTTTAGATATGTTGTACAGGACGAAACTCTGCGTCGATACCAGGAATAAATTTTCATGAATTAATTTGTTTCCACTTACCCATATTAAATTTTCTATCTTTCTTAAACTATTACTATAGTCGCTTTTATAGAAGGGTTGAGAAAGTGGAAACCTATCAAACTAAAACAATTGCCAAATTCTGAAAAATTATTTCCAACTTTATTTTCAATGGGGTTTTGGAAATATTTTACCTGTTGTGCTTAAAACAAAAAAAAGTAATCATTATTTAATAAGTATAGTATAAAGGTACTACTCTTATCGTTTTGGTTTTCGTTTCATATAGGATTTAGCATGTGACATTCTCATTATCATTATCATTAAACTGTACCAAAACTAATACCATTTCTCAGTTTGATAAACATTCATTTTCATACAAAAAGAAAATGCGGGCATTTTGGGTCGACTTTGGTTATACTGCAGAAAGTGAAATTTTGAGTTTATAAAATATTAAAATTAAATTTTCCTTTGTTAGGGGCGGGCGGTTCTATCGATGAGTAAGAAAAAAGAAAATATTTCCTTTGGATAGTTTAATTCCGTACCGAGAAAAACAAATTCTGTTCGGAATTTTCATCATTAAAATTATTAATAGAGGATTTTTAAATGATACCTAAATATATCACAAAGAAATTTTTATTTGAGTGGGATTCTTACCAAATCGTATAGTTTTTTCATTTTAAATTAACACAGTGATATACAAAAAAAAATCATTTTTCCCAAGCTCTTGTTTAGCAACTTAATTGAATCAGGTAATAAATGTAATTTAAATTATAATGTTTTATTTGATCATAAATTGAACAACATTTTTTGGTTCATATTAAAATGAGCAATATAATAAGAACAAATTTGAGTAAAACGTAAAATCCCAAATCCTTGTACTGCAAGATTTGTAAAATCCCTTATTATTTAAGCTTATTTTAGACATGAAATACTCATAAAAAGGGGTAAATCCCACAACTGGCATCCGTAGGGTGACCACCTTTTTTTTCTTCTTATTTCGGTACACGAGAAAACATTTTTTTTTTTAAATCTTTGTTTAATTTAATAAATATTATGAATATTTGAATATAAATACAAATAAATATTTGAAATATCGTGCTTTTTGAATGAATATTTCCCATCCTAATGCAATACAAAGGTTCTTTCAAAGTTGAAATGCTCAACCAGCTCGGCTGTTATGGATTGGTAGACCACATTTCGTTTATCCAAGAGAACACTGTCTATTTTGGCCGAAGTCATTGCCATACAATTTCTTGTAAATGATTGTACGGAATGTTTTTAAAAATATAGAAAAAACTCCACACTTCAATGGTCAGTAACAACGTCAGTCCCAACTAACAATTTAATTTCTGTAAGGGTCTATCGAAGTTATTTCCTAATCAGCAAATTTGACTCTATAAGGCCTTAGAGAAACACATTGAGAAGCTCGAAAGGCTTTTAAGCAATCATTTACAGATTTATTTGAAGTACTCAATTTATTTCGCTAAGGCCTTATGGAACAAAACTACATTCAAACATTGCAAATGTAGTAGTGTAGTTTTGTTCAAGTTTTTCTATAGGCACATCTAAAAACCCTTATAAAAGGCTTATCGAGGCCTAGGAGAAGCCTTTTCGGAGCACAATGCAAAACAAAACAATTTATTTCTATATTTTCTCCTTTATTTTCATGCAAGTAATGATTTTCTTCTGAAATTTAATGCACAATAATTGTTTATATCTGAAAAAAACACATTACTTACTTGATGGATTTTGCGGGATTTGAACAGAGGGTGGTTGGGTTGAGAGTCGAGCACCTTAGGTATTAAGCTAGCCTGGCATATGAAAAATGAGTGTCAAATTGGAACCACTTGAAACCGAAACTAGCTTCCTACGAACTTCCTTGGAACTTCCTGATGAATTGAACTAATTTAAAAAATACATGTGACCATTCGTCTGTTGCTTGCAAGGGAGTTTTTTTACTTAATGTTATTTTTTTTTTTTAATTTTTAATGTTTCCATGATTACTCATCAGAGAAAACATGGAAGTAGTCACACAAACATCCATTTTGTGATACAATAATTAAAATATATGTAAGTTCCTTTTTCATTGAAATCGATTGTTTTTAAGAACGAAAGGCTTTGATTTGAGAAAAAATATAAAAAACTCTTTTATTCTCTATAAAATATGTAAATTCTTTTCATTTTGTACACAAACCATTTACTTCATACTCAGATAATTTTTGAAAACATTCGAATTTCTTAACGTGACAATATTTTTTAACGATGAAACTATACTATGGTCACCTCGTTTGTGAATAATTCAGCCAGCAGTAGCTTATTTTCACATCAATACTACTTTCCATGCGAAGTACCAGCTTTTAATGCTTTCATGTTGAGTGTGCAACACTTCGCTAGGACCAAATAATCGGAATTATTACTTCCCGCGCATGCGCCTGAGAGGATGATTAAAATTATGTTTGCATAACCACCTCTTCACAGGTCTTATAGAAACAAATTAGGCTGACATCACTTCGCTGAGACAAATTCATCGAAATAAATGCTTCTCGCGCGTGCGTCTGACAGAGCTCACACAATTATTATGCTTGTGTCGGGCTTGTGTTTGATGGATTATAGAACCATAATTGGATGACATGCTTAATCAGATTTACCACTGCGATTAAATTTCATTCTGAGGGAATCATTTTTATTGGTGGTATCCGGGGTTTTATTTTTTTAATAGAAATTAAAAAAAAGACAAAGAATATGAATAAAGTTTATATGTTTTTATAAAATCATTTCATTTGGGGGGTTCAAACCCCCCCCCCCGAAATGTATGAATTTAACTTCCTCGCCATACAATTTCACTCTTAATTTTTGAGTTTTCAGTTTAAACCCCCCCCCGAAATTTTTTCCTGCGTTCGCGCCTGGTTCCATGTAAAAAAAATAAATTATATTCTTTTTCTTTTTTTTTTCAAGTGAATTTAAATTGTTTTTTTTTTCATATTTATCTCAATGCAGAAAATAAATGTTTGTTCCGTTTTTGTTTTGCAAAATTTAAAAGCTTTACCTGTACTCAATGAATCGGTTTAATTTAAATTTTCTAATTTTCCTATTTTTATTTTCATAAATAATTTGACCTGTGGTAACCCTCTCTCGGCAGTAAAAAACATACATGCATACATACAGTACACAAGATTATGCTTGTATCGGGCTTTTCCTCGGGGGGCTTACACAAACAAAACAAATTGACATAATTCCACTAATAATTATGCTTCCATTAGACTTTTGTACACATAATAGCTTGTTTCAGGCCTTTGTAAGCTGGCCCTTCCAGAGCTCTTGGCAGTGATTGCCTAATAAAAGCTTTTTCTTTGCTTTTATTTCACATGCCTCTCAAAACTAATTTCTGGGAAGCCTTACGAAAACTATAACCAAATTGTCAGGCTTGCAGAAAATTAAAGATTCTGCTTGTAATAGGTTTGTAGGAAGCTGTTTTCAGAAATATAGCTTCGAAAATTTGCAACTTCGATGTTCAAACTAAATACAAGCCTTGTAGAAATAATAACTTATAGAAATTCAAAAAATGTTAGTTGGGGTAGCAACGCTGGTTTGTTTTGATTCATGATTGAATCTTTTCCACAGTAACATATTTTCGAAAAGGGTTTCTTGATAAAACTGTATTTTACTCTTAAATTTCCATTGAATAGATTTATTCCACGCTTTCTTGGAAATTTTATTGGATTAAGTTTAATTTTGTTTAACAAAAACATAAAACCAGTATCGAACATCGGAAGAACCGATTGGAAAAGACAATGGTTGGAATACAGTTAAAAGCAACAGTAATGAGAATACAAACACTAAATTTATGTTGATGATGTTTATGAATAAAGTTGCAAACATGAGGAAAGAAATATTAAAGGATGTGCTTACACTGTTCAGATTTTATCTCAATTTATTCATAAATTTCGGTACACGAATTTGATTTCGGTATATTTGTGTGAACCGAGGTTCTTCTTTGGTACACGGTACACAGCGTTAATTTTCGGTACTGTACCGGTCATTTCGGTACAGGTGGTCACCTTAGGCATCCGTCTATAACCGGCACCTTATTGTAAATGTTTTTACTAATATTCTCTATCATAATATTAAAAGCAAGGAATGCAATAAATTATAATTTTTATTGTACCAACAGTTGGACACAAATGCTGTTGTAAACGAGGATGGTATGGTGTACTCTTACCCACATAACCAACAGCCACGTCAATTGTAAAGTAATTGCGATAGAAGCCATTGACCAAACGTGGGTTGGATGTATCGCTTATTTACCGTTCATGTTTTTTTTAAAGCTTATTGAAGGTGTACGATGGCGTATGTGGAATATTTTGTTTTATAAGGAAAACATGAAACTTAACATGTTTATTAAAAGCCTGTTAATGAATGAACATAATTGTTAAATTGAATAAAGTCTTAAAAACTATACCTACAAGAAAATAACCAACTTAAGAATGTTGGTTCAGTAAGCACAAAGCTATGGATATAAAACCAAATTTCGGGAAGCTCTTTCTAACCCAAAATTAATGATTTCCTTGTATATATTTTTACTACGCATTTACCCCATGTACATAGCTTATCATGCATTCCAGTGTAAATCATAAAGGCTTTTAAGTTTAAACTTTTGTTTAAAAATAATGCTAGTCAATGAACGTACATAGGTACCTAAACTTTTTGTTTCATTAAAAAAAAGTAGTTAACTAAATAGGAAATTTGTTACATATTTATATCGTTTAATCTTGAGTTGATGACAAAACGCGCAGTGTTACATTGAGTAGCTACATATACTATTTAAATAAAATCCCTTTAAATTTTCCTTATTACCTACTTAAGATAAAAATTGAAGACACATAGTTAGGCTGTTGAAGGTGGTGCCCTTCTCCTCCCTGGAGGGTCTCAATTCCTTGTGGCCTTCAATGTTTAATGATGATTTCCTACTTTCGAACTTTTTTGGTTTTAAGTAAACAACAAACTCTTTGCAGCATACATATTTAATAGTCGATGAGAATCGTGCTCCATATATAGAGGAATTCTCTCCTCACTTCCTCAGGTCGAAGATAATAAAGTTGTGATATGAAAAGGAGATTGCAAAACCACTATAAAAAAGCGACACTTCATCGGGCCAACTAGTGTACGGAGCGTTTGCTCGAGTTAAGGTCGTGCTAAGTGCCGGCAGAAGTAAACAACAAAAAATAATAAATGCACTCAGATTCTGTGTAATATATGTATATGCGTTTTAGATTTGTGCAACATTCATGACTGTATCAAGTTCCAATGAGAGGAAGAAACAGGTTGAAAGAACCAGTTGACGTTATATTTAGTTGTGTTATTTTGATTATAAAGATTTAGTGGACTGGTCCATATTCTAATGGAGGTGGTCTTAAAATCATATCAATTCTGTATATTAACCTTTATAAAGCAGAAATCGTATGCAAAGGATGTAAACGGATTTAAATTACTATAAATTTGTTATTTAAATAGCTAAAACAGATAGAGCAAAAAAAAAAAAGAGTATGCCATCCAGTAGCGGATCTAGGATTTGGCTGTGGGGGGGGGGCTTGGAGTTTGGAAATCCAGTTTATATATATGTAGTTATATAACAGAAAATGAATTTTGACATAGTTTTTCCTTTAATAATAGCCGTGTTTTTTGTGCCTTTATATCCGCTCCTATCGTGCTTTAATTTTTTTTATTCAAAATAAAGCACAATAACAAGAATTTGGGATTGATGTTTTAAGCATGGACATTATTTTTAAAAGCCCATATTAAGGTTCATCAAAACATGGTAGTATAACTAATTTTATAACTTTAAGTTCAAGCCACGTTACAGCCTCAAACCACACGAACAAATTCGTTTATGTATAGGTGTATATTGCTTTAATTGATTAGGTATCAAGTGCCCGTAGCGTAATGGTTAGTGCGTTCGACTGTCACGCTTGAGGTCTGGGATCGCTTCCCAGCCTCGTCCACCTAAAAACTAAAAAGTTTTTTTCAGGGCTACTGCCTCTTGCGAGGAATTGACAAATCCTCCAAGAGTATCACTTGTCACGAATAAGTGCTTCTCGTCTAGCCGTTCGGATTCGGCATACAATTGTAGGTCCCTTCCATTCCTGTCGAAAGGCGCACACAGGAATGGTTGCGAGTTGTTAGTCACTAGGCCCTGGTTCTTCATGAGCCGTTGTGCCACCCGATTTATGTATTTATATCAAGTGCCAACCTATGTATGTACATAATCTAAGTGCTTGTTTAAATTAGCTGAAGGTATCCTTTGAACTTCACCTTTTTAACAAAATTTAAAAACTGTTTGTAATTCTAGTTCAGAAAAATGATATTTAAGTGGTCTTACTGGCAAAAGCTAGTATGTGTTTTGACAGTATCAGTCCTCTGAGATCTCATTTTCTTTAATTAGCCAAATCAACGAACCTACCTGTTTTCTTCAAATTGTCACTGGAAAGCACGAAAATAAAAATGGTAGAAAAATATAATTGCACGCCAAAGGTTACATGAACACCCCATTAGAAATTTTTGAGTAAACGATAGAAATAAACAGCTAAGTTAAGTCAAATGTCGAATTAAACGTCACAAAGTTTCTAAGGGTTTTTTTTCTACGCTTTTCGCTTCAAATTTGTGAGATAAAGTTCTATATTTTGCAGAAAATGTTTCCCATACAAATTTTGACAGTTCATTTCTACCGATATAAAATTCTATCGTTTTTATGCTTTCTATGGGTTTTCTGCGTTAGCATGAATAACCCTAATATTTTGTGGATCGAAAAATGAAATATCAAGCTTTCTAGACTTTTAGTCGGGCATAAGAAACAGCTGCTCTAAAAAATAAGCTGCACGGCCCAATTCTGCAAGTGTCAATGAATTTTCGTTTACACTGCACCAACATACACTTTCTATTCCTGTTCAAAAAATGTGTCGATAAATTTGTAAGTCACTCAAGAGTCTATAGAGATTGCAAATATTCATGTCCACCTGCAAGATTTTTCTGAGTTCACAGAGTTCCTCATGCTTTTGGAATTTGTCTCCTCGACTAGAGAATTTATATTGAATTGCTTAGCCCAAAATTGTTTTGAATGTATTGTCTTGGACCTTTGAAATTTTAAAAACTAAACCCCAAATGCTCTAAGCCCGGCCAAGACGGTAAGAAACAATTCCTGTTGTATTAAACATTTACACTAAGCTTTACACCCCGGTGTTCTCTTTTTGTTTTAGCCTCAATTGCGTTTCTTTCTTTAAATTAGCTAAGTTTTGAGTGTAGGTAAACAGTTGTTGGTTTTGACATGTAAATGTTAAGTCCCGACCACGTTTTTTTAAAATATATCTTCAAGCCTTAGCCCCAACTTCGGACTTTGAAAATCCTTAGACTTATGCCCCGAAAGCTCTCTGGAATTAGGTTAGTTTTTAGGCAGTTAGTTGTTTAACCCTGACTACGTTTTTTGTCTAATATTCTCAGAGCTTATTAGTTCCAAGTTGTTTTTTTTTCCAATTTTCTGGGTTTTGTTTTAAGGGAAAATTTTCATTGCATGAAACATGTCTATTATTCATAGCCTCCAATTGTTTTTTTTTCCAATTCACTTCAGGTTTTAGCCCCAACCTTAGGGCTGAGAAAAGAAGTTGCAGAACATGTAAATTGTTCAGCCCCAACCACGTTATTTTGTCCATCAAAATTCTCATCTTAACAATATTTTAGACGAATATAAAACTTTACACGTTGTAATGTTTTGATTTCTATATTTCAAATTATTTTAGCAATCGGCTATGGGGGGGGGGGGGCTTTAGCCCCTATAGCTACCCCCCTGGATCCGCCACTGATGCCATCTGATTTAATTAATAAATATGAATTTAAAATTAATTTTAAACTCTATTAGTCCAGTCTATTTAGATTTGGCTCCTATGGGAATCTAAAAAACATATGGGGAAGCAACTTTTTGTGGGCATCGGTAACATAACTTTATAAAAAGCTTAAGTCGAAGTTTTCGACCATGGATCCCTTGACGGGTTGCCGCTATGTAGATTTTAAGACTCAACACGGTGTTTTGTATTTCGGAGGGGGGGGGGATGTTGTACAGGAGTTTTTGTTTTTGTAATCGATAGACTAAAAAATTTAATAAAGTCTTAAACGCATACAAAATAAATCCGAAAAATGTATGCTTCGAGATATGATCGTTTAAAAGTCGAAAACGGAAAAGTAGACGTTTTAGAAATAATTTGCAGTAAATCAGGATGACATTTTATTATACACTCGCGAGCAAAAAAATGGAATCACTCAAGTGTGCAAAAAGTGTGTGTAAAAACAACAATCGCGATTGATACAATACCTATAAATAATTGTAAGTGGGCTCGTTTTGAAGCTTGAATTTAAAACATCAAATTAAGGGTAAAATTATAAAAAATCATTGGATAGTATAATATAATAACAAAAATTACAAATTATACTTGTTTAAATTAGGCAAGACTTTAAAAAATTGATACGCAATAAATGCGCCCATAGTTAGTCTTTGGTTCTGATTGTGCTGTTAAAACTGAATTTCAAAATATCTTGACTTACTAGACCTCCTAATCTTAGAAAACAATGAATACCTCGCCTGTAAAAGTTAGTCAAGTTGTCACACTACTGCAAGAAGGAATTAACCAAAGTACTGTGTCCCGTCAGCACGGTCTAAGCCAATCTTGCATATCAAAGATCTACGGAAGGTTTAGACAAACTCGTAGGTTAGTGTAAAGGCCAGGATCTGTGTGCCACCGGATGTGATGATAGATTCATCGCGATGGCGTTTCTCCGAAATCGTGCTTTGAATAGCGTTGACGTCCAACAATAGCAGAGACAGGTACGATAAGGACTCGTTAGTTAATGGACAGTTTAAAGACGACTAAAGGAAGCAGACCTTACCCCAAAATGTCCCACCACGGGACCAACATAAACTGCAACTCATCGACAAGTTCGAGTACGATTTTCACTATGCACTACAATTAGGAAGTTGAGCAATGTAGGCGACTTCTTCTCGGATAAGTGCAGAGTTTGTCTCCATGGAAGACAGGTCATCTGTTTACATTCTGCTTCATCTGATAACGTAAATCGCCTACATTTCTCAACTTCCCAATTGCAGTGCACAGTGAAAATCGTACTCGAACTTGTCGATGAGTTGCAGTTTATTTTGGTCCCGTGGTGGGACCTTTTGTGGGTAAGGGAAAACTATCCAATGGATTTTTATGATTTTACCCTTAATTTGATGTTTAAATTCAAGCTTCAAAATTAGCCCATTAACAATTATTTATAGATATTGTATCCACTGCGATTGTTGGTTTTAGAAGGTACACTTGAGTGATTCCATCTTTTTGCTCGCGAGTTTAGTAAAATTTATATTTTTAGAAGGGTAATTAAAAATTATTTTACCCATGTTTGAGGAATTTTTGTTATATGTGTTTTGAAAACCTCAACTTTTGGAGTTCAATTTTGTCAAGCTTTTGAATTTTATATTTTTAAAAATCTGAAATTCTTAAGAATGATGGAGATTACTAACTTCAGTTTTGGACTAAATACTTCAGTTCACCACTGTGAGCGCAGAAAATTCACAATTTAGTATTTTTAGGACTCAGCTTATAAGAGTTAAGTGCTACCGTGTAATAATATTGATATATATATGTACAATAACTCGGCAAAAAACCAAACATTTGTATATGTATCAAAAGTAAGTATAATTGCTGTATCGCGTTTCATAAATTTAATTAAAATTGTAAGCATACTACTCCTATAGTTAGTCACATTATTAGGGGAGTTTGTATTATTTAATTAATTGATCATGAGTTTTTTGTTTGCCAATGTTTAAAAACTACTTGGATAAAAGCTTGAATGCGCGTATTCGAACAACAAACCAATTAAAACAAGATTTTCTTTTAGCACTTTTGCAAAAATTGTCATTTTTTACATTAAATAAGAAGAAGAAATTTAAATTTATTTAAAAACTTTTGTCAAGTTGTTTGCGAAGTTGTTTGCGAAGTTGTTTGCTTACATACTGTATCATCTAAAATTTGACCCAATAGCCGTCACTGAACTAGCCCCAACGACGTATACAGAGGGGGGGGGGGGGTCACGGGGTCCCCCCGTGAACTCAAGATTATTTTGTTAATCTGAAATAATTATTTAGTAACCTAGTAAGATTTTCGATTGGTAAATTTAGAGTCCAATAGAGAATTTCAATTTCTTCAAATCTTAAAATATACTTATGCATAGGCTAGGTTCCGTGTTGAGATGACAGCCAAAACCTGTTAAACCAGACAGAAATCAAAGTCCGAAGTTGTTTTCAAATTTTCATTTAATAAAGTAAAAACTAATATGATTTTGAAAAAAAGAACATATTTTATTTCTGAAATTGTTTTTTTTTTTTGATTTATTTATGACAGATTAGATTATTTTTAATAGCAAAAGAAAGTACCTAACTTTCGATTTATAGTTATTCTAACCAAGAAATATTAATTCAATTAAAAATTGTAATTGAATTATATTCATTCACTCCACATAAAACAGAAGTAATTTCAATTTTTTTTATATTTAAATTTCTTCATCTTCTTATCCAAAAATATTACTGTTAACGAAAAAAGACATAAATATATAAAACTATGATGAAAACCAATTATGAAAGGATTTTGTTTGCACTTATTCAACATTTACGATCGAACAATAATGTTATTGATTGGGTATTGGGATGTGGACTAGTTTTACAAAGTTACCTATGAATCCCATAATACAAAAGCCAATATCTAGGGTAAAGGAGATTTTCTGGAACTCCTTGCGGTGAGTCGTTTGACCAGTCGGATGGAATCCTTGACGAAAACGCAACTAGGCTCACAGAATTTAACTACTTTGTCCATTATTTTTATCAGAAAGGTTTACTGGTAAAAAAGATTAGGTACATTTTTGATGTACATAACATATTTATTTTGAAAGGTGCCTTTCACTTTGTTGTCGTGGAAGTCTTAAGGACATAATTTTTTTTTTTTCAAATCAGAAGCATATAAAAATCACGCCTAAACTTTTTTCACACTTTTCTTGAAAAGCAACGGAAACTAATTTTTGCATTTAATTAAAATAGTATTTGTAATGTATTTTAATTTTGCCACTGTTGTATGAAAAGAGCAATTAACCCAAGTAGAGAATATTTATATTTAACTATTTATTAAATGATATTTTAATAATTGTTCATGCAAATTCAATTCGAATAAGGACTAGCTGAAATAAAAACTTTGATAGGAATAAAATAAATTCTGAATAAAATTCAAAACAACTGAGTTTTTTTGTTCAGGTAACTGGAGATTGCTGTATGCTGTATGCTGTTGCTGGGGCCCCTTCGAAACAAAAACTGTAACATTCAGGAATAAAAATGAAGACCGCGTTCACTGGTGCAGCATTACATTCGTAGTCTGCAATTTCACGAAGACATTTGTTCTTGACTGTTTTTGAAAATGAGTTAAGGTTAAGACATCTTCCAGGATATGAACGATTTTAAATTATTTAAACTTATTTTTAACAAAGGTGATGTATTATAGTATAGTTAATAAGACTTTTCCCTTTTCTTTTATAAATAAATGCACAGCAAAATATGAAAAAAAAAAAAAAAAAATAAGGCACTTGACTTTTTATAAATATTAGTTTGTGTTATTTTTTTTAGCCCCCCCCCCAAGAAGTAAAGCTGTATACGCCCCTGAAAAGCCCGCGGTATATTTGGCGAAATTTTTTTTGGCACAATCATTTATTACTTAATATGTATCTGCATAATACTAACATTCTCGTGTTTAAATTAAAAGCGCTTTATTCGTTTGTTTACAAACAAATCATGTTCTTCTTACTGGATTGTGCCCCGAAAATGTAACCAACGTTTATTTCCGAAAACCAAAACATGGTCAATCTCCAGACCAAATATGTTCGGCTTCCAGCTTGAAGCATGTACAATCAGTCATGGAAAATATATTGTTTTTTACATGTATTTAGTTAGTGGATGCGCCACGACGCGACGTCAGCAACTTTCGATATGAAATAAATGTTGAGCTCAGTGATGTAATTTCGAAATTCAGAAATGATCACGTCGATCCCAAGGACATTGTTACCGCTGGAAATAGATTTTTGGTAGCACTTTATGGAGGGAACCCATCTAAGGATTCTTTAAATGATATGCGGTACACGTGCTTTCTCTAAGAAGAGAACTTGCAACCTTGAAAATCTTCCCCTAATAGAAGGAGCAGCAAAATATCACTCATATAGGACATATTTTCAAGTTCAACAGTGGTTGAGCAAAATAGGTGAAAAAAGTCCTAGTGATTGGGGGTGGAAAAAAACAACGTTGGGTTGGATGCCTCAAACAAGAGATGAAGATCCGGCACCAAGTACGATCCTCAAGCAAATGTACCAAAAAGTGGATGTGTGAAAGCAGGTCTTCATTGCACCGCAATTTACCAACACTGTTGTGGGGAGACTTTTAACAATGACCCCAAGAAACAACCAATCATGGACGATGATTTAAAGGACGAAGGTGGAAGAACTGTAAGCACGATTTCCTTCTAAGAAGATAGTCTGCCAGGTCCTTCATTACAGTACTTGAAATTGAAATTAATTAAGGCCACGTAAGTGTATATATTGTATTTATGCCTCCCAATAATTATTATTTATTTAAAATAATCTTATAAATCATAAATAAAGTTATTGTTCAATTACATACACGATAACTAGAGTTATAATAATGCGAATTACCTTAATACGATCCTCCACATACGATAAAAGAAACTGTTCAATTAACACTGCACATGCGCACGTGATACACACATTATACCATTTAAACACTGCACCGTGCGATACCCACACACACTTTTGTAACTGAATAAATGATTTCGATTCTACGTTTGAAGATGCGATTATGAAGCTTTCAAGCGCTATAGTAAAAACAGTATTTGACTTTAAGAAAAATGTGAACTCCTTTTTTTTGTTTAACTTGTTATAACTCGTTAAATACACAAAATATAAAAAAAATTAATATGGACAAATTTTTCGGACGAATTTTTCTCTACAAAAATACATTTTCAGTTGTTCGATACACTCAAAAATACGGGTTTAATTCATGAAATACAAATTCACTTTTTAAATCAAGATAGTGGCAACCCTGAAAGGGGTTGCTGGTCGAAAACTTGGAGTTAAGCTTTCTGTATGATAATCTAACGAACTCAAAACAAAAATTGCGTCCCCATATGTTTTTTTTTTTAAATACCTAAAATGACTAGACTATATCTATTTTAGCTATTAAAAAAAATTATAGTAATTAATAGTAGTTTATAGTAATAATTTATTTTTAAACTTGTTTGTAACAATCTTTTTTAAGTCATTATGTTATAGAACCAACACAGGTATGCACATTAGAAAATTCAAGCTGTAAGAACTCCTCCGAATTTTGGAAACTAGCATGGAAGCTAAATGACAAACAATTTACAATAAGTGGATTACTAAAGACTAATATTTTATTTAATCACTTTAAGAGCCTCTCAATCCTGAAGTCCACCGAGTCTTATTTCACTATGCTCACCCAGGAGTACAAAACTAAGTCCTAGATCGGCAAATAACTACAGATGAGGTTATAATGGCTATGGGGATTCTTAAGCATGGAAAAGCAGCTGGATCAGATGGGATACCAACAGAGTTTAACAAATATGCCAACAACGAGTTGTATGAAAGTTTAATTAGCTTACTTAACAATGTTTTTGAATCAACTAAGGAAGCATTGATTTTCCCTATTTATGAGAAAGGATGTGCATCAGACCCTGCAAATTATAGAGGCATTTCTTTTCTCAATTCATCGTACAAAATCTTCACTGCAATATGACAATGTCGATTATCTATCAACGTGGATCAGTGAAAATGAGCTGCTGAAGGAATTCCAGGCCGGCTTTAGGAAAGGGTACTCAACCGTTGATCATATATTTGTTCTGAGCCAAAAAAAGAAACTCTACGTGTTCTTCGTCGAATTAAAAGCTGCGTTTGATATAAAAATCGTAAATTCAATACAGGAACGTCTTTGAAGTTTGTCAGAATAAAAGAAAGACTCTACGAGGGCACACAAGCAGCAGTTGGGATGGTGAACAAAAATCAAATTGGTTCCAATCCACATCGGGTCTGAGGGAAGGATGCTCATTAAGCCCACTTCTATTTGCGCTCTTCATTGAGGATTTGATCGAATGGCTGCCAGGAGGTATTGAATATGCTGGGACGCTCATAAAAGCACTGCTTTTTGCGGACGATATTGTGTTGTTCGCATATTCTCCTGAATCACTTTAATTAATGATTAATCGTCTACATGAGTACTGCATACTTTGGGGTTTGATTGTCAATCTTGAAAAGTCCAAAGTGATGAATATGAAGAATTCGGCAATATATTCGATAATGACACCAAAAATATCAAAAGATGACAAACTCTCAAACGACACCAAAACACTCATCACAAGGCGAGAACAGTTGCGAAACAAAGCAGAAATCACAATACAGGAACAAAATGAGTTTAAATTTCTCCGGAAAACAATAAAAGAGGAATCAAAGAATGACATTCAAAAATTCAATGAAAAAATGATAAAACAAATATTATGTGAAACTAAATCTATTAAAAAGACGAAAACTTTCCTAAACAAAGGAAAAGACTGGGTGATATCAATGAAGGACAATAATAAAGACGTCACAAATAGAAAGGATCGCTATAATCGCTACAATATATTTCGAACAACTTTTTAAATCAACAAGAGAAAATTTCATTGTACCAATGGAATCCAGGCCCAATTTAGATAACACACCACTTGTGACGAAAAACGATATCGAGCAGTCCATTGACTATTTAAAGAAAAACAAGTGTATAGGAAATGACGGTATAGTAGCCGAAATGCTAATATACGGTAAGAAATCATTCTCTACAGTTCTGACTATGATATTCAATAAATTTCTGGTCACACAACAAAAACCAAAACAATGGAAACAGACCACTATAACACTTATTCACAAAAAAGGACAAAAAGATGATATTAACAACTATAGACCCATAAGCAATATTTCGACGATCTACAAACTATTTTCCAAAGTGTTATACAGAAATATGAAGGAAACTTTTAATAAGAATCAACCCAGAGAAGAGGCAGGATTCCGCGAAGGGTCTTCTACAGCAGACCACCTACAGACGATGAACCAGCTGATAGCAAAATTTAATGAGTTTTAGAAACCACTTCAATTTGTATACATTGACTTCAGCAAAGCGTTTGACTCTATAGAACACGATACAATATGGACAGCACTGAGAAATAAAGGGTTACATCCCGTTTTTATTCAGACTTTAAAAAAATATTTATGCAGACAGCTCAGCTAAAATAAAGACGGACAAAATTGGACGAGAGTTTAAAATAAAGAGAGGAGTAAGACAAGGAGACCCAATTTCACCACCACTGTTCTCTGCTGTGCTGGAAGAGATATTTAAAAAACTAAACTGGGAAAATAAATATGGAATAAATATATGGGGACAATATTTGGACAATCTAAGATTTGCTGACGACATAGTATTGTAGTAGGTAGTAGCCCGTAGCGTAATGTTTAGTGCGTTCGATTGTCACGCTGTAGGTCTGGGTTCGCTTCCCAGCCTTGTCCACTTAAAAACTAAAAAGTTTTGTTCAGGGCTACTGCCTCTTGCGAGGAATTGACAAATCCTCCAAGAGTATCACTTGTCACGAATAAGTGCTTCTCGTCTAGCCGTTCGGATTCGGAATAAAATTGTAGGTCCCTTCCATTCCTGTCGACAGGCGCACATAGGAATGGTTGCGAGTTGTTAGTCACTATGCCCTGGTTCTTCATGAGCCGTTGTGCCACCCGATTTATTTATTTTTTATAGTATTGATTTCATCAAAAGCCGAACACATAGAATCCATGCTTAGAGATTTGACTTCGACTTGTAAACTTTACGGACTTTTCATCAATAAATCTAAAACGAAAGCCATGACAAATCATACACAAATAAACATAATGCTGGAAAATGAAAACATTGAATACGTGGAGGAATATATTTACTCAGGACAGTTAAAATCATTTAAGGACCAAGAGAAAAAAGAAATAAATAGACGCATCACCAGCAGTTGGAAACAATTTTGGAGCATGAACCAAATACTAAAAAGCAATATAAAAGACGGCACACGTAAATACATACTCGCCTCGGCCATCCTACCCATCTTGACTTATGGACTTCAAACTTTCTGCTTGACAACCAATATATCAGAAAAACTAAGGATATGCCAAACGATAATGGAGAGAAAACTTTCAAAAATAAGACTAAGTCAAAGAGTTAGAAACGACGAAATAAGAAGACGAACAGGAATAACTGACGTGCTGAAACGATCAAAAGAACTTAAATGGAGCTGGAGCAGGGCATATCTCTAGACTACAAGATCAAAGATGGACAAAGATTATTACTAAATGGACACCGGAAGAAAGAAGACTAGTTGGACGACCGAAGAAGAGATGGGCTGATGATTTGACAGAGCATAGACCAAACTGGTACAATGAAGCAAATGACAGAGAGAATTTGAAGGCGGCTTATACCAGATAATAAAACATTGGACTAAATTTCAGACTTTGCAAAATACCGAAAATACCGAGCATGTTTGTGCGATCCAGTCGTGTCCATTTTTTCACAAAGTCGTTGGACCCGTTTTCGATAAAAATAAAATTTTTCTTTACAGGTTTTCAACATTTGTACATGTTGGAACCGGTATTTTTGGTCTTAGGAAAAATGTTTCAAGTATTCTAGAAAATTCTAGAAACTTTGTTATAAATTTCAATAAAATTGACCGAGTTTTTTTTTGAAATATTGAAAAAAAAATGTTTTCTTTAATTTCAGAAGATTTTTAATTTTGGATACGTACCTACTATTTTAACATTTAAGAAGCCTCTCCATAAGAAAAAATAAAACAAAAACAAATGGACCATTCCTTTGAAGGAATTTTTTTTAAAATATTTTACATGATACCGAAACACCTATGGATAAAATGGACAGTACATTTTTTTTAGGCTCATCGTTTCACCTTAATTTTGATGTCTAATAGTCTAAGGCCTAATTTATTCAGTCGAAGTTGAACATAACTCTGGGATTTTTACAGTCAACTTGAGAATTAATTTTTATTCACTCAAAGTTGACGTTTTCAATTTTTTATTTTCAACTCTAGAGTTGATCAACTTTGGATTTTCTCAACTTCCCGAAATAGTAGAAGTTAGCGAGCAAACTTGGGACTTTTCCTCATTTTTGTCTATTCATTCATACAGTGCTCGACCGATCACCGAAATCAAGCATCGTCGGGTGAGTTAGTACTAAGATGGAGGACCGCATGAGTATTTTTCTTGTTTCATATTTTTTTTTTTATAATTGAAATTTGTTTATAAAAATGGTGCCTTTCCCCCACCAAAAAATATAGAACAAGTGTACAATTTCAATGAATTGTGTTCCATGTTATATATGGAATGATTTTCTGGTCTTGTGATGTTTAAGTAGTGGGCGACAATTTCGCCGGACAAGTGTAAAAACATACTCATGGACATCGATCCATTCATGACTCCATTTCACAACAACAGTTCACACGTTTCATGGAGTTGTTGATCTTTGTTTGGCATTTCCTGTTTGACCCTACATTATTCTTCTCTGTGAAAATTTGTGTTTCTTTATTTCTAATTATTTCATTTTAGGAAAACAAAATAGTTATAGGAACAAATTATAGTGTGTGAAAACTCACCTCTTATTGCTAGACATATGTTTATTATTTTCTTTAAAAATAAAAGTTGTACCTATTCCGTATAGCTTTCAATTTAGCTTGGTATTTTTTTGATTCCGCGCTTCACATGGAATGAAAAATCCATTGCAATTATTCGGAAAATTTATTCAAAATGCAAAATTAATTCTAATGCAAAACAAAAGTTGAAAATGACGTCTTGTGCGTCATGTATCACAAATATCCCAAGGATATTTTAGAAACAGCAGGTTGGTCAACTTTTAAATTTCAACTCTGGAGTTCAGATTCAATTACGGATTTGAAGTCAACTTGTCAGTTGGCCAACTTTGGAGTTTTCAGCAAGTTGAGCAATAGTGAATAAATTTTTTTGAACCCCCAAAACCCCCCCTGCGTTCGCGCCTGTAGAATACTGACTAATGTTTCTTAATTATTTTATGGTAATTAACGATCACTGTTAAAAAGATTTTGACATTGTTTCTGTTCTGAACAATTGCAATAAACAATACAAAATACTTCGCTTTTACGACAAGAGCAAGGTATTCGAGAAGTTGCTTGATGATGCAGACAAATATTTAATCAAAACCTGTCAACAGTAGCTGCAGTGCATTTGAACATCTGAGATTTTCTACATATAACTCCCTGAAGGCTTCATCACTTTCTGATCTACCACCGAATTTGAAATCTATAAGGCTTCACATTTTGCGTGCATTATATTGCTCTTGAACAAACTACTTGCTTGAATCCTACAAGCGAAAAATTAGAACCTAATTTATTTGGATTTCTATTGATGAAGAAGGGATCTTGAGACCGATTCCCGAGTGTGATAGACAATTGGTCTCCACCAAGTACAAAACTTGTCCCCCCGTGTCATTGCAAGAACTGTGCTCGAATAACTTGGTCTTATCGTAAAAGCGAAGTATCATGTTGTTCAGAACAGAAACAATGTTAAAATCATTTTAACAGTGTAATACAATGACTAAACCAATAAAACACAGTTTGTTTAATATTTATAAAAATAAATCGGGTGGCACAACGGCTCATGAAGAACCAGGGCCTAGTGACTAACAACTCGCAACCATTCCTGTGTGCGCCTTTCGACAGGAATGGAAGGGACCAACAATTGTATGCCGAATCCGAACGGCTAGACGAGAAGCACTTATTCGTGACAAGTGATACTCTTGGAGGATTTGTCAATTCCTCGCAAGAGGCAGTAGTCCTGAAAAAAAACTTTTTAGTTTTTTTAGGTGGACGAGGCTGGGAAGCGATCCCAGACCTCCAGCGTGACAGTCGAACGCACTAACCATTACGCTACGGGCTACTTATATTTTAATTTAATATTTAATATTTATAGTTATTTAATAAATTCACGATAACGAAGTAATAGAAAGACGTCTGTGCGATCTGAAGGATACACCAATCTAAAACTAAAAACTTTATTTATCTATGTATGAATGTATATCTTACTTCTTCTCCTTCGGCAATTTAGCAGTGTTGTCGTGTAACAAGATGTCGTTAATAACCATAATATAATTAAGAAACGTAAGCTGTTATTATATTGCAAAATTGGAATTCATATCTTTAAAACTAGATGTTATAAATAAAAATTTAAAAAACGATTTTATTCGTTAAAATCGGGAGTATAAATTAAAAATACTTGATTATGCTATATCGTTCGGAAATTTGAGTAAATTGGTCTTCTTTAAACATGTGAATGTGAAAAATCTTATCCTAAGTCTACGTTTCTGTGTTATCTCCGAATCTAATTATTCAATTGAGACAAAATACAAACGAAAATGTTTGTCAGAATGTAGAGAATAATTTCTTCTGCGACAATTTCCACGATAACTCTGACCGTTTACTTAAAAAACACGTTCTTCCGGCTCGCGCTGCCTCAATTGAGCGCGTGCGCACCCTACTAAGAAGCAATTGGCGATATCTTGGGCAATTACAACAATTACATGAACAAAAAACAAATTTCTTCGTTAGAATATAAGGAACAACATTTACTCGAAAAATTTTTTCCTAACATTAATAAATTTAATAACAATGACTTCGCACCGGATTTTGCAAAAACTCCGGATTCGGAAGTAAAAGTCCTAGAACCACCCGGTTTTCAGTGTTTGACTACAAATTGATAAGAGAATTGAATTTTTCAAAACAAAAGTAGATCGTAATATAGCAAAAACTTTATTTATAAAGGAAATTAATTGAATTTAGAAAGCAAATGGAAGAAGGGTTTTCTGGCCTTACATACAAATATAACAGGGTAGGGTACCTACTGTAAATTTTACCATTGTTCTTTAATAATTTGTTTTCTGTTTTAAGTGTTTTTTTTTCAGAAAATTGCACTTTCCACATAAAAGCCGGCACCAGGGACTGCAAGACTTGCATTTTTTTCATAAGCCTACCACATCTTTCGAGTCATATCCTTTTTTGGTTCACTTTCACACCCAAAAATTTGCTGTGGGCTATTGGTCTAATATTATTGTAATATCATGTTTGATGATAATCACGAGTATATATTTTGCTGGGAATCCATAACTTTTCTGTACTTTACTCGTATTATATTTCAAATGTTAATGTACATTCGGTTTTCTTTTAGAACGAAACACATTACCATAGACGTTACTGGAACCCCATTTTCGTGACTCTATAGGGGTTTTATCTGCTCGAGGTATCTTTAACTTATGGCATTTATAATGACTGTTTCTTACAGAATTGAACTTTAATATATATAATATATACCATAAAAGAAATATTGAACTTCAGGAACGAACATTGATTAATGTTGTATATAAAGCCAAATAACCCAACTACAAATGTTATATATTTTTTTTTATTATTGACCTTGATACCCCAAAAACCAAAACATTTTCGCAAAACGCTAACTTTTCCAAGAAACTGTGCCATCATACATCTAATAAAACCATACACCCACCTTTACAGGTTTTGACCGAGGTCCAAACACATGGCTTCAAATAGTACCTACGACATTTTATATGAAGAGAACCAATGAAAATTGCACTCTCTTTTAACAATTCAACTCTCGTCCACAGTAGAACTCTGTGTATAACAGTTTTAACCTGTTATACTCAGCTCAACGGTCACTCTATCAATCTCTTCTTTATCTAAGCTCAACACCTCGCTTCCATCCGAACTATCAATAGCAATGGTCCAAACTTGCCATCATCACCACCATCATCATGATCTGTGATGAGCACCTTGATTAGCACACATGAAACCATTGATCATTCGTCGCACCCGACCAACCAACTACTACTCCGTTTGAGCTATGGAATATGAATTAAGCCACAAATTAATACATTTCACCGTCTTGGACCTGGCTAAGGTTATATAGTGGGGTGAGCTCATATAAAAGCAAAGTGTCGATGTTGTCGGAGACTTATTTCAGTTATTTCAATTAAAGCCGAACGTTGTCTTGTGTGTTGTGAGGTGCTAGAAGGAAGCTTACTCTCTTTTTTTTTTATTGGAGCTAAACTCTTGCGTTTCGATCCTGACCGACTATGGACATAATATAATTTTAAATAGAATAAAAGGATAGACATTTTATATATTTTTAAATTTATATTCTCTATCTCGGAAGACAACTTATTATAAGGAGAAGATTATAAAGATTTCGTAGAATTGTTTTATCTTGAATTTTTGAGATTAAAGTGCAAATCTGATGTGCTCCTGAAGTGAATTCTTGATCCATATATAGTGTGATTAGTGAAGCTCAAGTTCAGAGATAAATTTTTGTTTCCATTGGAAAAATATTCTCGAGTTTTACAAGCATATATTAATTCGCGAAATAATTTATTTTTAATTAAATACAAATTATTTGGATTTTGAATACTGTGATTTGTGCTGTTGAACCAAGACAACGGTCAAGGATTTAAAAAAAAAAAAACTTTTATAGAAAAAAAAAATCAAAATGGTGAGTTGTCCTATAATATTATTGTGAATGTGGTTCAATTCATCTTTAATTTTTTTTGGTGTCATTCACTAATAAATCAGACAGTAGAACACCTTATTATGTTGTTTATACACGCAATACAAAAAAAACACAACAACAGAGCATAATATAAAAATAAAAATGATTTGTAAGCAAAAATAGCCAATTCGAAACTGTAACCCAAAGACAAACTGCAGTAAAGGCAAATTCAATGCATTGTGGAATAATAAGGCCTCGCCAGGGGGGAACTTCTGGTGTAGTGATTTTTCTATGCTACCTTAATAATTAAAAAGAAAAGTGTTGGTAAATAATTTGTTAGACCTAATTGAGGACAAAATGAATATTTTTTCTGCAATTATTTTTGGTGAAATAACTTGTAAAGGGTGTTTCTTTTTTTTAAGTATAGGTTTTTCAATTTAAGTTTAATACTATTGCAAATTTTATGAAATATGTTAATTGATTTATCTGAACGATGAATAATTCAGTTTGAAATTAAGAATTTGGATTTGATTTTAGTGGAATTTCGTTTTTCTCGCTTCGTTTTCTTTAATTTATTGCAACATTTTCACCAAATCTTACAAACGGCGATCTGAGCTGGATTCGCTGTGTGCACATTTACTCCTTACTTAAATCGATGTTTGACAAAAAAAATATCGCTTTTATTGCGACGACAAATTACAAGTCTATAGCTGGAATTTAATGTTAATCTTCTCATTTTTAAACAGAGTTATAAGGTGTTGCACTGCATAAATTTACACTGCTTCCTCAGAAACTTAGTAAAATGAACTACTATTACACCAACTTGGAAGTGAATATAAATCTATTTATGAATTGTTAAAAAAAAAAATTGTTTGAATCTGAGTGTTTAGTTGTGAATACTTTCATAATAAAATATGTAATCTTTGCTCACATACCAATACACCTGGAATCTTTGGTTAAGTAATATTGCAAATATCCAAAAATCAAAAGATTGATCAAGTAATATAATTATTTGCATTAGGTATGTCTATCTAATCTACATATGCTAAATAACTCCAGAAATTAATTTTGTTGTAAAAACAGAATTACAAATTTGTCGCATTTTAAAATCATTTCATAAGAAAATGTATTGCAAAATTAAAAGGTCGAATCCTATATCATACTATTGTTAACTTAATCTTTAAATAAAGTTATATACGCATGTATATTGTTTTAATAGCGCAGTTTGTAAGATTTTTGATGTGGGTTAGTCACACGTTAAACGAAAATCAAGTTAAATTTCGATATACTCGTTGTTTAAACAAATAAAAATAAAATACCAAAAATGGCACGAACAATATAAGATGATGGTATACCGAATAATTCAAGGCCATATATTATTATGTATGTATGGATATTGCGGAAAACCACAAAAAAGATAATACACTTTAAATCAGAAATATAAACAAAATATAGTTTGATAAAAGAATTTAAAATTTTATTTTGAAATAAATCTAAGTAGGTGTTTTTTATTTTGTCCTTGAAATGATTTTGGAAAAGGTATTTTTGTTTGCTTTTTTTTTGTAGGTCAAATGCCTATAGAAAGTTCAAAAAGCAAAGACTTCATATCATAAACGTCAAATCGAAGGTTAAACACTTAAATGAACTACTTCATTTCTATGTCTATTATAGTTTATGGACCGTTGAACTTTAAATAAATAAATCAATTAATTTTAATTAAGACTATTATAATGCATCATATACAAAAGAGTTTCTCACTCTTTAACTTAAAAGAGGTAAAAATTATTAACTTTTATTGTGTAACTAATTGTAGCTTGAAGCAATATTTGGGTACTGTTGCACTTGTAATTAACCTATGGCTTTTTTTTTCTTTTTTTTTTTGTTACCAATAAAAGATTTTGATTTATTTAATTTTTATTAATCAACATTTTTCGTATTTTATAGAGATCCATAGGAAAAAAGCAAAACAAAATAACCAATTGAAGATAAGGAAATTTCATAAAAAAAACCACATTTTCTTTCCCAATCGTGGAAAATAAATTTCACATTTTACTTTTTAACTGTCAATTTTTAAAAATATTCTATAGAATTATTATTTATACAACATAGCGTTTTGTATAATCTATGAGCTTAGACATAGTGTTAGTATTTATGCCAGCGAAAAAACACCGAAACAAATAAAGCAATATGTTCATAAAATGATTTTTTCCTTTAGCCATTATACTTTGTTAAATAATAAAATTTAATGCATTTAACAATTTTTTAAAGTTGAATTTCTCAGCATAAGCTGCAACATAGTCTGGAAAAGTTTATATTTCCAATTTTTGTTTTTTATTGAATGCGTTGATTGTAAACCCTAACAAAATTCAAGCATACCTTCTATTTTCTAAAATTATTTTTTTGTTCTATGGTTAACTGTTTAGAAATAATTTCCCATCAGCCAGAAATTAAAATTGTGGCGTATTCATCAGCCAGACATTTAAAACCACTTTAAGTGAAAAAATCAGGTCATAGTGTCAAAGAACTATTATTTCGTTATTATAAATTCCCACTGCAGGTGGGAAGGTGAAAATATCAAAGCTAGATTTGATATTTCAACGTCAATGACACGATTTTTTAACAGATTTAAGGTATCTGGCTGACGTAAGGCCCCACTGTAGATGTCTGCCAAGTGTCAAATTAAGCTGTTGACACCATCCCCTTAGACATATTCAAAATTAAGCTTTGATAAAATAACGTAATGCTGCAACATTTCAATGCAACTTTAACACTACTTGCTACCTTCCTTGAAGATTCTTAGAATCCATCCTTAGCTACCATACCATACCATACAATATATTCATAGTTTCTTAACTTTGATAAAATAACGTTTGTCTGGCGGCCCTGGGGCTCTTAGTCTAAAAGTATATTTACTAATATCAATATTTAATCAATGTGTAGGATGTTCTCGTACATAAGTACTTGTAATTCAAATTTTAAATGATTATTCATATTTTTTAATATAAGGTACCTACTTTTTCCCTGTGACAGCCAAAACTGTTTAACTTTTATTTGATCTTAATATGCGGATACTAAAGGCCTTAATTTGCCTGCTCAAAAGCTCAGTGTGTTGCCTCAAAATAAAATCAATAATGCCTAAGCGTGTATGTGAACTTTTAGTTTCCCTTCGTTTAAGCATAATATAATGACACAACGAAATCATAACCGAAAAATTTTCTTCTCGTTTTGCTCAGCAGTACGCAGTTCGGTAGCGAAAATAGAAATCGTAGTAGATTGCTAGATTCAAGTTTCCACTTTTTTCCGCACAGAATTTATTGTCAAGAACATTATTGCTGGTAAGAAAGTAACAGATTTTTTTTTTTTAGAAAATTTGTACATACATATATTTTATAATATCTAAAAAAATAAAAAATTCAATTAAATAAGAAAAAAATGCGCATACGCTAGAGTGTACTTCTGTGTTTTCATAAATTTTAGACAAAAAGTTCAAGACGTCTTTATGGGGTCGCTTGTCTAAAATGCCTTCAAGAAATTGTTTTCGATTTTGTACAGTCATTTATTGCGTCGAAAAACAGCCTTATGAAAATCGTCTTGTTGTATGTGCATATGTATTGGTTCCAAACAAGTTAAAATATAAATTCAAATTATTACTATACATTGTTAATAATTACTACAAATTTATTATTTAAGTTGCTAAAACAGTAGAGCTCAAAAAAAAGTATGCCATCTGATTTGATTGATAAATATGAATTTATCAAAAAACAAAAATCGTTAGAGCGGTTTTCTCAAAAATTAATTTTTTATATATAAAAATTCTTGACCATTTTTAAAAATTAAATTTGGTATGCCAACTTTTAGTAATTAATAAAATATAATTTTTCACAAAATTAAAAAAAAAAATTGAGTTAAACCGATTTCAAGATATTGAATTTTCCAAAAAAAAAATCAGCATTTTTTTTAAATCCAAAAATTATTTTTAGCATTTAAAAATATATGTGCAAAATTTGTTTGAATTGTAATGGAGCTCTTGTAAAAAAATGTTGGTTGAAATCGGTCTAGCCGTTAACGAGAACCGTTAATAACCGTTATTGGCAAATTTTTTTTACTGCAGGTCGAGGTACAGACAGACAGACTGACAGGCAGACAGAATTGAGGCCGTGAGTGCAATAGTAGAGTAAGAGTAGAGCAAAAATAAGAAACAGGTTATTTTTAAACACTTGCAGCCAAATTTATAAACGTGGAATAGGGAAGGCTTAACCTTATTCCCTGGACTAAGTACAAAATGTTATTTAAAAAACAAAATTTCTTCTAAGTGACGTTTACTTAGTTAAACCACCGAACATGGTGGTTTAGCGAAGGAATAAAAATCAGACGTGTCAAACAAAATGATAATAACTTTGACAGAATTATAAGGTGTGTTCTATTGTAGTAGATTTTCATTTTTTTTTTATTAATAGTAAATACTATTCCATGGACTAACTCTTATTCCATGGTTTTGTAAGCTCATGGAATAAAGGTGGAATAAGCGTTTTTTATTAATACGGCTTAGTTTTAAAAACGAAGAACATAACTTTGATATTGGTTTTGCAATATGCTCAAAAAATAACAGGGCTATGATTTTGGATCCATAATCCTTCAAAATACCATTATAACTGAAGCCGAAAATTTAAAGTCCTACTGCACAGAGGAAAAATGTAAAACAATTTCAAAATTGAAAAGATAGGCCAAAGATTTGTAAATAAAACATGTTTTTATGTATTTTGTATTTTTATTTTATTTATAAATAAAGTTTTTTTTTTAATCAAGTTTTCACTTTCAGGATTTATAAAAGCCTTTGCGGTATTTCCAACAGAATTATTATTTATAAGATCAGAGTAGAAATTGCGATGTATTAACGGTAAAAACTGCAGAAGGTCCGGCAAATCCTTATACTTATAGGTCTTCTTTTTAGATTTAGTCTTGCTAGGCTTACACTTATTGTTTTCGAAATAAAATACTTTGAAATGGAATTATTTCTTCAAGAGATTATTTAATAAAAATATTAAGAAGAGGTCGGTCTTTAAATATTAAAGCTCAAGAATCTTGAGCCAGTTAACCTTAAGTCCTTTTGCAGATATTTTTCTATTTGAAATGTTTTTTTCCAGTTTCAAAGTGGAAAAAAAGTGGTCTTTGGTCATTTTTATGACATTGGATATTTTCTTCTATCCAATTTTCGGGGATGTAAATTTGGAAAATAACAAGAAGAAACTTATGGTTACTCTTATCAACTCTATTATAGTCCAGATTAGATTAGAATAATATATATACCCGTAATATATACTCACTGACTTCGTTATGGCAGCAACAGCTGCAGCATTAACTTTAGTATGAAACTCTTTAACTTCATGGATCATCGAGGGAGATTATCAGGGTAGGGTACCCACTTATGTTTAACACATTGCATTGTTGTCCCCGTGATCAAATAGTAAGATAATTGACTTTACTTAAAGTTTCAAACAATAAAATCAAATATGCGAGCGCAAAAGTGTTCTAAGTGTAAGATAGGCCACTCTTGCACTCAAGCTTTTAAGTTTTGTGTGCTTAGCATAGGTACCTACAAAAGGCCTGTAACTATGACATGAAGCCGAAAATTTAACAAATTTTAATGCAGAAGTGTGGGTTAGTAGGTACAGATTTAATTTTCGTAATAAACTCAATTTCGATAAAATTGCAGTTAGGCCACTATTGCCCTCACGGCCTGAATTGAGGGACCCACTTTTTTCGCATTATCTATCATCGTAATGTTAGGGAAAATTATTATCTCGAATTCGACTTGTTTTACTAATCCAAAACTTGCCCTATACCTATGTCTATGTCGCAAGTACAAATATGTAAGATTTGATTGAAAATGACTTACCAAAACAGAAATTTGAAGTGTTATATTGTTTAATTGTTAATTCAGTTGAATTTCTTTTTAAACATATATTAGCAATAAACCGAAGAGTGTGAATTTATCTGGTTTTCATAACTTACAAAATAGATTTTGTACCTTTTTTCTACTGAATTTTGATAAATTATTACTAAGAGATTGAGTAAACATAAAGGAAGTAAACAAACACGACACTGTGAAGCTACAAGTGTCTTACAAAATCTGATTAATATAGTTTTTTTTTTAAATATTGACAATTTTTTAGTTAAAAGTATAAACTTATTTTATATTTATAAAAAAAAAACACTTTTACTCTTAATATTTATACACTTATAAAATATAAATAAATTTTATTACCCAAGAATATTTGTTCTGTTTTGTACTCATAAATCATAGGAAGCATCAATAAAAATAGTTTATGTAACTAACACGAGTTTAATTACTAAAGGAATGTCAATAATCGTTTAAAATGTTAATAGGTTTTTAATACATAATCATTAAATGATTTATCAAATACTCGTATATACTCTCTATATAGTTGCAGTCAGAAACCGGAATTATTTATTTACCTATCAGCTATATCTGCTGTGTACAATTCCATTTAAGATGTGTATTATACTTTTAAATAATGTTTGCAAAGAAAATGTTACTATAAACCTACCCCAACGGAATACAATGTAAGATGATGGGAAGTAAAAAAACCTATTCTACTAGAAAAACTTGAATATCATCTATTGGCTTCATAAATGTTTTTTTTTCATTATAAGTCGAGTAACCTTGTCGTTTTATGGAAGGCATCGTTAGCGTCAAATCTGGTATTTCACATTTTTTGCTGAGTTGTTCAGGATATTGGCCTAGTAAACAACCTTAGTTTTCGACCTCGAGCGGCGACCGCTTCATGGCCAAAAATCAGAAAAACCGCGTTATTGGTAGTTTTAGTCCCAAATAATTAATTTTAAATAAAAGCATTGTTCCACGAATTCAAAGTAACTTGATTTTCTTCAACTTGAGATCAAAGCCAACTCTGTACACCCAATGGTTTCCAAAATACAGCAATTCAAAATTTAGCGATACAAAATTTAATATAACAAGTCGTGCTATCAAACAGTATAATGGCAAATACAGAATGGTTGACATAAATGCTTCAAAGCACTGGAGCGTGTAGGTTGGGCCAAAAGAATAGGAAAAACCATACCGGAAGGGGGATCTATATACACAAGTTAGGATGGGAGGGGCAAAAATAAATAAATAAATCGGGTGGCACAACGGCTCATGAAGAACCAGGGCCTAGTGACTATCAACTCGCAACCATTCCTCTGTGCGCCTTTCGACAGGAATGGAAGGGACCTACAATTGTATGCCGATTCCGAACGGCTAGACGAGAAGCACTTATTCGTGACAAGTGATACTCTTGGAGGATTTGTCAATTCCTCGCAAGAGGCAGTAGCCCTGAAAAAAAAACTTTTTAGTTTTTAGGTGGACGAGGCTGGGAAGCGATCCCAGACCTCCAGCGTGACAGTCGAACGCACTAACCATTACGCTACGGCCTACGGGTAGGGCAACTATCTAAAAAAAATGACTTAAGGTAGAAACAACACTATTGAAAAACAATGGTAACACCCACAATATTCTCCTATAGCTTATCTTAAGCCTAGAAACCCATTCTTGATTTCTCTTTTTCAATAAAGTTTTTTAATCGATAGTTTTTGAGAAATTAATATCCAAACTCAACATTCTTAAAAATAATTTTCTATTATTTACTTAGTAGAAACAGGATCCTTGGAGCAATTTGCTTTTTCAATATTATGAGTTTGGAAATTGATTTCTCCAAAACTATTGATTAAAAAAACTTTATTGAAAAAGAGAAATAAAGAATGGGTTTCTGGCCTAAAACAAGCTATAGGAGAATATTGTGGGTGTTACCATTGTTTTTCAATAGTGTTGTTTCTACCTTAAGTCATTTTTTTAAGATAGTTGCACCTCCCATCTTAACGGGGGTATATAGATCCCCCTTCCGGTATGATTGTCCTATTCTTTTGGCCCAATCTATACGCTCCAGTGCTTTGATGCATTTATGTCAACCATTCTTTATTTTCCATTATACTGTTTAATAACACTACTTTTTATATTAAATTTTTAATTGCTTAATTTTGAATTGCTGTATTATGGAAACCATTGGGTGTACAGAGTTGGCTTTGGTATCAAGTTGAAGCAAATTAAGTTATTTTAAATTCGCAGAACAATGCTTTTATTTAAAATTAATTATTTGGGACTAAAATTACCAATAACTAAAAAAAGCTCGAAAAAATCGCGGTTTTTCTGATTTTTAACCATGAAGCGGTCGCCGCTCAATGTCGAAAACTTAGGTTATTTACTAGGCCAATATCCTGAACAACTCAGCAATAAATTAGAAATACTAGATTTGACGCATACGTCAAAGTATATAGTCACTGTATTGTATTTCTAAATTCAAATAATTTGAAAAGCTAACCCTAAGTTAAAGCAAATTGTGATAACAACAAGTTTGAATTGGAATGTGCAATACCTTATTTCTACTTCCGATTCATGCAAATCCTAATACATGGTTTGAATTTAATGAAATGAAGTTAAAATATCGATAGATTGATTTGTGGAGTGAAAGACTTTAGTGTGTTAATCTCAGCATCGACTTTTATAGCAACTCCAAGAAGTTAAAAATATATTCTAATATCGGTAAAGGGCCTTCAACCTTTTCAAGTCAAGTATCTGCTATATAATGTGTGGTTGTAATAAGAAATTTAGTAGAAAGGATATTATGGTAGGTACTTCACATTTCCAAAAAGAAGCCTTCAGAACTATTCTCTATATAGGCAGCATAAGTATACCCTATAAATGACTATAATTTTCGAAGCTTGACTGGCGTTATCCATCACATTGCTTATTTCCTTACTTGGTCTAGGTGATTAGAAATTCTTTGACAAAAAAAAAACTTTAATAGAATACAAAAAATTCTGAACTTTGTAACTGTCACGGGGTAGGTAAGGTACCTACAGTACCTATATAAAATAAATGGATATAAAACGCAAGCTTTTTTAATATGTCAATTTATTATCATATCGCCATTGCACGGACTATGTATATCTGATGTATATATTATGATGTGGGTAAATAATGAATGATAATAATTTTATCGCATTGTTTGTAATCGCTAATAGATAGTTTCCCGCTAAAGTTTATTTTGTTTTTCAGTCTATGTATCTTCCTACACCTCATTCAACTTTGTGTTTACGCGTGAATTTAAGTATTTAAATATTATGCATTTTCTTCTTTAACTTGTCATCTGGCAACTGGCTATCTATTTCCATTAATAGTTATTTTGTTTTTTAAGCTTGTAACATATACATACCTCGATTTTGTTAACCGGTACAAAGTATCGCTATTAATGTTGTATTAATTGCCATAACGTCTGCGAGAAAAACAAATAATATTGCACTATAATGACAGTGATTGTATTTAAACTCGAAAGAACGTATGTATTTTAATAAATTCGTGAAAAATGTTTTCACAAAACGAAGTAAGTTACATTATTTGGCTAATCGTATATCGATTCAAATATCTAATTCGGCTGAAAAGAAGCTGTCAAAATCTTCTATCAGTTGAATCTTCTCATTTGCTATTTTTGCCATTGTTGAATTTTAAAAGAACAGGTGTCTTACATATTTGACTATTATACGATGAATATATCAATTTCGTATCAGTTTCAGTGGTGTTGCTCAAAAACAAAATTATTATGTGATGGTAATGTTTGGGATTCATGTGATTTATAAAGTCAAACGTAAAGTTCATTCAGTTGTATGAATGGAAACGTGCAATGCGAAAATATGAAAACATGTGGAAATTAAGTATCTACTTAATTTATATCGTTGCACATCTCAGATTTGTATGGAGACCCTTGATTTTATTTAAAAAAAAACTGTCAGCAAAATTTTCAGTTGGGAATATCTTGCTTAAAAGTCCATATAAAATGGAACTTAGTTTCAAAAAATGCAATTGAAAGTCATCTTATGACACCTGGCCAATCAGAAGCTTGACCTGAAAATTAAGTACTTAAACACAAAGAAAGGACGGAATAAAAGCTATAAGCTGTATTTCTGTGCGTGAACATAAATGTGACGGAACAATTGTTTTGTTATATTGCAGTTGTTTCCTCTATATTGCACTTAACAGAAAGTTCAATGTCAAAAAGGGCCTGTGTGTTCCATTTGGTAAAATCTTCAATTTGATTTTTACAAACCCTTAAAAAATTTTCAAGTGTAAATAAGCTTGTAGCGACTCAAGTCGAGTTAAATTATCTATTTCCTTAAAGGTTTATATGTGCAAATTTAAAAAAAAATCCGTCCAGTCTTTTAAATGTTATGTTAAAATAATACAAGAATAATATAATGTTCTTGAAACCATATTTTCTTTTAGTTATTGTTTTGCAAACATCTGAATTACAATTAAACCAATTTTAGAAATTAAATCGTTGCATTTAGATACATACATACATAGATTATGTATGTATCTCATCTAAAAGAGCTTAAATAAAATTTCGAATTCTTTCCCCTTAAAATGATGTGTATCAAATTTCAACTATTTCGATCCACATAATAAGGCTAAGTTTAGGAACAGGTCCACAGACTTAGATAAAAACAGACGCATATACCTACATATAACAACAACGAAAAACTAAGTTTTGGAGTTAACGAAATTTGGACTCTTTTTAGTTTAGTTTATTGGAACCCAATAAAGTTTATAACATTCAGCTAATTATAGTTACTTTAATTTCAACCAAGATTTTGTAAATTGGGTTGATTTTGATTCCATCTTCAAACCGACCATTAGTCATTATACCTACACAAAAAATAAATATTCGAGCATAAATTGTTGAACATTTATTAAGCTACAAAATGCTTACATCTTTGTTTTTGTCAAAGTAACTGTTAACCCAAATATTGTTTCTGCGATTATGGTGATAGGTTTTTTGTAAACAATGTTATGTCCAAAATGGTGCCAA
The DNA here is from genome assembly GCA_949320155.1 of Melangyna quadrimaculata. Classification (NCBI taxonomy): domain Eukaryota; kingdom Metazoa; phylum Arthropoda; class Insecta; order Diptera; family Syrphidae; genus Melangyna; species Melangyna quadrimaculata. The sequence continues at coordinate 452,835,062 of OX439483.1, read as the reverse complement.
TGAGGCAATTTACATATTAAGAATAACAATACCTGCCTAAATTGTTAATATATCTGTGAGCTGATCATAAATTTTCTAATTTTTTTCCATGCTAATAGAACAATATTAAAAACATTTATATAAAAATTCAAACAAATACACGGTATAAAAAGTAATTTTGTTTACTTATTTTTTTTTGTATGCCTTTTATGGACAATTGTTTTATTTCGATAAAATAAAAGTAATAAACGACCAGCCTCCGCCAACTCTATGAACTCATTCGACGTTCAATGTTCTTATATGGGAAATTATCGTCCAAATTTAAATGTTTTAAAAAAATTCCGCTCTGGTTTATGGAAAATTTTGCTCTAAATAAGTTCAAGTTTAAACACCCAAAATATATACAATGTTTTACCGTAAATGTTAACTGTTATCTTTTAAAAACAGTTTTTGTTTTTTTAATAATGGGATATAAAAGACATTTAAGAAAGATACCTATGTACATAATTATGTGTATTGAATAATAAATGATGCTTTAAGGATGACAAATATATTTATTTTTTTGTTTGTTTATAAATTTTAGTCTGATGGCAACCCACGCACGTTAGAAGTTATATAAGATAAATATTGTTTGGGTTTTTATGTAGGTACATTTTCACAATATTGTTTATTAAACAGTTTGATTAATGCATTAAATTATTTGATTTACGATTCTCATGCTTGAGGCCGTGAGTGTAAATTGTCGAGTGGTATTAAATTTTTAAGAATCAATATATATGTTTTTTTTTTTTTGATTAGAATGTTTTTTTATGTGACTTCTTTTAAGTTAATACATTAAAAAAGTATAAAAATTTAATTTCAATGAAGTTTAAGCGACAAATATTTTTGCATCCTTTGGTTACAATATTTTACGTTTTCTTTTCATCTATTCCATTAACTAAAATGTTTAACGTTTAAGTTTATGTTAATATATTTCTAGGAAAAAAATATATTTTTCTAATGCTTGTTTCACCTTAAGGAACAGTTGAACCTATCATTGAAAACCATCATCGAAATTATGTCAGCTTGGAGATGAAAAACAAGGGTAAATCAAAAAATTTGTTGATGCCAAACTAAAGCATTCTAAGGCCGTGCGTCAATTGCGTTAAATTTGATTCCATGGCAAAATGTAACCTGCTTAGGAGCTCCTTTAAATTTTAACTTGGATACATTTCCAGGTATACTAGGTCCATAGCTGACACTGTCAAAATGCAATTTCCGCGTTCAAGATCGTATCCAAAGGGATATGGATAGATTTATGTTGTAATTCCTTCTGAAAAAAGCTCCTAGAGTATCACTTGTCATGTATAAGTGCTTCTCGTCTAGCATTCGGCATACAATTGTAGGTCCCTTCCCTTCCTTTCGACATGCGCACACAGGAATGGTTGCGAGTTCCCCTGGCCCTGGTTCTTCATGAGCAGTTGCGCCACCCAATTTATATTTATTTATTTTCTTATACATATTAATGTATTTATATCGTCTAAGTTTTGCTCCTTTAAATTATTTTTATTTACTTTAAAAATACAATTTAGGTCTCCATTAAACAATCTGTCAGTTCAATAGGATTTTCTGTTACATTTGGCTGTTGTTCTATAAATACATCACTACATACAAATGACTATAACTTATCTTAAAATCGATCCAAATTTTATTGATTTAAAATGTACCACCATACATTTTTTTAAGTACCTATGTATTATGCACTACAGTTTCCTCTATTACCCCCCCCCCACCTCCCCTTCTCAGCTAATAATGATTTCAACAAATTAAATGTTACCCTAATTTTCAAGCTCTTCACTCACTCAACTATAATTGATGGTTAAATAAACGGTGGCTTCAATATGGATAGGGTTCATCTATCGCAAATTTAATAAAATTTCGTTAGGGGCTACAAAAATATTTTCTGAAGCCGAAACCTTAAAACCTATGATGAAGAATTTAAACTCTAATTTTTTGGCTCACTTTATAACCTACATTTAATCATTTGCACTAAGACCATGCATTTTAATTTTCATTTAACCTTTAATGATCCTAAAAAAATATCAAATTTGTGCAATAAAATAAATACAATTTTGAAATTTCAGCAGTCATTAAAATTTCTGCATCTAAAAAATGTGTGTATATGCTTGATAGCCCTTAACGATATAAATGTAAACCTATCTACATGCAATAGGTATTATCTTTTTTTTAATATCCATTAATTTTGGAATTAAATTTTAACGCCAAATTTTGCGGAACACTGACCATGCTTCAATTTCGAAGTTAAACATAAAACATAAATGTGATCTTAACTCAATAAAAAAAAAACTTCACGCATTCATAATATAGCCACTAATTAACAATTGTATACAAACAAGAAAATAAATTCAATCGTGAAATAACAATAAAATTATGTCTAAACACATTTTAAATTAACAACGCCTTGACAATCATACATATATTATAGTTAAACTTATAAATCTATCATCGATACTGTGAAGCGAGCAAAAGCTTACAATACCGGCAAAACCAACACGCTGTGCTGGCTGCTGTAGACATTAGCCCACATACGGGCATCTCTTAGATTTATAGTTTAAAACACCTTCTTCTATAAGATATTAAATATTCGGATGGACAAAAATAATATTTTACGCCGGTGTCTTTTTTTATGTTCATTTTTTTTTTTTACATAATTGCGTAATTTTTTTTTTGGAAATTGATTAATTTCGAGATTGGCAAATAGAGCGACATCATTTGAACGTATTTTTACTCTAAAAAATGGTGTAAAGGCTCCGGTGGACCCAAATTGTCTGCCAATTTGGATTGAAGTGCAGATAACTACAACTATAAAACTGTGCCTAGGATTCTATTTTGTAATGACACTTGGAAAGAATGAATCATGCATATGCCGAAAGATTCATGGATCTTTTTTGGTAATTAAAGTTTCTGAAAACAAGGCCAAGAGAAGAGCTATACACGCTCCACACAGTTGTAAGACCACTTTGTAGGTCGGTGCGCCGATTTTTTTTTTTTATAATTTCCAACTTACCTATGCGTTTGAGACTTTTTTTCCACATCATCAGTGTCCGCAAAGAGTATGTGATTGGTGCGCCAGATTCCATGAATAAATGTATAATTAATGTCCAGATGCTTCATCTCGGTAGGTATAAGCAAAAGCATAGATGAGTTTTTTGTGTTGTTGTTGAGGTGTAGCTCTGGTATTTAGGTAATAATATAGGTATATGATCTCGAAAGATGTGTGACATAATCCGCAAGCAAACCTAAAGAAGATCCACAGACAAAGTTTATCTGTCCTAACCCAATATATGCAATGGATGTGTTTTTTTTTTTCTAACGATAAGTTGGTATATGATTCAGTTTTTTTTAACATATTAAAGTGAGACAAAAAAGTGATCGAAAATATTTTTTATTATTCACAATCAAAAGTGAAACTGGTTATGATTGCAGTGTAATATTGATGATGACCGCGGGTGGGAATAAGCAAACTGAGCGTCAAAAAGATGCATTCTGCATTTGTAATGAGCTTGGTGTATTCTTATTTTGTTCCTAGTTTAAAAGATCGCATTCATGATTAACAAGGTCCATCAGATATAGTGTTACCACCATGACAAATTAAATAAATTTGATTTGATTATGTTTTAACCTTCGATAAATTTCATAGTAGCCAGTAGCGTAATGGTTAGTGCGTTCGACTGTCACCCTGGAGGTGACGCTTCCCAGCTTTCAGGACTACTGCCTCTTGCGAGGAATTGACAAATCCTCCAAGAGTATCACTTGTCACGAATAAGTGCTTTTCGTCTAGCTGTTTGGACTCGGCATAAAATTGTAAGTCCCTTCCATTCCTGTCGACAGGTGCACACAGGAATGGTTGCGAGTTGTTAGTCACTAGGCCCTGGTTCTTCACGAGCGGTTGTGCCACCCAATTTATTTTTTTTTTTTTTTCGATAGATTTGGATTCTAAAACAAGACATTTTAAAATTAAATAGTTCTAAAACAAAAGGTATTTACCACTCAAATGATTAAAGTTACTGATCAGTGATTAGAATATAATGCTCAGATTCCTGCCAATTAGATTTTAATTTCTTAGTACATAGGTACTCAAAAGGAGTTAATATTTTGTTAGAAATTCAATGCATTATGGTGATTCACTTTTGATTGATGATCAATTTAAATAAAATAAAAAGTACGACTGGATTGCACGGACATATTCTTGTAATCTACCCCTAAACATACAAAATGTACCCATAAGTTTCTAAAGATGTAAATGCATTTTATGAGAAAGTGTGAAAAAATGTAAAATTTATGCCAAAAAATTAATTTTTTGTTGGTACCAAATTGAACTTACCTGCGTGCAAAATATTAGTGAAATTGGTTGAGCCATTTATGATACTGCAAACGATATAATAAACCAAATATTAACATACCTACATCAAACTCCTTAACACACCTTCGGCGTTTAGTGCGTTTTTGGCTAAAACCTAGTTAAGTGAAATTTAGTGAAAACTTAAATCTGTTTTCTTGAAATCTCGCTAAGCATTAGTGTCATCGAGTCAAACAATTTTGTTGATGGTGTCTTCAGGAAGCTGAACACATTTATTCAATTTCCATTTATATAATATATTGTTGTCTCTTTCCTTTAGAAAGAGTACGTTACAGGTAAAATAGAATAGATTTCATTTTTTGTAAATTATCTTTCATTTTGGAAAAACGTTTTGAAAGAGGTTAATTTCATTTTTGCAATTCATCTTGTTGCACGCATTAACGTCTCTTACCAAATTGTGAGTATCAATTAAGGTTAGTTTTAAACAAAAATTAATCTGTAATTTTTTATCTTTAGAAATAAAATTGTACTGAATTCCAAAGTGTTTGGATCTTTTATAATCTTTATTATTTGGGACGGCGCAGCAACATTATTTTATTTAATTTGATTTGCATATCAATTGTGTCGAGTTCCCTGCTTTGATATGGCCGACAAGGAATTGCACAGTTGCGCTTTGGCGAGTTGTCGACGTCCAGATGATGAACTCATGGTGTCCTGTGAGAAGTGCAAACGCTGGTGGCATTATATTTGTCACGGCTTTGATCCCAATAATTTCGACACAATAACTCCTTGGTATTGTGAAGAGGAAGACTGTGTTTTTATGGAGGATGATGACAATGCACATGTCCAGACCAGTCATCGAGGTTCTTTGTCAGCGGCCGCCGCATCCGCACAGAAGGAAGTGCAAGATAATGTCGATTTCATTATAGAGGCTGCTGCAGTAGCCCAAGCTGCAGTGGCGGAACGTGATAAAGAGTTATTGGAGTTACGTGGTGAACTTGCTGAAGCAAAGATGAAGTTGCTTGAGCTTGCCAAGGTCAAGGAACAACATTCGGCCATCGTTGCATCGAAATCTGTTGTGTCTGATGCCAACCAATTTGCCAAGCTCGAGATTATTAAAAAAATCCAAGCAAACCATCAAGCACTGTTGAATAGTTCAACAGGGAATTCCAAGACAACACCGATGAAGGAGATTCCCAACCAGCAGCATGTCCAATCTACTCCGAACGAAAAAGTGTCTAATCAACATCAATGCACTTTCGATTCTTCGTTTCGGGACCAAGATATGGCATCTCTACTCACGATTTTAAATCGAAGCAATGTTCAGGAGCTGCCGAGTTTTTCAGGTGAGAACAAAAGGGAATGGCCGTATTTCGAGGAAGTGTTTAAGTCGACGACCATCGAAGGGAGATATACGTCGAAAGAGAACGTGGCTCGTTTGCGCAAGGCATTGAAAGGAGAGGCGTATCAACTCGTTAGTGATCGACTGAAGTATTCTTCAGATGCTGGCGCAATAATGGATTCTCTTCGCACAATATTTGGTCGTTATGATGTTTTGGTACACGACTTAACATCAGACCTTTTAAATCTTCCGAAACTCAGTTCAAAGTCTGATCCTAAGCTGCGCACCTGGGCAGTGAAAATCAATGGTTTCGTGGCCGACATTAAATCGATGAACCGAGAAGAAGATCTTATGAATGGGTACGTACTCACTAATCTGGCTTCGAAGTTAGGTGCAGGACTTTACCAGGAGTGGCAAAAAACGAAAGCAGTCTTACAGCGCGTCAGTTTTGAAAATTTTGCTGAGTTCTTGACACAAAGGGTAATTGCTCTACCTCCTGATTTGGCAAAGATGCATGGATCTTATGATCAGAAAAAAACACCCTCAGTTGGTACGGCAAAATCTTCTCGGGTTTTGTTACATTCGTCGCTGTCATCCGGTTCTTGCTGCAAGTGCAATAAACTACATCCTCTGTTTCAATGTGAGGAGTTTTTAGCTTTGCCTCCGGTTCAAAGGCAGACGTTTGTGAGGGAGAAATCCATATGTTTCTCATGCTTGGATCCATCAAAGCATCAGTGGAGAACGTGTTCGAAGAAAAGTTTGTGCGGTATCAATGGTTGTAATCGACGGCATCATCCTCTACTACATTCGCAGACGTCAAATAGCGACTTAAATTCCTCAGCAGTTCCATTCGTGCCTCAGCCTCATATCCATTCATCTCATGTTGGGGCAGATGTGAAAATAATGTTTAAAATTGCTCCGATACGAATTCATGGAAATGGTGATTTGTTTGTGGACACCTATGCCTTCTTGGATGATGGGTCCTCGCTATCGATGGTTGAGGAAGACCTTTTTAATGAGCTCGGACTAGATGGTCAACCAGAACAACTCACGTTACAATGGACCAAAGGCGTGTCTCGGACTGAGGATTCAAGAAGGACTTCTCTATCAGTTTCTGCTGTTAGTAATCGTAAAAGGTATATTTTAAAAAATGTATATACAATAAAGGATTTGGGTCTTGCAAGTCAATCCATTGATGTAGAAAGTTTAAAGCGTTCATTTCCCCATCTCCTTGGTCTCCCACTATGTAGTCTTGTGGATGCCAAACCAAAAATATTACTCGGTTTGGATCAGGCTAAATTTCTTATTGGTCACGGCCAGCGTCATGGGAAGGATGAAGAACCGCATGCTTTAAAAACTCTTTTGGGCTGGATAATTTATGGAAGATCAGCTCCATCGTTGCAAGTGGCATGTGTTCACCAGACGGCCAAACCTACTATGCATTTAATGTTCCATGATGCTATTAGGGATGAGATTGATTTGCATGAGCTTGTCCGTCGTCACTTTACCACCGAGGAGTTTGGTGTAATGCCTCCTAAGGGTGAAGTTCTAAGTCGAGAAGTCAGTCGATCTTTAGATATTATGGAACGTTCACTTAAACTAGTTGACAGACAATACGAGATTGGCCTTTTATGGGATGCGGACAACGTGAGATTACCTGAAAGCTACAACATGGCCTTTAAACGGCTTCAAGTGTTAGAGAAGTCTTTGAAAAGGAATCCGGAGCTCCTCGAATGGCAAAACAATTACTTTGCAAGTCTGCTTTCCAAAGGTTATGCTAGGATTGCATCAAAGGAGGAGTTGGAGAGAGAATGGGATCGCGTCTGGTACGCCCCAACTTTTATAGTAGTAAACCCTAATAAGTCGCCTCCGAAGCCAAGATGCGTCGCAGACGTAGCCGCTAAAATCAATGGAATTTCACTAAATAGTCATTTGATGAAGGGTCCGGACAACTTAGTCCCATTACATGCTGGTATTTTTAAGTTCCGAGAACGTCAAGTAGCTGTGAACGCCGATGTACGTGAGATGTTTCACAGAATCCGAATCAAAGCCGAGGACCAGCAATGTCAACGGATTTTATGGAGAGATGGAGATACATCGAGGGAGCCAACAGTCTATATCATGCAGGTCATGATGTTTGGTCCCCGATGTTCACCGTCATGCGCCCAGTACGTGAAAAATCATCATGCAAACCTTTTTAAAGAAGAGTGTCCAGAAGCCGTGGATGGGTTGACCAGACGGACGTACGTAGATGACTATTTTAGTAGTCACAATTCAGTTGAGAAAGCAGTTGCCGTTACGAAGGATACGATTCGCATATGTCATTCGATGAATTTTGATCTGGTTGGAATACAATCAAATAGCCGTGAATTTTTGGAGCAGATGCCGGAGGGTTACGTCAATTCTAAATTGGTAAGCATTAATCCAAATGACAGTGATCATATTGTGTCCAAAGTTTTAGGTATGTTTTGGCATACGTCCCATGACCACTTTTCATACTTACTTCCCGAATATGAAACTTTAAAAGAAATGCTAGCTGAGGATGCTGTTATCACGAAACGAAAGATGCTGAAGACCATTATGAAGATATTTGATCCTCTGGGAATTGTTTCATTGTTTATAATCCGCGGCAGAATTTTACTACAAGAAGTATGGAGAGAAGGCTTCGAATGGGATGAACCAGTGTCTTCACATTTAAGAAGCTTATGGCGGAATTTCATCAAGGATCTGAAGCAAATTGAGATCATCAAAGTTCCCAGGCGTTACGTGTCGTGGGATCCTGACGAATCTAAAGTCAGTCTGGTGGTTTTTGTCGACGCCTCAGAGAAGGCATTTGCTTCGGTGGCCTACTTTCGTTTTGCCCGGAATGGTGATGTTGAGGTTTCGTTAGCCATGGCCAAAGCGAAGGTCGCACCCCTTAAACAATTATCTATCCCTCGTTTGGAGTTGCAAGCGGCGGTACTTGGGGTTCGTTTGGCAACTACAATTAAAGAGTCACATACAATGCAAATTTACGAAGTGCTGTTCCTGTGTGATTCGAAGACGGTACTTTCATGGATAAACTGCTCCAATAGACTACCTGCTTTCGTTGCAACGCGGGTGGGTGAGATCTTGGATTCTTCTTCCCCCCGCCAATGGTTCCACATTAGGTCTAACGACAACGTGGCCGATGATGGCACAAAACGATTCGAAACATCAATGGGAGAGCAAGACATAAGATGGTTCAAAGGTCCAGATTTCCTTAAACTTCCCTTTGAGGAGTGGCCCGTTACGTCTTTCAAAGCCGACTCTGAGCTGGTCAACGTTAAAGAAAAGTCAGCGAAAACGTTACTTCACATTCATAAACCACGAAGTTATTATGGAGCGTATGACATGCTTTCTTCCAGATTTCGAGCCAGATGGTCTTTCTCCGTCAGAGCCATTGCCCTTTTGTTACGATTCAAACACATGCTACAGAAGAAACCCATTGCTAATGAAGTTTTTGTCACGCCCTTTGAGTTTCGACACGCAGAAGATTGGATGTTCAGAAAGATTCAGGAAGAGTCTTTCTCCAATGACCTCGCTTCGTTAAGGATGAGTGGGAATGTCAGCGCTTCGAGTTCAATACTAAGTTTATCGCCGTTTTTGGATGATGATGGAACGTTGCGAATGCGGTCAAGGGCGCAAAAAGCCATTTGCTCTTATTCTTCTCGCAATCCGGCGATTCTTCCAAAAAACCATCCATTAGTCGACCTTTTCATTGAACATCATCACCAACGGAATTTCCATATGGGGACTGCCACCGTTATATCTGACATTCGAGAAAGTGCCTGGATCATTAGCATACGGGGAGCGGTTGAGCGAGTAAGAAAGGGATGCTTCACGTGCAAGCGCCTCAAGGCCAAAGCAGTCATGCCGTTAATGGGTCAGCTTCCAACGGCTCGCCTAGCCTTTGATTCCAGACCTTTTACCCATGTTGGGGTGGACTGTTTCGGACCCTTGTTAGTAAAGGTCGGCAGAAGCACTGTAAAACGTTACGGTATGATCTTCACATGCCTTACATTCAGAGCAGTGCAGATAGAATTGCTGAATGATCTCAGCTTAGATCAATGTTCTATGGCTGTCAGACGTTTTCTTATAAACAGAGTGGTGACTAAGTATTTCTACAGCGATAACGGGCTCAATTTCGTTGGAACAAAAAATTTGCTGGAAAAAGACGTCAAAGAGATGGAGACTTCCCTTTGCGAATATTCTTCAAAGTACGAGGGCGTATTGTGGCGGTTCATCCCAGCGTATTCGCCATGGATGGGTGGAGCATGGGAGCGTCTTATTCAATCCATCAAGAAAAGTGTGAATTTCGTGCTAAAGGATCTCGTTCCTAGAGAGGACGTTTTGCGGAACGCTCTCATGGAGGCTCAAGGCCAAATAAACCGCCGTCCGCTCACTCACATCCCGGTCGATCCGGAAGATCCCAAACCACTTTCGCCGAACTTAATGCTCTTTGGTGAAGATGATCGCGACGTTACGGCCCCCGGAATCTTTCATGAAAACGATTTTTGCAGCAAGCTTTATGGTCGCAGATCCCAACACTTAATGTCTGAGTTAACGAAAAGATGGTACGCTGAATATTTGCCCGTAATCACTAGGAGATCAAAGTGGTTTAAGGACACAAAACCTATACAGATTGATGATATTGTTATCGTCATTGAACCTAATGAAGTACGTTCGAGCTGGCATTTGGGTCGTGTCATTAAGATATATCCGGGACCTGATGGTATTATACGAATGGCGGATGTTAAACTAGCAGGCGGTAGAATAAAAGCTAAGCGATCGGTTGGTAGACTCGCTGTTCTTGATTTAAAGTCTCCAAACTAGGACCTAGTTCTCAGACGGCCCCCGGAATGTCATCGAGTCAAACAATTTTGTTGATGGTGTCTTCAGGAAGCTGAACACATTTATTCAATTTCCATTTATATAATATATTGTTGTCTCTTTCCTTTAGAAAGAGTACGTTACAGGTAAAATAGAATAGATTTCATTTTTTGTAAATTATCTTTCATTTTGGAAAAACGTTTTGAAAGAGGTTAATTTCATTTTTGCAATTCATCTTGTTGCACGCATTAACGTCTCTTACCAAATTGTGAGTATCAATTAAGGTTAGTTTTAAACAAAAATTAATCTGTAATTTTTTATCTTTAGAAATAAAATTGTACTGAATTCCAAAGTGTTTGGATCTTTTATAATCTTTATTATTTGGGACGGCGCAGCAACATTAGTTTAATCAAAAAAGACACAAAGTTTAATCAAAATCCGTCCTCAATGATCTAAATTTTAATTGTTCCAAATTTGAAGCTTATAATAAAATAAATAAATAAATTTGGTGGCGCAAAAGCTAATGAGTCCATTTCTGTGTGCACCTGTCGACAGGAATGGAGGGGACTTACAATTTTATGCCGAATCCGAGAAGCTCTTATTCATGAAAAGTGATACTCTTGGAGGTTTTGTCAATTCCTCGCAAGAGGCACTAGCCCTGAAAAAAAACTTTTTTAGTTTTTAGGTGGACGAGGCTGGAAATTTAACTCAGTACCCAGCGTGGCAGTCCAACACACTAACCATTACGCTGCGGGCAACTACCGCCTGACAGAGGTATCTTAAATGGAATTTATGGGGGCCATTCCGTGAGAATAGACAATCACAGTACATATATATAATACATATTTTGTTTATGATGAACCAAAAGATAATTGGTTGATCAATAAATGGAAAAACCTGTATGGGGAAGGGGGGTCTATTTCACCTTTTTAGCAAGGGTATGAAATTTTATAAGAATAATGGACATTTAACATAGAAAACAAATATTGAAAACGACGGAAAAACATTTAAAACTATAGCTTTTTTGCTAGAAATCTAAATCTATTCGTTAATTTTATTTAAACAAAAAAAAAATATTTCAAAAACTAATCTTCAAATACAAAAATTTGGAAGAAAAAAAATTCGTTGACCAATTTTTGTGCATAATATGTTAAGGAATGGTTTATGGTTATTCAATGCTAATATTCAATAACTAATTGAAAATTTCAATAAAACAAATTTCAATTTTCTCAGAAACAAAGACATTTCCATGGTTTTAAGTATTTTACTTAAAATGTATAAAAAGCATTTTCAAAAACTATCTACCTATGTATTTAAACAAACTTTCTTTGAAAACAAAATTAGGGACAAATTTGACGTTCTTTTTGAATACACAGTTTTTTTTGTATTCAAATTGCCCCCACGTTGACCACTTATGATCCAACAGGTATCTAATGCCAAATACCCTGCATGTGCATCTCGATATTTTAAATAAATTATTTCTAGACTTAAAAGAGATCTAGCTTGGATTCTATTGGGTCAACATTGACGGTTGTGGGCTCAAATCTAAGAAAATTTAATTATTTTGAAATTATGTACCAATTTCTCGATCGAAATTATTCCTTCAGAGTTCAGGGATAAAATTGACAAATACTGAAAAAAAGTTGAAAATAAAGGCGAAGCGTACTAAGTTGGTAACCCTGTCTGGAAATTTTATACCAATTTGTAATTGAACATTTTTGTACATAGAATCATAATTCGAACAGCGTCAGCGCTGCGCAGTCGAATAGAATAGCTGTATTGTTCACATATAAAATGAGACTCGATTTAAGTTGGTCGAATTTTAGTCACTGTATAAAATATTTCTTACCAACTTAAAATTTTTTACTTGCTCTAAAGAACAAGTATTTTGGTTTCGTGTCAAAAACATTTCGAGGTTTTAATCAAAACATTGCGATAATGATGAAGAAGTCCAGTAAAGTGGTTTCAGACAAGACATCCGTCATTTTTCCTGTCTCTTCGTCCTGATGTACACCGATCTAGACAGAGCCTAAGCAAATGGACGTAATTTGCTTCAAATTTAGTGCGAAGCCGTTTTCATATGATTCTCTAGAGGAAAAATTAGAATGTTTGTCTTAGCTAATACGGAGCGGGTAGCTGCCATACAACGATTTTAGTTTAACCAATTTTTCTCAAAAACGGCTCCTACGATTTTGACTAAATCTTTTACGTGTAATCTCTATAATAGTTTTGGTTTTTTTTCTTTAACAAACTGTTTTTTTTTGGGATATTCCCAAACATCTCTTCATTGGCTTGTTTGATTTTAACATCATTTGCAAATTTGGTACGTCTAAGTCAGTCAAGAAATATTGCATACACAAATTGTATGAACAATCTTTTACGAACGATTTTTTGTTATTTGGAACTTTTGTCCACTTTTATTGGTATTAAATCAAATGAATTTCAAAATTGTTTTTAATATTTTCTCGTTAACGATATAAGTTATCGAACCATTTGCTAAACACCGTCACTGTCTAGTTAAATTCTAGTGTATTTGTTATCTACAAGAGCAATTAAGTGCATTCCAGTCACGCAGTTTATTATTCATTTCAATTAATGTTAATAAAGCAAATACGTACGACCTAAAGACGGATTAAATTTAATATTTAAAACTTAGGCCAATATAAATTGTTGGTAAGCAGATACGCATTGTATGCCTTCATGATACCAGATACAATAAAACCCAGATGAATCTGCGCAGACTTTACATTGCGGTTAGTATTGTCCAGTTCGTCTTTTTGTTTTGTAGGTCAAGTTGATGTGAATGCATTGATTCATTTGGTCTGAAGACAAGAAGTAGATAATTAACTTTACCCAGCTAGGTCGGTTTTTATTATGTAAGTAATAAACTTTTTGAATAAAAATTTAATTTCACGTCACTCAACATTGTGGTGTTATTTGTGTGTGGTATTGATGATGACGAGGAGAGGTTGATACATTTTCAAGATAGAAAACCTGATTTGGATTTATTTTGATAGTTTTTTTTTTTTAATTAGGTTTACAAAATAAGTAATACAGATTTGTTAAGGTATTAATAATAAAAGAAATAATTTGATATGTTTATGTCTAATGCAATATGAAGTGCATCTTGAAGAGCTTTGAAGTTAGCAGAATAAAAAAACGAAATTAGTATTTTTAAAAGTTCTTCTGACGAAGTAGGAACTTAAAAAATATTCAAATATGAACATTTAAAACAATATTAAAAATTTTGAAGACTATAAATCAGGTCCTCTTAATGTAAGTCATAGGAGATATACTCTGAGAAGAATAAACAAAACAGCTTCTTACTTTTCGCTCGCAGATTTGTTTCTATTAGATACCAACTTTACAGTTAAAAGAATTACTGATCACATCAATTTATAAAAATAAAATAATAATTAAAAAGATTGTTTTCGAATTATATGCTTGTTCAGGTAAATTTGCTCATAATAAATTCCAGACTTTCTGTAGCTAGAGATACCTATGTTTTGCTAAATTTATATTAATTTTTCATTCATAATGACTTTATTGATGTTTTTATGGAAAACATTTTTACGAATTATTCATAATTAAATAATTGGGTTTTACCCATAGAATAAAAATTGATTGTTATCTTTACTTTTAAAAATATACAATTAAAAATAGTACGTATACGCCACAGTAACTCCTCTTATTTTTTTGAATGATAACTATTTATTATATCAGTTTATCTGCAATTAACTTTTAATTTGAATAAATATTTTAAAAGACTGATCTTGCAGTTTGGGTCAATGCATGTAGACGTATATTTATGTATATTTGATATTTATTTGATATTTATTTGATAAATAATTATATATTAACGATAGATTGAAAGTGAAAAAAAAATTACTGACAAGACATTACTTTTTTTTTTAACTAAGACTTCATTAATTCATTTGTTTTTACTAGCTCTAATGGCAAATATTGGTTTCGTGTCAAAAAAAAGTCGAACTATGAAAATCATTACCTGTTGTTTTTAATATTTTCTCGTTGACAACGTCATCGGTGTGATAGCGGTATTTTTTTTTAAATTTATTTTAGGGAATTCCAATGATGACCACAGGCTGGTCTAAAATTTGTTGATCTTCCAGAAGAACAAAACTTTATATAAGAGCGACTAATATTTCCCCCCCTCCTGCGTAAGAGGAGTTTTGAGAACATTGAAAATAATAAAAAGTGTTTTTTGTTAAAAAAAATAGTGTCTTTTGTTTTGTGTGTGCTAAAAATATAGTTAACTGACATACTTAATACAAAAACTCATGCAAATTTCCTGCTTTTCCTACATACCATACCCCAGAGTTTTGCATATTTTTATTAAACGACCAGCACCAGTAGTTTTAGCTTTTAGATATAGTTATCCTAATTTCGAAATAAATTGCAAAAATACTTTCGACTAAATGACCATGAGCACCCTTAAGAGACAAATCTTAAATTTAACACACATAAAACAATAGTTACCTAGAAATTACAAAGGGAGAGTTTGGGCTGACCTCTGTGTCAATTTTGTTTCCAGTATATCCATGGACAAGTCTACTGTACCATCTTCGAATTTTCACTGAGGATTTATCATTTTGTTTTCCCTAAATTAAGAACTTAAAGAATTTTTTTCCAAGTCAAAATATTGCAAAAAAGATCTTTGTCACAAAAAAAAAATGAACAACGAAATCTTTCCCAAAAGAATTGTATGCACTTTCTTGAATAATTCAATTTAAAATTATTGCATAGCAAGACCACGTAAAATTAAAATGTAGGAATTTTAAAAAATTCTACATCTCTATCGGTAGCCAACAACTAAAATTATTTTTTCAAAGAAATATACGACAGCATCTCTGGCTGATTAACCCAACTGTCGTACCTTGCCGAAAGGCAATAGGCACTAAATATGTATGAAACTAACACTTAAGCAAACAAAAAACAGTGCATATAGCACAATCATACAACGTACCTATCTACACTACATACACAGGGTAATTGGCATAAGGAGTCGAGATAATACAAACATCGTATAGGGGGCCTATTGCCCCTTTAAGCCAGGAGGCACAATTTTCTAAAACAAATTAAAAAAAAGGGTCGTTACACTTAGATATACAGCCAGAAATACCTTATTTTATTGTACCTATTTTATTTTACTTTATATTATTTTGTTTTATTTTATTTCATTTGATTTTATTTTATTTTATTTTATTTTATTTTATTTTATTTTATATTATTTTATTTTATTTTATTTTATTTTATTTTATTTTATTTTATTTTATTTTATTTTATTTTATTTTATTTTATTTTATTTTATTTTATTTTATTTTACAAATAACAAAAAAAAAATACAAATACAAATAAAGTTGTTTTTGTGAAGAGAACTTGTAAGATTCATTTTTAAAATCAAAACTTGGAAGAAAAAAATATAAAAATTACAAACTAATTTTTTTTTATTCAAAATTGTACGTAATGCTCAATCAATGCTCTTATCAATTTGAAAAGTGAAAATTCTAGACCCTTGCAATTTTCAGTGTTTAATTTAAATTTGATAGGAGCATCGAATTTTGAAAACACAAGTAGTATACGTATAAATAGTAATCTTAAAATTTTGAAAAAAATTAGTTTGAAATTAAAATATTTTTTTTTAATTAAAGTTTGAAAATTAATTAAAAAAATACAAAACATACATCGTTAAACAACTAATTTTAAAAAGGAAATATAAGAAGGGATTTCTGGATTTACACTAAAGTATAATATTGCATTGTAAATATATTACCGTTGTTTTTTAATAATTTGTGTTCTTTCTTCAGTATATCTTTTTAGAAAATTGCACTGGGGGTGGGAATAACTTCTCTTATCCAACTTTTGTATTGCCTCGATTCAAGTAACATGAGAAAAATCATATCTAAACGTGTAAGGTGCTAAGTAAATCAAAAATGTCACTATCCAATTTATTTCTGTATGCATTTAATGTGTTCGCAGCACTTTATCAAATATAAACAACAAGCTGTTATACTCGTCCACTTCGGTGTAGCCTCCCTCAACATCATACCCGTGCGAAAAATGTAATCTATAACCTATTCTTCAACATCATCGATTTCTCGTCAAATTCAATTAGAATCCGTCCAGTAGTCGCTTGAGAGAAACTGAAAAACAAACATCCAAACAAACCCACTTTCACATTCATAATATGAATTAGATTAGCAGGATAACTTACCCTGTCTTAACCTCACTCAACACCCTTTCTATTATAAAAATTATTCTATGACCTATTTTAGCACATAATCGATTTCTAAGTCAAATTTTATTAGAATCCGTCCAGCTAATTGAATAAACGACAAACATGCTTTCACTTTAAAAATAATGCGAGGATTTATAAATTATTGAACTAGAAAAATATACAAAATAAATTATCCATCAAATAGTTCTAATTATTGGATGAAAGTGGATTAAAATTTTTAGAAACCTTAAATCTTGTCACACTTATTTCTACTATGTCATTTAATTTATTTCTACGGTGTCATTTAATTTAAATTCAACATTTAACTTTCTATGAATGAAACTTGTTTATATCTAGGTGAATATATGTGTAAAATTTGCATTATAGTGTGCCAATTTTATATGTAGGTTATTGTGTAATTTATTTTACCGATCGATTTTTTCAAAAAGATGAAATTACAAACACAAACATACAATGTACATAAACATATATATTTTTAATACCTGAAATAACCTATGTTAAAATTTTTATGAATGATTTATATGAAAATTAACATTTTTTTTAATATTGTTTTTTTATTTTGTATTTCAGGTAAGTCAGAATAATAATGGACTAATAAATGTGCTTAAAATGAAAAGTAAGACAAGTTATAATTTATATTCATAAAAATTATGCAAATTTATAAGTATGACAATATAAGCCTCATATGTGTGTCAGAATAAGTCGTTGACTTGTGCTAAACATAAACAAAACGTAAAAATAAGTTATTCATATGTAGATAAAACTATAAATTTAATTTTCGAAAGTGTTCTAGAAAATATGTTCTACATAAAGAATTAGGAACAAATATATTAAATAAATTTTGGTAATAACTCCTTCAGAGCCATATCTATTTTTGGCAAAATTTTAAATTCTAGCTAATGGATGGTGGAAAGTTTTGATATTCAGCTATGAATATGGTATTTTGTCTAACGTAAATTACCATATTTGTTGTAAGGTGAATTATTCTTTTTTTTCAATCAAAAGTCTGATGAGATCATACGAGGTTTTTCCATTCAATTATAGAGGGCGAGCTTTTGAATTAATTCTGGTTCTTGCCATTTTTATTATGGAATGAAATATAAGTCATTTACCTTTTTATTATTTTGGAAATTTAAACAAATTTAAATTTATTAAACTGTTTATGTCAAATGACAATTATGGAGTTGTTTATTTCTCATATTTTGTATTTTTTCGAAATTTTGCAGTAAACATAAACTATACAGGATGTCGCTTAATTCGTTAATAGTATTTTAGGGCATTGTTTTTGGGTATATTCTAAGAACAAAAATCGTCTTACAGTTCATTTGTTTTTTTTTTTTTTTTTTTTTTTCTAAAAGTTTGATATCATTTATCAGGAATTAAGTCTTACTTTGGTGTACCATGAGGTGTCATGGACCGTGACCCATGTAGTACTAAGGATATATGTAAACTTCGTTTAGGCCTTTATTCTTTTTATTTTTTATTTTTTCTTAGTCTTAAGATACCCAGTTTTAAGCCTGTTCCATTTTTCTTGCCCATGCTAATTTTTTGACATTGAGACCAATTTTCTTAACAAAATGCGTTATAAACATAATAGTACAGGAACATTTTTCAGGGCTACTGCCTCTTGCGAGGAATTGACAAATCCTCCAAGAGTAGCACTTGTCACGAATAAGTGCTTCTCATCTAGCCGTTCGGATTCGGCATAAAATTGTAGGTCCCTTCCATTCCTGTCGAAAGGCGCACACAGGAATGGTTGCCAGTTGTTAGTCACTAGGCCCTGGTTCTTCATGAGCCGTTGTGCCACCCGATTTATTTTTATTTTTTTGTACAGGAAAATTAGCCAAAAAGCAATCGTTTTATGGAACGAAATATAGGACGGCTGAATTTTGTATACCTTAAAGAGGGCTATTAGACAAGCTTATGCCTAGTTTTTCCGGACGCCATCCTCCTGGGGAAATCCGCCATTTTTGAAGTAAAAAGTTGTCGTAATCAAATTAGTTGGAAATAAAATTATCTTTTATTTGTCATCAAAACTTTTTTTCCGCATAAACAATATTTTTGAGGTTATGTCGCTTTGTTTTTTTTTTATTATTTTTTTAACTTTTTCACTTTTTGCTCATTTCGTAAGAAACTAACGTAAATTATTCTCGTGATACAAATTGTAGACCACAAAGTTTAACAAATTTTCATATATTATTGAAGAAGATGCGATATCCCAGTCCTAAGTTAGAGCTTTTGGATAATTAGCTGTTAAATCAATTGGGCCTATAAAGTACAATAAAGATGGACTTTTTCGTGGAATGAAATATTGGTAAGCTGATTTCTTTATAAATGAAAGACGGCTATTAGAAAAGTTTATGTCCGGGTATTCGGGATGCCATGACCCTGTCGAAATCCACCATTTTGGAAAATGCTAATCGACCTATATCTCCGAAACTATCGATCTTAGAGGAAAAACTGTAACGCCGAGGTTGTAGGCAATTATAAGATCTTTCGTTTATTAATACCTTTTTTTTTCGGTGCAGGCAACATTTTCAATGTGATGTCGTTTAATTTTTAATTTTTGTTGCTATTAATAATTTGTTGCTTTCCCGAGGAAACTAACGTGAATTACTTGTCAAATGAGACATTTAGCACACTAAATTTCCATCATTTTGGTATATTTTTGAAGATGATGCGATACCGCAATCAAAACCTTCAGCCATTTTGGTATTTATATTAATTTTAATAACAATTTAGTATTTTATTTACTCCCGGGTTTTCATTTTAGTGCATCCAACATGGCTGTAACTTTTCACTGTGGAATCTCATCATCTTCAAAAATATATCAAAATGTTGGCAATTAAGTGTTCTAAAATTCTCTTTTAGGAAGTAATTTAGGTTAGCTTATTCGAGAACGACAAAAATGTGTACCGAAATGTGAAAAAACAAATAATAAGACGACATAACCTTGAAAATATCGCCGAAAAAAAATTTATCAATGAACGAAAGATAATTTATTTGCCTACAAGCTTGGCTTTACAATTTTTCATCTAAGATCAATAGCTTCGGAGATATACATAGATCACTTCGTGTTTTTCAAAATTGCGGATTTCCGCAGGGGGATGGCGTCCCGAAAGACTGGACATAAGCTTTTCTAATAGCCCTCTTTCAGCTATACAAAATTTCGCCGTCCTATATTTTGTTCCACAAAAAAATCTATCTTTCCTGTGCTATAACGTTTTACTATATTTTTTAAATTAACGTAGCAATAATAAAAATAAAAATCAATAACAAGTTTGGCGAAAAACCGATTACGGGCGTACTCTTCATCTAGTCAATTTTTAACCTCTCGACCATAGTGGGCTGAAGCACCAGCATCAAGTTAGAAATAAGAAGAAGCTAGTTGAACCAATGGAATGTCCTCCAATAGTTCTGATAAATCATTTCGCACCAACTCCAGATAGTTTGTAGAATTCAACTTAAGTATGCTACTTTTAGTAGCATGTATTAAAATGATGGAATGTCAAAGTGCTCCTGTTATAACTGTTTTAGTAAAAAATAAAAAAATATAATTAAAAAAATTATCTAAGACCACACAAATAAATTGTATTCAGAGCTATTCGAGCTTAAAGCAAAAAAAAACTTTTTCTTTAAATTTTACGTATCGCGGGTTTTCCAAATTATCATAAAATCTATGGCTTTTTCTGTAAAACAATTGATTTTAAAAATTGATTTTAATGTTTAGTATTGTTTAACATACATTAAAAAAAATAATAATAAAACATTATGTTGATTATGCATTTTCTAGAGAAAATTGAGCAGAAGGTCAAAAACTTAGCATGGGCAGGAAAAATGCAAGAGGCTAAAAACTGGATATCTTAAGACCGACAAAAAGATTTCAAATTTATTTGAACGCAGATACAAAGTCTAGTATTATTATTTCTAAAAACAAAGGCCGGAACGAAGTTTCTATCTTTAGTACTAACAGCGCAATTACCGTTAACATGTTCACACTACACCAAAGTAAGGCTTTTATTAAATCCTTGATAAATGATATCAAAAGCGTTCAACATTTAGGGCCTATCACTAACTTTTGAACGACTTTTTTCTTAGAATATACCCAAAAACGATGCCCTTAAATACTATTGACGAATTAAGGGCCACCCTGTATATGACAGATCCTTCAAAATAAATGTATGTTGCTTTCTACAGTAGTAAATAAGCAAAAATTAAAAACTCTTTGAAAAATCCAATTTCGGAGTCCTCAGGATGTATAATAATTTAATATTTCATGAGAAACCAAAATCTAGGCATAAAAGTCTTCTGTATTTGAATAAATAAAGAGCTAATAATTATTATTAATTTGACAATTATGCAGCATAATGTTCATAGCCCATAACATAAATACATAATTAGTGAAATATCATAATTTCAATAATTTATTAAAAGCATAAAAATATAAGGTTTATAGATAAGATAGATTAAATAATAAGACATAATGATACACACTTTCAATTTCAAATGGTTTAAAACGAAAAACCGTTATGATGATATTCACAAAAATATTCAAAAACCAGATACCGGATGACACTGCAAGTGGAATTTATGTGTATCAACTTAGGTTTACCTAATGATGCATTTTGTTGCATTTCTTACACTTTAATCAAAAATCTTAACCTGTTGGAGCATTTATTTATGATCAAAGTGGTTCATGGGCCAGTTAACAAGAATAAAGCTAATGTTAGAGAAAGTATATTTATTTTTTGTTCGTTCGTAGGTTTATCTATGGCAAGCCCTTTTAGTTGATTTGTATTATTTATGTATTTAATTCAAAAAATAACCTATATGACGTAAGAATGAAAAACTGTTTTTGTTTTTGAAAAAAAAAAAAAAACAATAAATTATAATGGCTTACTGCATCACACTGATCTGGTTTGGTAGACAAATAATAAAATTATAAATAATTTATGAAATACGATCGATTGAACCAATACGAGTATGTGACGAAGCACATGTAGTACATTTGGGTGCAACATCTTAAAAGAAATTATATTCTATTTAAAAAAAATTGCATTTAATAGAAAGGTCAATGGCATTATCTTCTCAGTAAAATTGCAGATAATTGGCGAGTACTAATTATTAATTATTTTATTACATTGTGCATACCCTTCATCAAAATAATTGATTGATTAAGATTCTAGCTGCATTTGTAATTTCTTAATTTTTTTTTCTCACAGCTATAAGGATGGAATGCTATGCTGTGCACTCGCCCTAGTGTTCAATATTAGAGTGATCCATTCTTCTTCTTCTTCTTCTCCATTTAACCGGCGAGTGTCATGATCTTGAGGGGGACCGCATCTATCCCACTGAACTGCTTCACCTTAGGTTCCACTTGTGGAGTTCGCTGGGTTTACCTCAGAAAACGTCGACAGGCCGCCCGGTTTTGGATAGTTCCATGTCTGAGGCCAACTAAATGTCGTTGCATTTGTTTCATCCAGGAGTTTTTGCGCCTGCCTTTCTTCCACGATAGTTTGGAACGTCTTGTGCTATTGCCTTTTGAACTGGGTTCTCATGGCATCTTCTTTGTACATGACAGTACCAGCTAAGTTGGTCATGCTGTATTTTGTCCAAGATTGTATTTTTGACGTGTAGGCTTCCTCGGATTCTTTTGCTTCTTATTCGATCACGCTTTGTTACTCGAATCATATTCATTTCAGCTGCCGTCAATTTACTCTCATACTTCTTGTACATTGTCCAGCACTGTGAACCGTATGTAAGCACTGGACGAACAACTGCCGTGTAGAGCTTTCCTCTCAGCTTAGGAGGCATTTTTTTATCACAGAAGATGACAGAGTTTTCCCGCCGCTTCATCCACCCTATGCTTACACAATGTTTGATCCAAGATATTTAAATTTTTCGCACTTGGGAAGCACTGTTCCATTCAAATAGATGTCCAAAATAGGCCTGTGTGGATCAGAAAATGGACAGCATAGGTATTCGGTCTTTTTTGCACTAATGCGGTATCCATTTCCCTCCAAAACATCACCCATAACATCAAGTGCACAAGATATTCACTTATGATCGTCAGCTAAGAATAACTGATTCACTTTGGGGTCCGTCACCTTATCCCCAAGCATCAGAAAGTCAAGGACAGTAATAAAGAGCAAAGTACTCAAGACGCTTCCCTGGTGTGCACCTACTCTAAATGTGAACTCTTCGGTGATTCCTGCGGGGCATTTTATCTTTGTTTTATCTCGCTCGTACATCTTTCCAGAAAACTAGCTTATTCTATGACTTTTACTTTTCAATTATCCATTATATAAGTTCATCGAAAAATAGGAAACCAACTTTCGTATAAAAATATTTTTAAAAACTAAGGTGAAAATGATAATTTAGTCGAATTCTTATTTTTAAAGGGCCCATAGACACTACACTTGTGTCTGCACCGACTGACATCGGTACAGCATTCCGCCCCACCAAATCGTTCAAGTGATCTCAACTAGAGAAGATCGAACCATGACCCATGAGTGTGAAAACCATGCCATTTTGCTACATTTAATTGGTTTATGACATGTGGCTTCAGACATTCGACATCGCCGTTTTATGCTACGTTTTTATCGGGCAAAATAAAACACGTTTCAATCTTCTTGAAAACATTGGTTTGTAAACACACTTTTTTTCGGAGAACACTTGTGGAACAGACCCAATTAAACGTCATTTTCTTCTGTCGATATGTACAAATGTAAAAAAAAACTATCTATCTCACTTCCACATCATATCAAAAAAATGAAACACCATTTGAATGTTTTGTCATAATCCTGTTTTTTTTGTGCAGTGGAAACACCAAATTAATCTCATTACCTAATAGCCCTATCCTGCCGTTGTGAGGCTCACAAGTCACAATTTGTTGTAAGTTTGTTTTCACATAAGGCGGCCACAATTTCGTATTCTGTGGAAGCCCTTATAAGAAACCTCACAAACCCCATTCAGGGTAATTCATGCAAAGTCGTCATTAGTTTAAAAATTGTGTAAAATGATAAGATATATGACAAAAGTCGAGTTTAAGGCCTAGTACATTCTTCCTCGTGAGAAGAACATTCAGCTGAGGAGAAAGTGAACTTTTGACATTTATATCACTGGTACACAGTTGTGAATGCGTTGTGAACGATTGATGTTAGAAACCTCAATGCATCAATTGCCTAGCACAAAATAAATCTTTGGTGGTAAATTCATAAGGAAAGAATCCATTGCTGCATTTTTTTTTTAATTTGTAAAGTTGAATCACGAGCACATTCACGGGTGAACGAAAAAGCGAAATTTGTATGGGTTCACAAGTATATACTAGGCATTAAGATGAAACTGTAATAGTCGTAAGCTCGTGGCAGTGTTCGGAAGTGGAGAGCGCTTCTGAGTACAACTCACGGAAGTGATACTGATTTTTTGTTGAAGAAGAAACGAAAAAAAGAGGAAGAGTGAATTCTCAAATCTGATTTTGATTGTTCAGAAAGCTATTTTTTATTGGTTTATGAGATTGCAACAGCTTCCGACTATTAAGCATCTGCCAAACCAATGCAAGTCATTCGATATGACAACGAAGAAAACAACAATATAATAACACGTTATTGATGTAGTTTCGTCGTCGGCAACGAATGATTCGCATTAGTTTGGGAGAGAATTTAAAGTTACAGAACACGGCCAGAGTTTATTTATTTCTCTGAGATATCATATTTCTGAACACGCCTCATTCCAAAAGTAACAATGACATATTTGGTTAATTTTACTAAATCATTTTCCCAAACAAATTCGTTGGACCGCTTTCACACAAGGAAACTGAGTTGCCACCAATTTTTAGTTTGTTGGCGAGAAGGACATAAGGGGAATGACAAACAAATTAGTTTCTGGCAACTCAGTTGCCTTGTGTGAACGCGGTCTTAGGGAATTTTATCCAATTTGTGTAAATCATTTCCTATACACATTTTGACAGTTCATTAACCAAAATGGTAAACTTACGCACATGGTAAACTTATCTAGTGTCTTACATCGTTGCATGGATACCTTTAATATAATAAATGAAAACCCCCTACTATAATAAAAGAAAACAACTTAGAAACGAAATAAAAACAAATTTCCAAAAACAGTGAAGTCACAAAATAATATGAGTTTGCAATAGTTAAAGGAGAGTAGAGATGCTATCTACTTTGATCGATTTAAATGCATGGAGAAATGATTTGTAAACTTTTACTCCACATCTTAAAAACGTGTTAAATTAAAATAAAATTGTTATTCAGTTAATTGTATTACAAAATCCACAAACACGAAATCTTGAAACTGATTTTAAACCGCATGTGCGGTTAGGTACTAATTGCACGTGAAATATGTATGTTGATATGGTTATACTGTCGATTGTGTGGTATATAAGTGGTATACAACTATAACACTGTTCTAATGAATGGCCTAAAATGTTAATGACATTTTAAACCTGATAAGTGTGAAAGACCCCTACACAATGTTTTGAGAGTCAAAATTTCACTGTACAAAAAAAAATAAAAACTCAAATATTGACATTGAATTTCGAGCCAACAACTGCTTAATTCAATGTGAACATTTCTCAACATGGATCATGGGTATATTTATTTTATTAAAAAATTCAAAAATGCTAATAAATAATTTCGTCAACGCGATAATAATAACCGACGAAATCATTCAATAAAAAAATGGGTACATTCGAATACATAATTTTTTTCTTTCTTCGTTTTTTTTTTGTATGTTTTTTTTTTCTCTTAAAGATGAATGCCTCATTTTTGTGTATTCTGCTGTTTATAAGAAGAAGATGCGAGATATCAGCCACGTTTTTATTTGTAGGTAGGTATTAGTAAAGTTGTAAGGGTTTTATTATGATTATTATGACACTTAACATGAAGATTGAACTTTACGATTAAACACAAAAATAAATCCTATCATCGGCATTTATACATTCAAAGTTGTTAATTTAAACATAATTGTGACTGGATGACGTTCTTAAAAACTATGCTAAATTATATGACCTTGACACGCCACACCGGTGTGCTGCGACGGCCGGCGCGCGCGGTGCGATGATTGGGAAATGTTTTAATAGTTTTTCTTTTTAACTCCCAACACAGGTCTAAAATGAAATTCCAATTTTTATGCATTGGTAATGTCAAGGCCAAATTTATTACATCAATTTTGTTTCTGTTGAAAAAAAAAATACCTTTGAGGCGTTAAGAAATCAAGTTTGAATTGAAAGGAGACTGGTGTTTTAGGGAAACAAGTGGTTTTTAAGTCGTTTTTTTTATTTTTATTATTTTATTTTTGTTCATAGTCATTAAGTTCAATATCTGGTGTTTTTTTGCTTAAATAGTTTTACTTATATTGAGAAATAAAGCTTTGGGGGAAATAAAAGCAAATGCATTAAGTTTTTATTGTTAATATAAGTGTTTAAGAGAAGTAAGAAAAAATAACTATACCTTATATTAAGAAATTAGATGCACTACAATCTGTTTGCAATAAATTGTCATTCTGCACTGAAATATCATTTCCTTGGTAATTTAATTTAAAAATGGTGATCATTTTTGATTTGGAAACTGGAAGTTACTTAAAGAAGGTGTTGAAATATTTTGTATCAGAAAAAAATTATAAATTAAGAACTCCAATAGGTCCTTTTTTCGAGGGCTCTCTTTCAGAAGCTATGATGACTTATTTCTGTCAATTATATTTCGTCCTACTTAAAACCTTTGGTAAGCATAGTTGATCCTTACTTTCTTTCTTAACTTAAGGTACCTAAGCGTTTTGTTTTAAGAGTATTCAATTCTTTTGGTTCCGTAAGTCTGCATTATGACGTACATATGTACATATTTCTATCTTGCAAATATATTTAGGTATTACATACTCTGGTAGACTCTGACCTTCACCTTGACATTGACCTTGACCTTGAAAAACACATACAATTATAATGTTTATATATAAAAACAAAACATTTAAATGCCAATGCGCTTAGGGGACTTGGTCATATGATCATAAACAATATGCCAAACAGTTAGGTTACTAAATTTTTGTTTACCTACAGTTTAATCAATAATGATACACTTCACTTAACCAAATAAATAACTCAACAATTTATCAACAAGCTCCTATGACAAAAAAAAACAACATGCCGTGCATTAAATTTATGTTATTTTTCTAATGCTTAATTATTATACATTGATTTTGATGGCAAAATAAATTTACAATAATTTATTTTATAACTCGTGATGATTATTAACCGCAAACAAAGTAACACTCAATCAATTAAACACTATATCGATGATTTTATAAATCTAGTTTTAATTTACTATCAGTAAGATATGGTGGTGCATACTAGTCAGTTTTTGATATACACTTTATTGCGGTAAATATAAAAGGTGTTTTTTTTAGATGACCGGCAAAATAATTTATCAATGTGTTATTTTCAGGCATAAAAGAACACTCAAGTATTTTAATTATTTGAATTAAAAAATACAAATATTAAGGATATTCATGCAAGGTCGTAAAACACTAGATAAATTTACGATTTAGTTGAATTTATCATTTGGTTAAGGAACTGTCAAATTTTGTATGGGATGTGGTTGAGATAATTTGGTTACAAATATCCAAGGATTTTTAAGGGGAAAATTAACCAAATTTATTTGTTTAAACTTATCCAAACGTCATTGTGACTTTTAAAACTAGGCGTGTTCAGAAATATGATATAGGTACTGGTACATTATAGAAAACTCTGACCGTGTTCTGTAACTATCGAATCGCGATTATCTGTCGACGACGAAACTACATCAACAACGTGTTGTTATTGTTGTTTTCTTCTTCGTCAACGAATGGTTCCCATTGGTTTGGGTGAACCTCAATAGTCGGAAGCTGTCAGAAGCAGATGTCATAAACCAATGAAAAGTAGCTTTCTGAACAATAAAAATCAGAATTGAGCCATAATTCAATGTATCTCTTTTTTCGTTCCTGCCACAACAAATTTCAGTTTCCCTTCCGTAAGGTACACTCAGGTGCGCTCTTCACTAGCGAAAGCAATAGTTAAATCAAATCAAGAAACCGACATTATGGGTTCGCTAGGTACATATAAGATTTTTTTTTGTATTCGCTCATTTTTGCTCATTTTTTTATAGTTCCGAGACATTCGGCTCCCATTTCGCGTTTGTTTGGAAGAGGTTCTTCATTTAAAAATAACTTCAACATCTAAACACGTCTAATCTGTCACACATCAAATCTGTCAAGTAAACGAACAGCTGATACAGTTACACAGCATTTAATCAAATGAATAAAAAGGTCGTTCAGGCATAAACTTTGATGTAAACTTATCATTTTACACAATTTGTAAACTTATGACGTTGCATGAATACCTACCCTTAGTATTTTAGGAGGTGGCATTAAAAAGCTTTTTTTCTGAATTGGTTCTCGAGATACACTTTGTTACTTGTCAGCTTAACCGTGAAGTCAGTTTTATGAAACTTCTTAAAAATAAGGACTTCAAAATTTGGACCTAGTGTCTTTTGAAGTGCAAGCAATATTCAAGTTTGGAGCCTTACTGCAAGCTTATAGCATGCTTGGTCCACGAGATACATTATGTGACATGCTAACTTCACTGTGAATTTGTTAGCAGGTCACTCAACTACAAGCCATGTGGAATAAAAATGCATCAAAATGCAAAACAAAATGCAAATGACTGCGTTGGTACTATTATTCTAGGTGAAAGTTGCCCTGCCAACTTCACAGACGTCATAACTATAGACGACTCTACAAAACACCCTTTAGAATTTAACTTGCATAAATAGGGATGAATGCACAGCACAATGCACAATCTATTTAGCTATGAATGAATGTACTTACATGGACATGGAAAAAACTGGTAGAAACTTTTTTACATTCTTAATCATACAAGAACACTATAATTTCATATGGTTAAGCTTGTTTTGATGACGGGTATGTTGATATTTCGCGTAAGAACTTTCCGCTCGTTTTAATGTCTGGTGGGAATATAAGAGCTTTGTTTATTTGTTACAACGTAAAATAATTTGTATGCAACACATTTTCTAGTGAAGACTTACGGGGGTAAGTATCACTTAAGTTTTACATACCTATACTATATGTGAAACTGGCCCTAAATTGTCTCATACGTAAAGGAAATTTGTATGCGATTTTCTATTACTCTAATTAAATACAGACGTATTATATTTTAATTCTGGTTATGGTAAATGAACATTAGGTAAGCTGCGCTTTAAGGGTTGGCTATCAAAACAAAGTGAACAAAATAAGTCCAAAAATAGCATTTCATTGGAAGTTTGGAATTGTTTTGTATCAAACATTTAAAAAGTTCCATTCATGGAATGAAAATAATAAGCAATGAAATTTTATCAAGGGGTTTCTGGTGCTTAATATTAATAAGAGCGCTACAAAAGTTTTTTTAAATAAAACAAAAACGGTTTTGGATATCAATGAAATTCTTTATTCCTGTGTGAAAGTAAGTTTGATGCCATTATGTATGAAACTCGATTTTTTTTGCATGGCCACCACGAGCACGCTTGCACAAGTCCAGACGCTGAACCCAATTTTCGACGGTTTTCAAGCATAAATCGGCCGATACTGCTGCAATTTCACGTTCGATATTCGTTCGAAGTTCATTAATCGTCGCTGGCTTGTTGGCATAGACCATAGGTTTGACGTAGCCCCACAGGAAATAGTCTAACGGCGTCAAATCGCACGACCGAGGCGACCAAGCGACTGGACCATTTCGTGAGATAACACGTTCTCCAAACTTGGTTTCCAATAAATTGATTGTGACATTCGCTGTGTGGCTTGTGGCGTCGTCCTGTTGGAACCACATGTCCTCCAAGTCCATATCATCCAATTGGGGCCAAAAATATTCGGTTATCATTGAACGGTAGCGATCCCCATTCACAGTAACGTGCCGGTCTTGATCATCACGGAAGAAGTACGGCCCAATGACGCCGCTGGCCCATAAACCACACCAAACCGTAATTTTTTTTCGGAATGCAATGATGACTCTTGGAGTACGTGTGGATTGCTGCCTGACCAATACCGCATATTTTGTTTATTTACGAAGCCATTAAGCCAGAAATGAGCCTCATCGCTGAAGATGATTTTTCGATGAAAATCCGAATCATTTTCAAGTTGTTGCTCAGCCCAATTCACGAACATACGACGCTTCTGGTGGTCAAGCGGCTTCAATTCTTGCGTCAATTTAATCTTGTAATAAGGATGTAGGCCAAGATCTTTTCGCAAAATTCGCCAGAATGACGTCACAGAGATGCCCAACGCTTGAGAACGACGTGTGAGAGACATATTTGGGCTTTCTGCAACTGAAGCCTCAGCGGCAGCAATATTCTCGACACTACGGGCACTTCTTTGTCTCACTGGCACGGGAACATTTTGTACTGTGCCTGTGGATTCAAATTTTTCCACTAGACGCTCAATTGTTGATCTGCTAGGACGATTATGACGACCATAAATTGGACGTAGCGCTCTAAACGTTAAGGCCACTGACTCCGAATTTCGGTAGTAAATTTTAATAATTTCGACTCGTTGTTGGCTCGTATTTCTTTTCATCATGAAATGGCAAACCTATGGCGTCGTTTGCTGTCCCTGTTGCTCTACTTTTGTACCGTCCCTGTTAAAAAACCCTTTACTATACTATTTTGAATCATTTATAAACTATTTCAAGTATGTATTGCATAGTTATTCCAGCATGCAGCATCATAACAAGGAAATAAACTTATTATAGTTGGGTACCACCATAACACATAAAGTTTATAATGAACAATTACTTTCTTGCAATTTAATGTGGTGAACAGAGCCGTAGATTTGTTGTCTTAAAAAGGAAGGTGTAGCTGCATTCAAATAATGTCGGAGGTTCGTTATGTCTAAAAATTATTTTAAAATGTTTTGAGCGTCTTCTTAAATATTCGATATCATTTCTGCAACGGGGTATGATTGTGGAAGGCCTATGTTTTGCTTTCAGCACATTTTTTAGATTTCTACTTCTTTTTTCTCCTTTGATCTTTGATTTTATCAACAAATGATTGAGTCATGTCCTTTTTCTATTTTAAATTATGTACATATGTATTTTAAATAAAAAATAAAGTTTCTAATTTTGCTCCTTTTATTTATAACTCAAAAACTGTATTTTAAGCTAAATATGACTCTTATTATTTGATTATAACTTAGGGCTAGTAATTTTATCATATCTTAGAGCAAATGTTATTTTGTCTTCCTCTTCCTCTAACTACGGACCTGATTTTTATTGTTCCATGTCAAAGCAAAAAATAATGATCCATTATTGTGTTGCTATAAGCAATCATTTTGTATCAAATAATTTTCTGTTGAATGAATGCCAGTACACAGTGATTTGAATTTTTTAATAATGAGTGATTATTGTCTCTCATTAATAGGCGCATAATTATCTTTATGCATTGCTATTAAAAATCGATAAATTACATATAAGGATGGTATGTGCCCCAGCACCAGCATCTACCGAACTTAACACCCATTTGTTACATTGAATACGTCTTTGAAAAGGTTAATGATAGGTTATGAGTTATGACAGAAATTAAATGTTGTTGACTTAGAGAGTAACAGTCGGCTTAGTTCATTCATTTTTATTATTTCAGATTATTTCAAAAATTGTTAAAGAATAGAAAAATAAAACGCTCAACTGACTCGCACGAACTTGCTCTCGTAGCTCACAGGTTTACCGTAGCTAGAAGTTTGAAGATGTATTTATGCTTTTGGCTCAATAATCGTAAAAAAAAAGTTTTAAAAACAAGTTAAAATACAAATTATCATAGCTAAAAAAGCTCAAAATAAAGTATCGCATCTGATTTGTTTGATAAATAGAAATTTATAAAAACAAAATTAGAAATCGTTGGAGCGGTTTTCTTAAAAATAGTTTCATATGCAAAACTTCATGTTTTAATATAATACAATTCAACACTAAATATAAAAAATATGCAGTGACCCGTTTGCAAAATATTGATTTTTCAAAAAAAAAAAAGGAAATTATATCTTTTTAAAAATTGAAAAAAAAAAATTGTTTTCAAAATATTATTGTGCAAAATTTTTTATTTTGTGAAGGATACAAAATTTGGTCAAAATTCGAGGAGCAATTAACGATAAATTTGAAAATCAAAAAATCGGTTCTGTTACAAGTACCTACCGTTAACAACCTTTACTGGCACCACTTTTTCTTACCAAAATATTTAACAGTAATTCGTAATAAGTCATTTTTGAAAAAAAAAATTGTTTTTGTATATAAGGACCCTTATTCATAAAGAAAAAAAAGTTATTTTAGCTCTCGTGGTTATGAGAAATGGAGCAGTTAGCAATTTATTGCATTTAGTTAGAGCCCCGAAAATTCTAATTCCATGGTGAAGTTTTCCTAAACACGGAAGCTAATATAATTATTTTTCCTTTATGAATACGGGTGTAGATGTATAACAGCGACATTTACCGTTATTTTTGGAGCTAAACAAAAAATTCAATTTCCCCTCTAGGGGCTTCACTAAAAACTTAAAGTTCAAAGTTTGATATGAAAATCGATTAAGTGGTTTGGGTCGAGGTACTAAAAGATGGAAAGACAAACTGAGAGGCAGCACGAATTACGGGACCTACTTTTTCGTTTTCTCTACGTTCCTAATTTTTGGTAAGACTTTTTTAAGGATCGATTATTTTTACCAACAAAAAGTCTGTCAAAAATCGATTTCGTTCTTTTTTTCAAATCTTTTCAACAACTAGTCGAACAAATTTGGTTTAACAACGTTTCTCTAAAAATAAAATAAACGAAAATAGGGTCAAAAAGTGAGAAAAATGCCTTTTTTCGAGGTAAGTAAGCATATCCCGTAAATATCATTACACATACTAATTTCGTAATAATTTTGCACACATGTATGCATACTTCAAAAAATTACTAACAATATAGCTTTTCAAAATTTCAAAAAATATTTCTTATGAACAAAAAAAATTAGTCACTGAAAACAACCTTTTTTAGTAACTTTTTTAAAATAATGCATTTGCCTGAGTTAACTAATACTTATGTACGTCTATAAGTCCGCATCAGATTGAGTATTAAAATATTCTTAACTTAACTCTTAAAACAAAACCATAACCACAGACTATAAAAAAAAATTCAAAACATATAAAGCTAAAGTGACAAAGATTCACACCAAAAATAATGTATGAATAAATAAAAAGTGAATATTACCCCAGTGACCCACTAACAGCAAAAACAACCAACACTCTCACATAAAATTTGCCGAAATAATAGAAATAAAAAAAAAGTAAAATTAAATTACTTTGTAATCACCCTTTGACACGTCACATAATCAGCTAATTGCACAGTTTTTGTTCAAACTCAAAAATTGTCCCATTACTCTCAACAAAAGAAACGCACAAAATTAGAGATACACGCGGGCTTCTCTCACCCTGTTAAAATGCAAGAAAAAAAAAAAAAAAAAACAGTGTTAACACTTAAATTTAGATGCGGATGATAATGATTATGTTAACGGATGTTTGAGAAAGCTTTTTTTTTGTAAAACATGATGCCGTCGACTAAGAGGTCTTCAGATTATCATTTGAAGGTTTCCTTATTTTATGTTGGTAGTTTATTTTTATTTTTTTTTTTTTGAAATAGTGTAAGTAACAATATCTAATTACATTTCTTTAGTTCAGTCTGGTCGCAACAATTTGTCTGGCATGCGTTTGACTAACAATTTTATTGTTCGTCATCTCACATGTAACACACACATAGTGGGAACATTTGAACATTTAGTTGTATGATTACATTCTTATGAAACTTGCTACTGCAATATCTACTCGTAATGGTCTCCTTATAAATTCATTGCAAGCTTTTTTTACTTTTAATTCTATCTTTTCAAGATGATCTAGAACAAAATTTTTTCTTTAGGATACAATTGTTAAATACTAAATTTCTTATTCTTGGAAATAATTTTGAACTATTTATTTATTTTAATTGTTCCTATTTCGTGACCTTTATCTTAACTAATATATATAAAAGTCTTTTTTTGTTTTCTTGTCAGTTTGGCTGTATGGGTGTCCAAACTAACAACGAAACAATCGAAATACTAACTTTTTTTTATGGCATCAACAATGTCTATCCCCCAGCTATCCGATAGATAGCTTCTGAAAAAAAATAAATTTAATTTTTTTTAGAAATCTTTAACAATAATAAAAAATGGGCACGACTGGATCGCACAAAACTTGCTCTCGTAGCTTACAACTTAAACGTAGCTTGAAATAGTTAACGTACATATGTATTGGTTCCATAACATTATGATATAGTTAAAAAAAAAAATTTCAAAAACAATAAATGATTACTATGAATTATTATAAATTAGTTATTTTAATAGCTAAAACAGATAGAGCTCACAAAAAGTATGCCATCTAATTTGTTTAATAAATATGAATTTATGAAAAAAAAAAAAATTTTAAATCGTCAGAGCGGTTTTTTTTAAATTAAATTTTTATATATAAAAATTCGTGAACATTTTTTAAAATAAAATTTGATATGCCAACTTTTAGTATTTAATAAAATACAATTTTTCACAAAATCAAAAAAAATTTCATTAGCCCGTTTTCAAGATATTGAATTTCCCAAAAAAAAAAATTCAATATTTTTTTTAAAAATCCAAACATTTTTTTTTCGAAAATTTTTTAATGCAAAATTGTTAAAATTGTAGGTGACCTTTTTTATAAAAATTTTGGTTGAAATCAGTGTAGTAGTTTAACGAGAAATTTAAAAACCAAAAAATCGGTTGTATGACAGGTACCGTTAACCGCTATAATTTTTTTTTTCCAAAATATTTATTTAAGTAATTTTAGTACCTCGTAATTTTTTTTGAAAATCGTTAGAGCCGTTTTAGAAATAAATCAATTTGTGTATATTGGCTGACAGGTACCGTTAGTTTTTGAGCTAAACAAAAATTTCAATTTCCCCTCTAGGGAATTACATAAGAACCTTACTTAAGTCCATAGTTTGAAGAAAATCGCTCGAGCCGTTAAGCCTGCAGATCGAGGTACAGACAGACGGACAGCCAGACAGAATTGCGAGACCCATTTTTTTCGCGGTCTCTATCATCGTAATGTTAGGGAAAATTATCATCTCGAATTTTTTTTTGTACGAATCCTAAACTTGCCATATACTACGTATATCGCAAGTAAAAAATGTTGCCTATATGAAATTTGTTTTTTTGGTTTCTTATTAATATCTTTTTAATAAACAGTCATAGAATAGAGGTTTGAAATGTACTAATGAATTATAGCTATATGTCCTAGGAACTTATTTTCTAGGAAATTATATTCCTATTGTACCGTTGAGCTGAGAAATTGACA
The DNA here is from genome assembly GCA_949320155.1 of Melangyna quadrimaculata. Taxonomy (NCBI): domain Eukaryota; kingdom Metazoa; phylum Arthropoda; class Insecta; order Diptera; family Syrphidae; genus Melangyna; species Melangyna quadrimaculata. Next base: position 452,799,866 of record OX439483.1, on the reverse strand, counting down.
ATATAATATTGTTCACACATATTACTTAATAACATGTGGGTGTGTGCATGGATTGACTCAGTTTTTTCTTATAAATATTTAATGTCAACAGAATGGCCATTAATTTGATACCTCACTTTTTAATCTACCTCCTATTTAAGCGTCACAATTGATTTTTTTTTAAATTCATAAAAAAATCGAATAAAATCCATACAAAATGCTCCGCTTTGTTTTTTGTCAACAATCGTCTACCAGTGGACAGCACCGTTATTTAATTGAATTTCTAATTGGAGTTCTTTTAATATAAAAATCATAACTTCATTTCTACTCGGACGATATTTAAAGTTATGATCTCAGAATTTAGCTATGAGATGTGGCTTAGTTTGTGTATAAAAATTATTGAGAGGGGGTGAAAAATGTCATACGAAAAGGGTGTGTAAATGACCCGTCAAATTTATACTACATATATTAAATTCAAAACTTGATGAAATTTTTTTAATTTCAAAAAACTAATGATGCACGTTTATAGGTGTTACCTTCTTCTATAAATATGTGAATAATTTTGTATTTCTAAATCTAACGGGAAAAAAAGTAGGGGTAATTTAATAAATAAATCACAAAAAAGCTACATTTAGATAACTTTAGGGGTTTCAAAATTGAGCAAACCTTAATAGTTCATAATAAATGATAAATGCAATTTAGAAAGAAATTTACAACTTAAATTTGTGAGTAAAAATTATTGCAAAATATTAATAAAATGTGTGCTAAAAATGTGTTTTAATAAAAAATCAACTTATTTTTTCGTACTTTAAATTAAAAAAAAAAAAAACAAAGGATGCACATTTACAGGTGTAACCTTCCTCTACAAACGTGTGATAATTTTGTATTTATAAATCTAACGGAAAAAAAATAGGGGTAATTTAATAAAATAAATCACAAAAAAGCTCCATTTAGCCAAATTAAGAGGTTTCAAACTTGAGTAATAGTTCATAACAAATGATACACGAGTTTGAGGTAAAAATTTATAATATAAATGTCTGTGTTAAAATTTTTGGAAAATCTTTAAAAAATTCATACTAAAAATGTGATTTAGTGAAAAATCAATTCAATTTTTGGTACTTTAAATGCAAAAGTTTATAAACAAATTGATTAATTCTGAAAAACAAAACTAACTCACCAATTGCTCTTATCCTCTTCTAAAATATTGCTAATAAATGTTTAGTGATTATTTTAACAAAAGCCACTCTAAAATTAGTTTTATTGATTTATTTACCAAAAAATCATGCTTTTTCAACGAATTTTATTTTTATAATTTTACCACGCCCATTAAATATTTTCAAATTTAAAAATTATAAATCCTGAAAATCTGATAAAAATTTTAATATATAAAACATAACTGTGCATTGCTCACAAGCTTCACAAAATAATTTCAAATATTAAAATTTTACATTAGAAATATTTTGTACAGATAAAATCCAGAAGAAAATTCAAAATTGTCAATTTATCTGCATAAAATTGGCTATAAGTCGGAAAGTACTTATCCGAATTTCAAAATTTAGATGTCTTTGGAAAGGTCATTGTCTCACTATTTAAATACATACAAAATATTAATAGACAACCATACAATTTTAAAGACTGATACGATTAAACAGATGGCAGGATTATGAACATGTCCAGAAAAAATCCAATGGAGTCCAAAAAATCTATGTCCATGCAGCGACATGGCGTAAAATATAACTTTTTAAACAAGACATGAGCGTTGTACAAAGCTTAGCTATGAGATTTGATATTTCAAGTGCGTATGAGTTTTTTGCCTGGTTTTTGTTGAATGTGTAAGTGAATGTTAGAATATTAGAAAATATAATAAGTAGTGATGAAAGGCTCATGAATGGCATGATATAATTCTCAAGTAAAAATGCCCTGGTTGTTGATTGGATTGTGGTGGAAGGTAAAACCTGAACCAATCATGTTTGATTTACATTATCGCTGAAAATTTAGTTATGTTGAAATCAACACGGCGAATACTTTCACAATCTCCCAAATCAGTGAGAAATATCCGTTCCGTAGAGTAAACCATTCACAATGATAACAAAAATGGTAACAGGAATGCTATAACAGCAAAAACTGCCGTGTTACAGCTCCTCTCTTCTATGCGTTGCAGGTCGTGTGTCGAAATGTCAAAATCTAAGGGCACCAATGGATTAAGGAGGGTGTTATTACCTAATGTCTCCGCCAGCACTTTAGCACCAACAGAAAATAAGAAATTTCACTTTTCAATTTGACAGGTGTCAAAATGTCAAGATCTGAGAGCGCCAATCGATTTTGCACTCTAAGTCCAGTGGAAATCAAAAAAATCGCACTTGACAGTTGACAGTGATGGTGGCGAAATGTCAAAAATCCGACAAATCACACCTTTTGCTTTGACAGTTGATAGTTGGGGGCGAGATAGCAAACCATGCAAATTTTTCAAATATTTTCTTACAAGTAGGTGTCTTTAGCATAGATATTTAGAAGTACGTGAATATATAGTTAAGCTTTTATATTAATAATAATTAACACTTGCACAATATTTCTATCCTTTGAAAATTGAGAACATGAATGATGTTGAAAATTTATTGACGTCGGGAATAAGTTGTTCTGGGGAATTGAATGGTCAATTCATCGAATTTATTTCAAGCTTAAAATAATATTAACATAAAATAAAAAAATAAAGTTGAAAACAAGCTAAACTACAAACAATTAATAAAACCCTTCAATTTTTAATTGCTTTTTTATCTAAAGGTTCTGTATATAAAAATGTGCACGACGCGAACTTTTTCTCGTAGCTAACAACTTTAAGGTAGCTAGAAATTGAGGATGTACATATGTATTGATTCCATAATATTATGATATCATTAAAAAAAAGTTTTAACAAAATTAAAAACTAATTATTACTATAAATTACTATAAATTTGTTATTTTGGTTGCTTAAAAAGTTAGAGTTAAAAATAAAGTATGCCATCCGATTTGTTTGATAAATATGAATTTATAAAAAAAAAAATCAAAAATCGTTAGGGTGGTTTTCTTAAAACTAAATTTTTTTATAATAACAGTTTTTGCACATTTTAAAAAATGCCAACTTACCAAATAAAATACAATTTTACACAAAATACAAAAAAATATTCATGTGTTTTTAATTTAAAATTTGTACATGCAAAATTGTTTGAATTTTAAATGAGCTCTTGTATAAAAATTTTGGTTGAAATCGGTGCAGCCGTTAACGAGAAATTTGAAAACCATAAAATCAGTTCGATTGCAGGTTCCGTTATTGGTTAACATTTTCTTATCGAAATACTGAACATCTTCTAAAAAGTAATTCATAATTTTTTTTATCAAAATCGTTAGAGCCGTTTTTGAGAAAAATTACTTTTTTTCAGATACCGTTACTTTTTGAGCTAAAAATTTCAATTTTCCCTCTAGGGAATCCCTTACACACCAAGGTTTAAGGAAAATCGCATCAGCCGTTTAGGCTGCATGTCGAGATACATACACACAGACAGACAGATAGACAGAATTGAGAGGGACCCACTTTTTTCGCATTCTCTATCATCGTAATAAATTAGGGAAAATTACTATCTCACGTTCGATTTTTTGCACGAATCCTGAACTTGACCTATACTTAGTACCTTTGTATGTATATCGCAAGTAATAATAATAATTAGAATTTAAGGTATGATCAATTAAATCCAAATAAGTAATTACCACCAGCAGAAACAAATTATTAGATTTAATATGCATTATGGTCCACGCCTCTTGAATAGCTTTATTATAGGTAGCAGCTATTAATTATGAATATCGCAAAACTATAAAAAAAAAATTTATAATGGTGGTCAACACATCAACACCTGCTTATTCTTAATGAAAACTTAAATTAAATACAAGGTGACCAGAAAAGTTTTCACATGGTGTTTGTTATGAAATAGAGTTAAAATTCATTAATTAATGAATTATCGTTAAAATGAGTATTTTTTTAACATCTTTTTACATTCGAATACCGTTTTTAGACACATGTCTTATATATGTAGGTACCTCTAATTCACTTTTGTTGTGTTGATCAAAATAATCATTTCTTCAAACAAGTCGACTAATAAATGGGGAAGTTATGAATTTTTGTAAATCAATTAAGCTACATTTTCCTAAAAAGCTTTTCACATTCTTACAAAAAAAATATTAAGAAATAAAAAATTCACTCCATTGGGAGACAAAATTCTTAACTTCCACAACGTTTAGTCCATACCAAATAGGACGAAGTTGTCAAAACCTTTCACACATTTTAATTTAAAACAATATTAATTTTTATTTTGATAAATGAAAAAACTATGCACATTTTTTAATTTTGTTTTTGTTTGATGGTCTAAAATAAACAAATGAAAATTTTAGTCCACCAAATGTTGGTCCACCCAAATGTTATTTTTCATTGCATTGTGGGCCCGGTTTCATAAATTTGGGTCAAACCTTCCATTTTAAAACTAGGCCAATTTGTGTTATGAAAAATATCCTCAAAATTTTGTCCATTTTCTTTTTTTATGTTTTGGTCCATATTTCACTGGGTTCGTGTAAATGTGGTTTGACGTTCGACAAGAATGCCCATGAAAAAAATTTAATTGGATATAACTCAGAAAATATTGTTTTAATACTCAAGGAAGAAATTGGAAATATAACTTAACTATTTCCAACTATTTCAATATAAATCAAATATTCCTTCAAGTTTCAACAAGTATATAAAACATCTTTCTAGCAAATGGAACACGTAAATCACTCCTGTGAGGAACATAATTCAAGGGGAGTAACTCATATTGTGTTTTTAAAACAAATGACATGAGGTCAGCTGAAAACTCCACCCTAAAATAGTTGTTTGCTTTCAAGTTGTATACAAGCCCCCATATATGTATGTAGTATTTTTGTAATTCTATTGAACGAGCTTCTTGCTTTCCAATCAAAATCTTCTTGTTTCTTCTGATCTCATCTACCGAGCTGATTAGGCTTAAATGTTTGCTTTTCGATGTGTCCACAGTACTCGGCTATATTTGTCCATGACTCCAACCATGATGTTTTCTTTCGAATCACCTGCATTGTTATTTTCCTCGGTAATTGATTTTCATCCATTTTCGTTGTGCTTAGAATGTAGTCAGCCTGCGTTTGAGGAGTCATATAACAGCTTTAAGATGTTACCAAACTTTGACGAGATTTCATTTTTTATAAATCTTCGCTGCCTTGAAATCAATAAATAAAGTATAACATTTTTTCTTTTTGGATTTCTTAAATATTTCGGCTATATTGGTGAGCGAATAAATTGTATCAACTGTAGAGTACTTTTCAAGAAAACCAGCTCTACCAGAGTTTATGCCAAATGCCCCTTTTTTTTTGCAAATATACACACACACATGTCTGAATGAGTTCCTAAATCTTTTTTAAACTGATTTGTCCATATTTATTTGACAGTCAGACACCTAATTCGGCAACTTTTTTTTAAATTTTTGTAATCAATTATAATATTTTGATGTTTAAATGCTTTACATTTATTTTTATTAGGGCTGGCAACAAGACGAGACACTGCGCGACTTTTGTGAGTCTCGTCTCAGTCTCGTTAAAATCGAAAATTTTCAGTTTCGTCTCGGTCTCGTGTCGGTATCGTATAATAAAGTCTCGTCTCGGTCTCGTCTCCGAAAAATACGATTTCCGGACAACCTGTTGATTTTGGAACGAAATATTTTCGATTATAGTTTGAATACGTGCAAAAGAAAATAAATATTTAACTAAAATTGGATTTTTTTAAATTTATTAGACTCTCTGTAAATTTCGGTCCAAATATGCAGTCTCGTCTCGGTCTCGTCTCGGTTGCTTAAAAGCCAGTCTCGTCTCGTCTCGGTCTCGTCATGAGAGACCGAGATCGAGACCGAGACTTTTGTCGTCTCGTGGCCAGCCATAATTTTTATTAAATTGCAAAATATCGTTTTATTGTAAGGTTTGATTGAAATCAAAATTTTATTATGGTTTTAATAGTACATAGCCTTTGCATTATCTATCACTTTTGTCAAATGTATAACTGCACACAGAATATACAATTGCAACAAAGGACAACAACATACATTAAGACTTCAACGTTCTTTTTTTCTTTTATAATCTATTAGAATATTTGAAAGTTATGTGTATTTGAGAGTCGCTACCACACGCACGCGTCAAAACTTAAAATTATTATTCACATAGCAAACTGCATGTTTAACACGTAAAAATATCCAGGAGGATCATGCCAGTAGCTCTTTTATGACATTACAGCAGCAGTTAATCATTTAAGGTAGGATAACCATCTGATTGGTCTGGTCTGATCTGCGAAAGGAATGAAAAAGGCAGTATTATGCGGTCAATTAATCATTTCAAAGAATGTGATTTTAACGAGTGTGAAATTCGAGCCATACACTGTTAACACATCACTGAATAGATCACAACTTCACCTTCCTCCTTTTTTTGTTGTTTGTGTACCTAAATCACTTAACATGTCCGACATCCGTGTGAAAAGACTATAGGTACCATCATAGTAGTTTTTTTTTTTATTTGGTTTAAGTAATCAAGTGCAATCAACTGTGTTACTGACCTTGGTCACCTGTTCACACTTGTTAATTTTTATTACAGGTTATTCGTTATGTTGAAGTGTGCTATGAGAGCCATGATTTATATATTTTGAAGAACAACCTGGAAGCTTCGTAGTTATAGGAGACTTATAAGTAATTTTCTATATATAAAAATAATGATTGTGAGACTGAATGATCTATTGAATTATTTTTAGAAGAATGCTTTTGTATCATATTTTTGACAATCAATTTAGGGCGATACTCCAAAAATAAAACTAAGTAGGTACACATTTTTTAAAGAAAACATTTAAAAACCTTGATTTATTTATTATTGTAATTGCTTAATAATAAAGTAAAGTAATTTTTCACACACCCATATTTGACTACCATTTATGTACTTATTTAAAATTTGAAGAAAATACGAGGTTACACTAGGAAGTAAATTTCGAGCAATTTTTGATGAGTTCTTGGATTTCTTTCAAACTTTCGCATACCTTTTATACAAGCAAACAAAATCATAGTTTCATTAAAAACTGAAAGTTGCTACAAATAATGAGTTACCTCGCCTTTGAAGTTTTGAGAATCGTAATGAATATCAAAAGAATAAAATCATTCAGAGTACCTACACAGAAATCATTAAAGGAGGTGTTTTAGTATATTTTTAACCATCATGATTAATTTTTGTTTTTCATGAAATTCTGTTGAACTTTGTTATTTTCTCAAACATTCTAAGAGTATATCCGACTGTTGAAATTTAATTTGTCCACTTTATTTTTGGATTCCTAATTTATCTCCATTTCTTTTTAAAATAAGCAAACACTGTGCCTTTCCCCTCAACCTGGGTGTGGGAATTCCATGCTTAAAGCATGTTTTGGCGTCAAAACAACTGCATAAACATCGAACGTAAATTTATAATAGAAATGATGATTCAATGTTTAGCCTATATGTACTTAACTTACATATACATAGATTGTACTCGTATCAAATAACATTATTTGAAAAACAAAATTCAAATATCTTCAAGATTAGCTTTAAAAGAAAATCAAAACTTTAAGTATTTAAGTTATTCTTTCATGAAATTATTATTTTCCTGAAATCTATTGATATAACATAAGATTTTCTTCACCGAAAACAATTATTTCATTGCACAATTTAGTTATAGAACTAGATACATATGTAGATACGTATGTGGGAAAATATGCCCATCTTGCAAAAAACTCGAGCTAAACAAAAATGTCGTACAAACCAATGGCCCCATTCATATTATTTTAGGGCACGATTGTTTTCACGTTTTTTTGCTTTTATTAATATCGCATTCACATGAATTTTCTTGTTGGTCATTTTCATTTACTTATTACCGTCTGAAAATCTTCTGAACGTTGTGTTTCGCACTTTATTTTTCTTAGTTAATTGTTGCCAAGTTTTTTTTTTTTGTGAAAATGCACATGAGCTATTTAAAGTATAAATTGTTAAACTTGAAACTGTTGTGTAGGTGGGATGGAAGTTTATAAGAGAACCTATAATCTACGTACATACATATCAGTCCGTGAGTGCAATAGTGTCCTAACTGCAATTTTATCGAAATTGAGTTTATTACGAAAATTGAATTTTTACTTACTAACCAACATGTCTGCATTAAAGTTTGTTAAATTTTCATCTTCATACTATAGTTACAGTCTTTTTGTACTTAGGTCAAACCAAAAAAGTTAAAAGCTTGAGTGCAAGAGTGACTTATCTACCACTTATGCCACTTTACCGCTCTCATATTTGATTTTATAGTTTGAAACTTTTTGCTCGCAGGTGACATCAATACAATGAACTAAACGTTAGTGGATACCCTACATTATGTCCAGTATAAAACATCTTATCAGTACTATAAAGTGGATAAAATTTACCATTATTGTCAGCGCAGATTCGTATTTACAATGCGACCAAGATTTCAGAAAAAAATAAAAACATTTTTTCAAATACATATTTGCATCCTCGATGATTAGATAGAAGTCATAAACTCAGCGAGAAAAAAACAACCATTCAATGTCATGAAAATGACAAAAGACCATTGGAAATAAAATTTCAAATAGAAAGATCTCTACAAAAGAACTTAAGTTTAAAGCCCGGTATGCAGTTAAAACTAAACTAAATTTTATCTCCACAATTTTTATCGCTATAAAAAGCCTCGATTAATTTGAAAAACTTTGTACAGATAAATCGAAATCTAAACTGAGTAAACAGTCTGATTTTAATTTAATTTAAAATGGACACGAAAATTATGGATGATTTAATTATTGTGTGTGCTATGGTAGCTGCTATTGTTGCCAAGAAAAACAGCTAAAAATCATCGCTAACTTAAGGAAAGAAAAAACATAGAGAAGATGTAAATGTTGATTTTATTTTTTCTCCCACATCCTCGGTAATATTTTCTTCCAACTTAGGGGCCAGTTATAGCTATCATTGAAAACCATCATTGAAAATATTAATTGTCAATTTTGAGAGGTTTCGAAGAAAAAATAAATGATTATTTTGATGCCAAAGTAAAGCTTATAGACTTAATATTTATTTCTAGGTAAAACAAAATTCAATTTTGCACAACTTTTCTCATAAAATGACTTTTAATTTTTCAATGATGAACTACCTTACCAATGATCATTGAAAAAATTAAAAGTTACGTTATGGGGAAGATGTGGGTCAAAATGATTATTTTTTTGGAGGAGAAATAATTTTGAAGTCGTAAAACTTCCAAGTGTCTCAAAATAAACAGCTTACTTTTTCAATGATGGTTTTAAATGATAGCTATAACTGGCCCCTAAGCAATAATTATAAAATCCATTTAAGAAAAAAATGTCTTTTGTTTGGTTTATTTCTTCCATTGAAACTCAAAATGTCACTGCATACTGCTAGGCTAAACAGAGCCTCGTTGAAATGTATCTTCTGAAGAAGTTTGTATTGAAGACACATTTTAGAGCGATATGCGTACTAAGCTTAACTGGCTAAAAATTCTTGAGCTTCAATACTTAATATTTGTAAATATTCTCTTGAAGAAATTTTTCTATTTCAAAGTGTTTGTATTTCGAAAACAATAAGTGTAAGCCCAGCAAGCCTTAACCTTAAAACCTTATAACCCGATGGTAGACCTATAAGTGTCAGTAAGAATAAGAATATGCTATAAAAATAGTTAAAAAAAAAAATTGTGTTTTATTGACAAATCATTGGTCTATCTTCACAGATTTTTAGTTTTTTTTTTACATTTTTCCTTTATGCAATAGTGGCCTATCTGAATTTAAAATCAGTTACAACGGTATTTTATTATTTTTTTGAGCGTATTCCAAAAAGAAAATCAAAGCTATGTACGATTCTCTGTTTAAAACTACAAGTGTGTGAAAATAGACTGTTTATTATGTTTGCTCTACTGAAAAACAACTATTGCTCTCACCTTAAACATGACATATCTACTACCTTCTAACTCCAAATCAATATTTAATTTGAGCAGAACATTCAGTCGTTTCATTTCCTAAATAATTTAGGGCCTCTTATTAATTTTTATTCAAACACTGAAAACCGTATGGTTCTAGGACTTTTACTTTTCAAGATACTAACTAACTAACAAAATCAAAATCTTAGTAAAATCAAATAAAAACGAGATTGATTATACTCAACTGGTTGCCGAAATGATTGTTTATCGTTTTATCTTCTTAGTTTTATGAAAAAGATGGTTCATTTATTTTTTAATATACTAAAAAGTAAAAGCCCTAGCACCATCCAGTTTTCAGTGTTTGACTAAGAATAGAAAAGAGCATTGAATTTTGACAACAAAATAGTTACGTACAATTTTTTCAAATTTTGAGTTTGAAAATTAATTTTTCAAATACTGTTGAAAAAAAAAACTTTATATAAAAAGACAATTAAAGAAGGTATTTCTTATTTCTGGCTTTACAAAAAGGTATAACATTGCATTGCAAGTGTAACCGTTGTTTTTTTTAATAATTTGTGTTTCTGTTTTAAGTCATCTTTTTTTAGAAAATTGCCCCTCCCTCCTAAACGGGAGGAAATAGACCCCCTCCTAATATACGACTTTTTATCTTGTTTCGAATCAACCTACACGCTCTATCTTTTTGTCACGCCTTATCGTCTAAGAGCCCACATCAAATTTAGGGGTGTGGGAATGAACCGAAAAAAAATTATATGAGTCGAAAGGTGTGGTAATGCTTATGAAAGAAATGCAAGTCTTGCATTCCCTGGAGGCGGCTTAAGATGGGTTATAGCAATTTGAAAACCTAAAAAAATCAACTTTGAGGATGATTGTATGAACCAAAATTAAATGTGTTTCCATCCCTAGGTATTGAACCCCTGATAACAGATCCGAATATGTCCGAAACCGATTGGAGGCGGCATTTACCCTGCCAGACCGTTTGAAAAACCGTAAAAATCAACTTTGAGGATGATTGTATGAACCAAAAAATTCTTTACCCATTCCTTGGTATTGAGCTCCTGATAACAGATCCGTATGTCCAAGACCGATTGGAGGCGCCATTTATCCTGTCAGACCGTTTGAAAAACCGTAAAAATCAACTTTGAGGATGATTGTATGAACCAACAAATTTTTTACCCATACCTAGGTATTGAGCCCCTGATTACAGATCCGTATGTTCAAGACCGTATGTTGGTAGTGGCATTTAGCCTGCCAGACCGTTTATAGAACCCGAAAAATTTAAAAGAAATAGGTAAACAAATTATTAAAAAACAACGGTAAGAACTAAAACGAGCTTTTATTTTTGTATGAAAAGTCAGAAGTCCCTTCTATCATTTCCTTTTTAAATGAAGTTCTTTTAGTGAATAGTTTTTGAAATATTAATTTTCAAACTCAAAATTTTGAAAAAAAAAAAAATAAAAATAAATGTTCATGCATATTTTTGAAGTACTTATTAAGCCTTCACAAACCACATTTACAATTTTCAACTCTCGGTTTTTTAGTATAGAAGTCAAGTAGGAAAAACGAGATTGCAAACTTTTTTTTTTTAATTTTTGTATTTAATTTTAGTTAAGAATTAGTAGTCTGATGGTGAGAGAAAACCCATAATCTTGTTTTTGAATGTCATTGAAAATATTGAGAAATTGAAAATGTGCGGTAAACATTCTTACTTTCGGTAGGTACTTATATGTGATTTTCTATCGCGTAAATTTGTTCTACGCAATGCGGTAAGTTTACATATTGTAAACGCTGAATAAATTACGTTAACAGAATATATAATAGATTTTAATAACCAAAGGGCTTTTTTACGTATTAAATTTTATGAGTTCAGTATATCCTAACTTAAAGTTATTCTACTCGATTGACCGAATTTCAAAATATCGTGTGCATGAATGATGTGCAATGTGTAGCCCAAGCTTTGTTCTGAATGAAAACCAGATTGCATGGGTTTGGCTTCAGATTATTTAATGGATAACAATCTGGGAAATTAACAGCAACAGGTTCATATTGGGGGTTATCACTATATGTTTCGATGTAAAAAAAAATTATTTAGAAATGTTGGTATACATACTATGAACATCTTCACAGAAAGTATTAAAAATAAAATAAAATAAAATAAAATAAAATAAAATAAAATAAAATAAAATAAAATAAAATAAAATAAAAAATAAAATAAAATAAGAAAAGTACGTATTAAGGTACTAGACCTCATTTATCAGTTGAAGGAATTATAACATCTCCATTAAAGTGAAGCAGTACTGAAACAAAAACAAAATGTTAGTTTTGAACGGTCCTGGAAGCACTCTTTATATTAGAACCCATAAGAAGTTTCTTGACACAAACAACGTTTAAAAAATGTGTCGTTTCTTTCGTGATACAATGTAAATAAATTTAAAAAAAACCTCATCAGATCGATGCTACATATGTAGAACTCAAAAATGATTGAAGCTTTAGAGAAAGGGCCATAATTATGCAAATTCAAGGTTGCATTTGCATTTAAAAGTCTTTACAGCCAAAATAGTACCTACAAACAAAATATACATATATTGATATCACAAAAAAAAATAGTAATAAGCTAGACTTATAATCAATATTCAACAATATTTGTATATCATCATAAATAAAATTATAAACATCACAAGTTAAAATAGCAATTTTGAAATTTGTTGATTTAATGTTGGACCGCACTCAACTGATCTACACTTCAAAAGTATTCATATGAAATTGAATAGGTTCAGTTGCCGCTTAGTGCGATATATGTAGCTCATGGAATTTCAAACAAATACGGTTTCGCCACGTCGTGAAGTGTAGTGTGCCACTTAAGTCGTATTCGATTTCCTCTAATAAGAAAAATGCGGAAAAAAAACGTAAGTAAAGAATAACTTTATTTTTTTTAAATTTTAATTTTTGGTATACAAATTATAAATGCAATATCTTTTGACTTTTAGTTTTTCAATGATGAAAATCGTTTTCAATGAACAGCTGATATTTTGTTCCCAAAAGTGGAACACATTCGTTCAAATGAAATGTGTTCCTTTCTCTTCCTGTTCTCGTCTGTCAGTTTTTCGTTCAATGATCGACTTAAAACTCAATGTTGTTTTTTGTATAGAGAATGGAATGAAAGAAAATTTCATGTCAGCTATAACCGACTTGTCAGAAAATATTCCACCATTTCACTGATTTGTGTTTCAATGATGGATTTAAATGAGAGCTATAACTGGTGCCTTAGCAGTACTGATTGAATGCAAAATTTTGATAAATTCGAACAACCCAATGACGATTTTGGGAATATCCTAAAACCAGTTAATTTTTGCACAAAAACCCCAAATAAATTTATTTCCATATTTTTCGATAAAAAAAAAACTGTTTGAACAGTGTTATTAAAACTATTATACAGATCCCAGCTTCATCCACCTAAAAACTAAAAAGTTTTTTTCAGGGCTATTGCCTCTTGCGAGGAATTGACAAATCCTCCAAGAGTATCATTTGTCACGAATAAGTACTTCTCGTCTAGCCGTTCGGATTCGGCATAAAATTGTAGGTCCCTTCCATTTCGGTCGATAAGCGCACACAGGAATGGTTGCGAGTTGTTAGTCACTAGGCCCTGGTTCTTCATGAGCCGTTGTGCCACCCGATTATTATTATTATTATTTATACAGATTGCATGTACAAAGTTTTATCAAAATCGAGAAAACTTAATAAAATGCTGCCAAAAAGCGGTTTCGATTTTATCAAACAAAAATTTAAATTTATCCTCTTGGGAATCACCTGTAAATGTTTCACACTGAATTTGAAGCGAATGCGTGCAACCGTTTAGGCTCTAGCTCCATGTACATTAGGACGGACACACATATAAATCAGACCATGACGCGACGCGCCGCCGACGCACAGAGGAGTATTTGACCCCAAAATCCTTTCAAAATTATTTTTTGACATTATTTTAATAGAAATGATTTAATATGCATATTTTAACCCTATGTCGAATATATAACGTTATAATATTGAAAAAAAAAAAAAAATAATAAAAGTGTGTGAAAAAACTAAGATATATTTTCAAAAAATAAAAAATAAAACATATGAAAAAAACATAATGTATCCCACGTGCGGTTACTGCTGTCTTTAAAAGTTGTGTATAATGGTCTCCCGGACATTTTATTGTCATATGAGGCCGAACCTAATACAAGAAAAAAGCCTGTAAACCAATTTTTCAAAACGACGAAAAAGTATGTTACAAAAATATAAATTGTCTTTAAAAAAAAATGTGGAAACATGTGGAAAATGTTTCTTCTTGGATAGCATAACGAGGACATATACTTTTGCCCGATCACACCCGAAGCTATTACAAAAAAGCTCTTTTCTATAATTTTAACCAAAAATAACAATATTTTAGTCATTTCAGTCCTTAAAAAGAAACCTTTCCTAAAATAACATTTTTTGGTATCGTAATTAATAGACTAAGAGCCCAGGGCCGCCAGACATACGTCATTTTATCAACGCTGAGATTTTGTGTGTGAATTTACACCATGGTAGGTAACAACGAATGGGTACTACAAATCTTTGATCCGGGTGCAGTTCATAGATAATGAGTGGTAAAGGTGCATAAAAAAGTGTCAAAATTACGTCATTTTATCAAAGCTGATTTTTTGATATGTTCAAAAGAAAGGTGTCACAAACTTTGTTTGACGGTTGCCAGACACCTACATGGGTGCTAAACGGCAGCCAGACACCTTAAAAGTGTCAACAAAATGTTGCCATTTACGTTATAGTATCAAAGCTAGTTTTTATATATGTTGTAAGACAACTATTTAATAATGTTTCCCAAGCGACCAGACACCTACATGGGTGCTAAACGGCAGCCAGACACCTTAAAGCTCAAAATATTAGTGCCATTTACGTTATAGTATCAAAGCTTTATTTTATATATGTTGTCAAGAGTACTATTTAACAATGTTTCCCAAGCATGATATACACCAGTACGCGAACAATTTTCAAAACAAATTATTACTGGTATTGAATAAATTTAAAACCCTTAAATATCCAAGTAAACAAGAAAATTCGTGGTTTACTCAAAATTTGAATGCTCTCAAACGTCAAAAAAGCAAAGCGAAAAGTAAAGCAATCCTTACAGGTAGTTTGGATGATTGATGTTATTCTAGAAACATACGAAATACTTACACTAAAGAACTTAATCATGCGAAAAATAATTTTATAAAAGAACCCTTGAAAACTGTACTAATCAAAAAGCTATGTGGAGAACACTAAAATCGTTAGTACTGCGCGAAAAAAAAAGTGAAATAACAAAAGTTCAATTCGACGGTGAATTTATCACAGATGAAAAAGAGCTGGCTATTCGGTTTAATAGATTTTGTATCAATAGTGTGCAAATAATAAATAATACAATAGAAAATGTTTCATATGTTAACCAAATAAACTTTTCTCTTGAAAATCCTTACAAGTTTAATGGAGTTAATATAAATGATTTGCTGAAAATAATTAAATAATTAAACAATAAGTTATTAATTGATGCTTTTGATGTAGTCGGAGAGTCGTTGCTAAAAATTATCAATGTATCATTAACACAAGGACAGTTTCCTCAAACTTGGAAAAATTCTATAGTGACACTTATTGAGAAAATCAAACAAACTATAAAGTGTGAAGAATTCCGAGCCATAAGTTCATTGCCGGTCTATGAAAAAGTACTTGAAAAAATCGTTTATAAGCAACTTTCAAAATATCTGAGTGAAAACAAAATTATCATCGAGAATCAATCTGGGTTCCGTCAATCACATTCATGCGAATTTGCTGTTAATATAGTATTAATAAGTTGAAAAGAATCTATCTCAAAAGGTAAGAAAGTTGTTTGTGTTTTTCTTGACCTTAAACGAGCCTTTGAGACAACCGATCCGAATATGTTGCTTGATAAATTATACCATTACGGAATTACGGCCACCGACCTTGTTTGGTTTAAAAGTTTTTTATTGGGGCGCTCTCAACAAACCAAAATTAACAACGTATTGTCTGAAGTTGAACCGATTGAACTGGGAGTCCCTCAAGGCTCAATACTGGGACCACTTCTTTTTAACTGCTACATCAACGACATGAACAAAGTTATTAAAAACTGCGAGCTGGCTTTGTTTGCAGACGATTCACTCTTGTTTGTTGAAGCTGAAACAGTCCGGGAATGTGAACGACTACTAAATGAAGACTTTAAAGTATTAAATATATGGCTTTAGGCTAATAAACTAAAGTTCAATGTTTCAAAAACTAAATGTATTGTTTAAAATGATAATGTTAATGTTAACGTAACAATTGATCAAAAAATAGTAGAACAGGTATTAGAAATTAAGTACTTAGGCGTCGTTATTGATTATAAACTTTGTTTTGAAAATCATGTGCAGTATATTTCAAAGAAAATTAAAAAAAAAAATATGTTTCTTGCGAAGAATTAGAAATAAAGTATAGGCACTATTACTGCTGTAAATATTTACAATGTTATTATAAAACTACATTGTGAATTTTGCTCTACAATTTTATACTTAATCAATGAAAGTTCAATGAATAATCTTCTAAAACTGCAAAATAAAGCAATGCGTGCAATACTTCGATGTAGTAAATATACTTCTATAGTTCTTATGTTAAATACTTTAATGTACTTTACAGTATAATTTATAACGGATTTAAGCTTTTTAATGATTTACCAAATAGTGTTAAACAACAGACTGATAAATTTATATTTAAAAAAGCAATTATTAACTTTGTTAAACAAACCACGTAAACGACAATGCCATTGTAAATATCATAATAATTTATATATATATTATTTATAATCATTTTGTAATTTATAAATAGCTAATTTAGGCTAAATAAAATATTTCAATTAAAAAAAAATTCAATTCAATTCAATCCAATTCAATAGACTAAAAAAAAAGGATTAAAACAAGTGAAGGAATAATAAAATATAGCGTTCTGCTGTATCGGTATCCGTACTTTTATGGACATATTTAAGTTTAATAGGCCTAAGTATACGATTAAATTAATCAAAAATGATTTTCAACTTCAAGCAATTCAGATTTAGCTGTAAACAATCGTACATACATATGTATATACGATTAAGAAGTTTATGTAATAACTAACGTATTTATTACTTGCTTTATATTTAAAATTAATTTTATAAGAATCACCAGTATTTCAATACAAGTATTGACGTTATTTGATCAATTTATTTGATCTTTAAATCCATTTTATTTCGCCGCAAGTAATTATTTTAAATTAATTACAAGAAAATAAAAAAAAACAAACAAACAAATTGCTTATTCGCCTTTTGATTATATTCAAGTTTTTTTTTTTATTCAAATCCCAAATCAAACAATTCTTATTATTTCAAGCAACAATTAAAAATCTAAGTAATCCATTTAATTTTTTTTTTATTTTTTAATTTTAGGATTTTATTACATCAATTTACGATGGATGGCGGGACCTGATGGACAACAAATCAGATCCGCGAACGAGAGACTGGCCATTGATGAGCTCCCCATTCCCCACGATAGCAATTAGTCTCACATATGCATATTTTGTTAAGGTAAGAAAAGAAAATATACATATTTTAACCAGTAACGAGACATCGTATTGTATATTATATACATACACTGAACCAAATCCCTTACGTTAATACAACGAAAAAATTCATCTATTCAACGATTTTTTAATTACAATTCGATGTTCCGATGTTGCGCTTCGTTATCTCAACGATTAGTCGTTCATCAAACAACAAATTTTCGTTGAGTCAATGCAATATTTACATCAGTCACCGTAAAACTTCATTAACGAAATTTTTCGTTGACTCAATGAATTTATTTCATTAAATTGTGATATTTTCGTCGAGCCTATGAAAATATTTCATTAATTAATAATATTTTTCGTTTAGTTAATGAACTTATTTTATTATTATTCAACGTAAAATGAATTCGTTGATTAATTATTTTTTCATTGAGTCAACGTATCCACACGTTATGTTGTCATGACTTTATTTTTTATATTAGATTTTTTTGTTTTGTTTTTATTTAGTTCAAACATGATTCCTTTTCAAGAATCTAATAGTCAAAAAATAGCTTGTTGACAAGGTTTGTATGGCACGCTGTTATTTTACATTACACAACAAAAAATTTTCATTATTCAATTTACTTTCTCATTGAGTCATCGTAAAGTGACAACATATTTTCATGAATGCTTTTCATTGTTTCATGAAGATAAACAAGTGACTTTAAAGTAAAGGGAAGAAGTGTATGAATGCACTTTCATTGAGACAATTAAGCCATCATCAACCAACATATTTTTTTAAAATAAGTGTTTTATTGGCCCAACGAATTGAGCGTGGAGTCAACGAAAACTCGGACAACGTAAAGAATTTCATAACTTTACGAATAATATTGTTTTCAGTGCATGTAAGGTTTATATGCCGTTCTTTAAGTGAATGGATGCATTTCTTAAGTGCAATATTATGTACGCATCGTCATCAACTTTTTCGCAGAATTAAGTTCTGCTTATTGGAAGTTCCCATTTTTATTATCACACTGGCAACAGTGGTGCAAAATAGTCTAAAAAAATTAAATCAACGAATATCTAAGATATATAATTGTGAAATAATTTCTGCCTTTTCAAAAGAACCTTATTTCCACGCAATCCACTTGTTGTTATTTTTTAATTTTAATGATTAATTCATTTTGAATTTTGAAGTGAAGAGAACAGTGCTTCAATTTCGTCTGTAAAAAGAGCTACTTTTTTCACCCTATAAATAGCAACATTTTGGAAAATATAGATCACTTTTTGTTTCTACCCCTTCTTACTCTATCGATACATTTTGAAAAATACTTATCCCTTAGCCTCCTAATATTTACCCCATTTCACCCTATAAATACCAAAATATTCGTGAATAAAATTTTCTCCAAGCCCATCATCTTCTTTAGTCTCAACAAAAACATACCAAATGCAAATTTTCGAATTTTCTTTTTACCTAAACCAGCCCTGTATTAAGACAACCAATCGTTAAAATTATTCGAGTCGTTCTCGAGTTTTTAAAATACTAATATAATGCACGGAATTAAATTTATAGATATACAATATTTATATAAAAATGTGTTCCGCCCGTGCCAAGTAGACTGCCCCACTGTTGCACCAACATGACGATCAATCCACTAGGCATAAAATGCAGAAATTCAATGCCAATTAAAGATAGCTACCTGTATCTTCATCCAGTTTTGAAGGGATCTTCTGAATATTTCCATTGATTGGTATATGTACACGTATATGCACGGCACATAGACGACCACTTCTGTGCTATTGTCTATCCTCTATTTAATTTAAACCAGTTTAATTGCAAAGTAAATAACAGATAAAAAGATAAGAAGATAGAACTGTAACAGGTTCAAGGCCAAAAGCTGACTTTTTCATGAAATGTGGAATCAAGCAATGCATTTAATATGGCATAAACAAGATGTGGCAGGCTTTTCCAGAATAAAAATTGCAAAAGGCTGAACCTTTATGGCTCAGTTTGAGGTTCGAATATACCTATTTAAAGAGATCATTAAATTATTATTTTTCTCATAATTATTTTTGTTTATTGTATTAAGTGCCTATAGGTCTGTCGGTTTAAGCATTCAGTGTTGCTGACAAATATATACGTACAAATTGCGTAAGATTTTTGGAAACGCGATTTTTTTTTAAACTTGAATGTGAAGATATCTTTCTTTACCGAAATTTTGATTGCACTTTTGTAAGATATTTTGCAAATTTAAAGTTTATGCAAATTTGTTTAGTGATATGAAAAATTATTATTTAATTAAGTACATTTAGCTATCTTTAATAAATTTTTTTTAGTATCGCCCTTTTTTTTGCATCTGAGTGTGAAGGGGGTGAAAATTCACTTGTGGCTGCCATCTTGTAAAATGGGGTGTACAAAGATTTGTGCGATATTTTGAGAACCGAAAATTTGTCCAGATTTCAATAATTGACCTTAGATTTACGTTGAATTTTTGTTTTTGAAAGTCTTATACGAATGCGTATATATGTTGCAGTACATACCTTTACCTTCTTATGAACACCGGAAATATTTGAATGCAAAAGGAAAATATTGGTAGTGTCAAAATGTTAAAAATTCACATTGGGGGATATCAAGAATAAAATTTAATTTAGAATGTTTTCCTACTTCGGAAATTTTATCGCTAATACTTTTCCAATGCTCCTTTCCTTCATACCGTTTAAGCGGTCCAGTTTTTGTACAAGATTTAATAGACTAAGAGATGGCAACATATTTTTTGAAATCATCGGTACATGGATGAAACTTTGGTCATAGAAAGGTTGAGGGATGTTAAGCGCAAAAATTTCACTTTTACACCGGGTCTTAGGTCTTATATTTTTAAAACATTTAAAATAAGGGGCTACTTTGATCGAACCAGAGTGGCTGTTGGTTTTGTATAAAGTGGCTCTGTACCCAAATTTTTATAATTGTGGCGGAATACATCCGTTGTTAAAGTTCTTGGTCTATTCAGAAAACTAGCGACCGATTAACTTACATACCTCACTTCGTAAAAGGTTGAAACTTTAGTGACAGAAAGATTTATGACAATTAAATACAAAAACAACAGTCTGCCACTCCGGTTCGATCGATTAGGTCCTTATTTGTAATGTTTTAAAAATATAAGACCTAAGCCTCTGGTCGGAGTGCTAGAGTGACATTTTGGTCTTGATGGCCCTAAATCTTTCTGTGACCAAACTTTCATCCATGTATCGTTGAGGTCGAAAAATATGTTGCCAGCTTTCTGGCTATAAGTCATAAGTCATAACTATCTAACGATTACAAAGTTATGACAAGGGCCAAAATCTGAAGTAACAAACACTTCGGCATATAATAGGTACATAATACTAAAGGGTTCCCATTAAGGGCGGGTGGATTTTAAAATTGAATAAAACAAGTTGTATATGTGATATTAATCTGGTTTTATCTTTATTTGAGAGCCCTATCAATGACATTATGTGTAAAATATAACATCGTTCAAATGGCCGCCGCGGCTTCGATGGGTGGCTCGGATTCGAAAGGTCCAGTTTTCGATGACTTTGGCTCATAAATCAGGCTGAATTTGACCGATTGCATCGATTATGTTGTCTTTGAGGGCCGCGGTGGTTTGCGGCTTATTCGCATAGACCTGAGACTTCAGAAAGCCCCACAAGAAAAAATCCAAAGGGGTTAAGTCACACGATCTTGGTGGCCAATTCGCGTCGCCTCGGTGCGAGATAACCATGACATGAAACCGCTCGTGCAGAATATCGATTGTTTCTTGAGCTGTGTGGCACGTAGCGCCATCTTGTTAAAACCATATGTCTGTTGAAACCATATGTCTGTTGAAACCATATGTCTTCGGTCTGCATATCATCGAATTCAGGCCACAAGAAGTTGGTGAACATCGACCTATAGCGATCGCCGTTGACGGTGATGGTCTGACCAGCATCATTTTCGAAGAAGTACGGGACGATGACGCCTCCAGCCCAAAATCGACACCAAACAGTCACTTTATTTGGATGCATTGGCACCTCGTGAACCTCGCGTGGATTGGTGTCCTCCCAAATCCGGCAATTTTGCTTATTCACGTACCCATTCATCCAAAAATAGTCCTCATCGCTAAAGATGATTTTTCGACAAAAATTGGGATCAACAGAACACCCATTTTGATAATAAAGTTTTATCATTTGCACGTGTTGCTCGACGTTGTCACTTACCATGATGATTTGTCTTTATTAGCTGATTAAAAGACGATATTTTGACAAAAAGTAAAGAAAAAAGTCGCCACGATCTGTCAAAATCAACCCGTCTCTATTGGGAAACCCGTTACAAGTCCAGAAGTCGCTGTAGTCTACACACATTTTTCAATGGTTTTTGGCAGGAGAAGTCAATCACCTTTGAAATTAAAACTAACCTCTCGAAAGCCCTGTTAGCTGGTATGAATCTTAAATAAGGAATAGACAACATAACGATGCCACGAGCTGTCAAAATCAACGCGTCCCTATTGGTAAACCCTTTACAAGTCCACAAGTCGCTGTAGTCTACACACATTTTTCAATGGTTTTTGGCAGGAGAAGTCAATCACCTTTGAAATTAAAACTAATCTCTCGAAAGCCTTGTTAGCTGGTTCGAATCTTAAATGAGGAATAAACAACATAACGATGTTTTAAATAATTTTTCTTCTTGAGCTTTTAATAATTTTTCATCAAAGCTATATAACTACAGGTATATTTTTTCCATGCTATAACCTTACACAGAGGAACTTAAATTGTTTTAAAGTTATTGTTTATAAATAATGTGGGGAATTGTGTTGCTCTTCAAAGAAACAAGTTATTGCCTTGTTTTAATGGCGTCTTGGAAGCAATATGGACCCAGTTCATAAAAAAAGGTTCAAAAAAGTCTAATTCAGAGGAAACTTAACTGAAATGGCTTTGTCTGAAAATATTTTCCAGATTAAACAAATTAGTTCAAATTTCCAGCTGCTTTAAGAAATTTTGTCAAAAAGATAATCTTTTCTTAGCTGCAGCGAGCTCATATAAACTGAGTACCTATAAGCCAAATTTCTAGCTTAGATACTATTTTTATGAGCACTATATAATGCAATCAAAGGGATTTTTAGCTTTTTCCTTTTTTTATAAAGACCAAACACTGTAAATCATATCAATCTTACGATATAAGATGATTCTTAACTCTGTGAGATAGAGCTTAGTAAATAAGTCTTACTCAGTAAGAAATTTCTCAGAAAAGTGCCTAAGAAACAGCTTAAAATCATACCTTTTTACCAAATCTTCTTAAATAGAAAGCAAGGAGATTTTGTCTGATGCTGTTTTTTTTAAGGAGAAAAGAGGAGTTAAATAGGGGAGTGGCTCTTTCGGCGCAGGGTAAAAGCCCACAGACCAAAAGTCCATAATGGACTTTTTTTCCACTTCTGTGGGTCAAAAGTCCATAAATCAATTGTGAACTTTTGACCCACTCCGATGGGCCAAAAGTCCATACAAAAACTTCTGGCCCATTGATTGTGGATTTCTGACCCACTTCAGTGGACCACTTTATAGATAGTTTTCTTTAACAAGACTGCTTTGGGTGGCCAGCTTCGCGGGTTTAAGGATTTTAACTCCCTTTTCGGGTCATCTGTCCCGCTCACGCGACTCCGTCGCTCCGCTTAGGGTATGCTCAATCGACTGGCAGGCGCCTATGTTGTCAGTTGGTGTGCTTTAAGTTTACGAGTAGTGAAGAGCATAAAAATGAATTCTTAACAAAACAAATAAATAATTCTTAATTGTGCTTCTTTTTTCAATGTTATAATATGAAATTATTGTGGACTTATGACCTACTTTCTTTCTGAAATTAGGGAATATTGAGTCTTTATTTTTGTGGACTTTTGACCCACTTGAGTGGGTCAAATCTCCACAACACAATTGTGGTTGACTCTGACCCACCCAAGTGGGACAAAAGTCCATTATGGACTTTTGGCCTGTGGACTTTTGACCCTGCGCCGGCTCTTTCTTCTTACCGTTTGAATTTCTTTTTAACCTGAGAAGAGAACACGAAACAAGACCGAGTAGCCTTAAAAGGGTCAAACCAAACAATTTGGTTGGTTGGTTCATCTTTGTATTAAAAACAAAACAAAAATATTATTGTCCTTGCCACAACTTAGAATCTATCATATTATTTGTCCTAACCGATATTGTCCTCCTTATAAGAGCTCCAATATTATTGCTTTAAGAAGTTTAAACAACACCCGTGAGATTGACATCTACGAGAAAAAAAACTTGATGTATCCCCACTTTATTTATGAGACAGTAAATATTCTTCAATTTAAGACCTAGCCACCTCCCCCCCGCCTGCAATGATTCGTAGTTGCAAATTTGTATTGATTCAAAACCTGCCAGGAAATTATTATAAACAATGACTTGGCATCTTGACATTCTATAACAATAAGGTAATTCCAATTTAAATTACCATCTCATCGAACTATATAATTAATGTTTAATTGACGTATTATTTTTGTGAATATAAAAAAGTTCATTTCTTTTCGAATGAAATCCCCTTGCAATGTAATTTTATTTTATTAACAACCAAAAAAACCTAATTATAATTTCAGGTTCTTGGTCCAAGATTAATGGAGAACAGAAAACCATTTCAACTGCGAAAAGTATTGATTGTTTACAATTTAATTCAAGTGTTATTCAGTACGTTTTTATTTTACGAGGTATGTAAATGAATTAATTTGTGTTTTTTTTCGTTATTATGAGTATAATTTTTTGTTTTGCATTTTAGGCAGCCCAGGGTGGATGGCTCAATGGATATAGTTTTAGGTGTCAACCAGTTGACTACGCAAATAGTCCGAAAGCTATAAGGGTAAGTTTCAGCAAAATCAATTGAAAAAACGATTATAATGTTCATTCTTAAAAAAATATAAATTCAATTTAATGGTTGTGTTCGTTTTTATGGCTAAAAATATTTTTTTTCATTTTATAATTAATCAATTTATTTATTAGTTCTTTTGTGTGTTAAGATTCCTGTTTCGAATGCATTTGACTGCAAAGCTTAAGTTCATTGGGGTAAAAGTTTATTGTACTTCCTTAAGCCGACAAAAAATATCGATATCAGGATGGAAGGGTGTTAATAAGATAAACATGAAGCCTTTTAAAAGTTCAAAAGCTATATTCCTTCCTGTAAAAATACTTTTGAATCGGTAGGTGCACATATGAATAATATGGGTTTGGTTAATATTGATCTTAAACACGTTATTATTGTCATTATTTTGTACTGGTCATTTACGTTTCTGGATGTCTAAAGTTCAACAACTTGAATATATTGTTTAAGGTTGGCAAGGAATTGTATACAAATTCCAGTTCACAGTCGGTCGCCATCTAGAGATGTTTGCAGTTTTTTTTTGTATACAGATACAGGAATTCAGACTTGTGTATCTATGTACTCGTACTTTGTTTTTAATTTAAAATTGTTCTAAACAGTTTTATTAAAACAAAATAATGGAGTTTATCTAATGAAGTCACTATATAAACTGGATTACTGGATGGATAGCATCATGAACTTCCTCTTATGGTTCAAGGCAAAGTGGCTAAGCATTGAAGATATATTTCTGTAAACCAGTACTGTTAAAATTATTTTTAACTTAAGAGATAGGATTACAAAACAAAACACAAATGCCAGTAAAAGCAATATTACAATGCAGGAACATTTTCTCGTGGTTTAAGGCCACAATGAAGCTTAGAAATAATGGCATATTTTTGCTTATTTCAATATAAGATCATCACATATTTGTTAGAAAAGGCGTGCATAGCACATGTCACTTCTTCCTAAACTATAGTTTCATCACTAGTTGACCGCGCACATTCATCAACTTTTGAACTCATAAAACGAATAATTGATTTTTCACTCAATCATGTTTTTAGTAAGATTTTTTGCGAAAATTTTCTTTTTTTCTTTTTCAAACATCCGACAATCGGTCAAATCGGCTTTTTTCAAATTTTAATGATTTTTGTTTATTGAAAATCGATTTTATTGATAAAAATGTTCATTCATGTTCAGACATTTATATAGAGTAGGGTAAGTTCGTTTTTCAAATTTTGTCTCAACTTTTGAATTTATACAAAAATAAACATTAAATTAACGAGGTCTTTGTTGCACACCCGTTTGCTGTTTAGTATGAAGTTGCCCCGTCTCTATTTTTTGTTTACGAAATATAGCCTGATATTTAATTGTTTTTTAAATACCTTTACTATGCAGCTCTGATTATTATAATCGAAGTTGTAATTTTTTGAAGAAGCCATCTTGGTTTAAAATTAATTTAAAGAATCGGAAATCGGTTAACGGTGCTTCCTCACTAAAACTCGTCCGCAGCGACGAATAACACCACACAAACTGACCAAAACCCCTACCCTCCTGTAGTACAAAATACTCTCGTTTAACCCTTCTATAAGAATCCTTTATAATTTTCTGTCACCTAACTTGTCGTACTTTCTCATTGCAAATACTCCGCAAAAAAAAGAAATAAACCGTACTAAGTTTAATCATATTTTCGCGATTATTTCGAATCAACCGTAGATTAAATATTCCTCCAAATTACTATTTATAGCTTCTCTTTACAGGTGCGTCGTCGATAGTTCACTTATCATCATTTTTTTCTAGAAAGGTAGCTTTGTGGTAGCGGTAGGTACATACGACATTATATCTTCCTCTACTGGTATGTTTTTTATTTCTATAGATACCAAATTTTGAATTGATTACGCGACTATTCCTTGTTGTGTCTTTTTTCATGAAATACAACAAACCTCCAAAATATGATAAATTTGCCAAAATAAGATTCAATACATTTTTAAGTGGGCAAAAAAGTGCAAAAAGAATGGATTCATCTATTTTTTGAAAAAAAAAAAACTTGTTACCCAAGAAATCTGAGATGCGTGGTAGTAGGGCAGGACGCCCAATACGGACTTAAAATCCTTTTAATCCATCGAAATGGGCATCCCAAGGTATTTGTGTCCAAGCAAACTACCGACATTTGTGCCTGTCTGCAGACATTGGGCGATGTGAAATAGTTGAGTTTGGAAATATCGCCCAAACTTAACAAAAACATTTATACTCATGTTCCCATATTCCAAATTTCTGCTTTGGTTTAAAAGTGATTACAAAACATTGTGGTGCTCTTTCTTTGAATGTTATTTTCTAATGTCCCGAAATTCTCAATAAAGAAATTTAAAGTCAAGTAAAAAAGGGCGCACAGTACTGGTTTCCTGTCAAAAAATTCTAGTTTTTAATCAAAATTAACATCATGATGATGGAGAAGTCCAAGAAAGTGATTTTCGACAATATGGCATGGCTTAAGGCAATAATCGCCTTAATATCGCCCAAATCCAAAAAGAAAATGGAAATGTGACCGAAATTACTTTTGCTTCAAATTAACAAAAAAAAAAAATGGAAATGTCAGGCAAATATTTTGAATGTAATTGTTTTTGTAAAATTTTGGAAATTCTTTGCTCGATATTGGAAGATTTTTCCAAACAAAATTTTAACTGCGAATTTATTAAAACACATCCGTCTCAGTGACCGAAGATAGGCGCCTAATTGAATAGTTTTCTTGGACAATAGTATTTTTTCAGAAATAGATAGATGCAATATCGTTTTCGAATTTGTTGCACTCTTAGAAACTACAAAATTTGGTTTTAAACTACGTTTTATACCGCTTCAAATTTTGTGGTCATGTCGTTTGTATCAGTGCAATCTACATATAATCGGTCTGGCAGCGATACCGTGGACCTAACACCAGTAAAATATCATTTCAAAATGCACTTCCAAAATGCATTTTTGTGATCATTGATCGGTGGTATGGCTGCCATAACGATGGATTCTGGTTAGTATAGGCACAAGGCTTTAGTGATGAAAATTTGGAGCCGTACAAAGCTCTTTTAGAGGCATAATTTTGGTTGTTGCACTTTGAAAGTGCATTTTAATGCTGTTGGGGCCGCGATATTGCTGCCAGACCGATGACATATGGCTTGCACTGATACAAACGACATGGCCACAAAATTTGAAGCGATATAAAACACTTTGAGTAAATGTTCACCAACTCTCGGGCTAAAATATTAATAAGAATTTGGCTTGGGAGATATTTCCTAATGTTTTTTTCATTTCACGAAAATAAGCAATTCAAGAAAATAACGTCAAAATTTTAACAAAATTAAAACAAACATTTGTTGAAAAAAATTAATTTTGCAATTCTGCGTCCAGTAATATATTTTACTTCCCCATTCCTGGAATGATAACTAAGGCTTTGGACGCCAAATCAGAAGGGGAGACAATTTTCTTTGCATCGTCGTGTTGGTGAATTCAGATTTTAATCTAAAAATTGTTTTCTTTGTGGCTTAAGGAACATTATTTTATACTAGTAGTACTATAGCCCACTGGCTGAAATTCGACCAACAGAAACTCAAATTCACAGACTATAGAGTCAAACAATTTGTTTGAAAATTAAATCACAAGAAATGTTTGATTTAGTTTTTATTTTTTGTTTATGCACAGTGATCGGCAGTGCAAAAACAAAAATGATTCACATTGTGTACATCCGTCTCTCAGGTAAATTCTGCACATCTCCGCACCTATGGCTTTCCAACCATCTAAAATTTATCGAAATCGGTTGGATACTTTTTGAGCAAATTGTACCACAAAATTTTTTAAAGGCTATGTACATAAATATAGATTTGTCATTTTTTTCGTCTAATTTTAAGCCTGTGTCATAACTTAAAAAAAAATTCTCAAAATTTAATGGGTATAAATCAATTTATTTTCCCAATGGAACGAACAAATTGTCAATTATCCGTATTTCGATTGATCCAAATCAAAAATAAATACATTCTGTAAACATTTTTAACCTTGTAGGAAAAGAGGTATGTTACTTAGCTGTTAATTAATGATCCATTAGGAGAATTCAATAGCTTATTATTTTTTTAATTTAAAAAAAAACTCTGACGAAACCAATTGGCTTCAGATATTTTATACCAGTCGGAAAACCACCAACCAATTTCCTTGCGAACTGTTCGGCCCGCTCGTGTATGGCCAGCTTAAGGATTATTAATTCGTGCCTGAAACATTTAAAGTACCTACATAAGCAAACTAAATAATTCAGATTTTTGCCAAAAAATTCAGCAAATGGAATCAGGATGAATACATTTTTGAGTACCTTCTTTTTTGGTTCCTCCCACATATGGCATATACCAACATTTTCTAAAAAAGAAATTTGTTTTACAAACAAAAAATATGCACGACTAGATCGGACGAACTTGTTCTCGCGGCTAACAAGTAGAATGATGCTAATACTTTTATATCGCTAACGAAAAAATAATAAAACATTTTAAAATAGCTATTTTGATTTGTTTCATTTAATACAAACAAATTTGGAAAAAGTTAAAAATAAAAAAATAATAATTTTTTCTACGCTTCTTTTAGGAAAACAACCTAAAAGAATTTTATTCATACAAATTTTAAATGCAATATTCGTTGACTAATTTAGTAATACCGAAATCGTTGTATGGCAGCTACCCGTTCTAGATGAGCTTAAACAAAAATTCGGATTTGTCCTGTACGCACAGACAAACAAACAGATAAACAGAGACGACACGCGATGAACGTCTTGACGAAAATCACTTTTTTGGATTTCTGCATCATCATAATGTTATAGTTTTGATTAAAACCTCAATATTTTTAACGAAACTTATATTTGCCCTATAGACAGAGCAAGTACAAATTAGAGGATACAATTCTAGTGAATTTTATTAAATTATGATATTTTTTCTACAAAATAAAGATAGGGTTTTTGTGAGCTGAAATTAAAGATTCCTTCCTTTCAGCCGATAAGGTTAATGGTCTACTTAACTATTGAGCTCATCTCTATATGTGAACATATGATTATCATAAGCAGTTTTATTCAAAGAAGAGATGAACATCGATTCAAAGTATCTTTATGGATTACGTTTGCTAATTTTCTTTGAATACCTAGATAGCTACCTATCGTATTATTTCGTAGAGTTATTTTTTAATAGCTTTTATTTACATTTTATACATACCTCTATACCAATTAGGTAGGGTTGATAGCAGCTTCTAAGTTATTACAAA
This sequence comes from Melangyna quadrimaculata, assembly GCA_949320155.1. Lineage (NCBI taxonomy): Eukaryota > Metazoa > Arthropoda > Insecta > Diptera > Syrphidae > Melangyna > Melangyna quadrimaculata. Next base: position 452,770,129 of record OX439483.1, on the reverse strand, counting down.
TATTTACTTTAAAGATCTGCTAATTCATCTATAACAATTTATCGCATGTTGAGGTACTGCCCATTTACAATCATTTGACGTTTTTTTTACACACAAAATTACACATTCAGTTAACTTACATATTCACATAATAAAACTTAACATCCGTTATTATGGGGGCTTGAGAACCCATTAATTATGCAAATAGCAACTGCTTGTCAAAACAATATGTTTACACAAAAATGTAATTTTAATTTAACGTCACCGGTTCGGTGTCTCTGTTTAGATTGGTATCGACTTTAACAATTTTCCGAAACCACTTGATTTTTTAATTTACCTACAATTTTAAATTATATTTGTTTACTTGTCTTTTGATTATTTATTTTTATTTCTTTTGTTTTTTTTTTTTTTAACAGGTTGCATCCGGGTGTTGGTGGTATTTCTTCTCAAAGTTCACCGAATTTTTCGATACGTTTTTCTTTGTGATGCGTAAACGTTATGATCAAGTGTCAACACTTCATGTCATCCATCATGGAATTATGCCAATGTCAGTTTGGTGGGGTGTAAAATTTACTCCCGGTGGTCATAGTACATTCTTTGGTTTCCTCAATACATTTGTCCACATCATTATGTACACATACTACATGTTGGCTGCTATGGGACCAAAGGTGCAGAAATATCTCTGGTGGAAGAAGTACTTGACAGTCCTGCAAATGATCCAATTCGTTTTGGTTATGGTGCATTCTTTCCAATTGTTTTTCAAAAACGAATGCAACTTCCCCATTGGATTTGCGTACTTCATTGGAGCACATGCCGTCATGTTCTATTTCCTGTTCTCGGACTTTTACAGACAAGCGTATCTGAAGAACGAAGCGAAAGTAAGTACACAACAGTTTGCAAGTATCTGAGATCTTAGAGATATTTTGCTCTGTCAATTTCACCGAAATATTAATTGTTTATTTTCTATATTTTTAAAAGCATCATATTCTTAAAAATTAATACGACAATTATTTCTTTTATAGAAGGAAAAATTAGCCGCCGAAAAACTCCATATGAATGGTTTTGCCAATGGAGTTATCAGCAAACTGAAAGCAACCGAAGCCAATGGCAACACATTGAAACATTTCATAGATAATGTTAATTCGACGACGACGACGCGGCACCGAACATATGGCGGAGGACCATCGAATAATTAGAAATAAAATAATAGCCTTTTGTACTTAAATAATTAATTATATTAAGTTTTAAAGCAAATTGTTCGTCATAATTTAAGTCTTTTTTCATAATATGGTAGAATTTATATTAAAAAAAAAAGAAAAAAAAAACAAAAATAAAAATAAAAACCTATAACACCATACACACACAAAACCATTCACAATGTAATGAAAATTATATTATTTAAATATTAAGTAAAGAGCGTAAATGAATTAGAGAATTAAGAGTGAAAAAGATGATGTTCGATTTTAGAGAATAAAATAAATAATAATAAAATTGATGATTTAATTTTTTGTATTTAAACTATTTAAAAGAGATGGAAAACCTCCTGTATAATAAGGAGACCCGTCACTGTCAGTTGAGGAAAATAAAACTTGTACTTGTAGTTAACAAATAAAATGAAGCTAAAAAAAAACATCCAAGCAAACCAGCAGAGACCTAATACAGGGTGTCCCGTCGTCACTGGCCCAGAGGAAAACTATGGGTTCCTGAGTTAATTTTAAGTCGTAAAACTTAAGAGGTCTCGTTTCCGCCTTCTTTTCGGCTTATAACGGTTTTTATGATTTTTGATCTTTTTTCTTTTAACTACTTCTAACTTTGCCAAACTGCATCCGATTCTTGATTTTGCGTATGCACCTTATACTTGCGATATAATTTTTTCCATGTGGATAACGATTTACCCACAATTAAATGTCAACCGCATTTTCTTGGCATTTTTATGTCGTTTTTTTTTGACTTTGGTGTCATTTTGTCCACAAAAACACTTTATTAAGGAGCATCTTTCTATTATATTATGAAAGCCCATTTTATTTTCTTAAAATTACTTAATATTTTTTAACAAAATTCAACACTAAAATTAAAAAAAAAAAAACAGAAAAAAAGAAAGTTGAAGAAATAACACAAAATTAAAATTAATTCTTTGTTTGCAGCGAGTAACCTACAAAAAGTTTTCAAAAATTCCTGCCTGCTTCCATCTAGCTTAAACGATATAGACTAAGAGCCCAGGGCCGCCAGACATACGTCATTTTATCAAAGCTGAGATTTTTTTCTGCAAACAGATACTATGGTAGCTAAGAACAAATGGATACTATGAATCTTCAATCCGGGTCCAAATAAAGTAGCGAGTGTTAAAGTTACATACAAATGTTGCAACATTGCGTTATTTTATCAAAGCTGAATTTTTGATATGTGTTAGGGGATGGTGTCATTTAATTTATTTGACACTTGCCAGACATCTACAGTGGGACCTAACGTGAGCCAGACACTTAAAATTTGTCAAACTAATCGTGCCATTTGCATAACAGAATCAAATCAAGATTTAATGTTTTCTTTGGGCAAATATTCTACAATATTTTCTCATCAGCAAGACACTTACAGCGGGGCCTTACATCACCTTAAAACTGTCAAAATAATAATTCTTTATTACTAAAACGTGATGTTTTCGCTTATTTTAGCTGTTTTTAAATGTCTGCATGATGAATACGCCCCTCAGCAGATGTATAGCTGATGGAGAATTATTTTTAAACAGTTGCCCATAAAACATATAAATATTAGCTTTAAAACTACAACGTAAATGGCACGATTAGTTTGACATATTTTAAGTGTCTGGCTCACGTTAGGTCCCACTGTAAATGTCTGGCAAGTGTCCAATAAAGTAAATGACACCATCCCCTAAGACATATCAAAAATTCAGCTTTGATAAAATAACGCAATGTTGTATCATTTGTTTGCAACTTTAACACTCGCTACATCTTAATAGCACCCGGATTGAAGATTCTTAGTATCCATTTGTTCTTAGCTACCATAGTATCTGTTCGCAGAAAAAAACTTAGCTTTGATAAAATGACGTATGTATGTCTGGCGGCCCTGGGCTCTTACGGCTCGGGTACACATAACCCGTTATCGGCCGAATTATGCTCGGGCGTCGTCAGCCGAACTCGCCCGATTGAATCAATTGTATGTAAAAGGAAGAGAGCGCGTACAACACTACAACCGACATCGTCCGATGTCAGCCGTAAATAACCGATCAACCGACAAATCCGAACTTGTTTGGATTTTACGTCAGTTTTCCGGACATTTCTTGCCAGAATAAAAAAAAAACGAAAATAAGTATTGAAAAATTAACATTTCTTGCCAGAATTGAAAAAAAAAAACGAAAATAAATATTGAAAAATTAATTAAATGTGTTTCTGTTTATAGCAAAAAAAACATTCCAAGAAAAAATTAAGTAGTTTAAGGGACCAATTTCGTAAAAACAATAAATACAAAATGGACAGCGTTAAAACCGGGCATCGACCGAGAACGGTAGGAGTATACGTAGACAAACGTCCGACACATTCGTCCGAATAGCTCCGAACCGAAATCGACGATAAATCGGTTTCAGTGTACGCGAACCGTTACTCTATAATATTTTATTCGTTTTTATTCAAATATTTCAATTTTTTTGAACTTTCCTTTTAATTGTTTTTAATTGGAAGCGAAAACGAGAAAATTTTTTCAGAAACCCATAGTTTTCTTCTGGGACGGTGACGATGGGACACTCTGTATATTACTTATACTCGCTAGGAAAACCCAATACGGCTGCTCTGATCTTAAAATTCTTAAAATATATTGGTTTGTTCTTCCTTATTCTTTTTTACATAGGAACATATTTGGTCCTTCGGCTTCAGCTTCAGCAATGAAGTTCTTTTCTTAGATCATTATGAATTTGTATAGTCCTGCATTCCGGCTAAAGCCGGAACCACACTTATCTCGTGTGGTCTGTTGTGTCGCTATCGCTACAATGTTTTTCATATATTTACATACTTAGAGCCACATTTGTCTCGTGTGTTTTGTTGCTGTGTGGCGTTTCAAACACATGAACTGACACAACACACGATACAGGTGTGGTACCAGCTTAACACCTTAAGCTGGCTTTAGACTTTCGTTCTTCATTCGGTGAACGTTGTTCGTTGTTCGTTCTTCTCTCAACAACGAACAACGAAGAAAGCATTAACATTAGAAAGCTAAAACCTATTGTTAATTGAAATTGTTTATTTATATAACTAGGCTTCTTGTGCCATTCAGTGATAAAAAAAAACTTCAAAAATGTCCCTACATGTTGCACAACACCCCAAAACAATGTTCATTTAAACAGTTTCCGCACTTAAACACACGTTGTTTGGTTAACAACGAACACCGAAATATCTGACCTGATTTGAATTTGCACGTTCTTCATTCGTTCTTAGTTCGTTGTTCGGTTTTATCATTTAAATTTTCGTTGTTCCGCATACGAATAACAACGAACAACGTACACCGATGATAACACTGAAAGTCTAAAGCCAGCTTTAAGTCGACAATGCCATGCTTCATCTGTGCTCATGTGCTGTATTTTTGGAAAAGTATCTTTATTTGCTTTTGAACTGTCATACGCAGTCAAAACTCCCATCGGTATACCAAATTCTATCTCCCAAATTCAGTTTTACTAAATTCTGCGAATTATAAAAAAGAAGCGCGCGCTTTTTTTAAAAGTAGAAAAGTAGAATTTTTTAAAGCAGAATTTTTAAAAACAGAATTTTGAAAAAATAATTTTGATCCTGGCAGAATTTGGACCCCAACCCAGTATTTTCATATCGTTAAAGTAAAAATATTAAAAATAACAAAATGTTAAAAAAAATAGTAAAATTTTAGATGCAATTTTTTTCGACTAACTTAGAAGTACCGGGATGCAAAATTATGAGTAAATCAACAAAGCCAATGAGGCAATATTCCGTTATATGCCAAAAAAAAGGAAAATTTTAGCAATTAATCTAAAAAGGTTTGGGGTCAAAATTCTGTGTTTTAAAATTCTGTATAATCAAAATTCTGATTTTCAAAATTGTGTATTAAAAAAAAAACTTTTGTTTTGATAGCTGCACTATTTTACATTATCAAAACGATTTTTTTAATACAGAATGAACATACATACCTACAGATCGATTTTTCATTCGAAAATTAAAATGTTCTACTGTACCAAAATATAATTGAGGTCTTATTTGTTTTAATTTAGAATTTATCCTATTAAATCGTAACTTTTTGTTGCTGTCATAAGATCAGCCAATACTCTACGCTTCTTGACGTAGTAAATTTGAAGTTTGAATTTGGTTTGAATCATATTACATATAATATTATATTGCTACTGGAAGACATCAAGCTGTGTTTTGGTTTGTCTTTAAAAATTCATAGAAAATAACGGCAATGTTCAAACGATGCAAGCCAACGTATGGGTGGTTAAAAGTATTTGTTGTATGAAAAAGAAACAAAACATTTGTCTCAGGTAGATTAAACAGGTAAAAAAAAAAAAACTGCTTGACTGGATCGCACAAATTTGCTCTAGTAACTAACAACTTTAACGTAGCTAGAAATTGGCGTTGTAAGGTACGCAGTATGTATTTGTTCCATAATATTACGATGTTATTAAACAACATTTTCAATAACAATTTAAAATATAAATAATTGCTATAAATTACTATATAAATTTGTTATTTCAGTGTTATTTATTATTATGTTATTTATGCCATCTGATTTGTTCAATAAATATGAATTTAAATTAAATCCAGAAAATAATTTTATAAACCACCTTATTGAATTTTGCACTTTTGCTGATTTTTTTAGTAAAAGCATTGTATATTATAGTTTTCATATACAATGGTAAAAGGCTTAAAATCTCCATGTATTTTGTATGGGAACTTTCAACTGCTCGGTGGCACGTGTTAACGTCAACCGATTTCAACAAAATTTTGCACAGATTTTTATTTATTACCTTGATTACTTTTAGGGGGAGTCCCGAAAGAAATTCCAACTTTGCCAAAATAAGCGCCACCCTATGTACTGACATACAATACACATCAAAACCACCATTATTGGTCTGAAAAACAGCCCGATGTTGCAGAAAATCTCAACCCATATTAACAGTTTAATAACGGTTGTAAATTAATGTTGTAACAATCAAAATTGAATTGAATACAAGTATCGCATTAATTTGAATAAACTTAACGACTCAGCGTCAGCACAAGATTGAAATTATTGCATACTTTATGGAGATTTATGGGCAAAACTTGCAACTTTGTGTATGCTTTAAAATATGAGCAATAAAATGGTGTGACCAGGGGGTCAATTCTGGTTTTGTGAAAAAGTGAAATGAAAATCTTTCCACTCTTTCACACTAAATTCGATTCTCGTTCTGCAAAAAAATGAAAACAAACGTCAAAAACTGAACATTTTCCTTTCTCAATCGTTTGTGAATCTTGGTGTGAAAAAGTGAAAATGGATATTGAGGAAATATATTTAAGGAAAAATTTTCGAAAAGATTCTCTTATTAGCTTTTTAGAAGTTAATCCCGAGAAAGCATTATGATAGATAAGCAAATAATTTTGACAGAAGTGAAGAACATCAAAGCCGGAGTTACACAAGGCTCGAAGATCGGTCCCTTCCTCTACAGCTTGATGACATCTGACCAGCCTGTTCCATCTGGATGCGAAAATCTCCTGTATGCTGATGACTCCCTTACGTATGCCACCTTAATGTCTCCTCTGGTAGCTTTACGTACAGTTGAGCACCACGTCAACAGACTCAACGCCTTCTACAGGAAATGGGGATAAACACCTCCGAATCAGCGCTTGTGTGCTTCAGGAGACCCAGTAGGGGTAGTTGCAGCGCAGCCAACTGCAGAAGTCTGGTTCTGAAACTTCCGGACGGATCTACAATAGCAGCCAAAAAGGACGTGAAGTACCTAGGCATCCACTTCAACGAGTTCTTAAGGTTCAACCCACACTCACGAAACGTGCTCAAAAAAGCCAACTGGGCCTTCAACCGACTCCACCCATTAGTGAGACGCAGAAACGGTCTTATGTACAATCAGCTCCTACGGCCCGTAATCGGCATCTCCTCTTAACTCCTTCCCTGTTTTCCTAACGCTCGCACTGTGTTGCCCCTTGAGTGCCGTACTAAAAAAAAAAAAAAAAATTAGCTATTCCTTCCCTGTCTGGTTCTCCATCTCAAAGACGGCCATGAAGGAACTTCAAATGTTTGAAAGACAGCTACTACATTTCAACCGGCAGCTAATGAGACATCACAGCAACGAGCGTCTTTACACAGAGGCGAACATCATCCCCCTGGACAGGTACCTACTGCTTCAAGCAAAGAAGCTAGTAGAACTCACCAACAGTCACCCAAATCCACTGATAAGAAGAATGGCTACTCAGCAATGACACCCTGAGCCGAGATATCTCAGTACGATAGACATCCTGGACGACAACATCATCACGGATAACGAGCAAACAGTTTCGTTCTACGCTGACACAGGGTAAGCATATCACCGAGGCTAAATGCCAACCAATTCCCCACCTAAACCACAACTTGCCAACCGGGACGGAACACCCCGAGGACAATAAAGTCAACCGACTTTTAGAATTAATTTTGTTGACATGTATTTTATATTTTATAATCATTTAAAATTAAGACAAAGTATAAGATTAGGCCCCCTATGTGCCAATAAATGTATAATATCATCGTATACCTAACTAGTTGTAAGCCAAATTGTAAATATTATGTTGTTCAATAAATATATATACAGGGTGCCCCGTTAAGAATGGATAACCTTGAAATGCCTCATAGTAGACCCTATGGTCGTCCTGAAAACTGATAAAAAAGTTCTATCCCAACCACAAGAAAAGATACATGCATTTTTTTGTTCAGTGCATTATTTTTTGCCTTACTTTACATTTTTGAATACCACCACTACAAGTGAATGAATTCCACCGTTTTTTTTTGTCGTAGCAATATTTTACATTATTTTGTGCCAGAACACTAGTAGAAGAAAATTATAATAACTGTTGGACTTCTTAGAGAAAAAAATTATTTTACTTTGATTTTTAATTTTTAAATCATCTCTGGTATGAACAAAATGCATGAATACCTAAGTGGCCAACCATTTTAAAAATATGCGCGTTAAATGCGAATTTCAAATTGGTATAGCTTGTTATTGTATCTAGAGTCGATAGCAAGTTATTGGTAAAAATCTGCAGTACTAGAGGCAATTTAACAAAAACAAACGTTTTCAAAATTAGCACATAAACGTGAAAATAATGCCATGGGTTGAACATGGTAGATTTTTGATTGATTGCCTGTTTTTATGATGTTGTCCTCATGATAAATCCAAGCTTTTAACTTCTAGGGCCGAGTGCAACATTACTAAAAATGTCAACAAATTGCAAAAAACGGTTGAATTTTCGAGGTTGTTTTGAGTTATACCACTTCAATTGGGCTTTAACAAAACCATCAAATATTTTGTTGGTTGCAAAAAAAAAAAAAAACGGTGGAATTCATTCACTTGTAGTCGTGATATTCAAAAATGTAAAGTAAAGCAAAAAATAATGCACTGAACAAAAAAATGCATGTATCTTTTCTTGTGGTTGGGATAGAACTTTTTTTTATCAGTTTTCAGGACGGCCATAAAGTCTACTATGAGGCATTTCAGGGTTATCCATTCTTTACGGGGCACCCTGTATGTGTAGTATATACAAATAATTTCGATTTATGTATTTATTCAATTTGTTTATGATTTTTGTGGATTTGTATCAGCAGATGGAGTGGGACAACGGGACAATACGAGTAGATCTTTAGGCAATGATTTAAATGCTTTAGGAGGAGCCCACAAAGCTGCGCAGTAGCGGAAGGAGACTTGGGCTCTGCATAAATGTTTTGGAAAGCGGTACAATTGAATACAATTTTCTTTGGTGATCCTCTCGAAAGGATTTTTATTGTGTCTTATGTTTTGCCTGATAATCCTCATTTTATTCCAAAAGATTGCAGATAAATTAGCACAATACATAATCACAAATAATGTAAATATCCAACCTCTGCACATTTCGACGATTTGTTCGAATAAGAAGTCTTAAATATATTGAAGGCAATAAATATAAATATTGTAATTAATTAATTTATGTAAATTAATTGCAAAAAGACTGAAAAAGTTATAACAATTAACAACGATGGAAAAATGATTTTTTTCTAGTTTACAGCCCAGCCGTTGTGAGGCTCACAGGTTATAATTTTTTGTGAGGTTGTTTTTGTGAGGTTTCTTATCAGGCGGTCATAGTTTCGTTTTCTGTTTAAGCCCTCATAAGAAACGTCACAAGAAATCTCACCACAGGAAGGTGAATTTTTATTGTGAGGTTGGCCAGCTGATTTCTGAAAACAAACAGATTTGAAAAAAAAACTTATTTGGCGGATACCTTATAATAATAAATGAATTCTATTGGTAAGCAATTCGTTTAAACATTGATGTTTATATTTAATAATTATTATTTTATATTCTAGATGATCAGAAAATCAAACGAGCGTCACAGGAGCAGCTCAAGTATTACATCGATTTTGTTCGAAGAAACCCCGATCTCCTAGCAAACAAAAACGACCCCACATTTTGAAGAAAATTGAATTAAAAAAAAAAAATAAAAATGAAACGGCCAAATTGTGATTATACTCGGATGACAAAGGGTAGTGAAAAATGGTTTGAGTTCCTGGATAATATCCAGGCACATAGTTTTTGGAAACCGACAAAATTTAATAAAAGTTGTGTTTTGAATGGCAAATAGGAAAATTCATAGGTGTCTCTTTAATTGTCTTAGCATATTCTACTCCGCTGCAATCTAATTCATTTATCAAAAAAAATATTTATTTGCTTTTGTTTATATGTATGTAAATTCTTACTTTTCATTTCTAGATGAAACTTCTTCCAAAAGATGTATTAAAATCAAATTCAATTCCATATTTCATCTTATTTTGCTATTTCTGTACAGTTTTTAGGGAAAGATGTGTCACGTTGGTATGTGGGTTGTGATCTGCCAAGGACCAGATCATAACTTTCAAGTTTTTATGAGGCTCACAAGTTGTGAGGTTTTTGCAAGAATACGAAAAAAATCACAAAATCGAATTCACCTCGAGTTATGAGGTTATTGTGACTTGTGAGGCATCAGTGAGGTTGCCAGAATAAGGCTGTTAGTTTCGACATTCAGCATTCACAATAGCAAACAAAACTCACAAGAGACACACAAAATTATAAGCCACAACGAATGATATTGAAATCACCACCAAGTTTTCATTTACTGAACGAGAATCGCTTTTTTTGCACCAAGTGAATCGAAAAAAAGAAAGCAAAGGATGAAAGCGAATGTGAAAAAGAATTTTTCTATTCACTTTTTCACAAAACCAGAATTGACCCCCCGGAATAGCTTTTAAACATTGCATATTGGACGAACTTAAAAACTCTACATTGGTATAAGTTTGCTATTTCAATGTTTAAAGTAAATTTAGTATAAGTTTGCTATTAATAAAATCCACAAGCTAAAGTTTGTATTGGTTTGCTATTTACAAAGCGCTATGCTAAATTTTTGTAATGGCTTGCAGCAAACTATTGATATTCAGGCTCTAACTAACCAATTTTAATAGCCCTTTGGAAGGCTTTTTGAAAGTTAAATATATAACTGATTCTAACACGTCTTAAACAAGTTGTCTCCGAAAAATGTACCAACAAAATGTTTAATTTGCGTAACTATATAAGCCTTATTCAAATTATAGGCAAACTATCTAGCCTGCCAAATTATAAAAATTGCAACCTACTACAAGCTAAAATGTAAGATGGGTAGGTGAATGTAGTTTAGGACGAGTTTGTATTTGCAGAAATCTGCGGCAGATCTGCCGCATGCCTGCTTAGCTTTTGCGTATCGTTTTTATTTTTATTCTGCGCGCAGTAAGCAAGAAAGCGGCAGTTTTTTAATAAATTTGTGTTCGTAAACATCGTAGCACAGAAAATTATTTCTAAAAAATCCGATTTTTTTTAGAGTATTCGCACGGGAAGAGGCGACGATTTTAGGGCTTTTGGGGGAAATTTGAAAATGCACAATGTTTTTTTTTTCTGGGCACAAACTGCCCTATTAGACTAAGAGCCCAACGCCTTCAGACATACGTCATTTTATCAAAGCTAAGATTTTTTCTGCGAACAGATACAGATACTAAGAGCAAATGGATACTAAGAATCATCAATCCGGGTGCAATTAAGAGGTAGCGTGTGTTAAAGTTGCATACAAATGTTGCAACATTTCGTTATTTTATCAAAGCTGAATTTTTGATATGTGTTAGGGGATGGTGTCATTTTAATTTTTTTGACACTTTCCAGACATCTACAGTGGGACCTAACGTGAGCCTATAAAACATATAAATATTAGCTTTAAAACTACAACGTAAATGGCACGATTAGTTTGACATATTTTAAGTGTCTGGCTCACATTAGGCCCCACTGTAGATGTCTGGCAGGTGTCCAATAAAGTTAATGGCACCATCCCCTAAGACATATCAAAAATTCAGCGTTGATAAAATAACGCAATGTTGCAACATTTGTATGCAACTTTAACACTTGCTACCTCTTAATTGCACCCGGATTGAAGATTCTTAGTATCCATTTGTTCCTAGCTACCATAGTACCTGTTCGCTGAAAAAGTCTTAGCTTTGATAAAATAACGTATGTCTGGCGGCCCTGGGCTCTTACTCTATATGTCTATACTTGATTTCTAAACACTTTTAATTTTTGATAATAGACCGAGAGCTGGCAGCAGGTTTTTGGCGTGAAAGGAAACCAAAAGATATTAATGGTAAGTAAGTCCTGGTAAAGGTGATAACCAATACGTTCGTTTGCCAACACGTAGTGGGCCCCGTTACCAAGAAAAAGTGCATCAAAAAAACAACTTTTCTGAAAATAGAAATCGGGCGTGGGAAACAATTCAAAATGTGATACAACTTGACGCCCTCAACTTCCTGATTACAAATATGGTTTCGGCAGACGTCTAGGTGGCTCCAAAACCCAGACAGACGTCCCTGAAAACGCGTTTTTTTTTGTCGTTTTTAGACTTTTGGGAAACCACCTGAAATCGGTCGCAACCAAAAGCCCTCGACTCGCCGAGTGCGAACATGCACGTGACAGACTTTTATATAGCCCCAATATCCCCCAATAGACGTCACTGAAACACGAAATATACCACGGCTGTTATCAGTTATAGTCACTTACATTTTAATTTTTGTTGGGTCAAGACCATTGAATAAGGATACATTTCAAGTGGTTTCCTCCAAAATCCTATTGCCAAAAACAAAACCGCAATTTAAATCACGTCTTTCCAGCTGTTGGGTGACACTCAAAAGTCAAAACCCCTTTTTTAAATTTTAACACTCAGGGCCCTATTTCATAAACATTGACAGGTGACAATTTGTAAATGACAACTTATCAATTATTGTCTAAATTCTGTCCAATAACAAAATTGACAATTTTGTAGAGTTATCATGGAATTTGCGACAATTGTCAAGATTTTGGATCATAAAAAAATGTCATGACAATGAATTATCAGGAATTTTTTTCAAAATTGTCACAAATTTCCCGACAAATTTGTAGCGACAATTTCTTATGGAACAGATATAAAAGTACAAATTAAAATTTTGTCAGTATTTAATTGACAATTGTGACAGGCAATTGAGTCTCGGTAGTGAAGTGACAATTTCGGTAAAAAATGTTTAATATTATATCTTTAAGTGAAAGTGATTATGAACTTGATGTGCAATTTCACGAAGTGAAGAACGCCATCCTCGAATTTTTAAAGAAAGAATTAACAAAGATTTTGTTGCATTAAGTAATTTTCAATTTAATGACAAATTTCGCGTCTGCAAAAGTACAGCGGAATAAATTTTGTTAAAAATCGGTCGACACCTTTAGCATCCCACAAGTACCATGATGAAATGAAAGAGAAAAACAGTTATTTTACTTATGTGTACTTGTACCATACATTCATGTATTTAAACAATATGTATATACATATCTAGATACATAAATAATATTGTACATAGATCGATTCAGTCTCTTGTGTACGTTACAAAAAATTAGCCAAAATATGATAATTACAAAATAAAAAATTGATATCGCATACAGGGTACTCTTTGTTACATGCAGATGGCGTTGAACGCAACTTACCAAGTCTCAATATAAACACTTCAGAATAATACTCCTTTTTGAATCCTATTACTCCAATGATGTCGTGTTGAAAGTTCGGCGTAACTCTTTTTTGATTTTTTTTCGGAGTGTTTTTCTGTTCCATATTTCATAAACGAACAATCAGATTGACCACTCATGTATCCATATAAATGCTTTCGTCAGATAACTTGACAAATTAATTAAGCACGACTAAAATGCGCCAAATATACAAAAATATCATGTCCTTTTCAATTGGATGTTCGGAGTTACTCCTTTTTGACTCCTTTTAGTACAAAAAAATTGGATTGGCTATTCTGATTTCTGAGTAATGATTTCGGAGTGTTTTTCTGTTTCGGATTTTATAAAGGAGAAGACCCAGAACACATCATAATACATATAGACATATAAATACACTCGTTAGTCGGATTACGTGTCAAATTATTTTAATTCCACTGAACGTGCAAAATATAGAGAAATAACAGATAATAACTCGATTAGAATTCAAAAGGAGTAGTACTTTCCAAAATATAATTGAAAACGACATTACGTTACATAGCTTCAGTGGTCATCGGACAATAATTATTATTAATCATTGTCTTTTAAAGACAAGTGATATTTCGTTGGCCATTCAGTTATTTTCACTTGTCTTTGAAATTCGTTCTCTTTAAAGGTTAGACCGCACTAGGCGGAACTGCACTGCAGCGGAACTGCGATTCAAAATAATTTGTATGAAATTTAATGAAGTTCAGTTGCCGCTTAGTGCGATATAGCTCATACAGTTTCATACAAATAATGTTTTGCCGCGTCGTGAGGTGTAGTTCCGCTGCAGTTGTGTGCGGTCTTACCTTAATTGACAAACAGAGTTTTCCAGTTCAAAGAAAAGCAATTATAGGGTATTTCCACTTGGCACTTTCTTAAAAGACAATAAAAAAGAGTTTTTTCGTTGCTGGTAAATGAGAAGTGGAAACCTAGCAAGCTACTGTCGGCCAGCTATACCTATCGAAAGCGAAAACGAACAAAACTTAACGAAAAACAACATATACAGCAATTATGCGTATTATAATGATTTTTAAAGTATTGCTTATGTCGTTTCGGTTGAAGGTTCGGAGTTACTCTTTTTGACTCCGCTTACTCCAAAATTATTCGATTGGCTGTTCCGAGTAATGTTTTTGGAGTATTTTTCTGTTCCGGAATTAATAAAGGGGGTAGACCCGGAACACACATTATATATATCGCTCATTAAAAAGAACAACGTCATAACTCAAAAACGTCAAACTTCAGAAATCGCAATTTAAAGTTTGCATGGCTGTATTTCATATTCATCTTAATTTGTATCTATTTTTTTCTTGGTAGAGCTATAAATTAAAATTTTATCGCAAAATAAGACACTTTTAAAATATTTATTGGACTGTTTTGACTTCAAAGGTTCCTGCGTAAATGAAAAAAATAAAGTATTTCCACAAAAAAACGACAAATGATGCTATATAGCCTTCAATTTTTCAGTTCCAGAATTGAAATTTTGCCAAAAAATAGTTTATAGAAAATGAGTTTGAACTGTATCATTAGGTCCAAATTGATGATTTTTTAGTTATGACGTTGTTCTTTTTAATGAGCGCTATAAACCCTTTCATGGGATTATTTGTCATATTAATTTTACTCGAATGAACGTGCAAAATATACATAAATATCAGACAATTTACGCACACAAACATTATATTTCAAAAATTAGTCTCGGAACAATAAAAAATAATTCGATTGGAATCAAAAAGGAGTAGTACTGTTCCGAAACCCAATCGAAAACGACATCAGCCGTTTTTTTTGTTCTTTTATCCCCGCTTCCATATCTGCTAAAAAATAATTTCCATGTAAATTACAACAACAATGTTGACAATTCCAAAATTGTTGTTGTATTTAACATGGGAATTATTTTTAAGCGGAGTTAAAGGCACAAAAAAACACGGCTATTATTTTCGTATACCTCTCCGAGAATTATAGTTCTCAATGTCGTTTTCGATTGGATTTCGGAACAGTACTACTCCTTTTTAATTCCAATCGAATTAGTTTCTATTGTTCGGAGACTAATTTGTGAAATATTTATTGTCGTTTTCCGTTGGAGGTTCGGAGTTACTCCTTTTTGACTCCACTTACTCCAAAATAATTCGATTGGCTGTTCCGAGTAATGTTTTCGGAGTATTTTTCTGTTCCGGAATCAATAAAGGAGTAGACCCCGAACACACATATACTTATAAACCCTTTCATCGGATTATATGTCAAATTAATTTTACTCGACTGAACGTGCAAAATATCCACAAATATCAGACAATTAATGCACACACACATAAATATTTCACAAATAAGTCTCGGACCAATAGAAAATAATTCGATTGGAATCAAAAAGGAGTAGCACTGTTCCGAAATTCAATCGAAAATGATATTATGTGTGGGTGCGTATATTGTCTGATATTAATGCATATTTTGCACGTTCAGTCGAGTAAAATTACTTTGACAAATAATCCGATCAGTGGTGCGTTCTTTTATTAACCATATGGTTGTTATGTCAAAAATAATTGTTGAAGTGTCATTGTTAGATTTAGTTGGAAATTGTTACATTTTATTTAGGAACGATTTAGGGTTAAACCGCACTAGGCGGAACTGCACTGCAGCGGAACTGCGATTCAAAATAATTTCTACGAAATTGTATGAAGTTCAGTTGCCGCTTAGTGCGATATAGCTCATACAATTTCATACAAATAATGTTTTGCCGCGTCGTGAAGTCTAGTTCCGCTGCGGTTGTGTGCGGTCTAAGCTTTATTGTTAGATATTGTTGATCTGTCAAACGAAAACTTTAGAAAACTTTTCATCGCTAATTACCATAAAATCATGTTATTTTTCTACAATATAATCTCCTTTTTCATTAAAAATGGTAGAAAATTCAATTTTAATTCATTTCACTTCATTAAAAGCTTTGGTTTGATTCTTCAATTTTTATTTTTTGTAAACAAACCATCTCATATGTGCTTTGACAGATAAACACTTTCATATCATGGAGATGAGTTGGAAATAGTTACGAATTGTAACTATTTGACACTAATAAACTGAATTTAGGAAGTATATGATGACGTCATAAAGTTACAAATCGTAACTATTTTGTAATAAAAGAACGACCATTGTTAACTATAGTTAACTATGGTTAATAAAAGAACGCACCACTGAGTGTTTATATGTATGTGTGTTCCGGGTCTACTCCTCTATTAATTCCGGAACAGAAAAATACTCCGAAAACATAACTAGGAACAGCCAATCGAATTATTTTGGAGTAAGCGGAGTCAAAAAGGAGAACTCCGAACCTCCAACCGAAAACGACATTAAAGGCTCTCCCAAACCAATGCGAAACATTCGTTGGGGCGAAGAAACATTCGCATGTCAAAATTTATTTACAAGGTGATATATGAGAGTGCCCACACCACCGCGGCGGAGAAACGTATGAATTAATTTTGACTGACGAATGTTTTTTCGCCGCAACGAATGTTTCGCATTGGTTTGGGAGAGCCTTAAAGGTTAGACCGCACACAACCGCAGCGGAACTAGACTTCACGACGCGGCAAAACATTATTTGGATGAAATTGTATGAGCTATATCGCACTAAGCGGCAACTGAACTTCATAGAATTTCATACAAATTATTTTGAATCGCAGTTCCACTGCAGTGCAGTTTCGCCTAGTGCGGTCTAACCTTAATTTTGTATAATTCGATTCCGAAATTTTGCTTTCATATCCACCTTAATGATTTCGGTATATCCATCCAAAGTTTTCTCTCTTACTGTACTTGGATATCCAAACTGTCATTTTGCATCAACTCACACATGCACACAGCTACACTGCGACAAGTTATCCAAACAACAACACAAACTTCAGTCCTCCATCTCTTTTTTATCCAAATTTTTTCTAACGCCCTTGCTCCTCGCGCACACGAGGAAAACATTCCACAGGCTTATAAAACAGTTAACCTTTGGACAGTGGAAAGTGGATCCATTTTCCTCTTTCGTCCGGCATCAATCAACTGTAATGTACTGTACTGTGTACCTACTTTTCCAAAAAGATTCAGTTTGACCCGTGGCCGTTATCACCCTCGCCATCTCCGTCTGCCTTGTTGGTTGGTTTGTGTTTTTTGTGTATATTGTGTGGTGCTGGTCGTACTTGTCGGCTCATTCACAAACAAGAAGATTGATTTGTTATTTTATTCACTTCACTGTTGGTTTTCGTATTTCGTTCTGTGTGTATTCGATTCGTTGTCGTTGCTGTCAACGCTCGACTCGTCACCGTGTAGCCGCCATCTGCCCGCGTGAAAATAAAAAAAAGTCCAAAGTGAATTAATTTTTTTATTTTAAAACCAATGTGCAGCGCGCTGCTCGAGTTGAGTCTCGTTTTAGCCGCGAACGCGAGAATTACACACGCAATTTGTTGCTGCCGCCCTTAAAAACCTTTCTTTTCCAAGCAATCGTAAAATATTTTTCAAATCTTTTTTTTTTTTTGCTAAATTCTCTTTTGAACTAAAAAGTGAGTAAATTATTTTTCTTTTACTGCAAAATAAAAACGCGAAAAAGTAGTGTTTCATTTTTTTAACGGGATTCATACGTATTTCCTAGTTATACAGTTATATACGTGCATCTTCAAGTTCAAGTGTTCATCAATAATTTCAATTTGTGTAAGTTCTTTTTTTATTCTATAAAAAACAAAATTCAAAGAAAAAAAAATTGTGCAAGGAAAGAAAAATTCCTTGAAATTAGTCATCGCATTCACACGTCAAAATTGACAACACTAGTTTGCTCACTCTCTCCAGCTAATAATCATCCTTGCGGAAGGAAAACAGCCGGTGGCCTAGATTTCTGTTGATTTTCACTTCTTTGCCCTTGCTCATTGCCCCCTCTTCATATTTTGGTATCCTTAATCGTCCTTGTATTCTTCAAGCATATTAGATCATCCTTGTGTCATTTGTTTTTTTTTTTTATATATTTTCTCGTGTTAACAACAACCACTGTCAAAGTGCAGAGTGGTTGGTGGGTGTTATTTTATTGGTTATTGGGTGAGTTTACAGTATATTTTTTTTTTGTGTGTTTCTTTCCATTTTGACGTTTGCATAACATTCGCAATGGATAGATAACATATACTTTCTCTCGTTGAGTGGTTGAAATGAGTATGGAAGAGTGTCATGCAGATTTTAACTGGAGCCGAAACCGTTGTTGCGGAAGAGGTGGTCGGTGGTGTTTCATACGGTGTTAAGTTCCTTTAACGAAATAATTAATTAACGGGAAAAAACGATAGGAGTGAGGAAGATGACTCGTATTTTTCGGCACATGTTATGGTTTTTTTTTTGTTTGTTTTAACTTTGCTGTAGTTTCCGTGCCGAAGTTTAATTTTGTTTAAAACTACTCTACTGTGCAAAGAAATAAAAATAACAGGTGCTCGAATAAACTATACATAGGTACTACCTATGTAATATGCACATACATAGGTATCTTTTACATTAAATAATTAGATAAAGTGACAATGATATCATTTGATGCATGTTTTGCTTTAGGAGGTAGGTATATCCTTTTCGTGAGCTTAAGGATTCACCCACTAAAAGTTATCTCTGATAAAGAAAGGTGTGTTGTCCTGTTGTTTAAGCTTGCCTGGCCAACAAGCCCATTTCCTTTGAAAAATTCAAAGTCTTATCGTGTAATTTGTAGTATGTTCCATATTATGAATGATGCATCCGGAGAAAAAATCAAGTTTGATGCTTACTAACTTTGTTTTGGCCGACAATAAGAGTATATATTTATACTTATCGGTATGTAGGTATATGCCTACATTGGTATTCCGTGTTTTTTCTTACTTGTTTTACCCCTCATAGGTAGGTATACAATTTCTTTCCATGTACGCTCGCTGGTTCAATCAGAGTTATGTTTTGATTAAAAAATGTTTCGCGAATGACGTGGCGCAACTGGTTTTATACCTACCTAAATGAGGAAAAACGAAATGCGCTCAAGAACTGCAGGTGTTATTTAAAGAAAGAAGCGTGTTGTAGCAAATTTTGTTATATTGTTATTTTACATTACAGACGTAGGTACCTACATGTTTTTTTTTACCATTATTTTGAATAGACTGAATTGTAAGTTTAAGACAATTTAGCTAAAAGTTATAGGAAGGTAAGTACCTAGGTACCTATACATACCTCCAAACTTAAAATATAATTATGTACCTACCTAGGTACTTGTGTATGTATATACAGCTATGGCCAAAATAATAGGAACACTTATTACTCAGCCCTATCACAAATTCCATCGTTATCGGAAACATTTTACGAATCCCGAAAAAACTATCACCAAATCCGTTCGTAGTTGCAATTTGTATGGGATTTTCCACTACGATGGATTCTGTGATCCGTTTTTTAGGGATTCGTAAGAAGTTTCCGATTATGATGGAATTCGTGATAGGGCTTACTGTTAAGTTTGACTATCGTTGCTTCTTAGATTAGACGATCCCGTGGCGAAAAAGTGGTGTTGGGCTAACGGTTTTTTTTAGGTTTTTAACCTTTTTATCTAATGTATAATTTTGTGCATATCTCAAAATGTATTGAAATAATCTGCACTCAGGTTTTGTGTCTTGAAAAGCTGGTCAAAAAAATAGGAGCGACCATACATGACAACGGAGCTTTTTTATACATCACGAAGGAAGATCTGCATCCTGTAGTAAACGTCGGATCGTTCTGCAACTAATACTGATCCCATTTCCCGCTGCAGATCATAGGGCGTACTGACCTGTAATTTCTTACTTAAATTGAAATATGTACCTACATAAATTTTATGAAAGTGGAGTTTAAATGTGATTCAAATACTAAATCACGATTGTACAACAGCCAGTTTTTCAGTGCAGACATTAACTGTGAATTGAACCAGATTTAGTAAATCCTACAAATAAATGGAATCTGAGTAAACTAAAAAGTAGTTTTTATAGCTGAAACTTAAAGTTACTCCATGGCGCTATACCTACACAACACATTTATTATCATAAATGTTTATCATAAAAAGCTAAAAAAACAAGCATCTGAAAGCTATTATAGGTACACAGTAGTATCATGCGGTTTAAAATAAAACATTTCATACCATAGGCCAATTGTCATCAAATTAAACGGAATCATTAATGTGGTTTGCCTAAGGTTTAGCCAATTTTCGTGTTGCCTCTATGCGAATGTCCTTAAATCGGTCAATGTATACCTACCTAAATTTCGCAAGAATTAATAATAGGTACCTACAAATAATTCGACAAGACTGATCATATCGCACAATTTTAAAAGTTTACTCATACCTTCCAATCCAAGAGATATAATTACCTATTTGTCCGAATCATTTGCTATCATTAATCAGTTTTTTATCAATCGACCACATTTAAATTGCAACACCTCTTTTTTTAGCCAATCTCGCTGATTCATCGAAGCTTAAAAAAGTATTTTATACGTATTCGCACTCGTCAATCGACAGACAAGTTCGAAGTAACTACCTATGTACATGTACTCTGCATGTTTTTTATCGGTCGGTTCCTCTTTCAGATTAGATAATACAAAATAAATAGATTTGTATTTGTAAGCTTGTTCGTCGTCGTCAGTGATGGTCATGAAATATGACTTAACCTGTTTTTTTGTTTTGTTATTTTTGTTTGACAACCTACATGCATACATGTACACAGTTTTATCATTGTTTTGCAAAACATGTACCTAACATAACAGAGGCGTTAATTTAATATTTTTTTTCAAGCGAAGTCTATTGATTGTATAGGTATTAGGTTTTGACGAAAAAAAAAAAATAATCAGTCTGTAATGTGATGCGCCAAACTTTTTTTTTAAATTTTTGTCTTCCAAAGTAGTATACTCGTTACCTATCTAATGCATTTTATTGCTATTTTTAACCTTACAAATTTTTTAACTGGTTGAGAGAGAGACACCATGAGGAAATTCATTCATCATCATTTTGATGTTTACCTTAAATGCACGAGACGACGACGCGACGCTGATCGCTGTGTCTCTCTGTTTCTCTTGGTCTCGGCTCTTGAATAGCGTGCCTGCCTGCTGTAGCTTCCGAGATTGCTGCTGTAATGCAACAAAACAACATCCAATTTAAGTGTCATAATAATGTGCATAGTACAAGTTCACCTTATTCACGAACGCGACTCAGTCGGTCAATGCGTACGATCTTTTGTATCTTGCGCAGAGTAAGCACCTTATAATGCGGCATGTTACGTTGTATTATTGGGAAGTGCTGGCAGTAAAGCTGCACATTTCGTTTGAATTTCTAAATATGTTCATGTGACTAAAACGATTGTTCGATTGAACGATCGTCGTCTTGACGATAGCTGTCTGTATACACACATATAGGAAAATATAGAGAGAGAAATAGGCAAAACGACGATCGTTCAATGGAAAAATCGTTTTAGTCTTACGCGATCTGGGCCCAGGTTTGGAATTCCACATTTTTTTAGTACCTAAAGATCTAAAACGCTCTAAGTTTTTGAAATCTTTAATTCCGATTAGCCCCATTATAACCAAACACTTTTCTTGTAGACAAATTAAGGCAAGATGTCTTCTAACCTGCTTCTATAAATAACTCATCTATGAGATCTACTATCAAGTAACCTGGCAAACTCCGATTTGCCTCAGAAATCCTACACGCTGTACTGTGTTAATTGACAGGCAGTTCAACTTAACATATCTTTTGTATATGAAAACTTTAGTATTAACATGGTGCACATTATTTTAGTTGTGAGCATAGCATGTAGCGGTGGAAGAGTCTTCTCCATCTAAATCACCATGTAAAAGATAGGGTTCGCCATGTGCTGTAGATGCCGCCACCCGCTATGCTCTTCTTGATAGTTATAGTTTTTATATACAAAGACCTAACCTAGTACGGTACGTTGGTAAATTGATTCCAAAAGCTATTGAAAACTTCAACGTGAGACAAACATTTATGTGCTAAATAAGATGCGTCTCATTAAATCCTTAATGCCCGTAATGAAGCAGCAATTCATCTATTTGGCATCGAAATAAAATCTAATTGTGCTGCAATCAAGTTTTCCTTCTTGTTCTGGTGGTATGACGACAGCAGGAATTTTAGTAATGGGGAGTGTTATACCTAAGCGCGATTAAGAATTAGAACTTTATATATTTTATTACTAATAATACAATAAACTCGAATTGTTAATCGGCCCTATTATCTTATGACGTTTTTTTTTTGGCTCTACTGCAGTTTTGTTTTTTTTTTCTTCAACTCGATTTGCTTTGGCACAGCAAATTTTGAAAAAAAAAAAAAAAAAAAAAAACAAACTCATAGTACCTATCTATGCTAAACAAGTCTTTAAATTAAGGGGTTTGTCCTATAATGTTAGGAATTTGAGTGAATCAGCAAATAACGTAAAAAAACAGATTCCTTTAAGTGAAGTGGCGTAGCTATATGGGATAGGGCCCCGGGCTAGTAAACAATCTCGTCGACGATCATCGTTTTGAGGATTATAGTTTTGAAAATTACGGAATGACCCCCTGAACTTTTCCCTTGTCATAGAACACACAATCAGAGCCCTTATAAGTTCTTTTAAATAATTGGTCTTGAAAGGAGTGATCAACCATCAAGGAAAGTCTGGGGTGAATTATATTGAAATTAAAAAATAGGGTTGCTGATGGGTTTCTTTGGTGTTGTCGTTAAAGTTAAAATGCGGTTTAATATCCCGGCATTATGAACAAAATTATTGATACTGGTTGTCTAGGAGTAATAAGTATAAACATGAGTCGAATAACAATCATGACCATGTGTTTAAAGTTATGTTTTAACTCATTATCAACACTGAACGAATTTTAACACATGTTATTGTCATACTTAAAAAAAATAATGAGGGCTTAATATGATTAAACTATACTTTCCGGACTGTTTAATAATGATCTTCAAATGTAGTTAGGTACATTTATCTTATTGTACCATGACGTACAATTGACAAACACCAGTATAACGAGGAAAAGAAAAATCAGGGACAACAACAAAAAAAAATATACATTTAAACACCCAAGTAGAATTATGGAGTCGTTGGCGTCGTCTTCGAAATGATGACGTTTTTGCAAAAAATCATCTCTACTGACCCATAAACTCAATTGGTCATGACATTCAACGAGGCCCTCTTATAAGTGAGCAACATTTAAATTGTAGTATAATAACAAATAAACTGTGTTTTTTTTATTCTTATTATTTTTTGTTCCAATTTGATATTATTTTACTTTAAATTTGATACGAATTATGGTGTCACGTTTAAAATCTATTTTGATGGTAAGTGTTTGACGTGTGGGGTTGATAATCATTATACTCGCGAAAAAAATTATTTTGCTGATGGAATGGAAAGGATTTGTCTAAGCTCTTTTTTTTTTTGTTAGGTGCACATTTTTAAAGATGGATAATCTGGTTTATGGGATTTATTATTTTAGGAATCTTTGAAATTGTCTGCTGT
Organism: Melangyna quadrimaculata; assembly: GCA_949320155.1. Classification (NCBI taxonomy): domain Eukaryota; kingdom Metazoa; phylum Arthropoda; class Insecta; order Diptera; family Syrphidae; genus Melangyna; species Melangyna quadrimaculata. Next base: position 452,746,387 of record OX439483.1, on the reverse strand, counting down.
TCTTGTAGCGAAATTCTCGCACTTAGGTTTAGAAAACGAAATGCAAGTAAATATACATGACATAACATTTTAATACTGAGCTCTCAATTTAAGAGATTTTAAGCTTTTGAAATTGTTTTAAAAAATAAAATACATACTAGGTAAATCCAAATCAAATATTGATGATTTGAGTAAAAGGAAAATGAAAAAGCGTATCTTACTAACTCGACGACTACTTTTTTTTTTAAATAAAATAATGTGCGCGTATTAAAAAAAACTTTTGACTATTCCTAAGGTGATTGTCCTCGGGGTGTTCTTTCCCCGTTGTCAAGTTGTGGTTTCGGTTGGCATTTAACCGCGGTGATTATGCTGACCCTTTGTCAATATAGAACGAAACTGCTTGCTCGTTGTCCTTGATGATGTTGTCGACCAGGATTTCCATCGTACTGAGGTATCTCGGCTCGAGTTGTCGCTGCTCGGTAGCCATCCTTCTCATCAATTGATTCGGGTGACTGTTTGTGTGTCCTATACTAGCTTATATGCCAGAAGCGCAGGTACCTATCCAAGGGCATGATGTTTGTGTCGTTGCTGTGATATTTCATTCGCTGCCGTTTAAAATGTAGTCCGTACATATCCTTAGTAGGTAACTTTCTTTCGGAAATTTGAAGTTCCTTCATGGCCGTCTTCGAGATGGAGAACCAGACAGAGAATCTTGTACATAAATATCTTTGTCTTCTGACTTAGTCCGTTTCTGCGTCTCATCAGTGGGTGGAGTCGGTGGAAGGTCCATTTGCCTTTTTTATGCACAATTCGTGAGTGCGGGTTGAACCTTAATAAATCGTTGCGTAGGTACTTGGCGTTTTTTTGGCTGTTATAGTAGATCCGTCCGAAAGTTTCAGAACCAGGCTGTGCTGCGAACACCTCTACTGGGTTTCTGAAGCACACACGCTCCGGCAGTCTGTTGATTTGGTACTCAACTTTGCGTAAAGCTACTAGAGGAGACATCAATGTGGCTTATGTAAGGAAGTCATCAGCATACAGAAGATTTTTGCATCCAATTGGCATAGGCTGGTCAGATGTTATCGGTAGGGGCCAAGCTAGGATTTGCAGTTGTTTAGTTGTACGTAAAATTTTCTGGATGAAAGAAAAAAAAACCAATTTTTGTTAGTGACGGAGGAAAATGAAATAAGTGAAGGTTATGGATAAGGGCTTCAATCTATACCATGCAAAATGCTTTCTCGACATCCAGAAATCATCCAACGGTGACATGATGGTTGTTGAGCGCTATAGTACTGGAACTGCAAGAGCGGAAGCAAAGTTGAGTGCTTATCCCTAAAGCCAAACTCGGAGTATATGTCCGGTATGATAGCGTTTTCGCTGAAGAACCGGTTTAGTCTCCGATGTAATACTTGTTCCATTATTGTACTTAAGTTGTCCAGGAGCGATGGGCACGATATCAGCTATTTTCCACCTTTGGGGGAAGTAGCAGTTGCTGATGCAGTTGTTCATGATGATTGTTAAAAAGATCATCACTGCATGTCTGGGGCCGATGTAAATGGGCACCCAGTTGCAAGCGCCTTTCTTCGGGATGGCTACGATTTTAGGTGTTTTCCACCTTTGGGATAAGTAGCAGTTGTTGATGCAGTTATTCATGATGATTCATTATGATGATTTTTAAAAAGATCATCACTGCATGTCTAAATCGATTAACTTTTTCAGCTTAGAATTAATCTGCTACCTCCTCTAGATTGCAGAGATGTGTGCTATCAGTTATGACTCCTTCCGGATTTTGCTGGAGGGTTTGCTGAATAGATGCCTCAACTTCGTTCAGAAGACTGGGTCATTAGGTGGGTTTTGATGTGAAGTTTCCTTCGAAGTAGTTGGCGAACGCTTCCACTTTGTACTGTGTTTATGTTGCTTCAATGTTGTTTTTGACTGATGATTTCCTGTTTTTCCAACCATTTTGTTAATGTTCTTGAATGCTTCTGGTCCTGGCTTGATCGCTTGTAGCCTCTTCTGGAATTGGATGTTGTTATGGTGCTGGACGGATTTCCGGAACATAACGTTGACGCATTGCAACTCGCTCCAAACCGTTTGTTTGTTGATGGTGTTTAGCTCTCTATGATGGGTCCTCTACATTCACATGGTGCGGCTAAAGAAAAAATCCCTGTACTTGACAGTACGTCCAAAGTTGGGATCGAGTGTAAATTCCTGTTCATTCTTAATAGATCACTCTTTATTATAAAAACAAACGAATTGTTTAAGGAATCGTTTATGTAACTTACATACTCACAACAAATAAGTTTGAAACATCCTTCTACTTTCGAAAAAGTCATCTGCAGTTTAACTAGATTTTATCGGCTAAGTTGTCGTCAAGTTAGTAGGAACCCTTTTTTCGTAATCAAAAAAAGCAATTTATTATTTTTTTGCCTGACTAGCAAGCAATCAATTAAGCATATATTTGTTGTTTAATCTTAACTCATGAAAGTCCCCTGTTAACCTTACAAAGTTATAACTAAACAACTTTTTTCTTTGCCAAAAATTAAATGATTCTATAAAGTTCTCTTTTTAAAATTAAGGTTTAAAATAAATAAATTTCATTCTAACTACTTAGCAATTTCTAAATATCATGTGAAAGTCACTCAGCTAAATTAATCATCATTCATCAAAAACAAATCCTACAGAGTCATTAGCATAAATGTTTCTTTATGTTTATATGTACATACTTATTATTACTGCCTTGCACAGTGTCTTTTATATCAATTGGCAAAGGAAATAATGCATCAAGTGAGTGTTAGTAAGATGCTTTGTCTATCTTCATTTACAAACAAACAAAAAAAATATGGCTTTTTTGTATCAAATAAAAAAAAAGTTGCCTACCTTCTACGAACTACAAAGAGTAAAGAAGAAATTAAAAATTGCGATTAATTAAAATTTAGCATTAGTGATTACGGGCCCGACAAACAAAAAAACACCATTAATATACACGCATAATTCTTTTCTTTCATTAATTTTCCCGTCATGAGAGTACCGCATTTTTTTTGTTGCGAAAAATATATGTTATATGTATGTACAATTAGTAAAACACTTTGTTATTCTAATTAAACAATTATCATTATATAGCTGCAATGTCGTTGCTCTTATGATAGATGGCATAATATAATAAAAAAGCAACAAGCCGTCATCATCATCATCAGCTTCTCAAATATAATGCAATGCAATCAGATCACAAAATTAAATTAACGAAGATAAATGACACTTGACTCCGACTAGTGTTTTTTTTTTTTTTTTTTGTATCTTCATTTGTGTGTTATTTATTTTTTTATGTAACAACCTCACTTTATCATTTAAATTCATTTGCATTTTTTAAATTATAAACAAAATAATACTAATAAGAATAAGAATACAAAAAAGCATTTATACATGGGAATTTGGTGCAGTTGGGGAAACAATGTAATGGACACACCATTAGTAGTGATAATAGCAGAAATGTCCCTTGCAACAAGAATCAATTTTGAATACGACTCGGAAGATGATTTTTTCATATGTCAAGCTTTAGATGTTTATGTACATACATAGATCCTAAAATTTATTTTGCATTGTTTCAAGTCCAGTTCCAAATATACCAAATTATTTAAATGCATATATGTATGTCATGGACACGTGTTCTATTATTACTATTTAGTTAATGAAATACCACTCCCAAATGGATTATTGTATTGTAGGTATAGCGGAGTGGAGATTTATTTATTAAAATTTACATACGTACTTTATTTTTTTCTCTTATGAATGTGCGAAATCTTTTGTATTTTGATGTGCCGAGAAAATTTATTTTTACAATTATCATGTACGCGTAAGATTTTACGTAAACAATTATAACTTTAAACTTATTTTCATGTCTTCGAAAGCACTAAACTTTTAGTATATTCTTGTTACCAGCTTGGGAAGAAATAATTTAAGTTTCAATAATCAAAGTGCAAATTTAAGTCGATCAAGGCAATGTGGTGATTTCACGTATACACATTTCTTTTCGTTCTGAATGAAAATTTTTGTTAATCACAAAATCAAAGTGTTAATTTATTTAATCAATTGATAAAATAAATTCAAGCATTATGATCTCCTATGAGATAGCTCAGCTTACTCATGGGAATTTTCTTTTTAAATTTAAAACTCGCATTTGATGTACCTATATTGGTCTAGGAGTCCGCCATAGGATGACCTACCCTTTCCATTTTGCCATATGAGTGATATACAGTTTTTTTTAGGTGAATTCTAAATAATCAATTTTGCGCATGGGTTGGCTAGCGAAATGTGTTCAAGAAGGCATAGGGTCGCCAAGCTTTAAATGTCAATTTTTGGCTATTTTCAAATTCCTGACCCATCAGCACAGATGGTAAGTCTGAAAGAAATAAAACGGTTTTCTTAAAATGATTCGATTTTTGGTACTGAAATTCAACAAGGGCTTGTTAAGTAGCTGTCAAGTTTTCCTCGTCTACATACATTTGCTACTAAAAACTTACTAGGTCCTTGCCCAAACTAGACAGAAACTTAGAATTTTTCCAGCCGGGTTGAATCAAAAAGGTTAAATCTATTGTTTTCCGTTTAGAAACTATATTCTCGACCTTTATGATTGTTTTTCCTAATTTACCATATCGAAAATCCGAATTTCAAGAAAATTACGTGTAATTTATTGTTATAAAGCCAAATCTGAACCTAACCAGTGGTTTACCCTTAGTTAATTCGCTGAAATCCGTGAGCTGAAATATTTGATTCGCAATACAAATATTGTATTTACTTGTCACTAAAAACAGAATCTTTATGAAAGTGGACTTAGTTTTCATGCCAAAACAATGATTCAAATAATCACGTTTATACAAGGACCAGTTTTTCAGTGCAGAGATTAACTTAGTTAAACTAAAGTTATTTGATCTCGCAAATAAATGGAACCCGTGTTAACCCAAAATCAGTTTTCATATCTTTCAGTTGTCATAAATCAAGCGAGTATCTATAGATTGACTGAGCTTGGTTTCAACTCAACTCAGAAACTGGGATGCTCTCGCACTGAAAAACTGGGCCTTAATAGCCTTGTTTCACACCTGAAGCTTGCAGCATTAAAAAAAATCTAATTTAACATGAAATTCATATTTTTGTGTTGAAAAAAGAATCGCATCGATAAAAGTCAGTGTGACAATTCAACAAGCATATCTTCAGAAAGTTGGTTCTAACTATTATTTATATATTTATTTATTTTAAAAGGGTGCTTTTACGAGGGGAAGTGAAAAGTGACTGATTATACAATAACACTTGTGAAATAATTATACCCCCATGAAAATTGAAAGGATTCTCACGAGAATCAAGAATCAAAAGAGTCTATAAAACTATTTAGTAGGGAAGGGTGTTTTTTATGGTTTGAGAAAATGTGTGATTTTTAACTGAAATTTTACACTGAACAAAAACGGTTGTCATATTGATAAAATTGACAAAATTGCTATTTTTCAACCAACGACGAATTTCAACGAATTTTAAAAACCGTATTGACAACCACGATCATCGTATTGACAATTGCGGTTGTCATATTGACAACCACGATCGTCTTTTGATCACCCCGGTTATCACATTGAAAACCACGATTGTCAATATGATGGTTGTTGTTTTCAATACGATGATCGCGTTTTTTTGCGTTTATTTTTGATATCCACAATTTTCTCAAACAAATTACGCAATAACGGGAAATAAATTAATTGCTAAAAAAAAATAAGAACTTTATAGAAATTGAATAATTGAAAACATACAAAAATAAAGGAGAGTGCATGTTAGTGATAAGAAATCTAAAAATAAAAAATATAAAGCTGGAAAAAAACATTTAGAAAAAAAAAAAAATAATAATAATAAAAAGGGAAGCTGTAAAGAAAAGGAAATAGATGAAAATAAATTTTATTAAAATAAGCTGGAAAAGAAAACATCTGAAATTCAGAGAATATGATTTATTATAAAATGAAAAAAAAAAAAAAAATAATAATATGTAGCAGAAAGACACTATCTCACCCTCATACGCTTAATTCAACAGTTAAACAAAACTGAAACCTAAAAAAAGAAATTGTAATCAATTCCTGGAATTCCTGTTTTACCGTTTTATTTGTGCTCAAACTTTTGTCTTGATTTTTATATTGACGATCGTGATTGTCAATACGACAACTGTTCATCATATTGACAGTTAGAGTAGTTAATATGGAAACTTTTACAACGTTTTCTCAATTTATTTCAATTTATCTGGGTTTTCATATTGAAAATCACGAAGGTCAATATGACAATTGTAGATAAACGATCATCGTATTGACAATCGATATTTTCATATTGACAACCCCGGTCATCGTATTCATAATCGCAAATTGACAACTTCAAATTTTCATATTAACAGTCGCGACCATCAAATGAGAGTTGTTATATTGACACCTTGTAGTTAGTTATTGACATAACTACCCGTGGTCAAGTTTTTTATAACAAGATTAATTATTTTCTGGGTGCACGAATTTAAACAAATTCTCCTAGAATAATAAAATTCACAGTATCTTCTTGTTGTGATTTTTAAAAGAGTAGGTAAATATCGACCAAAATTTGTGTCTTAGTAGGGTATAACAGACTGAATGAAGAGCCCACTGTTATACCGGGGCGAAAAACAATTATTTCTGGAGTCGAGGTCACTTGTACTTTTTAATTGAAAAAAAAAAAAAAAAAAAATCGGGTGGCACAACGGCTCATGAAGAACCAGGGCCTAGTGACTAACAACTCGCAACTATTCCTGTGTGCGCCTTTTCGACAGGAATGGAAGGGACCTACAATTTTATGCCGAATCCGAACGGCTAGACGAGAAGCACTTATTCGTGACAAGTTGGAGGATTTGTCAATTCCTCGCAAGAGGCAGTAGCCCTGAAAAAAAACTTTTTAGTTTTTAGGTGGACGAGGCTGGGAAGCGATCCCAGATCTCCAGCTTGACAGTCGAACGCACTAACCATTACGCTACGAGCTACTACACTTTTTAATTGAATTGTACTCAAATTACAGTCATACTTACATAAAAATGACTATAACTATTTTTCCGGTTGTCGTATCGTCTTAGTTTAAATGTCATTAGATTTACAATGAAATCAAGTGCCATATGCATAGGTTGTGTTAAAGTCATTTTTTCCTTTTGATGCACAGAAAACTCCCCCTCTACCCCTCAAAAAAACACCCTTCCCTACGAGATATTTTTATGGACTCTTTTGATTCATCATTCTTATGGTAAAAACAACGTTTTCGCCAAATTTCTTGAGTATAGGAATTTTTATGTTTTATATGCGGGTGATGTTAAAAGCTCCTTTTTAGCACCCAAAATGTCCCCTACCTAAATTTAAGAACAAATTATGTACATTCAAGTGTTGTTATAATTTATGGAATAAATTAATGGTTTAGATTGCGGGCACTTGATTTTAAGCGTTTTTGAGAATTTGGACTTCATACGGAAATGACTCCGTCGATACGGAAATGATAATGTACCAGTACAAAAATGCTCCTTTTAAAATATTCCTTCTAACAAGGGCCGTCTGATTCAGGTTTCAGGATGCATTTAAAAGACTTACGGTATTACGGGAATTTATTTTAAATTATTAAAATCTAAATTAAATCGATTTCCGGAAATGATTGTCTGGTACGGAAATGACATTTAATTAGTAAAGATAAATAATTTGTTACGTTTTCGCTTCCCCATCTATCTCAGTTTTATGGTCTGCAATTGCTTTTTAAGAGTTTTAAATGCATGCACCAACATTTCAATGATTTGTAATAAATTTATGATTTTTTTAAAGAAAGAACACATCTAAAGTCATTTCCGTAACCATTTTCTCGTCGCCGTAAGCCAATAAAGGCGACGCAAAAAAAGGCGACAAGAAAAATAGAGAATATATTTTGTTTTAATTGCGACGGAAATGACATTTGGACCATAAAAACAATTATTTTTTTTATTACATATCTGTCCTATTTTACCTGTACTACAATAGAACAGAACATCATAGATTCGTAAAAACCCGAAAGCCAATTGGTGCATTTCATTTTAAAAATCCATTTAATATTAATGACCCACCCTGTTAAGATAAAAAGAAACTTAACTGAATGAATAATCCAAATTCTTTAAAAAATAACTTTCGTTTGAAACTGAAAGTCATTTGCATTTAAGTATGATCATTATGATAATTTTACGATAATAAAAATGGAAAAAAAATATTGATCAACACAGTACATAATAAAAATTTAAATTATCATAAAGATATGTGCTTGTACCTATTATTATTTTGATCAGAAGTAAAGCAGAGCAAAACCTTCAAAAATGCTCACAGAATAATTAAAACTTCTTCAGAACACAACGAATTGTTAACTCATACATAAGTACATGGTTAAACAATGTTTTTTTTTTTACGTAATCAACAAACGATTACAAAGTCTCCCATAGAAAAGTTATATTATGAGTAACTTTAAATAATTTAAATAAAATAAAATTACGTGCATGACCATGTGCCAAACGCACAGCTGGCAAAACCCCAGAAGATACAACACACCAATCAGGAAGAAAACAAAAAAGCTCAATAAAACAAAAAAAATTAACATTTTTTTTTAATTTTCTATGTATATCTTGTTTTAAATGCTTTCGCATTATTTTTTTTAAATTTTGCTATTATTTATTTAGTATGTGGTGCAAATCGAGTGATTACCACTATACTATTTAGTACTCGCATACTATAGGCATGAATCAAAATAAGACGCGCCAATCGGTATTTCCACGTCACTAATGAAGTTGCCTTGCAACTTTACCACCATCCACTTAGCAATCCAACGAACCAAACTTCAGTTATGAAAATAAAAGATACAAATAAAAAAAAAAATATTTTGAAATTCCGTTGGGTCTTACTGTGTGCTTTTTGTTTTGTTTGATGAAAGTCAGGGACAGAAAAGAGTGTGCGTCGGACCACGCACATATACTTACTACATAACTCGCCCGAAAAAGCAGATCTAAAGTGGGCGACGACAACATACAGCGACTATACGTAACATAAGCATTCATACTATACCAGTTGATCACTTAAACTGGTATCTAGTATGTAACCTAGCCGGCTTCAAAGGCTAACCAAGCCTTCAGTTTTATCTTGGATTTTTATTTTTATTTTTATGTTTTTTTTTTTTTCAATTTCTTTAATTCATTATATAGAAAGTTGCACGGCAAATTGAGTAATATAGGGAAACAGGTGACATCGCCCAGCAACCAAAACCAACTTAAAAAAATGTAATAAATACAGGGGGTTTCTGTTGTTCTCTGAAATTACAAAAAAAAATATTTAAAAATGTAAACCGAAATACAAACAAAAATAAAAATGAACAATCAAGGGTTTTCCAATAAGAGGTGTTATTTTGATATTCATAGAAAAATGTCATTTTCGAGATAAATGATCGTATGTTAATTTCAATGGGCCTTACCAATAATCAAATTTAGAGATCACTTAAATAATTAAGTGGACTCTAAATAATGAACCATACTAATAATCAATTTAATAGTCAGCTTAACGCTAAACGTCACTTTAAATTTAAGAGTAAAGAAACGCATGTTTAAACTCGTGATAAGGTGTAAACGCCACGTTTGTGCTGTCATTCTGAAAAGCAAAGGAGAAAAATAATTACCCTTATCCTCTATGTTTTTCGCTTACAATTGAATTAAATTGCTTGTTCGTGAATTTTGTTGCAAAGTTATAAAACTAATTAGGTAATCAAAATAAACAAATAGATTTATTCCTTCTTATTTGTAAATTTCAATTTGAGTGTGAATGGCGGAAAACTAACATTCAAAATCGCAAGCCGCCTAAAATTTGTTTGATGACTTTTTTTATGATAACTAAGATGTCAATGTCCGCGATCAAAAACCTATGTAGAGCTATCCAGATAAGTTTTTGTTGTTGTAATCCCATGTAAAAAAAACAGCTGATTACAAAACAGCATTTGCTGTTGGATAGCTATCCATGCTATCCGAAAAATGTTGGTATACGTTTGTATCCCAAGCGAAATTGTTAAAAAAGCCGACTACAAAATGCAAATCCGAAATTTGTTTGCCGTCATCGAGTTGTATTTTGCTAAAAACACTTTCAATTAACCTATCCGGTTATGGTTGATCAGAAACCTATATGGATAGGAAGCTATCTTAGATAGGCAATCGGATCGATTCTTGAACGCGGCCATTACCATTCACAGTCACAGAAGATGTCTGTTTGGCAACAAATGTAGTAGATAATGTAATAGAGCACTGATTAGTTAAAGACGTGTTTAATTTGGTGATTGGTAAACACACAAATTAACTTGTCTCTAAAGTTTAACGTGGTGTTTATCTTAACGCTTGTTTAGTCATTAATTGTTGGTAAGGCCCAATGTAAAGAGGAAAGTATGCCATTAATAATGGAAAACAATATCAGCCAAATGGCCCCAGTTTATTTGCCTTATTTATAAACGATGTAATAGATATTCTACCGGGTGGAATTGAAATCTCAAGAACTGTCATCAAAGCCCTATTATTTGCCGATGATGTAGTCCTTTTTGCTGGTTCACCTCAAACTTTGCAACTCATGATAAATCGACTCGGAGAGTACTGCCGATTATGGAATTTAAGTGTGAATCTGAGTAAATGAAAGGTGATGATATTCCGAAGTGGGTCTGTTCTAAATTACTAGCAACTTCAGCATGGAAACTCAGCTCAAAAACAAGCTTGTTACAGCGAAAAATGCTATTAACGCAACATGGAAGAATTGTTTTTCGAATAAATTAATAGCACATAGTGTTAAGTATGAGGTATTTATTGCAGTGGCCGAGTCAGTAATGCTATATGGAGCGCAGGTGTGGGGATGCGAAAAGTACGAAACAGTAGAAAAACTTCAGGTTTTTTTATTAAAAGATGCTTTCGCTTACCCAATACAACTTCCAACTACATGATCACACTTGAGACAGGCCTTTCCCCCCTCTTTACTAAAACGCTAAAATATCACGTCGACTACAGTTCAAACATGCTTAACATGCCACATAACAGGCTTCCCAAAATCTTAGCATTGGATGCTATAAGAAAGAAAACTGTTTGGTATCAAAAGCTGGAAGAACTTGGGAGTTACTGCGGAGTCAACTTTAGTTTGCTGGAAGAAAACATAGGATGCCACAAAGATGTTCTCTTAGACCTTGTTGCAAAGGTGGACGAACAGTACAGAACGGACTGTATGAACGATGCTTCATCTTCGGTACATAGATCCATCTACAGCCGTCTTAACCACAACTTGTGCGAGCTTAATTACTTTCGCACCGAAAACAAGCAGGTGCTCATTTCAGCTTTATTTAAAATGAGAGGCGAGCTAATAAATCTGCACTTTTTACCACACCGAGATGATCTTCCAATTTACTGCAGTCTATGTTATCTTAGGGAGCGTGAAAATATCATACATTTCATTGGAAAATGTCCTGTTTTATGTGAAATAAGGAGACATTTTCTGCACAGCAGTTTTATATCTGAAGAAGAAGTACTGGGGCCCCAGCACGTAACTTGAAACATTCGAGTTGAGTCGACATAATCGAGCATTGGCAGCATCTAAACTCAGTTCAATCCTTTGTTTTGTATTAAAGACATTCGATTGAACCAAAGTATGTGCTACCAATGCTCGATTGTATCGACTTAAGTCGAATGTCTCAACTTAGGTGCTGTACCCCCTGGCCTTACTCAACTGCGAAGCTAATATTAACGAACTTAAATTATTATAAAACTGCGATGTTGTATCGTATTCAAATTGTAAATAAAGCCTTTTAAAATAATTATATGTTTATAAACAAAACTTGTAAACTTTAAAACCAAACAATTCTGTATATTCTTGCTTTTAAACAAACTTATCGAAGATTTTAATACAGAAATGATGTCAATCGGGCAGACGGCAAAGCCAAGCTTTAACAATTGTTGTAAAATAATTTTGTAAATTGTATACATCAAATAATAAATCGAATCTAAATCTAAATCTAAATCTAATCAATATCAGCCAAATGGGTACGCTTACACAACAATATCCTTTTCATGAAATTTTCGATCACCAAATCGCAAAGTGGCTGCTGTATTCCCTCTATAGCTTTAAAAATTCCAATCTTTGAAGTCTTGAATCGACGCAAGCTGGGCTGTTGGCGTAGACCTTATCTTTCACGTTTCCCCAAAGGAAGAAGTCGCAAGGTGTTAAATCACAAGATCTCGGTGCCCAATTGTGATCACCTCTTCGAGAGATAACACGGCCTGGAAACTTTTCCCATAAAAGATCGATGGTTTCGTTGCTTGTGTGGCACGTAGCGTGCGCCGTCTTGTTTAAAGTAAACGTTGTCCAGATCATTACCAATTAATTCCGGCCATACAAAATTAAACAAACATAGATAAAAATATAAACAAATATACAGGGTGATTACCCTAAGGTGTGACAAAAAGCTTGAGCATGTAGCTTTTTTTGGAGACAAGAAAAAAATGTTATAGAGTGGTCTTTTCCCCCTCGTTTAGGCGAGAGGGGCAGTTTTCTAAGAAAATTGACTTGAAACAGAAAACAAATTATTAAAAAAAAAAACAACGGCAATATTTACAATGCCGATATACCTTTTTGTTTTATCAGAAAGTTGGTTATTTTTTTTTTTTTTTAACCTAAATAATAAAAATAGAAAAATCCGGTTTACAGTTTTTGACTAAGAATTAATTAGAAAATTGAATTTTGAAAACAAAAAAAAAAAAAACTTCATTAAAAAAACTTTTTTAAAAAAAAAATAAACGAAGTGGTTTCTGGGTTTGCAAAAAGGTATAACAGGGCATTGTAGGTGTTGCCGTTGTTTTCTGTTAATTTTTTTAGGAAATTGGCCCTCCCGCCGGCGAATAGACTCCTCTCCTATACGATTTTTTTTCTTGTCTCCACCCAACCTACACGCTCAAGCTTATTGTCACACCTTAGGTGAATCACCCTGTAGAAAGAAACATTTAACAATATAATTTTTTTTAAATACAAATAAATAATCAAATAAAATAACTAAATAAAATACAAAAAATAAAAAAATGAAATTAATAAAATAATTAAAATAAATAAAATAAAGAAAATAAAGAAAATAAAAAAAAAAATAAAATAAAGAAAATAAATAAAAGAAATAAAATAAATAAAATAAATAAAATAAATAAAATTAATAAAATAAATAAAATAAATAAAATCAATAAAATAAATAAAATAAATAAAATAAATAAAATAAATAAAATAAATAAAATAAATAAAATAAATAAAATAAATAAAATAAATAAAATAAATAAAATAAATAAAATAAATAAAATAAATAAAATAAATAAAATAAATAAAATAAATAAAATAAATAAAATAAATAAAATAAATAAAACAAATAAAATAAATAAAATAAATAAAATAAATAAAATAAATAAAATAAATAAAATAAATAAAATAAATAAAATAAATAAAATAAATAAATTAAATAAAATAAATAAAATAAATAAAATAAATAAAATAAATAAAATAAATAAAATAAATAAAATAAATAAAATAAATAAAATAAATAAAATAAATAAAATAAATAAAATAAATAAAATAAATTAAATAAATTAAATAAATTAAATAAATAAAATAAATAAAATAAATAAAATAAATAAAATAAATAAAATAAATAAAATAAATAAAATAAATAAAATAAATAAAATAAATAAAATAAATAAAATAAATAAAATAAATAAAATAAATAAAATAAATAAAATAAATAAAATAAATAGAATAAATAAAATAAATAAAATAAAATAAATATGTATTGGATAAAATAATAAAAAAAAAAAAAAATAAATTGGGTGGCACAACGGCTCATGAAGAGCCAGGGCCTAGTGACTAACAACTCGCAACCATTCCTGTGTGCGCCTTTCGACAGGAATGTAAGGGACCTACAATTTTATGCCGAATCCGAACGGCTAGACGAAAAGCACTTATTCGTGACAAGTGATACTCTTGGAGGATTTGTCAATTCCTCGCAAAAGGCAGTAGCCCTGAAAAAAAAAACTTTTTAGTTTTTAGGTGGACGAGGCTGGGAAGCAATCCCAGACATCCAGCGTGACAGTCGAACGCACTAAACATTACGTTACGGGCTACTACTAAAATAAACAAAAAGGAAAGTAAAAATAATAATATTGGGTCAAACAAAATAGGTAAAACAAGAACGTTATGTCTCATTTGTATAAGACATTTTATGGACAAATTTTAAAACAATACCTTGTATACAAAATCACATTAATACATAATTATATATTTTATTAATATATTTGCTCAATTAAAATGCCTATAAAGAAGAAGAGAGTATTATTATTAAATAAATAAGAAAAAAAAAACAACTTGATTTAAATAGCAGTTAATCCACTTTCGTTAAAACTTATCAAATATAAATTCTCATCTACATATTATTAGAAGGTATATATGAGAAGTGATAAGCGTAAAGCGGCCAATATCATATCCGTATATTTTAATAAATAAAAGTTAAATCAGTTAAAACAAAAATAAAGTAGGTAAACACATTGACCCGCTTTCCGTTGGTAAATGATATTCGGAAGAATAACTTGCTTTGTTTTGTATTTATTGAAATTTCTATCAACATGCTCTGATAAGCCTTTTTTTTTTTCATAATATTAAACATAAGATTATCATAATAATATCCGTGATTTCGTTTTTGGGCTTGATTATAAGACAAGCATAATTAATTGTCATCATTATCCAGATCAAGTTTTTTCAATCGTATAATCGGAATATGAACTCAATTCCTCATACAAATAAACAAAATACGAGTAGATGAAAAAGAATAAAGTTGGGCCCCATAATAGTGTAACTATCTATGTTTTGATTTTGTGAGTAACGTATTAATTCATAGAATCTAATCAGCAGAAAGGTGGTATCATAAGAGAGAAGTTGTACCATAGTTTGCTATTATTTTACTTTTATATTAATATAGAAATATTGGTAGAGTGTTAAAATCTGAATTTAAAACAAAATCCCCTGGAAAATGTAAATTCTATTTCTAAATGTGTCAGTAGCCATCAATTAAAGCGTCTTAGAAGATATCAACAGGGAATTACTGATGCGCCCAACTGGTATTGCCTGGGTGAAACGCATTTGCAATTTGTTTTCTTTAGGGATCTAATAAACGTCTACATAGCTTTTGTGTAACACATTTTGTTAGCTTGGTTTTGGTTTAAAAAATCCTACTGACATTTAAATATGCAAACAAAAAAAAAAAAATCAAAACTTCGTTTAAATTTTGTTAATTTCTTATCTTTTCTGGATATCATTTCTTTAGTTATTCTCAAAAGTCAATTTTTTTGCTTTAAACTTTGCGTGGTAGGTTCTGATTCATGTTTTTGGAAATTAAAACAATTTGTTTTTTATCTTACTTGGTTATAGGTACTCTAAAAGCTCAAAAATGTTGTATGGGTTGTCAAGATAAATAACAAAATGGGTCATGTAGGTAATCAGAGAAAAAACTTTAAAAACTTTACTTTATTACTTCATTTTACTTCTTAAAAAAATCCTGGGTCTACCAAAAGAAACACCAAACTACATGCTAACTATCGAATGCCAGATGAGACCTATTTTGGAATACACGATGAGATGCCATATGAGTTATATAGGGAGATTACTTAGTACATATGGAAATAACAGACTTCCTAAGTTTTTAGCTAAGCTCGTTATTCAAAAGAAAATTTTCTGGTTTGAAGGCTGGGTAAATAGTCTAAGAGGTGAAGAAATAAGGCAGCTAAATCAGCTTGTAGCTAATAAAAGCTTATTTGCATTGGTAGTAGAAGGTGTGACAAGTAGTATAATCGAAAAGGACAAAAATGAGGCCATGCAGAGGGCACTGCAAACAAGAACGCACAGTTTTTATCACATTCTGGATTATAATACATAGTGCAGTTAGTATATATCAGATGGTTGGGCTACTTCAAAAATGCGCTGGATTTTCAAGGCAAGAGCGGGACTCATAATGCTAAATGGTACAAGAAGGGCTCCAAACGAAAATGTTTACTGCTTCTTGATTATAATAGTGAGTAAACCTGCTATGCATTATTCTTCTTTTTATTTTTTTTCGGCAATCAGTGGGTAAAGTTTAAATGCAATAAATAGATAAATGTAAATTTTATAATATATTATGTACTTAAAGTTAAAACGTTGCGGTTCTGTGTTATGAATGATTATGTAAGTAGTGAGTACAGTTTCTCAGCAGCATTCTATGCACTCATTACATAAATATTTACAATGTTGTCATTACATAAGTATGTAGTCATTACGTAAGTATGTACTTATTACATAAGTATGGACTTATTTACAAAATAAAAAATGTACGCATTACTTAAATAATAAACGCCGTCAAAAATGAGACCGGAATTCGTCACCTTATGACTTCTTCGTTTTTTAAACATAAGAATAAACCTCTAGGAAATTTTCAAATGATAAAAACAGCGATTACAAATGCTATGTTCATGGAAAAAAGGCTTATGGTCAATTTCATAAACATTCACTAAAATCGCTTTTATCTAAACTCCATTTTAATTAAACAGACCACTAAATTTTTTCAGTTTCAACAATGTAGAAAAGTTAAATTTTGTGATATTTAAGTTAAAAGTGAGTTTTCTCACATCCCTGTATACAAAAAAAAGTGGCTTCTGCTCCTCTTACATTCTTACATATGAAGTATACGAGAAAAAGTGAAACAACATTATTCATAAATACAAAATGTCACTAAATGAAAATAAAAAATGTGTGTGTGCTATTTGACAGCAATTTTTTTGCCACAAAAAGAAAAAGAATTATTGTGCGGACAATAAATAAAGTATATTCAATTTGTTTATATTTCGTTATGATAATTGTAAAAGAAGAAAAGCAATTGTGCGCCTAATAAAGTAAAAAAAAACTCTACCCTAAAATCAAAGCAGGGATATCGGCGAGGATCTATTATGAATATTTTACTGGGGGTCGTGTTTTCTCGTGAAGTGTGTATTTTTTTACATATACGCACAATTACCTTTACTTTTTTTTATCATTCACTGAAATATAAATCAATTTAAAATTTGTTTTCTTTCCTAAGATCGTCACATAAATAATTTCTGCATGGGTACCTAACTACCATTACCATTGTATATGAAAACTATAATATTCTCATGAAGTCATTTTTATTTACGCTTGATTTCGACGGCTGGTGGCGCATGTGCTTGCAACGTGTTTTATGAATTTGACAGCGTAGACATTAATGTTTAGACAGAGTCGGTCTAGGTATATTGTAAATTAGATCTCGACTTTCAAATTTGTTCCCTCAAGAAAAAGTGTTGAGAGAAGTTGGTGGATTTCGACACTACGTGACTAAATTATCATTTCAGCAACCAGTTAAAATAGGAAAAACATGCGGAACGAAATTCTTACATTTTTCAAACTTGGAGGGAATATCGGATTAACCATAAGAATAACGAATCAAAAGAGTCCATACCATTGGTGTTTTTTTGGAGGGGAAAAGGGGGATGTATGACGTATCAAAATTAAAAAATTATATTGATACAATTTGGACATATGATACATGATTTTAGGGTATTTTTCAATTCTGAATCTAATGACATCAAAATTAAGGCGATACAATCATCCTTAAACAAAGTCCATTTTATCCAGAGTTGACTGTTCTTCAGTAAAACTGGTAGACTTTAAAAAAAAAAATACCTTGAAAAGAATGGTACATTGATGAAAATTTGTACAAATATTTAATTCGACATGAGAATAAAGGATCAAAAGAGTCCATAAAAATATCTATGACGAAAGGGTGTTTTTCTTAAGAGAAATAGAAGGTATGAAATTTTGATCATAACACCTATCCCAAGAATGGGAAGAAATTTATTAAAAATGTTTCATTTGTCAATAGCCAAATAGAATATTTATACTAATTTTCATCAATGTACCATCAAGGTATTTTTTTTATAGTTTTCCAGATTTACTAAAATACAGTCATCTCTGGATAAAATGGACCATAAAATTAATTTAATTTCGATAAGTCATACCACCCCCTTTCCCCCCCAAAAAACACCCGTGGGATTCAGATATTTTTATGGACTCTTTTGATTCGTTATTCTTATCGTTAATCCGATATTCCCACCAAGTTTCAAAAATGTAAGAATTTTTTTCCGCATGTTTTTCCTATTTTAACTGGTTGCTGAAATGGTAATTTAGCCGGATTTGTCTTATTTTTATGAGAAAGCTGGTTCATTTACTTTTTAATATCTTAAAAAGTAAAAGTCCTAGAAGCATCCGGTTTTCAGTTTTTGACTACAAATTGATAAGGGCATTGAATTAATATCTAAAAGAGTAAATGTCATAGAACCATCCGGTTTTCAGTTTTTGACTACAAATTGATAAGGGCATTAAATTTTGGAAACAAAAATAGCACTTCATAACGTGAAATTCTGCGAAAAAAATATTTTTCACCATTTTTTTAATTTTGTATTCAAAATTTTCAGTTAATATTAATATTTCAAAAACTATTCGTTGAAAGAACTTTATTTAAAAAAGGAAATAAAAGAAGGGATTTCTGGCCTTTCATGAAAATATAATAGGGCATTGGACATGTTACCGTTGTTATTTAATATTTTTTTTTTCTGTTTTAAGTCAATTTTTGCGCCTCCCACCTAACAGCCGCCAGCAGGGACTGCAAGACTTGCATTTCTTTTATCAGCCTTAATACACCTTTCGACTCATATAATTTTTTTTTGGGTCACTTTCGCACCCCAAATCTGCTGTGGGCTCTTGGTCTACATGTTGCTTTCATCCACAGAAGATGGTGACCAATCTTTTATTCTAAAAAGAAACCAAAAATGCATTGCCTCTTCATAATATCTAGTTCCAATCTGCGAAAAAAAAGCAAAACAAAGAAACAAATGGGATATCAAAATATGTAATGTTCACGGGGTATGATGACTTTAACGAGACTTTTAAAATTTAATGAGACGAAAATGAGCTTTTAGTTATAAGGGTGATTTAAAGCCTGTTAAATTTAAAAGCAGTTGGTGAACCAAAAATTCCCATATTAAGGTTAAATGACCTTATAAATATTTAAAAGTCCTTCATGAAATCGGGCATTAAAATATATGTTTTTTAAACGTTGTAATTACAAAAATTTACAATATGATAACATCGTTTAAACCTAAAATTACGTTGATAAAGAAGTGAGAAGTCGAAAGAAGAAATATTCGTCTTTTCGACTTTCTACCATATCCACAACGATTTGGTTTATTTGTTTTTTTTTTTTCAAAATATTCGAAAACGGCTTTACCCGACTTAAATAAAACTAAGTGCATTAAATTTTAAAGTGATTTTATCAAAATTCAACAAACGGAGTGTAACATCTTTGTAGGAAATTTTCTTATTTTTGGTTTATACCTATATCACGTCTCGTAAAATGCTTTTTAATTTGTTCCCAATTTGTAAATCAAGTACTTTTAAGAGAAAAAAACAATTGCATCCCAAAATAAAAAAGATGATGACAAAATTAGAAAAAAAAAGTAATTTTGACTTTTTTCGCACAGCTACAACGATTAATTGCACATCTTTAAGACTTAAATGTTTTGGGAAATCATGTATTTTATTTTGGGCTCTTTAAGATCTAATGAGTTTTGACGCGGTTCTATCTAGGTTCACAAAATATTGGTTAATATACAAATTCCTTTTTAGTAAATAGAAAACACTTACATAGCTTTTTCTTCCCTTGACCACAACAAAGATTTATCAGAAAATTGGAATATTTTTCGCCAGGTGACTCCCTAACTTACATATATACTTAGGTTTAAACATTAAAGTTTCGACTAAAATTTAAATTATTTATTTAAAATCCAATATTTTTGAACTAGTTAGAGTTCAGAAAAATCATCTAAAATAGGTATATTAAAATAAACAAATACACATATTTATGAGTTGTAGTCGTTGGGGGTGTAGAAGAATTTAAATCAAAACTATGGTTTTGCATGATAAAAATATCTGCATATTTTTCCGTACTTATATCCCTTGCTGTAAAACATTATTAATTTGATACTACAACACAAACCACATAAGGGACGAGGATTCCCTTATTCATTATCTGGTATTATGAGTAAACAAAAAAAAAAAACATGGTGACAGAAACGCGCAAACATGCATTGTCTTCTGTTAAAGGTATACACTATATGAGTGTGTTTAATACGGAAGTGTAATTTAACGCTATTCCATAGAAAAAAGTTTTTTCACTGTTTTTTTTTGTATACTGTAGATAATGAAATTTATATATCTGATAAAAATTAATACGATTGTTAAAAAATTTTAATCTTAATTAAATTGACACTTTTATCTTTTTAAGGGTTTTTAACCCCGGAAAAATGATGATTTTCTCTGCTGCGAAATGTTGTAATTTAATTAAATTAGCACATTTTTTTCGAAGAGAATTTATTTAACATCTGAAAGTTTAAATGACACATTCTATAGCGGCTTTTGACTTGAGTCACTCTTGGGAAGTTAAAACAAATTCCAATACAATTTCAATTTTTTTGAATTTCGGCCCAAATTTTTGGTGTATCCAGTTTGCGTGGGAAATGTTCTGTGAGAAACTTTAAGCACTAATACAAATCTGCACTATAAAAGGCGACTTTTTCCACCTCGGCGCACTATGGGACCAAATGATGAAATCCATCTCAAAAATGGTTTTGATGAATTTCGTAATTTCGTAATGGATTTACAAAAGTGGTTCTTTGCGATACAATACTTTTTTTTTTGATCCTGTGTTTTTAAAAGTACCTTAAATGAACTTTAAAGGTGACAGTTCGATATTTTATATCATTTCTTATTATAAGGATTGAATGTTTGAAGTCAATTATTTCGTAAGTTTCTAAACAGACTTAATTAATGTTATACATTTTTGAAAAGCCCAATTCTTCTTCTTTATAAAACCGTAACTTTTGTTACAACTAAACTTAACTGTAAAATAATAACAAATTATGAGTAAAATGCGTTATTTTTTATTTTGTTTTGTTTTCAATTGAAGTTTTCGCTGTTGCCTCCGGCTGCCTCCGCTAAGATATTGCTTGTTTTGTATTCTAAAAATATTGTTAATTAAGGAAATAAAATAAAATTTTGCGCATATTTGCGCTTTTATGTCTTAGAAGCAAAAACGTATCATGAGAAAAAAAATAAGTCTTTAAAATAAAACTTCGAATTCTTATAACTTTGGTAATATCGACTGAAAAAAAATTAAAATTTGGCACAACTATAGTCACTTTTAAGATTGTTTTCTTACTTCTAAATCAAAATTGTAAACATTGGTGTATGTCTAGAATACAAAAAAAAAATATAACTATTTAAAACATGGTGCCAAATTTTAAATTTTTTCGACGGTTATTACCAAAGTTATAAGGATTCAAAGATTGATATTTAAAAAAAAAAAAAAAAAAAAAAAAAACAATAATTTCCCATTTAAAATTTCCGTCGTCTTAGGGATCATATCAGATCAAAGAGCAACAACAAAAGTAGTCGAAAAGAGGCAGGATTCATAATGTAATGGCTATTGAACTTTTATACTCATTAAAACACTTAAAAGAGTTAAATTATTTTATAGACGGAATAACATATTGGGAAATGGTTGATTATTTGATGGAACATTTGAATTTAACGGAGTCCGTCGTTGATATACACCCCTATTGCGATTTGCGAATGTTGATAAATAATGATAGATATTTTGGATTTTTAAACAATTCACTGAAAATGTGATCAACTATTCATTGATATTTGTCAATTTTTTATAATTCACAACGGTCTGCATTATTCCCAATGACCAAAACTTTTTTCGGTTGGGTGGTTTATTATCGAATTTCAATGTTTATCAACTATCAATCAACAATCGCAAATCGCAATAGGGGTGATAGTAATAAAAAGTATTCAAAAATAATTGGTCTCGAAATGTAAGCAACGATGGGATAAAGCCTAGAGAAAACCAGATCCCTTTGAGAGTGAGAACCTATTCTGGCTAAATGATGACTTCAGATTTATACTGGATTCATGTAGCTCCTTGACATCTACACATTTGAAAATATATCTGAAGATCGTGGTAGGCCCTCAAAACCTTATGAACAATGCTCTGAGAATGAGAATACACGAAAATGGAAAAACATGCAATTAATTCAGCAACGTATAATGGAGTATTATGATGAAGCTTCGTCGTTTATAACTTTCCTTAGAATAATGGAAAAAGATGCAAAAAAAAATCAGCTTCAAAATCTTTTACGGAAGTCAGATGGTGTATCGTCCTAAACGAAGGAAAAGGCTTTAAGTATCTACATTGAAAATGACCTTTCAAGAACGCAGTCCATTTACTTAAGGAATTTTCTTTCCAATAAGGACTTGGACTATAAAGCTTAATAACAAAATGTGTTCTTTTAAAGGACGTTGAATAAGAAAAAATTCAGAAACACATCAAAAGGGAGTAGAAAGAGGCTGAAAAGTGGGCGGAAAAATTACAAATCTCATGCCAAGTTAAAAAAAAAAACTCAGTTCATTTTGTTTGACTTCCTAGGCATGTAAAATAATGATATTTCAAACAAATGGGCGTGGCAGTGGGCGGATTTTATAAAAACCGCCTTTAAATATTTTCATCGGTGACAGAAGTACACTGTACAAATTTTATCAAAATCGGTCGAATAGTTCTTGTTTCAACATGATTTACACATATAGATTGAACAAGATCTACAACTTTTATGTTTTATATTATTTAAAACAAAGAAAATGATATATTTCAAATTAAAATTTTTTCCTTATTTCAATTCTTAGTTATTCAATTATACGTGTGCAAAATTTCAAAAAAAAAATATTGATAAACAAAGAAGTTATGGATTTTTGAGATGGTTTTGAGCATTTGGTCCCATAGTGCGGCGCTCGGCGGCGTATCGCTGGCATAAAGAACTCCCGTGCCATGCATCTTGACCTACATACTCTACCAAAATCAGTTTTTTTTGTATCTTAATTGGTCTTGTTAACCGTTTCGCCCCATGTATACATTTCATCCCCCTTTAAAGCATAATAATAATTACTTTAAAAAAAAAACAGTAAATGTATGCATTCATTTGTCAATATAAATCCATTACAACTCAAGGTCAAGAAAATGTAGGTATCCTTGTAAACCAATAATTATTATTATTCTTTGACAAGTCATTACCTGCCATTATTTCGCAAGATCTCAATTGTTTCATTATTTTTTTTTTACTTTTTGGATTTCATCCAAAACATTTCCTTCACATGAGTTAAATCACGTTTTTTAAGATTTTTGTATGCATAAGACGACACTTACACTAATTTAAACTCAATATGCGACCCACTTAACGTCAATAACCTTGAGTTAAGCAAATGTCGATAAGATCAATGCCCAATTAATCCACTCATTTAGTTTAACTGCATGATAATGTATGATTTTTGTATATATGTACATATTATTTAGTAGGTAATAGAATTTTGATAACTCAAATTTTAAGAATTATATAATACGTCATTTCAAATTTATTTAAAACTGTTAATTAGAAATAAGCAATTATATTATTTCGTCATAATATTGAATAGACTCATTCAATGAATTATGGGACTGATTGGCATTAGCTTTAATTTAAATGAACACACAAGACACAAATCACGTAAAATATGATTTTATCATTATACCTATGTAAGGTAAATGGCGGTGAGATGGTGTAACATTAATATATATCTTACGTTTTTACTTAACTGCTGCAAGTTTTGAATTAAAAAAAAAATCGAAATCGAGATATTAATCAGAACTAACATAATGATGGAAGAGAACTTGAAAAAATAGGGGGTCTGTAACGTCTTCACCGATTTCTATAAAATTTGATATCAAGATGTTATTCACAGTCATATTAGTTCTATATATAAAAAATGTTTAAATATTTTTAGAATTTAAACAAAATATTGATATTTAGTTTTTGAAAACGGGATGATGATTTGTTTATAAAATTTTCTTCAAAAATATATTCTATTATTTTTTTTTATTATTGCCATTTAATATTTACATTTTTAAATATACATACATATAATATATTTTGTTAAAAAAAAATAAATCGGGTGGCACAACGGCTCATGAAGAGCCAGGGCCGAGTGACTAACAACTCGCAACCATTCCTGTATGCGCGTGTCGACAGGAATGGAAGGGACCTACAATTTTATGTTGAATCCGAACGGCTAGACGAGAAGCGTGACAAGTGATACTCTTGGAGGATTTGTCAATTCCTCCAAAGAGGCAGTAGCCCTGAAAAAAACTTAGTTTTTAGGTGGACGAGGCTGGGAAGTGAACCCAGACCTCCAGCGTGACAGTCGAACGCACTTACTATTTCGCTACGGGCTACTACTATAATATATTTTATTAGGATACTTAAAAATAGCATATAATAAAGGCCAGTTTCACAGTGAACACTTACCTGCCGTCAAGTAAAAAAGGGCACATATCCACTTTTGTAGTTTTGAGATAAATGCGTTTTACTGTTTTTGATTCCTTTGAAAACCATACGAAAAGGGATTTATGCCCATTTTTATTCGTGATTTTGTGCTATTTGCAGTTGGAAATATGATTTTTTTCCACACAAATAAAGGCACTGTAACGATTCCAAATATGCCTCAAACTCAATTTTAATGGAGTGAGTTGCACTTAATTTGTATTTGTATTTATTGATTTCATCAAGCAGAGTACAACTCTTACAGACTAATATGTATAAATAATAATAATAATGAAAATAGTATATACAAGATAAATAATTAATTATAAATAAATAAAATATAAAAAAAAAAAATGACATAGGAAATAACTAGGTTTAGTGAGATAATTATATGAAGAAACAATAACATTTTTAACGATTAAATAAAAAATTTATTATTAGGTCTTTTTTAAAAACATCTCTAGAACAATTTGAAAAAATATCTATAAAGCCTATCACAGAATTTGTTTCCCTCATACAACGTGCGAACGGTTTGTTCATACTGTTCATACTAAACCAGAGAAACGTATAATATTTTCAAAGTGAAAGGATCAGCAAAATCCTTTAAGTTTCTTCGTATGAATCCAACCATTTTGTTTGCCTTAATACCGACATAATCAATGTGACTAGAAAATGAAAAACGTTCATGCAAGATCACTCCGAGATCTTTCTACTACTCTTTCAAGAACTATATTATTGATGGTGTAGCTGAAGATGATGGGAGAAATTTTCCTATGACAAGTGAAACTTTGACATTTACCAACATTAAGAAACAATTTATTATTAACATACTATTTAGGCCCCTGGTGAAGATCTTCCGGAAGAAGAAGGCAATCATTTGAAGATTTAATAGACCGGTATATTTTGACATCATCGGCATACATCAGATTTTGACTTAAATTTTGAATATTGTTACTCTTTGGTAATTATCGCAGTCTGAGTTAGTGACACTTAGGTGCCCAACACGGGATACTTGAGTGCAACTTATTTAGGTAAGTGTATACTGCGAAAATTGGCATTTTGTATCCTATAATTAGGACTTCAATAAATTGGCATTTTGTATTCTATATTTAGGACTTAAATGCCACTACTATCAATGTGAAACTGGCCCTAAATTTATTTTAAAAAATATTTAGTTATACCTAAATAATTAATTTTTAAGAAATTATCTCTAAAGATTTTTGATTTTTTTTTTTTTCAAAAATTATTTTTTGATTTCGTGTGTATAACCCTTTTATAAAAAAACCATTTTTCGCCACATTTGTTATCTTATTTTTTCCATTTAATCCTCCGCAAAAAAAGGTCTAAATTTAATCAAAGGGCACGGTAGTTCCAAGTTCTGGCACTACACCCTTTGTACAGGATCAAACTCAGGCGATTTTCGACCCCCCTCTAACTTCAGTTCCAATAAAGCCAGAGACTTCAAACTCACAGCATTTGCTAAGCCCAGGTTTAGTCAACTCACCAAATTTCAATTCTTTAGCATCAGTGCTTCCCAAAATATAAGACTGCACAAATTGCGAAAACCGTAACTGACGGACTGACTCACTCACTGACAGACCATCAAAATTATAGAGCACTTCCCGACATTGCAGAATCTTGCAATTTCGCAAATTTAAGATTTTCCATTCAGGGGGCGTCGTACCCGCCCATTTTCATAGAATTGATATAAATTACTTAGAGCACTTCTGATTGTCGTAGAGCGGTAGGGCTTAAAGTGAAGGCAAAGGAAAAATTATAAAATTTAAGATTTTTCATTCAGGGGGGCGTGGTATCCGCCCATTTTAATAGAATTGATATAAATTATTTGGAGCACTTCTGACTATCGTGGAACGATGCAATTTGGTACAGCGGTAGGGCTTAAAGTGCAGGCAAAGGGAACATTTTAAGATTTGAGATTTTACATTCAGGGGGCGTGGCATCCGCCCATTCTAATAAGAATTGATATTAATAATGAGAAGCTTTTCTGATTGTCGTAGAATGATCAAATTTTGTGAAACGGTAGAGCTAGAAGTGCAAGCAAATTCAAAATTTTAGAATTTAAGATTTTGCATTCAGAGGGCGTGGCATCCGCCCATCTTCGAAGAATTTATGTCAATTATATGGAGCACTTCTGGTTGTCGTAGAACGATGAAATTTGGTAGAGCCGTAGAACTTGAACTGCAAACATAGGCTTAATTTATAAATTTGATATTTTACATTCAAGGGGCGTGGTATCCGCCCATTTTATCAGAATTATATGGATCACTTTGAATTGTTGCAGAATAATACAATTTGGTAAACTGGTAGATCATGTGGTCAATGCAAAGGAGATATTGGAAAATTTAAAATTATCCATTCAGGGGCGTGGCACCCGCCCATATTCTCAGAATTGATATCAACTATGTAGAGAACGTCTGATTGTCGTAGAGTGATGATATTTGGTAGAGCGATAGGACTTGACATGAAGGCAAAGGGGAAATTAAAACATTGAAATTTTAAATTCAGTGGGCCCACGCCCGCTACCACCCATTTTCACAGAATTAATATTAAATATATTGAGAGCACTTCCGATTTGTGCAGGATTATGAAATTCTGTAAAGTGGTTAGTTTTCAGGCGTGGGTATGCAAAGAAAAAGTTGTAATCATGAAATTTTTCATGCAGGGGCATTTTATCCACCCACTTTTCCTGATAAAAAGAATCTTTGCAAAAAGTAGTGAAATCACAACAACAACATAAATGTTTAAAAAGGAGCCAAGTTCTTCTATATACAAAAACCTCTGCGTAACAAGTCAGCCGTAAAAAGTAGTGAGATCTTAAAGTACGCCAAGTTCTAAGTTTATTGATGTTAAATATCAAATATTTAAAGTAGAGTTATATGGAAGAACCTCAAAATTATCAGAGAAATCTGTTATTTAATGATTACTGACTTAAATTGAGTTAGTTTACAAAATTAAGTAATTAGGTAATAAAAAAACTTGCCAAAGAAACCTACTCAATTTTTTGTTGTGATCATATTTTCCCGATTAATACATAAAACAATCCACTGTAAAAAATAATATGCACGACGGGTCGCACGAACTTGCTGTCGTAGCCAACAACTAGAATGTAGCTATAGACAATGACGGTGTAGATATAATGATGGTCTACTAATATTCTTAAATATTTAACGAAAATATAATAAAAACATGCTAAAATAGCAATTTTGATTTTTTTTTTGATTCAATGCAAAAGCTCCATAATCTTCCTTATGACCCCATCTAACGATATTAATTAAGAACCCATACAACTATTTTGCTTTTCAAATTTAAATCCATACTGGGGTAACTCGACAGTGTAGTACCCCACCAGGGGCACCACACTGTCATCTCGTTCTCCTACAGCTAAAAAAATGCAGTTCCAATATACAAATTGTATGTAGTACATACATTTTTCTCTCAGTGTGCCGTGTTGCCATTACCATTTTATTAAATATTTTATCTGATATAGCGAATAATAATAATTATATTCTTGCAAATTTCAACGCTCCAATTGCATCAGCTTAACAACAATTTATAATCCACAAAGATCGTTTTCGTTTCACTAAAACCACACAACTAAAATTATATTAATGATGCTTAAATATTTTTCCTCTCTCTCTTAATTTTAACTCATGAGATTGTTATCATCAACCAAAAACAAGACATAGAGTCTGGGTGAAAACAGAAATCAGAGCCCTTTTTTTATAAAACAAAAAAAAAAAATAAAAAATAATAAAGTGGATCACATGGTCGCAAGTTTCTACTCGTATTTCTGAAATTTGTATGACAGGACTTTATTCCAAAAATATTATGAATCCCTGGCAAGATTGGCCACATTTCTTAATCTTGTAATGATTTTTTTTATGAAATTTCTCAAAAAAAAAAAAAAAAAAAATGCAATCGAAATCTGCGTATCCAATAAAAACAAAGAACAGAACACCCTTTAAAAATTACCAAAATATTTTTGCTAAAGGTGCAGTTCTACATGAAACAAGAAATGAGTTTCTTTGCAGTTCGATTACATTATGTCATATTTTACCGGAAAACCATTTACATAAATTCGAACAGGATTCGGTCTAGCTCACATGGAAATTAGTTCATTTTAGTTTGAGTACTTTTCGGTTTCAGTACATTTTGCCTTTAACAAATTTTAAAAAATATTTCTTCAAAAGAAACAGTAATTTTGTAATTCAAATCCCTGCTTCGATTTTTCTACGATTCCATCACTTGCCCTTAAAAGTATCGTATGTGCGGAAAAAAGACTGATTAACTTCAAAAAAAAAAACTATTCTGCTGAAAAGAAAGTTGTTGATTTTTAATTTTTCAACTTTGCTTTTTCTACCCTTCTTCTTTTACTTCTTTCTTTCATAACAAAAACAACAACAACAGCAAACAAACAAAGTCTGTGCTTAACACATTGCGTCAAAATTGAAAGTGGTTTCAGTTTAAAAAAATAAAAGAAGTTGAACCTTTTAAAACTTGTCGGCATATTTTGTCTACCTACAGAATTTTTGAATAATTTTTTTTTTTAATTTGAATTAACCTGATTTCAAACCAATAAAAAAAATATGAATAAATAAAACAAAATGTTTTGTTAGCTTTTTGTTTTTTTATTACCTAGTGATTTATCTAAGGAATGTTTCGTCCAGTTAGTGGTGTAAAGTTTTTTTTTTGTTTGATTATTCACCCAACAAGCAACAAACTTGTAGTATATGAAGAAAGAAAGGGTAACAGCAGTATGAGCAGTGATAGCCAGTGACCAGACCATTTCGCTCCGAATTATTAATAAAGAGCTTTCTTGTTTCACACGGTGCGCGGTGCGGTGAAGTGCGTCGTTTAGCGTCGTCGTCGTTGCTCTACGCTCTACCTACCTACCTAAACCTTAACGGATGACCATGATAGGAAAACAATGCGCAAGTAACTTGGTGTCATGGTTAAACGCGCGATTAATTTCTTCAGTAGTGCGCCAGTTGTGATTCGTTTTGGGAGTTTGGAAGAAGGCACATGGTTGCTGATTTAATTTCGGTCGCTAAAATAAAGCTCTTAGTTAAAACCGTTAAAATATTTGGGTGATCTGAGATAAAAAGAAAAACCGCAAAGCTTTTAAATTAAATAACAAGCAGATATTTGATACTTCTTGTCATCATTCGAAAGTGACTTAACTTACAACGACGAAAACGAAAACGAAGACATCGCATCGCACGGCACGCACAAGTCGCGTTCGCTGTCTGCTTTTTTGAAACCCGACTTTAGTACTTAAAATATCATTGCTGGGGACCGCACACACGCCTGTCGGTTGCTTTACATCGTGCCGCCAATTTGTTTCTACTATTTTTTTTGTTCTGTTTTTATTTGAAGTTTAGAGTGTGCTACGAAGAGTGTTACCTACGTAACTTCAAAAAAATCTTAATTTATGTAAGTTGATCTTAAAGAATGAATTTAATTGATTAACAATTATTAAAAGTATAGATACTCATATTGTCTTTCGTCTTTGTTTTTTTTTTGCCAGCTAAGTGGTGATGTCAGTTAATGTGTTAGTTTTATGATGTGCTTGAACTCTTACAATGGATTATTGTGTAGGATCGTTAGACGTGATGAGAATATTTTTTTGAATGAGATTGGTTCATGTAAATTTGTTTGCCCGCCACAATGGCTATAAACTATACAAGAGTGGTAGTGATGTTTATAGAATAACTGAAGGCATTTTTTGTTGCTGCACTTTAGTGTTGTAGGTTGCAAAAAACCTAACCATGTTTATGTCATTGAATAACTTTAATAGTAAATGATTTCTTGTAATTGCGTTTTGTTTCGTGTTATCAAAAAGACAAGTACCTATGAGTTGTACCTATACCTAACTTCCTATGCTATTTATCTGTGAATGGTATTATGAATGTTTTTCCCCAAATGGTAGTGCGGGAAAAATTCGATTTGGCAACAATGCATGAGTTAAGCGTGTCTGGAAAGAGGGTGTGTGATTTGATAAGTGAATTATTTTTGTTTTGGTTAAGACTCTCGGATAATTTGGTTATTTCGTTGTTATAAAAAAAATCATTTTTTTTTATCAATTGAGAAAATAACCGTAATCTGGCTTTAAAAATAAATCAATAAATTATGTTATAAAAACATAACTTGTTAACAAAAAGTCATCACCATCAACACATAAATCAATAAACTTATATGCTTTGATAAATCATATTCGTCAGTAAGATGGTCATGTTCTATAAGTGTTATCAATGATTTATTAGTTTCTCATCACGTAGATAAGTCAGTCAGTGGGTTTTTAAATGTAGGAAATATTTGCCGAAATTGAGGCCAGTCAAAATAAAAGCAAGCTTAATTCTAACGATAAAAGGTATAAGTTATCTTGTAAGCTATATAAACAGTTTTTTTTTCTTGTTTCCCCGAAATGAATCAATAACGGAAACAATGGATAAAATGATTAATGCAAAAAATGGTTTAGGTATTTAGTTTCTGTTGAATTCCTATAAAATGAGAAAGCAAACATTTGTATGGTGAACAACACTTAAAGAATTTGCCTATCAAATGCATTAAGTAGATAATGCAGAAACTCCCCCACGTAAAATCGCTAGCAAAATTGAAAATAAAAATAACTTCCAAGAAAAAAAAAAAAAAAAAACTGAAAAGAAGTCAAGAAGCAGGCAGAAATAATTGTATTCTTTAAATGGCCTTCAAATCTAGTGACGCTGCAGGTAAAATCAAAGCTAAGTAGTGCTAGAATTAATCTTAATACCGTTAGCTATAGGTATAAGAATACAAATCGCATTACATTCGCGATGATTTGATTAAATAAAAAAAACACCTTTGAAAACACATACACTGTACGGAAATACAATTTCTTGTATTTTAGCAGAAGGCAAACAAATTGATTTTGTCCAGTAAGTGTAATAAGTCATGATTTCTAAGTGAGTTTTATACGTCATTGTGGGATAATTTTGTGTGTCATTGTAAGAGAACTCAATTAAAAGCTTAAGTTTGAAATTTCAACCATCAAACCCTTGCAGGATTTACCCCATTTTTATTTGAAGAGTGATCTCAACCTTTGATTTTTACTTGCGATACATAATGTTAGTACAGGAGAAATAGTACACTTAAATCCTTCGAAAAAAAATAATAATTATTCCTATTCTCATGAAATTAGCTGAAAACGTTACTTTTAACATAAGAATGAAGAATCAAAAGAGTCTATTAAAATATTCTGTAGGGAAGGGTGTTTTTTAGGGGTAGAGGGGGGGAGGGGGTAGTTTTCTTTGCATCAAAAAGAAAAAATGACTATGGCACAATCCATGCATATGGCACATGATTTCTAGGAACTAGGACGATACGACAACCGGAAAAGTGATAAAATATTTAGTAGAGAAGGTTATTTTTTTGGAGGAAAATTAAGTCATCTTCACATTAAGTAGTAGCCTGTAGCGTAATGGTTAGTGCGTTCGACTGTCACGCTGGAGGTCTGGGATCGCTTCCCAGCCTCGTCCACCTAAAAACTAAAAAGTTTTTTTTTCAGGGCTACTGCCTCTTGTGAGGAATTGACAAATCCTCCAAGAGTATCACTTGTCAGGAATAAGTGCTTCTCGTCTAGCCGTTCGTATTTGGCATCAAATTGTAGGTCTCTTCCATTCCTGTCGAAAGGCGCACACAGGAATGGATGCGAGTTGTTAGTCACTAGGCCCTGGTTCTTCATGAGCCGTTGTGCCACCCGATTTATTTTTTTTTTTTTTTTGAAATCATGTGCCATATACATAGATTGTGCCAAAGTCATTTTTTGCTTTTGATGCCCAGGGAACTCCCCTCCTCTACCCATCAAAAAAACACCCTTACCTAAAAGATATTTTTATAGACTTTTGATTCTTCATTCTTATGGTAAAAGTAACGTTTTCACATAATTTCATGAAGGTAGGAATTTTTATGTTTTATATGTCCATTTTTACCTATACTTCTTATACTATACAAGGTGTCCCATCATCACCGGCCCAGAGGAAAACTATGGGTTCCTGAGTTATTTCGAAAAACTTATAAGAGGTAATTTTCTCGTTTTCGCTTCCTTTTCGACTTATAACGATTTTTATGATTTTTGATCTTTCTTATTTAAGCTACCTCTAACTTTGCCAAACTGCATCTGATTCTTGATTTACACAAGGAGAGTAATCATTTTATACTTGCTATACAATTTTGTTCTATGCGGATAATGGTTTCCCACAATTATATATCAAACCCATATTTTTGGCATTTTCAGGTCGTTTTTTTGACTTTGGTGTCATTTTTCCACAAAAACAGATTATTAAGTGACATTTCTTCTATTTTATTATGAAAGCCCATTTTATTTTCTTAAAATATACTTAACACTTTTTTAACTAAATTCAATATTAAAATTTATTAAAAAAAAAATAATGTTCTCCTATTTAATAATAGGTCAATGTCTTTTGGCTTTTATTGAACGACTTTAATAAAATCAGAAGATCTCGCTGAAAAAAAGATTAAAATGAAATGACTGATATAAAAATAAATTAAAGAACAATATTTAATTTTTGAAATATATATAGGTAGGTACTTTTACATTGCAGTCGTCGTTTTTTTTTTTTGGAAAGAATGTTGGTAACTCTGTATAGGGAATTTTATTGTTTGCCAATTTGAGAACACTTAATTATTTTTCATTATATGTTATTTCATTGTTCTCTGGAGGAAGAATATACTACCGAAATTGCGACTTTAAATAAAAATGCAAATACATACCTACTGATAAACGACAGCACTTACAACAATGCAGATTATTTAAATGTCTGACACAAATCAATTTTTTTTATTTTGTCTTAATCAAGTTGTTTAATTGAATAGTTTTTGAGTAATTATTTTAAACTCAAAATTTTGATAAAAAAATGACAAATTTTGTTTGAAATGTTTTTTTAGTGGCGTTGTATCCCAGCAGGAAATATCGTCCCCAATGAATTTTGTAGCTGAATTCATCAATCAATTCACTAGCCAAATAATAAAAGGAAACGACATGGTAATGATTTAGTGAGTGAAGAGTCATGCGAGGTTTCCTCAGTTCATAGATTTGAACCCACTTTCTGCTTTGTGTTTAGAAAACAACCCTTTCTTTCGTTGAATTAAAAATTGCTTTTGATAGGGAAAATTATGCGATGAAAAACTGTTAAAAGTCATATACAAGTTCATCAGTTCATCGTCTATTTCCACTCATATTCTTTTTAAAGTGTTAATGGCGAGATAGAAGTTGAATTTTTATGTATTCTTTGTGATCCCATTGTCTATTGACAGTTAAAATAATAAGAGGACTTGTGGATTTCCATTAAAATGAGACAATCTCAGATTCACAGAAGTTGTTTATTCACAGCGCGAAATATCGTCCCCATTGAAAAATATAGCTGAATTCATCAATCAATTCACTAGCCAAATAATAAAAAGAAACGACATGCAATGATTAAGTAAGTGAAGAGGCATGCAATGTTTCCTCAGTTCATAGATTTGAACCCACTTTCTGCTTTGTGTTTAGAAAACAACCCTTCCATTCGTTGAATTAAAAATTGCTTTTGATTGGGAAAGTTATAATATGAACAAACTGTTGAAAAGTCATGTACAAGTTCATCAGTTCATCGTCTTTGTCCACTCATATGCTTTGTAAAGTGTGCACCGTCACGTGTGTTTTGATAGGAGTTGATTTTTTTTTTGTTTTCTCTGTGTTCACATTCAGCCCAATTCAAAATATTCCTCGTGAAAATAACTCCCGGGAGATTTGTTCCCCCGAAATCAAAATGCTCGTCAGATCAAATATATTATTATTTTCCATTTTGTGGACATTTAGAATGCCAGCTTTTGTCTCGTAGTATTATTTCTCATATTCGAAGTTTGCTCAGAATAAGGAAAAGGGAACAAAATTCCCGGGAATTTATAGTTCAGAATAAGAGAGTAGGGAAAAGGGAAGCATTTCCCCAGGAATTTTTATTTAGAATTGGGCTGATTGTCTATTGACAGTAAATATCATAACATGACTTGTGGATTTCCATTAAAATGAGACAATCTCAGATTGTCTCAAAGTATTTCAGGTTGTTGGTTAATCACCACTTCACATAAGTAGAGTGGTGAATAACCAACGACTTTAATTTAAAGTTTTAGTTCTACATTTTAATTAACCAATAACAAATTCACAACACAACAGAGTTACTGAATTCACTATTTATTTAATTTTCTTCACATTTTTCATATTGAATTGACTAATTGCTGAATAAACAACTACTACTAATCTTGTGATTTGACAATTGAATTTGCATTACCATTTTCATCGAAAATATTAAAGTGATGAATAAACCACATACATTTATGTAGTGAATTCACAGATTATGCAGCCACCATGTTTTTCATCACCTGGGTCGGTGAATAAACAACTTCCAATAAAGTAGTGGTTTCGTTGGTGAATTTTCATTAGATTTTCAGCATGTGCTTCCCGCCTAGGACACGCCCATGTTTATTTCATCAAAGGAATCAGCTGAAAAACCTGAATTTTCCTCAATGAATTTTTGAATTTTTCCCGCTGGGATATCTGTGCACGAGTGAAAACTGAAAAATGTTTCCGAACTTCGGTTCTGGTAAAACTGACAGTTTTAAAAGAAACACTTTTTCAAAAAAAACCTAAATTGGCCTCCTGAACTGATACTAAACCCCATGCGAAATTTCACAACACATGGAATTTGGACAGCTCATTCGCAAAGCCAACAATATTCTTAAGCTGGGTGAACATCTACAACTTTTTTCTACGCAACAGTTAAGGGCCTAAGGGGCTAATCGATTCTAGAAAGTAACAAATTTACCATACGTCGCACCTAATCATCCTGTAGGAAATTCACAAAAGTTGACATGAACTTGAAATGTTTTTATTTCAATTGTTACATTGTATAAAGTAACGTTATGTTAATTCTGTTTCTAGTTCATTGGCTTAGTGACTCTAAAAGCAAATAAATGTTTTAAATTGACATGCAAAATACAGAGACACATCAAAACCTTGAAACGCAATAGTTTTATAATTTTTGTTTTCATTGAAATATTAATTATAACTAAAAAAAAAATTAATACAAATTCAGCCTTATTAGAATTCCTAATTCGATGCGACTTTGATCTACATAATCAAATTGAATAAAATTGTTTACACAATCATGTGCCATGCCAACTTGAGGTAACGATTTTTCTTTTCGCTTAGTATTTATTTGGCAAGCAAGTTACCACACCACATAAACTCATCCATATTGGTTGCAAATCCAGCCAAAAACCATTTATGCTAAAATCGAAAAGTTTAAACGTACCTAAAATCATATACGACGTTTTGTTTTGTTTTTGTTTATTTATGAGGTGTGACAGTGCTTTTGAAATTGTTAATGAAATTTTAGGTGTACCTATTATGTCAGTCGCTGTTATGCATTAAAAGATAAACGTAGACTTAATCAAATGTAAATTTTTCTTTAACCATAATTATTTAAATACATATGCACCTGATTTCTTTAAATAACAATAATTATTGTGTTATAATTTGTATGCAGTCTTAACTTTAAGGGTCTAATTGGTTTCAATTTTTCTTTTCTTTGCAGATTCTTAGACGACAAAATAAAATCAAAAATTTCAACAACGCACGGAATTAACTTTTTGTTGCAAAGACTTGTGGATTAATCGCATTTAGTCATATTCTAGTTTCATTTATATTTATAAGGTAAGTTCAATAAATCAATTTATTTATTTTTCTATTTTAGTTTTACGTATCGGTAAAAATTTTTCAAATTTAAGAAATTTAACAATAGCGTAAGAGGCCGTTTATAATAGGTTGGCATGCAAATAAATTAACAAATTAAATAACAAGTTCGAAATGAAAAATAGGATATTGAATTTAAGGTGATATGAAAACAGGGTCAAATACTCGCAGAACTTAAGTTTTCTATTTTTTTCCTCCCTGCTTTTTCTTTGTGTATAGACAAGTTTATAGAGGGAAAGAGTGGTGGAACGGGGATGGGGGGGGGCGGAGGTTGAAGTTACTCAAACGGAAATATTTGAGTTGGTATACAATCTAAGCATATGACACATCATCTTATGAGACAAAAGCAATAACGATACGATTAGGTATAGGTACCCTTAAAAAACGTTATAGTCTTTTTTATGCAATGATGACTTTTTTCAAGTAGGTATTCAAGCCGCATGGCAGACAGTTATCAGAAGAGTCCGTTTAAATGTCTCGGGTCAAAGAGTGCTTTTGTGAGGGGTAATGTTTAACGTGACCTACGGAGGAAAAATTTTAGTTTTGATGAAATCATTTATTTTCGTGTAATCTAGGTAATTATGTTTAAAATACAATTCGTAATTTAAATGCGTTTCTTAATATTGAATCTACTAAAAACAAAACAAAATTAGTAGAAGTATGTCCAGAGAAAAGTTAAAATAAATTGTTGTATTTTTCGTAGAGCAGTTCAAACGTTAGCCGAATCGGTACCTTATGTCCTATTTTACGCGTAGGTACTAAAGTCTAAGAAAGATAGGATCTGACCGGGAACAAACAAATTCATGAAATTTTACTGCTGGTATCGACGCAGAATTTTATCCTCAACAATATATCCAAAGTCCCCCAAAATCTTCGCATTGGCTTTTTGTTTAAACGCATTTAAAGAGGCGGAGATGATGGAAGGTGGGAGTTTATCAAGCTGAAAATGTTGTTTTAATACAATCTAATCATATGACACATATTTTTAGTGTGCTTTTCAACGCTAGTTCTAAAGAGAGCAAAACTGAAAAGATACATGTATCATGTAGAAAGTTAAAGTCCTTTTTAGGGAATGATTACTTTTTTATTAAGTAGGTACAACGTACAACAAGTAAAATATTACCCAAAATCATTTTAAAACAATGCGATATTAATGAAATTTGATATAAATGTTCCATTTGTAATGTTTACCAAGAATCAAAAGAGTCCCCAAAAATATCTGTGGTGAATGAGTGTTGTTTTGACGGAGAGATGCAAGTGAGTGATTATTATCATAACAGATTTTTCTGATAATTTTAAGGTTCCTCCATATTACTCTACTTAAAATATTTGATATTTAATATTAATAAACTTTAAACTTGGCGTACTTTTAGATCTCACTATACTTTTTACCGGTAACGCAAAGCTTTTGTTTATACAGGGTGTCCCGAAAGTCAACGTCGAAACGAAAACGGGTGATAGGGTAGGTGGTGACAGTTATTAGAAAAATAATAAAAAAAAATGTTGCCATGTATTTTGTGAGTTATGTGCATTTGAAAAAAAAATCGAAAAAATCGTCAACCTGTGACGTTCTTTCAAGTGCCGTGATTACAAATTATAACTTTTCTCAACGTTTTTTTTGTTATGGAACCTTGAATAACCCTGCTAACAAATGCATTCAAATATTTAAACACACCTGCATCAGTCTCAAAGAAAATATCACTTTTTTGCCAAACTAAGTACTCTAAATTTTAACATAACCCTAATTCAATGGACGGTAGTGCAAAAAAAGTACTACGAAATTTTGGCAAGTTAGCTTAAAAGTTGGCGTGTTCAATTCTCATTTCAAAATGGTGTAACATTTTTGACAATATTCCATAAATAACGGACAAAAAATTCTTTTCTCTAGTAACTCGGTTTTAAGATAATTCTTTTTAATTCATTAAAAAAAACTTTGAATACACTCTAGGCTTTCTCGTATCTAAGTTTAAGTTCGAGGGGGATGAACAGTTATTTATAACATAAGTTACCACAAACAGGCCCAGAGTACCGCAAGTTATCAGATAGTGATTCATTTCTATTACTTTGGTTTAAGTTTTAAATAAAATTCAATTTTTCAACAAAATTAGCATGAAATGCAAATGCGGCAATGCAAGACCTGCATCTTCTTAAAAAATATAGGTTTATAAGACGTTCATACTCCTTGAGTCGATGTCTGCAACAGCCTCCGTGATTTGGCGCAGCCCGGCTAAGTTTTGGATCGGTTTTGAGAAATCTTTTTCTTTTACTGCTCCCACAGAAAGAAATCCAGAGGATTTAAGTCAGGTGAACGGGCCGGTCACGAAATTGCACCAGACCACACTATCCACCTCCCTGGGTATTCTACATCAAGGAATTGTCTCACTGTGCGAGCAAAATGCGCTGAGCAGCCGTTGTTGAAACCAAATATTTCCATAAATGCTAAGTGGCACATCTCCAAATAAATAACGTAAGTGATTTTGTAAAAAATCACCTCGTCGTTCAAGTTATCTGGTTGCTCGCATGGTTCAATTATTTTAGGATTGAGAATTCCGGTCCACATATTAACTTTTAAGCGATACTGTGATTTGTCTTCCCGCAGCAAATGTAGATTTTCTACATGGCACTTGTGCTAATTGACATCGACTCAAGGAGATCCCGTCTTATAACCGATCTTTTTTAAGAAGATGAAGGTCTTGCATTGCCGTTAGAGGCAAACAATTTGAACATTTGTTATAGCTGATCTAAATAAACTTTTCATGTAA
The DNA here is from genome assembly GCA_949320155.1 of Melangyna quadrimaculata. Classification (NCBI taxonomy): domain Eukaryota; kingdom Metazoa; phylum Arthropoda; class Insecta; order Diptera; family Syrphidae; genus Melangyna; species Melangyna quadrimaculata. Next base: position 452,707,251 of record OX439483.1, on the reverse strand, counting down.
ATTTTGTTGAAAAATTGAATTTTATTTAAAACTACATAAAACCAAAGACATGGAAATGAGTCACTATCTGATAGCCCGCGGTACTCTGGGCCTGGTAGTGGTTACTTATAAATTACTGCTCATCCCCCTTGAACTTAAACTTAGACACGAGAAACCCTAGAGTGTATTCAAAGTTTTTTTAATGAATTAAAAAGAATTATCTAAAAACCGAGTTACTAGAGAAAAGAATTTTTTGTCCGTTATTAATCGAATATTTTCAAAAATGTTACACCATTTTGAAATGAGAATTGAACACGCCAACTTTTAAGCTAACTTGCCAAAATTTCGTAGTACATTTTTTTTACACTACCGTCCATTGAATTAGGGTTATGTAAAACTTTAGAGTACTTAGTTGGGCAAAAAAGTGATATTTTCTTTTAAACTGATGCAGGTGTGTTTAAATTTTTGAATGCATTTGTTAGCAGGGTTATTCAAGGTTCCATAACAAAAAAGTTGAGAAAAGTTATGATTTGTAATCACGGCACTTGAAAGAACGTCACAGGTTGACGATTTTTCGATTTTTTTTCAAATGCACATAAGTCACAAAGTACATGGCAACAATTTTTTTCTTATTATTTTTCTAATAACTGTTACCACCTACCCTATCACCCGTTTTCGTTTCGACGTTGACTTTTGGGACACCCTGTATAGAAGAACTTGGCTACTTTTTTAACATTTATGGTTTTGGTATGATTTCACTACTTTTTACAAAGATTCTTTTTATCAGGAAAATTGGGTGGAATAAACGCCCAATGACAGCCTCATAAGGACGAGTAAGTTTTTAATGGATGCCTTTTTGTATATACCACAAGTCCTCTACCAATTTTCATGTTAGAAGTGCTCCATTGAAATGATATTAATTGGAAAGAAGTGGGTTGATGAAACGCCCCTGCATGAAAAATTTCATGATTTAAGCTTTTCCTTTGTATACACCTGAAAACTAACCGCTTTACCAAATTTCACAATCCTGCACCAATCGAAAGTGCTCTCAATACATTTAATATTAATTCTGTGAAATTTGGTTCTTGCCAAGCCCATTGAATGTAAAATCTCAAATTTTTAATTTTCCCTTTGCCTGAATGTCAAGTCCTATCGCTCTACCAAATTTCTTCATTCTACGACAACCAGAAGTGCCCTATATAATTGATATCAATTCTGCAAAAATGGGCAAATGCCCCCTGAATGTTTTATCTAAAATTTTAAAATTTGGATTTTGTTTGCAATTCAAGTCCAACCGCTCTACCAAATTTCATAATTCTACGACAATCAGAAGTGCTTCTCATAGTTGATATGAATTCTATTCAAATGGGTGAATGCCACGCCCCCTGAGTTTAAAATCTCAAATTTTAAAATGTTGCCATTGCTTTTACTTCAAGTCCTACCGCTCAACCGAATTTCATCATTCTGCAATGCTCAGAATGGCTGCAAATAATTTATATCAATTCTATGGAAATGGGCGGTTGTCATGCCCCTCAATGTAAAATCTCAAATTTTAAAATGTTGCCTTTGCTTGCACATTATGCCCTACCGCTGTACAAAATTTCATCACTCTACGACAATCAAAAGTGCTCCAAATAATTTTTATCACTTCTATGAAAATGGGCGGTTACCGCGCCCCCTGAATGGAAAATATAAAAATATAAAATTTTAAAATGTTGATTTGGCGTGTACTTTAATCTCTACCGCTGTATTAAATTTCATCATTCTACGACAATCAGAAGAGCTCCAAATAATGTATATCAATCCTTTGAAAACGGGCGGGTACCACGCCCCCTGAATGGAAAATCTTAAATTTTCGATTTTTTCCTTTTTATACACCACAAGGCCTACCGTTGTGCGAAATTACAAGATTCTACGATGATGTCGGGAATGCTCCATAAAATGGGAAATTTGGTTAGTTTAAAAAACCGATTGAGCGAGTACTTACAAGTCCGAACTTCCAATACAAAATGTTGCTTGAAACCGGTTTAGCAAAACAAAATGTGTTACGAAAAAATGAATGAATTCATTCATCAAAATTCTACCAAAATTTAGTGTGTAATTCATACGTAGGTAACTATACTCACATGCTCTATATTTTGGCATAGACAAACAATGAACCAATATTTCATAATACTTGTCTTAATAATTTTATGAAAAATAATTTACCGTCGATTATTGTTTTGCTCGCGAATAAATACCTATATAGAGCGAAAACAACAGTTTGTTTCCTGCACAGTAAATTAATTTCCATATCTTCGCCTTTAGTTTATTTAATCATGTTAAATTAAGTTGATACTATTCAGGGTTGTTTATGTCAAGGCAAATTGTTGATTATTTAGATTTTATGTATAAAATCCTTTAAGCATAGGAAGTCGTATTAACCTAGCTTTAGTTCCTGTTATCCAGTAGAAATAATGTAGGTAAGCTAAATTCTTTTTGTAAAATATTCCTCATAATAGAAAAACAAAAGCCAAATTGTTGCTTTTCATAAAAAAAATACTAAACATAAAAACAGAAAATAAGGGCAATAATCCATTGTTAAGTTTATATTTAGTAGCATCTGTTTTAGTGAATAGTTTTTGAATACTTGGTTTACAAAAGCGAAATTTTAAAAATAAATAAATATTTTTTTAACTGATTTTTTTTTTTTAATTTAACTTAGAGCCGATTTTTCAATCATCTGTTAAACTATCAGAAGAATATTTACTATAGCAACAGGAACAAGTTTTGGTTTTATTCGAAGAATAAGTACTATCTGAGGTTTAATTGGCTATTGAAAAATTGGCCCTTACTTAAGTAAGTAGGTACTGTTTTAGATTTTATTATTCAATGCTCTTATTAGTTTTAAGTAAAATTCGGAAAAACAAATAGTTATTTATATATCTTACTATTCAAATTTAAACATAAAGAACAAAAAAAAAAAACTCCTCATAAAAACAAGACAAAATTTAGAAGAAATGGCTGATTTTCTTCTTCTATGTTCGATAAAATTTTATTAAATTTTTAAACAAAAATATTTTTTGCCAAAAATGAATCATCGTCTAAAAACTACTCATTAAAACAACAAAAATTATGAATTTCTGGCTTAAAAAAAAAAAACTATAATTATATAAGTAATCCGTTCCGTTGTTCCATAACATGTTTTTTTTTTTATTTTAAATATTTATTTTAAGAAATTGCCTTTCCCGTTCAACCGGGAGAAAACAGATCCCACTCGACCCAACCTACACGCTTAAGCTTCTTGTCACATTAAATACAAATCGCCCTGTAAAAAAATATCTACATGTATCCATCAAACTATTGTCAAAAGTCAAACTAGTTGCACTTGATACCCAGTACTCATTAACTTCTTACTTAAAAACAAAAAAAAAAGTTAATTTTCAAAGCAAAAACTTATTCAGTTTATTATTTTTTATTATAAAAAGAGAAATAACAATAAAACGTGATACCATTCTCATAAAAACGTGTTAAATAGTTAAAATAAAAAGCTGTTCATTGCTTTACTTGAAGTTTATTTAAACAAAATTGACATAAGCTTAAACTTTGTAACCTTGTGTAACATCATGCAAACAAACAATAACACTTGTTATCGTACAAAATCCACTGCAAATTAAAAATAATACTACATTTAAATAATTTTTGTGGTGTGCTTTCTGTATATTTAGGTTCACATTTCTATTCATTGTTTTTTATTAGAGATGGTATTAAACAATAATTAAATTTTAATTATTTTTATACTCAGAATTGCATATCAACTTAACAAGTGCCCTATATTATTATTTTGTTTTATTTGTTTTTTTCTTTTCTTTTTTTTGCAGATAACAAAAATAAAATAAAAAATGGCGCTCATAATACACGAACTCTATGATTGGTACAGAGACCTAATGGACAATCGCAGTGGTAAGTTAAAAAACGAAAGAAAAATTGTTTGTTTGTATTAAATTTAGCTTTATCTTACATCAACTGGTTTATTATTAGGGTCCAGTATTTATATTATAGACTTTTTTAATGTTTCATTGGGAAGACATTTTGTTTTTATTTCGGTACAACATAAGGTACTTTTCGTTTTTCTTAAAAATCCATTTATGATTTATCCGTTTCCGCAAAACTCAAACTTATCGAGACATCTGTTCTATATCTATTTTCGTGACCGAAAATTTGCATACCAAAACTAACAAGTAGCGCAACAACCAAACTTAACCAATTCCAATTTAAATCTCCTATTTTTTTTTTGTACAATCTATGTGGTGTTAAGTAACTCCTATACATTACAAAATGTCAGTTTTTAGTAAATTCTTACTAAGGTGAATTTATGTTTGGTAAAAAAAAAATAGCATCGATAATTAGCAGCCTATTGATAAATACTTTCATCTACCTGTACATATAAAATTTAATTGCTGTTCGCTTGTCTCGCTAAAACTAGAGAATGGCTGGACCGATTTTTGATCTTAAAATATTTGTGGAAGTTCAGGGATGGTTTGATCTTCATCAAAGTATGGAGCGTCATCATCCTCGGGCTCGGTAAGAACATTTTCCAACATTATCCACGTGAAATCTATCCTCAGCGGCGAATAAGTTTTGTCCACTGTCGTCGTAATTGAATTAGCTGGACCGATTCAGCCGTATCCGAAATCAGGCCCGACAAATTCCTAAAACAGAACTGTGACACACAACGACAACATACACCATTAAATTCTTATTTGCACTGATATTTCTGAAGTGCTCTGCACCGATATAGTGGCGCGACGTCTCAATAGAACACAAGAGTCGCGAAAGTTTCAAGTTTGTTTATCGAAAGACAATTGGCATCGTCATTGTCGACAAAATAAACTTAAAACACTCTTTCAAACCGTTTCATTCGATCATTTTGTCGATAAACGATCGTTCTATTTTATCGGTCACATTTGATCAATTTTATCGATCGTTAAAACATTAAAACACACTTACAATTCATTCTTTACTTCTTTTTTAACAATAGAACTATTCACTAGAAATAATTTATGTGGGAGAACAACGTTTGCCGGGTCAGCTAGTACAAAATATTTGCTACCTAGGCCTCAAAATATTTTTATTTATTTATGCATACAAAGTTGGTTTTGGTGGAGATTTTTCAAAAGTTGAATAAAGATAAATAAAACACTCGAATCATAGCAACAATTTAATGAGAATGAAGGAAAACAGACGTGCGTTGTTTATATTGTAAACATATTTGATCATCTGCAAGGGCGTACGCAGGATTTCGATGAGAGGGGGGGGGGGCAAACCAAAGTCAATACAAATTTTAATTTCTTTGATTTCAACATTTAATCATTTCGTGGGTGGTAAAAAAAAGTACCGGGACGAATAACTATTATATAATTTTTAATAAAATAAAAAATGATACCATTTTCAGATCGCACCTTCCAAGGAACTACACGTTAAAATTGGATGCCATTTGGAAAATGAATTTATTTGGAACAATTTTGTATTAAAAAACAATAAAAAAAAATAATATTTGAAAAAAAATTATTATTTCAAAATGAGTCAGTTTTTCGGTTCGGGGTTAAAGTAAACTATAGCTTACTCACCAAATTTGGCCTCTGAAATAACTCAGCCGATGATATTTCATTTTCTGAGTTTTCTTCATTTATCCTTCCTTCCCTGAAAAATTGTTTCTTGACTTAAAATAAAAAACAAAAAATTGGGTGGCGCAACGGCGCGTGAAGAACCAGGGCCTAGTGACTAGCAACTCACAACCATTCATGTGTGGCGTGGCGACAGGAATGGAAGGGACCTATAATTTTATGCCAAATCCGAACGGCTAGCCGAGAAGCACTTTTTCATGAGAAGTGATACTCTTGGAGGATTTGTCAATTCCTCGCAAGAGGCAGTAGCCCTGAAAAAAACTTTTTAGTTTTCAGGCGGATGAGGCTGAGAAGTGACCCCAGACCTCCAGCGTGACAGTCCAACGCACTAACGCACTAAAAACAAACAAATGAAAAAGAGACAAAAGTGTCATATGATACTGAAATTGCATGATAATTATAAAATTTTTGTGTTTGGTGTAGGTAGGTAGGTAGGTAGGTAGGTAGGTAGGTAGGTAGGTAGATAGAAATGGCGGCCACGGGCAGTCTAGCCCATTGCCCAATTAGCGCTGAAGTGCGCCGTTTTGATACCATAACTCGTTTGAACCTGTGGATGGATTTGAAGATAGAAAATATGGGCATATCCTCAGGATATCGTCCCTTTTTATTTAGTTTAGAATAGGATTTTGTTGTAGCTTTTAGCACAATCATCAGAAAGTGGATCACTCACTCAACCAGATCAGCACCCGCACCCGTACCATCCACAGTTAGCCCACTAGGCAGTTCGTTGGCTGGCACTGGAGCGTCCACTGATCTGATAGGATGATCATCCGGCTGCTGAGCACCACAAACCCCCACCAGAACCCTAGTCCACTATCTTGTGATCATAGGGAATCGACGGAAGGTATAATGCAGAAGTAGCCGAAATTTGTCCTAGAGCCATTTCGTCGCGTTGAGAAAAGAAACCAAGTCGTTGATCTTCATTCCAGAAATTTCGTTAATGTCGTCAAAGAATGCTCTTCCGAGTGACTGTTTTCTAGCTTTGGCCAGAGCAGGGCATTTGCAGAGGAAATGAACTACTGTTTCCTTTTCCTGCTGGTCCTCACAGCTCCGACAGTGAGTATTGTGAGGTATGCCCAGCTTCGCTGCATGCTCTCCTATTGGCCAGTGTCCGCTACAGGTTGCAACTACCCTGACTATGTCTTGCTGGGTCTGCGTATTAGATCAATTGTTCGGTTCTTGTCATAGGTGGGCCAAATCTTCCTAGATATAATACAGTTTGATAAACTGCTCCACCTACGGGTTGCTTTAGTAAGATAATTGAGAGAATGTTGGCCTTCATAACTCCAAGCGGAATGTTGACTCTTTCCGCAAGTGAGACATGAAGGACTGAACCTTGCCTGGCCAGCTCGTCAGCCCGTTCATTGCCCTCAATGCCACTGTGACCCGGGACCCAGATAAGAGTGACATTGAGGTCAGTGTTCAGACTCGCAAGCTCATTCCGGCTTTGCTGAACTAGTTTGGAGGATGCTGTAGCTGAATTAATGGCTTTAACAGCCGCTTGACTGTCTGTAATAATAGCTGCATTACGGTTTTGGTTTGGATCTGCTTTAAGTAACTTGCAAGCTTCCCTGATTGCCAGCAATTCAGCTTGAAAGACGCTAGCAAGGTCAGGTTGCCGAAAGGACCTAGATACATTTAGAGACTCAGAGAGGATTCCTGCACCCACGCCACACTGCATCTTTGAGCCATCAGTAAAGATAGTTGTGTCGAAATCTTTCTTCAAGACGTTATCATTCCAATCCTTTCTGGATGGAAATTTAACTTTGAAATCCTTACTGATACTCATTGTAGAGGTGCAGTAGTCAGTGGGAGTCGAAAACATTTCTATTGGAATCAAGTCTGTGATATTGCTGTGACCATAGGGCTTGGCAAACCAAGAGTTTGTGTGTTTGGTGTACAAGAGACATTCCTGATCGGGTACCGAAACATTTTTTCCAAGTTTTTACAAGGGAGGGCCTCGCGAGTGTTTGGAAAGTTTCCCTCGTCTAAATTGTTGGTATTGAAATCCAGCCAGGGCTTGCCAAGTATCTGACAAGTTTTCATCGTCTAGATTTTCCTGTTAAAAGTTTGAAGGAATTCCATGCAGTCGCTTAAGCTTGTAACCAAACGACAGACAGAATTGTGTGACCAATCTTTCGTCATTCATACCATCGTAATTAATCAAAATGTTGGGATATTTTTTTGTAAGAATCCACAAAATGATTTATATGTACAAACATACATTATAGCCCGAGAGCTGGTGAACATTTACTCAAAGTGTTTTATACCGCTTCAAATTTTGTGGCCATGTCGTTTTTATCAGTGCCAGCTACATTTCATCGGTCTGGCAGGGATATCGCGGCCCCAACACCACTAAAATGCACTTTCAAAGTGCAACAACAAAAATAATCCCTCTAAAAGAGCTTTATACGGCTCCAAATTCTTATCACTAAAGCCTTGTGCCTATACTAACTATTTAGAATCCATCGGTCTGGCAGCAATAACACAGACCAATGACCACAAAAATGCGTTTTGAAAGTGCATTTTGAAATGATATTTTACTGCTGTTAGGTCCACGGTATCGCTGCCAGACCGATGGATTCTACCTAGTATAGGCACAAGGCTTTACTGATAAAAATTTGGAGTCGTATAAAGCTCTTTTAGAGGGATTATTTTTGTTGTTGCACTTTGAAAGTGCATTTAAGTGGTGTTGGGGCCGCGATATCGCTGCCAGACCGATGAAATATAGCTTGCACTGATGCAAACGGCATGGCCACAAAATTTGAAGCGGTATAAAACACTTTGAGTAAATGTTCACTAGCTCTCGGACTATTATGATTGTATGTAGTACCTACGCACTTATACTTTTGTATATATCGCAAGTATGGCAGCAGCTACCGATTCTAAATGAGCTAAAACAAGAAATCAAATTTCTCCTCAAACGATGACGATACAAATTTTCTACCCAATCATAATCAAATATAAAATACCCATAGGAATCTGAATAACTTATACTCTAATTAGGAAACCTTAGACAAAAATGAAGAAGCTTTACCAAATAAACACAATAAAATATTACAATGTAGGAGTATAAGTATTAGGTAGTTACAAATATAAAATATAGATTTGCATTTAATTCAATTTTGCAATTCAATAAAAATATATATTTTCGTATGTATTTAAATTTTGTTTAACAGGTTGCAAACAATAGTCAGCAATAAACAAAATTTGATCACCCACGTTTTGACATCAGTTGAATGTTTAAAAATAACCCATAAATGGTTTGTTATCTTACGCTCGTTTAAAACAATTAACCAAAAAAGATGAATAAATTCTATAATATAAGATATTTTTTGAATATAATATCTTTTAATGATTTTTGTTTAATATTATATAAATAAATTATAATAAAATGTTCAACCTACCCAAAATTCCAAAACTATTCCGAAAAAAAAAAAAAAAAAAAAAACAATATAACTAATTACAATTTACGCTTTTCCATAAGAATCTGGTAATACGTTTCTTCCTCATACACGTTGGGATTAGTATAATGAGTCTCTCGTAAACGTTTATTTTTATTCCTAGATAATCTGCTTTGAAAATTTTTTAAAAGTGGGTAAATTATTGACATGAAGTATAAATTAAAAAAGTTAATTTTATCAGATGTGGCAAATCTGCAAATTTAGGTTCTTAAATAAACGACATTTTGTAATTCCTTAAACCCGAATATAGTATTATGTACATTAGGGTGGTTCTTAGGGGAAACTAATTGACGACGCCCCTAGATTGGTTCGAATTCATGAAAAAAAAATTCCCTAATTTTTACAGATTTTTATTCCTAACCCTTTTTGACCCTATTTCATTTTTTTTCAATTCATCAATTTTTTTTTTTTTTTTAATTTTTTGTCATTTGTTTGTTATTGGAATTTTTTTGGGAAAATAATATCCTTTCCTCCGACTACATTAAATTGTATTGACTGTGTTATTGTTTAATTTTATTTAAGAAGAGAGTGCATATAAAAGAAAAAAAAATGCAGATAACGGTATTACCTATTGAAAATTACATTTTCAAAACTACGGCGCGCCGCCGCTATAGCCGTTTTCACTATTATCATATTAACATAACACATCGAAACGTTGATAGTGTCGAATATATAAGGAAAAATCTCATTTGATTCGGGTTAATGAAAACGATGGAGTGATCATAAAAAAAAAAATGTATGTCAAAATGTTGCTTACTTTTCGCGTATTGAACGAAACAAAAAATCTGCCTTTTTGTTTATTAACAATAAAGTTTAAACAAATGATCGAATTTTTTTTTAACATGCACGTGGCTGAAGAGTTTTCAGAGACGCTTCATTTGGGCCTTATTCGACGTCTTTTCATTGATTAGTTCAAAAATGATTTCAAGTCTGAAATCCACAAAATAAATGCTGGTGTGCCCCAGGGCTCCGTTTTGTCTCCGACTCTATTCCTTATTTTTATAAATGATCTTTTGTCTGAAACTTCTAATCCATTAAACTGTTTTGCTGACGATAGTACCCTCAGCTTCTCATATTCGTTTACAGATTCTCATCCATGTCCTTCGGATGTGGAACTTGAACGGCAGCGTATGATAAGCTCACTAAATTCTGATCTCGACAGCATTGTCCAATGGGGAATCAAAAACCGCGTAGAATTTAATGCTTCTCAAACTCAGTGTTGTCTCCTGTCGTTAAAGCGAAACCCACCCCCAATGCCGCTATCCATGGGCGGCACTTGCATCGAGGAAACCGAATAGCTCTCAGTTCTCGGTATGTGTGTCACAGACCACCTTTTGTGGAATGACCACAGATTTGATGTCGCCAAAAACGCTGTTAAGTGTTTAAGTTTTCTCCGTAGATGCAAGAAGTTTTTTTCCCCTTCTGATCTGGCTGTGATCTACAAAGCCTTTATTCGTCCAAAACTTGAGTACAATTCTCATGTTTGGGCAGGAGCTCCAAAAACTCACTTGAGTTTGTTGAACAGAATTCAAAAGAGAGCTTTAAAAATGATAGGCGAAAGATCTATAACAGAAACAATTACATCTCTCGAACACCGCCGTAATGTTTCGTGTCTTTCTCTATTTTATCGCTATTATTATAATCAGTGTTCTAGTGAAATAGCCAGTTGCATTCCCCCCCTTAAAAAATTCGACCGTAATACTCGCACTTCTAGGAATGCCCATCAGTTCATCCTCGAGCCCAACTGCGGACGTACTGTAATGTACAGAGATTCTTTCTTCAGTCGCACCACACGAATGTGGAATGCTTTACCTGACTCGACTTTCCCCTCCCATTTCGATGTGCAAACGTTCAAACCCAATGTGCATCGGTATCTCCTTCTTTATCCTCTCCTTCTTACCTAATCGCTCGTGCTGTGTTAAAAACATTTTAAGGGTAGCCATAACCCCTTTTGCGCGCGTGGAATATATAAAAAAAAAAAAAAAATCCTGGTACAGTGTTATAGTGTAAATCAAAAAATAAAAAAATTATCGAAATAGGGCCAGGAAGGGTTAGAGATAAAAATCTGAAAAAATAGGGGATTTTTTAACCATTTTTAGACGTGATTGAGGGGGCGTCGCACTCAATTTTCGCAAAAGAGAACAAATAAGAACCACCCTAATGTACATATATTTCTTGTTGGAGTTACATTAGTCCGGATTTAATCAAACCCACATGAATCTACAACTCAAAAGTAATATACTAGTGTCTTGTGTAAAAATCATTTCTGGAGGGGAGCTTCTCTAGCTCCTCCCCTCTCTAGGTGCCTGCTTTGTACATTCTAGTGGTTAACAACAAGAGCAATTACAGTGGTGCATTTTATTTCAGTAGAATTTGATGCGTTTCAAAAGGCCCTCAAATTATTTTACTTAACAAATTCCACATCACTAATGCTCAGTAGTCAGAAATCAGATATCAGCTATATTGACGTAGGTACTTCAAAAACACAATGGGGCATACGAGTATTCATAGTCATTTTAGACCTGGGTCTAAGTTAAACATAGGTTTAGTTGAATTTTCGGACGTTGATTCTATTTTTTTAAGGTTATCATTTCAAAATATTTAAAGCTATTTGAGTAGTATACCAAGTTAATTATCTTATAAAAATATAAAACCAACAATTTATAATTAAAATCGGTCTGTATTCATTGAGCCAAAATTGTCTTAAACTGTAGTTTAGTTAAACCTGGGTCTATCTGCGAGGCGACTATGAATATGCCCCTATGTCTAAAAGAATAAGGCTCCAAGAAAACAACTTTGAAAAAATTGAATCTGAATTGAAAATTGTATAAATCTGTGTTTCCGTTTGTTAACGAAATTCTGGACTTTGCCCCCTTTTCTTATTTCTTTTTTCAATTAAATTCACGAAAACGTTTTTTTTTTTTCGGAAATTACACAAACAATTTGCATGCAATTTTGAGTCTTTTTTTAAGAGCAAGAAAAAAACTTCAGAAAATAATTTAAATAAAATTCCCCTGCTGTCATGCCTTACTTTTAAAAAATTGGTTTTGGTCAAATCTGCCCATTACCACGCGCAACCGTGTTATTTTTTGGGTTCCCAGATCCGGCTCTAACGATTTGAATGAAATTTTCCAATTTTTAGAGTTTGTTTTTGATGAACGCAAAAATTATTAAGAAATTGTAGTTAGTTTAAAACGCCCACATCCACGTCCAACTTTTATTATTTCCTGGTTTCCTGGAAACGGGTCCAAATACTTAAGTGATATTTTTAGAGTTTTTTTTTCTTAAGAAATCGGTTGTAGTAAAATCCGTCCACTGCCACGCCCGATTTTATTTTTTATAAAAATCGAATCGCGCTCGCTGCCACGTCCATTTTTTTTTTTGCTCTCGGAAATATCTCCCAAGCAATAGATGCAATTTGTATGCAGATAATATTTTACATTCAATCTTTGTCTAGAAAAATAGTTTTTATTAGAGTCGTCGCGTAGCCAGCGTACTATTTGATGTTTTGAGTGCCCCAACAGCTTTAATGATTCGGTTCAAACATATATTTTATTTTCAAACTTTGTGTGTAACTTGGACACCAAAGGCAAGTTTGGTGCTTACTCAGGACCATGTGAATGTAGTATTGCGTCTTTGAGCTTCCAGGAGAGATAATATTCAAAATTGATTTAAGGAACTGGAAAGCTCGAAATCCGACTTATTTCAAAATATCAATATGTAACTCTTTAATCAAGGCTCTGTCTATACCATCAACATTGGATGCAGCCATTTGCACTATAACTACTAGGAAATAATTCATAAAATTAAAAAAAGGGGAAAGTTTTGCCACTTCCATTTGTATGCAATTTTGTTTGGTGTCCCCGTGCTGGACGCCTCACCCAGTTGCTAGCTTTTTTCTTTGTGTAATTCAATAATTCAGCTGTCATTTAATTCCTTGAAGGCAAAGACTAATTGAAAGAACGTCGCAGCTGTTAATTGCCTTCATTAAAAACAAACAAATTTAGGGTACCTATATGTATTACAGATACCTTAGATTTTTTTTACAGAGTAAGTATGTACATAATCATTATGTGAATTCTGTTATGGCATAACTAATTTTGTTTACATTTTTTTTTAGTGTCTCAGATTTCAAGGTATTAAGTATCAGTGGATCGTAGCTCGAGAAGCATGTGGGTTGGATTTTTGGTTTGTTATTTTTTTTTTCTAAATATCAAAAGAAGGTGTAAAAATAAAATATAGCAGATATGAGTTACGCTAATCAGTAACTGATGATGGGTACCTTTGTGGTTGATGCCGTAATATGTTTTGTTTTTCTCTCCTCTCTGCGAAAAATTAAATATCGTTTTTTGTTTTTAAAACAAGGTACTGTTGACAATTTCATTATGTGTTGTACTATAGGTTTTGTGTTGATTTATTAAATCTCCTAAACATGGTAAGGTATATGGTTTGTGTGTCTTATAATTGATCATAACATTATACAGATCAGTTTCACTTTTATAACATATGTTTTTGATTTCTTAAAAACTTTTAAATCGTAACTATTTTCTTCTTTGCTCTTTCCCGAATTTGTTGTAAGTTGAATCGATAATCGCTTCCTAATTTCACTGTTCACAAGATGTCACAACTTCGCGGAATAATAGTTGTATCATTTCAATAGAATCTGTCTTTAGAAAAAAACAAAAACAAAATAAAATCGACAGGCGTCCCACAAGGAAGCCACCTTAGACCTCAGCTCTTTATAATTTTTGTAATGACATGTTTTATATTTTCTTAAACTATGTGTTACCTTTTTTATATCCAATATATGGTTGTGTGTTTTATTTTAAGTCGTAGAAACTTTACCTTACCTTTACTGAAGGCTTAAATTAGCTTTGCCATAGAACTGAGACATTCAAATTAATGCAATCAAAACATCACCTTGAGTTCAAATTTCAATATTGTTTTATAATTAGTAGGACAGATAAGTACATACCTACAAGCACCCAACAAGATTGACTAGTTTTAAAAAATACTTTGAAAACTATACAAATTAGCAAAAGTGTAGATGTACAAATACAAGTACATAGGTAGCCTTTAGTCAACGTTTAAACAAACAAAATGTTTATTTAAATTTTCATTAGCAGGGTAATTTTATATCATACGTTCTTCAATTAGCTTAACACTTGAACTACCCTTAATTTTATATATGACGTAGGTAAATATTCAAGCTTTTTAATCGATTGAAATATAGTAGGTAGGTATAGTTCTTAGTCTCAAGTACCTTTAAACACATAATAGGTATCGGTAGGTAATATAGTATAGTATATGGGGGGGTTCCTATATGAAGATTGTTATATAGCGTAATCACTTAAAACGAACTTTATTTGTAAAGACTAAATTGTGTTAACAAAACAATGTTTTATTGATTTTCTTAAGTGCTGCTTTTATGATTTTTATACTAAGAAACAATTTAAAACTTAGGGTAACATTCAATTATGAACTAATATAGGGTAGGCATTGTTAGATATCGTGATAATAGAATTGTTTTTCTTGCAATTTCATAGAAAACTCGAAGAGTAAAAAAAGACTCTGATTGGTTAAGAATGTTTTTTAAGTGTTCTTGCATTAAATCTAGTTAAACTTATATGTAAGTAAGTATTACTTATTTTATTAAGAAGTAATCTAGAATCAAACAATTTGTTTGAAAATTAAATCACAATACAAAATTTGTTTTAAACAAAAATGCATAGCTTTTTTGCTTGCAAGATTTTTATTAAAGCTTCTCCAACATTTGCTTGAAAGAATCTTTTTTATAGTTCTAGGAACATGATTTTTCAAGAATTTCAGAAAATTTTAAGAAAACTATTACAAGTTACAACAAATTAAGTTTACAAAAAAAAATTAATTTAAAAAAAATTGTTTTGACCAAAATTTTATAATACAAAACTATTTATACTTTTTAGAAGCTTCTTCGTAAACATTGAAGAAGATCAAGTGAACCATTTTAAGGTTCTTACATTCATATACAGTAATCCCCGCTTAGTTCTACCTCGCTTAATTAAACATGCCGCTTAATTGACCCACAAAATTGGGGTTGAAAATTTCCCGTATAAGTAGAATAGCTTTTCAAATAGGTTATTGAACCCCGCTTAATTGATCTTGAAAAAAATGCAGCTGCAAAACAATAAAAACATCTAAATTTTGCGGTTGATTGAACGGCAAAAAAAAAAATGATTATGAAACAAACCTTACAATAAATTAAAGTTACTTGGAAGCACTAACATTGGTAATGAAATTTGTAGTGAGTTCATAGATGTATATTTTATCGGGTTTCGGGTTTATTATATGGGTTTCGCATAAGTAAACAGATCGGTCAATAAAGCGGGGTTTCGTTAGTTGAACCACTTGGATAATTGACCGAAAAATCTGACAAAATGGTCAGTGCAATTAAGCGGGGAATACTGTAGTTAAAATTATTATTATTAGTTATTATATCTTAATTTCTTGTGAAAATCATAGGAACCGTTTGTGAGAAAAATAATATTTTCTTTAGTAGCTTACAAAAAGTGTATGAAGGTACCGTTGTTGTTGGTCCTACAGAAAATCATGTGGACATATGGACAAAAAAAAAACAGTAACAAATTTTGAAAAACGTCCATGCAACTATGCTGTAGACGCACGGCTATCTAAAGGCAGACACATAGACAGCATTGTGAGACCCACTTCTTTCGTCTTCCCTATTATTGTAATAACAAAATTGTTCAAAATCTGCAGCCTTCTTTTTTTTACGAATCCAACACTTGCCACATACCTAGATCCTTTATATTGTCAATAGTCAAAAGTTGAGGAAGTTGGTGCTTTTACTTTTTTAAACAAATTTCGGAATTAGAATTCCTAGAACAATCTATTTGTAGTCTTTAACTTAAAGGCCAGTTTTTCAGTGCGGGGTTAAAGTTAAACCCCAGTTAACTCACGAAATTTGTTGAGATAACTTTGGATTAACAAAACAAATGTTTTTCTTATTTTATCTTCTTTTCTTCACCTTTCACTTAAAAACTGCTTCTTGACGTAACTGTAGTAAAATTTATTTCCAGAGTAATGTAACTCTGGTTAAACTCAGCACTGAAAAACCAGGCCTTAGAATTTAAAGAGATCGTTGAATTTTTAAATATGAAATAGTAGATACTGAACTTTTTTTTTTTTAAATAATCAAGCCAAATCTCGACCCAATTATCACAGAAACATTCTAATAAGAAAGTTATTGTACAGGAAGGTATTACAAACAAATTTCCAATTACGATTATTAACGGTGTCTATCAAATAACCGATTTTTTTATTTTTAAATTTCTCGTTAACGGCTTCACCAATTTTGATCAAATTTTGTATACAAGAGGTCCTTAAAAATCTAAATGATTTTGCATATAGAATGATGAATTTTTAATTTAATAATGTGCAAGCATTGTATTTAAAATCTATAGTAATATCATGAAGAATAAAACTGGTGCTAGTCGAAGTGAGGACAGTAAGAACTAAAATTTGGCTAAAATTTGAGAGACTTTTAGAAACTTTTAGGTTTGTGTTTAAGGTCGCTACACTCGGTTGGTTTGAAAATAGAATAGAGTTAGAGTAGGACGCCATTTCACCTTCTAAAATCTTACTCTTTTTCCATACTCTGAATTGAACCTTCTATGATTTCTAAAATCTATAAATATTTTGAACCATTTCTTACTCTACATTCATCTTCTCTGTCTATTCTTTAAATGTTACAACAACAACAAAAAAGAATTTTTAAAATCGGATGCTATTTAAGTCAAGTGAAATGTTGAAAAATATTTGAACCTTGGTTCAAAGATCACCTAAGTGTTACCTTCGAAATTCAAAAATAATTATTAAAATCTGTCATGTGATTTTTGAAATTATCTTGAACCCAAAAAACAAGGTGTCAAACAAACTAAGCATCCCGCGCAGAAAAACATTCTTTTTTTCGACATGGCACTAGAGAGTTTTAAAAAGATTCTGGCAAGGCCCTCGTATGGCTGAGTAATGGCCAAAACTAGGGCCTTTTCGATTATGAACCCTTTTGCCTAGCCAGAAAAAACCACTCAAAACCCCGGACCAGTAAAAACTAGATTTGTTGATATTTTTGCTATTTGTATGAATTTAATACGATATTAAAGTAAATTTAGTATGATACTGGGCATTTTTGTAAAATACTCTTTACTATCATACTATTTAATTTAGTACTTATGTAGGTATTTTTTTTTTAATAAATTTATTTTTTATAGATCTAAACTTTCAACTTGTTTTTTTGACAACAAAACTACTATATTTCAGCTTCGAAATAGCCACTTCAATGTCTAAATTCCTTAAAGGAAAAAACATTTAAGTTTTAAATTAAGGACTTTAAAATGTTTTAAGATGGGAAGGAGGCTTACGTATACGAAAATTAAATGACAGTGGAATTCCTTCTTTAGAGGAACAATTCTCACAACCACTTTCTTTTTTTGAAATATTTCATTTAGAAGTTTATACTGAATGTGAGACGTTCATGGCAATTTTTTGTTACCATATTTTATTTGGCAGCCAGATCAATGAATGTGCCACTTTCGTCTTTCTGGCTCAATTCGATGAGAAAATTCTTCATTCTTTCAAATATGTATTACTTTTTTCAAAATTCAGTTTTTAAATATCGATTTTCAAAATAAAGCCTCTAGTACCTATCTACTTAGTAGTTTTATTCCTGAAAACGCGACGAATCGCTTTCAATCCAGATTTATAATTTCTTTCTTTCATGAGGGATTCGAAAGTAAACACCTTTATGATTGTCTTGGTAGTTTTGAAACCAAAACTGATCAATTATAAAAAAAAAAAAAAATCGGGTGGCACAACGGCTCATGAAGAACCAGGGCCTAGTGACTAACAACTCGCAACCATTCCTGTGTGCGCCTTTCAACAGAAATGGAAGGGACCTACAATTTTATGCCGAATCCGAACGGCTAGAAGAGAAGCACTTATTAGTGACAAGTGATACTCTTGGAGGATTTGTGAATTCCTCGCAAAAGGCAGTAGCCCTGAAAAAAAACTTTTTAGTTTTTAGGTGGACGAGGCTGGGAAGCGTTCCCAGACCTCCAGCGTGACAGTCGAACACACTAACCATTACGCTACGGGCTACTACAAATGATCAATTATAATAAAAGTTAAAACTTGACTTTCTCGATTCATCGATTCATTTTGTTTAGTTAAAATTTTGCATATGTAGCAATGACGATAGTGCTTACTCTCACAGGATGCCGAAAAGTCCAACAATATCTTAATAGCGAGAACCTCACGCGAGTATAAAACATTTTCCTCGTCTAAATTTTACTTATTGAAAACTTGCAAGCGCTTGACGTATATTTGACAAGTTTTTCTCGTCTAGATTTCCCCTAAAGAAAACTGACTAGTGCCATGTCGAAACTAGACAGAAACTGGGCATTTTTCCAGCCGGGATCCTTTCAAATTGCCCAGAAATTATTTTCGGAGGTTTTCATTCAGGTCTACTTTATCTGGCCTGCAACAAACTGTTCAATACTTTAAAATCACAGCTTTACCAAAATTTATATACAGGGTATCCCTTGAACTGAAGCTGTTGAAATGCCAGGTCATGACCGATCAGAATTTGGTAACTTATTCATACCGAATCATAATGGTTTTCGAGCTATTTTTTGAATTTTGAACACACAAATTTACTTTGAGGTAGTTTTTTGCTCGATTCTTGTTATTTTTTTTTGTTTTTAATTTTTGTATTAAAATATTATTTAATAGTTGTTCTAATTTTAATGAATAAAACATTTTATAATGGCATTACCATATTTGGCTGCAAATTAATAAATAATCTTGAATTTTAACCAAACTTAATTTTTGATCTCAATCTTTTGAATAGACGCCTCCCCCCTTTCGAACTCTTTAAATGCCACTTTACAAAAAGCCAATGAAGTCGTTTTGGGGCACTTTGGATATGTTGTACAGAATGAAATTCTGCGTCTAAAATTTCATTCTGCAATAAAATTTCACGAATTAATTTGCTCCCACTTACCCATATTAAATTTTCTATCTTTCCTAGACTATATTTGAGTTATTTATTTGACATTTTTTGTATTGATTTAATTTTTGGGTGATTTCATTTTTTTGCAAACTTTCATCGTTCCACTTTCTTGGCGAATCATATTAGAAGATTAATAAATTTACTTAATTTATTTTAAACTGAATACAGAAGTTCCGAAGCAAACAGAATGAAGAATAACCACCAAGTGCTGTGAAGGAACGCACTTCAGAAACCTTGTTTCATTAAAATTAATATCCAGCCTTATACCGACATTACTTTAAAGTTCTCGGTAATAAGTCTCTCCATTAAAAATGGTACACATTTAAAAATGCCTTATATTTTTTTGTTCAGAGATTTTTGAGATTACGGGGCCATTAAGCCAAAATACGATGCAAATCTTTTAAAATATCTTCTTAATGACTACGTGACAGTGGCGCATCCCCATTCCCCATATATTTTTCACCATTAAGATCTTCGTCAATTGTACGACTATCAAACCATAGATTATGTATATATTTCATACCCTAGTTAACATAATTTCTAATCTAACGTTCTTTCTTTTTCTGTTTTCTTTTTTTTCAGATCCCAGAGTTAAAGACTGGCCAATGACTTACTCACCATTTCCCACACTAGCACTATGTATATTCTACGCTTATTTTAGTAAATCTCTTGCACCAAAGCTCATGGAGAATAGAAAACCATTTAACCTTAGGAAAGTTTTAGTATATTACAATTTATTCCAGACGATATTTAGTGCGTGGATATTTTATGAAGTAAGTTTTTTTTTTGGCAATTTTTTGTGAAACATTTCTAACTCTCAATTATTTATTTGTTTTATATTTTCAGTATTTACAAAGTGGATGGTGGGGTCATTATAGTTTTAAGTGTCAACCTGTAGACTACTCAAACAGTCCAATGGCGATGCGAGTAAGTTTAACCACAACATACACACAGCAAACTTTTTGCTTTACTTTCATGTTGACTGCTTTATCAAATGCATATCATTTGTACTGTTTTCAGTTACTTTAGCATGATGAAAACAGTTTATTTATAATTTTTGTTTTAATTTCTTATGCTCTTGTTTTTTTTTTGTTAAAATTTATATTATTTACTTGAGGTTGTTGAACTTAAAAAAAAATAAGTTTTATTATTATTTTATTTTTATATTGTACATTGATTGCTATTGCAAGAGCTCTAGTTTGATTATTATTATTATTGGATTATTTTTGATTTGTTTCATTGTAGATGGCTCGCACCTGTTGGTGGTACTACATAGCTAAATTCACTGAATTCTTTGATACGCTATTTTTCATTTTGCGCAAGAAAACGGAACACGTATCAACATTGCATGTCATTCATCATGGTTGCATGCCATTTTCAGTTTGGATGGGCATGAAATTTGCACCAGGTAATAATTAAGTTTAATTTATTTTGTTTCTTCTTTTGAAAATTTTAATCGAAGTATGTATCTTATATAAATTTTAAAACAATCTGAGTTCGTGATGAAACAAAATTGCAAAGTAAAGTAAGACCGACAAAATAATCATAAAGAAAAATAAACTCCTTTTAACTTCGTAGGGGGATATTCTGTTTAAAGGCGGATCAAGTAACCATTCAAATTTCCAACAGGATGTTTGATACCTTTGTATGTACGTACATATACACCCTGTCCAGTAAATAATGGATAACCTTGGAATGCCTCATAGGAGACTTTATGACCGTCCTGAAAACTTATAAAAAGAAGTCTATCCCAACCACAAGAAAAGATATGCGCATTTTTTTGTTCAGTGCATTAGTTTTTGCGTTACTTTACGTTTTTGAATACCACCACTACAAGTAAATGAATTCTACGTTTTTTTTTTCGTAGCAATATTTAACATTGTTTGTGCCAAAACATAAGAAGACAAAAATTATAATAACTGTTGGAATTCTTAGAGAAAAAAATCAAAAAAAGCAAAATTTGAAAAAAAAAAAAAAATAAATAATTTTTGAAAAAGTTAAATCATCTCTGGTATGAAAAAATGCATGAATACCTAAGTGGCCAACTATTTTTAAAATATGCGTGTCGAATGCGGATTTTAAAATGGTACAGTTCATTATTGTATCTAGAACCAGTAGCAAGTTATTTGTAAAAATCTGCAATACTAGAACCAATTTAGCAAAAACAAAAGTTTTCAAAATTAGCACAGTAAACGTGAAAATAATACTATGCGTTGAACATGATAGATTTTTGATTGATGTCCTGTCTTTATAATGTTGTCCTAATGATAAAACCAAGATTTTAACTTCTAGGGCCGAATGCAACATTGCCAAAAATGTTAACAAAGTGCAAAAAAACGGCTACATTTTCGAGCGTGTTTTGAATTATACCTCTACAATTGGCCTTTTATAAAACCATCAAATATTTTTGTAGTGGTTATAACCAAATTAATTTTCTTATAAGAGGTGCATTAAATAAATTGAATACAGCAAGCCGATCAGCTTCTCAGAGGAGGTATGCAATCTTGTGCAAGCAAGTCTGGGACCAATTTAATGGCCACCCCGTTCACCAGACCTAAATCAACTTGATTTTTTTATTTGGGGCTGCATTAAGAAAATCGTGTACAGCAACCCCATCAGGTTCTAAGAAGAGATGAGAAATCTTGGGGAGGCAGCTGTATTACTAGATTCTGAGCAAAAATTAACAAGATTATTATAAGATTTTCATTTAATCGGAGGTGCAGAACCTGTATTAGAATGGGTGGAAAACAGTTGAGCATTTGCTTTAAATTACAAAAAATATCTACTTTTGTTTTCTAACTAAGTGATCAAGTGATTGAAAGTTGGCTCAAAACTCAAAAGACAATTTGTTGGAAGAAAATAACAAATAAACGTAAAGGAACTGCGAAAATATTTTATGGTTTTGTTTAGGTCCAATAGACCAGGTATAATTCAAAACAAGCTTGAAAATGTAGCTGTTTTTTGCACTTTGCTGACATTTTTGGTAATATTGCAATCGGCCTTAGAAGTTTAAAGATTGGATTTATCACTAGGATAATATCATAAAAACAGGCAATCAATCAAAAATCTGCCATGTTGGAAGCATTATATTATTTTCAGGTTTAATTTGCAAATTTTTAAAACATTTGTTTTTGCTAAATTGACTCTCTTCTGGCTGATTTTTACCAATAACTTGTTATTGGTTCAAGATGCAATAATAAATTAAACCATTTTGAAATCCGCATTTAACGCGCTTATTTTTAAAATAGTTGGCCACTTAGGTATTCATGCATTTTTTCATACCAGAGATGATTTAACTTTTTCAAAAATTATTTTCTTTCACATTTTGCATCGAAAATCAAAGTTCAATAATTTTTTTCTCTAAGAATTCCAACAGTTATTATAATTTTTGTCTTATGTTTTGGCACAAACAATGTTAAATATTGCTACGAAAAAAAAAACGTAGAATTCATTTACTTGTAGTCGTGGTATTCAAAAACGTAAAGTAACGCAAAACAAAATGCACTGAACAAAAAAATGCACATATCTTTTCTTGTGGTTGGGATAGACTTTTTTGTTATTAGTTTTCAGGACAGTCATAAAGTTTACTATGAGGCATGCCAAGGTTATCCATTATTTACTGGACACCCTGTATGTATTTCTCGAACATAAATGTTACTGAAAAAACTTCGTTGGTAAAAATTACTCAAAAACTAGGAAATTCCAGGGTTTAACGGTAAAATCTAGAATTTATTTAGCGACTTTTACAAACGTACGAAATATTTTCTTTTCAAACTTCATTTGGGACCTTTTTCAATAATTTTTTTTTTTTTTACATTACCTTGGGTGACCTGCTTATTGAGTAGTTTTAACGGTCGTCTGTCCCACTACCGCCATTTCGTTACTAAGAGCTGAGTCGCCAGGCGGACCAGAATGTTAAGAGGTAACTGGTAGTCCAAGCAAATTAGATTTTGGCATGGATGTTACATATAGTATATTTTTGTGAGATTCGATCACAAATAATATAAACAAATGAAAAAATAAGAATGCTCCCGCTCAAAAAGTTGTGCAATTTGCAGGAAAAATCAAAACGTGATGGAAAGTGCATAATTCACTCCCTGTTATCTTTGGAAAAGAAAATTCTTCACAAGATGACATTTATATAAAACTTTTTGATGGTATTTTTTTGTTGCTAAAGCATTGAAGTCAGAAAAAACGGAGTAGTTTTGAAACGCTAGCCTGACGGTCAGTCAAAAATAATTCGGTACGAGTGATCGACAAAGAAATGTCGATTGTAAAGTTTTAAATTTCCGTATTTTTTTCATAAATGTCGAATTGAAAAAAATGTCGACTGCCTTGAAAAATGTACGAAAATATGGACTTTTCGCAATTTTTTGCACAAGAAAATTTAGAATTGGGTACGATACGTGACCTTTAAAATATCTTGTTTAATAATATCGACAAAAAAATCGACTGGATAAAAACATCGCATAACAGGTGCTTGAATAATAGTTGAAGACGATGCGTTATTAGCCAGTGAGGTATTGTATTAGTCAACATTTTGTTAGTGGACATTTTAATCATGTTATGGTTGAAGGAATGATGTTTACAAGCGCGTTGGGAACATCCTTCCCGTAACTAATAATATAATCAAAATGTCGACTATCGAAATCTCGGCTGTTGAATTCTTGATTATTAAAATGGTGATTACTGTCAATATTTTGAAAGCCGACATCTTAAGACATGGATCCATTTTTTTTTTTTTTTTCTCGAATTTTTAATCACTTAGTATTTAAGGCAGAGGCGATTTTTCTGTCGAGATTATAGAAATTAATATTTTAAATGTCGACATATTATAGTATCGTACCCAATCAAAAATAATATCATAATGTGAATGTGTCATAAAGTTTTCAAATATGGCGTCTAATGTCAGTTAGTTTTGTCATTTATGTATAATAAATAAATCGGGTGGCACAACGGCTCATGAAGAACCAGGGCCTAGTGACTAACAACTCGCAACCATTCCTGTGTGCGCCTATCGACAGGAATGGAAGGGACCTACAATTTTATGCCGAATCCGAACGGCTAGACGAGAAGCACTTATTCGTGACAAGTGATACTATTAAAGGATTTGTCAATTCCTCGCAAGAGGCAGTAGCCCTGAAAAAAAACTTTTTAGTTTTTAGGTGGACGAGGCTGGGAAGCGATTCCAGACCTCCAGCGTGACAGTTGAACGCACTAACCATTACGCTACGGGCTACTACTATGTATAGGCATTATAGAAAATTCAATGGGAAAAAGTCATTGGAGATTGTATAAATTTGCTCAATACATAGTTTTTTTAACCTATAAAATACTCGTAGAAGCATTTATGAACGATGATAGCAAACGTTTAAAATGTCAATATTCCATAGTCAAATTCACAGTTTACGCTGGGAAAGTGTGGTATACTTGGGCACAAGTTGAACTTGTGCCAGTACCGTATCGGCCATCAGCCCAAACAAAGATTAAATTAAAAAAGTTTTAAAACCTGCTAAAATTCATCTTCCTTATCATGAATGTAGGAACAGAAACTTTAAGACTAAGCGCTCACGTGCAACGTATTTGATTACTAAAATGAATTCCATGCTCTTATTTGAGAGTGCTGGCATATGCAGAAACTATTCAGTCTTCGATTGGAGGAATGAAAAGTGAAGCAACAAAACAATGTGAGTTTTGACACAAACTAAATGATCACCCCAAATCAGTTTCTCAGTTTGTTTGGTAGATATTTGTCGCAACGGATGAGATTCAGTGAGGAAACACCGTTATCTGATTCTAAAAATCAACTTTCAACCGAGATGGTTTCTTTCAAACAATTTATAACTTTGATTATTAAGGTGTTTAAAAAAAGATCAAATGAGAAGTGGCAAACTTCTTCGAACTAAAAGGGTGTTTTCACACCCCAGCCAGTATGCAAGCTCTGAATTTTGTAAGAGTGGATAAATATCGACCAGAATTAACATCATAGAAGAGTTTAACGCATCTAACTTGAAAATAATTGTTTCGATCAAAACGGTCCCCAGGCTAGTTGATTCTTTATGAAAATTCATGACATTTGTCAGCATAGAGTAATGGCCCGATGATTAAGCAACTGAACGTACCTATGAAATCACTGGTGGATATTCATGATATTTTTTAACTAATATAATTCATTTTGGAATAGCCCAATTACTCGTAAAACTACTTATCCCAGTGATTTGACTGTTGAATACTCACCAAGAAACCTACTTGCTAATGAACGTGAATGAAACCCCCATATTAATTTCCTTAATGTACTCACTCATTTCTAGGCTAAAGCTTCAATTTTTCTTTCATTTTGCCAAATGTTACTGTTATTTTCGACGGGACGGCACAATTGGACTTAGCAGAGAGGGAATTCATAATCGTCTGACCATTGTATATAAATACAATGGTCTGATTAACTTAGATGTGCAAAAGTTTGTATTCGTAAACAAAAATTGAAATCTGACTTCAGCAGGTTCGTTAACAACAAAAGTGTGTATTGAAATAAGGTCGGCGCGCGACGTCGGGCAGTTTGTGCAGAAAAAAAAGTTATTTCTGCTGAAAAAAAATAAAAATTGAAACAGGGAAACAAGCAGAATTTTTTGAGAACTTAATTTGAAATGTCTCGTTTTATTAGCCAAAGAGATTGACATTTTGTATGACACAAGGAAGACTGTTTAATGTGCCATAGCCAAACCTATGCTTTCACTTCAAGAACAAAATTTTAACTGCAGCCAAGAGTATAAAAATTTTAGCTGAGTCACTTTTTTTAAGTATCGTTTATCATTTCATAAGGCTAGAAGCACATACAAAATTGATGAAAAACGATGGTTAAAATTTTTTTTTTCGACAAATTTATTTACTTGTGTGTTCTCCCACCAGCTTAAATCAAAAATTCCAAAATTCGATGTTGTAAGAGAGTTATGCAGTGATTTCAGAAAGTCAAGTAAACATTTTACTCAACGCCAACTTAACGCTGTGAACCAGTCATCGCATTTCTTCGCTTTTTCGTATACTTTTCATGTGAGCCATCTCAATACATTTTCGTTTATTTTAAAGTCCGGTGAATAAGAAATCAAGGCAGCAATGGAACATTTTTCTTAAAATAATGATTTAAGTACTCGAGCTGCATTGTTTTGTTGAAAATTAATGCGGTTTGTCCGAAAAGATCGTTGATTTGCGGAAACAATGCTTCTGGTAACGTTTTGTAGTACCAAGATGAATGGAAATCTACTTTGAACTGCCAAGTTTATATTTCCCTTATAGAATATTGCGGCCCATATCATTACGCCCCCTTCCCTGCTATGATGAAGGTTCAGAAATAACTAATTTTTCTTCAACAAGATGGCTATAGTCATTTCTCCCATGATTAAAGGAACTGGCTTAGCAGTAAGCAAAAGCTTTTTCTATTGTTAAGAAGAAGTGAAAATAGTGGAAAATGAAAAGGATAATGCTGCCTGTTTTTTGTTTAATGTCTGCTCTCCGAATAATGTGCGTTTCGAATTGCCAAATTTATACAAAATGTTTACAAAGCAGCAGGTTTGCGTAGCTGATGCGTTTGAATATAGGTTATGGCTTCCGCATCAAAACTTTTTGTTTTACATTTTGGAACTCAGCCATAGTTTTTGTACCATCGGGATGAATGGAATTCGTATTCATTTGGTGGATTACCCAAACGCTTCTTACGCCACTTAGCTCTCATTTTCTTATTGAAGTTAGGAAAGAATTGCAAGCAACTCTTTACTGCTCTAGTGATGGAGAAAGATTTATTTCCAAATGTCTGCCAAAAGCCCTAAAATCACCTATTTCCGCAAGAGAATTTTTTAGAGTTTTCTAAATCCATCATTATCGTTACCATCCTTCAATGGAATATGACAGTTTATACCTTGACATAGAGGCAAGAAACTAAATTTTGGCATACAAAGAATATTTCGTTCCAAATGTATGTAACCCAAAATCCGCAAAATCGCCCTTTCCCGCGAAAAATGTAATCTGAAAAATTTCGGCTTTTTAATAATAGTCCTAAAAAAAATCGGATTTTTTAGAAATAATTTTCTGCGCTGCGATGTTTACCAACACAAATTTATGAAAAAGAAAACCGCCTGTTTACTTTTTGCGAGTAGAAGAAGAATAAAATCGATACCCAGAAGGTAAGCAGGCATGCGGCAGATCTGCTGTAGATTTCTGCGACTACAAACTCACCTATTGTCTTTAGTACGTCTATAAAAATACACTGTCTTAAACCACAAATCGGGTAGGGTAATTTCTGATCATCAAATTTGTGACAGTCGCATGTGATCGGATTTGATTTTCCATCGACATAGTGATCATACAAAATAGTTATAAATAATGTTTTAATGTGACCACAACAAACAAGTTAAAATTTGGCATCACTTTCAAAGAAAACAAAAAAAAAACCCTGAAGTTTGATGTTTGAGAATTGAAACACAAAACAACCAGCTTAACACATTGTAGTATGATTTGGGCGATTCCATTATCGCGGGTGCTACATTTAGACAGACTTCAAGTATTTTTTATAACAAAATAAAAGAATATTTTAATGAAATTATTACTTGAAGGGTTACATTTTCGACTATTCGCTTGGTATTCATTTATAAAACTCAAATTAAATAAATAAATCGTCAGAAAAAAGGCTTCAAAGTGCGATCGCGGGTGCAACGAATTTGGCCCACCTTTCTTGATCATAGTACGAAAATCACAAAAGTCTGTTAATTGTGAAACATTTATTATATTCTTCTTTCATTTTACTGAACGACATTGGTTCAATCAACTAAAGACATAAAAATTAAGATAAAAAACAAAAACCAACAACGATTTTTTCACTTTTAAAGCAATCGCGGGTGCAACATCAAATTATCGCGGGTGCAACGAGTCTTACTTTAATGAATATTGACATCAGTAAAACGATAAGAGATTAAATAACATATATTTCTATTCAGTTCCTTTTTTTTTATTAATTATTAGTTTGTTGTTTTTTAAATACCTACGTCAATATTTTCGAAAAATACTGAAGTGCGATTCCCTTATCGCTGGTGCAATATTGAGACTCACTTTGAGTATATTTATAATTAAATAAAAAAATATTTTAATGAAATTATTGCTTGAAGGGCTACATGTTAACCTATTCCCTACGTAGGTGCTCTGCATTAGGGCTGGCCACGAGATGAGACTCGGCGAGACTTTTGTAAGTCTCGTCTCGGTCTCGTTAAAATCGAAAATTTTATTCTTGTCTCGGTCTCGTGTCGACCTCACCTCGGTCTGGTCTCCGAAAAATACGATATCCGGACAACCTGTTGATTATTGGAACGTCAAACTATAATTTGTCCCCCATATAGTTTGAATATGAGCAGAAGAAAATAAATATTTAACTGAAATAGGATTTTCAATTTATTAGACTCGCTGTAAATTTCGTTCCAAATATACAGTCCCGTCTCGGTCTCGTCTCGGATGCTTAAAATGCAGTCTCGTCTCGTTTCGTCTCGGTCTCGTCATATGAGACCGAGACTTTTATCGTCTCGTGGCCAGCCCTACTCTGCATGAAGTTCAGCATTTTTTCAAGCTTGCGCCTCTATTTTTGTAAAGCAGTCTCTTTGGTTACTTCCTTGCATTTTATATTAAATTGTTAAAAAAAACCATCTTGACCAACAAAAA
Organism: Melangyna quadrimaculata; assembly: GCA_949320155.1. Lineage (NCBI taxonomy): Eukaryota > Metazoa > Arthropoda > Insecta > Diptera > Syrphidae > Melangyna > Melangyna quadrimaculata. Next base: position 452,678,380 of record OX439483.1, on the reverse strand, counting down.
TTATTATTCAAGGCATATTTTAATAATAAAAAATGCTACATCACTTAATAATGTTAGTTGTTGATAAGTGGCACCCGCGATCCTAATTTAGCGATAAATAAAAATATTGTAAATTATAAATTGATGCCGAAAATCGTCTATAGCGGAATCGCCCATTTTCTAATTACATATTTAAAAAAAAATGTATCCGTTTCCATCAAGCCATATTGTGAAAGCTGCGAAAGATTTACAAAAAAAGAAAAAGTTTTTTGAAATCAAAAGTACTAATATGTATTCAAATGCATTGTATTCAAATACATTTTCAGTAGAATTCCGTGCTCATGTCCATAATTATTGTACTTAATTTTTTTTGTAGATTGTTCTAAATCTCCAAATCATGATTCATTGTTTGTTTATTGTTTTTCATATCAAAAAAAATGATTCAAAGTACAAAAATTCCCACGACCAAGCTGGAATAAAAAAAAAAAATAAAAATAAAAAAAAACAACATTTCAGCAAACAATTAAAAGGCCAAATGCTGCGTATATATTTGTTTTCCAGGTGGCTATGCATGCATGCAAATAAAATTCCTTCCGTATGCTTAGCAAATTTAACTTGTGTCTTTATATAATTGTTTAATCAGCTAGAAGTGCATTCAATAAAAAAAATGTGAAAAGCTTTTCTACATTCCATTACAAAATAAAATCATCTGCAAAAACAAATTAATTTTTAATTAAATTACTTACAGCCCCTGGGCAAGTTTAATGTTTTGTTTATTAACATCATTAGGTACATTTATATAGTACCTACCTTACTACTCATAAACCGAGCCTGCACCTAAGCCTAATAATTGACGAGAACTATTTATAATTTTGCTTGTCTCTTCAGTCAATTAAGTCAAGAATTAACTTGGCGATTAAATAGAACTTTGAATTCATCCTTGAAACTACCTAACACTTAAGTTAAATAAAATTGTGTGTCAATAAAATATAACTTAGGGATTCTTAGTAACTTTTCAAGCATAATATTTTCCTAACTAATTTACAATCAATAATTTACAAAAAACGTGTAAGTTACGATAATGAACAAACGGATCCAGAATCACCCATAATAATCGAGCGATGCCGGGTCTTGTTTTATTATTGTTGTTATAGTGTGTCAAGTTCAAACAGAAGGAGTTTTGGATTTCCTGTTTGCATTTTACGTAATAAAGCTATCCAGTGCACATTCCACATTTTTTCTTTAATCAAACAAAAATATACATGTCTAGTCCTCCCTAGACATATATCGATAAAATGTATACCCACCTATCTAGTTTCATTTTTATTCCATAAAATATGTTTGTGGTCTTGTAATCTATACACAACAAACACTGGAAAGACCATCACACGAGGAAAAGCAGGTGGCTCAGTGCACTTGCCATCACTGTCTTTAGTTTCATTCAAGTTACTCAACATATCCAGCCGGCTGAATCAAGTCTTTTCGCTTTTGCTTATGGAATTGAGTAATGCAATTTACTGATGCACCATGGTTAGAAATAATAGCGCGGGTTGATAAGCCATAACATAATTTGCATAATTGTATGCTTTTTGCAGCTAATAAGTTTTACATAACAATAGCTCTTGTTCTCGACAAGAGAGAGACCGTCTAGTTAAAGTGGGCAAAACAAAATTGGAACAATTAAATTTTTTCCGATTCCAAGAAATTTAGATTTTCTATGTCAAATTGTTTTGTTCGAAAATAGAAACATCGGATAAACTTTGGTAATAAGAACATCAACCATGACATTAATTCAAATGGGAGTAAATGTAGTTTTTTTTTTTTTTAATTTGAACTAATTTATCAAATTTCTAGTTTCTTGAACATTAATAATTTTTAGGGATGTTTCGCCATTGAGCACTTTGTTCCCAACAATGCAATGATCTGAACTTAGTTACCTAAGCATTTTCAATTGATTCGTAAATAGATTTCCTTGACCTATAAATTGTTGTCAAGCTTATCACTAAATTATTCAAAATCGGAAGTTGAATTACTTCGTTATTTCAAGGTCAATCAAAGACTCGTTTTAATGCCTTTGTTTGTTCTAAATGTAAAAAATGTATATTTTTGATACTGTTTGCTTTACTAGCGATGAGCTTACTTTTCTCATCTTCATAATGGGATACGGAAATTCAACCTCCAATATAATGTTTTTATGTACGTCGACGCCGATTATAGCGACCGTCAAGGGACCAGCCAAATGTGGTCGCAATAGCCGGCGGTCGTTATATCAGACTTACCAAAAAATGATCGAAAAGCAAAAAACCGAAGTAAATTAAGTATGTTCTTTTAAATTTTATAGGAACAGAATAATAAAGAACTTAGTTAAATTCATTCGCAAAGAAAAAAACTTGTGTATTTTCGAACACGCTCAGGCTTAAATTCTCAGTTATTAACTGTTTGTTTGTATTTTGCAGCATTTTGTCGTTGTAAGCGGCGAAAACGAAGTATTTTTTGTCTGAAAATCGTCGTTATATGAAACTAGTCGTTAAGGTGACGATTTAAGACGTTATAATCGACGATAAGCTAATAAAATTTATATGAAAACCAACTAAATGAAGAAAAGGTGGTCGTTAAAAGCGACTCGTCGTTATAAGCCACGTCGTTATAGGTGGCGGCGTCGACTGTAGCTGAATAACTCAATGCTGTGATGATAGTTACCAAGAGTCTCTTCCTGTATATTCTTACTTTCCTCCAACTGAAGAATTATTCAGTCCAATGTTAAATATTCCCGGAAAAATAACTCTTCTGATCGTAAAATTCACATTTTTAAAATTCCACGAGACAGCTGTTTTGCATAAAATTACAGTAAAATAAAATGCAAGTCTAAATCGCATTAACTTGCTCTCGTAAGAATGAAGCTAAGCTTTGCCGGTTTATATTTATGGTTCGATTACATTTTTTTTATCGTTATCGTTAATTAGTTATACAAAGAAGTGACAGCTCGTGAAAAAAACTCACAAACACACCTCATTTTGACATTTATAAACGTCATAGTGTCATATGGATTTATTAAAATGCTAAAAACATAAAAATGCCATTTGGTGATTTTCAATTTAGTAAAATGTTAGTATGATGCAAAGTAGTATCATACTAAAAATGATATCAAAAGCGTTTGATAGAGTTTGACATCAAGCTATCATATTTAAAATGCGCACATTTGGTATCGATGAATCTCTTCTTGGTTTTTTTTTTTCGATTAGAAATTAACTTTCGGACGGTTTTAAGTCTGAAATCCACAAAATAAATGCTAGTGTGCTCCAGGGCTGCGTTTAATCTCCGACTCTCTTCCTTATATTCTTAAATGATAATTATTTGTCTGGAACGTCTATTCCATTAAATTGTTTCGCAAACGACAGTACCCTCAGCTTTTCATATTCGTTTTTAGATTAACATCCTTGTTAATCGGATATGGAACTCAATGGCAACATACCATAAGCTCATTAAATTCTGACCTTGACAGCATTGTCCAATATGGGGAGCCAAAAATGGGGTAGAATTTAATGTTTTAAAAACTCAGTGTTGTCTACTGTCGTTAAAACAAAACCCACCCTCTATGCCAATATCCATATCTTGCATTGAGGAAAACGAAAAACTTTCAGTCCTCGATATACATACATATGTACCACAGACCACCTTCTGTGGAACGATCACAGATTTGGTGCTAACCACCAAAAATGCTGCTAAGTGTTTTGGTTATCTTCGAAGATGCAAGACCTTTTTGTACCCCTTCTGATCTGGTTGTTATCTATAAAGCCTTTATTCTTCCGAAAATTGAGAACAATTCTCATGTCTCATGGGCAGGTGCTACAATAACCCACTTGAGTCTTTTGTATAGAATACAAAGAAGAGCTATAATGATTGGTGATAGAAATATAAAGAAAGCATTTGCAACTCTCGAACACCGCCGCAATTTTGCATGTCTCTCGTTATTTTACCGTTATTTTTATGAACAATGTTCTACTGAAATTGCCAGTTGCATACCTCCCCTAAAATTCGTACTTCTAGGAATGCACATCAGTTTACCCTTGAGCCGTACGTAGGTACTGTTAAGAATCTAGAGATTCTTTCTTGCCATTTTGATATTCAGAGGTTAAAAACCAATGTGCATCGGTATCTACTCTTAAATCCTTGCCTATTTCCTAGTGCTCACAATGTGTTTGAACATTAAGGGTAGTAAAAACCCATTTAGATCGCGATTAGTTTAAAAAAAAAAAACTAAAAAAACTACTTGCCTTATTTATTGGCGGTTGTTTTCCTCCCAAAAAGTTTTAAATGGCCTATGACTTGCTGGAAATGGTAACATTAGGGTGGTCCTTATAAAGGTCATTGTCTTATTTTGAGTGATGCAACCCCCTATTTTTTTCTAAATAAATAAAAAAAATCCTGTAAAATTTTAGCTAATTACTATTGTTATTGTACTATTCGTACTAGAATGTCAGCTTATTAGGCTTGACCATTCTTTATTCCGTCAATTTCTAATTACATTAACGTAAACCCGGCGGCGCCAAAGACGTCTGAAGTTTTATATGGGAAATCCCATGTATTTTTCCAAATCCAAATTTGAAAAATCTTAACTTTGGTAATGAAGGAAAATGAAAATTGAATTTTGGAACACATGTAGTCACAATTAATAAAATGAGCTAAAATTTTACAGGATTTTTTTTTTAATTATTAAGAACAAATATGGGGGATGCGACATTCAAAATAAGACAATGACCTTTATAAGGACCACCTTAATGTACATATATAGCTGCCTACGTAAAGAAAAGGAGAATGGGCAAAAACGTATGGGAGCTGTTCTTCCTACTCAACACCAATTTGTCATACATACGTGTAAATCAATTAAATATATGGATATAAAGCTGTTCGAAAGATATTGCCCTTTAAAGCACCGAAAAAGACAGTAATGCAATTCTTCATTTGGACCTTCAAAGAACCACCAACTTCAATAATGCATTTCCTCATTGTATACTCTTCTAACTACTCAACAGTAATAAGTCATACATTGTTGAAAAGGTTATTGAGTTCTCTTTATTTTGTTACATAGTCATTAAGCTGTAAACCATGGGATTCAAAAGATATTCAAAAAAAAAAAAAAAACACGGAAATGCGTTATTGCGCTATTTTGCGTTTTTTCCAAATATCTTTTTAACCCCATGGTTTACAGCTTAATGACTGTGTTATAAAATATAGAGAACGCTATATATAACCTTTGAAACAATGTTTGACTTATTACTGTTGAGTAGTAAGAAGAGTACACAATGAGGAAATGCAAAATGTTAATTGGTCAATCGCAATTGTTGTATACCATCAATCACGCTATTTTGTAAGGGGGAATGAAATGAAGCTAATTGATCTCCCAAGAAATATTTTAGGCTAGAATATTTCGGAAATATATTTGGGTCGGACTCGCAGTCAAAAAGGCATCAAAAACCCTCGGATAAGTAAGACCTAGTTTCCGTGACATTACTCGAAGTTAGCTTTGTAAATTTATAAAAAAAAATTACGTATACGCCGTAGTGAGCAAATAATTTCTTAAATAAAACTATCCATACGTCTTTTATTTTTTAAATTTTTCTTTGAATTTTAACATCAACTTTAATACGTCTCGTGAATCATATTTGATATACATTTTTTTCCCGAGTCTCCGTCGTCCATGTACATATCATATTTGGTACTTTTTGCAACTCGACCTTACAGTCTCCATACAAATTGATTTGATCTACATAAATGTCCAAAGTTATTATTATCACGCCCAAGAGATCACATAAGCCGTGTTTTTTGACAGAGTGTATATCAAGTCAGCAAATTTTTTACACGGATAAAATGTTTCCTACACTCTCTGGAAAAACACGGCTATAGTAAGTGACAACATCACATCATATTAGTGTATATCATATATCATACTTATCAATGAAGCATATGTGATTCATTGGACGTATTGATATGAAATGAGCTAGAATACAACCATGTATCATACACTGCCCGAAAACCAATTAGCGCCCTTTCTAATCTTTCAGAGAAAATACAAATAACTCGGAACTGAACTCTGAATATGTAGCATGCCTAGGGTGATCAGATCCATGCCCACGAAAGTGGGCAGTTTAACACAACTTTAAAAGCTCACGAATCAGATCTGTACCAGCCTGATTTCGGGTGGATCTTTTTTAGTTTTTAGATGATAAAAATGTGTGGCTTCCCGGACAATCTGATAAAAAGCATTTTTGGTGGCTGGTAATGTGGAATGTGTTGCTTTTCGGAGTATGCGTTGTCTTTCTTGAGGTATTGTAGCCATGTTCGCTAGCGATTTGTTGTTTCTTCAATGTTTTCTCTATATCGAAGGTAGCTGCATACTTAGTCCAATGTTGTGACCTCCACAGCGACTGCTATGACCATCGTCCTGATAGTCTCGAAATTGAGCATTTTTATCTTCCTTTTGGCAAAATTGTTAACCCTAGAAAGATAACCCTATTTCATGTCCCATAAGAGTTACATGTAATTGTTACGTCGATTTGACGTAGGTTATCTTTCTAGGGTAAAGTTCATGAGAAAATGTCTTTAACTGTTTATTATTTGATTTTGTGCATACTATTTTTAACGATTTTATGAGCTACTAGGATGTTTTTCAAGGTGTTTTTAAACGAATGACACAAAAAATAAGGTCGATTTTGAGACTAAAATTGTTCAAAGAACCATAAGACTAATACTTTTTTAGATGGATTCAAAATTCTTCCTGGATCTTAATCCCCATATTACACTTAATAAATTCTATAATTAGATTTGTCATAATTTTAAAAGGTTATATAGAAATCGTTAAAAGTTTATTGAAAAAAATCTGTATTTAAACGAGTGAATTGGAGTTTATATATAACATTTACTTATATTTTTTTTAGAGATATACATAATTTGTATGTATGTCTACCTATGTTTTGAATTCATCAAAAACAAAGAACATCAATTTTCTTCTCACTTCTTTTCACAATAAAACAGCAGAGACAGTAAACAAAACAAAACAAACAACGTTAACCGTTTTATTGTCTCTAAACTGAAAGCGATGGACTGAGCTGTCACACAAGTGGGTATCTTCAGACGATTGTTAAAAAAAAAGCTGGTGTTGTGTTGAGAAGTGAATGAGTTCAGGTACAAATTTATTTTAAAATAAATGCAGAACATTTCTGAATTAGTGCTGAAAAAAATTTTGTTTGTAGTTTAGTGATGTCAAAAAAAAATATTATAAGATAAGAAAACCTAAAAAGAGGACAAATTGCATGTTTTTTTCAGAAAGATACCGGACCTTTTTTTTTAGACAAAAAGAGGACATGTCCTCTTAAAAGAGGACATCTGGTCAGCCTATTGTATGCCCAATCTTTTTTTTGTTCATTCTCCTTCATTAACACTCATTCTTAAAAATAGCTTGACTTCTGGAAATTAACCGTTATTTTTGTTAGCTTTTTTCTGTAAAATGTGAGAAAAATTAACGCATTTTTTTTGCGACTGCCGATTAGCGAATCTACGCCTTACTATTAATTTTTGCGTGTCGTATGTTTCTTATCAAAGTTATCAATGGTTTATTTTGAATGATTTTCAATATAATTTAGTAAATATGGGAAAAGCAAAAGCTTCAAATGAACCCGAAAAAGCCAAGATAATCAATCCATCAAATTTCCAAAAAATGTACCGCAGAAAAGTAATTTCCTTCTTCTTTACGCAATGAGCATAACTATGGAAAGAATAATCTGTGATTACAGCAGCTGACAAGAAAATTGTTTTGAGCAAGACGTCAAATTTGCACGACTCAGCTTAAATTAAAGATAAAACCGATGTAAAAGTATGCGTGCGGACTGTGCAAAGAATTATTTCTAATGCTAAACATTTAAAACATCTTAAAATAAAAAAAAAAACACCTCTTAACCAACTTCAAAAGACACAATGCCTCGATTTCTGCAGAATTCATAAGACCTGGACAAAGGAGTGGCAGCTTGTAGTCTTTTCAGACGAAAAAAAATTTTATTTATATCGTCCCGATGGCTATGCTTACCACTTCCACGATCTTCGAAAGAAAGAACATCAGCGGTTCCCAAAATTTTTAAGCTTTGGAACCCTTAACAATTTCCAAATATATTTTGGAACGCCAACTCTTAACGATAGCAAAAAATTAAAATCAACACAATCACATTTCAAGTTCGAAGTTTTCTTTGGAAAGTGAGTGTTGTTGTATCATTTTTAATTATGAGAAGCTCACACTTCGATAAATAAAAAAATGTAAACGTCAAACATGTTTGTATCGTTTAGCTGGGTAAAATTTGGCCTGGTGGGTGGTGTGATTTTGACATTTAATTTTTTTTTAATATATAGGACTTTTCCATTCTTTTCAGCTTTTAAATTAAGAAAAAAAAGTTACTTTTTATTAAAAAACATTAAAAAACACCGACAAATGGTGAAAGGTATCAATATGTTGTGGAAATACTACAGCCAAAGAATTTTAACACAGTTATGTGGAAGTTATGTGCAGGTTAAGTGACTTTGGCTACCCCAATTATGCAAAACGCATCAACATTATTAGAAAACTTGTCATAAAAAGACGTACTAAGATTACAAATACAAGTCTCCTATAAGGCTGCAAAAGAGCAGCGAAAGACTCATCCACTGATCCTCCTAATATTGTTCCAATCTTATATGAAAACTTAAATTAACATTTCATGTATTTAAAAAAAGAAAACAAAATATAAATGAATTCCTAAAAAATAAGCAAAAAATCTTAAGTACCTATAAGAAAATGTCTCTGAGATCAATATTGGTAGGTGATCATTGATTGATTCTAGTCAATGAGATAATAAAGAAAACGTTTACCCGGCCAAATTCACCCAAAACTGCAGAGTAACTTTGGGAACCCAATTGTTGATTTTTAATAATTCCATTGGCCAACTGATTTGTATAAAATGTACGACACTTGTGCAAAAGTTATTCATATTTTAATTTTTAAAAATGGGCCAAAGTCATCCGGTTTCACGTTAATTTAAAACGAAATATTTTTAATTTTGACCGTTTGTTCTGCGAGTAAGTCGCTGAAAACTCCTCCACAGTTTGGGAACCGAGGCTTTAGATCAACTACACAGCCGTGCTGGTGGTGTCATGATATGGCGAGTTGTTACGTACTGTGACACCGTTAAATTGCAATTTCGTACTCCTCGAATGAATGCCACAGTGTACAATGTGTGTATTGAAAACGACTTTCCCTGCAATGAAGGATATTTTTGTGCCCTTTGCAATGGAAATTCCAGCAGGATAACTCCCCTATCCACACCTCTGAGCTCTTAGCTAAGTGCGTGGGAGACTATTTCACTTGATTACATAAAGAATATGTATGACTTCTTACCCAAAAGGATGTACGAGGTTATAGTTAACCGTGGCGGTACATAACATTTTCAATTGGGGGTTCTAATCAAATGTCCGGAAAAAAAGTTGTTTTTTTATGTAAAATTCGTTAAAATTCTGTCAAAATGTAAAGTGTTAATTCTTTAAAATTCATTTCAAACGTTTTATTTTAGTGGCTGATATTAAGCTCCTAACCCAAAGTCAATAAGCATGAGAGCGCAAATCGGTTGTCGGGCAGTGTATATGAGCACGAAACTACATCCTTTTTTTAACAGCATTGGACAATTATTTACGCAACCAACACATTCTATGTTGCATCTTACTAATTAAATAATTTTAATTAATTAATTTCCCGAAAAAATAGTATGGGACGTGAAGATGTTTTTAAATCGGTTTGCATGGGGACAGTGAAGCCGAATTATGTTCATGTATAAGAAAAGATACATACATCATGGGACGTATGATTTTGAAAAATAATGGACGTATGGGAGATTTAATATCTTTTTTTATGGGGACACTGAAGGTGTTAAAATTAAGGCAGATATTTCTTGACTAACTTTCCAGTTACTTTCTAATAGAAGTTCCCTTCATTTGAAATTTAAAGCAATCGCAGACAAGAAAATTGTCTTACTTGCAAGTCCCCTTAGTCATGTGAACGTACCCTACGATATCTTTTCGATGATTGTTGTCATACATATGTTTATTTGTAGCTATCCTGGAGCGAAAAGAAAAGACAGCTTTTGTGAAAATGATAATCATTCTAACGTTTTGGTTATAAATTGCTCCTCACCAATTACAATTAAAATGTTCAAATTAAATAACTTAAACGGCCATATAGGCTCGTTTCGCACACATTCGGTTCGGTCTCTATTCGGTTTGTATTAAGCTGTGCCTGATATGTGTGAAACGATAAAACGGCAAAAATAAAAACCTAATAGAAACCGTAGAGCACCGTTTCATCGTTTCACACATATCAGGCACAGCCAAATAAAAACCGAATAGAGACCGAATCGAATGAAACCGAATGTGTGTGAAACGAGCCTAAATCTATTTAACAAATTAAAATTGCTATTTTTCAAAACAAACAAAAATATCGTGTAAGAAAATCATTCTTTTTGAGAATCTTATATGTAGGTCTTATTACAAAATTTTCTCTAAGCTCTTATATATTTTTCAATTTTTTTTTATATTAATCCCATCATTATTTCTTTTTTACAGGCGGCCACAGTACATTCTTTGCGTTACTTAATTGTTTTGTACATATTGTCATGTATTTCTATTACATGATTGCTGCAATGGGTCCACAATATCAAAAATATATCTGGTGGAAAAAATACTTAACGACTTTCCAAATGGTATTTGAAAAGAAATCTCATACATCATTGATTAATTTATAATGAAACAAATTTATTTAATAAACTTTTTTTAATTTTAGGTTCAATTTGTTGCTATATTCACACACCAATTCCAATTGTTGTTTAGAGAATGTGATTATCCAAAAGGATTTATGGTATGGATTGGTTTACATGGAGTTATGTTCCTATTCTTGTTTTCGGGCTTCTACAAAACTAAATATACAAATGCTGGACGTAGGGCAAAAGCAGCCCTTAAAATGAATGGCTATACAAATGGTACAGTGTCGAATGGAAGTGCGACTCATGAGATGAGTAATGGAAGCAATAAGGGGGCTTGTATGGTAAGTATAATATTTGTGCAGAGACAAACGCAGTTAAAAAGTTTCTTTCTTTAGTTTTTGATTGACCACAAGAAACCATTTGGCTCTTTTCAAACGTGTTGGGTTTCATTTGCAATTTGGTTCATCGATCCTGAACTCGTGCTTTTTTCAAACCGAATGAAACCGATTCACGTTTAGAGCTCGTTTTACCCCTTGAACACAATGAAAGTCGCTAGTAGCAAAAAGAATCGCTGTGGCACAAGCTGTCATTATAATCGCTCAACTTTCACTAGAAAATGATTTAACTTCTGCGACTGCAATTGCTGCAGCTACTGCATCCCATTGTGACGCTGTAACCCTGTGGCTGCTACAGCGACTCAATTCTGCTCGGCCAGTTATTCTATGCGGTGTCCATGTTCTTATTCTCGCCTTTCTCATCGGTTCACACTTGTCGACTAGAACCAAATACTTGCGAAACAGTCTTAGGGACCTATGAGGCAGACTCGGAATTTAAAACAATGCATAGAGACATTGCTTAAAAGAACACTAACAGGATAGTCAGTCCCCCTCCCATCTGCCAATCATAGCATTGTATCTTCATAGTTTTGCAAGCCAAACAAAATTCTGTCAATCGGCAAGACCTTAATAAGGAATTCGCATTGGTCATGTATTTTGTGCTTGTCTCGTTAAAAAAAAAATAAATATCTGTAAGGCGCATTACAAAATTAATAATGGCCTTGTTTTTTGAGAGAGTGTTTAGCAACTCAGTAAAAGTTTTACACGGAAAACAAAATTCTTTATAATAATGTTGTTTGTTATTGTTTTGCGTGTACAAATTTTGCTGAGTTGCTCTCTCTGAAAAAACACGGCTAGTGTAAAATCTAATTTTGATGCTATTTTTTCGTGAATTATTTGAAAGCTAAATTGCAAAATTTGCCGAGCAATTGCATTATACTTCTGAGAAGAGACCTCTGAGAGCTTAGACTTCTCTTGCTCTTGTAAGACAAGAAGGTTACATACTAAAAAGTCATGCATACCCTTACCTCATTCTTTCATCCTTCACAGTATGTTTTCTTTTTTGTAGGTAGGATTTTTCATTGCTGGCTTAGTAGATGAGATATTTGATTTTTGCAGCTGGTTTTTCAAGCTCGAATTTTTCAAGTCCTTATTCCTGGCATGTCTAATAGAAGCCTATAACCCAAGTTGATTCGATCACTTTAATTGACAATCCAGGAGATTCTGCTGAAGATGACAATGTGTCGTTGGTTAACAGCCCTATACAAATTCAACTCTTGACAAAAAATATTTATTAAGTCCACAATAAAAGGCGCCTCATCTGGGTGATCTCACTTGGCCTTTTCAGTTGACCTTGTCAGAACTCATTTTTTATTCAAATCAGTTCATCTCATGCGAATTGTGTCCAACATGATTAAAATTCCTATTTTTTAAGGTGACAGATTATATTGTTCTGCGCTTGTAGTTATTCATACATACGTAGGTCAATAGTTATTAAAATTAATATTGCCAATTTAACACATTTTAATTGCAATTCTGTGGTTGGATTTTTAAATAAATCCCCTTAAGTATTCATATTTATTTTGTATTACATCAATTAGATATTCGAAGTGAGTCGTGACCCTTTCTAATATTATATCCCAAATTATCCAACTAAAAAGATTCTGTAGGTATCATCTTTTAAAATATAAAACATCGATATGAAATTCCCATTTCTTATTGTTTTTTTGTTCCAATCATATACGAGTTTGTACGTCAAGATATCACTGTCCTTATAAGTTCATATTAGAAAACAATTCCAAACCCTGTATCACAATTTAAAAAACTACACAATAAAACGTGCCCAATAAAAGTGAATCCATTCACAAGACATTACCAAAACAGAAACCGAAATGAAAAAAAAAAAACATCAGCCCACTCAAAATGATTGACACTGTTGTGTTTTATAAAAAGCAACAAGTACCATTGATGACCTTCACTTAACCGTTGGTTTTTAATAACCTTCAATTGTATACGCTCGTAGTTCACGGTGTCGCGCTGCGCTGCTTCAAATTCGTCCAGAAAGTAATTATATTCCATTATAATGGGACATGTTGTGTGCACGATCTTTAATTGCAACAGATCAAACTCTCAAGGTTATGTTGTCGCTGTGCGTTTTCATTGCTTACCTGTCCTCTTCTTGAGTTGGAGTATAGTCTGCAAGATTGTTTTTTATTTTATTTTGTTGCGCTGTTATTACAATCCTAATGGAGTGGAACCTGTTTTGATGTTTGATTCCTTGTTTGCTGTAGTTGGTAGTTTTCCAATGTTATTATAATCCCAAGTGATGGCAATGGCAATGGCAGGTGTGTGTTTCAAGTTCATCATCGGTCAATAGCATCCAGCATGATGCTTTTAGAATATGAATACATACAGGACAGACAAAGTAGCAGCAGGAAAGTGATCGTCGTTATTATAACAAAAGTGTTTATGGCAAATGCTTATGATACATATCAAATGAGAGACGTCCATACCTACCTTCATGTTCTTAACATCCAACTCCAAAACGGCGATTATCTTAATGTCTGCTTTTGGTTTTATAAATTCGGCTCGACATATACAATACATATACCTAATATTTATGAGAGAATTTTTTTTTTTTTTTTTTAATTTCGTTTTCAGTTTTGGAACGTTTCTTTTACGTGGTCGTCTGCTGGCGTCAAACACTTTTGTAATTATTTTTATTTTTTTTGGCAATAAAAGCGAGTTTGACTATTTTTGAATAAATAATTTCATATAATGGCAAATTTAGTTTTTTGGGTGATAATTTATAATGAATTTATTGTTTTTTTTGATAAGGTAAACCATTGAAACTTAAATCCTGAATTTAATTTATTTTGCTGCTAGTTTTGTACTGCACGCTGTTACTCACTAACCGAAATACACAATTTTCAGGACAAATAATTTCTTTAAAGCAATAATGTTGTACAAAGAATTGTTTTACGGAGAATTATTTAATTCTTTTTCTCTTTATGTTCCCTTTTCTTGCCACAAAGCTTCGTCTTCTTCCTCATCTTGGTATAATCGTAAAACTTCGCTCTCTGTGAAATAAAAGAATTAGGTTATGGGAAATTTTCATCCGCTCTCGATCTCCCCAGGTGACTATTCTAAGTATCTTGGTTCTTATCTCTACTTTATGTAGCTTTACAATTCCCTTTACCAACCATATATAATTGAAACGCAAGCCACCCTTAACCAGGATCCTCAGATTCCTTTCGTGGTGCTTAGTTTTTTTATGTTCAATTTTAATTTATAAATTAGGAGCTAGGATCCTAGGTCATCGTTTCAGTTTATCAACTGCAAAAAAAGAATCTGATGGCAGCCCAATCAATGAAACTGCAAATGGTCCTAGTAGCTAACCTTTTTGCCACATTCCTCAAACAATCTTTTGTCGATGACTCCTATGCACATGATTCTGCTTATTTTAATTATTTAAGGAAGTTTACTCTTGGACCGTTTCTCCCTCGTTTTGTTGACCCTTTCCTTATCTCAAAATAAATTAAACCAACTTAATTTTGACTTATTAATCAACTCAATAACGATGAATTTAGTCCTGGTCCCTGTCATAGATACTTCTAAAAAAGGGCTCATCCAACCTTTCTCACACTCACAAACATCTTCAGCCTATCCCTAAGTCAGGGTATATTTCCTTAAATTTGGAAATTCCGTATAACGAAATTCCGAATTGTGATGTTAACAATTACCTTTCCATTGCCAAGCTTTCACATATACCAAAACTCTTTGAAAGTATTTTGTACGAAATGCTATGTTTTCACTGCAAATCTCTTATCTCCCCTAGACAACATGGCTTTTTCAGCCACTAACCTTGTTTAATTTGTAACCTTTACCCTCTCTGCTAGAGAAAGCCTGTGAAGTCGACGTTATTTCAACTGATTTCAGCAAAGCCTTGAACAAATTTTCCCATAGACTAATACTTTTGAAATGTTCCACCCTTGCCTTTGAACCCTCTTTGATTAAATGGATTTCCTCTTACTTAGGAAACCGTTATTAGTTTCAGATCTTCTACCTCTTATCTTTTCTTAACTACCTCCGGTGTCCATCTTGGCCCTCCTTTGTTCATTCTTTCAAGCACCTATATTGAAAGGGTTATCCTCATTGTTCATTCTTTCAAGCAACGATATTGTAAGGGTTATCAAGCATTCTTCCATCTCACTCTACACCGATGATACCAAATTGTTCAAGACCATTTCATCGACACATGACTCTTCCCTTGTTCAATCTCGACAGGTTTACAGTTTGATGTCATAAAAACTGTTTGGATCTAAATGTGGCCAAGTGCGAAATGGCAAACGCATTACAATTCTAACCCGTCTCTGCCATCTCAGGAAAAAACTAATGGCAACTTTGACTCTATAAAATTCAAATTTAAATTCTTATTATTGATCATGATATAAATATCTTAGAATATAAAAAAACAAACAAAGTTATTTGAGTGCATTTCAATTTTGTCTTCATATTTTCCAGCCCGTTTTGGATGACGATGACAGCAACAGTACAAATAAGACTTTAATATCCTCATCTAATGGTCATGTTGGAAACGGATATAAAAATGGCTACAGTAACGGACATGCCTACAAAAATGGTGGCGCTGTATCCTCGAATACTAATATCATAGGCGATAGCAGTAGCTCTAGTCTGCATCTAAGACAAGTCAAATAACTAAAATATTTAGCTAGAAAACTAAGTTAACTTACCTGTATTTAATAATTATAATAAATTACAATCATAATCATAGTTCTAAAATGGTATAAAGTGTAAAATTTTACCATTTCAATGGTGTGGCCGGGATTAGGCGAATCGCTATTTGTCACCATCACTCACACAATAACACTTTGATTTTTCCAAATTCACCAATTACACACGAATTGTTTTTTTTTTTTTTTGTTGTTGTCAAATTCACAATGAATTGTTTATTTTAGTTTTTTTTTAATATAAATGTAATTTATGTATTTTTCTTCAACCATAATAATAAATATTTTTTGACTATTCTACAATAGAAAATATAAATAAATATTATGCATTACCAAAAATTTATATAACAGAAACAAAATCCACCACTAAGTGCAGATGATTGTTAAGAACAAAAATATTTAAATTTTGTTTTTTTTTTGTTATATTTAATAAGTATGTATGAAAAATAAAAAAAATAAGAATAATTTAATTATTATATTTTATAGGGCAAAGCTATATTCTAAATGCTTGTATGTAGTTATTAATTTGTTGCCTTTGGTTCTTGTTTTATTGTTTTTATGTTGAGCAAAGGCTTATAATGATTATAAACAATTTAAAATTTAATAATTTTAGAAATCTATTTTTGAAAAATACATTTAACATACATATTGCATTTCTTGGTTGATAAAACTTTAAATAAAAAAAAAAACAAACAAATATAATGTATGACCGTGTGTATGTACAGTACAATCAGTCAAGTTTCAAAAGAAAATTAGTTGATAATGTAATGTGTGCGAAATATTTTTCATTTCGCGGGGGCGGGTGATTTTGTCATGTTATTCAGGGAAGATAACTTTATTTTGCTTGTTTTAAAATACATACATTAAACATAAAATAAAAAAAAAAAAAAACACTATACTATTTGTGAGAATTTATAAAATAAATGGAATGAAGGGATAATGTACACACCTTAGTATGATAATTTTTTAATAGTAATAATATAATTATAATAATGTATAGTAATTTCTTTTTACCTGTATAAATAAGTTACTGTGTATCTTTAAAAAAAAACTAAACTAAATTTAAATGAAATGAAATAAGAAGTAAAGGAAGCAAATATATTTATATATAAATCTGTTTATTTTTATTTGTTTTGGGTTTTTGGCATCTAAGGTTAAGATGACATTGATGTGCTCTTTGAATAATGTTTTTGATATTGGTTAAATCCGAATTATCATTGTTTGAGTCGAAAATAAATGATATAATCGAGGTAAACGTTTCGAATAGATTCTGAAACGAAAGTCAAATCCGATCGGAACTAAGATAGTGTACCCTAGCGAGGTATCTGTGGGAAGGGAAAATTCTCTGATTTCATACCAATTGGAGGATTATTGCTCATCAGGCCGATTCTGAAAGGTGCGGCGGATCGTATTGAAACCGATATCTCAATTTCGACCGTCTTCGCCGTAGGTTATTCTCAAAAGCAAGAGTGGAAGAAAGCGATCCTTTCAGTTTTCTCGTTTTAATGTCAAATATTTTCAGGCCACTTCCATTTTTACTTCCACTCTCTCAATTTGTCCAAGAAAATGACAGGCCACTTCCATATTTATATTCCACTCATTAATTTTTCAAAAAAAAATGACAGTTGTTCTTGGCCCTCGAAGCATTTTTTTTATATTTTGTGCCAAAAGAATAATTTTGATGTGTATTTATTCGATTTTGTTGTTATTTTCATAAAATAAAACATTTCGATGAACTAATAAGTCACCCCAATCACGAAGTTCGTATTATTAAGTCGTATTTGGTCGTATGTTGGCTTTGAGGTTTCCTGAATGGTAAAGTATCATCTTTTTTGGTTCAAAGGTTTGGACAATTTACGAATAGAGAATTTGCGATGCTGGTATTAAAACTTAGCAACATATTTATCAAAAGACATGGCGAAAAGAAGAAAAATTGTTCAAAAAGAACAATCGGCCCTAGCAAGATATCCGTCGGAACGGAAAATTCTCCGATTTCCTCCGAATCGGAGGCTTTTTGCTTCGAGGTACTCTTCCGAACAGCTGTTCGGAACATTTTTCCGACATTATTGGATGCAGCCCGGTGTTTTGCGTTGACATGCGATGTAATGCGTTTTTGGATGAAAAATTTAAAATTTTGTTCCGAAATCCTCCGACAGAAATTGTTCGCGGAATTTGTTTCCGATTTTCAGTGAATTGTAAGAAAAATGTAATAAATAAAAAATATGATTAAAGAAAGAAATTTTTTGTACTTTTTGGTTGAATTTACGTTTCCAGGACAAAAGTAAACGAAAAAACAAGCACCAAACAATACAAGCTCTCATAAACTTGTGCAAACTATCTATAGCACGAAACTATCTGTCGCGTGTCAAATCAATGCGTCGTCGCATTTTGTATTTTTCCTTTCCGAATCGGACACCTCGAATGTAATTTGAATTTCCGATGGAGTATGCGTTGCGGAGAATGTTCCGCTCCGACGGATACCTCGCTAGGGCAGAATGTCTTTCTATGGTGATATTGTAAAATTTAAATACCACCATCGCAATGTTTCTGTATGCAAATTCTCAAAAGCTTTGCACCAAAAAAGAATACACTTAACCATTAAGGAATCCACAAGCCCAACATACGACCAAATACGACTTAATAGTACCAATTACGTAATAGGGGTGAGTGTTTTTTAAAATGATAAATTTAAGCAGGAAGAGAAGAATACATAGTACTTGCAATTTCGTTCATATTTGCATTTTTTTTTTCAATTCACCAACAATCCGTCATCTAGAAACCTTTCGCTTTCAAAAAAAAAAAAAAAAAAAAAAATAGAAAGCGAAAGCGCTTTTGAGAACAAGAAATAAAATTCCGACATTGAAAGCGATCCCCGCTTTCCATAATTGGCCTACAGATCGGCTTGTTCGAAAAATACCTCCAAGCAAAAATACTCCATTTTCCGTTCCAGCGGATACCTCCAAACTTAAATATACAATCACTTTTATTTGACGTATATTTGGATATACTAATTTCGCCAATCGAAATGTGTAAAACTTTTTTAGATCTGTTCCAAATCGGCGGAAAAATTACTTTTGACTGACAAATCAAAGGCTTTGTTCGTTAATCCCAATCCTTATGCGTTTTAATATAATCTTTAAAATGTTTTCAATATTAAAAATTATTTTCGCATATGAAAAACTTCATGAACATATTCTAAGAGCCCACATAAAATGTTGCGAGTGGATTGATAACCAAAATATGAGTATGAGGGTTTGTAGGTGCATGTATCGTGGTATCGAAAACAATCGTCTAGCAAGTTTCTCTTTCAGCCTTTGGCGGGGGTGGGGGTTTGAAAACAGTGATTTTCCAATTATTTTGTCAGAGGTATAACCACTTCAATACATTTAAAAAATATATGCCGTGACGCTAATCTTGGCAATCCGACCAAAAGAACTCAAGATATAAGATATAACAAATACCTACTTGGTACTTACCCTTAAAATATCAATAAGTACAAGATAAACTGATTAAGATTTGTACGCAGAGATTCATGAAATGTGTTTTTTTTTTCTTGCTTCACAGTGTAACCAGAAATTTTAAGTTTCACCTGCATTTTTTTTTACACGAAACCACTTTCGTGTACAAAAAATGCAGGTGATAAAACTTAACATACGGGCGGTGGAGACGTTAAAACCTTGTCCATCATCATCAGCGTTTAAATATTTGGTGAAAAATTACATACCTATTGCTAATAGACTTTTTTTTTCCAAATTTGAGTTATTTTTGGGTTATTTCCTTCAAACGGATAGACCGATTTCGCCCATAGGTCCTTGATATTATTGTAATCCTGTCGAAAAATTTATACCTGCTAAATTGAATTGAAATCAAAAAAAAATTCAATCAATTTGTTTGGCCTATGGAACTCAAAATATCAAATTTTAACAAAATTTGTATTTTAACAGATCCAAATCAAAAAAAAAAATTATTTTACAAATAATAAAATAAAATTATATTAATGGAAAGCACCATAAATTTATGTTTCAACTGATAACAAATAAAATAATAAAAAAAGAAAATTTAAATGACATCTAAAAAAACAGGATTGTTCTCCTTTCACCCAACAATATCGAAAGTCCTTGTTAAAATTTATGGTTTTTCGTAATAAACGCTTGAGGCATCAGATTGAAGTTCTCCACAAAAATTCAGCTTTTTCGGAGTCATTTTAATAGTGAAAGCCTAATTTTATCGCAATGACAATCACAATACCTATTTGAAGAAATATTTTTGTTTGATTTTGAACCATGTCTTATTAGGTTCAAATGGTTTATTACTTTTTAGCTAAGCATATTTTAGACAAGACTTATACCCAACGGCGTATACAGGGGGGGGGGGTCACGGGGTCATGTCCCCGTGAATAAAATTCAAAACAAATGATCAAGCGAATCCAAACATTTTTTTCCTCAGTATTTTGACAGCTAGCTATACTGATTTTCAGGCAACTGGAGATTGCTGTATGCTGTTGCTAAGGCCCTCCGAAATAAAAAATGTAACAGTCAGGAATAAAAACGAAGAGCGCGGTCACTGGTCCAGCTAATAAAGGTTCGTTCGACTCAGTTGTTTATTTTAATTTTCTTTGGAACCAAAAATGAGGTAACTTTGCAAATACCAAAAAAGTGTTTTCGTCTTAAATTTGTTAATTTGTTTGTATAGGTAGCTTATTTCATTTTGAATTGGCTTTGACAGTTCGAAATATATATTTTCAACGAAATTGCCTAACTTGGCGTAGTGAAAAAGTAGTATTACATACGTTGTCTGCTAATTCACGCCGATTTTTGATTTTTAACTGTCTTGAAATTAAATGAGTTAAGGTACGATATATTTTTCCAGGATATGAACGATTTTAAATTATTTTAACTTATTGTTAACAAAGGTAATGTATTTTAGGGTTTCCCATTAAGGGCGGGTCGATTTTAAAATTGAATAAAAGAAGATATCAATAAGGTTTTATCTTTATTTGAGAGCCCTATTATAGTTATATAACATCTTTCAAATGGCCGCCCCGGCTTCGCTGGGTGGCGCGGATTCGAAAGGTCCAGTTTTCGATGACTTTGGCGCATAAATTAGGCTGAACTTGACCGATTACATCGATTGTGTTGTCTTTGAGGGTCGAGGTGCTTTGCAGCTTATTTGCATAGACCTGCGACTTAAGAAAGCCCCACAAAAAAAAAAGTTCAAAAGGGTCAAATCACACGATCTTGGTGGCCAATTCACGTCGCCAAAATTGGGATAAACTTCTAACTGCTCTAAAACATCATTTGCACGTGTTGCTCGACTCTGTAACTTACCATGATGATTTGTCTATAGTAACTGATTAAAAGACGATATTTTGAACGAAAGTAAAAGAAACAATATGACCGCCACGAGCTGTCAAAATCAACCCGTTCCTATTGGAAAACCCTTTAGTATAGTTAATTAAGATTTGTTCCCTTTTCTTTTATATAGCTACGCACAGTTAAATATGAAAAAAAAAAAAAAAAATATAAGGCACTTGACTTTTAACAAATATAAGTTTTGGCATGACCCCCCCAAGAACTAAAGCTGTATACGCCCCTGCTTTTACTTTTTTAAAACCTACAGAAAAATAGAAAATTTTTAAAAGATTAAACCAGTGTATTGAGTCATACGAATTTTGTTCCGGCGCGGCGGCTATTCAAAAGACTAAGATCAAAAATTATGTTTAGTTGAAATTCAGGACTATCTATTAATTATTAGCCAAGTCGTGATGCCAAAATAAAATGTCTTATTCAAGAAAATTAAAACAATTATTAAACAATATTTTTGTACAACAATTATAAAAAAACATAAATGCATTAAGGACGTGGTGTTTTTACAAAATTCAAAAAAGCCGTTACTCGAAAACCGTTATGATTTGGTATGGATAAGTTACCAAATTCTGATCGGTCATTCATCTGCCTTTCATTAGTTTCAATTTGGGTCATTAATAGTGGGACACCCTTTTCCAACGGAGCTTCACAGAAACTTAAAATATCTTCTCTAAAGCTATGGCTAATAGTATACCTAATCTAAAAATGTCAGTTACCAGGTACATTCTATGTTGAGTTCGAATTTTCAAATTTGAAAACAAAAACGTTCGCCAACCCATTTAGGGTGTATGCCTGCAGTAGATTTATGTGTTTTATGTCGATGTAAGGATGACACAGTCCAATGAATGTTCAACTAATACGAACGTTGTGTCAACAAATATTTGTTTTGTCTATTTATCTATGATAGTTATTTGAGGCTTGATTCTTATTTTAATTATAAAAAATGATTATAGTTTTCCGAATTGGTTTTTTCAACCAACAAAAGCATACTTTCAGGATTGAATCAGTTTGAATATCGTAATTTTATACCTATAGCAGGTATAGGAATAGGAACATTATATCGTATTGACTAAACAACCTTTTACCACATCTAAAATAGATGCTATAGTTTAAAAAAAAAACCGTCACTACTAAATGAGTTATCGATTAGTCACCCAGCATCGCTCTTGGGAATGCCTTTGAAGCTTTCTCCAGTGTTTAAATGGACATTGCTGCCAATTCTTTCACCTTTTTATCTTTAAACTAGGAACCTCATACATCTATATGAGTTTTTAACTATTGGTTTTACTCAAAAAGTTGATTGTTTCATTTTAACCGGAGATTAAAAATTACTTCTGCTCAAGATTTAGACTGAGAGAGACTAATACTAACCTATTAATATTATGAACTCAATAATTATTGGCCATTGATAATATTTATGATAAAGTGTAATATTTATGAACATTTTTCGAAAAATCACCCCTCTCCCTCAATTAATTTTTTCTTGAGCCGAGTCTCAGGCTCAATTTAAAAATCTGAACAACTTAATGACACTTTTTATAAAATTCTTTTCAATATGATTGGTAAGGATCAAACTATAATATTTAATTTTATAATTATTATAATTATTTGAAATCATAAAATGAAATACCTTTAGTTATTCGATTTTGCATAAGTTGTAATTGATTTGGCCTATGGCCGTCTACGTCAACCACTAGAAATAAAAATTAAGAGATACCTAGGTACGTTAAAGTTATGCATATCTTTACATTTACATCAATTTATATTTCATGCAACGTAATCTTTTGACCAAGGCGTCACAAGAAAATTACTTGAAATAGGTTGTGTTTATGTGTCCTTGAAAATAGGGTTAAAAATGCATAATGATAAAAAGTGTGACGCTTAAAACCTAATTCACAACTTCGGACTTTACACCAGACAAACGGCCAAGTTCTTTTTAATGTGAGTGTCTTGAAATCTCGCTTCCTCTCTGGAACTTGTCATCTGTAGTTTATACACGCTCATCTAAGTTGTCAATCATTTCGAAGTGCTGTATGGACTCTATAAAATGAACAAGTAAAAATGATCACGTTATATTATGATCGTTACAGTTAATTGCAATGGATGCCAATTAAAAAGGAATTATATAGGAACCTACCTTTTTAAAAGCTTTGTTTTCTTTTGTTTTGTTTTGTTTTTATTATTATTTTAGAAGGGAAACCATCATGGAAGGTTAAATCTTGTGGCATCAGATAAGCAATAATGTTGTTGGCATCAGAACTTTAAACGCAATGGTAGAACTGATTGTTACTTACGATGCAATAAAAATGTAGATATTAAAAGGACAAGTTATGCATTCGTAAAAACTGTAGGAACTTGAAACAGATCTTAACAGTAATATAAGAGAAGACTAAAATGGTTTAAGAAGTTTTTTTATGTATTAATACAGTACAGTATTTTTTTTTTGTGCAAACCAAAAATTTTAAAATGTTGGGTAAGCGGGGATCTAGGTCTTCTAGGTGATCGTACATACATATACATAGGTACAATTCAAAAAATTGAAGTTACATCTGTTTTCGATTTAAATTCTTTTATACCTATAACACCAAGGACCAGTTTTTCAGTGTTTGGTTTAACCAAACGCTTAGCCCGAGTTAGTATCTTTTTGCTGTGATTTTTATAAGAGTCGGTAAACATCGACCAAAATTTGTGTCTTAGTAGGGTATAACAGACTGACTGAAGAGCCCACTGTTGTACCTTGGGTGAAACACAATTATTTCTGGAGTTGAGGTCACTTGTACTTTTTAATTGAGTAAGCGTGTAGGCTAGGCCAAGAGCAATAACGAAGATATGTTTATGGATAGAAATGGGATCTTTTCTTTCGTTTATGAAAATTCCAATTGAATTTCTAAAAAAAACGGTCTTAAAACCGGAAAAATTTAAAAACAAGCTTTTTTCTAAAGAGAGTAATCCATTATTTTATTTCTATGTTTCAATGGATAGTATCTTAAAAAAAAATATTTTCAAACTCAAAATTTTGAAAAAAAAAGTTGATAGTAAATTAATATAATCTTTTTTTTAATCCTCAAATTTGTGCATTCCTACCTTATTAATTACCAACTACTTTGAATTAAGCATTTAAGTATTCAATGCTCTTGACTTGATGTCTTAACTATTTTGAACTAGGTACCTACTTAAATTTAAAACAAAAAAAGTTGTCAGTTACAAAGTACACTCCCTGTCACTTGTTTGAGGCCACTATTTTCATAAAAGTTTTTTCTCGATAAATACCTGTAAGCAATATTTTTCCTGGAAATTTTTGATACGTGTGATAAAGTTAAAGAGCTAACTTGGAAAATTCATAGAAATTTTCCGAATTATGTGAATGGACTGCAAAAAATGGAGATAAAAAGTTGGGTCACTTGATTGAGGCCATTCAAAAAATTGCTTGGCAAAAGCTAACATCGCCGATTTTGTTCAAAGAAAAATTTAAAATATTGAAGAAAGGATAGAAAACTATATTTTATTATTAAATTTCAAGTTAAAATGGGCTCTGGAAACACGTCGAAAATAGCAGAAAGGGGATCAATAGATGCTTCAAAGGAACTGGGATTCTTAGGCCGAAAAAAAGCTAGGAGACCGAACAGAAGTAAGACCATTGTCAACAACTATCTAACAGACACTGAAAACTGTGAAAAAAAAAACAAAAAAGACGCTTAGATCAAGCAACAAAACTCCGATAAGAGCGACTCATTCAGCGGCTAGCTTCAAATTCCACACTATCAGCGCCTAAAATAAGGTTAAAAAGTGGGGTATCAGCCAGTATTTCGACGGTTTTAACGATAATTAAAACCAGTGGTACATCAAGAGCATGAAAATCAGCTACATAAGGAACTACGGATGAATTTCGCCAGGGAGCATGTTGCCAATAGAAACGCATGGAAAAAGGTTGTCTTTTCGGGTGAAAAACAGTTTAATCTTGACGGACCCGATGGTTACAACTTTTATTTTCACGATTAAAGAAAAGAAGAACTTATTTTGTCGAGACATCCCAGTCATAAATCAGGTGTTATGGTGTGGGGAGCTATCACCTATTATGGAACATTCGAATTGGAATTACAATGAACGGAAATAGTTACAAATGCCTGCTGTAACGGGTGGGTATTTCCAAAGCTAAAGAATATTCTTGAACCTTTACCTTGGATATTCCAACAAGACAACGCCCCTATACATACTTCCTGGCTAGCTAGAAGCTGGATTCAGTTGGAAAACGTTGGACTTTTACTATGGCCACCCTATTCACCGCACTCAAACATCATCGAAAACGTTTGGGCCTGGCTATCTCGAAAAGTTTCTGATACTGGTAGACAGTTTGGAGATAAGGACGTCTTGGTCGAGGCTAACTGTGATGGCTGGAGCCAGATTTCACTGAATTTTTCCAAAAAACTTTATGATTTAATTCCAAACCATCTAATAGAGCTAATTTCAAAAAATGGCGGGCATACTCATTATTAGTTGAGAAAAACATAATACATTAATGTTAACAACCAAAAAAAAGTTGACATTTTTATAGTTTTGTTCTTTTTTTATAAGATTCTTCAAGTGGCCTTAATCAAGTGACGCATTTTTGTATACCCATTTTTGCAGTCCATTCTTATAATTTGTGAAATTCCTATGGAATTACCAAGTTACCCTTTAAATTTGTACTTTTTTATTGCAAAATATATTTATCACTCACAGGTATCAAAAATTTCCAGGAAAAATATTTCCTACAAGTATTTATCGAGAAAAAGCTTCTGTGAAAATAGTGGCCTCAAACAAGTGACAGGGAGTGTATCTGTCTACACAGTTATTAGAAATTAAACGCACGATTGAATCGCACGAGTTTGCTATTAAGTCTCAGGGATATAAAGTGGCTACGCATTGTTGACAAATGGACTCATTTGTTTATAAATTCATTTGCCTTGTTATATGAAAGTGTAAACAAAACTTCAAACAATAATTTTTTCCCTGATTTGTTTGCCTGATGTATAATTTAGGTAGTGTTATTTTTGGGTGCAATACTTTTTAAACTCTAATGA
This sequence comes from Melangyna quadrimaculata, assembly GCA_949320155.1. Taxonomy (NCBI): domain Eukaryota; kingdom Metazoa; phylum Arthropoda; class Insecta; order Diptera; family Syrphidae; genus Melangyna; species Melangyna quadrimaculata. The sequence goes on along the minus strand of OX439483.1, from coordinate 452,652,117 downwards.
ATATCTATGGAAAATTGGAATAAAATTAGAAGATTGGCTAGATTTAAGAGGAGGTGGTTGAAGGAGGGGACATTTTCTAAAAACAACGGCAACATAACAATTGTATGCTATAGCCTTGGTTCCTAAACGTGTTTCGCGGAACCTTGGGGTTTCGCGACTTTCTCGAAGTAAAAACAGTAAAACAGAAAAATATTTTTTTTTAAGTACCTTACCGTGAAACCGAGTGACTAACTTTTACATACCTAGATTTTTTTTTCACAGAGTAAAGATTTTTTGCACAAATATCGTAATTTTTAGACAAATCAGTTGGTTAGTTTAATTATTAAAAATCAAAAACTTGGTTGCCAAAGTCACCCTGCAGTTTTGGGATACTTTGGTAGAATCAATCAATAATCCCCTACCAATATTGATTACCTATAGAGACATTTTCTTATACTGAGGATTTTTTGTTTATGTTTTAGGGTTTCATCATTTATTTTTTTTGTTGTTGTTTTTTAAATATGCATGTATATGAATTGTTAATTTAGGTTCACATATCATTGGAACGATATTAGGAGAATCAATCTTTCTCTGTTCTCTTGCTCGTACTTGTACTTGTAGGTCTTTTTATGACAAGTTTTCTTATGATTTTGATGCATTATTTTTATTTCATAATATTTGTCGTGGCAAAAATTCACTAAAAATGCAGGCCAATGTCACCCCATCATATTTAATTTTTGATTAAAAGTAAATATATTTTTTGTTTTATTGTTACATTCATAAATAAGAGCAATTGATTTGCATAATATTCCACATAAAGCACACTACTCGCACTCAGTTGAAGTGAAAATGAAATTTCTATATAAAAGTGACACTTATTTCACAGCGAGGAAATTCATAACGAGAGCTGAGTACCCAAATGTGAGCGAAATATCAACCGGTTCAAATGTATTTTCATTTCATAATTTTCATTTTCTAACGTACGTCCACTAGGAAAAAATAACAGAAGTGTGGAAAAGTGTGACATTTGTCAATAAATTAAAATAAAAGTTGTAATTATTAATGAAAAAAGCCTAAGGAATGATTTTGGATCATATGATCGATTATTATTGAATATTTAGTGTTACCGACAAGCCAAAAACTCTGGAATTAAAATAGTCTTATCAATCATTTCAAGATTCTGTTAAACTGTCAGACAAATCAAATTATTTTTTTCATACATACAAGTGAGTATTAAAAATTTTCAAACTGAGGACTGAAATTTCACGTGGATAATTAATTACGGTTTCACAATGCTTATTCATGTGAATTTCAAACCGGTTTTATTTTTTATTTCACTCAGAGGTGAGTACTAGGCTTAATGTGTTACTAACAAGCCAAAAACCAAACTATGGAATTAAAATAGTTCTCAAGCATTCAAGATTCTGTCAATTTCAAAGTGAGTATTAAAAATTGGCAAACTGAGGACCAAAAATTCACTTGGAAAATTAATTATGGTTTCATAATGAATATTCACGTGAATTTTGTGATTGTTTGTCTATTAATTTGTTTTGCTGATAATAAAATTATTTTTGATCAAACTCTAAAATCGCTAGTGCTACCGACAGGCCAAAAACCTCACAGTTTGGTCAAAACAGTTATTTTTTTATTAAAAGTTCTCCCAAATCATAAAAATCAATATTTTTTTTTTTCATTCAAAGTGAGTATCAAATATTAGAAAACTGAGGACTGAAAATTCACATGGAGAATCAATAATGGTTTATAATGAATATTCACTTGAATTTGAACCGCATTTATTTTTCAGTTCACAAACCGGTGAGTACTAGGCTTAACTGAGTAAAAATTATTTTGCGTAGTATTTTTATAATATATTGAAACCTTCAAACGATCGTTGGTGTTTTTTTAAGGTTTTTTAATAAAAATACCAATTTTATAACTTTTTTTTTTATTTATCTTAATGAAGCTATTACAATCATAAACAAAAAAAAAAATAAAAAAATTGGTTGGCGCAACAGCTCGTGAACAACCAGGGCTACTGACTAACAACTCGCAACCATTCTTGTGTGCGCGTGTCGTCAGAAATGAAACCATTTTAAATGTGTATTAAGTTATACATTTTTAGAAAGAAAGGTAAATGATTTAAAAAAAAAAAAAAAATAGAAAATATGGCCATGCTTTGGCCAAATTCACCCCACCCACCAGACCAATTTTTACCCGGTGTCCCGATATTTAGGTAAATAAAATTACAAACATGTTCGATGTTTACATTAATTTTTTTTTATTTGGAATATGATTGTGTTGTTTTTCATTTTTGACTATCGTTTGGAGTTGGGGTTCCGAAATCTCTTTGGACCTTGTTAAGGGTTCCAAATAGGGTTACTATTTCAGAAAATGACAAAAGGGGAATTTTGAGTTTTATAAAGCGGGACAGCTGGGTTTCAGGGGGACAAAATTTCAAAATCCTTCACTTTGAATTTAAGAAATAAATACAAAACAAACTCGATTTTTTATAAACTTTTATTTTTGAATTAAAAATATTTATTCTTTTTAACAATGGTTCATTATATACATACATACATATGTACCAACTTAATTAAAAAAATAAATGATTTAAAAAAGGAACATAAGCTTATATTTATCGCCTGATTTTATTTTTGGCAACAAACTGCCATTTTAATATACAAACTTGTTAAAATCATTGCAACTCAATTTATAGTTATGTTTAACAATCAATTCTGTTTCAACTGATTCGACAAGTAAACGATTCCTGTCTTTTCGCCAGGTGTTAAACATAAGACATGTATTCAGTTGTAAAGACTTTCAAATTTATGATGGAAGTTTCCACAGATTGGCTTAAGAAAACAATTAAAATAGTAAATATGAAAAAGAAAGTACCTAGTTTTTGAATGGAAAAGTTGCAAAATTGAGGATGCGTAAAAAAGGGGGACATTTGCGCCCCCCTTTATCATTTTCTGTGTTGGGGGCGAATTTCTTGATGAGATGAAAAAGTGGGACTGTCCTCCAAAAACGGGTACGAATGGTAACCCTAGTTCCAAAGCTTAACAAAATTGGGAACCGCTGTGCTAGCATTTTATGTAGTGGTGTAAGAAATCCTTAGTAATCGTTACAAAGTAACGATTACTTGAAGTAGTCAAAGTAATCGAGTACTTTTTTGAGTAACGATTACTAACGATTGCCAGAGTAACGATTACTAACGATTACCAGAGTAACGATTACTAATTTCATGTACCTACAGTACATAGCTAGACATTCATTCTTTTATTTTATTTTTAGATCAAGTCGGTTAAGTATCTACATAGTGTTTAAAAAAAAAAAAAATAAATAATAATAATAATGTTTGATCGGTAAGTATGTAATATATGTACATACCCCTTGTTTTTATTATTTGGAAAATTAAAAGTCATAGAACCATCCGGTTTTCAGTAATAGTTTCTATAACGTAAAAATAAATAAAATAAAAAATTGTTTTTTTTTTATAACGTAAAATTTAAAAATAAATACAATAAAAAATTAAGAATTATTTTTTAATTGCAGACTAAACTTCTTCAACAGAAAGGCTTAAATTGTTTTTCATTAATAATAATTTGTTGTCAAATTCATATTTTTTATAAATTATGTAAATTTATCGTTTATATGACTCAAAGTGTAAGTTCAACTTTCATTGTTATTTTTGTTGCTAACATTGTGATAAAGTATTTGTATTATTTATGTAATAAAGTGCCTCTGAAGAAGGCAGCAACCCCTGTAGAAACGTTGCGAAAAGTTAATGCTACAATTCTTGTTTCATTATTAAAATTACTGTGACCAAAACAGCCGACGGAAAAAAATATTTTCCACTCAACATTATACTTATCAAATTGGTCAATAAATTAATTTCTTAATAATTTTTTTTAGCTCTATCTGCGATATCTATTAAAATAACACGTTAATAATTTATAGTAATTAAAAGTCATTTATAGTAGTGAATTTATATTATAACTTGTTGTTTTTACCACTTTTTTTCATGATATAATGTTATGTATTAATGTATGTATGTTAATGTAATGTATTAATGATAACTCGTTGACGACTTTTGGCTATTGTACCCGGACAAAGATTGGTTTCTGGAATGTGAAGACGCTTCATGACGATGGAAAAGAAGTTCCTCAGAATGCCAGATTCCTGCAACTAGAGAAGGAATTCATGCGGTATAGGATGGACATCTTAGGGATAAGTGAAGTTAGATGGCTGGGCTCGGGGAAGTTTAAGTCACCAACCCGTAATACTGTACTATTCTATTTCGGAAAAACACCTGGAAGCGCTCGGTAATCTGGCGTTGGATTGGTGCTTTCCAAAACAGCTCTCAAAAGCTTAATTTCCTGGGAGCCTTTAGGTGACAGGATCCTGAAAGTACGTCGCGTCACCATCATACAGTGTTACGTCCCAACTTTGCTCTCTTCTGGTGAGGAGAAGGAGGCCTTTTATAACCGGCTGTGTGCTGCTTATGATAGCGTTCCACGAGGTGATATAGTTATGGTGATGGGAGACTTAAATGCCAAGGTTGGCAATGACAACTCTGGGCTAAGGCATGTCATGGGAAAACATGGTGTTGGTAACCGAAACGACAATGGCGAACGATTTGTCGATTTCTGCAACGCCAACGGCCTTGTTATTGGAGCGACCATGTTCTAGCATAAGACATGCCACAAAGTCAGTTGGGTGTCGACTGACAGGCAAGCAACTTCCAACCAAACTGACAACTTCACGATCAGCCGGCGTTTTAGAAGCAGTCTCCAGGACGTCCGAAACAGAAGAGGTGCTGACATGGGAATGGCCCGGGACCACAATCTGATGGTTGCTACCGTAAGATTGCATACAGCTGCAGTTCGGAGATCTCAAGGAAACACTTGAATGCCCAAGTTTAATACAGATAGACTAAAGGATTCCGCAGTGCGCCAACAAATAGGGGACCACCTTTCCCAAGGATTTAACGCAATCAGCAGCACGGAAACCACATCCATCGAAAATCATTGGTGTACTGTGAAAAATGTGTTCATATCCGGTGCTGAAAGTATAGTCGGCCGGGCGCAAGCAAGAAATAGTGCTTGGCTTACCGACGAAACTTGGGCAAGGATCGAAGAAAGGAAACACCTTAAAGCTCGCATCGCAGCTACCCCAGCAGCAGGGAGAAACGAGCTTGAGTTTACGTACCGCATGAAGATGAGGGAAGTTCACCGTAGTGTGCGACGTGATAAGCGTAACTACATCAACGCACTGGCTACAGAAGCAGAAGAAGCCGCTAGTAGGTGTGACAGTAGGACCGTCTACAGAATTACCAAAGAGCTCACTGGTGTCCAGAGCTCTAAACAACACCTGGTTAAAGACACATACGGATCCCTGCTAATTTCGGATGAGGACCAGCTCATAAGGTGGAGGGAACACTTTTCTGCGGTTTTAAACCGCGTTTTCGCAAGTGAAGTGAACCCTATTCCCAATGAGCTACCCAAAGTAACAATTTTCCGAATACGCACCGTACCCCCCAGTAAAGAAGAAATTATCACCGCCATCAAAGCACTGAAGAACAACAAAGCGGTTGGACTTGACGGTATTCCTGCAGAGCTCTTAGGAGCAGCCCCAACGACATCGAGCGAGCTACTGCACCCACTTATTAAGAGAGCTTGAGAAACAGAGAGCTTTCCTGAAGAGTGGAAAAAAGGAATGATTGTCAAGCTCCCAAAGTAAGGAGATCTCACACAGTGCGAAAACTGGAGAGGAATATGCGTTCTGCCTGCAGTAGCCAAGATAATAGTAAGGATAGTATTGAACCGAATTAAAGACCACCGCAGGATTCCGCACTGGATATTCATGTGTGGATCACATCAACACCTTGCGGATCATCATCGAACAGTGCTTTGAATATCGATCACCACTTCACCTGCTGTTCATCGATTTTGAAAAGGCGTTCGACAGTGTCAATAGAGAATTTATTTGGCTTGCTTTGCGCAGGAGGGGCATCCCAGATAAATTGATTGCTATTATCAAGGCTTCATATGATGGATCCAAGTGTCACGTTTTGCACAAAGGTAGGCTGTATACTGTCACCAATACTGTTCCTGTTGGTGATAAGTGACGTACTGCACGCAGCTTTGTCAAATGGAAATGGAGGAATTCAGTGGACTCTGCAATGTCACCTCAAACATCTGGACTACGCGGACGACGTATGCTTACTCTCTCATAGGATCATGGATCTCCATCAAATGACAACAAGGGTGGAGAGAGAAGCAGAAATCGTAGGGCTTAAGATCAACTCGGCAAAAACTAAAAGGATCAGCCTTGGAACTTCCTCATCAATCCAAGTAAATATTTCTGGACAACCGGTAGAGATGGTAGAGGATTTCCAATATCTTGGGAATATAGTCTCTACGGGTGGCGGAACTGAACTGGACGTAAACAGCCGAATCAGAAAAGCAAAGGCTGCGTTCGGAATGCTGTCCAAAATATGGAGAAACACCTCTTTTAGCTTAAAAACAAACTACGACTGTTCCGCTCCAATGTTGAATCCGTTCTGCTTGACGGCTGCAGCACTTGGAAAGTCACTGACACTGTCACTAGAAAGCTGCAAACCTTCGTTAATAGATGTCTACGAAACATCTTGAGGATTTTCTGGCCCAACCGTATCTCCAATGCCGAACTTCATGCGAGAACTGGTCAGGAGCCCATAGACTCCATTATACGAAGAAGAAAGCGGCAGTGGCAGTGGATTGGCCATACGCTTCGAAAAGGCGATCGGTGCATTGCATCTCAAGCAATGCAGTGGAACCCGCTCACACAGGAGGGAAGACAAGTGGGCCGGCCTAGAAGTACATGGCGAAGAACGGTCGAACAGGAATCGGCACGACTGGGGAAAAGTTGGAGAGAGCTGAAATATATTTCAAGAAATCGTACACGATGGCTCGTAGGTGTAGTGGAAGCCCTATGTCCCGTAAGGGAAACATCACGGACGTAATAGGTCCGAGGACCTAAGTAAGTAAGTAAAAGTATAAAGTTATGTAACCAATTCATATGCACACTGTCAACTTCAAGCTACGTTAAAGTTTTTAACTACGAGAGCAAGTTTGTGCGATCCAGTCGTGCCTATTTTTTGTACATATCGTCCCACTATATTAACTTATGAGGATGTTAGTAAAACATTTAAAAAAAACAATGATTTTATGATTTTTTTAGGTTGTTTTTTGTTATATTTTTCAGTTACATTTTTTTTAATCTGTCAATTATGGTAGAAAATCTAATTTCCTACGAAAAGTGTTTTGAGGTAAATTCTCAATTTCAGCTTAGTTTTTGACCATTCTCTCAGAAATGCATGGGTGAATTTGGGTCGAATTTTGTGTTTTAAGAAAGCTTAAGTTCCAGGCAAACATATTCAAATATAAAAACCCGTCAACGCAATAGCTCCTTTCTTCCTCTCATATTCCGGTATATTTACTAGCCTATATAAGATGTACCTACACATTCAATTTTGTTCATATATAGGTAATTTCTTTATTGATAGAAAGGTTTTGACGTGTTTTGAAGTAATTGTGTTATTTTTGAATTATTGGCCAATATCTTATAAACGGTTATCTCAGTTCGTTCTAGTTTGTAATACCTATAAATAGGTAGCTATATATGTTCCTAATTCTTATAAGAACAAATAATATTGCTTTCCAAAATTTTAAGAAATTAAATTTTCTTATATTTAAACAGAAATAAAACAAAAATGAAGTTCTTCATCCCTTAAAAATGCAATTGGTACTCGTATTAATGACCAACTTCATGTGACCCAGTCGTGCATCGAAGAGAATCACAAATTCATAAATTGAAATTTGTAATTTACATACTTATTACGATAAGTTATATTTTTGAAGTCATAAGCAAAAAAGATTGTTTGCATTTTGTTCCTTGGTTCTGTCATGAAACTTTGGTGAAAGACCTCAAAATTCGGATTCAGTAACCCAAGAAATGTAAGGAGTAAAATAAATCCAAACTACTCCATAGCCCTTTCCCGCTACTTTTGGGCCACTTATGAGCACAAATTAGATTATTGCCAATACCTTCATTTTAACGATGGTAAAAATTCTTTTTTGTCTTATTTAAATTTTTATTATATTTACCATATGGAAATGTTAATCAAATATAGAGGTAGGTACCTAGTGGTGTACACAAAAATAAATTGTTCTCACTTCAAATTTTTACAGTTAAAGCAACTTCGTGCGACCCGGTAGGGTATTTATTTAATAAGAACATCAAAGTATTATTCTTTTTTTATTGAATTTAAACATCCTGAAGATTTTGTTCATCATTTTGTTATAATTTTCTTAATGTATTCCATACTAGTTTTGTTATTGCAAAATGTTCCACTTAATATGTTTTTTTTTAAGTTTCACTACAACTGTAGAAACCTGAACGATTATAATCGAGGTTATTCTTTGTCAGGGTCACATAAATGCAAATCTTTCCGCGTGCTAGACTGGTGAATGTTCTCGCGGCCATTCTTATCGGGATGATGTTCTTTGTTTCAATTTAATGTTCTGGTTTAAGCAGCGTGTCTATACAAGCAGAAGCTTACAATACGCGAAACGCAAAAGAAGCCAATTGCATTTAATTGGCTACAATATAGTTTTTGAGCTCGACTTCAGTTAAATAAAAGAAATCATTTCTACAGTATCCTTCATTTTGAAGGTTTTCCTGGCTATAGATAAAGCCATCCCACAACTAAACTATTTTTGGTTAGATGCAACGAACGTGCGTAGACGTCCTTTCAAGAGATAGGTATTTTGCTTGCACAGTTCAACTAGGTGGATTTGGTACCAAAAATATGATGTAAGTTAAATAATGTATTTTGTTGTTCCTCTTACGCATAAATCAAAATTTTCGCGTATTGCCTGTCCAAGCCAAGCACTTTATAATAACAATTCCTTTTTCATGACATTTTTGAATAATATTTAAATCCTAAGTGGGCTTTAGGTCTGTGTTGAAAATTGTTATTTTTTAAAACAAGACGACGTTTCAATCGTGGTCACGTTCTTCTTCAGGTCTCTAAAAATTTGTTTATTAATATTTTACAGCTACACATTGAGAAATTAAAGAAAACTTACATTTTCTATTCTTATAAAAAAATCTTAAGCAATGGTAATCTTCTTTTATTTCTCTGTTAGTTTGTTTTTTGTTATATCAATTATTATTCTTTAAATATTATTAAATGTCTTGAAAAAGACGATAAATATTTCAAATTAAATTTTATTATATTTTGAATAATAATTCAAAATATTTTATATACTTCTAACCTACAAAACAAGTTAAATATAAAATCTTAATTTTGGTCTATTACCTTTCAATAAGTTGACCATATATACTGCTAAGTCCTTCACAGTCTGATTTTCTATTAACTGTATTATCTGTGCTTAAAATGTGAAGCATTTCTATTAACAACCTTTTGTTATAATGCTTCTCTGTTTGTAAAATATCTACATTAATGAAATCGGGGGATATGCCCTTCATTTTACCAATGCAAAGCTAAAGCTGTCTTTTGTGAATGTCCGTTGTTTATATCAGATTTATGACCTGATATACGGTTTTTTAGTTTTTGCATTGATGTCCCAACATATACAGAAGGACAACTTAATATATACAATATCAGACTGATCTTCTTTTGATAGTTTACTTTTAAGTTTTGAAAATAAAGATGTTCTTAAAGTATTAGCTGATTTAAAAGCTATACGAACATTTTCTTTATTCCATATTGGAGCATCTAATATACGATTGGAAAGATTTGGAATATAAAAATATTAATATTGTTGAACATTTGGTTGTACATTTGTCTGTACTAAAGGATTAAAATATCGATTTATTAGTGTTTTGATTATATTTAAAGGGAATGAGTTCGAAGTTAATGTATCCCCTATTATTTTGATGTTCTTATGACGAAAGGTAATGTCACTGTTATCTAACGCTCTGTTGATAAATTTGTTTGCAGTATTAATGATAACCTGTTTTGGTTGTTTTGAATTAAAGTTAATAAGACGACCTGATGATATTGGTTTTATATATCAATCAAAAATTAAATGGTTATTTTTTCTAACTACTTATACATCCAGGTATGGAAGTGTTCCATTTTTTTGCAATTTCCAGTGTAAATTGAATCCTTGGATGAAAAGAATTAAGTCCAGTGAGAGTATTATTAACTTCGTTAGATTTAATAATCACAAATATGTCATCAACATATTTAGTAATTATCTTTGGTTTATAAGTAAGTTTATCAAACACGTTGTCTAACAAAGCTTCCATAACTAAATCTGCTAAAATTGGAGAAGCTGGACTGCCCATTGGAACTCCGTTAGTTTGTTGATAAATTACTTTATCAAATTCTAAATAATTGTTTTATATAACGCAGAATCGCAAAATTTCTAAGAATTTGGACTTTGGAATTGAAGTGTATTCTTTAATGATGTCCCAACTCTTTTCTACCAATTCTAATGCCAATGGAACATGAACATTTGTGAATAATGATATAACATCAAAAGACACTAGAATATCGTCCTCGTCTAAGACAATTTGGGAAACGGTTGAGATGAACGTTGAAGCATTTTTAACGTTATATTTTGAGTTTTCCGTAATATTATTTAAAATGTTAACAACATATTTCGAAAGTTCATAAAGAGGAGCATATTGGTCTAAGTGGAACATTCTGCTTATGAATTTTAGGTAATCCATAAATCTTTGGACTATTGGCAGTATATGTTGTCATACACTCTTTCTCATGTTCGTTTATATATTTATTTTGAAACATATACTTAACAAAATTGTTATTAGGATCTTGAAGTTTGTTGGTTGGGTCAGTTCTCATAACAGTAGAAGTATCCCTATCTGCCATCATTTCTTGCATTTTATTTAAGTAATCTATTTTTAATAACGCTACAGTCACGTTGCCTTTATCAGCAGATAATATGTATATAAATTTCAGGATGTCGTTTTAAAAACTTATTCGTATAATTAAATATTTTATTTAAATATTTATCAAAACGAGGAATCGGTTCAAACCTCAAATAATTTTGTAAAATTTGTGTGAAACAAGACCGTGAAGGTTCATGTTCACTCTGATCTTTTGTTTTTATAAGTTCCTCACCATCTGCAATAATTTTAAACATTGGAAAATTATTTTTTGCACTGGTAAAGCAAATTTTGGCCCTAATGACAAAAGCCATTTAAAATCATCTGGAAACTCTAAATCAGTCTTATTATTTAACCAATTTTCTCGATAATGTATTCTCATTTCAAGTTTAAGTCTAGATTTTAACTCTTCGAGTTATTAGATGCTCCAATATGGAATAAAGAAAATGTTCGTATAGCTTTTAAATCAGCTAATACTTTAAGAACATCTTTATTTTCAAAACTTAAAAGTAAACTATCAAAAGAAGATAATTCTGATATTGTATATAAAATAAGATGTTTAGGTGATGGAATATTAAGTTGTCCTTCTGTATATGTTGGGACATCAATGCAAAAACTAAAAAACCATATATCAGGTCATAAATCTGATATAAACAACGGGCATTCGCAAAAAACAGCTTTAGCTTTGCATTGTATAAATGAAGGGCATAGACCCGATTTCATTAATTTTACAAACAGAGAAGCATTATAACAAAAGGATGTTAATAGAAATGCTTCACATTTTAAGCACAGATAATACAGTTAATAGACATCCAGACTGTGAAGGACTTAGCAGTATATGGTCAACTTATTGAAAGGTAATAGACCAAAATTAAGATTTTATATTTAACTTGTTTTGTAGGTTAGAATTATATAAAATATTTTGAATTATTATTCAAAATATAATAAAATTTAATTTGAAATATTTATCGTCTTTTTCAAGACATTTAATAATATTGAAAGAATAATAATTGATATAACAAAAAACAAACTAACAGAGAAATAAAAGAAGATTACCATTGCGTAAGATTTTTTTATAAGAATAGAAAATGTAAGTTTTCTATAATTTCCCAATGTGTAGCTGTTAAATATTAATAAGCAAATTTTTAGAGACCTGAAGAAGAACGTAACCACGTTTGAAACGTTGCGTGTCGTCTTATTTTAAAAAATAACAATTTTCAATATAGACCTAAAGCCCACTTAGGATTTAAATACTTCATAATAACCATCGGCGTTGTCTATAGGGAAAGTAAATTAATTTTCTGTCCAAAAAATTAGGTTTTAATCCAAACTATGGCGAATTCCACAAAAGTGATGTCCGGCAGGACATATCGAGCTAGAGCCTAAACGGTTTCACTAACTTGTTTCAAATTTGGTGTGAACTATTTTGATGTGATTTCCTAGAGGAGAAAATCAAAATTTAGTTTTATCTCATTAGAACGGGTAGCTGCCATACAACGATATAATAACACCGCATACCCAGTTGTTACCAAAAAAAATCAAAGGACGGAAATAAAGTTTTCCGGTTTTGTTTTCAGCAAATTGCCTTATTTTTGCCGTATTCCGGAAAATGTAGGTATCTGACAATATCCATAACAAATAAGTTTTTTTGTTTTGTTTAGTAGACTTTTTTTGTCACATTTTCTTGTTTGTATTCCCATTTTATTATAAGATTTATACCTTCAAAAGTCACTCTTTTTCAATTGACTGAATTAATTGAACCAATAATAAACCTTGGCAATTTCTAACATTTGTGAAGTTGGCAGGGCAACTTCCATCTAGAGTAATGGGACCAACGCATTAATTTGCAGTTATTTTAAGGTCAAATTAAGGTTAACTTGATATGCAAAAAACTGAGAATTTCGTACATTACGACGGAAATTTGTATATTGTATGATGTCGAGGATTCTCAAGAAATCTTCGAGCGTGTATCGTGGTGTACTTTTTCAACCACTACTTTAAGTAAAGTATTGAACTATAAGGTTCTAATGTTGGATTTAGACGACTACTGTCAAATTGGCAGTATAACCTGTCAAATTTTAGCCATCATGATGTTTGTTAGGTTAGTGCGTTCGACTGTCACGCTGGAGGTCTGGGATCGCTTCCCAGCTTCGTCCACCTAAAAACTAAAAAGTTTTTTTTCAGGCCTACTGCCTCTTGCGAGGAATTGACAAATCCTCCAAGAGTATCACTTGGCACGAATAAGTGCTTCTCGTCTAGCCGTTCGGATTCGGCATAAAATTGTAGGTCCCTTCCATTCCTGTTGAAAGGCGCACACAGGAATGGTTGCCAGTTGTTAGTCACTAGGCCCTGGTTCTTCATGAGCCGTTGTGCCACCCGATTTATTTATTTTTTTTTTTGATAAATCCATTAAATATACTGCCCTTAGACACCCTGAATAAATTATTGCATTTGTGCAAATAATTATGCCGGTATATGTTGTTGTAGAAATAAGTTTGCCATTTACTTACATATGATGTTACCTCAACCATTTGAATTCTTTCTATTTTTAACCGTTTTAAGATCACTATAAACTTCATAAAATTAAATATTAATTGTTTGCGAACAGCGAATGAGATCTACTGCAATTGCAGCTAAGTGGCATCCCTGAAAGTACCCTCCTTATTCTAAAGAAAATGTCTTAGGTAATTTAGATAAATTAATTGCTAAAAAGAGCCTTTGAGTGGCGGCATCATTTCTACATTCAAACAAAATCTTAAAAACATATAATAATTATATCTTAACTGCTCAAATATATGTAATTAATAATTAATTTTAAAATTATTGTTTGATTTATTTCTACTTTAATTACTCTAACCCTTAACTGCTTTTATATGCGCATTTATAAAAAAAAATAATTGTGGATTTGGATTTCTTTTTGTTAGGATTCAAAGCATGTATAATTGCTTGAATAAAATTAAATATTTTTCATAGACACAGATTTTGAGAGTGATCAAACAGGTGCTTTTGAATTTCTATTTTGAATATGCGTATGGTTAAAATACGTATTTTAATTTGTGTAATATATGCATATTGCACATGCCACAAGCACATGTGTCAATAAAGACATTCAGGAATTTACATTTAATTTTTTTTTAATTTGATTTTATTAAGGTCTAGGGTGTCATTGACGAGATTTGAAGAGTTAACTCCATCTTAGTACCGAAAGTCGGATTATCTAGCTCTGAAGAACTGGGTCTAACTGTAGATATAACATATCTTTCTTCAGTCGCACCACACGAATGTGGAATGCTTTACCCGACTCGACTTTCCCCTCTCGTATCGATGTGCAAACGTTTAAAACCAATGTGCATCGGTATCTCCTTCTAAATCCTCTCCTATTTACCTAATCGCTCGTGCTGTGTTAAAAACATTTTAAGGGTAGCCATAACCCCTTTTGCGCGCGTGGAATATAAAAAAAAAATCTATTGTTATTAACCAGGCCAAACAGGCCTATTCCGGACATCTATTTGAACGGAACAGTGCTTCCCAAGTGCGAAAAGTTTAAATATCTTGGATCAATGATCAATAACGAAGGATCTTGTGATGACGACATCAATCATCGCGTAAGCGTAGGGTGGATGAGTGGCGGGAAAACTCTACCATCTTCTGTGATAGAAAAATGCCCCCTGAGCTGAATGGAAAACTCTACACCGCAGTCGTTCGTCCAGCTCTTAAAAACGGGTCACAGTGTTGGGCAATGTACAAGAAGTATGAGAGTAAGAGAGTAAATTGACGGCAGCTAAAATGAAGATGCTTCGCATGACAGCAGGAGTGACAAAACGCGATCGAATAAGAAGCAAGAGAATCCGAAAAGGCAAGCACGTCAAAAATACCATCTTGGACAGAATACAGCATGACCAACTTAGCTGGTACTGTCATGTACAAAGAAGATGCCATGAGAACCCAGTTCAAAAGGCAATAGCACAAGACGTTCCAACACTATATCGCGGAAGAAAGGCAGGCGCAAAAACTCCTGGATGAAACAAATGCAACGACACCTGCATTTAGTGGCCTCAGACATGGAACAATCCAAAACCGGGAGGCCTGTCGACGTTTTCTGAGGTCAACCCGGTGAACCCCACAAGTGGAACCTTGGGTGAAGCAGTTGAGTGGGAGAGTTGTGGTCCCCCTCGAGATCATGACAATCGCCGGTTAATGAGGAAGAAGAAGAAGATTAACCAGGCCAAAGAGTAGGTATTATACCAACCTATCATTATTACAAATCAGATTATGAAGAAATTTAAATATTAAAATATTGAAATTACTTTTGTTTTAAGTGGAGCGAATGAATAAAATTCAACTAAAAAGTACAAGTGACCTCAACTCCAGAAATAATTGTGTTTCGCCCAAGGTATAACAGTGGGCTCTTCAGTCAGTCTGTTGTACCCTACTTAGACACAAATTTTGGTCGATGTTTACCGATTCTTATAAAAATCACAGGAAAAAGATACTGTGAATTTTATTATTCTAGAGTTAAGGTCACTTGTACTTTTTAGTTGAATTTTATTCATTCGCTCCACTTAAAACAAAAGTAATTTCAATATTTTAATATTTAAATTTCTTCATCTTCTTATTATAAAAAACCTGACCACGGGTATTTATTTTCTGGGTGCACGAATTTAAACAAATTCCCCTAGAATAATAAAATTCACAGAGTCTTTTTCCTGTGACTTTTATAAGAGTCGGTAAACATCGACCAAAATTTGTGTCCTAGTAGGGTATAAGAGACTGACTGAAGAGCCCACTGTTATACCTTGGGCGAAACACAATTATGTCTGGAGTTGAAGTCACTTGTACTTTTTAGTTGAATATTATTACAAATCTTTATAAGTATAAATAGTCTTAATAAAATTGTGCGGTACCACTTTCTCAAAAACTATGCTACCGATTTTGGCAAGTAAATAGATGAAAAGTCAAATTTCCTGAGATGTGTAGAATATACCTGAGACACGTACTTATTTCGGATCATTTTTGTTTTTAAACTGCCGATCACTGTGAATATTAAAAAAAAATATTAAATTTTTGACTCTAGAGGCTGTAGTGAGTTTTTGGACGAATTTTTGCCAGTGGGCGCATGAACTTACTCTTGTAGTTAACATCTAGAATATAACTATACATTGACGATTAATGTTAATGGGTCAGAAATGTAATTTTAAAAACGATTTCAAAACACAATTTTGAAAATTTAAAATTTAAATTTTATTTACAAGTTTTATCAAACGTTGGAGTGTTTAAAAAAAATAAAATATATATTGTATATGTTAATAAATTGAAACGCAAATTTAAAGTAATTATTTACAGACACATATAAATTTAATTTCAAAAAACATGAATCCAGTTTTGGGAAATAGATTTTCCAAAAAAAAAATTTCAATATTTTTTTTTATATCCGAAAAACATTTTTTTGAAATTTTTGATATGCAATACTCTTTAAAAGCATATTATGCATTAAAAAAATTATTTTAACAAGTTTATCCAATAATGAAAAAGTCGAAAATATGAATATGTGGGAAGTGCTGTTCATACTAACGGAAACAAATAATTTCCTAATAAGGAACCAAATTTTGAAAAAAAAGAAATTGCCGAAAAGTAGCCTTTCTTAATTGTAATTATTTGAATTTTTTTTGACGGCTGCTTCGATTTCATCCAAAATTTTTCCTTCAAAATTCAAATTTTCAAAAAAAAAAATTTTTGGATTTTTAAAAAATATTGAAATTTGTTTTTTGAAAATTCAGTATCTTGAAAACGGGCTAATGAATTTTGTTAAAATTTTGTGTAAGATTGTATTTTATTAAATACTAAATGTTGGCATACCTACCTATTAGATTCTATTTTTGAAAATAAGCGAAAAATTATATATATAAAAAATGTATTTTTAAGAAAACCAATCCAACGTTTTTTTTATTCATAAATTCATATTTATCAAACAAATCAGATAGCATACTTGATTTTGAGCTCTTACCATTGCCTCTTGCCATTAAAATAATAAATTTATAGTAATTTATAGTAATAATTTATTTAATTTTTTTTTAATGCTATCATAATATTAGATGTACTTGTGCATCATCAATTTTAGCTACGTTTAAGTTAAGCAAAGTCAACGAAGACTCAAAATTATAAAACAAATGCAAAAAAGAGTGCTCTCTGGATTATTTTTTTATATGATAGGGGTTACCCCCAGGTATAACATACCCAAAGTCCCCAGCCCAGGGCCGCGAGCTACACTCAGGAGGGGGGCTTAAAGGTACCCCTTTTTAGATTTTGGTGAATATTTCCACAGCCTAGCATGTTAGCGGAAAAGTCTATAGTACTTAATTAGAGACAATTGAATTATCTATAAAAATATATATTCACATTTTTTCTAGAGTCAAAAATAAAGGAGATGCGGACGGTAGAAAAGTAAAAAAATCTGAAAAACCTGTTATTGTCTCAGATATTGAATGTTTTCTGACCAATTTACTTGGAAAAAACAAAAAAAGGTTAATACACATTCATTCACTTTTGTTTCATCATATCGTGAAGCTAAGAAAGGAGTTATAATTTCCTTTTTTTCTATATATCCGAAACTATACGAAAAAGTTGATGTATACTAAATTAGGAAAAATTTAAATAGCAAGAGTTGTTTTCATATGGCGCCAAAAAATGATAACGTTTTTTTTAAAGGAACACAATACAAAATTTATTTGCCATAGAGGGGTGTGCTTTCTTCCCCCCCCCCCTCCTTTAGAGAGGAGGGGCATTTTTTAAAAATAATATTAAAAAACAACGGCAACACTAACAACAAAAAAATTTACCTTTTTTTAAAGCCAGAACTCCGTTCTTTGATTTTATTTTCAAATCAAGTTATTAATATCCATAGTTTTTGTAAAAATTACTTTCAAACTCAAAATTAAAAAAAAAAAGTTGAAAATTTCGTTTTTGATTTTTTCATTTAAATTGTAAAATAAAATGCAAAATTGGCTTTTATTTTTCACAATCCCTAATAATTCTTAATTGAAAACTGAAAACTAAATGGTTCTATGTCTCCTAGTTTTTGAGAAAATTAAAAGTTAGGACGACAATTGTTTTTATTTTTTTTTCTTTATAATTTTTGTTATTATAATTCTTTGTAGTATGTGATAGATGTTCTTTTGCAGCTTTTCTTCAATATTTCGAAAACTAAGCATAATAGAGGCAAAGTCAATACGACAAAGTGGAAGAAAATTAAATTCCCTTCCAATAAAAGTTATGTTCATAGTTTTGCGGGAGTAGAAATATCGAAAAAAAATAATCCAGAGAGCACTATTTTTTGCAAGCAAAATTCCTTCGTTGACTGTACTAAACTGTTAGCTATTTTGTGCAAGTTTGTGCGATTCAGACATGTCCATTTTTATAACGAATCCATAACTTGCTAGATAGTCCCTATATGTATCGCAAGTAAAAATTATTACTATGATTTTCATTTCAACTTGAAAGATTTGATCTTTAAATTGAAAATTATTGGTTTTTGAATCCAAGAGGTCGGTCGACCGAACTGGTTTCAAAATTTCAACACATTTTAGCACAGGTCCACGACAGGTGGACCTCTATGGTAGGTAATTGATTGTATATTGTATAACCTACTTACTTACGAAGAAGGTTTAAAAGGCAATTGTGGTTGGACATTTACTCAGAACTTTTTACTTACAGACATTGTGAAAAAATAAACAAACAAGCCCTTAACAAATTAAACACTTTCAAAATTCCAAGCCTCATTAGCGATAAAGTGCATCAGCACGTGTCTCCCACTGAAGTTGTATTCTGTTTAAATTGGAAAATAAAAGCGTTTATTTTGTTAGCCGGGATGTGATTTCTTAGAAACTGCTTTAACGACATTAAATTTTTATTACTGAATTGATGATACATAGATAGAAGAAACAAATTGGTCTTCTTTTTTATATGTATGTATTTTATCATAATTCTAAATTTAACTCTGGGCTATAAAGGGAAGTTAACGTGATGATTCAACTTGTAGACAATTCATTCTTTAACTCTGTCAGTCACTCTGTCAGTATGACGTAAAATAAATAATAGCGTTAACAAACATTTTTATTTCCATTTTTTAAGCAATAAAGGTCGTTTGCGTAGGTAACCACCGTGATTGTAGAACCTTAAATAAATGACAAAAATAAATCTTTATTGTATAATATTTCCGATAAAAGGACCAATAAGAATGATTTTTTTTCGGTACAGTAGATGACGGATATACGAAAGTCTCAAATAAGAAAAACACGCTTATAAGACGGACATTCCAAAACACCATGCACTTTCCCATAAAGATACGTGTTAAATAATATTCATATAAGAAAAACGTTTATAAGAAAAACACTGATATAAGAAACTTATTCTGATACAAATTGCATTCACTACATAGAAAATTAAACTTTTATAAGAAATTTTCCCGTGCAAACTTGCAAATGATGTGCCGTTTAATTTTCACAACATTTCTGAACCCACCATCATTGAATGGCCAAAGAAATGACAGATTGAAGATCAGCGAGAAAGAAAAAAGCCCATACATTGACAGTGGATACATTTTATTTCTTATGTGTTTTTATTTATACAAGAAATTTTCTTTCTTACATACATTATACTTATATAAGAAATTTTCTTTCTTATGTCAAATGTTTTATATAAGAAAACACGGATATAAGAAAGGAATTCTTTGGATTTTTTGAGTTTCTTATATCCGTCATCTACAGTAACTAGTATCGCCAGTATCGCCAGTGGCCGAGTATTCGGCCAACAAAACAAACACCAAATTCATGTTACGTCATAGATTATCTTTTCACTACCTACTTTATATAAGATCCATTAAAATTTTGAAAATTTAAAAAAAGCAAAACTAATTAAAAAAAAAAAAAAATCAAAAACAAACAAAATTTACGGATACGTACATTTCTTTAGCATTCGTTAAACTTTTGTCTTGAATTTAAAAACAAAACAAAAAATTATGTTGTTACTTATTTTTTAAATATTTTGTTCATAAACTATTAACCTCTATTTATCTATTAAGCATGTATTACACTACAGATGTGTTTCGCTCTGACAACAACAATTGAGCTCTTCAGTAAGAATTGTTGTTGCCTTTCTTAGACACATGTTTTTAGTCGATGGCTGTCGTCCCAACAATTCGATACGCTGCCCTGTTCATCGCTTACAACGATATGTTCATTTAAATTTTGTTGCTAGCTTCTGTGGTAACACCAACCAAATTGTTCGCAAAATGCCGCTACTACGCTAAAGTTCCTTTCATTTGTACTCATTTGTATTCATTTGTACTTTATTCATTTTGGTAACACCATAATTTGTGCAAAACGAACCTATACACATTTTAAATGTTAAAACTCTAAACTTTACCGGTTAATTCTAGAATGTACTTATTTTGTAGTTTACAAAACATTTTTTGCAAGTCTCGATCGAGTTTTAAATAAGGTTTATAAAATAACTTATTCCGAGTTCGTGAAAGTAAACATCCTGAATTACTGCCACACTCAAGCCCTTTTTATGCAGGCAAGTATGGTAGTAGCCCGTGGCGTAATGGTTAGTGCGTTCGACTGTCACGCTAGAGGTCTGGGATCGCTTCCCAGCTTCGTCCACCTAAAAACTAAAAAGTTTTTTTTCAGGGCCACTGCCTCTTGCGAGGAATTGACAAATCCTCCAAGAGTATCACTTGTCACGAATAAGTGCTTCTCGTCTAGCCGTTCGGATTCGGCATAAAATTGTAGGTCCCTTCCATTCCTGTCGAAAGGCGCACACAAGAATGGTTGCGAGTTGTTAGTCACTAGGCCCTGGTTCTTCATGAGCCGTTGTGCCACCCGATTTATTTTATTTTTTATGGTCCTTTTTAAATAAATGAAGTGCTGATGTTTGCTTACAGCAATTATATCAAAGTTTAGCAAAAATGAACATTATTAGTAAAATTAGTTCGAGATTGTTTTAGCATTGATTCTGAATGTTTACTTTTATGAAGTCGGGGGTAATCTTGTAACAGAAATAAAATCTGGGCAGAAATTGTCAGTCTGTAGAATTTTGAGGAGTGAGGATGAAATTCTTTCACAGTGAGAAAAACTGCCGAAAAAGTTTGAACCGGTTTTTTGGCAAACATTTCTGCCACACAAATATTCTTTTAATTTATTAAACCTTTCCCATTCCAACATGAAGTAAATCGATCGGACTACTCATAACAATAGTCATTTTTTTTTAAACAACGTATCTCAACCTAACATTTGACAGACCAACAATTTCTGCCCAAAGAAGTTTTTTGGGCAGAATGTCAGGGGGGAAATTTTTTTCCTCTCATGAGCGCTCTCTTCTACCCAAAACTACCAAATTTGTGAAGTATTGAACAGGATTTGGGCAACAATTGTTGAGAATTGGCAGTTTTGGTCAATGTTGGGAACAGACCTATTGAGAAATACGATACAAAATAAACTTTAATATCACACAAACTCACTTTTTTTCAAAAACTGTCGAACATTATGTACATATGTTTGTCGTACATACAATATATTTATTTTTTTGATTTTAAAGCTTTGTCTACTATACTTTAATATTTATGTATTTCTTATGGAAGTTAATTTTGGCCAAAAATATATAAAAATGTAATTTTACGGTAAGATATGGATTCCAAATTTTCCACCAAAAAATCCAAATAAATAATGGTCATCATCTCCCGAAGTTTCAGATTTCTAAGCACAACCCTTAAAATGATAAAAATCATTTATCTGAAAATTTAAATGTCCATTAAATGGTTCAAAAACTTCATACAGACATAATTTTTGGTTTGTGCGTATCTGTGGGGCAAAACCTTTCCAACGTTATATAATTCATGTATGTATGTATATAAGTATTTACAGAGAAAAGTGTACCGTTAGGTTTTGCTTAAGTTTTGCTAAGCGTATTAATATATAGATAAGAAAATGACAAAACAATTTTGAAAAAAACTTTTACTTAAAAAGCTTACAAAACAATGAACGTACCAAAAAGTTTGAATTTCCATCAAGTGACAAATTGCTAAGTTTTTTGTACCGGTCTTTCTAGCGCTTTATTAGTAGGTTCGAAACTTTCGCTCAAGGTTAAAATTGAAACGGTGGTTAGCAAACTAACCACCCAACCTAAAAGAGTTGCAACTAAATTTCACTTGAAATTGCAGTTGACATTATCATTGTATACATTTATTGTTTCAACTAAAACATCCATCTTTTATTTGTATATTGAATTAGACACTTAAATAATTTACTTTATCACTGTTTTAGAATAACATTTTTAGTAATGATTGGATATGAAGAAATCATGTGATCTTGAGATAACTAATTTGAATAAGGTACCTATTACATTATCTAGTAAGGGAAGGAGTCACTATAGATAAGTTTTTCTCATTATTCTTCATCGTAATAAATTAAGTGTCAAGACGACTATAATTAGTTAATTCAATATTGTTTCTAATGACATTTGGTTTAAAATGTTAAGTTTTTAAAGGTAGCTACACATTGTATACAGAGCCATTTTAAAATAATTAACCGCCCGGGCACTTTTCTGCCGCCCCTAAAATGTTTGGTCACTGTTAAAAAAAATAATTGTTGAACAAGTGCTGCAGCCACTAGACAATGATTATAATGATAGCACCTAAATTTGTCAAGAAAATAAAAAAAGAAATAAGAAATAGTCGGTAATTAAATATCTTTCATTAAAGCTTCATTAGGTACATTTTTGTAGTCTTCAATTTAATGCGGTATTTTTAAAAATACAAAATGATCAGTCCTTTTTGTATAGGTACCTATATGAGGTAATATTTTTTTTTTTATATAATTTTAAGGCGTGCTTTTAACGATGAAAATCAATCTGCTATTGCATCAACATCGACGGTTTTTGCAATGTCATTTCCAATTCCAATGACAGCTAGGCTATTCAGCTTCTATTGGCTCAAAGAATTTTTAATGCGTTTTAAGGCAGAACTTCGTTCTTCTAGTGGCGCACGCAGGGCGGGCTTGAGCCCCCCCCAAGCAACATTTCATATATCATCGAAGAAAGTTTTTTATTATTTTTTAGTTTAAATTTTATTTTTGTTAATTTTAAAATTTAGCAGTATTTTTAGTTTTAATTAAAACAAAAAACTATAGACATGGATGTCGTATTGAAATCATTCTTTCATACCACACGTAATCTAGATTTTGTTTGACGCTTCAAACATATCTTAGTATTCATAGAAACCCTAACAAATATTCTTTGCAATCAGTCAAAATTCGCAAAATGATTTCACACATTGAATTTTGTCCTTCTTTTCCCATTAAAAAAAAAAAAACCGGAATAAAATAACGAATGCAGTGCACTTATTAACATAGTGCATTCTCTTAGTATCTTCTCTTTTTTATTGCTTTTTAGAGGGGTCCAATGCTCTGGTTATGCTTTAACCAGTATCTTCGCGCTCAGTGAACGTATCAAATATTAAAAAAATATTTTTAAATATCTGTAAGCTGCATCCTTTTTTGCCGATTGTTATTTATAATGATACGACATACATAGCTGTAGAGTCTATTAACATTTCGAAAAACTGCCTTTAACTCATGTTAGAGGTAGACAATCTTCTCAAACTCTTTTTTTTTTAAAGTTAATGGGCCGTATTCATAGTCGTTTTAAACTATTACGATTAGTTAAAACCTAAAAGATAACCTAAACATTTTTTTTAGTTTTTGTCAATGCACTATTTTTACGTTCAATAATTTAATAAACTTCTATTTTGATAAGTACAGAAATCGATTTGGTATAAATTGTTAAAATGATTGATCTTATTTAAACTGTACCTAAGTAAAACATGAGTTTAGCGAAACCAATAATAATGTATTTTTGAGAATTCCCTTGAAAAATGTTACCATATTTTTCATTGTATAGCTCTGCTTCTGCTACTTTAAACTATAATAATGTCTGTTCCTTTACTCTGAATTTCTGTGATTTGTTGTGCCTTTTTCTCCCAAGTTCTATCAATTTCATTTCTTTTATAACTTTGGAAATATGCAACTAACGAAAAAACCATCCACTATATTCTTGTTTGTTATAAAATTTTCTACCAGACCACAGAATAGGACAATTTTTGACCTAATTTTTGAGTGCTTCAAAATAACTTAGTTTTTCCGATTTTTTTTTTTACTCATGGTTAGATAGCAACTCAAATATAACACACATGAATTTTAAACTAATATGGTCTGGTAGAAAATTTTATAACAAACAAAAATATAGTAGATGGTTTTTTCATAAGTTGCATTTTCCAAAGTTATAAAGGAAAATGTCGGAAAAAATGGGGTGATTTTAGCGTTTTTTTCACTGTTGCATTTTTCCTGCAACGAGCACAGGTTTTTCGAAGTTGCAAACTAAGCTACAGACTACTCTTACATGCCCCAACAACGTATCAAAAAATTAGCCCCTTTTTGGAATTATTGACTGGGCTATAATGTTGATTTTTACAAAAAATATTTGTTTATTCGTTTTATTTTCATAACTACAGGGAGTATTTTGTGTGTTTTCCCTTCTTTTTTTTCTACATATTGAAATTTAACTTCTGGTGGTTGATAATACGAAAGACTTTAATTTTGTTCACTATTTTGTGATAACTTAAAAAAATTTCACCAAAATTGTGACTGACCTCCCCCCCCCCAAACAAAATCCTGCGTACGCTACTGCGTTTTGTCTGGTTCATTTCAGACAGATATGGATACAAACATTTTCAATGCGGTGAACATAAATATTTGGAAATGAGGAAATTAGATTTTTGGCAACAATTAATTCCTCCAAAAATCCAAGTCGTTAGAATAGCTGTTTGTTAACGCAAGTGCTGCTTCGATTATTTGTTTACTATCGGTGTCCCCCAACTGTAGCAAGGAACCAAATTTGTTACAAATATGTGAATATGCGCTCTCGCGTGTTTGAGCTCAGATATCACATTGCACATGTCTATTATTGGATTGAAACAATCATAATCCATTTTCTGTCTAATGTTGAATCGAACTTCTGGAGTAGTGCCCTCATCGTATTGCCTTTTCCTCGTTTTTATTATTTGGGAATCGTCTTCGTCCTCCCAATTTGTACCCGTTATTTTAGGCACTGCTTTATAAATATCAGAAAAACCACCTTTCCGAATTGCCTGTAAATATTATACCAATATGTAAATAAATTGGATGGCACAACGGCTCGTGAAGAACCAGGGCCTATAGTAACTAACAACTCGCAACCATTCCGGTGAGCGCGCGCCTACAGGAATGGAACGGGCCTACAGGAATGGAACGGGCCTACAATTTTATGCCGAAACCGAACGAGAAGCACTTCATGACAAATGATACTCAATTCCTCGCAAGCGGAACATTTTAAACAAAGTTGATAAATGTATGGCGCGTTTGCGAATTTAGCAGGACGCATCAATCAGGAAGTATAGAAGGAATCATCTGTTTGCGTCGAAGCAAGGCGACGGATTTTGTCTTTGATAGTTTATGCGGAAAGAAAAACATGTTCGTGTGTAAGTTTATAGATATACATTCGTGTATTATCGATTTACTGCTTTATCAACATTATTAGAGGTTTCTACAGCGTTGTTGAAAATTTGCGCCTCCAAAATTTACCACCCTGGGCAATTGTCCCTTATTACTCCATGGTAAAAATGGTAGGTACTGATTGTATAGAGTCGTAGAAAATCTGATTAATTACTTTATTAGACATGTCAAATTCTAAAATGATTTTTAAAAGCCAAAATAGTAGTTTTATTGGTATGGTAATCTGCACACATTTTTGAATACAAAATTTAGCGACCAACTTGTTATATCTATTTTATTTTTTTAAGAGGCAGAACTCGACACATTTGTTATAGTTTTTTTTGGAGACATTAAAGAGAAATGAAATAATAATAAATTCAATAAATAATTAACTTGTTGTGAGACTCTTTAAAGTTTTGAATTCCAAATAATTTACGTCCAGTTTGAAAGTCTGAATAAAAGGAAGTTAAAAAAAATAAATCGGGTGGCATAACGGCTCATGAAGAACCAGGGCCTAGTGACTAACAACTCGCAACCATTCCTGTGTGCGCCTTTCGACAGGAATGGAAGGGACCTACAATTTTATGCCGAATCCGAACGGCTAGACGAGAAGCACTTATTCGTGACAAGTGATACTCTTGGAGGATTTTTCAATTCCTCGCAAGAGGCAGTAGCCCTGAAAAAAAAAACTTTTTAATTTTTAGGTTGACGAGACTAGGAAGCGATCCCAAACCTCAGCGTGACAATCGAACGCTCTAACCATTACGCTACGGGCTAATGCTAAGGAAGTTAGGGTACCCAATAAATAGTTGATATCAGTTATAGGAATTTTCCGGTAAATGTGTGCACTGTAAAACATAGACTCAGATTTTAACTCGCGATAGAACATTCATTCGATTTGTTGTTTTCCTCCATCAACACAAATAATTTAATTTATTTCAGTCAATAACTTCGCAATAATTGAGTATTTTAATAAATAATTTATAAATTATTTATAAATACCTAGATGTAAGACTCTCCGGAAGTTTACACATCTCAGAAGTTAGTATATGAGTTTACCTTCGTATTTCAATACTATAATTAAATATAATATAACATCAATGGGTGGTAGAACTTTGATTATGGGTTATGGGTCCAGAGAGTTTTATAATATTTGCAAAAAAAAATTAATGTGAAATTTATGATTAATTTATTCGTATGTAATATTTTAACCACAAGAAAATATATAAGACGGGCACGATTTAAATAATTACAACTCAAAAAATTTCCTCATGTTGTATAATAGTATATCTCGATAAATGTACAAGTTGATACAAGTTGTAGTTGGGTCACCTATTTTTGACTCACCCCAGTGGAAAAATTTTAAACTTAGTAGAAATGCTATACCTAATTACTTAGAGTATTTTTCATAAATATAAAAATTAATATGAATGATTATAATAGTAATGTTATGATGATCAATTATTTATGGCTGGTATTTCTGATCATGACTTGATTTGTTGTATACTTTATTGATTTCTCATTTCCTATAAATTCAGGAACTTTTAAATGTAGAGATTCCAAGTCAACTAATTTTGAATTTCTAATTCTGGTGGCGATGATGGCGCGCCATGTCGTCGTAACAAAGGCAATACGAAATGGAAGTAAACACAATCATAAGTGGTCAAAGTTAAACACTGACATTCTCCGCCAATGATGTTTAGGTAAACCTTGGTGAAATTAGCTTTGGGAAATGTCAAATTTCTATTTTAAAACATTACTTAAAGCCCATTTCCCTATCACAACTCAATTGCATACTAGTTTCGACACCGATGCTGTCTAAGTTTAAAATAACCATGTTGTGTTGATTGGTTTAACTTTGCTTTGAGGTTGCTTTCGAAGGTGAAGTCGTATGCAAGCTTTTAAAAATTTATAGGCTGAAGCGTTTAGAGAAGATGAAATTCCCTTTCAGTATCGCGTTTTCTACTTTTCCAAATACTTGGAAAGCAGCGAGTATAACCCAAAAGAACATTCATACTGTAAATATTTTCCATTGCTTGTTTTTTTTAACATTGTTTGGTGATGGAAAAAAAAATATCAAGTAGAAACTATATAATTACTTTGCTTTTTCGACAGACACAAGGTTTTATTTTTGACCCCATCTCTTTTAATATATTTGTAAATGATTTTCCTTCTGTTGGAAAACTTTTTTGTTGTAATTTATGTAAATCCGGACGATATTGAAATTTATCTCTCTCGAAGATTTGGTCTCGTAGAAAATCTTAGGATTTTAATAGTATTTGGCAATGAGCTAACGTTAATGGTCTCACCCTGAGGTCTGGAAAAACACAAGCATTCATAACATCTAAAAAGACACTTTGCTATCTAGAACTTGCCTTGATAGCTTCAAATAATATAGGTCGATCAATATCTTATTTGAATTCTGTGACAAGTCTTGGTTAGAAAACTACTAATGAATTGTCGTGGAGGGCAGGGAACACATTCATTTTTGTCATTGGGCAAATCTGTATGAAAACTCTAGAATTAGAATTGAATAGAGTAAAATCGAAAGCTTACAATTGCGTAGTATGTGTCATCTATATTAAGAAAATATGGAAACATGTAATGGGTTGTGGACAAAATATCGAATGGCTAAATTTCGAATAGCAATCTAGAATGCTCAGAATCTCAAATTCGAAAATCTGGAATGCAATAATCTTGAATTCCAAAACAGCGGATGCCAAAAATCTCGAAATCGCAAATCTATAGTGCCATTAACTGAAACCGCAAACTATCGAATCATCAAAATCTGAATGCTTTGGCACTTTCTTAGGTATTAAAAATCAGTATTATTGTTTGTCTGTTCCGCTTAAACATATACATAGAAACTTGAAGATAATGACATTCAAAATGAGTTACATAAGATTACATAAGATTGTTGTTTTAAATTCTCATTTTTAAAAATAATGGCACAACATTTTAGACGATTTAGTACGATGTTAAATCACTTTAAGTATGATACTAGGTTAAAAATTGTGTTTTGCTAATTTTAACGAGTTTAGCAGCGTACTATCTATCACCTTACATTTTACTCAAGTTAAAATCACCAACTGGCTATTTTATCTTTCTGTATCGTACTAAATCCATATGTGAATTTTACTACAGGAGCCGAAGGTTCCAGGTCCGATTCCTGCTGGTACCCAACTTTTTTTCTCTTTTTTTGTAAGTAATGAAGTTATAACGATAAAAATATAAACATCGAATATTTATTTAAAGCACATGCATGATGGGTTCCTATCAATATATAATTAATTTACAACGCATAAGAACAATAATTGTGTTCATCAAATTCAAACCCTACAAATGCAGTTTACTAATTAGCAAAAGGTTTAACATTTTGGAATAGATTATAAATTGCTAAATACTTAGGAAATTGCTAACTAGTAAAATGTAAAGCCCTTAAATATAGGTTGTTTAACATTTTGCGCCAATTTTTTAAAGAAATAATCGTTGTTTTAGTACGGCCCATGTGTGGCTTGTGTGAAAGAAATGCTTTATTAATAAAGTTTCAACAAAATTATTGAACAATTACTAAAAAAAATGTATTGAAATTCGGGATGAATACTGAATTTGTTCGAGATTTGTCCATTACAGATTTTGGCATTTCAAACTCTTATTTATAATTCTATAAGAAGAGTTTTGAAATTTTCCTCTAGTGAGTCAGAAGATCTGATCCTTCTCTGGGAAGTTCACCAGCCCATTAATTTCCGCAAATTTCACTGTGATCGGATGCCTAGATAACAGTGACCCTGAGGTTATTGTTCCAATAAAGATGATTATGTAGTCAAACCAATAGCTTTAACAGCTCCCTGAGTATCTGCGGGAATTGCCGTATTTTGATTCAAGTTTTGTTTTGCAAAATAAACTAAACAACCCGAATTGCAGTTAATTCAGGTAAATAAAAAGAGACATTTAAGAGCTCAACAAAATATTCCTGCCCCAATATTATACTTCATCTTTGAGCCATCGGTAAAAATAAGGGCTGGCCACGAGACTAGACTGCGAGACTTTTGTAAGTCAAGTCTCGTCTCGGTCTCGTGTCACTAACTTAGGTCCTCGGACCTATTACGTCCGTGATGTTTCCCTTACGGGACATAGGGCCTCCACTTATCCTACGCGCCATCATGTACGATTTCTGGAAATGTATTTCAGCTCATTCCAACTTTTCCCCAGTCGTGCCGATTCCTGTTCGACTGTTCTCCGCCATGTACTTCTAGGCCGGCCCACTTGTCTTCCCTCCTGTGTGAGCGGGTTCCACTGCATTGCTTGAGATGCAATGCACTGATCGCCTTTTTGAAGCGTATGGCCAATCCACTGCCACTTTCTTCTTCGTATAATGGAATCTATGGGCTCCTCACCCGTTCTCGCATGGAGTTCGGTATTAGAGATACGGTTGGGCCAGAAAATCCTCGTCTCGGTCTCGTCCCCGAAAAACACGATTTCTGGACAACCTTTTGATTATTGAAACGAAATATTTTCGATTATAGTTTGAATACGTCCAGAAAAAAATAAATATTTAACTGAAATTGCATTTTTTAATTTATTAGACTCTCGTCCGGCGAGACCGAGATCGAGACTTTTCTCGTCTCGTGGCCAGCCCTAAAAAAAAAAGTTATGTTGAAGTTTCTCGCCATGACGTTATCCATCCAATTTTGGGTCAAAATTTATCTTTAATCATATGTTTGAATTTTTTTAATGTATGTACATAGGTGCACATAATTTTAATTAAAAGAATTTTTGTTTTAAAAAT
Organism: Melangyna quadrimaculata; assembly: GCA_949320155.1. Classification (NCBI taxonomy): domain Eukaryota; kingdom Metazoa; phylum Arthropoda; class Insecta; order Diptera; family Syrphidae; genus Melangyna; species Melangyna quadrimaculata. The sequence continues at coordinate 452,621,844 of OX439483.1, read as the reverse complement.
CTGCAGAGCCGAATTTTAGAAAAAGATTTTCCTAAGTACAACATGCTGAGGGAAGAGAGTGTCCCCAAAACTCCAGGAACCATAAAGATCAAAGAAAATGGACTCAATCAAAATCGACTTTTTATGATTATTTGTTCTGTTATTGAAATAATGAAAAAAAGAGAAACAAAAAATTGCTTGAATTAGCTATTCAAGTTTTAGAATCACATTGGGGCATATTCATAGTCGCAGAGACCCGGGTTTAACTAAACTACAGCTTAAGACAATTTTGGCTCAATGGATACAGACCGATTTTAATTACAAATTGTGGGTTTTATATTTTTATAAGATAATTAACTTGGTATACTACACAAATAGCTTCAAACATTTTGAAAGGATAAACTTAAAAAAATAGAATCAATGTGCGAAAATTCAACTAAACCTATGTTTAACTTAGACCCAGCTCTAAAATGACTATAAATACGCCCCATTATGATTAACATATTTGTGACATCAAACCATGAATCCCTAACATTAATTCTGCTTCATCAGTACACGCACCTTTACATTTTCTCTTCATCACCCTGTTCTCTCACAAATATAAATGTACTCGCAGCATTCTTTTATCCACCTTTTTATGATGTTCAATCATATTGTTCATGTAATTTGCAAACATCTCTTTGACTTATTTGTTATTTGTTTTAATTTTTAGAGCAGTTAAAATATCTTAAAACTAATAACTTATATTCGGTTCACTTAAATCCATCCCTTTGCCGTATCAACAATAATCGAACCACTTCGTACTTGGCCAAAGTCTGACTTGTGCATTATACTCAAACGCAAGCACTCATATGAAGGGTTAAAGCGAGAGTGTTTACTTTTTATCTCCTTATCGAACAAAACAGCCTCTATCAAATAATTCTATCCAGCTCTAATGGAATTTTACCGCTTCATCATCGTCTTACCTTCGATAACTTGCTCATAGGTAAGGTAACCTAACTTATTTATTCCATATAGAGAAAAGTAGGCAAACAAATAACCTCTGTTTGCTCAAATATCTACTTACAATCGAGAAGTTACCGGATAAATCGATTTCGATAGAACTATTCAAACACCATCCCATTACACAGTCAATAAATAGCCATTGCCGACAGATAAAACAACAACAACAACAAATAGCTAAACAAAAAACGACTCAAAGTTCTCACTCCATTCTTAATTTCCGCGATATCTGACGCTAACCGTGATCCCACAAGGCTTTTCGAATCGAGTCGCCATAGCAAGCCACCTGATGCACTTATCGTAGAGAACCTTTTACCTTCCGCCTCCCCACAGCTTTTGACTTACTTGAGCACCAAGTTAATTTACAATCAGCTTCACCTCATAGTCATTCCAAAGCAGTCCTCTGGTCGGAGCTTCGAAGAAGGATCACTCACGCTTGCTACTGCAATTGTCCGTCAGCCAGCTAACCAGTCTGACCGCGCTTTTCAATCCGCATTGCATTTTCTACGATTTGAGTAAATATAAATAAAATCAAAAATTCACTATCACTGATCGAAGAATAATTCGAACTAAATTATAATAAAAAAAAAAGAAAAGCTTGATCGTGCAACTTTAACTCAACTCGTGCATTCAACAATTCCTTGTCTGTTTCAGCCAGAGTGCAGTGTGTGGAATTCAATTGAAAAATAAATTTCAACACTAGTTTTTTTCCCACTTTAATTATCGATCGGTGATACCTTAATTCGATAGCACGATCAAACCCAGACTGTAAAAAAAAAAAAAACAATAATACATACTCGTACTAACAAAACAAAAAAAGTCGCCGCGTCTTGGATTTGATTTTGCCGCGCAAAACCATTGTTATTTGTGATTTCGTTGTGAAAATTTGTATGAAAATTGAACAAAAGTGCGAAAAAATAAAACAGCATCATCAGTAGTTTTTTTTTTCTTTTTTTGTTGACTGGCTAAAAGAAAACCTCATTCCATCAGGCAGCAATTGAAGGTGAGTTATAAAAGATTTTATCGTACGTAAGGTGTTACACACCATATTCGACTTGATAGATTATAAAATCTTAATTAAATTATGTATAAGCTTAATATCAGCATCTTACTTTAAGCTGTGGTGTTAATTTTTGATGTGATAATATTTTCAGTTTTTTTAATTTGAAAAAAAAAAAGAAACTCGTGCGCTAAATAGTTCAATTTAACTCGCTGGTCTCTGGATAAGATAAGTTTTCTATTAAAAGATGATTCATATTATTGTGAAGTTTAGTTGTTATTGAATAACAGCACATTATTGAAATATTATGATTATAGAAAATATTTATAATCTTATATAAAAAAAGGCTATACACAAGAAAAAGCTTTATGTTCTTGATAAGTTGATCAAAGAGGAAATGTTTGTTTGTTTACATTCACCACGTTTGTTTATGCTTAATGAAATCATTGCTAACAGCTGGGAACATAACTGACAGATAACCAACCAAAGATTTAAAATTATAGTAGGTAATTTACCTCTTTCACGAGTGACAGAATGTCACTATTTTAGTCATTAAATAAACTTATGTTTTTAATTAAACACGATAATGACAAAAAATAGGTACCTATCTACATACATATTTACATACATACATACATAGTTACAGAAATATGTAATTCCGTTTTGTCACTTATATAAATCCGGCATAGGGCCTAGTACATGGATGGCGAAACTTTTTAGATGCTCGTGCCATTTTTTTTTTAATAAATAAATTTTAAATACTTTTGACGTGCCAAGATACAGTTTTGATCTATTTGTTTAGTGGCTACTATAGAAAAAAAAAAACAATAATTTTACAGTGTGCTAAATTTTATTTGTAAGGTTAGGGTAGACCACGGTTTATATTTGTTTGCCACTGCTTGAAATTAAGTTTTGTTGACCCTAAAAACAATAGTACCTATATTTTTTTCAGATTTTTAAAATAATGCTCAGAGGTCGTGAGTAGAAGCTTCCTGCAAAAATAGCATATTATCCAGTTTTTAATTATTTAAAATAAAAATACCTATTACCTTTTGGGTTTTCAATTATAATTTCGGTGCCAAAATCATATTTATGACATAAGGAAAAATTCATATAAACGAATAATGTGTTAAAGGTTTAAAATTTAGATAATTTAAATAAAGTAAAGAAAAAATGGTACCAACAATTATTTAAAAAAAATCATTAATATTGATTTTTTGACTTTTTGTTATGCTAAACAATTTTTAACTGGGTCAGTTTTCGACTTATTTGAAGTATATTTATGGTTTTTCAAAGAAGATAGTTTTTATTACCTACATACTTTTTTTGCTAAAAATGCAAAAACATGCAGTTTTTTTGTTATATTAAATTTACACGTATTCTTAATGTTGGAAAACAATTTTTTGACACAAGCTTGAACTACTTCCTTTTTTTTGAAAAAAAAAAAACAAGTATTGTTAATACCAATTCAAATGAGCTTAACTTCATATAAATCGACAATTGTGAACCTTATAAATTGTGTTTCCCATTAAAACGACTTTTTCTAAATGCGAGCGAAAAGCTTTTTAAGAAAATGTTGCCTTATTGGTATATAAAGTTCTTAACTTCCACAGTTTTCGGTCGACTTAGAAAACAACTCTTTCAAAAACTGAAGACAAAAAGAAGATGCTGTCGTTCAAAAATTCAATAGGGATTCTCAATTGATGACGTGTCCATAAAATTTCATAGCGTGCCACCATTGGCACGCGTGCCATTGGTTCGCCATAGCTGGTCTAGTACATCATACTTCCTGTTGAATTGAGCATTCGCCTGTGGAAAAAGTGTACTTTTGAGATTTCTCACTGAAACCGCAATGCAGCAAATGCCTAGTAGGTACAAAATAAATCTTTGGTGTGTATGAACTCCTTAAAATGGAGGACAAGACCATCATTACATTTTTTTTTCAAGTTGATCCAAACTGAGAACAAACTGGAAAAGAGTGATGCCATGCAATAAGAACAATTCTCGGTAAAGGTAGATATATACGGTTTTTAAACAGAGACGCTACAAAAGTAGCGCAACAGGGACAGCAAATGACGCCTTATTTCTTGCCGCTCTTTGACATTTCTCTTCAGTAAGGTTTGCCATTTCATGATGGAAAGATATACGAGCCAACAACGAGTCGAAATTTTCAATTTAACTTCCGAAATTCGGAGTCAATGGCCTCAACGTTACGAGCGCTACGTCCAATTTATGGTCGTCATAATCGTCCTAGCAGATCAACAATTGAGCGTCTAGTGGAAAAATTTGAATCCACAGGGACAGTACAAAATGTTCCCGTGCCAGTGAGACAAAGAAGTGCCCGTAGTGTCGAGAATATTGCTGCCGCTGAGGCTTTAGTTGCAGAAAGCCCAAACGTGTCTCTCGCACGTCGTTCTCAAGCGTTGGGCATCTCTGTGACGTCGTTGTGGCAAATTTTGCGAAAAGATCTTGGCCTACACCCTTACAAGATTAAATTGACGCAAGAACTGAAGCCGCTTGATCACCAGAAGCGTCGAATGTTCGTGAAATGGGCTGATCAACAACTTGAAAATGATTCGGATTTTCATCGACAAATCATCTTCAGCGATGAGACTCATTTCTGGCTGAATGGCTTCGTCAATAAATAAAATATGCGGTATTGGTCAGGCAGCAATCCACACGTACTCCAAGAGTCATCAATGTATCCCAAATTACGGTTTGGTGTGGTTTATGGGCCGGTGGCGTCATTGGGCCGTACTTCTTCCGTGATGATCAAGACCGGCACGTTACTGTGAATGGGGATCGCTACCGTTCAATGGTAACCGAATATTTTGGCCCGAATTGGATCATATGGACTTGGAGCACATGTGGTTCCAACAGGACGGCGCCACAAGCCACACAGCGAATGACACAATCAATTTATTGGAAACCAAGTTTGGAGAACGTGTTATCTCACGAAATGGTCCAGTCGCTTGGCCGCCTCGGTCATGCGATTTGACGCCGTTAGACTATTTTCTGTGGGGCTACGTTAAGTATATGGTCTATGCCAACAAGCCAGTGACGATTGATGAACTTCGTACGAATATCGAACGTTAAATTGCAGCAGTATCGGCCGATTGATGCTTGAAAACCGTCGAAAATTGGGTTCAGCGTCTGGACTTCTGCAAGCGTGCCCGTGATGGCCATGCAAAAGAAATCGAGTTTCATACATAATGGCATCGAACGTACTTTCACAGAAATAACGAATTTCATTGATATCCAAAACCGTTTTTGTTTTATTTAAAAAAACTTTTGTAGCGCTCTTATAGAAAACCCCGATACTTTTCATAAAATTCCAAAAATAATTTTTCTTTACAGTTTAGTTTAAAATAAATCCTCAAATAGGTTATAAGTTCCTAAGCTTTGAGAATTCTATGCAATTTTGATTAAACAAAAACAACTTAAGCCTAGTAGACCGATTTTTCGACCACATCGGTAAATTGAAACTTTGGTGTCTGTCACGAAAGTGTGTTTGACGAGCGTCATACACACAAACCCCACTCTTGCACCCCGTTTCTTAGGTCTTATACCTATATATTTTAAAAACATTTAACAACCTAATTGATCGAAACGGAATGGCAGACTGTTGTTTTTGTATTTTTGATAGCTACAATTCTTCCTGTGAATAAATATGACTCAAAGCTATAAACGTCATAGAGTGGCCTAATCGGGTTTTTTCAAGGTTTAATGATTTTAAATGAAAATCGATTATATTGGTGAAATTTTGATTCAAGTGCTCCTGTTGGATTTCCTGTTAAATTTTCAGCCATAAAACATTTGTGAAAAGGGTTGGAGAAATGACCGTCCATACTTTTTTTTATAATTATGAAATTTTGTGTCGATTATTGAATGTACACAGATATAAAGAAGCCTGCTCGGTTTAAAATTAATTTTTAGACAACGGTGTGTTCGCTCGCTCACTGAAGTTTGTCCGTGGCGATGAATATCTACCACACAAACTGAGAAACTGATTTGGGGTGGTCTGGGGTCTGTAACAAGAAACTACAAGTCTTGTACAAGAGATGATTTTTAACAAATTACAATTTATTGTGTACCACAAAGCTACAAGTAAATTTCAAACTTAACTATTGTACAAAAATTAAACAGTATGAAAATTACAAGCCTTTTTTTCATTCTGTACCACAAACTTACAAGTACACAAAATATAAAATGTTCGGTAAACCAGACGCATTTCAGTTTTGTACCAAGAAACTACAAGTTTACAATTCTACAAACATTAGATTATCAAGAATTTTTTACAAGTAACTATCATTTCTGTACCACAAAGATTGTTGCTACAATTGTAAATTATGAAAATTTCTCTTTTTGTACAATTCACTTGTAGAAAGTCAAAGCATAATATCACTGACGATTAAAATACCGAAAAAAAAAATATTGATATATTTCTTTTTTGATTTAATAAATTTTAACAAAAATGTTTTATAAAGCATCACTAGCGATGATTTTAAAAAATATTATTGTGGTCTTCTTTCAATATGATGAAGTATGCGTTGATCTTGATTGATCAATATGACCGCTTTCACACAAGCAAACTGAGTTGCCAGAAACTAGCTAGTTTGTGTGAAGGGTGTGAGCGGAGATTTGTTTGTCTTCCTTTTACGCCCTTCTCAAGAACAAACTAAAAATCGCCGGCAACTCACTTCCCTTGTGTAATTTTGAAATTATTGCAAGGTCTAAAAACTTTTACAACAGGATACTGTAATTCAGCTTCATCACCCTCGTCCGAATCAACAAAAAAAAACATTGTTTTTATCAGTAACACAACTTCGCAAATAGGTTCAATTAAATTCCGAGCTGACGAGCGTACGGCCAACAAATGTATGTGAAATGTCTTCTGCATTTTAACAGTTAAGATTATTTTTACATAAATAGTTATGTAATTTTTGTATAACACTTTTTTTGTCTAGCCTGTTTATATATGTTTTCTCACCATCGTTAATATTAGTTAAACAGAGAAAACATGATGATGAAAAGTGTCAACTTAACTTTAGAACAATAAATTTAATCTCTCTTTCAATTTCTAATTGTGAAGAGAGAAGAGAGAATCAAACTCCATTCTGAAAATTTGTTCACAATTATTTCCAAAATAAGCATAGATAACGGCATGTAACTGCAAAATATTAGAACTTATTTAATAAATCTCTTAAAATTCCACTTGTAACTACTTAACAATTTTCAACTCGTAGGTAGAATTTTTCAAACTATTTTACAATGAATTGTAAACTTTTACAAGCACTTGTAGCTTTGTGGAACAGAATCGGAAAAATTTCAAATTTCCCAATTATTACAGCACGCTATTTCCCTTTTAAAATTTGAAGTTTACTTGTTGCTTTGTGATACACAATTAATGACTTTTTGTTAAAAATCGCTTCTTGTACAAGACTTGTACAAGAATGCAAGTGCAAATCGTCATGTTGTGACAACTTACTTGTAGAAATGAATTGTAGAAAAAAGGGAATTTGGAATATTTTATAGCCCTTCCACACTACCCCACTGTGTATTAATACATGTCAACTTGAAAGCGGGAAAGAATTCCACGCGACTGCCAAATTTGTGTGAAAGAAATGACTTTTCATATTTTGCTTCCACACTTGCTTGTATTAATACATTACCTTAACCTAAAAAAAAGTGTGATAGAATGTGGGATAGAATAAGAACCATTCCTAAAATTATTCATGTATTAACACATGTCAAATCGTGTGGGATAGAATGTCGGGCTGTGTTGGCTGGGCTTTCATATTTTGTTTCCACACTATTCTACATGATTTGTTCCCACTTTTTTGACATGTATTAATACACAGTGGGATAGTGTGGAAGGCCTTTTAGCAGGTTTTACAAGTCTCTTTGTGGTACAGAATTGATTGTTACTTGTAAAATCAGGATTGTTAACAAATTATTGTAGCACTGTAAACTTTTAGTTTTATGGTACAGTCCCCAGATCATGTATAGTTTGTGTCAAAAAACAAACTGTTTTGGGTCGACGCAACGCGGTCAACGCAACGCATACGCGCTAAGCCTTAATTTTATTTGTCCTTAATGTTATGCAATATAATATATTGTTTTCATTATCACCATAAAAAGTTCTAAATGAAAACAAAAATAATAATTTTTGGCAGCTTTTTCACAGTTGTCAATTCCAAAAATCCAACAAATGGAATAAAAAAGAGTATACACATCCTTTTTACTCCATTTGTCCTATTCCTATTGAATATGAAACATTTGAAGTGAAAGAGTGAAAAAGGTGTGACCATCGGAAAACTACATCCAAGAAACAAATTTAGCTGTTCAAATGCTCTAACAGCCCTTCCAGAGCAAGTCTTAAAGCTCTTCACTTCGAGAATTAGCTCCAGTTGCGCATTTAGAGTAATTTTAGAGCTCCCATACAGGGATTTCTTTGACATTTAGAGCAAATTTCTGTTCGTAATCATCTCGTTATCAGGGACTTAGTAGATTGTAAGCTCTTTAATTATGCATTTTGTATTTACTAAGGAGCACCTTTGACAGCATTTTGTTGGTATAAGTGTGCATAATACAATCGAAGAATAGTAATATAATAGTTGCACAACATGTTTTATGTTTGTGTGATGGATTATTTTATTTGAAGTATTTATAAGTATTGTAAAACTTCATTAAGTGCGTAATGTCAACAAGATAAGTTTTTTTTTTCATTCGAACAGAATAAGGGAATTATTATATTTTTCGGTAAAATAATTGCAAATGTATTGAAGGTACTTCGCGAAATTACAACGCGCCTCCGGAATTATAAATATTACGCTGAGATTTCAAATAATTTTAATCTGAACAAAACAAAAATAATCCTAAGAACTATTGTCAATTATTTATAAAATATTTTGTTTAAAAATTACAAAATGTGTTGTGTTTTTTAATCGAAAAAGGAGACCTTTTCTTTTTCAAAATTGAAAAAAAAAATAGTTATTCGAATCATTTTTCTTTTCATCGCCATATTTTTATTAGGGTAAAAGTTTCTTTTCCATAAAGCTGTAAAAGCGCTTCAGAGCTGTAATAGTGATTCGGAGCTGTAATAGCGCACTTTCAGAGCTAGTAGCCACAAGGTGACAGATTTGCTTTCAGTGCTTTATATAAAATAGGATGTTTTAGAAAATAAAAGAAAGAGTGAATATTCTGCACAGCAAATACCTAGTATATTTTTATTTAAACAGTAGGTGTCCCTGAGATGCACTTTGAACTTAACGAGCAAGTTTCTGTGATTCATCTTTAGTTAAATTTCAATAAGTTTTAAAGCTTTCTTAGGGTATAGAAAAAAATAATAAATAATTATAATTAGTTAAAGCGGTGTTTTTTGAGAGAGTGATTAGCAACTCAGCAAAATGTTTACACGCAAAACAATAACAAAACAAATTATTATAGAGAATTTTGTTTGTGTTTTCTGTTTAAAACTTTTACTGAGTTGCAAGTCACTCTCTCAACAAACACAGCTTTATTTATTTTCGACTCATGATCATTTTTTGTCTTTTTCTGAATTAATTTTGTTGAATTTATATAAGTTTGTAACACCCTACAAAATCAGTGGTGGTTTTACAATAGCTCTGTAAATGCTTTTTTTTGACACTTTACAATGCGCATGATTAATATTTTAATTATGTACCATTTGTGTGAAAGTATTAGTAATCAGCTCTATACGCACTTTTTGTGTGGTTCTATTAGAACTATGTTTCGACGTTTTGGTAGGCGCATGCGTTAATATTTTGTTCATGTGTTGTTGAAAGCTCTATAATAACTCGTTGAGCGCTGATATTTAGACAATGCTCTATTTTGAATGTTATAAACTCCAGTAAGCAGCAAATTTTTGAATCTTGGGACGTAGCTAGATGTTAGAGCTGAAACCATTCCAGAACCTCTGTTAAAGAGCACAATTTTTGAAAGAAATAAAAAGAGCTGTATTATAAACTCTTACAGAGCTATAGCCTTAGATAAGAAGATGAAGAAATTTAAATATTAAAATATTGAAATTACTTTTGTTATAAGTAGAGTGAATGAATAAAATTCAACTAAAAAGTACAAGTGACCTCAACTCCAGAAATAATTTTTAGTTGAATTATAGCCTTAGATTACACTTTATCAGAGCTGTAGAACAGCAGTTTTGCTTCAACTAGCTCCAACAATGTTACTTGTGATAAGTTCTTTACTTTTTAAACAAAATTCATTTTTACAAAAAAAAAAAAAAATTTTCGTTTTCAAAACTGAACTGAACAGTACATCCATACAACATTTTACAACATCTTTTAAAAAAGTCTTACTTTTTCCTTAAAATGCTCTGACGATTTTTATGAAAAAATTCTGTTAGCCGCTTTTTGTAAGTAGTCAATCAAATTGGCAAAAAATATCTTCAAAAATAGGAAAGGAGAATTTAATTGTTTTATTTTAAAGAGTATTTCTTGGGTATTCTAAACCCAAAAATCGAATAAAAAACCTTCTGCTTCCTTCCGCCATTTAGAAAATCGTTTACTTGATTTTCTCGACCGCTGTAAGTCGTAAAGTAGGTGTTTTGATTTACTTTTGTAGGTGATTGTTTTTCTGTTTGATATCTCTTTCTAATAAAAGTTACTTTCCAAAAAGCCGTCAAACTTTCGATTTAAAATATGGTTTTAATGTGTATCATCAATGCCCACCCAAAACAAAAATAATTTAAGATACTATTTGGGGTCTTGTGGGTCAAAAAACTTCCGGTAGAGAGCACGCAAAGCTTTCAATATTATTTCGTTTTTTTTCGGGACGAACAAATTTTATTTGAGGGTGTTTTTTAAAATTTATTTTAAAATTGATTTAGTTACTAAATAAACCAATTTTTTTGTATATCTCTGCTGCGGAGTAAATTTTTTTAAATGGAGTTTTTTTTATATATGTTTTTGGTGATGGAAAAGTTACGGTTATAAAAAGGGTATATACATACTTAACTTACATTAAACTAAATTTAAAAAAGCGCGATCATGCGCGATTGTTAGAAAACATAGAAAATGTAACGGTACATTTAAGTTGTTAGGAAAATTATATAAATGAGCGAATGGCTGGAGTGGCTTTACGCACTATCGTCGAAGCGATAGTGCCTTGTCTTTAACCCTGGTACCTTCATTCATACCTACATTTTTTTTAATATTTTGCCTTACTAAAGGGCTTACGATTAACACAGCACCGTGAGAGTTTAGGAAAGTTGGAGAGCAATAAAATAATACCAATGCACATTGTTTTTGAGTGTAAGAATATTACAATATAAGGGAAAAACGAAGCCGGAAAAGCATTCCAAATTCATGTAGTGCGACTGAAGAAAGAAATTTCTAATCAAATCAGCCGCGCTGTAATTAAATTCAATTAGATTAGGTCGTAATTGTAATTATTAGTTAATAACTTTGATAAGAACACTACCTGACCTCATATAACACTTAAATGGTATATGAATTGAATCAAAAATGTGCACATTTTATGTAAGTATTAAAAGGTTTACATTTACGGTACACTCGTAAATGTCTCAATTAAATTAAGACTTTGATATGTTTAGTGTTATTATTTATAATTTTTTTTAAAAGCCGACATTCTTTAAATAATGTATTCATAATTTTTATCAAGGTAAGAGCTACGCCTATTTATTGTTATCAAGAAATATTTTTTTTTTAATAAAAAAATGAATAATTTATCCACATTAGTTCTAAATGTATGCATGTTATATTTGCGTTGCTTAAATTAAAAAAAAAAATCTGAAAAACCAAGTAGTTTTGAAGCACTCAAAAAAAGAAGGTACAAAATTGCCAATTCAAAAAACAGTCTATAATATTACAGACGTAATTCTAAAATTCGATCCAAATGGTCCAATCGTTTTGGCAAGAAACATTATGTTAACTAAGTGCAACGCGCAATGTTTGCATCATTGCTATGGTCAAAGTAGGACACTTAAGTTGGCACTGATTTGTGTACTTGGAACCCTTAACTATCATCATCATATTAATCCTCGCGGGTGTTAATTCCTTCATCTGGTGGGTTTTAATTCCAATTTAAAATGGAAATAAAACCTTATCTGGCAGGCACCTATGGTATCAGTCGGTCTGCTTTCAAACTTTTTGTAATAGTACTTTGGGTGCTCTGCTTCGGGGGGGGGGGGGGGGGTGCTCTGCTTTGGGTCCTCTTCCCCGCTCACGCGACTCCGTCGGTCCGCTTAGGGTATGCTCAGTCGCCTGGCAGGCGCCTATGTTGGTAGTCGGTCTGCTTTCAAAGTGTTTGTAGTAAACAGTGATTTGGGTAAAAGTATTTAAGAATCATATATATGTACAGGGTTTTTCAATAAGAGCACTACAAAAGTTTTTTTAAATAAAACAAAATCGGTTTTGGATATCAATGAAATTCTTTATTCCTGTACGTTCGTACGTTCGATACCATTATGTATGGAACTCGATTTCTTTTACATGGCCACCACGGGCACGCTTGCATAAGTCCAGACGGTGAACCCAATTTTCGACGGTTTTCAAGCATAAATCGGCCTATACCGCTGCAACTTCACGTTCGATATTCGTACGAAGTTCATCAATCGTCGCTGGCTTATTGGCATAGACAATAGACTTGACGAAGCCTCACAGGAAATAGTCCAACGGCGTCAAATCGCACGACTGAGGCGGCCAAGCGACTGGATCATTTCGTGAGATAACACGTTCTCCAAACTTGGTTTCCAATAAATTGATTGTGACATTCGTTGTGTTCCTTGTGGCGCCGTCCTGTTGGAACCACATATCCTCCAAGTCCATATCATCCAATTGGGGCCACAAATATTCGGTTATCATTGAACGGTAGCGATCCCATTCACAGTAACGTGCCGGTCTTGATCATCACGGAAGAAGTACGGCCCAATGACGCAGCCGGCCCATAAACCACACCAAACCGTAATTTTGTCGGGATGCAATGATGACTCATGGAGTACGTGTGGATTGCTGCCTCACCAATACCGCGTATTTTATTTATTGACGAAGCCATTCAGCCAGAAATGAGCCTCATCGCTGAAGATGATTTTTCGATGAAAATCCGAATCATTTTCAAGTTGTTGCTCATTTCACGAACAATTCACGAACATACGACGCTTCTGGTGGTCAAGCGGCTTCAGTTCTTTCGTCATTTTAATCTTGTAAGGATGTAGGCCAAGATCTTTTCGCCACAACGACGTCACAGAGATGCCAAACGCTTGAGAACGACGTGTGAGAGACACATTTGGGCTTTCTGCAACTGAAGCCTCAGCGGCAGAAATATTCTCGACACTATGGCCACTTCTTTGTCTCACTGGCACGGGAACATTTTGTACTGTGCCTGTGGATTCAAATTTTTCCACTAGACGCTCAATTGTTGATCTGCTAGGACGATTATGACGACCATAAATTGGACGTAGCGCTCTTAACGTTGAGGCCACTGACTCCGAATTTCGGTTGTTGGCTCGTATATCTTTCCATCATGAAATGGCAAACCTTACTGAAGAGAAATGTCAGAAGAACGGCAAGAAATATGTCGTCGTTTGCTGTCCCTGCTGCTCTACTTTTGTAGCGTCCCTGTTGAAAAACCCGATATAAAGTGTTGTCCTTAATGCCAATTCCAAAAAGCAAAAACACCCGTGGATCTTAGTTCTTTTTTGTGGTAGGCCTTATTACCACTTTCAAATGGAAGATAATATTTTTGGATTTGAAATTTTTTTGGTTTTCACAAATCTTCGGAACTTTTAAATACCTACCAAAGTTACTAAGAAAAAGTTAATTCCCAAAAAAAAAAAGGAAATAACACCCGCGGGGCTTAATTTATTTCTTTTTCTTAGTAACTTTGGTAGAGATTTAAAAGTTCCAAAGATTTGTGAAAATCAAAAAAAATTTCAAATCCAAAAATGTTATCTGACATGAACTAAAAAGTCCATTCTGGATTTATGACCCTGTGCCTGCTAAAAAATAATCTGAAATGCATCTTTTTCCAGTACGTTAACCCCATATCATGAAACAAAATCATTTAAGCTCCAGAAGATCCTTATTATAAAATAATTTAGCAAGTCATTATTGCATTTTACATTCTTCTGATTGATATGTTAAGTGATCTTACGATTAATTTTTCGCTACGCCTCTTAATGGTTCATAAACATTCGACAATAAGCTAAAGTACTCAATTGAACTTATAACCAAACGTCATCGGTCGGTGTGAACGGACCTTCAACTGTTGTCAAGCCACTATGCATGCACAGGTTCAAACCGTACTTCGTGACGACTGTGTTCATTGCTCTGTTAACGATTTTAAAATGCTACTTTGTGTCCATACACGCAGTAAAGACACAGAGTAGCATGTAAATAAAAACAATAACTTCATGCCTACTTAGCTGATGATAGGTGATGCTGATGCAGTCTCAACTCCTCAAACCTTGCACTTGACTTAGGTAAGGTAGTTACACCGACTAGGTTACTCTTACTTTCTGGACTTGACCTTCTCTCAGTTTCATGTCATCTTAATGTCTAGCATGTTGTGATTGTCATTTTATGGCCAATAATGACCATGCAATTGTGTCTATACTGTAACTTGATGGGTACTGATCAGATCAGTACCAACTGTCAAACAAGGTGCTATTTGGATTATGTTGGTAGATGATGGAGTTTTAATTGGCAATCTCACCTTGTAGAAGAACAGGATTAATGAGAATGCAAGGTTGGAATTGGAAGCTGCTCCTTTAAAATAAACGGGAAAATGTTTTATAGTTTGTGGCTTAATCTGTCCTTTCACTTTGATTTATTTGTTTCCGCTGTTTTGTTTTTCTGTATGTGGTCAACGGCCACCTAGAATATTCTTGCCTTTCATGTCTCATATTCAAATTCATTACCGCCGCCAAAGCTCTGTATGCTATACCTGCTCCGTTATATAGGTCAAGAACATTGCTGACGTTAATGACAAAATCAAACAGCCATTGACCTCAATTTCATTAACCGTTGAATTGCTGATTGTATGTTTACCAGCGAAGTTGTTTTACGGCTTGTATTTTTAATTTGTCAAACTTAGGTGTCTGTTGACATAATATTTGTTGGTGGTGCAAAACCTAGGTCTTTTCATTCCACACATAAGCCAGTTTAAACAGGTTGACATTCAATTTGGTGACAATTTGCGATTTTCACCTTAGCATGTGTGGTGAGTTTGAAGAAAAGATGAATGATGATCTTAAAATAGTAGATAAGCATCACTCCTCAAAATCCAACGACAAATCTACAATCAATCGAGTTGATTTTGACATCATTATTGTTTGCTTTTTACTTAGCATCTGATTTTATTTTTTTTTAAGCGGGGGAACTTCAGCTGAAAAAAAAATTAAAAAATAGTTTTATTCTTTATAATGTAATTAGGAAAGATTTGAATTATGATTTCTTTTCGGGGGCTCGGTTTGGTAGTGGGAAATAATTTCGTTTACGTGCTAAGTAAAGTTAAGTGTTTTGTTACTGCGCTCTGTGTTACATAAATCGAGTAGATTTTTGTTTTGTTCGTGTATTTACAAATGGTGTTACGTGATGAGGCACCTGTATAGTACTATATCTATAGTAATTATTATGATTTGATTTGAGGGATTTTCGTTGATTTTATGTATTTTCTTTGGTGTTGAAAAAAAAATCGATTTTGAATTTTATCACTTAAGTTTGTGATTGATGGGTGAAATACTACATACATTTTTACTAGTTCAGTCTATTTAGGTATTTAAAAAAAAAAAACAGATGGGGAAGCAATTTTTGTTTTAAGTTCGTTAGAGTATCATACAGAAAGCTTAACTTCAAGTTTTCGACCACCAACTGCTTGCAGGGTTGCCGCTATCTTGATTTAAAAAGTGAATTTGTTTTTCATGAATAATTAAACCCGTTTTTTTGAGTTTATCGAAAAACAAAATTTTTGTAGAGAAACATACGTTTCACAAATTTGTTCATGTTGTTTTTTTTTTTTTTTTAATATTTGCGTATTTAACGAGTTATAACAAATTAAAAAAAAAATGGAGTTCACATTTTTTTTAAATTCAAATACTATTTTTTCGTTTAGTGTTTCGCAAATTTTTTTTTTTTAAAGTTGTTGAAAGCACTATCAGTTACAATTTTTACACAAACATGTTTTTTGTCCGAGCAATTGTTTATTTACTATAGCGCTTGAAAGCTTCATAATCGCATCTTCAAACGTAGAATCGAAATCATTTGTTCAGTTACAAAAGTGTGTGTGGGTATCGCAAGGTGCAGTGTTTTAATGGTATAATGTGTGTATCACGTGTGCATGTGCAGTGTAAATTGAATAGTTTCTTTTATCGTATGTGGAGGATCGTATTAAGGTAATTCGCATTATTATAACTCTAGTTATCGTGTATGTAATTGAACAATAACTTTATTTATGGTTCATAAGATTATTATAAATAAATAATAATTATTGGAGGGCATAAATATAATATATAAACTTACGTGGCTTTAATTAATTTCAATTTCCGGTGCCTGGAACCTTGGTTTCTTACATGAAGGACCTGGCAGACTATCTTCTTGGAAGAAAATCGTCCTAACAGTTCTTCCACCTTCGTCCTCTGAATCATCGTCCATAATTGGTTGTTTCTTGGGGGCATTGTTGAAAGTCTCCCAACAACAGTGCTGGCAAATTGCTGTGCAATGAAGATCTGCTTTTCACACATCCACAAGCTATTTCGCAATTTTTGGTACCTTTGCAAGAAATAAGCTTGAGGATCGAACTTCGTCCCGGATCTTCATCGCTTGTTTGAGGCATCCAATCCAACGTTGTTTTTTCCACCCCAATCACTAGACTTTTTTCATCTATTTTGTTCAACCCCTGTTGAGCTTGAAAATATGTCCTATATGAATCATATTTTGCTGCCCCTTCTTCATAGATGACCTTACAAATCACTTGTACCTCATATCATTTAAGGAATCCTTAGATGGGTTCCTTCCATTAAGTGCTATACCAAAAATCTATTTCCAGCGGTAACAATGTCCTTGGGATCGACGTGATCACTTCTGAACTTTACAATTGAGCTTAAAATTTTGTTTCCACAGCCGCAATCAATTTAATTTTTCCCATACCGAAAGTTGCTGACGTCGTGTCGCATCCAATAAATACATGTAAGAACCATATATATTTTCGCCAAATATACCGCGGGCTACTTCAGTTTGACGGCTATCAGGTCGAATTTCAGATGATACAGTAGGTAAGCAAGCAACTGCGCATACGAAAAAAGTTTTTTAAAAAAATTATAATTTATTCTTCTTATGTAAAAAATGACACTTTTTGCAAAAGTGCTAAAAGAAAATCTTGTTTCAATTGGTTTGTTTTTCGAATACCCGTATTCAAGCTTTTTATATATGTAAATAGTTTTTAAACATTGGCAAACAAAAAACTCATGATCAATAAATCAAATAATACAAACTCTCCTAATAATGTTACTAACCATAGTAGTAGTAGATATGCTTACAATTTTATTTAAATTTATGAAACAAGATACAGCAATACACTTACTCTTGATACATACAAATGTTTGGTTCTTTGCCGAGTTATTGTATATATAAAATCGATATTATTACATGTAAGCACTTAACTCTTATAAGCTGAGTCCTAAAAATACTAAATTGTGAATTTTCTGCGCTCACAGTGCTGAACTGAAGTTTAAGTCCAAAAACTCCTGTACACCCCTCCGTTTAAAAAATACAAAACATCGCGTTGAGCCTTAAAATCTATATAGCGGCAACCCTGCAAGGGATCCATGGTCGAAAACTTGGACTTAAGCTTTTTATAAAGTTATCTTACGGTGCCCACACAAGAATTGCTTCCCCATATGTTTTTTAAATTCCAATAGGAGCCAAATCTAAATAGACGGGACTAATATATTATACAATATACTATGTACATACATGTATGAAAATATATTAAGCGTGTTTTGTTTCAACTTAAAATCAAGACTATACAGTCTTTAGAAATATTTTAATATAAACTACAAAACAACAACCCCCATATTAATAAACGAAGCCAGCGGTGAGTTATTTTTAACTCGCGGATTAGGAGTAAGATTTCTGCCACTTACGAGCTAGCTAAACCACCAAGGAAGGCAGTTTAGCGAAGGATTAACTATGACAAATAAATATACCTTCCTTGGTGGTTTAACTAGCTCGTAGGTGGCAGAAATCTTACTCCTAATCCACGAGTTAAAAACAGCTTCGTTTATTAATATGGGGGCAACAGTTTAGTGTGACAAAATATTTTATTTAAAATAAAATAAAATGCTAAATCAACGAGGCTATCGTAAGACTGGATATTCAACCAGGCTTACGATAGCCTCGTTGCAAAAGCATTTTGTTTTATTTTTCATTAGACTCAATCGAATATTTTGTATTCAGAATAAAGTGTTTTTGTTTTGTAGGTAATATTAAATTATTTTTTAAGACTTTATAGTCTTGACTTCAGGACAAACAAAACACACCTATTATTGATTTTAATTATAATTTATTAACTTCTTCTATTGACTCTTAATGCATTTAAAATAATTGCAAAATCTTAATTCATATAACGAAAATATAAGTTATTTTTTCAAAAAATTTGAGACAATAGGGGTATTCATGCAACAACGCAATTTCACCAACTGTATAGAATGATAAAGTTTACGGTCGTCAAACGTCAACAACTATTACAAAACCTTAACAAATTATATAATTTTTGTGACCTTTTTTTCGTTAAAGATATATATGTAACTTTTAGTGGGCTGTAGGTCAATAATTAAAGATGTTCTTATTTGATTTGCAACGTTTCGAGCATGTTTATGCTCTTCATCAGGCAAACAATATTCAGGAATTTAAGTAAAGAAAAGAGAATCACTCATTCACTAAAATCTCAAGCAACAAAATTGGTAGACAGGAAAGAAACGTATATGTGATGGTGCAGAGAAATGGACCTTTCTTTCCTGTCTACCAATTTTGTTGCTTAAGATTTTAGTGAATAATGAGTGATTCTCTTTTCTTTACTTAAATTCCTGAATATTGTTTGCCTGATGAAGAGCATAAACATGCTCGAAACGTTGCAAATTAAATAAGAACATCTTTAATTATTGACCTACAGCCCACTAAAAGTTACATATATATATTTAACAAAATCTTAACTCAAATTGTTTTTTGATTTATAAATCTTTTGCTGTTGTATTGCCATTGTAATTTTAAAACTTCAGTGTGATGGAAGATCCGTTCAGAACTTTGTAAGTTAGATATTGGTTGAGTTCCGAAATACATCAGATGCATTTTGAAGTCATAAATTCCAAAACTCAAACGACAAAATCTTTACAAAGTAGCAAGTTCCTAGACTCATCCGAAACGTAGCCGATGCGCATTAACTGCCCATCAATAATTTTGTGTATGCTTTTATTTTTTTGACACTAAGTGCCAGTTTGTTCTCAGATAATAATCATCTTTAATCCGTGATAAGTGGAGCTGGGAAATCCCCAAATGTGTTTGGTGAATATCTTAAGACTGAGAAAAGATATAAAATTTATTTAAACGCAGTTACAAAGGCTGGTATTTCTTCTAAAAATAAAGGCCTAAACGAAGTTTTGATCATTATTACTAGACCTCGGATTTTGCATATATGTATATTTTTCATCAGATTGATACCAAACTTTGTATTTAGACGTTTTATCGTTAAAATATAACAAATCGTAATGCATATCGAAAATATGCAAAAAATATGCAAAACAATTAACAAAGAGAAGAATATACCAATTTCCCTTGTACAAAACGCTTTACAATACATTATTGTATTGTTCTTATCGCAAGCCCAACTTAAAAACAGAGCAAAGCTGTTGTTGTTATTACAGATTTTAATATTATTTCAAAAATAAATAATATTTTAATTCTCAATGCTGAAAATTTGTCTGGTTTTGAACCTGCCACAAATGAAAATATCATTAATTATAAAGGAGATTTGGTAAAAATATATGGGACCTGGTCTACCTATAGTGCCTAGAAACGAGACCTTTGAAAATGATTAGGTGCTATGGAGTGTTCCAACGTACGAGTATTTTGTTTTTGTCCTAAACAATGGGAGTTGGCTAAAATGAGCACCCAAACACTAAGAAAAACACTTTGCAACTTCGAATAAACATAGAAGAATTGTTTTATATTTTGTAGTATACTGCCTAAGCCCCATGGTTTACAGATCTGTGTCCGTATACAAAAGTTATGCTCTTGAACTGAGCTTTCCAACGCTGTATATCTCAATTGTGGTTACTAAACGCACAATTGTTCCCATTCATTTAATTCCCTCAGTCGAATAAAAATAGTAGAATTTTCACACTGTTAAGTGAATTATTCGCCAACCGTGATATTATTCGCTATTATTGGCCATTGGTATAAAATTTCCTTTATATTGCGGTCTATTCAGTTCATTGAAAGTGACCAATACTGTAATTTCAATAGAACACTATTGCAATTAATTTAAGCTCTAATTGCAATCTTTGTTGCCATATACTGCCTAAGCCATGGCTTACAGCTTTGTGTCCATCCAAACAATTAATATACTAGAGCTAAGCATTCCGACGACATATATCTCATTCGTGGGCAATAGGTAGACCAAAATGCCCGTTCTCCTTTTGCTCCAATTACTTCTTGTGACGTTAAAAGAAGCTTTTGTGCTAACAAAATGGTTTTTGAGAGAAACGTCAAAGCCTCTCAATTAAAAATTTCAACTCTATTTTCTCTATTTTCAACGAAACGAAACTTGGTGTCATCAGAATTTAGCTATCTTAATCCTTCAAAAATATGCAAATATGCAAAATCCGAGGTCTAATTATTACTAACAAAATAAAACTTTTCCTAAATCCCCGATAAATGCTATCAAAATTCGAGATAGGCCCTTACTGTAAAATAATTTTTTTCTTGGAATACACCCACGAATCATGCGCTAAAATACTATTGACGAATTAAGGGACACCCTGTATATAGTTTGGATAATAAAAACCCAAGTTTAAAATAAGTCATGGATTTCTTTTTTAAATATTAAATAAATAATGAAATAATTCATTTATTTTTTAATTAAATTTTTTTAAGAATCAAAATTTTTCTTTGCAATATTACTAAGGTTATTTAAAAGCTAAGTTTTAATAAAAAATCAGTAAGTTCGGAAACGCGAAAAACAAAAATTACCCACTATTTTGGAAATGACTAATGACATGTTTGATCAAAATCTCGACTTCAAGTAATTTCAAGAATGGGAAACTTACAATATAGTACCAATGAATTGGAAAACTGCAAGAAAATATAAAAAGGGTATTTTTAAAAGGACATATTTTCGCCAATTTTTATCCAAAACTTTTCCCGATTCATCTACTGTGTTTTATTTTGATATGTCTTGTGCAAAGCTTTGCTTAAAAAAAAGTTATGATTAAAATCCAGTGGTTTCCGATTTATTAGATCAGTTTTTGTTAAATTTCCCTGCTTAAATAATTTTACTATGAAATTTTTTAAACCACCAATTTTGATAGAAAATTTAATTTTCTACGAAAAATGTCTTAAGTTTAATTCTCAAATTTAGCTTAGTTTTCGGGTTTTAGCAACTTTATTGCAAAATGACCAGTGTGACAATTCTCTCAGAAATGCATGAGTGAACTTAAGCGAATTTTGTGTATAAGTAAGCTCCAGTTCCAAACAAACATATTCAATAATAAAACCCGTGAATGCAATTGTTCCTTCATTCCCTTAAAATATATATTCAATAGCCTATGGTATACAAAATAAGAAAGTATCTTGTTTCAAATATAACGGGTGGTTACATTTTAAGGGCCGATGTAGATTTTGAATAAAACACAAATTATTTAGGAAATTATTGTCATTTCTTTTTATTATGATAATATTGGTATGGTTCAATTATGTATGGAACAAAATATAGGCCAAATAGCCGCCGAGACCTCGGCGGCACACCTCCATGCGATGTTCCAAACTTTCGATGACACTGAGGCATAATTTAGGTTCTATGCCGTTAATGTGCCGAATTATCTCATCCTTTAGCTCTTGAATTATTGCTGGCTTATCGACGCGGTGCAATATTAGTACGAACACTTATAACGAAATGCATCTAAAAATACTGAACTCATCTCCTTCAGTATAGAATCTTTCCATTCGCTTTTCTTTTTTCGATAACCCATAACCGTTCGTCTTCTCCTCAGCCTTCTTACTTCCGAAATTACGGACAAATATGTGTTTCAAGTGATGAGAAACAATTAAGGGTCAATATGAGCAATAGTGATTCCATATTAGGCGTGTTTTATTGGGAATCTATACATAGTACAGTAGGAAATTCCCAAAAAAAAACCATCGACCGTAGGCTAGTCTTTTATTTCATTGTTGGTAGTATTATACACCTTTCAGCCAAAAAAAGCCACAAAGGAAAGAAAAAAAGGTAGGACACATAGAGAAGGCGTTTATTCTTAAACTATAGTCAAAATATTTTTTTGTCGTTTGACTAGTTTGACGAAAAATAGTTTTGTTAACTAATTACTTTTTTCAGATTATTTCCTATAAATTTTACATAGATTACCAGCGCAAATAAAATTAAAAAAAAAAAAAATCTGAAACATTTACAAATTGATATTTCAAAATTCTGTTAGTGTTGGTACAGTAAGTGTAAATTGGTTTTAATATATAAAAATAAATCAATACCTCCACCCATCCAAATTTGTGAAATGGCCTCTTTGTAGACCTAAACAAAAAAATGATTTTTTACCAAACCTCTTTTACATACGGAAATTTATTAGAATATTGATTCCAAAATGAAAATTGGTTTAAGTTGGTCAAAAAGAAAGATTTTTTTGTTGAAATTTTTGAATTGTAACATGTGATGGGACGTTATGGATTTTATGGACGTTATGGATTTCACTCATTCCATTGACAGAATTGCGGACAAACAAAATTTTCGTGTGCATTTCAATCAGGAAAACTTGGCGGTAGGCTGTACAACTGACATATATTTTCCTGTTCGCTCCAAACGAACATCAGGGAAAAATTTTCAATTTTATGCTGTTTCAACTTTTCCTGATCGCTATAACTGGCCCCTAAGTGGAGTGACTAAAAATATAATTCACTTGAGCTTTTTTTAATAATTATTGAATTGTTTTCTGATAATTTTTTTTTTTGAAATACATTTTATAAAAAAACTTTTTAATTGAAAAAAATAATATAAAATAGTTGAATAGATATGACAAAGATTAACCAGTTTCTAGTAAAACAAGTTCTTTTGACAGCTCTTTTGTTTAGGTAATATCTATCCACCTTTTATTTTATATTTTGTTTTTTTTTTCTAGTTATAATGTGGCTTAACCCAATATTAAAGACAATGTTTTGAAACATGTCTCAGTGTGTATTCTCGATCATCAGAAAAACGTATTTGCAATATTTGTTTCGTAAACATTTGCGTAGATTTATGATATGGTAGTACACTTTTAGCTAATTTACGTCATTTCAAAGTAATTAAGATTTTAATTAGGCACAGTTCATATTATTTTAATCAACTCTTATCTCTTAATAACAAGTTTATAATGTATCAATATTAATAACAACTAACCCATATTTAATTACAAAAAAAAAACAAAAATCGAGTGTTCTATATGCGTATTGTACATATATACAAAAAGTGCTATAAGACCTTGTTATACATGTTGATTCAGAAAAGATTCGGTTAAAAGCTTAAGGAACGTTCACAAAAGGTAATTTTTATAAGATTTGAAATTTCAGGTCATCGAGGGACAAACAGAGATTTGTGTAACCCACTTTGTTTGCATTCTCAAGATTTAAATCTGATTAATAAAACTATCCTGAAAACACACAAATATTTTTGCGCCATAATTCTTGTTTATTTTTTATTTAAGATTGAAAAAAGAAATTTATTTATTTTAATGATTTCAAACAAAAAATCATGAAAGTAAGGGGCTTATTGCGAGAGTCTATTCGACTTAAGCCTATTCGACTTTTTTCGATTCTATCAAATTTGAAATTAGTATCACCTTGCTTAGTAGACTTTTTGAATAGAATCGATTTTCGAAAATAGAATATTAAAAGCTCTCGACAGAGCTTTAGACTGAAATGTCAAATCTCCCCAAGAGTTTAAGAAAATAAATATAGGGGCTTATTGCGAGAGTCTATTCGACTTAAGTCTATTTGACTTTTTTCGATTCTATCAAATTTTATATTAGTAACGCCTTGCTCAGTAGACTTATTGAAATAGAATCTATTTTCGAAAATGGAATAATAAAAGCTCTCGACTAGTGCTTTAGACTGAAATGTTTTAGAAAATAAATATAGTTTGACAAAAATTTTACGTTTTTTTTGATCAAATAAATAGTTTTTCTTCAAAAAAATAATATTCCATAGCGCGACAAATTGCAAAAATGAACTCCGATCCCTAAGATTTTAGACATTGGATGAAAATATGCAGACATACATTTGTACAATATTATTTTGGTACATAGGTACATATTTATGATGTGGTAGCTTCGCAGACTCTTTTGGGTTGCAGTGGTGATTTGTGCATCTTAAAAATGCACTTTCTCTTAAAACCTTAACAACAGTTATAACAACTTGAAAAATCAATTCGCAATTGAATGTAACGCTCTTTTGTACCAAATATGACATTACAGCTTATTGCAAACGAAAGGACATTGAGAAAATTGTTGCACATCCATTTAAATATCAATAAATACATCAGCATTAACTTTTAAGACTTTAGGAAAAAAGTGCATTTTTATGATGTATTTTAAAAACGCACAATTTCTAAAGCATGTATAATAAGTATATACAAATCTTGTATTATGGTAGCAAGTTTTATATTGCAGCACATGTTAAGATGATTGAGCATCTTGAAGGAAGGACACCAAACATGGATGACGATATGAAAGTTCATATTCTTTTCCACTAAAATACATTCTTATTATAGGTTTAAACAAAAATTTACACAAAAGTCGATCAGAAATTCCTGATCGAAAAAAAAATTCTATTTAGTAGCAAAAAATTGATTCAAATAGAAATTCGCAATACCGATGATAGACTATAAAGGCTCTCCCAAACCAATCCGAAGCATTCGTTGCGGCGAAGAAACATTCGTCAGTCAGAATTAATTCATATGTTTCTCCGCCACGTTAGTGTGGGCACTCTCATATATCACCATGTTAATAAATTATGACATGCGAATGTTTCTTCGCCGCAACGAATGTTCCGCATTGGTTTGGGAGAGCCTTAAGTCAATTCGACTTTAAGTCTATTCTGAATAGACTCTCGCAATAAGCCCCTAGTAGTAGCCCATAGCGTAATGGTAAGTGCGTTCAACTATTACGCTGGAGGTTTGGGTTCGTTTCCCAGCCTCGTCCACCTTAAAACTAAAAATTTTTTTTCAGGGCTACTGCCTCTTGCGAGGAATTGACAAATCCTCCAAGAGTATCACTTGTCACGAATAAGTGCTTCTCGTATGCCGTTCGGATTCGGCATAAAATTGTAGGTCCCTTCCATTCCTGTTGACAGGTGCACACAGGAATGGTTGCGAGTTGTAAGTCACTAGGCCCTGGTTCTTCATGAGCCGTTGTGCCACCCGATGTTTTTTTTTTTTTTAATAAGCTCCTTAAATTAATTTCAATCACACAATCCACACAAATGCCAAAACTATAATTTTTATTGAAGTTATTGTTTTTGTTCCCCATCATCTTCTCCGTGATTTCAATTAATTAGACTGATTTGTTAGCTTGTATTAATAGCATTAAGGTATACCTTAGAAAGTTTTGTATTGTAATATAGATAGTTTCAAATTTCGACAACACGAAATTTTGTTTTTTTGTTTACTTAAATATAATTGCTTGATTGTGTTACTTTTTATAACTCTGTTATTCTTTTGGTCAAGGAAATCACATTCGTAGTTTTTTTAATGTTCAAAATAAAATAGTTTTTACTTTTTGTGGAACATCTTGATGTTATTAATTTTTTTTTGTTTGTGAGCAAGTGGGTCTGAATGGGAGAGGAAATTATTATAGTATAATTTTTTTTTGTTTTTCAAACAAACTTTCTGTTTTCTTTCGTGTCTTAAGACAGAACCTATAAATTTATGTAAGTATATAAACAACCAGACGTGTTAACATTAGAACTTGTGGTTAGATAAATAGCATTAGTTATAATAGTACTTGTGCTGTTAAAAATACATTATTTATAAGATACTCTCTTCGCGTAAAAAAAAAAAAAAAAAAAAATAAATATTGTTGTTATATTTATTGTAATCGATGTAATTTGATTCAATGAAAAAACCACAAATAATGTGATATTTTATAGAGAAAGACGTATGTATAGATACGAAAAAAAATAATTAGTTTTTACCACCTTCAATTAAAACTAAGGTCAAACTTTAAGTGCAAGCATTCGTTCCTACGTACAAAGAAAGCAATTACTAAGAAGTGAAAATAAAAATGATTACGCGAGTTATTGATGGCCAAAGGTTTTTTTTGTATAAACAATGGAACTAAAATATGTTTATATTCATTTTATGGTCAATATTCGTGAGTTTAAGAACACCAATTTTTGATGTGTAACATCTTGGCTCTCGTGTGTAAATGTAAGATGTATCATGCTATAGGTAGGGGTTGTTTCAAAAAACAAAGAAAAGAAGTTGGCTACTTTTAGACCCCATCCGGTTGAGCGTAAGAGACTCTGTCCAGGAGCGTAAAAATGCTTTTAAATTTGAAAATTAAGTTTAAGCGCTCAATACACGATACAATTGTATCGTATGTGTAAACGTCAGTACCCGCTGTGCTGAAATCGCATGGTCGAATGCGATCGCGCGAAAACAAGAGGTAGCTTGCAACTGCTGTAATGGGGATCGTACCGTTTGTTTACGTTTGTATGAACGTTGAAACCGATGCATCTGTTTTAGCTGCTGAAATTACTCTGCATTCATAGGTAAATAGCACTTTTAGCCTAAGCGCCCACATGCAACTAATTTGGGGTGCTCGTTTAGTTTGTGTCAAAACACAAACTGTTTAGTTGCTTCAATCGGTGACTGAATAGTTTCTGCATGTGTGCGGAATCTCATATAAGAACATGGGATTTATTTTATAGCAACCAAACTGTTTAGTGACTGAAAGTTGCATGTGCACGAACAGACTTAAAGTTGCAATAGGGCGCTAAGCCTTAGTCTACGGGCTCAGTCAATTTTAGTTTGCTAACCAGATAAATGCCAGAATGTAATTATTTTCCAATAGCCACTCATTGTCCCGCTAACTTTTTCTTCTTTTTTTCGATTTTCCCATTTAGCAATACACCCACAATTATATTTTTTTTTCTTTTATTTAAGTCGCTCATGATTTAATACTGCAATAATCTGCAAATAAATCAACTAAACAAAGAATGGAAGATGAAAATGAGGAACTTTTTTGACATTTGTAGCTACAAAGTATGCTCACTTGTGATATCGCTACCAATACCTGTACAACTCGAATCGGTATGATGGATTGTATGATGTATTGAACGCTTTTGATTGTAGATATCATTTAATGAAATTGTTTTCTTTCAAAGCTGTCCCGGGGCTGGCTATGACAATTTATTTATTTATAAATTAAATATTTACTGGAGACATGGAAATCCATAAAAAAATAAAAATAAATGAGGTGGCGCGACGGCTCGTAAAGAACCAGGGCCTAGTGACTAACAACTCGCAACCATTCCTGAGTGCGCCTATCGACAGGAATGGAAGGGACCTACGATTTTATGCCGAATCCGAACGACTGGATGAGAAGCACTTATTCGTGACAAGTGATACTCTTGGAGGATTTGTCAATTCCTCGCAAGAGGCAGTAGCCCTGAAAAAAAACGATTTTTAGTTTTTAGGTGGACGAGGCTGGGAAATGAAATACATAAAAGAATCGAAAAACAATATTTCGAAGGGCAAAGTGTGAAAAATTAAAAAAAAATACAAAGTTTTAAAAAGCCAAAATACAAAAATTAAAAAAAAAATTACAAACGTGGCGTACGCTATATTTACTTTTGGAATTTAGGGTAGCAATATATTGAAAGTACTGTTATCTAAGAAATCACTGAAAATATAGGATTTAATTATGAAAATAGAACTTTTCAGACATTTACCACTGTCGTTGAAACATTTTGTTTTAACCGTTTTCGTTTCCATTTCGATGTTTAGCAGTAGATAATAATTAAGCAAAGGAAACAAAAACGGATTTAAAAATTCCGGCACATGGGCCATGTAGCGACTATTTACTTTTTATAAAGGACACTGATTCGAATTTTTGTGATTTTAAGTTTTTCCTTGGTTATTTTTCGAATTAAGCTCTTGTGTAACAATATGGGTGATAACCGCCATTTTATGAACAAGGGCAGCGCCATCTAATGGCTGCAGATTTTAGAGTTCTGTGCAGCGATCTATTTATGAATATGAATCCACCACAACATGTAGATTTGTCACTTTCACTTTTTACTTTTTTTACGTGAAGAAACACTTTGTTTTAAATAATTGTCATTGGATTTCGGGTATAACATTTTAAGAAAATAACTCTACAATTAATGGTCTTTAAATCCATATCTGATTTTTCTTAATCGGCTATGGGTTTTTTGTCCATACATTTTTGGAAATTCTCCTTTAAATTAAAATTAAGCAAAATTGTGTGGTTTGGTCCATACAATAACCATCGCCGACCAGTGTGAAAGCTCCTTTTCTTGTTTATGAAAATAGTTTTGAAGCTAGTTTTTTTTCTTTTAACTTAAGTTCTGATCTTCAATGATCTTCAAGGATAAGACCTCTAAAAAAAGCAAAAAAGTGGGGCTATATTCATATACACAAATTATTGGAGGGGACAAGCAATTTCATACAAAATGGTTGTCAATTCGAATTTTGATATTGTTTATTCAAAAGTTAAAAAAAAAAACTTAAAAAAAAGTAATTTATGCATTATATTGTTGCTAAAAACCTCTTCTTTAAATATATGTTATACATTTTATACCTGTTAATTTAAAAGGAAAAATGCTAGGGGTTTAAATTGATTGAAAATAATCTTTTAATTATTAAATAGAAAACACGTTTAAAATCTCGAAAAAAATCGATTTAATTGGGAAAAATGTGATTTCATGCTGATTTTTACACAATTTAAAAAAACACTGGCGCAAAATTTTAAACTTTGCTCGTTTAAGGAATAGAACCGGCTCTAGTTAACGCAGTTGTTTAGTTGGGAACCCTTGTCTAACTATTTTGTAATTTTTAGCGCGTTAAACAACTCTTCTAACTAAAGTGAACTCCGCAACGAAACGTAAGCCGTGATACAACGATACAACAAAAGAGTTTAGTTGTTTCATGAACGTAAGCAAATTAAGGTTGAACACGCACAAATTTGACAGATGAAGACAAGAAACACAACAAAAAATGTTAAACAAACAAGTTTAGAACAATTAATTTTGATATAATTATGTTTGTGTAACGTATGTATATAGATTTATTATTGTGTTTTGTTTGAATGTTTTTGTTCTTTATTTAGTGGAAAAGAAGTCTACTCGCATTATTCTTAATCCAAAAAAAAAGTCAAGCGCATGGACAAAGTTGATACATCTTTGTAGGTATATACATATACGTGTATATTGGATGATGTGGCTGTGTGATTGATGTTTTTACTCATGTTTTCGCAGAAAAAGTGAAAAATTCAATGCCGCCGAGGTCTTTAAATTCTTTTATAAATACGTACACCAAAGAGAACCGTTTGGCAATATGAGAAAGCCAGCTGGAACGCTGTCAATGATTTCTTTAGGAACTTTAACTGGTCACTATGCTTCCTCGATAATGACATTGACTCTAGCGCAGTTATGAATACAAATTTAATTCTTTGTGGAATGAGAAATTTTATCCCGAATAGGGTGAAATCTATCAAACCCAAAGACAACTCATGGTAAAGAGGTTATTAGGGTTAGAGAAGTAAGCTTCCATTGTCATAAAGCCAACCCTACTGAGGAAAACTAAAAAAAGTTTTAACAAGCAAGAAAGACCTGTAACGTTCATATTTGAAGAACCAAATTTGTACATGATCAAAAATTTCAACTCCCATATTTGGGGAAGTGCTCCAATAACCCACTTGAGTCTATTGGATAGAATACAAAAGAGAGCTCTAAAAATGATAGGTGAAAGTACTATGACGGAAACATTTACATCTCTTGAGCACCGTCGCAATGTTTCATGGCTTTCGTTATTTTACCGATATTTCTACAAACAGTGTCTAGTGAAATAGCCAGTTGGCAGTTGCATTCCTCCCTTAAACAATTAACCGTAATACTCGCGCTTCTAGGAATGTCCATCAGTTCAGTTTACCCTTGAGCCCAACTTCGGACGTACTGTTAAGTACAGAGATTCCTTCTTTAGTCGCACTTCACGAATGTGGTATGCTTTCCCAGTCTGATTTTCCCCTCCCGTTGTGATCTACAGACATTCAAAAACAATTGCATCGGTATCTCCTTTTAAATCCCCTCCAACCTACCTGATCGCTCGTGCTGTGTACATCATTTTAAGGGTAGTCACAACCCCTTTAGCGCGCGCTAAATATAAAAAAGAGTCAATTTGATGTGTTGGCCTTTTAATTCAAAAGTTGATAGAAAATTTAAAAACAACTGAATTGAAGCGACGACGCTAAAATTCGTTATATCAATTTTAGTTTACCAAACAAATGGATTTTGATCGGAAAAACAAATTGACGTGGTGTTCTGGATAAATATAAAGACTCAAAAGTAGATTAAGAATTTAAGAAGTTTTGAATTGTTTATTAATTTAAAACATGAATGCTTTTTGAAAAACAGTGGCAGGCGCGATTTCCATCTTCGATCAGTCTCAATCTTCAAAAGTGAGGAGACATATGAAAGATTCTTATGTATCTAAAACTTATTTTCATTAAAAGCAAAACAATTAAAAAAAAAAAATACGATAATATTAATAACAATTTTTCGCTACTACTGTACGAGTGTACAAGTTATACATTTGACTATTGTTTCTAGACTTACTATTTAAAAAAAAAACTCAAAGCATTTTTTTCCCTTTTGTATTTGTTCAAAAATTTGAATTAGTTATGACCTTTTTATTCTTTTATTTTGTACGTACAGGAATCTATTTCCAACTTTGATTAAAACCTGAATTCATTTGTAAAATATTAAGGCCCGTTTGCTGATATAAAACATAAAAGCTTAAGTTCAACATAAACGCTTAAGTAACACATATTGCTTTGCACCAAATGGAAACTTAAACATAAATATCCTTAGGTTCAACATAACTTAAGTGGCAGAAAAATTATCCCTTAGGCGATTTATGTTGTACATAAGCTTACATTTATGTTTTTTTTTGTAATATTTGCTATGAATTGCGAAGCGACAGTGTCAATATTAACATCAAATTTTATAAAAATGCATATTGGACTGGCCAAGTAGTTTCTAGATGCTTAATTATATTATTTATATGCATAAATATTCACTCACTAATATTCAAGGAAATGACACATATTTTTGTTATTCTAAGGCAGCAGATTCACAACAACAAAACTTCACAATATAACTTTTTACAGAAACACAAAAAAATAGTTCCGGGTAGTTTTTTTAATTATCAGGTTTCATTGAAAAACCATATTTAAAATCAAATATTTAGTTAAACTGTTAACCACACGTCCAAAAAACGCCTCAAAATACAAAATACTAGAAATAGATTTGACTTTTCACTCAAAATTGACGTTTTGGCAGCGATTTCTCTCATGAGAGTTATGCATAGCTAAGTAGATCATAAATATTTTTTAGCAATAGAGAATAAATTAAGTTGAACATACAAACTATAGGGGTATTCACGATCTGTTGCAACGAGCCTTGTAAAAGTGCGAAATTTTATTTTTTTTAAGTGGATCGTGAACGCACTTTTCTTATCTTCTTGCAACACTAAAGCAAATGTCAAAATTAGTTTGACATTTGTTATTTGTTTTTTTTTCGAACATATCTGAAAATTTCAATTTGATTTAATTTAAATTTTGTTCATAAAAAGATGCCAAAAAAACGGAAAAAGAAAATTTTACCAAATCTTAATTATCGTCCGAATTTTAAATGGAAAATAGTAGTAAAAGATGATGACGACGTCACATCAATACAATCAAGATAGCAAATTGGATGTATCCAATGAATATACCTTTGTTTCTGTTTAACGTAATCAAGAATGAGTGAGCTGTCAAAAACACAATTTACAAATTTTACAATGTTGTATTTTTCTGTTGCAATAGGTTTCGGGTATTGCTAAAGTGCGAAACTGTTGTAAGATTGCACCTTGTATATTTTGTTGTTGTAGTGTTGTAAGATTTTACACTTTTGCACTTTTACAATGATACAAGGCCAGTTGCATCGGATCGTGAATACCCCTTATGTTGAACTTAGCTATGATGTAGATTTATGTTTCGTATCAGCAAACGGGCCTAAGTGAAAGTGAAATACAAATAAATAAAAAAGTTTATTAATTTTGCAACTCTTTGATACTTTAATAACTATCTATAAGTTTATAATATTCTTTCGATAATATGCAATGATATTTTACAATACCCATATCTAGGGCTGGCCACGAATCGAGACCGTGCGAGACTTTTCGTTAGTCTCGTGTTCAGTCTCGTCTCGGTCTCGTGTCGGTCTCGTATGATTAAGTCTCGTCCCGGTCTCTTCTTCGAAAAATACTATTTCCGGACAACCTGTTGACTATTGGAACGAAATACTTTCGATTATAGTTTAAATATGTGCAGAAGAAAATAAGTATTTAACTGAAATTGGATTTTTTAATTTATTAGACTCTCTGTAAATTTCGGTCCAAATAAACAGTCTCGCCTCGGTCTCGTCTCGGTTGCTTAAAAGGCAGTCTCGTCTCGTCTCGTCATGCGAGATCGAGACTTTTCTCGTCTCTTGGCTAGCCCTACCCATATCTTCCTTCTTGACTTAAAATCAAGTTCAAAATCTATTCTACGATTAGCATCGACATCGATTAAGTCCTAAAAATGCTAATATCCATTCGAAAAATAAAAAACAATATAGGTATGTACATACACAAAACAAAATTATTCTCACATTCGCCCTTGAAGTATTTCGTATCATCCAACAATTAATGTCATCATCATCGATTTGCTTACATTTGAAATCAAATTCATTGCCATAAAAAAAAAACCCTCATAGTTGTGAAAGCCTCGGTATACGAGTATAATGGAAGTGCATTCCAAATAGCAACCATTAAAAAAAAAAAAAAACTCAAGGAGGTATGGGTACCTTAAACAAACAAAACACACCCTAACGTGATGGCCCCTCCACCTCCCACTAGTAATCACAACAGTCAATAGTATACCTCTTCGTATTATATGAATGTATACCTACCTACCTTAATCATTTTACTTCAAAACTAACTGCTCTTCAAAGTGTCAACATTTTTCTTTTCATTTCTTTCTTCAATTCGATTTCGCTTCTATCATTAACGCGTGCTTTATAAAATTTGCCGAAAATCAAAAAAATTAAAGGTCAATCATACAAAATGGCGATTGACGATAACTATCAAATCACCTGTTTGCTTTTTGAGTCTTGTCCTACATTTTCGCGTGCGACCTAATCTAATGCACATTACATAACCGTTACATGTTTTGCATAGACAACAAAATAAACAACAATAATCAAACAGCGAAGACCGTTGAAAAAAAAAAATCTCTGTGGAATGCAAATGTTTGGGGGCTATATTTTTGACGTTAGTTACCTGGTAATGGTCTCGTTGAGTGGTGGAACTGACAAAAAGCCTAACCTATTGATAGAGGCTTTTAACTTCAATCTTTTTCAACGAAGTTCCCGATCGATAAACGAAAGGTTTTATGTTTTGGTTAGGCTTTTTGTTTATATTGTTTTGCAAGGGTGTTAATGTGGTGGCCTCAGCAAGGTTGTTTCTACGTGTTTTCTTTTCAATTGATAGGTATCATTATTTTTTAGGATGACATTTTTAAGAATGATAGTGGCAACGAAGGTTTTTTTTGGAAATATTTTGCATTTCTTTTACTGTTATAAAGATTAAGAGGCAGCAACGGTTTTTATTTACATATCTCATTATTGCGCGGATAAATAATTGAGCATATATGCCAGGACAGGATAAATTGCCATCGAATATACAAATACCAATCTCATAAAAAAGAATCGTAACCAGAACACATTGGGGCATATTCATAGTCATTTTAGACCTGGGTCTAAGTTAAACATAGCTTTGGTTGAATTTTCGGACGTTGATTCTATTTTTTTAAGGTTATCATTTCAAAATATTTGAAGCTATTTGTGTAGTATACCAAGTAAATTATCTTATAAAAATATAAGACCAACAATTTGTAATTAAAATCGGTCTGTATTCATTGAGCCAAAATTGTCTTAAACTGTAGTTTAGTTAAACCTGGGTCTATCTGCGACTATGAATATGCCCCATTGTAACTAATCTCAATTTCGAGTATTTAAATTTTAAAATACAAATGTACTTATTTTTGAAGATTGTGACAGATTTGGCAATAAATTAGAGTGCATTTGAAAGCTTCAACACAGATACTAATGGCCAGTTTCATATAGTAACAGTAGTGGCACTTAAATGTTAAATATAGGATACAAAATGCCAATTTTCGTAGTGCACACTTACCAAAATAAGTTGCACTTATGTATCCCGTGTTATTGCGCACTTAAGTGTCACTAACTAAGACTGCGAAAATTACCAATATGCAAAATTTAAGTGCAGCTTATTACTACACTGAGGGAAAAAATGCCTTCTAAAGTTAAATACGAGCGTATTTGATCTAAAGTTTTTTAAATGAAGTGGAGCATTTTCATCTTTACGTTGAAACAATGTTAATTTGAATATGCGACGTAATTTTAAGAAATTTAACCTAGTTTCAAAGTAAAACGTTTTTATTTATACATCGAAATCAACTTTTGTACATACACATTTCGTTCAACGTTGTTGTAAAGTGAAACGTTATCATTTTTAAATTGAGATCCAAATTTAAAGTGCGCTCAATCTTGTTTCAAAGTGAAACGTATTCATTTTTACATTGAAATCCACATTTTACTTTGCGATCCACTTTTATGGCATTTAAAGTGCCATATACGTAGTTTCAAAGTGTTGCATAGTTAAGTGAACCTCAATTTTGTTGTATTTGTAAGCTTAATATAAAGAATTTCGAGAGCGCGTTGTTGTTTTTCGAAGTGCCTCCCTTACATTTGTGAACAAATTAAACGCGCACTCAAAATTCACTTTCATATTATCGAAAAACAATATTTAATTATTTTGTCTATATTTATTACTATGAAATACTTATAGCATCAAATGATTCACTTAAGTCGTCACAAATAAATGATTCACCAAAAATGAAATGCATCGAGCATGAACATATACATTTGTCTATGTCTTACATAAATTTAAAGAAAGAAGCGTGCCGTGGGTATCCATTTTGAATGAATACCTAACCGAGCGAAGTTCAATCTACGTTGATTTGAAGTAGATAAATGTTGTTTTAAAAGATGGATGAATTTGATTTACCTATGATTCTACTTTAAATCAACATGTAAACGTAGTTAAATCTAGTTCGTTTTTAAGTATAGAATCACTATGAAATAAAGTCGCTCCACTTTGATTTAAGAATTTTTGGCGTTGGCGCCAAATCGTTCCGAAAAATATTAGAATCAAAGTTTTTTTGCTTTGATTTTACGTTGTTTTTTTCTCTGTGATGAAACTGACCCTAAACGTCTTTAAGCAAATGAAATTAAAATCGCTACCTTGTTGTATTCCAGAATAAATTTTGATGATGTATTTTTTATATTTTACTAGCCGTTACCAATTGACAAGTTACATGTGTACCTACTGTGTATGAAACAGCTGGTAAATTTGTTGCCAGGAAATATCATTTAAGATAGTAACCTTGTTAACATGTATTTTTTTTAATGTATTTTATGTATCTTCCAATGCACCGGATGAATAAGTAACATCTCAATCTACAATGAGCTAAAAATACGTACTTATAAATTGCAGAAGGATGTTTTTCATTGCTGTTGACGTCTCCCGAAAGGCACTGGTACATTAACGCCGGCAATAAGTGAATCTTATAATCAAAAATTGCAAAATTGTTATTATTGTTGGGTGTAAAGACGAAAACGTCGTCGTCCTAATAATTTTTAATTCCAACACCCAACCACGTCGTTGCTGTCTGCTCTCGATGTAAAAACGCTCATCAGTTTTTTATCATCATTTTCACAACTTTATTATTTTAGCTAATTTTGTTGTTTTTAATTGCAGCCAACACTTTTAAAACTTTTGATGTACGTAACTTCGCATAACAAAATTTAGTGTTCATCGCCATCTATCCGAAAAATGTAAAATTTGGATTAGTACATTTGGCTTCATTAAAAACATTATGGTTTATTCTGTATTATGTAGTTTAGCACAGTCTGATGATTTTGTTGAGTTTTAAGATGTTAATTGATATTTTTTTGATTGGCACCTCAAAGGTTTTTATGTACTTTGTACATACAGTTGATGTCATAGTTTTTTTTTTTTTTTTGACAATTTCAGATCCATCTGATTGACAGTTTTTGAAGCATATGTGAAATCATAGACCACCCAAATGT
Organism: Melangyna quadrimaculata; assembly: GCA_949320155.1. NCBI lineage: Eukaryota > Metazoa > Arthropoda > Insecta > Diptera > Syrphidae > Melangyna > Melangyna quadrimaculata. Next base: position 452,585,112 of record OX439483.1, on the reverse strand, counting down.
GCTTGTCAAATTAAATAAATATAATCATAGTCAACAATTTTGCTGACAAAATCTGGCTCGAAGGACCATGTTTCAATTATTGACATTTGTATCCCATCCTATTTCCTGTTAGATTGTATAAGGGTTTTACTTACAATTATTTTCTTCTCCTTTTAATTAATTAATTAATTCCTTTTCAGAAATGTTCAAATTTGTCTCAACACAGGAATTCTTAGCAATAGTTATTGCTTCGTTGCTGCTAACTATGAAATAAACTCTTTTGTTTGTGCTGGTGGCAAAAAATAATTTCTAATGCTTATGCTAGGTTTTCACTTGTCATTGAAAGACGCAAATTGACACACTTTGACAAGAAAGGGTGGCTTTTATCAACACAATAATCAAAGATTGCAGTAGTAGAGTGAAGGTATAACCCACCCTGTCTTGTCAAACTGTGTCTTTTAATGACAAGTGGAAACCTAGAATTATTCGAATTGTTCGTATAAAAGAAAATAAAGCCGTATGACGTACATTACAAAATAACCATCATTGACGAGACGTTGTTTTCAACGTCACTTTGTGTTTCTTTTAATTGAACGCTTAATCTGGCCTACAGCCCATTAACCAGCAACAGTTTAATAAAATATGACCTTTATAAACTGATGCAGTATTTAATTTATAAATGACGTTCGAATAATTTGCAATTATTATACAATCTATGTAACTAAAAACTAAAGATCTCGTTAAGCGAAAATTATTTGTATTATTAAATAAATTGTAAAATTAAATATCTTGGAGTAATTTAAACTTTAATTACTGTTAAATATGTAGATAAATTAAGTGGCGTTATATATATTTTAACAATTCAAACTTGTCTGAATATACAGTAAACTCCGCTTGATTGGAACACCATAATTTGACCGAACTTTGGATAACTGAAATTTGTTTCAAATAAGCGGAGTTTTGTCAAAACAAATTAAATTTCATTTATATAGCCTGAAAGTAAAAAAAAAATGTAGGTATGACTTTTTTATTGTGAAAAATAGTTCTAGAAATTGACGTTTCGTCCCGGCTTTCTCACTTGGACTCTTCAGTTGACAGTGAGGGCCTTGTCAAGACGCAATGTGTATTAAGTTCACTCCAGCTTACATCAACTTAACAGCGAAAATCAATTGTGAACTATATCTAACCCAATTAGAATTTCTATTCAAGAATTGTTGGAAATTTTGTAACCCGTGGCTTGGCATTGTTTACATATGAATGTTTTTTTTTTTTTTATAATACAAATTCTATATACTATACTGAAATACACAAGCTTTAGTAGAAGACTAAGCATTATCTAATTGGACTTGTTGAATTATTGATTCAAAATAGTTATATTTCCATATGAAACAATTCAAACAACAAATGTACATTTTTTTAAATTTTAATGACAAATATTGCGTCAGCCATCCGTTTGCTGTCCAAAATATTTAAGGATAAGCCAAAAACTAAACAAATTTTAGAGAAACGCCTGACACCAGGAGGGAATGACAATAAATGAGACTTTGACATTTCAGATTTGACATTCCAAATTCAAAGGGTGTGTTCGATTTAAAAATTGGTGGCATCATTCAACGGTCGATTCACTTATGCACAATTTTATTTCAATTATCCGCAGTTTGCAATTAAGTAGAGTTCAGTTATGCAAAGCAGTTTGTGTGAAAAATTCTCAAAAAGGCTCCGGAATAAATTTCTTATTTCAGATAACCGATGTTTTTAGTTAAGCGGAAGTGCAGTAAGCGGAGATGACTGTACTATATTGATTCTAAGGGTTTCTTGAATATGCCCTTTAAATACATACATGGGTCTTATAACTATAATTATGATTTCCGCGATTTTTAAGGGTTTTAAAAGAGTAAAGTTAAATTACATATCGAAACAATATCATGATAAAGTCATGGGGCCATTTAATATGAATGAACTTGTCAATTACTACGGACTATTTGGTGTAAAGTTTTTTTTTTTTTAATTTTGATTTGTTCCACATTTTCTTGTATTTGTTTTTATATTTAATCAAAAAAAAATTGACTAGTTTAAAGTATTATCGAATCATTAATATACTCCTTCAATGTCAAACTCCATCCTTTCTATTCCCTAGCTACGTACTAGAGCAAGTTCGTGCGATTTTATTTTTAATCAAACACCGAAATTTTTGTTGTTTTTTTTTTTTGGTTTAAATACTCGTACATATTTTCTTACCAATAACATTTTGTTTCCTCGTTAAATTGCACGCATTAACAAATTGCCATGTGGGCGACTGGTCTTAAGCTTTCCTTATAGGATTTTACAAATTATATCATTATGTAAAAAAATATTCAGATTCTATTTGAATAATGTAAATTTACCTACATGTTTATATAAAATATGACACATTAATAATACTACAAAATTACTTATACTTAAAGGAAGTTAATTATAATATACATATACATAATGTACATTTTGGTAAATTTAAATATTCATCACCACCTATACACCATCACTTTTCCTTTTTTAACCAATCAATTTTGGCCATAATCAAAATACTTCTACTTTTCAAATTAATAAATTATTACATTTTCCTTTAATGGTCAACAAGATTCACAAATTTGATTGTTTGTATCACCCTATTAGTAAAAATAAGTTTTAACACCAAACAAAGCATTTCTAGCAAATACAAATAATAAGAAATTTAAACAAGAACCTTAGAAAAACCATATTTTAGCTTGACGTGACAATTTTGAACTCTGAAGGTTATTTCTGGGTCATTTGATAAGTTCCGCTTCTTATTTTTCTGTTTTGTTTTCACCTGAATATTTGTGTACCTGTAGTAGATATAATAATGCAAACAACATTGACAATTCTGCGGTTAATTTGTTTATCATAACTTAAATTGATCATGCTGCATGTAAATTTGGCCATGTCAAAGTGACCATAATGTATAGTTAAGACTGCTGTGCTTTGCAACAAAGTCATGTTTACAATTTTAATAATTTTATGCTAGAAGTTGCATAAGCTGACGATACAATAAAATATAAAGTGCGCCCGCTATAATACGTTCACGGTTGAATGCTGCCATAATTTAATTTTTTTTTATTGGCACTGTCCATCGATGACGATGATGATGATGATGTTGGTAAACTTGGCCTCAAGTTTGGAATTACTGGCTGTGATAATTGTTTCTGCATAGAAAACCATATTGTTAAGATATGTGGTATAAAATAAAGTACATGAATTGGTAACTTGTATTTATGCTATTATAGCCAAGTCGCTTAAAATATAAATACAGATTATATTAAATGTAATTATACATAAAAAGGGATTAACAAATAATCATAATTAAAATAAGAAAATAAATATGAGAAACATTTTAAGCTGCAAGGTTTTGTTATTTACAAGTTTGGTGAGTTTACTCTAGTAACTCAACAGGTGCTTTTGATTTTCATAATCCGAGTTTAATTAGACTTTCTGCATGTGTCAAGAGCAAGCTAACTCTGGTTTAACTCACATCAACCAAAATTGAACATTAAAGTTTACTAAAATTAAAAATTATGATATTTATGAAGCTTTATCGGTAGGTGTATGTATTCAAGACTAATCATATTTATTTTTTGATTATGAAAGAAGCTCGTAGAGGTAAAAGTTTTTGTCCTTATTAATTGTACAGTACACAACATAAAAAAACACTAAATAAAATATGTTATGTCTATGGTACTTATTGTCACGCACGTATAGAAAATGTTGCTGGGTATTGATGTACCAAGAATTGGAAATGAATTTTTCAACATCATCGGTGAATGAATGAAACTTTGTTCACAGAGAGATTGAGACCCGCCAAATACAGAAACGCAAGTCTCAACTCCGGTTCGGAGGCTTAGGTCTTATATTTTAAACTTTAAACATAAGGACAGGACTTAATTAATCGGACTTGATATGATTGGTAGACTTTTACTTTCGTATTTTATAGCCATCAAAATGACGTTCTGAAATGTTCAGACGGAGCGAAAAAATAAAAATTGGTTTTCGCTCTCTTGGCTTCGGAAACCGCTCTATTTCTTGAAAACGATTCAAATGATTTATTGTATTGTTCACAGTTTTTTTTTTTTATAATTCGCGCGAACGCAAAGGGTGTAGTAGCCCGTAGCGTAATGGTTAGTGCGTTCAACTGTCACGCTGGAGGTCTGAGTTCGCTTCCCAGCCTCGTCCACCTAAAAACTAAAAAGTTTTTTTTTAGGGCTACTGCCTCTTGCGAGGAATTGACAAATCCTCCAAGAGTATCACTTGTCACGAATAAGTGCTTCTCGTCTAGCCGTTCGGATTCGGCATAAAATTTTAGGTCCCTTCCATTCCTGTCGATAGGCGCACACAGGAATGGTTGCGAGTTGTTAGTCACTAGGCCCTGGTTCTTCATGAGCCGTTGTGCCACCCGATTTATTTTTTTTTAGAACGCAAAGGGTTATGACTACCCTTTAAATGTTGAAATTTACCACAGTGCGAGCATTTAGGAAGCAAAAGGAGGATTGAAAACGAGATAAGGATGTACATTTGTCTAGAACGCTTAAATATTAAAATGGGAAGGAAAAATAGAGTTGGGTAGCGAATTCCACATTCGTGTAGTACGGCTAAAAAAAACTCTGTATTTGACGGTACGTTAAAAATTTGGCTCAAATGTATATTCATGGGCATTCCTAGCGGAGCGGTGTTACGGGTAAAATGTTCTTGTAGATAAAAACACTATTTAAAAATTGCTTTTGGTAAAATCCACTTTGATTGTTTGTCAAAAATGATTGGTGACAAAATTAAAGATTTTGACTTATGTCAAGTGGCGTTTTTTTTGGTTTCTAGAACACGGGTGCAACGATTTGCATGTTATTGTTTTAATTTAAAGTTTGTTTATGAATGTTATCCAGCCTCGAAATTCTTGAAGGTTTCACCCAAGCCGTAGCTATGTTGGTAACGCTGAGAGGGTCTATAATAATTTGGATGCAATTTGGTATCCAAGTAGTATTTGACTTTTCAATTTTATGTATGTATTATTTCTGTAATCCACGTTTGGAGCTATTTTTGAAATAATGAATTTTTTCTACAGGAATTAATAACATTCTGATGACAAATGCGAAAGATGCCGAACAAATATCGGTCTCCTGAAAGATATGCTTTTCGTCCGTTTATTTGATTTTTTTGTTTGATAGTTATGGTATGTTCCTTTATTTTGGATTTCTCTAATCTAAGATGCTTTTTAGTACAAAGTTCTGCCAAGTTCCTATAAAAAAAAATTATTGAACTTTGGACTGAAATGGTCAGAAAAGCACAGAAATTCAGACTAAACCTACAGAGCAGTTATGAGACGATTGCAAAATATCAATCGTTCAATCATATGTATCATCATATGTTTAAACGATCGTGTTTGGCAGTTTCAGGAGCTATACGAAGCATTAATTGAATTGTCTAATCGGAATTTTTTTAGATTAAATTATTTGCTCGTCAAAATGTGATTTTATGGAATTTTAGGTAAAATTTAAGGCAAATTATTATATATGAAATTTTAAACTTTTCTTTTCGCGGAAACTTATCGCGTAAATATTTAGAATTATTATAATTTCTTCTTCCCGACGTTTCGAAGAAATTACACTATTCGTGGTCACGGGATGAGACTGACGTTTGATGGGTGTTGTTTGTTACTCTTTCTCTTAGATTGTATCGGTGCATTGTTGATGGTGCACTTTCACTTAGAGTGGGTGGATTGTCATTTGGTTGTTGATGCGTCATATTTGTATATTCATGGGTGCACATAAAGCTTACAACGTCAAATGTATCACTTTTAGCTTTCGTTGGTTTAAGCTTACTTATAAGTGGATCCCATGTTGCGGATAGTTTGAAGCTGGAATCTCTATTAAAATTCTTATAATATTTAAATAAATAAATAAATATTAACGCGGGAAATTCCGAAAATCTAAAAAAGTTACAAAATTATTATATAAGTGTCAAATCCCATTAAAGGTTGGCTACGATGATAATAGATTCAGAATCCTCTAAAATTCGTTTTTTTTAAACTATTATTATAAAAACCGAAGTTATCTGCTTAGATGAAGACCAGCCCATGCGACTTTGACGCGACAGAAAAGTCTTTCAATGCATTGACAGTGTCTTGCGTTGACGATCGCACGACTTGACAGAATTTGACTCATTTTAAGTCAACGCGTTTATCATTTGCGTTGACGTGTAAACAAGAGTGCTTTAAATCCTATAGGATATTGTAGTAAAGGCTGCACGTGGCCAGTAAGGTATATCAGGTCATTTCTAGTTTTGGCGTTGTTTTTAAATAATTTATTTTCTGTTATAAGTCAGTTTCTTAGAATATGTCCCCTCCCTCCAAACGAGGGGGAATAGACCCCCCCCTCAATGTTTTTCTTGTCTCGACTAAACCTACATGCTCAAGCATTTTGTCACACCTTAGGTGAATCACCCTGTATACACCAAAAATATTGCGACGGCTCGTGAAGGAGAAGAGTAAGGACTAACAACTCTCGACCTCTCGAAATTGAGGGAAACTACAATTTGATATCGAATCCGAAAGACGAGAATCACTTCTTCAAAATACAGCAGTCCTTGAAAAGTACATTTTGTCCTTAGTCTGACAAGGCTAAAAATCGAACCCAAAATTCCTGCGTGACAGATCACTCTTTCTTTATGTTAATGGTCAATTGAATAATTTCTTCAAAACATCTTGATTTTATTTAATTACTTTTAATGACAATTATCATGAATTAATCGGATAATAAAAATCAGTATTTAACAGCTAATAAAATTTTTAAAATCCAAACCAAAGAAAATAATTAAAGTTCATTTAAAGTTTATGCAATCTCTTTGTTCGATCATAATGACCTTGTGCCTACATGACGGTTTGACGGTACCTTTAATTTTTCCTTTAAGTTACAAATGCACTTTAAATTTAAATCACGTATCTACTCTTATCCAGATTTGTTGCTAAAGATTAATTTTTAGTATTTTTACAGAGATGCTATACCCACGATATTCAAAGTCAAGGCTCCTGTTGTCTTGGAGCATGAACTTATTAAATTGAATTGACAATTTTTTTTAAGTTGGCTTCTCGTTGTGTGACTCAAATTGTTATATGATACAGAATCATTACCTACTCGTTTAGTGTTAATTTATCATAATTAAAATCGATGTTTAAGAATCCTTTGTGAGACGAAGGACAGTCAAATCAATTAAGATTTAATGGACATGAAATAAGGTTATGGTCTAATAATTGTAACTTGAATTGACAATTTATTTTCCTTCTTCAAGCTGGTTATATAAGGTCTTTTGTTTTTTTTTTTTTTCTTCATAAAATTAATTTCTACATATTTTGTAAAATTGTACGATCTTAAAGGTCAGGTTTAAAATGTTGATTGAAAAAAAAAAAAATAATTAAGTTCGCACCCATTTAACCTTAGTTAGGTCCAGAGTTATATTTAATTTATAAGACATGAAGGTTTAGCCTTAAATGTAATTTATTAATTTTTCTAAAAGTTTTTACTTCTCAAATCTTAAGCCTTGTACTCACTTCGAGTGAAAATGAAATTTCTATATAAAAGTGACACTTATTTCACAGCGATAAAATTCATAACGAGAGCTGATTACGCAAATGTGAGAGCGAAATATGAACCGGTTCAAAATTAATTTCATTTCATAATTTTCATTTCCTAACGTACGATCACTAGGAAAAAATAATAGAGTTGTGGAAAAGTGTGACATTTGTTAATAAATTAAAATAAAAGTTCTTATAATTGATTTAAAAAAGCCTAAAGAATTATTTTGGATCTTACGTTTGTTTATTTTTGAATATTAAGTGCTACTGACAAGGCAAAAACCAAACTATAGAATTAATTAGTCTTCTCAAGCATATCAAAATTCTGTTAAACTTTCAGATAAATCTAATAATTTTTTTCATTCAAAGTGAGTATTAAAAATTTGCAAACTGAGGACTAAAAATTCACGTGGAGAATTAATTATGGTTTCATAATGATTATTCACGTGAGGTGAGTACTAGGCTTTAAGCCTGGTACTCACCTCTGAGTGAAATGAAAAATAAAAGCGGTTTGAAATTCACGTGAATAAGCATTGCGAAAAAATATTGATTTTTTTGACTGTCAAATTGAAAGAATTTTTAATAAAAAAAATAACGAAAACTGTATTATTTCCAAAGTTTGTTGATCTTGGGCCTGTCGCTATAGCACTAGCGATTCAAAAATTAGTTATTGTCAGTTCCAAAATAATTCCTTCGGCTTTTGATTAATTTATTTAAAATTTTATTATCAGCATAATCAATAGTCAAATGTCACACTTTTCCACACTTTCATCTAGTGGTCGTATATTGGGAAATGAAAATAATGAAATGAAATTGATTTTGAACCGGTTCACATTTCATTTTCAAAATTGGGTACTCACCTCTCGTTTTGAATTCCATCGCAGTGAAATAAGTGTCACTTTTATATAGAAATTTCATTTTCACTTGAACTGAGTACTAGGCTTTAAATGGGAATCTTCAAGCGAAACAACTTATTGTCATAATTTATAAAATAAGATTTATAAAATGTGTCATCGCTAGTAATTGTTTTTTTTATACATAAATATGTAAGCAGCTAGCGTGTACGACGCTCAATCATCATAAACACGTATGTCTGGCATACTAATATGCTGTAACCATAATATCTAGAACTATGTAGCTATTTGTCAGAAGTGAGAACACTTAAAACACTCATCCGGATCTTTTCATGCCAAGTAAATGGCACTTCAATTTATCACAATCTAAGGGCATCCCCGCGTGTCTCAGAAAATATTTATCTACTTTACAATTTAAAGAAACAAAGTTCCATTCCTTTGATGCTTTACTTACTTAGACTTTAGACAATATATAACGAACATACATATAAGCGAACACATACTATAGTCAATTATACCTACTCCTGTACCTATAGTTTAATTTTTTTTCGCATCACTTTCTCGAAAGGATTATTCTGGAAGCTTGAACAATTTATTACCTTAGCTGGAATTTCAATTACAATGTTTGTGATAATAATGAGGATGGAGGATGGAAATGGTCTGAAGTCTAGCTATTTAATTAGTAATCAAAACATGTTTGGCTTTTCAGTATACGAGTATTAGCATTTTTAAGTGGAATTCAGAATTTCGCTTAATACGAAGAGTAAAGTTTATAAAATATGTAGTGTGGGACTAATGTTTGGATTGCTGACGTCAGATAGAGCACATGATTAAAGATTATAGGGTTTTAAGTCTAATGTAGGGAAATTCAAATTACCTTCATTGTTATGCGAAATAAGACATAACGTATATGCACTAGAGTGTTTTGATGGGTTTAGTCAAAAAAGACTATTAAATGTCAGTGACTCAGATTTACTATCTACTTGTTCTACGTGTCAGATGTGAATGACTGGATACTGGATCTTAACAAATATATTATCGAAGAAGACTCATACTGCATAGACTTATTTGTTCTGTAAAAATTCCAAGTTTCTGTCTGGTTGCGCAAGGCCCTAGTAAGTTTGCAGTAGGGAAAATCTGGACAAAAAAAACTTGTCAGAAACTTGTCAATCCCTTGATTGATTTCAGTACCAAAAATTTAGACGAGGGAAACTTTTCAAATACTCGTAAAGCCCTTCTAAGTATTTACTTGTTGTACATGTTTCGGTACCAAATCAGGAATATCTCTTGTACACCAAAAACAAACATTTTATAAGCAACATACAATTTATTTCAGTATCATAAAAAAATAAATAAATAAATCGGGTGGCACAACGGCTCATGAAGAACCAGGTCCTAGTGACTAACAACTCGCAACCATTCCTGTGTGCGCTTTTCGACAGGAATAGAAGGGACCTACAATTTTATGCCGATTCCGAACGGCTAGATGAGAAACACATATTCGTGACAAGTGATACTCTTGGAGGATTTGTCAATTCCTCGCAAGAGGCAGCATTGTATTTAAAATACTTAAGATAACTTAAGATAGTATAGGTAATTAATGTTTGATAAACGTTTATTACTAGTAGTTTTTTTTTTTTTTGCTGTTCCAAATTAAAAATCTGAGTAGTTTGACGCGTCGAGTTTGTTCGACTGTACGTATTACAGCGAGCTTACTGAATCAGTAGATCGATTTGTTTAAAATTAAGTACATTTAACTACTAAAATATTTTAGTATTATTTGTACACTTTTAAACTTACGATGTAATTGTATAAATAAATGCATACTTTATAGTATCTTCACTAGACCCCATAAAAGCCTTAAACTAAGAGCTACGAGATCAAGTTCACGCATTCCACTCACAGATTTTTAAAATGAATGAATGTAGGTTAGGTAATTATGTATATTCAAATGAACCTCTAAAACACTTAAGAATGAAAAAAATTCATGTGTACTAAGGTAGATCAAATTGAACGAAGCGGCTTTGATTTTGATGATACCATCGTTAACATATTGGTTGCTTGTGGATCAATACAAAAATTCTCAAAATTCTATTATATTGCTATTTTGTTTTTTTGTTTGTTATACAAACTGTATCGGAAAAAAGTGGAACAATTTTGCCAGTGCATTACTTCCTAATTGTTGAACCTAAACAAAAATTGCTTGACATAGTCAAATAGAAAATTTAATTTTCTAAAGGTTAATTTATGTATATAGCTTGTTATAATTGATTAAAGCTACCGTTTAGTGTTTAGAAGATAATCAGTATTTTAGTATAAATTATACAGTTACCGTTAAATGTTTTGTTAAAAATGCAGGGTGATGCAGAAAAGAAAATTATAGGATGGGAGGTCTATAGCGAAATAGATGTTTGAGAAAAATTTTACTATATATCCAGTGGTGGCGGCCTAATTAAGAACGATATTTTTATAAAATTTTAAAATGCATAACTTTTGTTTGGGAAATCTGTTGAGGTTGAGAAGTGGTTTTATTAATAGCCCATGAACTACGGTACAGTTTGAGTAATGTTTAAAAAATATAAGCATGAGAATATTGGTAGGAAAAAAATAAACATTAATTTAACTCTTATTTCGTCTGGCAATATAATTAAGAACAGAAACAAAAGGTTGCCATAACATTAAAAATCTTTGAAATTTCAATATGTTAATGTGAATATATTGAAGGAAAACCTCTTAGTTCAGACAAATTTCCTTGCATATTTTCGCGTAAGGCATGGAATCTTGATAGTGGTGTACTCTTATCAGATTTCCTCAATATTAATAACATTCTGATCAAAATGTTCTTTTTTTTCAATTTAACCATCCCTTGATGTTTTCCCAAAAGTTCTCGATAGAATTTAGGCCCAATCTTTGGATGGTCTAATCTAAAAAACCTTCTTGAATACGCAAACACCTTCTTAGCAATCCATTGAGGACTTTTTGGATCATTATCGTCCTTAAAAACAAATTTTATTGGCATGATTTCAAATGAATAACACTCCATAACATGTTACTCAATGTTCTTATAAACTTTCTAACTTATCGACCATAGTATGCCAAGTCAATACACCCCAAATTAAATTAAGTTTTATCCTGTACTCTGTACGCGTCTTAAGAGTTTTTTTTGATTCAACTTCTTGTTCTAAGGGCTTTTTACATCAAATTTACTTTCTGACATACAAAATAAGAAATCCTCAGAACGAGAAATTTGACGAACTTCTCAACCTCAACAGATTTCCCAAACAAAAGGCCGCCACCATTGATGTACATATATCAGTGTAACGTTCTATTGAGTAAACTTTAATTCAAACTTTGACTTCAATATAAGAGCAAGAACGTGACACCTAATCGTTTTATAATATTTATCTTTTAGCCTAGTACGCTGCTGATGCGAAACCAAATATTTCTATGGTCTCCAAAAAGACAACGAAATGCTTACGAAAACACAGCGGAAAAATAATCATGGAGATTTTCACAAATTGCAAATAAATAAAACAAAATTTAACGAAAAAATCAAACAACAGCCATGAAAATAACAACAAATAAAAACACGAACAAACCCAAATGTCATTTTCCGCAAACAATTAATTGTCCGGGCAATTAATTCTGTGCGAAAATAGAGTGGAGACTTGTCAAAGCGATAAGGTTCATCAGTTTCGTTGGTCGAAGAGCCACAGAACGAAAAGAAGAACGAAATTTTTCGTTTATGATTTCGTCATGTCATTTTTGTATGGAATTTTTCGTTTCACATCAGCAGCCTGCTCATCTTTACTTCGATATAACCTAACTTTGCTAGTTTAGGCCATGTCATTACATACCTCAATTCTGTCTGACCAAGCATTTGGCCTAGATTTATAAAATAGGACAAAATACCCATCACAAAAGAAATAAAAAGCCAAAAGCAATAGTGAAAAACTTAAATATTGCTTTTGTATATCTTATACCTCTGGCAGCTATCTCAAAAGTTTATATCTATACAAATAAGTAAAAAAACAAACTGTGGCTTGTGGCAATCAAGTGCCATATAAACTAAGTTTGACCTATAAAACATGTTGCTAGATACCATAAGTCAAATACTATTCCCTCATTTACAAATAACCTGTTGAAATATCAATATAGAAGACCATTTAAAGTAACCAGTTCCTTGGTATATGTATATTCATCAAAAATACCTCAAAGTGTTTTTTTTTAACCAAACTAAATTAGTCGAAGCCAGCAGTACAAATGCACGGACCTTCTCCTACTTTTTTTCTTGTTGTGAAATTCACTTTTGATATTTTGAAAACAAATATAAATAAATAAAACAAACCCCAACTTTGTATCTGAAGTTTTTATACCAATTACGATTAAATCACATGAATTCTGGTTGTATAGTTTGATATGCCGACCGGCTAAACGACTGACGCAGTTATACTCGCGCCTAACAAATAATTTCCTTCAACGTATATAAAATTGAAAAGATAAAAATTTCGTATGACGAAATTTTGTTCGAAGCAGAGTTGGAAAATCTTGAAATTTGACTGCACCAAGCTGCCTTAGCCAAAACACCTTAATTATCCACTGAACACCCCTCCATTTTCAATCAAATAACATGGGGTAACATATGAATTGCATAATAAATTGCTATTAATCCAATTCGCGAGCGTGATCTATGTGGACGCTTGCACTGTAAAAGGATAACAGCTTCAACTGCTTATTTACGATAAAACGAGTTATCAGAGTTGGCTATTTAAGCCAACTGGAGTTTGAACAAAAAACAAGCCTGCTGCAATAACCTGCTAAAAGCCGTCTATTCAGCCATATATCTCCTTTGGAATAGGTAAACCACCACACTCCTCACAAGGAGCAGTGCCTATGACTGCCTTGCCTATAACCTGTCGTCAACTTTTACTTTTAGCACACGCTTATTGATGCTCCTCCTAGGCCCAAGACATGGGAGAAAAAGTATAAAAAAAGGTTCTGGCTGTGCCAAATTAAAAAAAAAAATACAATATCTAGCAAATTAGCATCTTAATTGCGGGGGCTAGTGTAAGTACGAGCTAATGAACTATACTATGCCATCACACACGATATTATGCTATCTATAGCCTATACCTTTATATCGATGGTTTTTCCACTTTTGCTTTTGTTGCAAGAAGCATTGACACATATTTTGGCCTTGAAAATAGGTGCGACGACGACTGCGCGACGGACAACATTAAAAAAGACGACAACAAAACGACGATAGTCGCATCGTAATTGCTTCAAACGCTAAGAGCTGCAAGTATGAAGTGATATTAGTTCCGATACTTTATATTGTGCGTGCGTGCGTCGCGTCACACAGTGGGGCATACAAAAATCAATTTACGTACCTAATAGACCAAGAGCCGGCAGCAAATTTTGGTAGTGGAGTGATAACCAAAATGTATATACATGTATGTGTAGATATACGCAGTATTATGCTTAATTCGACCGTCTGGCAAGTTTCTTTTCCAGCCGCCTGGCGGGAGTGGGCGTTCGAAAACGGTCAGTTTTCCGATTTTGGGGTCGAAGTGATAACCACTTAAATTAATATATAAACCCTAGAGGATGGTGTACTGATGTCAAAAAAGTCGGTCCAAGACGTTTTGGTTCCAGCCTTGTGCTTGCCAGACGCCCACTTTTGGGGTCGAAGTGATAACCACAAGAGTGATATATGAACAAATCAGAAAAATTCTCCTAATTATAAAAATGTGTGTTCAAGACGTTTTGGTTTCAGCCTTGTGCTTACCAGGCGCACTTTAACTTTTCTCAAATGCATTTTTGAACCTAAAACCTTAATAGGCGTTTTTCTTTTTTAGTTCAGAGCAGAGCCTGAACTGTCAAACAAAAAATTTCGTTTCTTTTTTACCTCTGAACGTTCAGAGCTTCAAATTTGTGTTTCTTTTTTCGTTCTGAACGTGTTCTGAGCTTGTTCAGAGCGCGCTCTATGAGCTCAGAATAAAATAACTGAGCAGACCGAGTTGAATGCTGACCACAAGCATTTGATAGGTGAAATTGAAAAAAAAGTGACAGCTTAAGGCTTAACTACATAGGCCTACTTTTGTACAAAAGTACCAAAGTGAAATATAAATATCTATTCTGAAGACACCTGTTTGCAAAAAAAAACAATGGCAAATTGTGCATAATGGTTTAATTTATGTGTCAGAATAATTTTCATATGTTTTTTTGCAAGCATGTTACTTTAGCGAGCATTTTAATTTCTCACTTTTGTACAAAAGCAGGTCTATGTAGTTAAGGCTTTAGTGTTCAGGTGTGTTTCAAAAATAATTCTGAGCGCTCAGAACCAGAACACGCATTGTTCAGAGGATATTCAGACCATACTCGATATGCTCGGACTCTGTTCAGAACTCTTTTCTGAGCTAAAAAAGAAAAACGCCTTATGTAATAACTGCGAAATATGCACCTACAAACCCTAAAACTCATATTTTGGTTATCAATCCACTCCCAAAATTTGCTGTGGGCTCTTGGTTTATAATTTTATCAAATTTGTTTGAAGGCTTGCTGAACATCACGCTGCGCCGCCGTTATATTTTTTTTTTTAATCTGACATTTTTGGGATTTGGTGGTAGTTAGCCTAATAAATTTTTTTTATTTTTTCATATTTTTGAAAAGTTTAAAGAAAATAATGTTTGACCAATTTCTGAGCTATTTTTGATTTATGTTTTTTTTTTTGGCAAACACAATTTTTAACGATAAATTTTGTTAGGTTTTTATTTTTGTACAACTAATTTAAAACTCTTGAATTTTAAGGGATGATGAAACTACTAGATTAGATGTTTTATGTGAAATTTGGATTAACTAGTGGCTGCTGAGCACATACAAGCCATATAAAACTGCTACCAGAAAAATGAGCTTGTAAGATTTAAGTTTCTGCATGACGTAATTTACGATTTCAATTATCACATGCACATAAAACAACTATTATTTGTATGTGCCATACGTTAATGGACTTGGTATACAAACAATTTGACCATCAACTCCTTGCAGGATTGCCGCTATCTTAGATTAAAAATTGAGTTATTTGTTTTCGCGAACGGCAACTGAAATTTTGGTTTTTGACAAGAAAATTGAGTTTCAAAATTTTTAAAACATGTTTTTATATTTAATAAATGATACGCATTATAATTAAAAAAAAAAATAAGATTTACATTTGTTTGATAAGATAATTTTGTTTAATTATTCCTTTTTCGTGACCTTTTTGAATAATATTTACATCCTAAGTGGGCTTTAGGTCTATATTGAAGTTGTTATTTTTTATTTTTTTAAATTAGACGACGTTTCAAACGTGGTTACGTTCTTCTTCAGGTCTCTAAAAAATTGTTTATTAATATTTTACAGCTACAAATTGGGAAATTATAGAATACTTACATTTTCTATTCTTATAAGAAAATCTTAAGCAATGGTAATCTTCTTTTATTTCTCTATTGGTTTGTTTTTTTGTTATATGAATTATTATTCTTTCAATATTATTAAATGTCTTGAAAGAGACGTTTGCATAAATCAAAATTAGAATAATAATAAATATTTCAAATTAAATTTTATTATGTTTTGAATAATAATTCAAAATATTTTATATAATTCTAACCTACAAAACAAGTTAAATATTAAATCTTAATTTTGGTCTATTACCTTTCAATAAGTTGACCATATATACTGCTAAGTACTTCACAGTCTGATTGTCTGTATGGGCTTCCAATGTAGAGGTAGCCAGCAGAGTTCTACGGTCTTTGAAAAGAAGTTTAGGGATATTTAACAAAGCTGTGAGGCCTCCTAAGATCCCTTTGGCCCTTTGGGGTCACAAAAGCTCTATTTTTACTGTAGGAACCCTCAAAATACAAATTGTATAAAAAACTTTTCGCTTAAAGAATAAAAGGTGGTGCAGATGGTTTATTTTACTTTTCGCTCAACCGGGGGCCCACCACCGGGCCAAATCCCGGTTGCCCGGTAACATTTTCCGCCGCAACATATGACACGACAAATTATAAAAAAAAAATGCATATAGATTATAAGAATACTGGTCATAAAAAGCCTACAGCGAAACAAGACTGTAAAAGTGCATAGAATAATCCTCTCCATATTGTACCAGTGATTTGAAAATTTAAATAAACAATTCATCGTTAGTTTTTCTTAAACCTGTCCCTGTTTTCAAATGGTATAGGGGTATTATTGACCACCAGCTTCTAGTCAATGAGATAATAAGTAAATTGTTTACCTGGCCAAAGTCACCCAAAACTGCAGGTTGATTTTTGCCACCCAATTTTTAAGGTAGCCAATTTGTCTTAAATTTACTGTACTTATGCAAACGTTATTAAATCACACATTTTGTTTAAAAACGGCCAAAGACACCTGGTTTCACGGCACTTACATAATTGATGATTTACCGTTAATTAGTTGTGTAAATTATCTATTCATTAAAAACCAATTTTTTAATCATCAGTTAAAATTTTAGAGGAATAAACAATATAGCAACAGGACATATGTTTGTTTTATTTGAAGAATAAGTAATATTATGCTTTTTAATTGACTATTGAAAAATTGGCCCTAAGTTTAATAATATCAACCTCTTCTATTGAACTTTTTTTTGCTTAGTTATTTATTTGGCGTTAATTAGTCGTTGAGCTAACAAAATATTAAATTAAGCATCATCTTAATTGATTTGTCAACTCTTTAACGTAGGACCTCGAAAAAACTTTTTAATTGTATGTGGGATGATTTGGTTTTTAGATACATCTTTCCTACCTTTTATTATGAACAACCCCACTGTGATTGGCTTAAAATTATGTTGAAATGGCTCAAAGAAGACAAAACCAAGAGTATGCAAGTGTGGCAAAAAAACAAACCTCAAACGTACCTAAAGAGTCACCTCGCTTCATGGAATTTCGCCAAACTGCCATGTTTGCTGATTACAACTACACACATACATATATACTGCTACTGCTGATGGTGAGACTGAGTCGCGACGATTCATTTTATATATAGATATTTAAAGTCCACAAAACAAAATAACCTGTAGAATGCACTTGATTTGGAATCAAGTTATTTGTTTATGCTTCCTATTAAAAGCGCATTTTCAGCTTGGATGCGCAATTGTTATAAATTTTAATTGCAGCACATAATCATAAAAAGGTCTTTTAGATTTAATCTTGTTTTTTTTTTTTTTTTTCTTGTGTTGTATTCTTAACGAACTGTCTGTAAATTCATACATATTGTGAATTAAATGAATAATAACTTTATTAAGGCGTGTCTCGTTTAACTGTTTTTGCTCTGACCATATTATAATTATTATAATTGAAAAAAAAAAAATTAAATACAAATGTTTAAACATAAAACAACTTGTGCATGAGCTGCTTATGTACATAACTTTGGTCGTTTTAATGACCAAGTTAAATGAATGTAAATGGAAGTGCCATGTATGTGGTTTTTGCAAACATTTGAAAATAATGCTGAATATACAAAATAAGAAGGCAAATAATAAGAGTTAAATTTCAAGGCAAAGGTCTTCAAGGTCTTGATTATAAGCTCTTCTTCAAAAAATAGCAAAAGGTAATAATAATCTTATGTCGCATTGCATTTTATTTATTTGCGTTGCTTATTTTTATATTAAGTTCAAGTTTAGATATATTTTGATGAAAAGAATTTTTTTAGAGGTTATTTATTCATTCCATTGAAAAACCAACATATATGAAGTTAGCTGCCTTGAGATTTAAATGCATTTAGTTAATTTAAGAAGAAGAAAACTCTTGCCCAAGGGAATGGAAAAGGAAATTATTTGTATCCTACTCCGAAAGGTTGAACAGTTGAAATAAATGACATAGTTCCGCGACTCAGAGGTTTTTGTCAAAAAATGAAATCGAAATTTGAATCCAATCTAATAGTGTTTTTCATTTGGTAAAATCATATTTCAATCTAAAAATAATTTTTTTTCGTGGTGAATAAAACTTTTTTCAAATTGACTATTTTTGTGATTGTATTAGTTTAATTTTATGTCAGTGCCATAAACAGTTGATGAACTTCAGAGGAGAAAATATGAGTTTGATGAATTTACCCAATTCAACTGCTTCCATTATAAATTAGAAATGATTTACTTGATAGATTGTTGTTTTAGTTATAGTAGGTATATGGTAGGAAAGTGGGGACTCCAGTCAAAGATGATCCTGTGGACGTACACAGCCGTGGTACGACCGATCCTCACATACGGTTCGATTGTGTGGTGGCCTGCACTCAAGAAATCATATAACATCAATACACTTAGGAAGGTTCAAAGAACCGATAGCGTTGGCACGACAGGGGCAGTAAGATCCCGCCAATTGATGCCTTAAGCGTTTTTCTGCACCTTCTACCACTTGATTTAAATATAAAATATCTATTGTCTTGCAGCGCGTTAAGACTTAAGGAATCAAACTCTTGGTTTGCCGAGCCCTATAGTCACAGCAATATCACAGACTTGATTCCAACGGAAATGTTTTCGACTCCCACTGACTACTGCACCCTTACAATGAGAATCAGTAAGGAATTTAAAGTTAAATTTCCATCTAGGAAGGATTGGAAAGATGACGTTGTGACGAAAGATTTCGACCCAATTATCTTTACTGATGGCTCAAAGATGGAGTGCGGTGTTGGTGCAGGAATCTTTTCTTATTCTCTAAATGTCTCTAGGTCCTTTCGACTACCTGACTTTGCTAGTGTCTTTCAAACTGAATTACTGGCAATCAGGGAAGCATGCAAAATACTTAAAGAAGATCCAAACCAGAACCGTAATGCAGCTATTATTAGAGACAGTCAAGCGGCTGTTAATGCTATTAATTCAGCTACATCATCCTCCGAACAATTGATCTAATACGCAGACCCAGGCAAGACATAGCCTGGGTCGTTGCAACCTGTAGCAGTCACTGGTCAATTGGAGAGCATGCAGCGAAGCTTGGCATACCTCACAATACTCACTGTCGGAGTTGTGGGGACCAGCAGGAAAAGGAAACAGTATTTCATTTCCTTTGTAAATGCCCCGCTCTGGCCAAAACTAGAGCACAATGATTCGGAAGAGGGCATTCTTTGACGACATTAACGAACTTTCGGAGATGAAGATCAAAGACTTGATTTCTTTCCTCAACGCGACGAAATGGCTCTAGGACAAATTTCGACTACTTTTGTATCACACCTTCCGTCGATTCCCTATGATCGCAGTCGCAAGATAGTGGTCTGGGGTTTTTGGTGGGGGTTCGTGGTGCACAGCGGCCGGTTGATTATTCGATCAGATCAGTGCGAGCCAACAAACTGCCTTGTTGCGCAAACTGTGAATGTTGCGGGGGCGGATCTGGTTGAGTGAGTGATCCGCTTTTTGGTGATTGTGCTAAAAGCTACTCAGTCATTCCACGAGCAACAACATTCTTTTAATCCTATTCTAAACTAAAAAAAAAAATGGACGATATCCTGAGGATATGCCCACAATCTTCTTTTCAATTCCATCCACAGGTTGGTAGCAAAACGGCGCACTTCAGCGCTAATTGGGATAAGGGCTAGGCTGTCCGTGGCCGCCATTTCTACCTACATAGCATCATAATGTATTTACAAAAAATTAATGGAAGTGCCAACACTCCTGATAAGAAATTTAGAAAACCTCTATGGAAACAAACCCTGCCAGACTTTTGATTTCGATATCACAAAATATGCACCTATAAATCCTCATACTCAGAATTTGGTTATACATCTATCCCAAAATTTTCTCTGGGCTCTAAGACTATTATAGAAATAATTGGTATTTTTACTTCTTTTTAAACCTTTTTTAACGATGCGCTGCCCCTGCCAGATGCCTCTCTTTCTGTTCTAATTAAACAACACGCACTCTGGATCATTGGCCAGTTTTGTGTCATTAATTAAGAATCCTTAATAATAGTACTAGGTCGTTAAAGTCACTGACAACAGCAAGCTTAACACTCGTTTTTCCTGAACTTTTCTCTTTTTTCCACACTTTTCTGATACTTCTTTGCTCACACCAATACGTAGGTTTTACTGCAGTTTCCTGGAAAACCTCGCTCCTGAATCATTGCAAAAGAATTAGCCAAAGTAATGAAGATTAATCTATAAATCAAATAAAACTCTAAAAGAAAGTGCGGTTTAACAAAACCGCTTAGAATTAATCTGACAACAATAGTGACAGAATTTGCACTCTGATAAATTTGCATTGAATAATTCAAAGCACTTTAATCTTTTTTTCCAAATCATGTCTAAAAATAAAGTTTTGAGTAGTTTATGTTTTAAAAATTAGTTTTTCCCGAAATATTGAACAAACAAAGAATTTAATTTGTATTAATATTTACATTTCATAAATTCGAAGCTATTTTAGCCTTTACAATAAAAGCAATTATAAACGACATAGTCTTCCATTTTATTATAGTTTTAATAAAAACAACGTCGTCACAGGTTCTCGTATTATGTATCTTAAATAAATTAAATTAGAACACAAAATAATTCTGACACTGCAATTTGCCTTATTACCAAATAGGTTTTGCATGTACAATATACCTACCTTATCCAACGAATATATCTACATAAGTCAATGTTCACACCTATTCATTATTAACGTAGTAATACAATACTCATTCGCGCTTCAACCACAAACCTCATTACAATCGTTTCTCAAATACGGATGTTTACTCTTTTTATAAAGATAGATTTTTTTTTATTTATATTTTATGTCAATAAAAAGTTTTTGTTTTCATACAACGCAATTCGACCACATCACAGTAAGAATAAAACAAATATATTTTGGTATAATAGAGCTTAATAAAAACTATAAACAAACTTTAACTCAACAACAAAAAAAAAAAAACAAGTAGGTACACGTAGACTTAGACTCTATAAGAAAAAAAAATATAAATTTAAATTTTTTATGCTAGACAACAAGTATTTAAAAGTTTTTATTTTTTTTTATAACGACTATAACCAAGACCGCAAAGTCACGTGCATGCAGAGATGCTAAACTTCATAGATATACAAACGTATCTGCATTGATCAAATTCTCATGTAGAATACAGAATAATAGAAGATCATTAAACTTTTCATCTTTAGGTATAGAGGCTTGTACTTAACTTTGTTTTGTTTTATTATTTTAAGTGTTAGCCAGACGTTATTATACATAAATTGAGAACACTATAATGCCAGGTTTCACAGGCTAATGCCAGGTTTAGCTATTTTTCATAATAACTTGTTTGTATTTTAAGATAGTATTTCACCTTTATTTCTCGTAATAAATATGCTTAGATTGCGAGATATTTATTTGCTTAGAAGGCAGAACAAATTGGAGTTCCACAACATGACAAGTACCTACTGGAAGGACAAGCAAAATGCTATACAACTGGTCCAAAATTCTGTATACTGACGGTACTGCAATACCGACCAACCCGCCACAGAGGTGGACCAAGACCCTAGCTCTCCATCTATTTCCAAAAATCAGTTTAACATTTGTTGTCTCCCGATGACGAATCTATCAAATGTTAAGCTGATAAGAACAGATACACTTTGATCTTCGCCATAAGGCCGAGAAGCGATTTCTGTATAAAAGAACGATCGTTTGTGGTCTTGTCACAATGTGACAAGTACTTCTGACTTTTCATTTGTTCCAACAGCAGTGACGGATCCAGGAGGTGGCTATAAGGGCTAAAGCCCCCCCCCCACACCGATTCATAAAATTAATTGAAATGTAGAAAACAATACATTCAACGTGTAGAGTCTTATATTCGTCTCAAATATTGTTAAGCTGCTAAATTTGATGGGACAACAAACAAAATAACGACTTCAGCTTTTAAAATTAAAAAGTACACCCTAAATTAACTCCACTTGAGTCGGTACACGTTAGTTAACACTTTTGCATATAACAAAAACGAACAAAAATTAAACAAACACGTAAGTCACTTAATTCATTTCGAAGGTTTCTGCTTCATCTTCAGCAATCACAACTAGGCTTAACTTATCGAACTTCACGCCATTTAAATTTTTTTTGTGATTTAAATAACGACGTTGGGGCTGAACAATGGATATGTTTAATGCAAAGACAATTAATCCCTTAAAACAAAGCCCAAACAATTGTGACGCAAACATAGTTTTGGACTAAGACCTGGCAAGAATTGACAAAAAAAACGTGGTCGACGTTAAACAACTATAATTCCTTAAAAACTTAACTTACTCCAGAGAGTTTTTGGGGCTTAACTCTAGGGACTATCAAAGTTCGAAGTTGGGGCTAAGGCTTGAAGAGATAATTGAAAAAACGGGCTCGTGGCTGAACAATTAACATGTCAAATGCATCAAACTTTACCCTTAAAACTTAGCTTTTTTAACAAAAAAAATGCAGTCGGTACTAAAACCCGATTAGAATTTGAAAAACGAGGTGTAAATTTTAGTGTAATTTTTTAATTCAACAGGAATTCCTTTTTAGGGTCGAATGTCAATTATACAAATTATTTTTGAACCAAGATCTCAAGTCAAGGAGCCAAATACCACAAGCGTGAGTTTTCTCTGTGCACTCAGAAATTCATGCAGAAGCAAATAAATATTTGAAATCCCCCTAGACTCTAGAGCAGTGTTGCCAGATGAAATTTTTAAATTCCCCCAAATTCTAAAAATTTCCCCCCATTTTTTTGTATGGGAAGGAAACAAAATACCCATATAAATTTATTTCACAATAATATGGAATAAATAAATAAGTACCACAGACCTTCAAAGAATATGAGGAAAATATGGATACCTACTTACTTTTAATTTTCAAACTTTTGTCTAAAGGTACCTTAACTAAATACTTATAACACAAATTTCTAAAAATAATATTTCCCTTGAAAATATTAAGAATAACATACATTTTATTTTAAAAAAAAATTTGTTTTTATATATTTAAGTTCATGATCTCTGCAAATGCCTCCCCAGTTTCTGTGTTATCGTCCGAGTCGTTCAAATTATTCGTTAATTCGGAATTGAACTAGTTCAGCATTGTTTTTGAAGGTTTGAAATTAACGCAGCAGTGAGTACCCGAACTGCACCGAACTCTTAAAACAGCATCTGTAGTTTCGATGCTTAATCGATTTCTTAAATTATTTTTAACAATATTTACTCTCTCCACTGAAGCATTTGAAAAAGGAAAACTCAAAAGTGACTCAAAATTGAACTAAAAGCCCCTCATAAAAAAATCTTTCAATTTTGCTCCCTTTAATCCCCCCACTATTTTCCCCCATTTTTCCCTCAAAGTTTTTTTCCAATCATTTTGGCCGGAAAAATAGCCCATTTGGGAACACTGCTCTTTTTTGAGCAGGAATATAAAGCAGGAATATAAAGAAAATTCATTCACGCTCTTGCAGAGTTAAGCCGCATGCTATTTCTTAGAGCAGCTTTATCTTATGTTTGCCATTTTATTTTTTAATCGACAAAATATTGTTTTCTGTGCCTTCCCTCAGTGACAGTTCGAACAAAACAGGTACCTATACTCTACTAGTTGATTTGGCTAATTAAAGAAAATAAGATCCCAGACGTAGCATACTGTCAAAACACATATGAGCTTTTGCCAGTGTGAACTTTTAGATATCATTTTCATTATTATCTTAAACTGGATGTCCAAGAGCCTCCCACCCCCCCCACAGCCAAATCCTAGACAGCTACTGTTCAAAAGTACTTGTCACGTTGGTTTACAAGCCACAGAAAGATTTCATTAAGATGGTTTTTGATAAGTTTTTAATATGGCAAACCAATTATTTTCATATTTTTTCAATACTTTTCAGCAGTCAAAAAATGTATTCTCCATTGCCTGTTCTACTACTCCATGCATGTTGTTTGCATTTTTTATCTGAGATGCTGTAGTACTTTTCATTCAACGCAAGAATATTTAAGCATTTATTAATAGCTATAATAGATGTGATGATGAAATAAACGCTTCTAACTTAAGTAAGATACGGATCAAGTATTGGGAAACTCCCTTATCTTCCATATTCGAAAAATACATAATAATCTAGAAAATACTTGACCAGCTTTCACGAAATCTACTCAATGTAAGATGTAATACTCATGCAGTATGAGAGTAAATAAATAGCAGCTGAGGTGCAGATGGTAAGCATGACAGCCAAATGAAATCGGGCAGCATTATAATGAACCTTGGAGAGCATCAATTAAACTGGTATTAAAATAAAAGTGAGTGCTAGTTCTGTGAGTTTTATGAAAATCGTATGCGATAATTTTGAAATTCCTTTGTGTAAAGGTCCAGTGAAGTATATACAGGGTGTCCCGATAAAAAAAAAAATAAATAAATTGGGTGGCACAACGGCTCATGAAGAACCAGGGCCTAGTGACTAACAACTCGCAACCATTCCTGTGTGCGCCTATCGACAGGAATGGAAGAGACCTACAATTTTATGCCGAATCCGAACGGCTAGACGAGAAGCACTTATTCGTGACAAGTGATACTCTTGAAGGATTTGTCAATTCCTTGCAAGAGGCAGTAGCCCTGAAAAAAACTTTTTAGATTTTTTTTAGGTGGACGAGGCTGGGAAGCGAACCAGACCTCCAGCGTGACAGTTGAACGCACTAACCATTATGCTACGGGCTACTACGGGGTGTCCCGTTAGGATGGTCCAAACTGAAACTGGTGAAAGGCCAGGTCATGAACTATCAGAATTTGGTAACTTGTTCATACCGAATCATAACGGTTTTCGAGTAACGGCTATTTTTCGAAATCTTAAAAAAACTTTACTTTGAACCAGTTTTTTGCTCACTCTGTCCATAATTGACTTGATACAACATGATGCTTTTCGAGAAATTTTCAAAAATACTGAACTATTCCCCTTTCACCCTACAAAATCGAAAGTCCTTGCCCAAATTTAAGGTTTTTATTTGAAAATGCGTAAGACATCAAAATGAAGTTCTCCACCAAAATTCAGCTTTGTCGGAGTTTATTTGAAAAGATATTTTAATTTTATCGATATACTTGAACAAAAATGTTTTATTTTTAACCTGTTTTATTGGATTCAAACGGTTATAACTTTCTATCTGAGCACCGCTTTAGCAAGTTTTATACCTTTTTAAAAACTACAGAAAAACGACGCATACGTGATGTACATATATAATTACTGTACTATTTATTTATCATACAGAAAAGGATTTTTTTTGTATGACTTGCCCTTATTTATTCATTTACTGCTCAGCTCTAGTTTGTCGAAGGGAGCTATTTTTAATTTTAAGAAATTAAAAGGACTACAAATTAGTTATTAATTAAGCCGATTCACAAGCCTTTATCAAAATTATAACTCAAAAGTATTTGTTCAACAATAAAAATGAATAAAACTGACTAAAACTACCCAACTAACATTTCAGCTTCGGTTCGGCTTAATAGAATAGGCTTTAGAAGTTCCATAAGACATTTGTAAAGTTTACTTAAGCATAAAAAGGAGAATGTTATACAAGCTTATAAAGCTTGTATACGTGATTTCGGAAAATCTCCTTATAAACTTATTCGCAGATCTCTTAAAAGTAGCAGATTGTACAAAAGCCTACAGAAGCCGATACGAAGTTTTAACGAGCGATATTGGAAATTTGAATGACACTTCAACTTGACAGATAGTTTCGGACATGGTTGTATAAAAGTGAAATACAAGTCTTATAGAAGGTGAACAAAAATAAATAAAAAAAAGATACATTTTTATTTTTATTTTTTAATGTGATTTTCACTGCATTTTATCTGAAATCAAGTATCAGATTCAATTATTTTTTAATTATAGTATTGGAAACAATTATAAAACATAAATTATATTTTTACCTCACTAGGGATCGAATTTGGGAACTCTTACGTGACATTCCATCACTCTAATCACTCAGCCATCTTAGATATAATTTGGAAGATGCAAGAACTTAATCAGCCTTTTTTGAAACTTTAAATTTTCCTTAAATAAGTCCGAGCTTCTATAATAATTTTCATACATGAACAAGATTTCTTTAACTCTCTTATACATTTCGCGTGAGGAAACAAATGTACCTAAACGATTTGATTAGCAGTCCCCGTGCTCCATTTTCATTTCAAAAGTGTTAAATTAATATCAATAGTCTTAAAATAAACTAAGTAATAATGCATAGTTTTGATAATTTCAATCCGAAAAACAAGGCCACTTAAGCACGATTAACAGAAACAAGGTATGCTCATTAGGGGTGTGACGTTACAATCATCTGCTTATGTTCGGAGAAAAGAAAAATAATTAACTTCATTTGATTGTTATTATAATTTTTTCTATTTTTAAACTGCTCATTAAGAATTTAAAAACAATTTATTTAAATACTTGAATTAATTATGGTCTTCACTTTAAATAGAACAAAAACATATAAAAAGCTGACCGTGACGTCACATAAATACCCAGATATACGAAAATATGCCGAATGTTATGATTATCTGATGAGCATAAACCTCGTTTATGTTTATCGTGCATTGAAGCTTATGTCTTAAACCAACGAAAAGTAGCTTTCCGAATGCTCAAAAAGACAAATCAAGTAAAACGAATTATCTTTCTCTCCACGTGTTCAATTTATTCAATATACATATATAATTATAAATGTGAATAGAGTTTTTTTTAAAAAGCTTCTTTAAAATGACTTATACAAATTCGAGCTTCTTTATTATAGATTGACATATTGGCCGCGTTCGGATACGTCGCCAATGGTATCTAGATTTGTTCGTGTTGTTGTAATGCCTAAAGAAAAAACCAGCCGACGAACCAAACAGCTGATATCAAAAAGAAATCTAAGGCTATTCCAAAAATGTTCGGATCTGTTTGGATTAAGGCTCTCCCAAACCAACGCGGAACATTCGCTATGCAGGGCGAATCATTCACAATCATAAAAAATTAATGAAAAATAAATAATGCTAAACAACAAAAAAAACTGCTGTCGGCGAATGTTCCGCGCCGCTTTCGCGTTGGTTTGGGAGAGATACTTCATACTAACGGCTGATATCTCACCTGTTTATTTTCTTGGCTTTCGTTTGGTTTGGTTACACGCACGGTTTTGGTCGTTCGAAAACGTATTAGATGCTAAAGTAGATACCATATGTCTGCCTACCACCCGAACGTGGCCATTCTTTTATGATTCTTTAGTAAGACTTACAAGCCGTATCGAAGTATTCAATATGAAAATGGTTGCAGAAAACTCTTAAAGGAGCAACTTATATAAAAATTTTATGCAGCCTTTTTAAAGTGACATCTTCAATCATCTTCTGTAATATCAATTTTAGAAGCCTATTCGAGTGACAGCTCGCAAACTCGGTAAGTCTTCTTATTCTTATTTCTATTCGGCTTTAAAGAAGTAGTTATCCAGCTCGTTACATGTATAAGAAATTTAATTCCGCCGAAGGCCGTACCGAAGCTTTATATAAAGTGAAACCTGCGGCACATCAATATTTTTAAGCTAAGAGAAGTTGAATTGTTAGTCGGGTAGCTGTTTATTTTTATTTATTTAAAAAAAATATATTTATTTATTTAAACAACAGCTAATATTCTAATTAGTAATATTT
This sequence comes from Melangyna quadrimaculata, assembly GCA_949320155.1. Taxonomy (NCBI): domain Eukaryota; kingdom Metazoa; phylum Arthropoda; class Insecta; order Diptera; family Syrphidae; genus Melangyna; species Melangyna quadrimaculata. The sequence goes on along the minus strand of OX439483.1, from coordinate 452,557,082 downwards.
TTTTTTTCATTTTTCACTTTGCGGTATACTAGAACCAAGATATTCGTAAAAAAAATAGAAAATGTCTCTTTTGGGGGGCTCCGACTTGTCTGTGTTTATTCATAGATTTCTCGGCTCCTGTTTGGAGTAAAGAGCTCAATTTTTCTTTAAATTGTAGGGAAAAGCAACAGCTACACAAAACACAAACTTTTTTCGAAATAATAATGAAAAACCGTCTAAACACCAAAAGAAAATTACTAAAACTAACGGTTACTTTTTACTTATTTCTTCAAACAAAAAATCTTATTACTTCGTGCTAGATAATTTTATTACAAACAAAACGCATTTAAATTTTTTACTGTGCAATGTACTGGAGCCGATATATTTGCAAACATCCAAAAAAGTACGTTTTTACGAATAACTTTGATAAAAAAAAGTTGTCAGGTGGTGCAAATCTAGGGTTAAGCTTTTCTTGTAAGCCCTTATCGATTCATGAAAAAAAAAAAAAAACAGACCGTGCCGATCAACGCAAGGTCAAATGACAATTCGACTGGACTATACTGTTAAACTGGGCATAACTTGGATTTGAAGTCTAGTATTTGAAATTTATTTATGTTTACGATTATGTGTTAGACTTCTATTTTACTTGTACGTGGTTTAAAAGAGAAAAGAGTAATTTTTTCTTTTAAAATCTCACAAAACAAGACAAGATTAAGCATCGCCAATTAATACACAAAACAACGATACATACACTCAATATCATTTCCTCAATCATATTTTTACTTTATTTTAAATTTATGACACTCCCCTTGTGAATGGTATTCAAATTTGTTAAGCAAAATGCGTTGACCTTAAAAATGCTGTTACTTACAAGTATTGAACAGAAAGTTTAGTCAAGTGCCATAATACCTACCAATAATAAATTCAAAATACATAGTCTTATTTGCTCAAAACATTGACACCATCAGATATGATTGTGTTGGTTATTTGCTCAATTCGCAGTTTGCAGATATAATGATGAATCTTCTTGCTTGGAATTCTGAAAAAAACAAATTTGAATTGGGTACCCAGTGATTTGTTCATTGATTCCTTTTAAATATTATTGATACGTGTTTATATCTACATAAATGTATGTAAGTACATAGATACTCGTATGTATCAAGCGAGTACTATCAGTAGGATTTTCGTATTTGTAACTTTAATTTGCAAGTCTCTTTACGAAAGCAAATATCGATTAGATGGTAAATAAGTTTTTGGAGTTGATTTCTTTACAATTGTAACAGTTTGTGAAACTGCTACTACATCAGAGCTAAAGAAAACTATGAACTTAAGATAATTTCACAAGGAACTAGCTAAACATTATAGCAGTGTTATAAACAGCGTTATCCAGAGCGAAGATTAAAAACCACACGAATACGAATATAAAAGAATTTTCAACAGGGACAGCAAACGACGCCATATTTCTTGCCGCTCTTTTGACATTTCTCTTCAGTAAGGTTTGCCATTTCATGATGGAAAGATATACGAGCCAACAACGAGTCGAAATTATTAAAATTTACTACCGAAATTCGGAGTCAGTGGCCTCAACTTTAAGAGCGCTACGTCCAAATTATGGTCGTCATAATCGTCCTAGCAGATCAACAATTGAGCGTCTAGTGGAAAAATTTGAATCCACAGGCACAGTACAAAATTTTCCCGTGCCAGTGAGACAAAGAAGTGCCTGTAGTGTCGAGAATATTGCCCAAATGTGTCTCTCACACGTCGTTCTCAAGCGTTTGGCATCTCTGTGACGTCGTTGTGGCGAATTTTGCGAAAAGATCTTGGCCTACATCCTTACAAGATTAAATTGAAGCAAGAACTGAAGCCGCTTGACCACCAGAAGCATCGTAAGTTCGTGAATTGGGCTGAGCAACAACTTGAAAATGATTCGGATTTTCATCGAAAAATCATCTTCAGCGATGAGGCTCATTTCTGGCTGAATGGCTTCGTCAATAAACAAAATATGCGGTATTGGTCAGGCAGCAATCCACACGTACTCCAAGAGTCATCATTGCATCCCGAAAAAATTACGATTTGGTGTGGTTTATGGGCCGGCGGCGTCATTGGGCCGTACTTCTTCCGTGATGATCAAGACCGGCACGTTACTGTGAATGGGGATCGCTACCGTTCAATGATAACCGAATATTTTTGGCCCCAATTGGATGATATGGACTTGGAGGACATGTGGTTCCAACAGGACGGCGCCACAAGCCACACAGCGAATGTCACAACCAAATTTATTGGAAACCAAATTTGGAGAACGTGCTATCTCACGAAATGGTCCAGTCGCTTAGCCGCCTCGGTCGTGCGATTTGACGCCGTTAGACTATTTCCTGTGGGGCTACATCAAGTCTATGGTCTATGCCAACAAGCCAGCGACGATTGATGAACTTCGTACGAATATCGAACGTGAAATTGCAGCAGTATCGGCCGATTTATGTTTGAAAACCGTCAAAAATCGGGTTCTGCGTCTGGACTTCTGCAAGCGTGCCCGTGGTGGCCAGCAAAATAAATCGAGTTCCATACATAATGGCATCAAACTTACTTTTACAGGAATAAAGAATTTCATTAATATCCAAAACCGTTTTGGTATTATTTAAAAAAAAACTTTTGTAGCGCTCTTATTGAAAAACCCGATACATAATGTTTGCATGCTTAAGACACTGAATACAAAATGAAATTCAAAACCCAGTATATCGCATATCGCAGATTAATTATTTTGACTCCCAATTAGACAACATACATTTCAAATTTACTCATATATGAAGCCGTGATTTTTGAAAGACTGTAAATCAACTTATCAAATTTTTTACATGGAAAACGAAATAAAATTCTTTAAAATAATTTTGTTTGTGTTCTACTACCAAGTTATTTTCTGGCTGAAGTTATAGCTTTTTCACGAGCGCCAACCCGATCATCAGACTTCTTTGTGTGGTGCTGAGTCATTTTTATTTGAAAAGCCTCGCCCGTCATAGGGATTGAACTTAAGACTTCAACTGTGGCTGGAATTCGGAAGCCTACAGCCAGCCTACCTATCGCGCTACCGAAGCCACATGCTAAGCTCTATCCTCCATGTAAATTTTGCTGAGTTGCTATACACACTCTCAAAAACACGACTTGTACCTATGTATATATTCTAATCCTCACAACCATCCACATTTTGTGTTTTTTTTTTGTAATTTTCTTCGATCATTACTGTCGATTTAAATACACTATTTCCACCCTTCGTGAGAATACTAATCAACAAATTAACCACTCTTAAACAATACCAAGACACATTGCACAAGCCTCAAATATGAGCACATACCTATACAAGAGTAGGTAAACTTACTATAAGTTAAGCATGCACAACGAACTAGTACACATTAGTTAATGGCTAGTTGGTAATGGTGCCTGGTTCCCTAATCACAGCCAACTTACTGCCTTCTTGGCTTGCGAATAAGTCCAAATGAAGTCAAGGCCGTCATTAGCCCCATACGTGCCTACTATAACCTACCAAAGACACCATAAGTGAGTTTACCAACCAAAATTCGAACACTCATGCATGTTCATGTTCAATATATACAAATGTTCGTGATGCACACACAATATAATAATAATTGTAACACCCAACTAGTAATTTAATAATTGTTTCATGATAATTGTAAATCATAATGTGGCAACCACATCAGTACAATGTATGTAGGTAAGTATCGCTATTGAGCATGTGGAAGTCTTTAGTTTTTTGTATTTTTTTCTTAGCTCCACAGGTGTTTTCTATGAAGCGTGGCGCACTAAACGCGGTTCTTCGGTGATGATGATAGAGTGATGGTGCGCCACGCCACACTGGCACCGCGCGCCGCTGCCGCGCTAACAAATCGAACAGTAGGCAAAATACAAATAAGGTGGACAAAATAATTTCTTCTCTGTATGAAATTTAGTTTAAAAAATGCTTTTAAAAAATGAAAACAAATTGTTTTTGTTTGTTTTAAATAAAACGTCAAAAGTCGTACGATCTGAAATGGTAACAGGGTTTTGTAATAGTGCTTTTCCTGCAAATTTAAGGTTTTTAGGCAAAGGAATACATAGTCCCGATTTTGTCCCGACTTTCCATTTTTACTTGCTATAGAATATAGGACAATTATTATTGGTTTTGTGTCAAAAACAAAATTCGAGGTTTTAATCGAAGCTAACATTACGATAATATAAAAGTCCAAAAACTGATTTTCGACAAAAGACTTCCGTCGGTTTATTTGTCTGTGCGTCCTGATTTAAAACGAGCTAGAGCCTGAGCGATTCGTTGGATTTGCTTCAAATTTTGTGTGAAACATTCTATGTTATACTTTAGGATTGAGATACAATATTTTGTTTGAGCTTATCTGGATCGAACGGCCTTACGAACCTTTCGGTTTAATGAAGTTTTCTCGAAAACGGCTTAACTTTGGTAATGATTGATAAAAAAAAATGAATTTTCGAACACATGTATTTACTAGCCCAGTCAATAATTACAAAAAAAAGGTGCCAAATTCGCAGAGCGCGATGTAGTTCTGCATTTTTGATATGTTGTTGGGGCATAGTAGAGTAGTCTATAGCCAAGTTTGCAACTTCGTCAAACCTGTGCACGCTGCAGGAAAAATGCAACAGTGAAACAAAACGCTTAAATCACACCATTTTTCCGACATTTTCCTTTATAACTTTGGAAATATGCAACTTAGGAAAAAACCATCTACCATAAACTTGTTTGCTATTAAATTTTCTATAAGACCACATCAGTTTAAAATTCATGCATGTTATATTTGTGTTGCTATCTAACCATGAATTAAAAAAAAAATCTGAAAAACTAAGTAATTTTGAAGCACTCAAGAAACCCAACTAACAATTTAACTTCTGTAAGGGTCTATCGAAGTTATTTCCTAATCAGCTAATTTGACTCTATAAGGCCTTAGAAAAACACATTTGGCCCACATTGAGAAGCTCGAAATGCTTTCTAGGAATCATTTACAGGGTTATGGGAAGTACTCAATTTATTTCGCTAAGGCCTTATAGAACAAAACTACACTCAAACATTGCAAATGTAGTAGTGAAGTTTTGTTCAAGTGTTTCGATAGACACATCTAAAAACCCTTATAAAAGGCTTGTCGAGGCCTAGGAGAAGCCTTTTCGAGGCACAATGCAAAACAAAATAAAATTTACTTCTTTATTTTTATTTCTATATTTCTCCTTTTTTTTCATGCAGGTAATGATTTTCTTCTGGAACTTAATTCACAATTATTATTTATATCCGAAAAAACACATTACTTACTTGATGGATTTTGCGGGAATTGAACCGAGGATGGTTGGGTTGAGAGTCGGGCACCTTAGGTATCGAGCTAGCCTGCCATATGAAAAATGAGTGCCAAATTGGAACAACTTGAATCTGAAATTAGCTTCGTAAAAACTTCCTTGAGGCTTCCTGATGAATTAAACTAATTTGACAAATACAGGTGACCATTCGTCGGTTGCTGGCATGGAAGTTGTTTTTTACTTAATGTTATTATTTTTTGTTTAATTATTAATGTTTCCATGATTAGTTTACTCATTAGAGAAAACATGGAAGTGGTCACACAAACATTCTTTTTGAGAGACAACAAATAAAATATAAGTTCGTTTTTCGTTGAAATCAATTGTTTTTTTAAAATCGAAATGCTTTGATTTGAGAAAAAATATAAAAACTCTTTTATGTCCCATAAAATATGTACTTTTCATTTTGTACACAAACCGTTTACTGACAATTTTAATTTGTATCTTTTTTAAAAACACTAATTTGCCAAAATAAAAAACATAAACAATAAAGACCACCATTAAGTTTTTTTCAACTTAAAGTAGCTATGTATGTAGTATAGATATTAAAAAACGTTTAAAATGTAATAAATAAAACTTCTGAGAAATGAAAGCTTCATACTAAGATAATTTTTGAAAACATTCGAATTTATAACGTGACAATATTTTTTAACGATGAAACAGGAACTATACTATGTTCACCTCGTTTGTGAATAATTCAGCCAGCATTACCTTATTTTCACATCAATACTACTTTCCATGCGAAGTACCAGCTTTCAATGCTTTCATGTTGAGTGTGCAATCCTTCGCTTAGACCAAATAATCGGAATTATTACTTCCCGCGCATGCGCCTGAGAGGATGATTAAAATTAAGTTTGCATAACCACCTCTTCACAGGTCTTATAGAAACAAATGAGGCTGACATCACTTCGCTGAGGCAAATTCATCGAAATAAATGCTTCTCGCGCATGCGTCTGAAAGAGTTCACACAATTATTATGCTTGTGGCTTGTGTTTACTGGGTTAAAGAACCAAAATTGGATGTCATGCTCAATCAGAGTTACCACTGCGATCAAATTTAATTCTGCGGGAATCATTTTTATTGGTGGGATCCGGGGTATTTTTTTTTTTTATAGAAATTAAAAACAAAATAAGACAAACCACGAATATGAAGAAAGTTTTTCTGTTTTTGTTAAATCATTTCTTATAAAAAATAAATAAATAATTTGTATTTGTAGTGCAATTCTGAATATATACATAATTATAGTTTCATGTAACAAAATAAATATATTGTTTTCTTTTACCATATTTATCTCACTGCAGAAAATAAATGCTTGTTCCGTTTTTGTTTTCCAAAATATAAACGATTTAATATTAGACCATACCTACTCAATGAATCGGATTAACTTAAATTTTCAAAATGATATAATTTTTCCTATTTTTATTTTCATAAATAATTTGACCTGTAGTACTTGTAGAATTTTGGCAGTAGAACAAACATGCGCCGACCAGTACACAAAATCATGCTTGTATCCGGCTTTTGCGCAGGGGGCTTACACAAACAAAATAAACTGACATAATTCCACTGACAATTATGCTTCCATAAGACTTTCGTACACATAATAGCTTGTTTCAGGCGTTTGTAAGCAGGCCTTTCAAGAGCTTCTCGCAGTGTTGCCTTGTGAAAGCTTTTTCTTTGCTTTTATTTCACATGCGTCTCAAAAATAATTTCTCGGAAGCCTTACTAAATATTCAGGCTTGCAGAAAATTATAGATTCTGCCTGTAATAGGTTTGTTGGAAGCTGTTTTCAAAAACATAGCTTCGAAAATTTGCAACTTCGATGTCCAAACTAAATACAAGCCTTGTAGAAATAATAACTGACAGAAATCCAAAAAATGGAACTTATAGACGAAAAATTGTTAGTTGGGAATAGGTCAACCATTTTCCAATTCTGCTAAAAATTTGGTATCAAATAGTCTAGAGTATTACAAAACGATATTCGAAAATTCGATCCAAATCTGTCAAATACTTTCGGCAAGAAACATAATGTTAACTAAGTGCAACAAGCTATGTTTGCATCATTGCTGTGGTCAAAGTAGGACACTTAAGTTGGCATTGATTTTTGTTCACGTACTTGGAACCCTAAACTATGATAAAATATGGTTTTAATATTTATATCTTTTTCCAAGCAACTTTGGTAGAGATTTTAAAAGTTACGAAAATTGTTCACTTGGCATATAAATAAATATGTAGTTTCGTGAACATTTTCGAGGGCGTATACGTATTTTTTTATTTTATTGAAATTTAAATACTTTTTGTATGTAACAACAAATCCAAATTGTGTTCTTAGAAATCTTTATTCTATAGATATATTAAATACATATATATTGGAGAGTAGTAATTGGATATATTCTTAGAAAAAAATTGTTTACAGTAAATGCATATCTCCAGTCTTGACATCATTAACTGGGGATTTTAGAAAAGACTTACTTTGGTCTACCCTGAACCAAGTTAATGGAAATTTCGCTGTTAGTACTGATAGGAGAAATTTTCTTAGGGGTTTAGTTTGTCAGAGGAAATACCAGCTTTTGTAATCGGTTTTAAATAAAGATGATGATGTTTGAGACTTCAGATATCTAATTTCTAGTCTTTTCTACTTTTTCTTGCCCGTGCTAATTTTTTAATTTGAGGTAAATTTTCTACGCATTATTGACCATAATATTTAACTATTTTATTTTTATAAATTATCAAATTGAAAATCAGGAACAGGTATCGAAAAAGCTTATAGATTTTATGATACATAATTAAGTAAAAGGCGCAACAGGTAAAATAAATTTTTTTTAATCTCGAAAGGCTGAATGTTTTTGTGTGGTCTTAGCTAATAATTAATTTATGTGTGTACTAAATCAGTTTTAATAGGTGCGCGATTTAACACGAAAGTAAGCGTTTTCTTAGATCCTCAATTAAGATGTCAAGATTTCTGCAGAACGTTTTTTTTACTTGGAATATATCCATGAATATTTCCTTAAAACTTGCTTGAATTACTTACTTACTTTTGATGGCGCTCACAGCCCAGGATGGGCGTCGGCCTCAACTAACAAGCCCCTTTAGCCAGCTCTGTCCCTAGATAGCCGCTTCCAGTTGCGCAAACCGAGTGCTTTGATGTCGTCATTCACTTGATTGCGCCACCTGTTACGGGTTCTTCCTCTGCTGCGTACCCCATCGGGGTTGGATTCGAAGACTCGTCGGGCAGGTGCGTTGCTGTCCATACGCTCCACGTGCCCAATTCATCTCAGCCGCTGTATTTTCAGCTTTTTGACCAGGTCAACGTCGCTGTATAGCCCGTATAGCGTATATAGTTGAATCTTCTCCTCCATACTCCTTCGATACACACCGGACCGAAAATCACACGAAGAATCTTCCACTCAAAGCACCCTAGCAGATTTTTATCCGATTCTTTCAGTGTCCATGGAGTGACCCATAAAGCAGGAACGGGATGATTAGTGTCTTGTATAAAGTCTCTTTTGTTCTCTGAGAGAGGGCCTTACTACTTAAATGCCTTCTTTGACTGAAGAAACAGCGGTTGGCAAGAGTAATTCTTCGCTTGATCTCTGCACTGATGTCATTCTTCGCTTGATCTCTGCACTGATGTCATTCTGCGATGTAATAGTGGAGCCCAGGTAGACAAAGTCCTTGACAACTTCGAAGTTATATCTGTCCATCGTGATATTTTGCCCGAGTCGACGATGTTGAGATTCCTCTCTCGATGACAGCATATACTTCGTCTTGTCCTCATTAACCGCCTCCGATTCAATGCTCGCAAATGCCCCTGCCATAGTTCGCTTCGTTCTGCTGACAATGTCTATGTCATCCGCATACGCAAGCAATTGCGCCGACTTCTGATAGATTGAACCGCTGGTGTTGACATGTGCGTTGCGTACAATGGCTTCAAGAACGATGTTCAATAGGTTGCATGATAACGCGTCGCCTTGCCTCAATCCATTCTTAACATCAAAGGAATCGGTGGCGTTCTTACCAATTTTGACGGAGCAACGAGCTTGGCAGGGATGTCGAGACTCGACATGGCTCTTTATAATTCGTCCCTTTTCACGCTATCATACGCGACTTTAAAATCGATAAAAAGGTGGTGTGTATCGATCTGGAATTCCCCGGATTTTTCTAAAATCTGTCGGAGTGTGAACATTTGATCGACGGTTGACTTGCCTGGCCTAAAACCGCACTGATAGGGGCCCATCAGATCGTTGACAAAAGGTTTTAAGCGGTCACTCATGATGGCCGACAAGATTTTATAAGCGACGTTTAGGGGACTAATTCCTCTGTAGTTGGTAAATTTCAGAACATCTCCCTTTTTATGGATGGGGCACACTATACCGAGGTTCCATTCATCGGGCATACTTTCATCCGACCAAATTTTGCAGATGAGCTGGTGTATGCTCCTAGCCAATTCATCCCCCGCTGATTTAAATAGTTCGGCTTGTAAGCCATCCGCACCAGCAGCCTTGTACGACTTAAGTTAGGATATCGCCAGCCGCACTTCGGTTAGGTCGGGTGGACAGAACTCTTGGCCATCATCGTCCAAGTTGAATGGAGCGTTCTGCCTATTAGCGGCATCTTGGCTGTCTTCGCTATTAAGCAGTCTAGAGAAGTGTTCTTTCGAGATCCTCAGCACTGATTGTGTGTTTACTACCATATTCCCACTCTCATCTCGGCAGGCTTCCGTTCCGCCTTGAATCCTTGGATGGATCGCTTCACCCTCTGATAAAATTTTCGAACATCTCCCCTACCGCTACAACCCTCAATAGACTCTACCGCCCGCTTCTCGTGCTCTCTCTTTTTCCTCCTGAGAAGTCGGCGTTCCTCTTTTCGTTTCAGCCCGTAGAGCTCCCGGGCCATCACTCTCTCGGCAGCTCCTGTTCGAGTCTGCAGCATTGCCTGGTAGACCTCGTCCTTAGCTGCATGCGCTAGCCGGCACTCTTCGTTGAACCAGGGGTTTCGTTGTATTCGCCTAGTGAAACCCAGCACATCAGGGGTGGCACTTCTGATGGCTTATTGTCAGTGTTCCCACTGCTCCTCTGCACTTGATGCTGGTGGCGGACCTCCTGAGAGATTAAGAGTTACGTGGTCTGCAAAAGTTCTGGCGGTCTCTTGCGATTTAAGTTTCTCGAAATCGAATCTTTTCACAGCATCTGCGCTGCGTTGTCGCGTCATGGATATCCGCATACGTAGTCTAGCTACCACCAGGTAGTGATCCGAGTCAATGTTGGCCCCTCGGAACGTTCGGACGTCCAAGATACTGGAAGAATGTCTCGCGTCTATCGCAACGTGCTCGATTTGGTTGACGGTTAGTTGATCACGCGACCGCCAGGTCCCCTTGTGTATATTGAGGTGTGGGAAGTAGGTGCCTGAGATGATGACATTTCGCCCCCCCCCCGCAAAGTCTACCAGCCTGTGTCCGTTGCCGGAAGTTTCGTCGTGTAGGCTGTGTCCTCCGACTATCGAACCAAAGATGCCCTCCTTTTCGAGTCTTGCGCTGAAGTCACCAAGAATGATCTTCACGTCGTACTTCGGGCACATATCATACGTTGTCTCCAGGAGATCGTAGAATGCTTCTTTGGTTGAGTCCTCTCTCCTTTCATGGGGGGCGTGAACACAGATCAGCGAAATGTTCTTAAATTTGCCTTTGATGCGAATTGTGACCAGGCGCTCGCTTACACTTCGGAAGCCCAAGACTTCTTGCCTAAGTCTTCCCCTTATCACAAAACCACAACCAAAGAGCCGCTGACACTGTTCCTTCAAGCACCCGCCGTAGTAGATGTCACACGATTTCAGTCTCCGTATGCCCTCTCCATTCCATCGCACTTCCTGGATGGCTGTTACGTCAGCCTTTAGCCTGTCCAGGTTCTCCACTTATTGTTCGGCTGCACGTGTTCTGTATAAGGACAGGAAGTTCCACGTGCAGATCCAAAATTCATTGTCCTTGTTTCGTTTGCTGGAGTCGTCAACTTTATGATCTTCCATATCCGAGGCTTGTTGTTGTTTCGGAACAAACTTTTTTTTACGTGGTAGGGAAGTTACCCCGACGCACAACCCCCGACCCGGAGGACCAGACCCTTCGTATAACTCCAAGGGTAGGGAGCCGGGTAAACCGCTCCTTATAGGCCTGAGCTACAAATATGTCGTACTAGCCCATATAAGGTGTTCACGTTCACTAAGTAGTTCAACCTAACTGGAACTGTAGACGCCACCGTTGATTCCATCTGGAGAAATCGTCCGCTTCCGCCTTGAAGAGAGGAGAAGTGCCTTAGTGGGAACACACGCCCCCCCCCCTCTCACTCGTTGGCTGTCTCCAACAGCTTTCCACAGGGATTAAAACCCCATCTTCAGCTGAGGTACTAGACATTCGATGTTTACCACTAGGAGGTGAGAGTAGGAGTTGGTAGACAGAGGTGGGTTTTGAGAAAAACCTGTGGACGCTTGTGTCCTCTTGAATGCACATAACTACCCTTTTGAACATACTTGAATTTCTTATAGGAACATAATTTTAGAACACATAATTTTCAACATTTTGACATATGTTTAAAGATGATGCGATATCGCTGTCCAAAGTTATAGCTTTAAAAAGTTTTTACTAAACTCACAATATGCAGTATTAAAAAGTCTAGACTAACCTTTGAAAATAGTTTTATTTCTGAAGTTCATTTTTGACGCTTCGCAAATTTGTCACTTTGTCAGCTCAACGATGCAAGCGGTTGCATGCAGTTCATCATAAGCATAACTAATATGACCGATCTATACGCAAAATTATTATTATTAGATTAAAATCCTTGTTTTAATAACTACTTAATATATAATTTGGTCAGCAAAACTAAATAGCTTGTCTACTGTGATCTGTTTTCTCAACTTGACTTGAGTGTGTATTGTAATAATTGTATTGATTGCTACATTGCAATAAATAAAAAGTAAACAAAGTGTAGTTTTTTTTTAATTTTAAATGCCTAGTAAAAAAGCATTATTAGTTCACGGCATGCATACGGATTACAGTTAAATTCTTCCGTCGATAAAATGAGGCAAATTGTGCAAAAACTCATCGTAAAATGTTTTATGACGAAAGATTGATTTTAGAGGACCATGTGAGCTACAAACATTTAGTTTTAATGTAAGAAAAAATAACATACATAGCAGGGACTGTTTTAAGAAACCAACAAATCATTTTTGAACAAAATTAAACAAAAAATTTTTGTTTCGATTTAAATTGTAGTTTCCCATACGTTATAGTGCGTCTATCGGTTGGCTTTTTTATTGACACTTTTTTAATTTTGTTGTTCTTACCAAGTGTAATTTTACCGCGTTAGCTGAAACACTTTCCAATTAAATATTTAATTTTTGGAAAAGCGATTCAATACGAGTTTGTTCCCCAGAACGTGATGCCAAACCCAATTTTGTTTGTAATTAAAATTTGATTTTTTTTAAAAATTTCTCACTTTTGCTGTCTAAAGGCTGATGCTGAAATTTGTGTTTTGCTTGCTTAACGATTTTTTTGTCGCATTTGATTAATTGAAAAAAAGTTGTTCAAGCATCATAAATAAGTCACTAAAAAATGTAGGTTTCTTTTTTACCTTCAATTCAAAATACATGTGAAGTCGTTGAAGCAACAAAACTGAATTCCCCAATTCTGTGCGGGTAATAGGTATATTCATTTAAAATTTTTAAATCAGATAAAATTTGAACATGTTTTCTGTACTTTCTTAGATAATCCTAATAGTAATAAATCATTCGAAATTAAAAGGCAGCAAATATACGATCCTACACCATGATTTAAATTTGACATTCGTAGAAGTACTTTGTGTTGAGCTGGTCGAAGAAAGGTAAGTGTTAAATAACAACAACCAGAAACGTGATTTAGAACTACCAATTTTAAATATCAACTACCAGAAAACATAACAACTACCAAAACATAACAACTAACAGTCCCTGATACATAGGTATTTTTTTTTTTTTATTGTTATATTCCGCGCGCACAAAAGGGGTTATGAATACCCTTAAAATGTTTTTAGCACAGCACGAGCGTTTAGGTAAGTAGGAGAGGATTTAAAAGAAGATACCGATGCACATTGGTTTTGAATGTTTGCACATCGAAATGAGAGGGGAAAGTCGGGCCGGGTAAACCACATTCGTGTGGTGCGACTGAAGAAAGAATCTCTGTATTTTACAGTACGTCCGAAGTTGGGCTCAAGGGTAAACTGATTGGCATTCCTAGAAGCGCTAGTATTACGGTTGAATTGTTTAAGGGGAGGAATGCAACTGGCTATTTCACGAGAACACTCACTATAAAAATAGCGGTAAAATAGAGAAAGACATGAAACATTACGGCGGTGTTCGAGAGTTATAATTGTTTCTGTTATAGATCTTTCTCCTATCATTTTTAAAGCTCTCTTTTGTATTCGGTCCAATAAACTTAAGTGAGTTTTTGGAGCTCCTGCCCAAACATGAGAATTGAACTCAAGTTTTGGACGAATAAAGGCTTTGTAGATCATAGCCAGATCAGAAGGGGTGAAAAATTTCTTGCATCTACGGAGAAAACCTAAGCATTTTGCAGTGTTTTTGGCGACGTCAAATATGTGGTCATTCCACAAAAGGTGGTCTGTGACACACATACCGAGAAAAAAGAGAAGTTCGGTTTCCTCGATGCAAGTGCCATCCTTGGATAGCGGCATTGGGGGTGGATTTCGCTTTAACGACAGGAGACAGCATTGAGTTTTTGAAGCATTAAATTCTACGCGGTTTTTGATTCCCCATTGGACAATGCTATAATTTAATGAGCTTATCATACGCTGCCGTTCAAGTTCCACATCCGAAGGACATGGATGTGAATCTGTAAACGAATATGAGAAGCTGAGAGTATTATCGTCAGCGAAACAGTTAAGTGGATTAGAAGCTTCAGACAAAAGATCATTTATAAAAATAAGGAAGAGGGTCGGAGACAAAACGGAGCCCTGGGGCACACCAGCATTTATTTTGTGAATTTCAGACTTGAAACCGTCCAATACAACTTGTATTGAACGGTCCGAAAGATAATATCTAATCCAACGAAGAAGAGATTCATCGAAACCAAATGCACGCATTTTCGATAAGAGAGCTTGGTGCCAAACTCTATCAATCGCTTTTGAAATATCAAGTGCAATAATCTTACTTTCTCCAAAACGATGTAAAGATTTGTTCCACTCTTCGGTGAGATATACCATCAGATCACCAGTGGACCTATTGCTACGAAAGCCGTACTGCCGGTCATTAAGAAGCTTTCGTTCCTCGGATATTTCTTGAGCTGGAAATTAATCAGCGTTTCCATGACCTTGGAAAGAAGGGACGTAAGTGCAATTGGTCGATAGTTAGAGGGTGAAGAAGATACGCCTTTTTTAGGGACAGGCTGGACAAATGCTGTTTTCCATCCACTCGGAAAGAGACCAGTAGAGTTGGACAGATGTAAAAGCTTATGCAGTGGTTTTGCCAGCGTTGTAGATAACCTCTTCAGAACAATGGGAGGGATACTATCCGGGCCAGCGGATTTGTGTACATCGAGATCTTTTAGAACTCTAGCAACTGCACGAGTGCGAAAGAAGATTTGTCCCATAAAATCATTTACGCTCTAAAGTACAGGAGGAGTCATAACATTTTCTGGCAGTGTCGAATTGATTGCAAACTGTGCTGCAAGCAAATTGGCTTTATCTAACGAGCTGACAAAAGGGGTGTTATTGAAGACGAGCGTTGGAACCGAGGACAAGGTGGTATTTCGTATGTTTTTTACAAATGAACAACAATTTTTACTACCTTTGGGACATTGCAGTATTTTTTGCCGTAATTTTTGATCATGTAAAAATTTGTTTTTTCGAATATGAACGTTACAGGTTTTTCTAGCTTGTTGAAAATTTTTCCGATTTTCCTCAGTAGGGTTGGCTTTATAACATCGGAAGCTTACTTCTCTAACCCTAATTACCTCCTTACAGCTCGAATCAAACCAAGAGTTTTCTTTGAGTTTGATAGATAAGGTATAGATTAGGCTTAATTTTTTTTTCGAAAATATTGTCAGTTGCATGCTTCGAGGGTTGTGATGAAAGGTTAGTTGTATATTTCAATTGAATGGTTCTTCTTCTTCTACCAACTGATACAAGGACATTTATTATTATAAAAGTAACATTGACCATAATATTTTTCTCCGAAACTTCACTATTTATTCCGAAAAACGACGTCGTACAAAATATCGATTCTGAGAACTATCCAGTTTTGTTCATTTCTGATGAACCATGTTTTTTTTGTTGAGAGTGAGTCTGAAAAGTACTTGCCAAGCCAGCTCAGCAAACAAATTTATACGCAAATTAAAAGAAAAGAAGTTATTGTACAAATATTTCGATATTGTTGGTAAAGAAAACTAACAAAATAATTTGTTAATGATGCCTGTACAAATTTGCTGATCTGCCTGACGGCTAGTATGGATGTTCCAGAGTCATACAAAAATGTTCATTATATGTATGATAGTTCGTCATGCAAATTAATTTTTTTCAGAATGAAGTGAGCAATAATGTCAGCTATGGTTGATTATATGTGTTTAATATACGATGCCTTAAACCTCACACGAATGTAAAATCAAAACAGAGCCAGTCCTCTTGAAAAAACTTAACTCAAAATAATCCCTTTGTGATGGGCTATAAACTATACCTATATGTATTGTTCTAAGCTTATTATGATGTAAGTATCGCTAGGGAACATGGAAAATCACTCTAGAGCCTATTTCAACTAGGGAATTACTATGTACATTAATAAGAGTGTAAGCATTTGTTGTTGTAGCGTGTGCTGTCTAGAAATACTACTCTCTTTGATAGGGTGGTGACTGGTGAGGCGATGGCATGGCTGTCAATGGTAAAGGCAAAGGCGACACCCAGTCTAGCATGAGGGTTTAATTTGATTTAACTTACACATCATTATTTTTCAAAAAGCCTGTTCGTATAGAGAGTGTGGTGTGGAGCAAAAAGCGTTGCAAATATGACAGTTTTATACACACTTTGTGGTGGTTATTTATATTGTAAGTTCATTGTACCTCAAAGGATATGAGCTGAGCATGAAGGATTGTGCTTTTAAAGCCACTTTCGTTGCAAAAAACAAAGCTGCATCGGTATGGAAACTAATTGAGTTGGTAATTTAAACGTTATGTGGGACAAGCATAATGTTCAGCTGATGTGAATGAGAAAGATAGTGTCAATTATTGAGAGATTATTGTGTAATTGGGTCATCATGCCGGATGGAAGTTAACGGCACATTCAACCTTTGGTATCCAAATTAATCGATTCAAAGTATGTTGATGTTGACAATGCATTATGTATCTTATACTCAAAGTTTAACAGGAGAACTTAGAAGAAACTTCGTTAGTTTTAGGTAACAAAGGAATAATTTTTTTTAATAGGTGGTTCAACTTAAATAAAATGTATAAATGAGTCGCACGCTTTTCCATTATTTTATGAAAATTCATTTGTATACAGGGTGATTCGTATGAGATGTGACAAAAAGCTTAACCTTGTTAATTGGGTTGATACAATAAAAATTGTAGGAGACGGGGATCATTTCCACACTGCTTTAGTGGAACGATCAATTTTCTAATAACTTGACTTAAATAGAAATAAATAGGAGTTACACTTGCAGTACCATTTTATGCCTTTTCTTTTAATCCAAAGATCTCTTCTCTTATATTATTTTTAAATCAAGTTGTTTAAGGAAAGAGTTTTTGAAAAACTTATTTTCAAACTCAAAATTTCCAAAATCCATACCTTTACCAATTCTCAGTAAAACTCTGTAACCCCACGGGTTCTAGAACCCTATCAAAATATTGAAAAATTAAGAAAAAATAACTTCTTAGGAAAACAAGATAAAACTATAAGTTGATGATAAATCGATGGGTTCATGAAATTATCATTAAACCGGATTCTGTTTAGTTTTATGAGAAAACAGGTTCATTTATTTTTTTATTGTATCTTGAAAAAAATATGCCCGACTCGATCGCATTAACTTGCTAACAACAAGAATGTATAGCTAGACGTTGGCGTTGACGGTGTGGATATAGTAGGTAATGGTTTGATAAGATTTTTATATTGCTCTTATAATATGTCAAAACAGCAGTTTTGAAATTTTTGATTTAATGATAGGTACCTAATAGTAAGGGCGTAAATGGAGCCAACCTTGCACTTCATTCTGACGGGATGAGCTTTGGCACACTAATAGTCCATATCATAAATTTACTTTTAAGAAGTATTGCCACGGTGGCAACACTGGCAGACCGGAGATAAAAGGGTTGCATTCTGACCATGTTTTAACACGAAATTTCGCATAAATAGCCTATAAATCGGGAACCAGACATCGGTTGATGTCGTGGAATATCTCGTTGGATTAAGAGGGATATGATCGTTTTTTGACCCCTCTCCCATCTTTGTACGCGGGGGGAGCAAAATACCCTCAGCGGACAAGGGTTTTTATTTGTCTGAAAATAATGGTTATAAAATGAATATTCATTAAATTTTTAGATGACCGCCGACGTAGAATTTTTTTTAGTTTTTTGTGTAATCGCTTTCAAAATGGGGAGAGGGGAAGGTGGAAGTATATCAAACCACTATATATTTGGCTTGGTATAATCTAAGCATATGGCACATGACCTAAGGGTAATTTTTAATGCCCATTCTTATGCAATAAAAAAAAATTCAATATAAATTCTCTAAAGTTATAACCTTTTTATAAAATGATGACTAAATTTTCAGTGAAACGAGCAAAACATTACAAAATTTCAATAGTATGGTGATGAAACTTGGCAAATATGTCTCATTTTTTGTAAGAAATAATAATAAAAAGAGTCCATAAAAATATCTGGGCGAAAGGGTGTGTTTTTTGAGTTAAAATTGAAATTGAATTACTATTACCAGTACACCCCTCCCAAAACTGGTAATATTTAATTTCTTGTTAGAACCAAGACTCAAAAGGATCCATGCAAATATGTTGGCTCCAGGGTTTTTTTTTTTTTTGGGCGGAATGAAAATATGGGTTATAAACCCAACACTTTATTTTTATATAACCGGGGTACAAATATTCAATATAGTAAATAATTTTAAAGTATTTTTAAACGCTGAATCCAATTTAAGTAAAATTAGAATAATACAATCACCATTAAGAAATTAATCCTCGTTTAATGGAAAAATTAATGTATTTTTCGAGTAGAGCAGATAAAACATTTTCCCTCAAAAACCACATTTAACAATAGATATTTGATTTATCTTTTTTTATTCGTGGTAACAATAAAAAACGAAACATTTCTACCAACTTTCATCAGCGTGCTAGTCCTGCGGGGGGGGGGGTTACGGTGCATATTTTTACACTTTTCCCTTTCACTCAAAAAAACACCCTTTCGCCCCAGATATTTTTCATAATTATTTCTTACGAAAAATGAGACATGTTTGCCAAGTTTCATCACCATATCATTGAAATTTGGTAATGTTATGCTCGTTTCACTGAAAATTTAGTCATCATTTTATAAAAAGGTTATTACTTTTTCTAGGGAAATTATATTGAAAATATTTTGATTGCATAAGATTGGGCATTAAAAATTACCCTAAGGTCATGTCCCATATGCTTAGATTATACCAAGCCAAATATATAGTGGTTTGATATACTTCCACCTTTCCTCCCCCCATTTTGAAAGCGATTACACAAAAAACTAATATATGAATAAAAATGATCTTCGGATAAGCTGTAGAGTATAAAATTCTACGTTCGACGCTCATCTAAAAGTTTAATGAATATTCATTTTATAACCATTATTTTCAGACAAATAAAAACCTTTGTCCGCTGAGGGTATTTTGTAGTTTAATTTGGGTATTTTGAGTAGTTTAAGAACAGGAGTCAAAACCAATGCTGCATTCCGATCACTCAGTTTAGCAACGTCAAGACTAGCCGCCAAGTTTTGGTCCAATATTTGTTTGCGTCCTCTCTTTGGAGATGACAATCCAGATGTTGAAGGAACTTGTGCTTCACTGGCCTCGTGGAATACAGTCGCAACTTCCAATTCTGTTTCTGGTGATGATGACGTTAACATTACCTTCAATTCACAAGCCTTTATTTCTTTCTCTTCTAGTTGCCTTTTCACCTTTAAATTAAGTACTTTTTTTTCTCCAAACACAATTCTTTTTTCGCTAAAACTAGACCAACACTACCCATATTCCCACGACGTCCTTTTTCCCGTTGAGCTATTAGAAATTTCTTGTCTTCTTCAATGTCGATCAAATGTAATGAGTTAGCATGGGCAATATCAAACAAATTTTTTGCAATCCCTCTGACCGCTTCGCCTTGTTCTCTTTACTCTTTTTTAACCTCTCCCGTTCTTTGAAAATCGCTTCCACTTTATCAGCAACATGATCAATCCGTTTTGTTGGAATACGGGCCTTATTTCAAATGTCTATTTGTTTTAAAATTTGTTTGTAGTGAAAGAACAATGCCATAACTTTCTTAGCTGGAAGTTAACCTTATTTCGCTAAGACATGATGAAGGGGACAGTTGACCAATCAACCAAATTTCGGTTTTCTTCCTAGTTGTAACGTTTGCTGATTTTAAAATCTTTTCTTCATCAGAGCTACAACTACCTGTCGCCATGTTAACTATTTGTTTACGAATGCCACAAAATTTTCAAGGGGCTTACTCTTATAAGGATTCGATTGCACGGAATTTTTTTTGAAGACGTGCAATTTTTTTCAGGCAATATTCGTTCGGGTAGGTAGGTACACGACATGTTTTTTGGAGGAGGTTCCGGATACTATTAAAAATTCCAGGGAATTCTTAGAAGATTCAAAGCAGTATAGTTGTTGCTATTTGGGCTGACCAGGTACATTTTCAAAGCCAGGTAGCGACCCCTAAATTTTATCCGATTTGAAATTTTGTTTGTCAATTTTTGTTTTCATAAGAAAGAACCGGTTGACGGGAGGGAGGGTTGGGGTTACGCGAACTCTCATACACACTTGAAACGTTGCATATTATTAACAAGAGCAACAACATGAACTGGAAGTTCGACACACAAAACATATCCGCTGTAAACTGCTCACTTTTCTCTGATTAAACGTCCATTCCTTTTTAAGTTTTATAAAGTACAAAGACTGAACTTCATTTTAAAGCGAAAAAATTCCAAATTTTATTTAATGTAAAATTTAACATAACTTTTCATATTTTCCCATAATGCAAGTCTAATTTTTCTGTTGTCATAAAATTATTACTAAACTATGTTTTTTATTTTTGTGCAATGAAGTTCCCCTGAAGAAGGCAGCAACCTCTGCCGAAACGTCGGGAAAAGCATATGTAACTTCATTGTTTCATTGTCATATCCATTGAGACTAAAAAATCCGAAGGAAAAATAAAGATTTTTATCCTATCCATCCTTTAAGTAATATACTCCAAATTGGTCAATAATTCATCTTTAATAATACAAACATTTTAATTTCTCCTCTAGAAAATCACATAAAAATGGTTCACGCCAAATTTAAAATGAATCCATTTGACCGTTCATGCTCTAGCTCAATGTGCATCTAGGACGCACAGACGCACGGCCGCACCGCACAAACGCACAGACAATTAAACAAACCGCCGCGCCGGACGTCTTAACAAAAATCATACTTTTTCAGGCTTCTCCATCATGGAAATGTTATAGTTTTGATTTAACCTCGATGTTTTATTTTTACCTATAAAGCAAGTAAAAAGTCCTATATAGAACCATCCGGTTTTCAGTATTTGACTTAAATTTGATAAGAGCCTTGAGCAATTCTTAACTTTGACAAGCATGACATTTTTAGAGTTATTGTTGGTTCTTTAATATTTTTTTTCTGTTTAATTTATTATTTTTGAAGGGGAAATCCCTTTTGTCTAATCGCAGATAAACGCTTTTAGTTCAATTCTCGCTTATCTAAATCTAAACTAATTTTATGCAATTTTGAAAAAAATATCAGTTAATAGTTCGTTTTTAATTTCGAGTTAATTTTGTAATGTGTGTCTGAAACTGAAGCCTCGAACAACATACACCCCAGCCAAATCTGCTTCTGAAGACATCCCTTAGTTGCTGAAAACACTGATCTAATCGGTAGATTGTTGGAGCCCTCGGGTTCATTTCGAAGGTGAAAAAAATTTCGATTTGGTGCTTTGTTTTAAAAATTTTTAAAGTTACATTATTCTGAAAAACAAAACGAAAATATTAAAAATATTAAATAATTAAATCATTACGCTACTGTAGGGGCCGCTCTGTACTTTGTTTTTAGTTTTAAATAGTTTTGGAAAATAGTCAATGCATATTTATCCAACTTAAGAAATAGCTACATGTTTGGCTATATCAAAATTCACGTGTATAAAATCAAGTATTTTTTTTTTTGTAAATTAGCCAAATTGTATATTTCCTTTTATGAGTTTAAAAATATGACATGCTATTTGTATCAATGCAAATAGGATTGCATAGAACTGGCAGCGATACCGCGAACCTAAGACCACCAAAATGCATTTTCGAAATGCAAAAAAAGGAGGAAAGAAATACATAAGTGTTTTATACAGCTCCAAGTTTAAGCAATACCATGTCGTATAAGACTAATAAAATGCACTGTCAAAATGTAATACAAAATTGATGTATGTTATTGTATGTATTTATTTTATTTTTATTGTATTTATGAGATATAACACATAGGTACCTGAACAAAACACATGCTATTAATCTGAGAGCGACAACGTGGACCTAAGACCAATAAAATGCAATACAAAAATGATATATGTAAAAGAGCCTTATACCGCTCCAAAGCTCCTGTAGTTAACACGATACATAAAAGTATCAATAACTTAAATTTGGAGTTGTATAAAGCTGTTTTGCATCTATCAGTTTTGTGTTGCATTTTAATATTGCATTTTAGTGGTCTTAGAGCCGCGCTATCACTTCCAGGTTGATTGCATATAGTTTCCACAGAGAAGGGATCTTTTACATCTTTAATTTCTTATTTGCATTTTAAAAGTGCATTTCGATGATCTTAGAGCTGCGGTGACCCTCGCAGGTTGATAAAACAAATAGCAGGAATATTGAAAAAAATATCTACATTGTAAGCATATTGCATGCACTATGTTTTGTCCTTTTTATCCGAAAAAATATATAACTCGTTTAAAAGATTTCACACGACTTATAAACAACACAAATACGACTTTCATTCGAATTATAATACTAGACTCGGAATAATGATAAAATATGAACAGTCGTATGCGATGTTGTCCGTTTCTCAATATTTGTAGAAGTGAAGTCGGATATACGACTTTTGGAATAACAACATACGACTGTAGTCGAATACGCGTCATAAATACGAGTTTAAGAATATGGGTGAATAATAATAATCAACTCCAGTTGACGGCAAATTAACTTATAAATTAAAATTGGAACTACACACAAAGCACCACTAAAAAAGAAATCTGATGATTGGTGTGGCAGCTATGAAATTGTACAAATTCCAGCCTAATGTAATACTTGGTGGTAGCCAACACAAGTGGTTGTTATTCATGCAAAACCTTCAAAATAATAATATATCTACTAATCTTTCCAAAATTTAAGTGAAACCTTGAAAAATATTAATCTTAAACTTTTTTTTAAGCAATTGCGTTTTATTTTATTTCAGAACTTGTGCGGTAATTTGTTCATAAAAGGTAAGCAATTTATAATACATATATTTTCTTAGTCTGACATTTAACAAACATGTATTGTCATAAAAACTAAAAGTTTATACTTCCTTTATAGCATCGGGTAATATCCAAAATTATATGTTAATTCCATAATAATTCTTAGAAATTCAAAAATATTTTCTATCATAAAGTTCAATTAACTTTTTAATTTTTTTTTTAGATGATCAAGGTCAAACATAACAGTGGCATTCAATAAAAATGAGTTGCGCAGTTTTTCAAGTCAAATATTTTTCACAGACGAACTTTATGATATTTTTACACCTTAATTAAGCACCGTCTGTGTGGGCATAACACACAAGTAATTTTAATGCATAAATAGTATTTATTTTGGTTGTTTTTAATCAGTTTGTTTGATCTCCAAATTCATTATGCTGCGCACTTACGTTCAAGTGGACATAGCAGCTATATAATTTCTCTTTTAATGCAACTCATGGTTTTGTTTCTAATTAAATTGCCATCGAAAAAGATACTTCCAAGAACAAGAAGACGAATATGGGCAATAGACAATTTATGTTTTGGTTAGTTAGATTTAACTGATTTAAAAATTTGTTTATCGGAGAGTGTAGGAGTAATTATATTGTTTACAAAGGACGTCTGAATATATTTTGAAAAACAAAAACTGCGAAAAAATTAGAAAAGTAGTTTCAAGCTTCTCGTCGTTTAGCAAATCTACACGACGAGAAGCTTGAAAAAAAGGTGAACAACACAATAATGTTATTTATGATTCCTAATGCACAAATGTCTTTTGTTATACGTGATGTCAGAAAAAATATTATGAAGTGATTTGTAGAAACGAACGACCAACATGGTATTTTGATTTTTGTTTGTACTTATTTTGTTTCAGCCTCATGGTTACGAATCGGGTCGTGGCTTTTGAAGAAGATGGTAGTTACTAACATTAAGTGAACACCACTAGTCAAGAAAGTTTTATAAAAATAACGGAAAAAAAGGTTCAAGGTTTGCCAAACATTAATATGACGTAGAAGACCAGGAAGTGATGTGTCTGTTTGTTTGTGCGAAACATTCGTATATGTTTCTATAAAGCACAAATTCAATTTTTTTAAACTGATCTAGAATGGATAACTCACATACAATGAATTCCATTTCATAAAGTTTTCTCGAAAAAAAACTTTGAAGATTTTGATTAAACTTCGAATATGTAATCTTTAAAACAGTTTTAATAATATTGCAGACCAAGTTTTTGCCAATCAAAAAACAAATAGCGGAAATAAAATGTTGGAATTTTTGAGCCTTTTTGATATTTTTGAAATATTTCCAACTATATCGACATTGGCTTAGTTGTTTATGTCATAATTTTGAATTGTGGTACTTCTAATTTAGTCGTGCATTTTACTTCGCGCTGTTTATTATGAATTTTAGTTTTAGAAAAATAAGAAAACTTGTTTTTCAAATTATTTATTTCTGAAAAACAAATAATTTGTCTTAATTAAAAAAAAAAATATATTTATTTTTGGAAAAATGTTCATATTGGCTTAACAACAATATTCACGACTGGATAGCGAGAACTTTTTCTCGTACCTAACAACTTAATTGTAGCTAGACATTGACAGTGTAGAATGTAGATATAGTAATAAGCTGCGTTTTATTATCTCCCAGATCTGGTTTGAATTTGATCGTGAAAATAAAACAAACAGAATCACTATGACATCAGCGTTATATACCCACCTCTTTCGCCCTTATTACTCATGTATGCTTTTCTTTGTTCTTACTTCAAATAGCCATCTATTCGCCAGAGTACCTAAAAACTAATTTTCAAAAGGAAAAACTAAGGGAGTGTGATAAGAATGGATTTGAAAAGCCAAATCCAAAAACACAGTTGGATCTTGAATTATTTTTGTAATAAACGTATTTTCGAGCGTAAATCCAAACAGAATCAGATCTGGTGGAAAATAGAACGCAACTATTGTTAATATTTTTATATCGATAACGAAGAAGTAATAAAAAGATGTTAAAATAGCAATTTTAAAATTAAGCAAATTTAAAAGTTAAAAATAAAAAAAAATTCTTTGATTTTATTTTTTTTTGTATACAAAATTATTCATACAAATTGAAAATGCAATATTTGTTGATTGGTTGTAGTATTGTAGGGTCGAAAATAATGATAAAATCAACCTAGCCAATTATCCCAGTCAAAACAGACGTTTCCTTAAACAAAATTTCGATAATGCTTAAATTTAGTACGGCTCTTTCACTGACCATAACGAAGCAATGATAGAAAGTCCCCGTCATCGATCCGAAGCGAGCACATCTTTTTCCGCAGGGTGAAGTGTCGAAAATATCGGTTTTCGCAAATAATTTTTGAACGGTAAATCCTATCGAAAAGAAGTTTTGGTGCAGTTTTTAGATCACAAAATTGTCTACAAAAAAGACTCGCGCACTTTTTTCTTACGACTAATGACCAAATTATTATTAGCGAAAAAAGTTAAGTTACACTTTGAAGACCATAAAATGTTCTATCAGAAACATTAACACACTTTTTTCCTGCGACAGTTATAATAAAAAAAAAAAAACAATATTTTCGTCATTTGATATTTTTTTAATAGCTATACTTTCTTAGTCATTGGTCGTAGGAAAAAAGTTCCTGAATCTTTTTTGTAGAAAATTTCGTGATCTACAAACTGAACATAGACTACTTTTCGATGGCATTTACCGTTCAAAATGTATTTGCGAAAAATCGATGTTTTCGACACTGAACCCTGCGTAAAAAGATGTGCTCGCGTCGGATCGACCAGGACTTTTTACCATTGCTTAGTTGTGATCAGTGCAAGGTCCGTACCAAATGTAAGCGTTATCGGAATTTTGTTTATGTTTTGAGATTGTTATGTCATTTACCTATATAAGTTATATAAGTACAAAAAAGGCAAACAATCACACCTGTTCTGAATTTTGTATTCAATTCGGTTGGTTTTCCTTGTTCAAATTCGATTTGTTGTTTATTTATTACGTATTGTGGAATCACATTCCATAGAAATCAGTACAAATATTCAGAATCTCAACTCGGCAAACAAAAACTAAACGAATTCAAAACGTATGGATTTGCCTAAGAACTGATTCCGAAAATATTTTTAAACAAAAAAAAACAAACAACAACCGAATTTTACGAAGTAAAAAAAATCAACAAACCGAAATTGAATACGAAATTAAAAACAGGGATGAATAATTTTATTTCAATAATTCAATTTTTTTGGTAAGAACGTGGTATGCAAGTATCATTAGAATGGTCAAAAGATGACATGTACAAAGTTTTATCAACATCTTTAAAGCCATTTTCAAGAAAATATGATAACACCGAAATCATTGTATATGGCAGCTAACCGTTCTGGATGAACTAGAACAAAAATTGGAATTATGCCTCTAAAAATCCGGCAAACCATTTAAATTCTAGCTCGATGTACTGTACATCAGGATGCACAGACGCACAACAACACAGACGTAGAGACGTACAGACCGGGGGACGTCTTGACGAAAATCACTGGGTTTGAATAACATTTAGCACTAACTAAACTAAGGTTTATACTGCAAAAGTCTTAAATAGAATAAGTCTTAAAATAGAATAAAAATTAGAGATCGACAAAAAATATACGAAAATTATTAAAAAAAAAAAATTACGTATACACCATGGTGTCCCCATATTGCTTTTTGGTATTGCAATTTGTATTCTTAGCATGTTAAAAACATTCTCAGGACATATGAATATTAAAATACAAAAATTACAATTTTTTGGCCTTAAAAACTGAATTTTATAAAATAAATTTGTTGCTCTAATAAAAAAATTGAAATAATCACAATATTAAAATGTAGCATTTATGTTTACAAACATAATACCTTTGTTCGTAGAAATACTTGTTATTTTTATGCATTAAAAATTTGATTTTCCTCTTTGCTGATGATCAGTTTGAGCCTATTTTTTGATTTTTCATTCGACGTTTTGTTATATTTCCCAAAATGTATAGATCTTATAATCTTGCCTTCAAAATTGATGCTTTGTTTTTTTCTATTAGTAATTGTTTATAGTTTTTAATCCATACAAAATACCCCTTTTCTCGTATGTAAGTTTTTGCGATATACGTAGTATAGGGCAAGTTAAGGATTCGTGTAAAAAATCGAAATCGAGATTAAAATTTTCCCTAACATTACGACGATAGATTTTTTTTAGCTCAAAAAATAACGGTACCTGCCATACAACCAATATACAAAAATTGATTTATTTAAAAAACGACTCTAACGATACACAATCATTTGGCATATTTTTTTTAAGCTCTATCTGTTTTAGCTGATATCATAATGTTATGGAACCAATACATATGTATGCACATTGTCAATTCCAAGCTACGTTAAAGTTGTTGGCTACTAGAGCCAGTTTTGTGCGATCTAGTCATGCCCATTTTATTTTTTATATTAATCAAGGCATTTATCTATAGTCTATCTAATTTATCAATTAGTTTTACTAGCACCAACTTTGTTTGCTTAAACTCAAAACAACAAGTAATAAGGAAATTAAATTATTACTTGAAATAAACAAATAATTAAAATGCAATTGAAATTCAATTAGATATAAGAAGTAGAATATTTGATTTCTCAAAAAATTCACGCACTGCATTCTTAATATCAAGACTTACATTTATTTTAATTTACCAACAGTAGCACGTTCCAAAGTGTTGAGGAATAAAAAAAAAACGCTCGATATTATTTAATAACACAGCCAATTTAGTGTTACTTGGCGTCTATTCGCGCGCATTAGACAGACAATTGCACTGGACAGAGAATAACACAGCAATAAGCCGCAAGTAAAAATGCTTAGGTACCTACAGGAAAAAAAAATCGCATGTCAAACTTTACTGTAATGGTACACAGAAAAGTATCTTAAGTGCTGTGTAAAATTTTGTATACACCTTATGCATTTTTAATAAAATTGGAACATTTTTATAGTTTTAGCTTCGAAGTAAGTTTAATAAAAATTTAATTTGGATTATATATACCTACAAGGTATCCCAAAAAACAAATTTAGCTGTTCAAATGCTCTAACAGCACTTCCAGAGCAAGTCTTAAAGCTCGTCACTTCGAGAATTAGCTCTAGTTGCGCATTTAGAGTAATTTTAGAGCTCGCATACAGGAAATTCTTTTACAGTTAGAGCAAATTTCTGTTCGTTATCAGCTCGGTATCAGGGATTAGTAGATTTTAAGCTCATTAATTATGCATTTTGTATCCACTAAGGAGCACCTTTGACAGCTTTTTGTTGGTATTAGTGTGCATTATACAATCGAAGAATAGTATATAATAGTTGCAGAACATATTTTATGTTTGTGTGATGGATTATTTTATTTGAAGTATTTATAAGTATTTTAAAACTTCATTAAGTGCGTAATGTCAACAAGAAAAGTTATTTTTTATATTCGAACAGAATAAGGGAATTATTATAGTTTTCGGTAAAATAATTGTTAATTTTAAGTGCGCGTTTTGTTTTATCACAAATGTATTGAAGGTACTTTGCGAAATTACAACGCGCTTTCGGAATTATTAATATTACGCTGAGATTTTGAAAAATTTTAATCTGCTCAAAAAAAGAAATCTTGAGAACTATTGTCAATTATTAATTAAATATTTTGTTTGAAAATTAAAAAATGTGTTGTGTTTTTTCATCGAAAAAGGAGACCTTTTCTTTTTCAAAATTGAAAAAAAAAATTGGTTATTCGAATCATTTTTCTTTTCATCGCCATATTTTTATTAGGGTAAAAGTTTCTTTTCCATAGAGCTGTAATAGCGCTTCAGAGCTGTAATAACGTTATTTCAGAGCTAGTAGCCACAAGGTGACAGATTTGCTTTCAGTGCTTTATATAAAATAGGGTGTTTTAGAAAATAAAAAAAAGAGTGAATATTCTGAACATCAAATACCTAGTTTATTTTTATTTAAAGAGTCCGTTTTTTATTTAAAAAGTCCGTCCCTGAGATGCAATTTGAACTTAACGAGCAAGTTTTTTCTTTGGATTCAGCTTTAGTTATATTTCGATAAGTTTTAAAGCTTTCTTAGGGTATAGAAAAAAATAATATATAATTATAATTAATACAACTACCTTTTCTAAAACCCTTATAGGGAAATTAATTTAAGTCGTGTTTTTTGAGAGAGTGAATAGCAACTCAGCAAAATGTTTACACGCAAAACAATAACAAAACAAATTATTATAGAGAATTTTGTTTGTGTTTTCCGTGTAAAACCTTTACTGAGTTGCTAGTCACTCTCTCAAAAAACACGGCTTTACTTATTTTCGACTTATGGTTTTTTTTTTTTTTTTTTTTTTTTTTTTTGAATTAATTTTTTTGAATTTATATAAGTTTGTAACACCCTATAAAATCAGTGGTGGTTTTACAATAGCTCTTTAAATGTTTTTTTTTTGACACTTTACAATGCGCATGAGTAATATTTTTATTAAGTACCATTTGTGTGAAAGTATTAGTATTCAGCTCTATACGCACTTTTTGTGTGGTTCTATTAGAGCTATGTTTCGACGTTTTGGTAGGCGCATGCCTGTCCATGTGTTGTTGAAAGCTCTATAATAACACGTTGAGCGCTGATATTTAGACAATGCTCTATTTTGAATGTTATAAACTCCAGTAAGGAGGATATTTTTGAATCTTAAGGCGTTATTAGTTGCTAGAGCTGAAACCATTCCAGAACCTTTGTTATAGAACACAATTTTTCATAGAATTAAAGAGAGCTGTATTATAAACTCTTACAGAGCTATAGCCTTAGATTATACTATATTAGAGCTGTAGAAGAGCAGATCTGCTTCAACTAGCTCCAACAATGTTACTTGGGGTCCCACAATCAATGGTTTAAACCATTTTCGAGTAACGGCTATTTTTTTATATTTGAAAAATTCTATACTTTGAACCAATTTTTTGCTCATA
The DNA here is from genome assembly GCA_949320155.1 of Melangyna quadrimaculata. Taxonomy (NCBI): domain Eukaryota; kingdom Metazoa; phylum Arthropoda; class Insecta; order Diptera; family Syrphidae; genus Melangyna; species Melangyna quadrimaculata. Next base: position 452,527,048 of record OX439483.1, on the reverse strand, counting down.
ACCACGTCCATTTCAACTGATTTTTGTTTTTAGCAATTTTTGCTTTTTCATTTGAATAAAACATTTTTTATAGAAATCACCATCTCTCTTCAAATTAATATAAAATCTTGATTTTTCACCAAAGTTAATTGTTGCCCTTAATCTTTTGAATAGCCCTTTGAACAAAATGCTTATGACTCAATACAGGGTTTAATGTTTAAAAAAAATATTTTTATATTGGCCTATTCAAAACTTTGAAGTCAACAATTAACTTTGGTTAAAATTTAAGATTTAACGACAACAGTAAAACATATACCATCCCATATTATACTCTATTGTAAGGCCAGAAATCCATTCTTTCATTTTTAAATAAAGTTGTTGTACAACTACATATTTTTGATTTTCAAACCCAAAATGATAATTTCAGCAACCGTTTGATTTATCATCAGCAAAAAATTCACAAACATACCACATATTTGACATTTATAAACGTGAAAGTAGTATTTTCTTCCATAAGTAATTTACATCAGGAAAATTAAAAAAAATGCTTTTTTTAGACAAAAATATTTGTATAAAATAGTTTTTTGTTATGAATAAATTATTTTAGGTAATTGTTTATTGATTTTTACTCTTTTTATATTCCAAATCTATCAAAAAGAAATTTTTTTTACCGATGCGTTTTCCTGATCGCTAGAACTGATCCCTTAACTGGGGGAATAGAACCTCCCCTCCTTTTATGCAAGTTATGTATTGTCTCGATCGCTCTAGCTTTCTGTTCCACCTTATTCCAAAAACCATGTAGGGTAAGGGGGGGCATATTGGTCACCCGGGGCAAAATAAGCCCCTTTCGTATATCTATATGGAGTAAAGTGGCAGCATTGAAACGCAATCTACTGGCTTTAATATTTCACTCGCTATTCGGGGAAAACCATTTTTTGAATCAAAGTGACAGTTGTGTCGTGTTTTGAGCAAAACAAGTAGGTACACTCTTCACAAGTTCCACCAATAGGCTCATCAACCACAGATCCTTTGACGACAGAAGCTCCATTAATAGCAATGACGGCAATAAATGATCCATCCACTTAATCAATTTCTCCGTAGAAATCCGTTATATGCATCTCTAGACCCTGTTTTGGCAACTAATGATGACCAAACGCCCTCAACTTCATTCCATCCGTAGTAATAACAAGCTCTCCATACAAAGAGAGGCGGAATCCACCAATTACATTTACAATCCCCCCACTCTGAGAAAGAAGAAAAAAACATCAAAAAAGTAAAAAAACAGACGAAGGAAAAACAGAGGAGAATCAGACATCGAAGAAGGATTGCTTGTATTGCGGGTATTTATACTGTATGGATTTCCTGCAGAGCTTAAAGCAAGTGGGCCCATTGTTCTTGTGCTCACGATGTTATCCAACTTAGGTCCATGCCCATCATGCCACACCTATGCCCATATTGTGCCCCAGCACCGGGGCAGAATGGGAAAAATGAATGACTTCTTAAAAGTACAACAAATACTAAATTATTAAATTTTAACAAACTGTCCAAATAAAAAATCTTCAGATATTCCTAATACATTTTTGGAGTTTTTATTAACAATAATCCTTAAGTCCAGTTTATTAACAGTGGGTTAAATTTAGTATGTGACTTTCATAGGCTTTAATTAAACAACGCTAATCAACCGAAATTGGCTGATTGAAATCCATGATTACCAACTCATACTTTGAATTAAAAAAAAAAATTGATCAACGAACACTTTTCCAGCTCCACTAATCATGGATTAAAGATGATTAGCTGTGAACAAACTGGCCCTTAAGGGCCCGTTATGCTCTGGCTTCCCCTTTCGAAAATTCTCTTACCAATTCATTGTCTCGTAACTGGTAAAATGATAAGAGCTCTGCCATTTTGAAATGCCTCTAGGAACTTTAGCAAGCCGTTAACATCTCGAAAAAAATGCCGAAAAATAAGTTTGACAAAACCTTATGCACATCACTGTATATCTTTTTCTAGATAAAATACCCAGTAACTTACATAAGAACTTGCTTTGGATTTGATCTCCATCTGCAACTACACATCATTGGTGCGAGATGGTGAATGGATTTAATAGACACCACACTGCACACTCAATGTCTGGCTAAGCAAGTGTGTCTATGCCTATGCGCTGTCTTAAGTCAGTGGCTTGCAGTTCCATGCAATGTCTATAAGCTTTTCATCCGTTCCGAATATTTATGACAAAACCGCACCATGTGTGTGTCTTACTTAGATTTTCTTTGAACTACCAATGAATAATGATTATGAAATGTGTTAACTTCTTTTTCTATAGAAATAAAGCAATGCACTGCACATGACGTCAGAAGTAAAGAAAGAAAAAAAAAAAAAAAATACCGATTGCCAAGTTTTGTCTTGATTGAGCCGATATTGTGTGACTTTTGATTTCATGTGGCAGGTGTTTTTTGAAAGAGAAAAACTATTAACACTAAGTTAATACTTTCTTGAAGAGAGTTTTTTTAAGGGAAATAAAGAGACAACTACTATATTTTGTGAGATGCAAGTAATACATTCACGTATAGGTATAGGAAGTTCGAATTAATTTACATTTCCTAAATCAACTTTGACTGCAACAAAATTTGTAGACTTATTGGTTATTATTTGCTTACAAGTTCCCGCGTAAAAAAATGCCAAGCAACTCCCTTTTTACTATCTTATTCAGGGAAAAAACTACTATTTGATAAAATCTAGTACAATTTCATAAAAGCATTCTCTTAATATTGATTGTTTGTTGCTTATTATTTCTCATATGTATAGAAAATTTGGCTATGCGCAGATAAATAATCAATTGGAGATACCTACAACGGCATCAGATTTAAGGTACAATAGAGGATATGAGCACATGTGGGGGGTATTATCCAACATCTTTGATGGATATTCACAATCTTTATGCCTCACTCGTTTATTTTTTTTGTATTGAATTTGTAAGAAAGTTTTAGAGTAATTTGAAAATTTGTATGATAGTTAACTGGAAAATGGTTAAAGGGATGGAAGGAAATCTTAAATGCATTTTTTAGAGAAGTTGTTAGTTAGTGGTAGTTTCATTTGTAGATTTTATTTGTTGAATGTTTGATTATATGTAAAATGATTTTTGTTTTAGTTTTGCAATCAAAAGTAGATATATTATTTGTAAGTTAATTTAAAACTTACGTATGTGTGGCACGTATTCTTGCTCTTTGGTATTGACTAAAAACTATTCAACCTTGTTAGTTGGAATTATGTCTGAAGGTTAAAATGATGACGATGACCATTCTCATCTAGAAAACTGCTCAGATATATTAGTCCAGGAAAATTAGACTTTTACTTCGGAAAAAATCGGAGAAAGCTGATTTTTGGTACACTGTACTATACATACTATAAGAGAGTATAAGTTATTGTGTGATTTGGGCAAATACATACATTTTAGCATGATCAGAAGGGGAAAATAACGCGCTTGCATTCTTCTCTTCGGGTGATCTTCGGTCCCGTATGCATAGACGGGAAATGGAGAATAAGATACAATAACGCACTGTACGGGCTGTACAGCGACATCGATCTATAGTACAGTCAACGAAGGAATTTTGCGTGCAAAAAATAGTGCTCTCTGGATTATTTTTTTATATGGAAGGGGATACCCCCAGGTATAACATACTCAAAGTCCCCAGCTCAAGGGGCGCAAGCTTTAGGCAGGGGAAGGGGTAAAGATCCCCTTTTGTAGTTTTTCTTCAATATTTGGAAAAGTAAGCGCAATAGAGGCAAAGTCAATGCGACAAAGTGAACAAAATTAAATTCCCTACAAATAAATTGCTGGAAGCAATAGAGATGAGATAGTAGAAATATTGAAAATTAGAAATTTAATGTTTGTTAATTAGTCTATTTTTATAACACTATGAAAATAACTTTTGTTTGTAGAGAATTTGTTTGTTAAGAATTTTAAAAACTGTCGTCGCAACTTTCAATTTTCTCAAAAACTAGGAGCCATAGAACCATTTGGTTTCCAGTTTTCAATAGAGAGTTTTTATGGGTTGTGAATAATAAAGCCAATTCGGAATTTTATTTCCCAACTAAGAAACAAAAATCAAAAACTAAGTTTTCAATTTTTTTGTTTTTTTTTAATTTTGAGTTTGAAAGTTATTTTTACAAAAACTATGGACATCAAAAACTTGATTTAAAAATAGATTGAAAGAACGGAGTTCTGGCTTTCAAAAAAAGTAATTTTTTTGTTGTAAGTTATTATTTTTAAAAAAATGCCCCTCCTCTCTAAAGGGGGGGGGGGGAAAGAACCCCTCTTTATGGCAACAAAATTTTGTATTATGTTCTTTAAAAAAAAACGGTATCAGTTTTTGGCACCGTATGACAACAACTCTTGCTAATTAAATTATGCCTAATTTAGTATACATCAACTTTTCCGTATAGTTTCAGATATATAGAAAAAAAAAAGGAAATTATAACTCCACTCTCAGCCTCATTACATAATGAAATAACAGTGAATGAATGTGTATTTACCTTTTTTGTTTTTTCCAAGTAAATTGATCAGAAAACATTCAATATCTAAGACAATAACAGTTTTTTTCAGATTTGTTGACTTTTCTACCTCCCGCATCACCCTTATTATTAACCCTATCGAAAATATGAACAAAGCTTTTTTTATAGACAATTTATTTGTCTCTAATTATGTAGAATAGACTTTTGCGCTAACATTTGAAGTAAATCGTAACAACCATTTTTCAGAAGAATACTTTTTTCCAGGTACCGTTTTTTTTTGGTCCTAATAAAAACATGGGGGCATATATAGTACCTTAAAATACTATGTACCAAATTTGATTAAGCCATTTGAGCTATAGCCGCTATAGACAGACAGGCAGAGTTACGAGACGTTCTTTTTTTCGTCATTCCAGGCAGAGTTACGAGACCTTCTTTTTTTCGTCATTCCGCAGTAAGTCATGTCGCAGTAAGTTTGATTAAAATCTCGATCCATTCCATTTTTTACGAATCCATAACTTTCCATATACCCGCGCAAAAAAACCAATCATGTTTTCAACAAGGCACTAGAAAGTTTTACATATAGGTTCTGACAAGGGGCTAGCAAGGCTTAGAAAAAGCCACGTCAGGCAATAAAAAAAAGTTGGTTTATGTGGGACTTGTTCAAAACGGTAGTTATGTGCATTCAAGAGGACACAAGCGTCCACAAGTTTTTTCTCAAAACCCATCTCTGTCTACCAACCCTGTGGAAAGCTGTTGGGGAGAGCCAACGAGTGAGGGGGGGGGGGCGTATTATAAATCTCGAAAATCCAATAAATATTTTGATATATAAAACATAACAGTGCGTTGATCACAAGCTTCACAAAATAATTTCCAATATTAAAATTTTACATTAGAAATATTTTTACAGAGAAATCCAGAAAAAAATTTAAAATTGTCAATTTGTCTGCATAAAATTGGCTATAAATCGGAAAGTACTTATCCGAATTTCAAAATTTAGATGTCTATGGAAAGGTCATTGTCTCACTATTTAAATACATACAAAAAAATTAATTGACGTCCATACAATTTTAAAAACTAATACACTTAAACAGATAAAATAGCATTATTTTGACTAAATAGTGAATATTATAACTTTCTATGCAACCGATCTTCAAAATTTAAATTTTGTAATAATTTATACCAATCAACAATTATTTTGATATATAAAACATATTTCTACGATAATCACAAGCTTTAATATGGATTTTTAAACATAATTGAAAGAAATTTTTTTGCAAAAATCCAGTCTATTGGTCTATCAAATTGTTTCTTTTTGCTAAAATATACATAAAATAACTGTAAATGGCCATAACATGGGCAATACTTTATTAATATTTATAAATCAAATGAAAGGATATACGACATAGAAAATTATAAAAATAAAACCTATATTATACTTTACTAATATGCATAGGTACTATTCAGATACAGAGTTTAAGTCTCCGAAACAACTGTTGTAAGTTGTGTGTAAGTTATTGTTATTGTGTGTAAGTCTGCGAAGCGACTTTTTCGGTGGCTAGTGGCTAATTTAATTGAAAAAAAAATGATTTCTTAGCATTTGAAGTTGTTTGGCCTAAAAATTGCTTCAACTCAAAGCAAATTGGAATTACTTTGTGAAATAACGATAGAGGAAAAATAATTTACAAATATCGAGAATAGGAATCAATTAAAAAGAATAACTTTAAATAAGTTGTTACTACTTTAAGCGCACATTGCAAAACTTTTACTTGATAAATTTGGATGTAACAATAGCTATATCTACATAAGTTTTTTTAGACTTGCTTGCACTTTTTTCCGACTAATCTCTATAGAATTTGCATTTGTATCATTAGATACTTTTCCAAGTTCCTACATTTTATTCAACCAGTCATACTTTAAATTTATTAAATCGTTTTATACTGTTTTGGATAAAGGTTTGCATTTCTCTTGAAATGATGCGTGTAGCATGTGCTATTAAATAGGTATTGGTATAATTTTCAATATAGAGAAAACATAATAATCAGAGTGACCTAGTTGAAGTTCCGAAAAAGATTATTGAGACCATCCAAGTTGGCTTTCTTTTTCTTTCACTGAATTAATGGAAATACTGAATGAAAAAATTGGTTTAAATTAATTTTCATCACACAAAATCAAAATAAAGAGAAAAAATATATAAAATATAGTTGGTAAAATATTTAGTAGGTCGATTACAAAACTACACCTTACTGCAGTATTTAACCTTGTATAGTTATCCATTACGTTTGTAGTGTATGTAATTTAAACAAATTTAATTACCTAATTAATTTTCAAAAAGGCAATGAAAAAAAAATGTCCAATCTTCAGAATGTAAAGGAAAATAATTCAATGAAAATGTAAATGAAGTTTGGAGAGGCTGAATAGGTACATCTTAAATACCGTATTTCTTGTTGAATAAAAACTTTAACCAAGATTATGCTAGGTGCTTTTGATATAAATACGATGAGTATTTTGCATTCGAATATCTCAAACGCATAACACGATAGTGTCCCAAATTTTGAGGTAGAAGAGCTACTACTGGCATGTTCATCGGGTATTTTCAGGTATTGCAGTTCAGTATTTAGCGAATTGTTTTTTTTTTATGTTTTTCGAAGTTAATGAGATTGTGCATTTGGATGATGGTTGCAAAGAAATAGTTTGTAATTGTGTTGGGGAAGGTGGAGAATTATTTTCAACCTTAGTATGCTCGAAGGAGGTGTCCAGGTCTTGAAACTCTATGTGAAACGATTTGTTGTTGTTATTGATTGGTAGGGGTTCAGTTAAGCTAATTTGATTAGGTGAGCGTTTCAACTCTTCTGCGTTTTTAATTTTTTATAAATTGGGTGTTCTGGTGGTTTTGAACCAAATCAATTTTATCGATGCATTCTGAAAATTTGTTGAGGGCTAGATTTTCAATGTTAGAGTTGTTGTTTTGTAACGATGTAGTGATGATTTTCAAGACTTTTTGTGGTGGATTTTTTATTCTCGGCCATAAGTTGATTTATTGATGATTACTATTGCGAATCTCAGTTTTCATTCTGTGATGTAGTCAGAAAGTTATTGAACTCGCTCGCATTTACATTTAATTGCAAACATTTATGTGTGGTAGCGTAATTGACCTACAATCAGCGCAGAAATAATGAAAATTAAGTGAGTAGTCCGTCAAATAACCTTTGGCTCTTTTGCTTAATCCAGTACAAACAGAGTGAAAAACTTTAACACAAATACTCTTACAAGATACCCAATCTTTTCATTAAGAGTGCAGTCTTCATTACCCGCAATGTGATACTGTATACATTTCTTAATCGTTAAATCTCGAACGATGATGCAATTATGTAAATAGATAAATTCCAAACAAATTGATGTGTAGTATCAGAAGGTGGATTGCTTGGCAGTACACTTCTAAAAAGAACACACCTAGAAGGTAAAACTGAAAGCAAATGTAGATTAAAGTCTTGCCAAAAAGTACAAAAGTGAGAATTTAAAATGTTCGCTAAAGAAACCTACTTGCAAAAAAACATCCGAAAATTGTTCTCATAGATAAATTAAGTCAACATACTACATTTTCAATTGCTTTTTTTGGCAAGAAGGTGTCTTTATCATAGAAAATAAGAAGATGAAGAAATTTAAATATTTAAATTACTTCTGTTTTAGGTGGAGTGAATGAATAAAATTCAATTAAAAAGTACAAGTGACCTCAACTCCAGAAATTATTGTGTTTCGCCCAAGGTATAACAGTGGGCTCTTCAGTCAGTCTGTTATACCCTACTAAGACACAAATTCCCCTAGAATAATAAAATTCACAGTATCTTTTTGCTGTGATTTTTATAAGAGTCGGTAAACATCGACCAAAATTTGTGTCTTAGTAGGGTATAACAGACTGACTGAAGAGCCCACTGTTATACCTTGGGCGAAACACAATAATTTCTGGAGTTGAGGTCACTTGTACTTTTTAATTGAATTTTATTCATTCACTCCACTTAAAACAGAAGTAATTTCAATATTTTAATATTTAAATTTCTTCATCTTCTTATTATAAAAAACCTGACCACGGGTATTTATTTTCTAGGTGCACGAATTTAAACAAATTCCCCTAGAATAATAAAATTCACAGTATCTTTTTGCTGTGATTTTTATAAGAGTCGGTAAACATCGACCAAAATTTGTGTCTTAGTAGGGTATAACAGGCTGACTGAAGAGCCCACTGTTATACCTTGGGCGAAACACAATAATTTCTGGAGTTGAGGTCACTTGTACTTTTTAATTGAATTTTATTCATTCACTCCACTTAAAACAGAAGTAATTTCAATATTTTAATATTTAAATTTCTTCATCTTCTTATTAAGCAAAGTTATTACAGAAGTGGGAAAAACATTACTTTTCAATTTTGTTTAAGAACATTTTTTTTTTTAATTTTTGTTTTGGTAATACTTGACCTTTTTCGGGATACCTATTAATAGAATATCAACAAAATTCGTTGAGCAATAAGCGATAAATACAAAAATACCTAAAGAAAATGCGTATCACCTTCTATATTTCCAATATGTGACTTTCTAGCCGAAAACATTAAACCCAGTTTTATTACCGTAATGCTGAGCATTTGAAAAATGCAACCTAATTTATTGTAAGTTTTCCTAATATATAGGTACATTTTGTACACCTACGTATAAAAGTGTTTTAAATAATTTATTTAAAACAATTTAAAAATGCATACTAATTTTAACAATCTCTCATCCTCTTTTAACGGTTATCTTAGCCCCAAAATTTCTTCTTATATATAAATGTACATACAAGTAGGTAAAATAAATACATAGCTACATACCTACTTACATTATCTAATTTTCACAAGAAACAAACTACTTAATGCTTTTCATACTCCATTCTCCCAAAAAAAAAAAAACAACGAAAATCAAAATATCTGATGACATAACGTACTTCCATAAGCAACAAAACCAAAAGCAAAACCAACCTTCACACGTTTCTTTTTTTTCAATCATTTCACTTTAACTTCAACGTTAACACCCAACCATACCAAGATTTTTTTTTGAATTTTGTATTTTGTTAATTTCTACACATACGCGAAATTGCGATGAAAATAAAGAAAGAAGATAATGCATACCACAAAGATAAAAAAAAAAATAGTACAAAAAAATATATATCTACATCTACAAATCCATCATATGATTTCAATTCATATCATGATGGCAGAATGTAGTTAGGTATCTCTTAGCATCAGAAAGGCATAGATACTATTAGAGGTAGGTACACTCCAATAGGCATATCAACCCCCCTCTTATCAATAGTAATAGCAACTCAATCGCATGCTCCAACAAATAATACTTAAACAAAAAAAGAAAACTCTATAGACGAATTAAGAGAAATCAAGATAAACGTAAAGAGAGTAAAACATTAATAATTTTAGTAGAGAGCGAAATACTCAGATATATTTAATTTTTTTTTTTTAATTTTTGTGTCACTGTGGCAAATCGTATCGCACATGTTTTCCATATTACGGAATGGAGAAAAAAAGGAAAAATAAAACTTCCCTTTCAATTAAAATTTGCAAATCTCCCCTTGGCTGATATTTTTTCCTTGTGACTTTTCATTATGGATGTAAACTTCAGGGCAGGGTTGTCGTTGTTCAATTTTGTAATTTGTTTATATATCACTTTTGAACCATAATAATAAGGCAAGTTTGCCATATATGGCAAGCACCTTAAATTCAAAAATAAAAGTTCAAATTTTATTTTTAACCAAACAAATATTTTTTGAGAACATTGATTTGCAATATTAATCGGTTTATCCAAAAATAAAAAAGCCGATAGTATGAAAAATGATTCTAGGGGAAGTAAACTGTTAATAAAAATGCAAATTAAGATTGTTTTTGTCTTAAAATAATGTAGATGCTAGCCGAGCTAGGCACAGAGCTGGCTTGAGGGTCTTGTTAGTTGTGGCCGTATGCCATCCTGGGCTATGAGCGCCATCTAAAGTAAAGTAAAGTTAGTTAGAAGTTGATGGCAATAAATCTCTGAAAGAACTTTGTGTGACGGCACACACTGACTTTCTGAAAGTGACTTTTTATAATAAATTTTCTGTAATCATTTTTCTAGTCATCACATTATAAAAGCGAAAGCGTTTTCTGAAAGTGCTTTCTGGAAGCGTTTTGTGTGTAAGTGTGGCTGAACAAAATATGGCTAATCGTAGGTCAATTTGGATGCGATCGTTTTCGAACGTGGTACTGAAAATCAGTTACACGCAACACTCGTAAGAGATTTGCTCGCAGAGGGAGACACTATCTTCCGTAATTTATCTCACGTTTGTCCTTGAAAACTTTTGACATTGACGTCTGACACAATCTTGGATTTGTGACCCACTTCTTTTATAATATTAAGATCATTGTAGATTGTTGGCCCACCGAAATGGGCTTAAAGTTCACAACAGACTTATTGATTTATGACCCCCAAAATGTATAGCTTATAGAAGAGTAATTGGGGTGAAAATCATGCGTTCCATTACTGAATTTTTTGCTTTCTGAAAGCTTTTAATTTTGCTTTCTGAACGCACCTTCTTTTTAGTGTCTGACAGCACCTTAATTAAAGAACACACAGATTTTTGATCAACATTTTTGGAGATGTTTTGGTAAAAATAAGATTTGATTTTCCTAAGAATTTTAGAAAATTTTAGAAAGTCAATTAGCACCAAGTTGCAACAAAATTAAGTAAGTAATTTTCAAAATATTGAGTTAAAAAAAAGTCTTTTTTAATTTCAAAAATGTTAGTAAACAATGATTTTTATACGAAGTTTTAGAAAGATTCTTTGAAGAAATCAACTGAACAATTTTCGAAAAAAAAAAAAAAAAAACAATAAAACATTTTTGGAAAAAAAAAAATTGCCAAAAAGTTGCTTTTAATTGAAATTAACAAATTTTTTCATCAACATTTTAAGAATTGTTTTTGGGGAAAACAATGTCTAACTTAGTCGCTACAAAAATTTGTATGACAATTTTGGTCCTAAGAGTAGTCAAGAAACATTTGTGGGTTGTGGGTGTATTAACCAAAATACATAAAGTTCCAAGTTTGAAGACAATTCATCCAGACAATTAAGCTGTAGTGGCGAGGACAGACAGCAAAAATTAAGAGACTCACTTTTTTCGTCTTTCCAAAAGCAAGTTTGTTTAAATCCTGAACTTGTCCCTCTTTAAAGAGACTGATTCACCTAAGGTGTAGGTAGGTAGGTAGAAATGGCGGCCACGGGCAGTGTAGCGCATAGCCCAATTAGCGCTGAAGTGCGCCGTTTTGATACCATAACTCGTTTGAACCTGTGGATGGAATTGAAGAGAGAAAATATGGGCATATCCTCAGGATATCGTCCATTTTTATTTAATTTAGAATAAGATTTTTTTGTAGCTTTTAGCACAATCATCAGAAAGTGGATCACTCACTAAACCAGATCAGCACCCGCACCCGCACCATCCACAGTTAGCCCACTAGATCTGCCTACTGTTGGCACTGGAGCGTCCACTGATCTGATAGGATGATCATCCGGCCGCTGTGCACCACAAACCCCCACCAGAACCCTAGTACACTGTTTTGTGATCATAGGGAATCGACGGAAGGTATAATGCAGAAGTAGCCGAAATTTGTCCTAGAGCCATTTCGTCGCGTTGAGAAAAGAAATCAAGTCTTTGATCTTCATTTCAGAAAGTTCCTTAATGTCGTCAAAGAATGCTCTTCCGAGTGACTGTTTTCTAGCTTTGGCCAGAGCAGGGCATTTGCAGAGGAAATGAACTACCGTTTCCTTTTCCTGCTGGTCCTCACAGCTCCGACAGTGAGTATTGTGAGGTATGCCCAGCTTCGCTGCATGCTCTCCTATTGGCCAGTGTCCACTACAGGTTGCAACTACCCTGGCTTTGTCTTGCCTGGGTCTGCGTATTAGATCAATTGTTCGGTTCTTGTCATAGGTGGGCCAAATCTTCCTAGATATAATACAGTTTGATAAACTGCTCCACCTACGGTTTGCTTTAGTAAGATAAATTGAGAGAATGTTGCCCTTTATAACTCCAAGCGGAATGTTGACTCTTTCCGCAAGTGAGTCATGAAGGGCTGAACCTTGCCTGGCCAGCTCGTTCATTGCCCTCAATGCCACTGTGACCCGGGACCAGATAAGAGTGACATTGAGGTCAGTGTTCAGACCCGCAAGCTCATTCCGGCATTGCTGGACTAGTTTGGAGGATGCTGTAGCTGAATTAATGGCTTTAACAGCCGCTTGACTGTCTGTAATAATAGCTTCATTACGGTTTTGGTTTGGATCTGCTTTTAGTAACTTGCAAGTTTCCCTGATTGCCAGCAATTCAGCTTGAAAGACGCTAGCAAGGTCAGGTAGCCGAAAGGACCTAGATACATTTAGAGACTCAGAGAAGATTCCTGCACCAACGCCACACTCTATACTATACTAGATACTAGATATTTAATATGTAAATCAAGTGGTAGAAGGTGCAGAAAAACAATTAAGGCAGTCGGATCTTATAGCCCCTGTCGTGCCAATGCTAGCAGTTCTTTGAACCTTCCTAAGTCTATCGATGTTATATTTTTTGTTAAGTGCAGGCCCCCATACAATCGAACCGTATGTGAGGATCGGTCGTACCACGGCTGTGTACGTCCACAGGATCATCTTCGACTGAAGCCCCCACTTTTTACCAAAATTTTTACTACAGGCATAGAATGCTATACAGGCCTTCTTGACCCTTTCTTCACCTAAGGTGTGACAAATAGCTAGAGTGTGTAGGTTGGGTCAAGACATAACAATAATCTTATAGAAGTAAAAAAAAATGTAATTAAAAAAGAAAAATAAAATATTAAAAAACAAAAACAGTAAAAACAGTAACATTTTTAATGCGTTGCTATACCTTTTTGTAAGTCTAGAAATTGCTTCAAGTAGTTTATTTTTAAATAAATTTATTTTAATGCGCAGTTTTTGAAAAAAAAATAATTTTGAAAAATGAATTTAAAAAATAAAAACAAATGTTTTTATTTTAATTTTCCTTAGTTAAGCATTTTTGTTTTCATGCTGCTTTTATCAATTATTAGTCTTTTTCTTTCACTTTACAAAATATTAAAAGTAAAGAAACCAACCTCTTAATAAAAACAGGAAAACACGAAGCTGATGATAAATCAACCGGTTGTGAAAATTATTCTCTTAAGTGTTATGAGAAAGTTGATTAATTTATATTTTTATAATATTTTAAAATGTAAAAGTCCTAGAACCACCTAGTTTTCAGTGTTTGACTACGAACTGATAAGAGCTTAGAATTCTGAAAAAAAATAGCACATAATAACGTAAAACAAATAATTTAAACTATTTCTTTTTTTTCTAAATTTTGAACCTGAAAAATAATATTTAAAAAAAAATAAAAATAAAATAAGGGGTTTCTAGCTTTAAAAAAAGATATAACATTGTACTGTGAGTGCTACCGTTGTAGGTATGTTAATAGTCAGCACTATCGAGGTGTCCGTTCGGAGAAATTTTTTTACCGATCTATTCGAAATCGGAGAATTTTTTACCGAGGTATCCGTTCCGATTGATAGATCGGACAATCTTCCGATAAAATGTAACGACTATCATCGCATAGCGATGAATTGCGTTCGGTCCAGAATTTTTGATAGTTGTGCGTTAAATTTCTTCCGTATTTCTCCGACAGAAAATAGTTGCGGAATATTTAAAGAAAAGTTAGCAAAACAATATAAATAAATATAATTTTGTTTCGTAAGTGCAATAAACAGTGAAGACGACTCAGCAAGAGAGGTTGGTTGAAATAACAAATAGATGATAAAGCAACACTATACATTTTTGTGGACCAATTTATAAACTTTTAAACATCAGAAAGATTTTTACTTATTGAACTAATCCGGACGAATGTGTCAAATGAATGCGATTGTATGCTTTATCTTTTTTCTTCCGAAGTGGATACCTCGAACGAAATCTAGGTTCCGATCGGAACGGACTATCGTTTCGGAACTTTTTCCCAACGGATACCTCGATAGGGCTGAGTATTTTTCTGCTGCAAGTAATTTTCAGACCTGTGTCTGAAAAATGTGATCTTCAGAACTTTGTTTACATCTAGACTCTAATTCCTGTGAAATTTTAAAATTCACCAACGGCAACTCTATTTCAATACATAGAACTAAGAATTTCCTCTCGCATTTATCATAAAAGAGTGCTTTTCATTCTCTGTAGAAGTGTAGAGTATACTTTTTCACTATACCCATCACCATCAGTAATGTTTCTACATTGGTTTGTGTCGGGCGAATCTAATCTAGTGGAAAATTCGCAAAATTTATAGAAATTAAAAAAAAAAAAAATAGGAACACAAGACCACCCAAGTGAAAAAAAAAATTGTATACAAATTAAAGGCCCCAATGAATTCGTTTATAAGTAAATAGAATACAAAAAAACACAACACCTTTACCATCCATCCCTTGGTATATATCGCTAAACATAAACCACTCCCATGCTTTTTAAATTTTTTTTTATATTTTTATTTTCTGCAATTTATCTATGCAATAGGTCTTAAGTGTCAGTTTCCGGCAGTTCAATTCAAATACCTACATTATAATTCTGTTGACATTTGCTATTAGTGAGAAAAGAATACTACCTCACCTATATCTATATCATGGACCTACATAGATATATAAAGTGATAAGATACACAAATGCTTCAGCTTCACTGTTCTCAATGAATATCGAATCGAATCTTCTACACATGTGCCTGATGCTAATACAAAATACTAAAAGTTATCTTCCTGCATTCATTAAAATAAAAATACAACAAAAAAAAAAAAGATTCTTGTTCATGATTTTCAACTTGATCGAATGTCGACACATCACCGGACAAAGATATCGACCTGCAGTTGTTGCAATTTTATCGGTCATGGGGTACCTAAATATGAATCTTAGTCCACATTATGTGCGGTAGTTTATTATATTCACGAACATTTTTATATATATGTAGGTATTCCGTGCGGTTGAATATCTTTAAATTTCTTGCTCGCAATTTTGCCTGACCGTGAATATAGTATGTCCAAAACCGTGATTTAAATACGACAACAGCTTCAAAAAAAGCTTCAACCAAAACAAATACAACAAAAAAAAATATCTTATTTAACCAATTTTTTTTTGTTAAAATTTCTTCATAACGTCTTTGGTTGTTGTTGATGGAAGAACTCAAAAAATAAAAAAAAAATCTGAAACCGAAGGCAAGCTCAAACGAACCAAGAAAATTAAACAAAAAAAAACCATCGCTTTAAGCCAAATGGAATATCTTTCGGATTTGTTGACTCCAGTAGGTTTTCGATAAGCGTTCAGTCAACACCATCTAGTGAGTGAGTGTCTTCGGGTGATTCGTGTTTATAGTTATACCATCACGTTTGTGTCATTCTTTCCCTCGAGAGAGAATATATAGAAAATATATAGAGAGTAGGTTTAATCCAAGAAAATCTAAAAAAATAAAACTATCTAACTATCTCTCTGCCTTACTTTACACATTTTTGTTGTTCCACAATATTGTGAGTTGAATAGCTGACTAGCAGCCAGCGTAGTGACAAACTAACTAAACCTAACCCCCGCGATAAAATATCTAGATATTGTTGTCGCCACATATCGATAAATCAGAGCCGGGCTGCGGTTGATAAAATATTCTATCTTGGCTGGCGTATTTGGCTCTGTATGTGTGTGTGTCTTACCTTCCTGCTGTACAGATACTTTAAATTGTGTTGTTGCTGTTTTGTTAAAGTTTGTCATTATTACTAATTTGTTAAGTGCTATGTTAGTCAGTTGTTTAGTTGACAATTTACCTTTGCGTTGATTAGGCGGTACCGATTCGATTCTTATTTCGATTTTTTTTTGTTTAAATAAAATAAAAAAAAAATAAATACATTTTTATAACAACAAAAGGATTTTTTTGTTGTTATAAAAAAAATTGCATAAGAACTATCCATCTAATTGTGTTCTTTTCTGTGGAACTTTTTTTTCAGTTATAGCAGTGACTTTTTATTAATTTGCTTCTATTGTAATTATAACTGTAAACAATAATAACAATAATAATGATTGCTAAAAAAATATTTCAAAAGAAGAAAAAAAAAGTGAATGTGATTATTCGAAAGTGAGGATTATTTTTCTTTTTGTTATTTTGCATAATCGTATTCCAATACAAAAAAAGGAGACCATCAATATACCAACAACTCTACCTACTCATCGAATAACGTCGTTGGAATATAAAATACAAACAAAATATTTATTATATACCTGAAAATTTGTATATAAATAAATAAATAAAATAAACAAAAAAGGATAAATTAATTTAAAAAAAATATAAAAAAATAATTCCTCATCGAGTGTCTCGACAATTCCTGTGTTCATAAGTTTTTAAGTCAATCTTAAATAGTATTTTTGTTTTTATATTGATATATAATTATTTTAAATAATTGTTGTGCTTTTTTATATTTTATTAATATAAAAATATAATTAAACGTAGAAAATAAATTAAAGAAATAATTGGTTGTTTAGATAGTTAAATATTTATCTAATTAAAATTAAGAATTAAAAAAAAAGTGTGAACACGTGCTGAGCATAAAATTAAAATTAAAAAAAAATAGACCCCTGTCTCGACGAAAAAAAAGTGATATATAGAATTTTTTTTTGTAAATTTTTTCGAAACGATTATTTTTGGTTACACATTTCCTCAAGTCATATTTAACGTGGATTTTTAACTAAACTCCTGCCCCTGTCCGCAGAAGAAGAGGATTTTATTTCAATTTGGATTTATTTTTTTTCTTCCAAGACAAAAACTAAGGTAAATATTTTTGGATGATTATTTTTTCGATATAAATTTCTCAACAAAAATATTTGTGTATTTTTTTTTTTTTTCATTAATATATGTAGCATGTTGGTAGAGGGGTATATTTAATTGGATTTACGTGAGAAGTATGTGAAATTACAATGCAGCAATTTTTATATGGTTGTTATTGTTTGTCAAGTTGTTATGTTTGATATTGTTGTTATTTATTGAATTTGAAAACAAAAAAAAAAAACTACCAAGTGAATACCTTCATTGTTTAGCTATTGAATATTAAAGTATGAAAATTCCTTCTTGTTGCTTGGCTATTATGCAAATTTTTTACTTGAGAATTTTTATGAACACATTGTATTTATATCAAAATAAACAAATATGCAATTAAGGCATTATTTCTTTGTTTACAAACAAGTGGGTTTAAAGTGTCTGATGATTTACAGCCAATTCTCCTTATTTGAGGTACGCCTTACTTTCAAAAATAAGCGGGTTCACTAAAACACTAATTTCTTCATGAACAATTGTGTTTCTTTCATTATAATAAAAATGGGTTGGATTGAAGCCAATTTTTCGATAGTCTGTTAAACTTTGTTCTTCGGATAATATTTTATTTTCTGATAGATTAACTGATGATTTCAAAAATATAATGGTAAATTAAAAAAATAGGTTTAAAAAAAATTATATAGCCAGTCTATTAACAGCGCACCGTTTGATTGAATTTGTAGTTTTACTTTCACAGGTTCTAATTATAATGAGGCTCATCATAATCAACCAAAATCGGCTGATTAACAGTTTCGATAATAAAACAACCCAAATTATGTACAAGCTATGGATTTGTTTATTACAATATTGATTATTTGACATTTCTAATACTCTTTTATTAAATATTATTGCCTGTGAGCAAAGTAGCCTTAATAGTGAAACTCTTCCGTATGACTGAAATAAACAACAACATTTCTACCTACGTTATCACTAAAATTATGTTCAGTGAAATTATTCCACGAATGGCATTTACGAAAAATATTAAAAATATTTCTTTGCCTGATGGTTATCTGTTTGTATGAGCTTTTAGATATCTTAAGAAATAATTCAGCTAAACTCGATGATAAAAAATTAAAAAAAAAAATACTAAGAAACTTATGTTCGCCGAATCAAAATAATTCAATAGTGTTTTTATTTTATTACTAGCTGACCCGGCAAACGTTGTTCTGCCATAGAAAATTATTTTTGAACAAATCTAACAGAAAGAAAATGTATTAAAATAGTAACTTTACTGATACCTTTTAAGTCGTGAAATTGAAATTCCGATAAACGTCAGGTTTTATTTTTTTAATTTTAAAAGAGTGTTAAATCGTGAACATTTTCGTTTGGTCTTTTGCATGCGCCCGGAAATATTAAAAATACTACAAGCTTTTGTTTGGCACAAGATGACAGTTCTTTTCGATTCTCGAGTTGAAATAATACTTGCACATACTTTAAACACCAAAATCGTACAATGTCTTTTTTGTTATAAGACGCGTACTGGAAAAGTAGAATTTGGAGGGCTCAGCAATCTTAGTTCCCTGAACAGGATTCCTCAGAAAGATATATCTGAGTTTGACTGTCAAAATACTGATTCCAAACATTTTATGGATTCACTTTTTCAGCTTTTGATGGAGCGAGAACTCCGATAACTCGTTTTCCTGAGCCCGACAATCAAATGAAATCCAATATACATAAACTGTTTGTTGTTTTCAAATGAAAGACTTTATGTGACCTTTAGTCCAAATGCGTTTTTGCCTGATAACAACAGCTGTATCTCATAAGTCAGAGCTGTTTTTTTTTCACAAATGGGATCAAATGTTTACAAATAAAGAAAAATTAAAGCCACCGATTATTGAAATCTGCGTTTCAAGTTCAACAAAATGTACATACAACGAAACACAGTCTCCATAGTCCTCAAAAGGGTTGCAACTTGTTCGTTTGTAATTCCGGATCGCAGTGTTGCCGAGATTTCTTCCAGATAATCAAATGAAAGTGCTTTCTTACTAAAATCTGTCAAATTGACAGCAGTTGAGATGACAAATGTGCTGTTTTGAAAAATAAACAAATATTTTTTTGATTCACTTTGTGTTAGTTAGAAGAAATCATCTCTTATCTGATATGTCAACATAAACCAGACATTCAAAAAAAAAAAAATTATTTTCAAATTGAAATTTACAAGAAGGCAGAAAAAAGTTATTTATCTAGTTGTTTATTTAACTCAGCCTTAAGCCACAGAAACTAAAGCCGGTGTTCACATTCGACTGATTTCTCTGATTTTTTTGGTTTTACAAAATAAAACGTTAAACAAATCAACAAATTAAAAAAAAAAAATTGAAATTTTCGTCGATTTTTGTTGACGTTTTCTTTTGTGCAAATGAAAACAATTCTAATATCATTTGAAATTGGTCTTCCTAAAGCGTACGGAAAAATGGAATCAAAAAGACGTCTTTTGAAAGAATTCCATTAAGTGTAAAAAATACTTTTCTGTCGAAAATAAAAACAATTTTGCTTCTCGATTTTTTTAAAAACAATTAACATTGAAACTTGAAGCGTAAACACGAAATAGAGCAATGTACCTCTTAGTTTCTTTTCACTTTCCATTTAAATTTATTTTGCATTCCAAAACAAAGTAATCAATACACAATTCAACAATTTACAAAAAAAATAATAATAACCTGCGAGCTGACCTATATATTAATTTATGTACATTTTAAGTTTTGTGTGCCAGCATAAAATGTCTTCTTTTCGATTCACCAATATAAAAAAAAACTCAGAATTGATTGGAAGGAATTAGCGCAACATTCTATTGGATTTCTGAATGATGTGATGGCACAAATGTAAAACGAAATAAGCTACACATTTAACATTGCTTTTTGAACTGGAACTGCAAAATTTTAATACATGGCTGCTGTGCAAATCATCAAAATAAAAAAGAAGGCGAAAGTGGTTTAATTTCAAGAAAAATTTACAATACCATATTTTTACTTCTCTTGCTCTATAGGACAAGTATTGGTTTCGAGTCATTTAAGGACTGTACCGATGGTAAACAAATATCAATACTATCAATGATCAGCCAATACTTCAGATTCCGACAAAAGGCAGAACTATAATTGAAGAAACAGTGCGTCCGGTGATTGAATTACATGTTTTTTATATTCCGTACGCGCAATAGACCTGTAAAGTTTCGTCAAGTTTTCATTGACTCTGGCGTTCGTACGACCACATCAAATAATTTAAGTTAATAGTTTTGTATTAATTTTTAAAGTTAAAAACAATTTAAAAAAAAAAACAAAGCGAGGCAATAATTTAAAAACCAACTAGACAATTGTTGACCTAGGTTAATTATGGGTAAACGTTTGCTCTAACACAACCGAAAACAACTTTTCGTTAATTTTTGACATAAGTTCCGTTTGCATTTGTCTATTATATTTAGGTCTTAATACGTAAATATCGTTTTCAGCATTCTATTTCTTTTAAAAAAAAAAACAAAAATTGTAAGCTTTTTTTATATGTCGACAAAATGTGTTTACAGTACGCTATCAAAAAAGTTTGAATTTTGCTGATATATGGTGGTTATTATTCCTGTCGAACATGATCTGGTAAAATTGTGTGCTGTTTGTGTTTGCGGTGGTTAGGTATGGAGAAGGAGATGGACCAGTCTGAACCTTCACATAAGCAGGTTTGCTAATAAACAGAAAATTGGTATTGTAAATTTATCCTTTCACTTATTCTGCAACCGCAAACAATAAATAAATTTAATTGTTTACTTAGAAACTGCTGGAACACAAAAAATCTGTCATAAGAAAAAAAAAAAATTTTGTAAATTTCATATCAGCTACGAGAAATGTTTCTTGTGAATTTGGTCTTTTGAAAAGTAAACAGCGTTTTTAGCTAATAGTCCAGTAACCTTGTCGTTTGTCAAATCTGGTATTTCTGATTTTTTGCTGAGTTGTTCAGTATATAGGCGATTTTTTCGCGCTTTTTTCAGATATTGGCGATTTTAGTCCTAAAGAAGTAATTTTAAATAAAAACATTGTTCTAAGATTTTAAAGTAAGGTACTTTGCTCCAAAACCATCTCTGCCCAAAACCATCTCTGTAGACCGAATGGATTCCAAGATACAGCATTGCAAAATTTTTGCGATACAAAATTTGGCGATAAAAATAAAAATACCTATAACAATGGTAGTTCCATAATTAGATGTTCAGTTTGTCCGTCATTAAAGTTTTAATTCAGAGTTTGTCAATTAATCGTTTGTTTTTTAGATCAATTTTTCTAAATTTTATTTTCCTATAAAAACTTTTCTGAAAATGTTTATAGTATCTTAAAAATTTTATAGGATCATCATTTTTCAAACAAAGAAGTACCTATGAGGTTCATAACATACATTGGTATCTGAAAAAAAGCTAAACTTTTAATTATATAATATATATTTTTCTTTTGTTTAAAAATTTCACTCTGTGCCTAACAACTTAATTAGCTCCTCAAAATGTCAATTATGCATGCGTATTATATGTATAGTTGCTCTTTTATGTTACTGCCTTCAAATGAAATATACAACAATGCATATCAAATGAAGAATAGGAACAACTTTAGGAGGACAAAGCATCTTCTTTACATCATCATCGTGGATGATGACAAAAACAAAAATAAAAGTAGCTCTAGACAAATTGTCGACATTGTTTTCGTACATTCCAGGACTTTTGGCATTAAAGACCCATATCAACGTATCGTAGGCATATTAAAATATACATGTTCCTATGCCAACTAGCTACCAAACCAAAATAGAAAAGCAGAAAATAATAATTGTTTCCTTTTTCTCTGTTTTTTTTTTTTTTTGTTTGTTGTCGCTTTGGTTATTCGATGGGGTTTTAAAAGTCATGGAAATAAAATGCACGAGCATATGTCTTACACAGTTACTCACAAAGCTCAAGGTCAACATTTCATCATCCATCCAATCATATGAATCATGATTTTAGGGTGCTTTTCAACGCTGAAAAGGTACATGTATCCTATAGAAAGTTAAAGTCCTTTTTATGGAATGATGACTTTTTTTAAGTCCAAGCAAAACATTTCCCAAAACTATTTAAATATAATGGGATATGAAACGAAATTTGATGTTTTTATGTTTCATTTGACATCTTGACCAAGAATCAAAAGAGTCCCCAAAATATCTATGGTGAAAGAGTGTTTTTTTGAGGGAGACATGCAAGTGAGTGATTATTACCATAACATCCATGAAGAAATTCTGACCCTTATCTAATTTGCTAAAATATTCAATTTTTGTTGGCAACAAGGAACCAAAAGGGTCTCCAAAAATATCTGTGTGCAAAGGGTGTTTTTTTTCATATAAAGCCAAAAGCGGGATTGTTTCCATACTAGCTATGCCAAAATACTTACAGTCATGAAATTTGACAACAATATTAAATTTATCATGGCAGTCAAGAACCAAAAGAGTCCCTTATTATATCTGAAGTGAAATGGTGATTTTTTGAGAGAGGAAGCAAATCCGGGATTATTGCCATACCTCCCATGACAAAATTCGTACACGCATGAAATTTACCAAAAATATTTAATTTGTCATGGCAACCAAGAATCAAAAGAGTCTATATAGTAATATCTAAGGTTTAAAGGTGTTATGTGAGAGGGGGAGGACTTTCACCAAAGTGAAAATTTTATTTTGGTATAACCTAATGATACGACACATGATTTAAGGGTACAATTCAACGCTTGATCTAAGGCAACCAAAACAAAACCAATACCACTACTTTACACAAAATTATAGTGAGACTTAGTATCTTATCGTCCATATCATCGAGTATATTTTTTTCAACGAATCCATAATTTACACTTTCAACACAGTACATATTCCGCAACTTATCAAATATTATGTTCTGATTAAATAAATTAAAAAACAGCCTAAGACATTCTTATACAAGTAAAGAATGGTATACAAAAAAAAAAAATACGTTAATCAGTCAAATACTTTTTGAGATTATGGTTTAACAAACAAAATATTTCTTTGGTGTTTAGAAAATAAAAATATTTAAACGATGATGATGATGATAACTTAGCTTTTCGAAATAGGTTTATGTGGATTAACGTTACTGCAAAAAATACCATTATTTTTTGATAATTTAGTTTTTCTCATAAATCAGCACTAAGTTAATAAATTTGTAAAATATGGCAGCCATTTTTAATGTAAGTCCACCATAGAGAAAAACAAAAACTAAATAAAATGTATTTACTTTAATTTGCATGAAGCTGAATAAAGCTGCAAAGACTAAAAAGAATTTGTTTGTGAGGGTATCTGGAGGTATTTTGAAGAGATTTTTCAAAACTGTAAAATGGATTTTGTTGTGCGGGAAAGTTTCTAGCCGGGATAGTTTTTATACTTTTTTTTTTATTTTGTTATTTAATATTATTTTTTAATCCAAAATCGTGAAAAATAATTTCCTTTTTTTCGTCGGGGAATCTAGGCCGCAACAAAAATTGCTTTTTGAACAACATAAAATATGTCATGGGGTAGAATGGATTGATATTTTTTATTTTTAACCGTTAAGATTTTTTTACTTTGTTATATGAAAAGTTATAGGCAAAACTTTGTAGCTATATAACTCGGAGCTGAGAAATGAAAGAATGAAAATAAAAACACCTATTTATCAGAAAATAAGTAAGAAGTTGTATGATGGTTTCATTCAACTCAACAGCGACGTAAGATTTCTGATACGTCGTTGAAAAGATTATGTATTTGTGTTCTCTATTTTTTTATATGGCCTATGATCTGGTAACCAATCGACCTAAAAGATATTTGAAGAAAACTGCGACAAAATAGAGAACATAAAATAATCTTTTCAACGACACGTATCACACATCACTGTTGAGTTGAATGAAACCATCGTACAACTTCCAACTTATTTTGTGTGCAATACATTTTTGTTATAAATCTCTTGCTTTGTAAGAAAAAAAAAAGTTTTCTGATAAATAGGTGTTTTTATTTTTATCCTATCATTTCTCAGCTCTGAGTTATATGGCTACAAAATTTTGCTTATAACTTTTCATATAACGTCGTAAAAAATCTTAACGGTTAAAAATAAAAAAAAATTAAAAATATTACGTCTGCAGTTCAATCCATTCTACCCATGACATATTTTATTTTGTTCAAAAAGCAATTATTGCGGCGTAGATTCCCCGACAAAAAAAAGTAAATTATTTTTCACGATTTTTGATTAAAAAATTATATTAAATATCACAATAAAAAAAAAACTAAAAAAATATCGCGGCTTCAAAATTTCCAGCATAACAAGATCCATTTTATAGTTTGGAAAAAATCTCTTCAAAATACCTCCAGATTCCCTCACAAACAAATTATTTTAAATCTTTGTAGTGAATTTCAGCTTCATTTATTTTCATAATGCCGTGTACCTGTTTTTATTTTTCAATTCAATTTTTCGACATTTCGATAATTTCTTAGGACTTTTTGAAAATTGTGCCCGTCCTTTTAAATTGGATTAACTCCGAATCTCGATTCTATTTAACTCCTCGGTTTTGTTTTCGTTTTATTACAAATCAATAACTTACCCTTATTCAGGATCTATTTAGAAAACGAAAAAGCAACACAAAAAAAACACATTCTTATCCTCGCACCTCCCTTAAATTTGAGTAATATTACAGGATGACAAAGTAGCACAAATTTAAAGGAAACAAATATTTGTTTTTCACAAGAAAAATATAACTTCTCTAAGCTTTAACATCAAAGAAAATCGTTAAAAATTAGTCCAACATAAATTCTATTTCTGGGAAGTACAGGCACAGGCAGTAAAAGCAATACAAATAATATTCGAGGGATTTTCAATTTATTTATGAAAGGTTGTTTCTTCTAGGTTTTGGTGTGGTGTGTATGTTCCTATACACAAAAGCTTTTATTTGGACTTCGATTCTTGTTATTCTGTGTGTTCTGCTTTTTTAAGCAAAAAACATAACACACATTGGTATTTTAGCTGAACTTACCAAGGGGTAGATTATTTTTTGCCTTACAAATATCCTAAGGTTTGTTATTTTTTTAGGAAACATATTTGGTTTACAAAAGATATCATGATAACTATCTCTCTGTTTACGTCAGGATCAAATGGTTTTCGTTTGCTTTTTTTTTTTTTTTTTTTTTTTTTTGTTATCATGTTTTGTGTCTTTTTGTTGGTTTATGATGTTAAATGTGTCATCAAGTCAAGAAAGCAATCAAAGGGACTCAACTCTATAGGCTGCTAACAGGCACATTGTTATATAAGATGAGTTAAGCTTTCAAAGATTTTAATAGCTTGTTGGGTGGATATTGAAAACAATTCGCTTTGTCGTCTTTTAAAAAGGATCTAACTTAAACGAAAGCAATAACACAATTTCTATTATTTACGGTTGTCTTCTTCTCATTAACAAGTTATAACTTTAAATTAAAATTTTAATTGAGTTTCGGCACATTTTTACAGTTTTCTATTTCACCATCTTTCTTAATATTTGCTTATTAATTTAAATATTGGTTGATAATTATTTGCCGAATTTTATATACTGAAGGCCCGCGGAGACAATAAACCAGATGGGTGGTTTAGTAACAAAAAAAAAAAAAAATACAATTTATAGGGTGGCACGTTTTTATAAATTTACAGATGGTTGCAAAATTGATATACCTAATTATTTGTGTTGTCGAAAGATGAAAAAATGTTTGAGACAGAAGTCAATTTAAATTTTGTACATCTTATTTAAAGATTAGTAGCCCGTAGCGTAGTGGTAAGTGCGTTGGAATGTCACTCTGGAGGTCTGGGTTCACTTCCCAGCCTCGTCTATTTAAAAACTTTTAAGGCCTCTTGCGAGGAATTGACAAATCCTTCAAGAGCACCACTTGTCATTAATAAGTGCTTCTCGATGAGCCGTTCGGATTCGGCATACAATTGTAGGTTCCTTCCATTCCTGTGGACATGCGCACACAGGAATGGTTGCAAGTTGTAAGCCAGGTTCTTCACGAGCCGTTGCGCCTATCAATTTATTTTATTTTTTTTTAAAGATTAATAAAAAGCAGTAGATTGGTGCTAGAAATTTAGTGTTCGTTCTCTTTTAGTGAAAACAATTTTCAGTCAAATAAATTATTACATATTTTTTTTTTGTTTACTTTTTTTTAACTCCTTAAGCTAACAGTCTTTGTTATCCTATTTATTAATTTTACAATTGGCAACATTATACTTTGTGTCGTATTTCCTAGAAATATGCGATTCACCCTGTAAATTAGATAACAAGTTATAATTTCGCAAGTAGATAATATGAAAAAAAAAAAGCTGATGTTTTTTGTGTTGGTGTTATTTTCTATCCGGTTTTGGTTTTTTTGGTTATCAAGGGGTTAATTAAAATATCGGATGATAATTTTTGTTTACCATTTAGCTATCGATCAATGGTCTGTTGCTTTATATTTTTACTCATTACAACTAAGTGCAATTCAGTTAAAAAAGAGTATATATAATACAAGCGAGAGAACTTAGCTGAAGTTGGACCTTCAGACATATATTAATACTCAAATTGGAAGAAACATGAAGTTATATGACAACAAGTTTGAAAGAATGGCACTCATTTTGAAGAAAATTGAATATTCAAAAAAGAAACATATCACTGATAAAATTTACTATTTTTTTTTTGTTGTTGGTTTAGCACAACTTGTTTTTTTTTTTTTGGAAATTTGAAAATGATGGTGCTATCATTACGCCAACAAATTGAATTGTTACAGTTACAATATGATTTGTCTACAGGATCTTAAAGAAGAAGTCACAGCACAAACATTGCCCTCCGAAACTGTTTTAAAATTGAAATTGCGTCAGTCAACCAATTTTGATTGAAAATAATGCCGTTTGCCAATTCATTCGGCAAAAAATTAAAATATCCCTGTAAGAAAACTCAAAACACACAATTTTTTCAAATTCTAATTATTTTCTTAAAAGATCAAACTAAAAACCAAAAAATTGTTTTTGGCGTTTTTCTCAATATTTTTGAGGTAATGTAAGAAAAAAGTAAAATTCAAAGTTGCAGATCTTTTTATTATGTACAACATTGAAATTATATTTTACAGTAAGCTTATTTTGAATTTTGAAAGCCTTGTATATATTGTTAGTTCAATATTTTTAATTATTTCCTTAAATGAATTACAAAATAAATAACAAACATAAATGAGATTGCCCAAAAATAGAGTCATCTTGTGGGTGCAGATTTTATGACTTGTGGCGAATCTATTTTATAACATGGGTCAACCACAATATGAATATTTGCCACTTTTTACATTTTTTACATGAAAAGAACACTCTGTTTAAAGAAAAAAGAAATAGTCATACCTATCCAGTCCCAGGCAAAACTTTTTAAGAAAATTATTGCATATTTGATATCTACAATTAATTTCCTTTCAAATCATATATGATTTTTCTTAATCGACTCTGGGTTTTCCGTCCATACATTTGTACAAAATTTGCCATTCCATCCGTCCATTCGTTTTTCCCTATTTATATACTTTTCTATTCATCCTAAATCCCATCACCCATAAACTGCTCAGAATTATTTTTTATTTTAAAAATTTGGATTTAATTTAATGGACACTGTGGCGTATACGTACTGTTTTTTGTACACAGTTTCAAACAATAAATGACCTTTACCTATTTTTGAAATAAAAAATAAGTAATGCTTGTTAGATAAAGAAATGTAAGAAAATTCATAGATTTTCCTAACAAATCTTAGTTTGAACTGTGCAACTGCACAATTTAAAATTAAATTAAAAGAAATAAATTTTACTTCGAAGTAAATCTATTTTTTTATTTATATGTAACTCTTCCATACTGAGTTGTCCTTAGTCCAGCTTTGAACATCAAATTAACGAATAAGAAATATATTGCTTGGTTCTTTGTATCAGATAAAAGGCAATAAGGAAAAGGAAATAAGGAAAGGAAATAAGGACAAATTAGATCTACTTCATATGAAATAAATTGTCATCTCTGACCGGATTATAATGCTTAAGCATTATTTTAGGTCTGCATTTCGACTATTGAATTCAGTTTATTCTGATCTCACTTGAAATCGCCAGTTTTTGATAGATGGATAGATAGAAATTGCCAGTTCCTTAGTGTGTAGTAAATCCAATATGCAATTTTATACATGTGATGCATACGATAGGTACTTTATGGCAAGAGTTCTGGATTCGTTAACAAAATTGAACTGGATATTTTGATTAAGCTTGCTAGTACATGGTAGGGATGATGAAAAAGTAGGTCTCACAATTCTGACTGTCTGTCCTCAGGGGAACATTCAGCCTAAAAGAAAAATATTGTTTTTTTAAAGGAAAGGACTACTTGTTGGTACTTTTTTTGTTCGTTTCAAAAAATGCGAATTATGTGTACCTCTGATAGAACCCTTATTTTTTGGTTTTTGATTTTTACATATCAAATCGGTTGATTTTTTCAAAGTTTTTAAGGAGAAGCTTCTAAAAAGTATAAATAGGATTGCATACCAAAATGCTTGAAAGCTGTTTTAAGTTCAATTTTTTTTTTTTTTTTTTTTTTTTGAAAACTTAATATTTCAAAAATGACAGTACGTTGTTTAAAGTTATTTCTTACTATTTTCTAGAAAACCCGACAAAAATCATCTTCCTTAACCCAAAAATAACGGTAAAGTTGACTGAAGAGCCCACTGTTATACCTTGGGCGAAACACAATAATTTCTGGAGTTGAGGTCACTTGTACTTTTTATTTGAATTAAATCTTATTTTTCTCGAAAACAGCCAAAATTTTACATCCATTTTTATTATTGCTCTGTTCATAGTTAAAAAAAAAACTACTCTAGTTTTTGAAAAAAAAGCTTCTTAAGAAGCTTATAAATAATTTAGAAGATGAAGAGTTTTAAATATTAAAATATTAAAATTACTTATATTTTAAGTGGAGTAAATGAATATAATTCAATTAAAAAGTATAAGTGACCTCAACTCCAGAAATTAATGTGTTTCTCCCAGATATGACAGTGGGCTCATCAGTCAGTCTGTCAAACCCTACTATAAGACACAAATTTTTGGCCGATCTTTACCGACTCATATAAAAATCACAGCAAGAAGATACTGTTAATTTTATTATTCTAGGGGAATTTGCTTAAATTCAGGAGTTGATGTCACTTATACTTTTTAATTGAATTATATTCATTTACGAATTTAAACAAAGTCCCCTAGCATAATTAAATTCACAGTATAACATCGAGCAAAATTTGTGTCTTAGTGCGGTATGACAGACTGACTGAAGAGCCACTGTCAGATCTGGGCGAAACACATTCATTTTAATCTGCATATAAATACGACTTTGAATAGGCGTTCCAAATTTGTTTCTTTAAATATTTTCATCATTTTATATGTACAAAGATTCAAAATTAAAATCATAAAAAACAGCTTCAACAATTCATATTTGTTCAAGAAATGCGAAATTTTTGTCTCTGAGGAAAGTTTTTAAAGGGCAAGTCTTTGACTAGAAATGCAAAATTTTAATATTGCGAAGTTCTAAAATGCAAGCTTTTGAAAATGCCAAGTTTCGTTATACGCAATCTGCTTTAAAATGGGAGATTTTGTTTTCGAAGTGAAACTTCTTTGCGCACGTTGAGAGTGAAATTTCAAGGTTGAATTTTTGTGAAACTAAAATGTCACGCCACATGCGCAACGCTGAGATCATTAATTAGCTAAGTGGTGGGAGGTAGAGTAAAAGTTAACATTTTTATTGATAGACTTATTGCAAAAAGTTTGGATTTTTTGATAATCTATATTATTGTAGCATAAAGGGAAAATGTTCTTTTATGTCTGTTTTCTAATTTCGTTAATTAGAATGCCAGAGTTTTGAAATTTTCTTTTGGTGAATAGGAAATGAAATTCGAAGAATCCCACCAGTTTAAGTTTTTTATCTATCTCCTAATTTTAAACATATTATCTCAAAATAGGCAAATTTCAAGAAATTGAATTAAATCAGGAGAGTCCGCTAAAAATTTGAATAATATATGATGGTTAAAAAATAAATAAAACCAAATTTAACTTATCATATACAAATTTTTGATTTTGCAGAGATTTTGAGTGTAGGAATTTTTGGAAATAGTCGGAAAACCTACTCTCATAAACTGATTTATATCTTTTAGACTTTTACCTTTCTTACTTAAAATGTACACCATTATTATTTAATTTTGAAGTTTACAACCACAATCCATCAATCATTTTGATATAGAACGCATATAGCTGAGTCTTACGCATATAAGCTTAATATTTCTATACAACTCTAAATTTTTAGATCGCCAAAGAAGTTTCACTTCTGCCACGAGTACCGAGTTAAACGCGCTCTTTTTTAAATATTTTTATTTTTGATTAATCGCATCGCATCGCTAAGCTCTCCTGTTTTAATAAAAATGTGCTTCTTGGTTACGTATATAGCGTTTTCAAAATCTCGTTTTCTGTAAATATGTTCAATTTTGTATACTATATTTTTATTTTATACAAGCTATTAACAAATATTTCTATAAATTTTTAGATACAAACAAAAAACAAAACTTACACAAAATTTAACCTCACTTACTCATCGTTATATTCAAGTATCGATCATGTTGCACGATTTTTGATCAGAAGTTATAAAGAAATATTTTTCAATGTTAGTAGGTCCTCACACTGTTTGTTAAATATCAAGTTTTAAAATCAATTGAATCTGTTTTATGTTTTCCTACATAAAAAATATTCAAGAACTTAAATTCAACCTTATACATACTTCAAATGTTTATTTCACTTGACTCTTTCTAAGCTTAAAACTTATTTAATTTAAAATACCAAACAGGAAACCGGTGAAAATGTTATACATGCCTATATTTTTAGAGGACAAACACATACTTTCAGATACGGAAGCAAATATCTTGGAATTTTTTTTTCTTAAACTATCTCCATCTCTATAAGGTAATAATTTATAAAGTAAAAATACGATATAGTATTAATTAATTATATATTCCCACGTCTATGAGAAGGCCAACGACTATAACAATAATATCTATAAAGTAATTGTCAGTGAACTAATGGAATGGAATATTTTTATCATTAAATTGCAAACCCCTAGCAAACGTTTTATTTTATTTTTTTATTTTTGCATAACTGATTAGTCTTAAACGGTTAAAACACATTCTGCTGACTGCTGCAGTATTATTGATTTTCAAAAACAAGTTGACAGCAGTAAATAAAGTTTTTGTTTTGTATTGATTTTCCTTGCAAAAAATATTTCTTTTTTTTTGTATGCAATTTTTGCCAGTAAATTTGCCAACGATTTAAGCATTATCCTTAAAGTTGACATACATACATACTTACATACATACATACAATTTTATATACAGATGAAAATTTATAACTCAAAAGTTCCAGAACACCAATGATGCCAAAACGTATGTCAAGTTGCGGAGGAAAAGCTTCCAAAAATTATATAGTGTACACTCTTTAAAGATTTTTTGTTTGTTTTTGGTTAACTTGTATCTGTGGGATTGAGAATAAATTGTATGCAGTATAGTGCTGCTATATTGCATAGCGTAGAATAATGTTCTTATTTGATATAGAAAAATAGAAAAAGGGGTTTGAGAAAATCAATGCTTTTATGAACTCCATAAAGAAGTATGTACTTACCTACTATGTGCTAGAGAAAAACTGTTATGCCTGGTGGAACTGCAATTCCACGTCCGCACTTCTGGTTATTTTGCGCCAATCACCTTCATTAGTGTGACCAGCGTAGTTTATTTATATTCTCTTCAAAATTATATTTAATTTTCATATTTCATATTTTAAGGAAGCTTTAGTTTAACAACAAAATTCAATAATAAAAATGATTGAGGGCAATCGTTTTTAACTAAAAGGATTTATTCTCTGGCCGATGAGCAAATATTGCTTTCATGCGTTAGTTTTTTTTTTTTTGTCATGACTTCCGTCGTGCTGACCTATACGTCTTTTCAAGATTTCTCGAAAACTGGTCTCAAAATCTAAGTTAATCTTCGTGCTTGTAATGTTTAACTTAAGGTATTGTTAAAAATCTGCATTTCCGGTTTTGACAAAAAATTCACTTAACGGAAATAAGATTTTGACGTTTCTTGAGGAAATTGTCATATTTTCGGATTATTCCTAAATATTTCGCAATTGGCTGGATATAATTCCATATAATTTTTAAAGCAGACATTAATAGAAAGTACAAGCATTATTGCATTGCAAAGAAAATTGGACAAAAGTTAAAAGTTTTATCTTACCATCAAAATTTCAATTGTAAAAAGACTCGAATGGTCACTCTGGTTTGTATATCCTCGCTTCACACATGTTTTGAATGAATCTCCATTTTACCCCCAAACTGCTACTAACGATTGGCGTGGGACCGTGGGAGTTAAAAAAAAAAAAAACAAATATAAAATGTTCTCTTATTTTGAATTTCTCAGTAGAACACAGAGCGCAATCGTTTTCATTCAAAAGAGAGGGAGAGGGAGCAAATTTGCAACCCATCATCAAAAGCCAATATAGCAAATCCTTTCTATTTTTGCAAGGATACGATATGAATACGACTGACGATAGTTATCTGTGTAGGTGAGTAGGTTTTCTGCGAAAAAGAGGTCAATGAAATGACAATCTCAGGTCATTCATTGGTGGTGTATGCCCTAATCCTGTTAATAAATAGGCAGGTGTTTGTAATTTGATAATGGTGTGCATAGAAAGTTTGCACGTGCGATGAAACAATATACACATGAATATACATATATGAGACGACCGACCCCATAATATACACTTTCTCCCTCTCTCTACATTTTGTGTTGTTGTCTTTGTCATTTTTAATAATTTATAATTAATTAAGGATACTATACCCAATATTTTCGAATTTTGTTCGAATAAAGATTAATATCTAATTTTGCAAAATTGCTTAAATTGGGGTTGCGATTAAATTGCGTACCAACTAAGAGCACAGACCGCCACTGCAGAAAAGGACCTTTTTTTGATTTTCTGGCAGAAAACTTAAGATGACAAAGAGATTTTTTTTCATCAAATTGTTGCTTCAAAATCTGCTAATTTTGTAAGCCATTAGGATTTGTTATACCTAGTACAATAATATAAGTGGTCAATTGAAAGAAAATAGTTTAATATATTGTTGCTTTAAGTGTGGGTACTTGTGTGGATTTTCAACTGGGATTGATTTTGTTTGCATGTAAAACCACACCCGTTTTTAAGATTATTTTTCAAAGAGGGGAATAATTTTGTTTAAAGAAGGTATTATATTTACGCCAGAGAAATCAAATTTAAGTTTTTTTTGAGCAACCCTTTGGAAGTAATATTGGAAATAATTTTTACTTTCAAGCAGTCTGTGAAGAAGATGTTTTGGATGCACTATTTATCCATTCAATCAAATGCTACTTGTTTGAATGACTTATACCCTAAGCTTGTGAAGGTTCTTTTATAATTGATGTAATAGAATCCTTACCTCATCTGGAGTTTGATTGGAAGTGGAAGAAAGATCTAAGATCATCCCAGTACCACACTACAACACACTACGGAAATGCGTCAGAATTGGACCAACAGATATTATGTCATTTTCTTGGAACGTTTTTGAAGAGTGAGCCTATAATCAAATGCAGCCCTACCTTAAAACGGGTTTTCGGTGGGTTTTTAGGCGGAAAAATCAAGACAGCTCTTATTACTGAGGCTGAGCTCTTGTTACTGAAGGAATAAGACACGTTCTAACACTCTTTGATTTTTCAAAAGCTTCGACACAATCGATCATTTGATTCTGATATGTATGAAGCTGAAAACTAAGTTGAAATTCTCAACAAGTGCAAGCTAAATAATTAATTCTTATCTAAATGGAAGACCGCAAAGTATAACATTTGAACATACAAGGTCACACCTTTTGTCAAAAAAAAATGGAGTCCCACTGGGCTCTACACTTGGCCCGACACTCTTTTTCTCTATATATAATTGAATTATATAGAGTGGTATAATGCTCTTCTATCCAGTGATGATTTTCAACTCTCCCAAGGCTGCCCACCAAGTACCTTGAATCATAATGTTCACCTTTTTAAATGAAAATCTCGTGGGCATTCATAATTTGGCTACATAAAATGTCTTACTTTTAAACCAGAAGAAGTCTTAAGTTCTGGCTATTTAGCGAAAGACACACGATGTTTCAACACTATCTCCTGTGCTGCTCGCGCCGAGCCAAAATAAGTAGGTCGCATCCCCAAAAACTCTTGGCATAATCTTTAATAATAACCTCTCTCGTGGGACAATCACATAAATAGTAATATTGGCAAGGTTTATGCTGGACTACGTAGTCCTTAGGCAATTCAGCATTTTCTTCCTATTGAAACGAAACTAAATCTATCTTAAACACTTCTTCACTTTATTAAATTTGAAAAATATATGTCGTGATGCTCTGTCATTTTCTTTAAGTCAGAACGTCATAATCTTGGCAATCCCACCAATAGAAACCAATAGATATAAGCCTTTTGAAAGGACCTTATCGTCTTTTTCTTGGAGAATTATAAAACACAAAAAATCAACAAAACAAAGTCTCAAAAAAAAAAAATAACAATCAAGGTTCGCTTAAAAAGCTAATATCTTGAGTTCTATTGGTCGGAATTCAAAGATTATTACGTTCGGACTTCAAGAAAATGACAGAGCATCACGGCATATACTTTTATAATGTATTGAAGAGGTAATACCTCTGACAAAAAAATTGGAAAATCACTATTTTCAAACACTTATTTTCTTATACCACGATATATGCACCTACAAACGCTCATACTCATATTTTGGTTCTTAATCCATTCTCAAAAGTTGCTTTCCTTTACCTACGTGCAAAGGTACATCATTCGAGTAAAAAGAAAATAATTTAAAATGTATTTGTATCCGCTTTATGTCATAA
Organism: Melangyna quadrimaculata; assembly: GCA_949320155.1. NCBI lineage: Eukaryota > Metazoa > Arthropoda > Insecta > Diptera > Syrphidae > Melangyna > Melangyna quadrimaculata. The sequence goes on along the minus strand of OX439483.1, from coordinate 452,491,704 downwards.
TTTTTGCAAAGCCAATCAACTTTCCGATTTTATTTGAACAAACGATTATACAAGGTATGCAAAGTCATCACAATATTGGCTTATGCATCACTCACGCATATGCAAATAGGGCTTAGGTCACTGTGTGCTCGTGTTTGCTCTCTCTCTCTTTCCATCTTAACGAGGTATAACTCACAGAACCCTATATTATCTGAAATTCAAAACCAAAATGGGGCTTCAATTAAAAACAAAAAAAAACGGAAACAAGGGAATAACCTTTTTATTGTTTTTTTTTTATTTCAATACATAATGCATTTTAGATGAAAAAAAAAACATTAATAAAAACCGTTGACATACTTTTTTTTATTAATGAATTTCGATTAAATCACTAGTGAATGATATTAAAAGAAGAAAGCAAAAGTGTTTTTTTTTTAGTGAAGTTGCATGAAGAAAGATTAAGATACTTGTAGCGTTTTGTAGCTTTACATACATAGTTACATCAATTTATAGAAAGCGTCCAGACAGCAGACAATACTTGACAAGCTCCCATATTATTGCTATTACATATTTTGTATTTCCTTTACATTATCGTTTGCATTGGTGAGAATCACATGAAATGGAAGATTGTAATTTTTTTATTACATTCAATGTGATTAATTTTGCGATATATGTATGTATGTACCTTACTTACATTTTTTAAGATGAGTAGTAGTAGGTACAAATCTGAACTCGAAACTTTTAATAAAAATTGGTATTGCTTTGCAATTTTTCATGTGTCCGTTGTAATTTGAAAATTATTACAATTACCTTCCTTGTTAATGTTTTATGATTATTGACTTCGTTGATTATTATCGTTTCAACGGGTGGGTCTAGAGGCTTAAGGTTTCAGAAATGCTAGTTTTTATTATTCTGGATTTTTGGTAAAAAATTTTAAATTTTAAGTTATGTAAAAAAATTAATCGATAAACGTACGCAAGAGTAATGTCATTAATTAAAGTAAAAGTAAAAGTAAAAGTAAGTCATTACTTGGAGGTACTCTAAGACTGTACCTAGAGTCTTAGAGTACCTCCAAATATTGACTTATATCAAATATCAATAAAAACATAATTATTTTGATACCTCATATATTGCTCTACGTTCTATATTATTGTAACAATCTATTTTATAAATTAAACGGAAAATCTGAACAAATCAAGCAAAATTGTCTAGTTTGTTTCTCGCCATCATCACCATCTTCCACCATCACCAGAGTGAAAAGCTCCATTATCTTAAAAAATATTTAAAAATAATTTTGAACCAATTTGTTTTCTTTTAAAAAATCATGACTTTAGGTTATATGATTGGATCTTCAATGTTAAAATTTCTTAGGAAACCCAATAAGTGGGGCTACATTCCTGTAGAAAAAATATTGAGCAGGGGCATAATATTTCATATTAAAGGGACTAAAGACGTGTGTGAGTGACCGATCAATTTTATTTATGGTATTTTGTATTCAAAATTTGATGAAAAGGTGAACAATGCAAACTTCCTCTACAAAATCGAGTATGCCATCAGTTTTATTTTTAAAATTGAATAAAACAAGTTGTATATGAGATATCAATAAGGTTTTATATTTATTTGACAGCCCTATCAATAACATTATGTGTGAAATATAACATCGTTCAAATGGCTGCCTAGGCTTCGCTGGGTGGCGCGGATTCGAAAGGTCCAGTTTTCGATGACTTTGGCGCATAAATCAGGCTGAATTTGACCGATGCTATTGCCATCGATTATGTTGTCTTTAAGGGCCGCGGTGGTTTGCGACTTATTCGCATAGAAATGCGACTTAAGAAAGCCCTACAAGAAAAGGTCCAAAGGGGTCAAATCACACGATCTTGGTGGCCAATTCACGTCGCCTCGGCGCGAGATAACTATGCCATGAAACCGCTGGTGCAGAATATCGATTGTGTCTTGAGCTGTGTGGCACGTAGCGCCATCCCTTTGAAACCATATGTCTTCGGTGTTCATATTATCCAATTCAGGCTACAAGAAGTTGGTGATCATCGACCTATAGTTATCGCCGTTGGAGGTGTTGGCCTGGACAGCATCATTTCGAAGAAGTACGGACCGATGACGCCTCCAGCCCAAAATCCACACCAAACAGGAACTCAATTTGGAAGCATTGTCACCTCGTGAAACTCGCGTGGATTGGTGTCGTCACAAATCCGGAAATTTTGCTTATTCACTTACCCATTCATCCAAAAATGGGCCTCATCGCTAAAGATGATTTTTCGACCAAAATTCGGTTCAACTTCCAACCCATTTTGATACTAAAGTTGTATCATTTGCACGTGTTGCTCGACGCTGTAACTTACCATGATGATTTGTCTTTAGTAACTGATTAAAAGACGATATTTTTACAGAAAATAAAAGAAACAATATGGCCGCCACGAGCTGTCAAAATCAACCCGTCCCTATTGTGAAACCCTTTAGCTGTAACTAAACTAAACTAAAAAAAAAAACAAAATGTGAAAAAAGGTCGATTTAGTCAAGCTAAGCTTAGAAATTAAGGTTGTAACTGCTCGATCTTTTGGAATGAGTTAAATAACTAAATTACAAATGATGACCTTTTAAGTTCGTAGAATTTTTTGGAAAATATTGAAGTCGTGATTTAGTGATTCAGTGAAAAGTCAATTCGTTTTCTAACACTTTAAATCCAAGTGTTAATACAAAAAAAAATAGATAAAATAAAAAAAAACATAAACTCAATTGCTTTCACACTCCTTAATAATAATGCCAATACTTGCTTTATGATTAATTTAGCAGCAGTATCGCTAAAATTGGTTATTTTACACTCTTACCAATATTTATATAAGGTACTTGAGGTTATAGCGTTATTTCACAACTGTTTTGGTATAGTTTAACACTTTTCACTTCCCCTCATAGAAGCACCCTTTTACCATGGATTTTCCAATGGACTCTTCTTAATTTTGGTTTCCATGAGAAATTAAGTAAGCCCACGCCTCTCAACCCCACATACCGCATGCGCTGATGGGATCCATTTTCACCGAGTACGATGGAAAAATGGAACAATTATACCAAGTTTTATCAACGAAACATTATTTGTTAAAAGGTTTTCAGCAATATTTACGTATCGTTATTAAAATAAAGTCATACTTACATAAAAAGGACTATAACTTAGTTCCAGTGGTCGTATCGTCTTATAGTTTAAGTGTCAAGATTACCTTAAAATCATTTGCCATATGCAAAAATCGTACCAAACTCTCTCCCCCCAAAAAACAAACTTGCCTACAAGTTATCCGTATAGACTCCTTTGATTCTTTGTTTTTGTATGGTAAATATAACGTTTTCACCAACTTTCATTAGGGTAGGAATATTTTGTCCAAAATACTTTACGTAACTTACAAAAATAAATTTAAAAAAATATTAAAAATTTTTCGTCGAAAATGACAACAATTGTTTCGAAAATGGCTCAAAAATGTCATAAATTCTTTTTTGATCTTCAAAAATGAAATATCAAATGAAAGAAATTAATATTGCCGACAAAAATTTAGTTAAAATAGTGTCAACTCTTAATAACTATTTAACTCGCTACCAACGTAAAATACTACAACTCATTGGCGATTACTGCTACACTCGCTCGCTTTTTTTGTGAATTTTTACCTGCGCCTAAAACAAAATTCAATATAACTAACAACAGCTTCGTACAGTTCCACATTTTTGTTGTATTTAACAATGGAATTTTATTTTAGGCACCAGACAGAAATGCACAAAAAAACACTGCAAAAAAAAACTTTAAAAAAATAAGTGTGTTTGCTTTATTTGTTTTATCTGTTTTATTCGCTTTTTTCAATGCGGACAGCACTGGGGCCTTACTTTGTAAGTCGATTCTACAATAAAAGTGTTCGAATTCGTAAAATTTCAATTAACTTATTCTATAGAATAGATTTTAAAAATGAAATAATATAGCGCATGTTGGAGACTTTGTGACAAAGACTCGGAAGTACCAACATTTGATCCTTCTTCCATACATATTACCACTTTCAATAAGTACTGAATCCATTCGAAAGTGGAATAAAGTAACGTAGTAGGGCCCCTGTGTTTAAATAATTTGTTATAAAAAATAAAAAAAATTAAAAATAAATCGGGTGGCACAACGGCTCGGGAAGAACCAGGGCTTAGTGACTAACAACTCGCAACCATTTATGTGTGCGCCTGTCGACAGGAATGGAAGGGACCTACAATTTTATGCCGAATCCGAACGGCTAGACGAGAAGCACTTATTCGTGACAAGTGATACTCTTGGAGGATTTGTCAATTCCTCGCAAGAGGCAGTAGCCCTAAAAAAAACTTTATAGTTTTTTAGGTGGGCGAGGCTAGGAAGCGAACCCAGAACCTCCAGCGTGACAGTCGAACGCACTAACCATTACGCTACGGGCTACTACTTTTGTTATATGAAACATAAAAAGCTGATTTGTTTTTGTTTTTAATCAATTTTTTTCTATCCGGTATGAGTCCACCCTAAGAATTTCAATTAAACTCGCCTTTTATTGGTAAACATTCCATAGTAAATATTATGCTCATTCTCTGGACAAAATTAGCACTTTGTGATTTTGACTTCTTATTGTTTTCAGTTAATTTTTTCTACCTTGCTATTTATATTTTATATTTCACACAAATCAGACATTAATTTTGCAATTTTATAGCAAATGCAAATTGATTTATTTTTTTTAGTCGCGTTTATGGGATACTACACCAACACTTGTATTTCCTTTTTCTTCAAGTTTAAATATTAAATATTTAAATTGAAATTCTATTTATAAGTTAACATTATTATAATCACATAAGATACGTACAAATATACTCTACTCATACAATATATGTATAAATATGCATAAAGTTCATGAGGTAATTGAAATTAACGCAAAATAACTTTGCCAAAAATCAATATGAGTGAACAATTATGAATGCTTAGTAGGTAGGTACATTATTATTTTCTGAGAAAATGTTCATGAACGTGTAAAAATAACACCATTTGTTTCAATTTAATTAACATCCCGTGGGTAGTTATATATTTTTGTGTTTATAAGTTTCTTGCTTTAAGTGCATTTGAATTCGGAAGAATTTTCAGAACTGTTTATAATTCTGAAATGAGTTGAAAAAAAACTTCGTCAAACTATTGAGGAAATTGATGGGGAAAAAGTCAATACAGACGTCAACAAATCTAGGGCCAAATAGTGTACCTCACAACAACAATTTAGACCTTCAGTAATAATTATTATTGTTTTGTTTTAGACGCTTGATTTAAGTCGACCACAATTAACACAAAAGCAAATTGGCTATTGTCATTAGGGTTATTCCCAACCTTGACCAAAACTGCCTGTCAACAAATATTGATAAATCCTGTTCCAGACTTTACAAATTTGGTAGTTTTGGGCAGAAGGGAGCGCTCCTGGCGAATTCAACCCAATAAATTTCTTTGGACAGACATTTTTGTTCTGTCAATCAGGCTGCGATATATAAATTTACTGTTATAAGAGCCTAATCAATTGTTTTGCCAACAAAATGTTCCACAATTTTTCGGCAGTCTTCCTCCCTCTGAGAGAATTTCATCTCCACTTTTCAAAAATTTGACAGACTGGCAATTTCTGCCTAAAAATCTTGGGAACAAACCTATTGTTTGTCTACGACTTCCAATAAGTGGATATATCCTTTTTCGATATTTATTTGATCCAAGATAAAGTATAGAGATGTTGATGTAATAAAAAAACTCGATGGTATTGACTAAAACTTGTTATAGAAGGTTCTTATCAGATGGACACAACGGGAAGGATTTATTTGGACAGATTAGTTAAAGTTCATAGTGGCTATGATGTATTGGTTACCCAAAAATATGGGTACAAAATGTCATATGAAGAAAACGAGCACCTTGCTCAAAACTCCACTTTTCCGAATAGGGACATGAATAAAAATCTTAGATACATGGATTTTTATGAGCACTTGCTTTGATTCATTATGGAGCACCTGCTCCGTTTGATTCATACCTTTCATAACGCGCCCAAAAGCATCGAAGTTTTTAATACTCGTGTGTTTCTTTTATTAATACATTTTATTTCCATCTTAAAAATCAGGAAGTGTTTTGGTTCTTTTAGTGTTTTACTGTTTTCAATGTATGTCTATCCATGCCAGATTAGACTCTATGACATGTTCGTATATAGCAAATCTCATGTAAACAAAATAAATCTTTTAACAATGAACTTAGTTCACACTCAACTCATACATCACTCTCTCTATGCACTTAGAAACCGAGAAAGAGGCATTTACTGCCTCATACAAATTAACCTTTAATTATATCACTATCTGTTGCATTTTGTGTTGTTCTGCCGCATGCGGCCGCTGCGCTCAAGCCTTCAATGTCACAGTTCTCACAACAAGTGCATTTTTATAGTCCCAGAATAAATACAATTTATCACTCAAAACTCATAGGTATATGTACACAGATAGAATAGTATAATTAACGTGATTGTGACAATTTTTATAGACCACATTATAGTAGGTAAGAAACGGTACATTCAATATGGTTGATTTTAATTAGAACTTTGTTCAATTCGGCTTACAATAGTTATTATTATTGTTTTGTTTCTGTGTAAATACTGTTTCAAAACAAAAGTAAACATCACCCACTTAATGCTGACGTAGTCCATATTCTGGGCTACCTATTACCTACCTACCTAACCTAAAATAATGTGACGATTTTTTTTATTTATCTCATTTCGAGGCAAATCTTCATTATGTTGCAGACTGAGAGTGAGACTGTTGTGGCACTTAAGTCTACCAGGGGCTGTGATGTTATATTGTTGACGACGCGCCAACAAAAATGAATGATAATAAAATATAGCATTTATCTAATTAAACATTTGCCGTTTAGTCTATTTGTGGCGATGTCTACTTCATAAATGGTTACAACATGAACATCAAGGTATGCAGGGTGTTTTACAATTTTCAAAAACTATAATAAAAACTTCTCAATGAAATAAGGAAGTAAGTTTGTTCGGGTTAATTAATCTTCTTAGTTATTGTGCGTATTTTCTATAACCAGGAAGGTTGAAGTTCCACGGAATACATCAAGGTAAATTTAATCAAATTGTGTGGCTGTTTTTAAAATACGTAGCAACGTAGCATATCACAGTATTCTCCTCAAAAGCTGGATAGAATCACAAAGATTTGACATTTTACTCGAAGTAAAGACGTTTTACTATTTATTTCAGTTTAAATTCTGAACGAGTTTAACCCAATAATCTTTAAAAGCTCATTTCTCTAGAAGTAAATTAAAAACACTACTGCCAAGTGCCAAAATTTCAAAATAAAACAGAAGGGGTAGGCCACCACCACCATAAAACTATCAAAATTAAAAAAAAAAAAAGATTCAACTGTTCCAGTAAATTAGAATTTGTATTAGATAGAGTTATCTTTCAGTTGACACTTGCTCCTTTATTAAAAGGCTTTTTGCAGTTGAGTTGCATCAGGCCTACCCAGTACAAACTTGTCTCACCCTTAAAAATCATGCAATCTTAACAACATTTAAAAAAAAAACTAAAAAAACACCATGTTCTTAAAAATACAAATATAGGTACCGAAGTACCCATCACTAAAAATGCTTTAAAATGTATTCAAAAGCCGGTTTAAAATATTTTCCCGTAAAAATTTAAACAATGTAACACCCAGTACTTCTGTTAAGCACGTGGTCACAAAGGACAAGTTATTTGTAGGCATTTTTATAATGCATATAATAACAAAGAAAGGGGAAAACTGAGACGACACGAGACGAGTTTTTAATTAATCTTCAAGGTTAATATTATTTTTAGTTGGGTATATATTTTATAATATTAATTCCTTGTTATTCCTATACCAAACAATAATAACTTTATATTGAAATGTGCTACATAAGCATATAAGTTGTAAATGTCAACGATCTGTTTATAGGCTAAATTATTGTTGATGATGGTGATGATGGTAAACAAAATATAAAAATAAATCAATGCCTGTCAATATGTAATTATATACATTAGGGTGGTCCTTATAAGGGTCATTGTCTTACTTTGAATGACGCACCCCCCTTATTTGTTCTAAAAGATTAAAACAAAATTCCTGTAAAATTTTAGCTCGTTATATTATCGTTAACCCGGCCCACAAGACGCCTGAAGTTTTTTATGGGAAATCCCATGCATTTTTGTAAATGCAAATTTTAAAAATCTTAACTTAGGTAATGAAAAATTGTATTTTGGAACACATGTAGTCACATCTGTCATATTAATAAAAATGTATCTGAACAAAATTTACAATACTTATTTCCCTACTTATAGCCATTTAAACAAAAACATTTTTTTTTATTTCATTTAAGTTTTAATAAATGTTTTTAAAATTTTGTTTAATAATTTTTCTTAAAAATGACAAAAGTGACTACATAAAATACATGGTATTTCCAATATAAAACTTCAGACATCTTGGGGGCCGGGTTAACGTTAATAAAATGAGATAAAATTTTACAGAATTTTTTTTTTTTAATTATTTAGAACAAATTAGGGGGGGTGTCATTCAAAATAAGACAATGACTTTTATAAGGACCACCCTAATATACATACATATGGTTGTATTGTCAACATGAACAAACTAATGGAATATTATCATAACCATCAATAAATTATTATTATTAGAAATACACTTGGTGTCTTTTGATTGATGACATTCATGTTTCACTTTCATAGGAAAGTATGTTTGTATGTACAGTACACATATACATATGTACATGTAAAATATTAAGTAAAATATTTAAAAGATGTATTTATTTCAAAAGTAAAATAAGCAATGAATCAATGTACATATGTATAGTATATAACTGTATTTATTTTAGTTGAAAGAATTAAATAAACAATAAATCAAAAAAAAAAAAAAAAAAAAAAAATAATAAAATCATTTAAAACAATCTCGACGTTTTTCGTTATATCATTGAATTTTTGAACAACAACAACAACTTAAAGGCGCTACCACCAATTGCTTGGCTGGAGATATAGCTATTTCGTGCTTTGCCACTTTTGCACTCATCAGTCTCCTATTTGTGGTGCTGAGCTTTAATCCAATTTTATTTGAAAAACTTTTTATGCACACCATAGGATTCGAACCTACGCATGTCAGATTTGCTCAGTCTAAGCAGTCGTGTGCACTACGCACTCCACCGCTTTAGACCACTGACGTCACAGGTCGAGATGTGTTATTTGTTTATCAAATGCATTTGGAGCATCAGCATTTTTATAAGCGCCTTTAAGTATGCTGTCTTGTTCCGCCTCCATTTTTCTCCATACCTAATTTCGTTTTTCGTAATAGCCCAGTTAAATTGGACAATAAATTCGCAAAGCACGAATTCGTTCTGCATTTTTGATATGTTGTTGGAGCATGTTAGAGTAGTCTACAGGTAAGTTTGCAACTTCGAAAAACCTGTGCTCGCTGCAGGAAAAATGCAACAATGAAAAAAACGTAAAAATCACCCCACTTTTGCCGACATTTTCCTTTATAACTTTGGAAATATGCATCTTAGGAAAAAACCACCTTCAATAAACTTGTTTTTATAAAATTTTCTACAAGACCGCATTAGTTTTAAATTCATGCATGTTATTTTTGTGTTGCTATCTAACCATGAATTAAACAAAAAAATCTCAAAAATAAAGTAATTTGAAGCACTCAAAAAAAAGATCAAAAATTGTCCAATTCATGCTAAAACTAAGTGCAAAAAGCAATGCTTGCATCACTGCTGTGGTCAAAGTAGGACACTTAAGTTGGCATTCATTTTTGTTCACGTACTTGGAACCCAACTATAAAAAATATGGTTATGATATTTATATATTTTTTTCTAAGCAATTTTGGTAGCGATTTTAAAAGTACCGAAAAGTTTCGAAACTTTTAAATTCTCTACAAAAGTAGCTTGAAAAAAGATATAAATATTATAACTATATTTTGTGATAGCTAAGGATTCCAAGTAAGTGTACAAAAATCAGTTCCAAATTTAAGTGTGCTACTTTGACCACAGCAATGATGCACACATAGTGCGTTGCACTTATTGCACATCATGTTTCTTGCCAAAACTATTTGACCGATCTGGATCGAATTTTATCTTGTTATACTCTAGACTATTTGATTCGAAATTTTTAGCAAAATTGGATAATTCTTGACCTATGTATTTTTTTGGGTGCTTCGAAATTACTTAGTTTTGCAGTTTTTTTTTTTTTAAATTCGTGGTTTGATAGCAACTCAAATATAACATGCATGCATTTAAAATGGAAGTGGTCTTGTAGAAAATTTTAAAACAAATATATTTATGGTTGACGGTTTTTACCTATGTTGCATATTTCCAAAGTTTTAAAGGAAAAAATGAGTTGATTTTAGCGTTTTTTTCACTGTTGCATTTTTCCTGCAGCGAACACATGTTTTTCGAAGTTGCAAACTTAACTATACACTACTCTAACATGCCCCAACAACATATCAAAAATGCAGAATTACATCACTTTTTGCGAATTTAGCACTTTTTTGTTGTAATTATTGACTGGGCTATAAAACATTTTTCGATTTATAAAAAAAAATAGCTAAGTAGTTTTCTTCAAAGTGGAATCAGTCATCTGGTTTCTGGTTCTACATAAATGGTGGTATTGACATCAATCAACGATGGTACTATACTTTAGCATTTTCAAGTTGAGCTTCAATACACAACAACTCTAGAAATTGTATGAAAACTCCTTTAATTTCGCTTTTTTGGTTATTCATTTTGAAAATTGGGCGTTTGTTCTGTATTTTTCAAAATTCTGTTATCTATAATTGAGCCATACCAATATTACCATCTTTTAGTAGACCTAAAAATTGGCCTTAATTATTTTGACAAAAAAGATTAAATGAAATCGATAATGCTAAGTAAACATTACCATTAATTTGTCTGGCCAGCTTCCATCAAATAAATAAACCATCAGATAAGATAAGACTTTGCAATAGATAAAAAAGGGAGGTCATAATATCCAATGAAATACTACTTTATTGGCAATAGCTATATGTACATGTAAAGTTAAAAGGTACTATTCCGATAGAGTGATATATCGGAAACCAATAAAAATACTATTGTTTTCTATGAAATGTATAGAAGCTATGTAGGTATATAGTTTATCATTTAATAAATGCAATAAAATGTACACTTGTGCTTACGTAAATTATGGACTCATCAATTATTGAATGTTTTGAGTTTTTTTGGGGGGAAATTTCCTATGGAATGGCAAAAAAAAAATCAATTTTCCAGAAATGTATGCGCAATTGTTACCAATTATCTGCATTTTTATTAGAAAATATTTACTTGTACGAACACACGTCGTAAGTCTACCAGTTATAGATTTCATTGAATTCCATCATTGAAAATTGCAACTGTTGTCTTACGACCTATAGTTATTATTTCTCAACTAAAAAGTACAAGTGACCTCAACTCCAGAAATAATTGTGTTTCGCCCAAGGTATAACAGTGGGCTCTTCAGTCAGTCTGTTATGCCCTACTAAGACACAAATTTTGGTCGATGTTTACCGACTCTTATAAAAATCACAGGAAAAAGATACTGTGATTTTATTATTCTAGGAGAATTTAAAACAAAAGTAATTTCAATATTTTAATATTTAAATTTCTTCATCTTCTTGTTATTATTTCTCTTTAAAAAGTGAGCATAATTTAAGCATAAAAACGGTATTTAATTTTTCTTTAAAACCTCTCAAAATTTACAATTAAAATCTCCAATGATGGTTTTCAATAATAGCTATAACTGGTCCCTTAGATATTATACGTAGGTACTTAACTTAAGTTGTACCCATGTACCTACATAAACATAAGTATCTATACGATTAACTACCTATCCCCTCTGAAAAAAATCCTGTGGGTCCTTCTGGCAATTTCATATTAAAATTAGGATTATAAAATTGCATTCGCTAGATACATAGCTATTGAGCTAAACAAATATTATGCTCAAAAATCACCGACAAAAATTGGCTTTAGTGATGGAAAATAGGTAGGTTTTGGCTAGGTCCAAGATACAATGAATAACTAGATACTTATGTTTTATGTACAATTGTACACATGCCTGCGAAGAAATCTATAAAACAACTATCTAGAAATGAACTTCTAGTCTTTTTTTTAAGTTGGTATAGTTTAAAGTTTCATAAATCATGAGATAACCATTACCGCCGGCTGAATACTTTAGTGCCCCATATTCATAAAAATAATTCCTCAGGAAACGACTTTTAAGGTTTGAAAAATAATTCCGTTATTTTTTACTTGACAATTACTTACTTACTTAGGTCCTCGGACCTATTACGTCCGTGATGTTTCCCTTACGGGACATAGGGCCTCCACTACACCTACGCGCCATCGTGTACGATTTCTTGAAATGTATTTCAGCTCTCTCCAACTTTTCCCCAGTCGTGCCGGTTCCTGTTCGACCGTTCTTCGCCATGTACTTCTAGGCCGGCCCACTTGTCTTCCCTCCTGTGTGAGCGGGTTCCACTGCATTGCTTGAGATGCAATGCACCGATCGCCTTTTCGAAGCGTATGGCCAATCCACTGCCACTTTCTTCTTCGTATAATGGAGTCTATGGGCTCCTGACCCGTTCTCGCATGAAGTTCGGCATTGGAGATACGGTTGGGCCAGAAAATCCTCAAGATGTTTCGTAGACATCTATTAACGAAGGTTTGCAGCTTTCTAGTGACAGTTTCAGTGACTTTCCAAGTACTGCAGCCGTAAAGCAGAACGGATTCAACATTGGAGCGGAACAGTCGTAGCTTGGTCTTTAAGCTAAAGAAGTTGTTTCTCCATATTTTGGACAGCATTCCGAACGCAGCCTTTGCTTTTCTGATTCGGCTGTTTACGTCCAGTTCAGTTCCGCCACCCGTAGAGACAATACTCCCAAGATATTGGAAATCCTGTACCATCTCTACGGGTTATCCAGAAATATTTACTTGGATTGATGAGGAAGTTCCAAGGCTGATCCTTTTAGTTTTTGCCGAGTTGATCTTAAGCCCTACGATTTCTGCTTCTCTCTCCACCCTTGTTGTCATTTGATGCAGATCCATGATCCTATGAGAGAGTAAGCATACGTCGTCCGCGTAGTCCAGATGTTTGAGGTGAGATTGCAGAGTCCACTGAATTCCTCCATTTCCATTTGACAAAGCTGCGTGCAGTACGTCACTTACCACCAACAGGAACAGTATTGGTGACAGTATACAGCCTTGCTTGACAATTACAATTTTTGAATTCCCTTTTTGTATTTTGAAGTCCTGACTATTATTTTAAAAACAAAATTAAAGTTTGAAAAAAGTCAGAAATGGATAAATAGAACCCTCTTTCATAAGAATGCGAAATCTATGAAAACCAAACTTCAAATTTCCTATGGATATAGGACTTTTATGCTCTGGATTCAGAAATCAACTAAAGCAAAAATAGTAAAAAACAAAATTCAAATTTTCTAGCAATATTAATTTTTATAATTTTACTTTAAGTGAAAAAAAACATAAATCAAAAAGTAATATTAATTTAGTGGCTATGCCTTTCTCTATACCACATTGGATAATTTTTAAGTCGATAAGAAACGTGTGAAAATGATAAAGTATTTAAACACTTAATTATCAAGAATACTGAACATAAACTTTGGTCCATAAAATTTCCTAGAAAAATAAATTCAATTTTATTCGGAATTGGTTTTAAAAATACTTCAACATTCGTAGGAGTAAATCTTGGTATTTTTTTTTTCACACTTTCTTTAAATTACATTTTTTTTTACTTTTTTTTTGTTTATATCCATTTTAGTAAAACAAAAAAAAACGCTTGATTATCATCGTTAAAATCTTTATTAAGAATACATTAAACGCAGTTGTTTAGTTTGTCAACCTGAAGATATACATTTAAATAGTCTTATTTAAAATAATTTTATTTCCTCATTTCTACCTCGCTTTTAATTTTTTCACATTATTTAAAAAAAATAATATTGTTTATAATGGGTTTTTTTGAGAAAGAATCTTATAGACACAGTCGATATTACTTATTCAACCCTGAAAAAGGTTTTTAGTTAATGATTTTATATTATTTATTTATGCAACGAGAACACGAAACTTCCAACTGAAGTGATCGTGAATTTTTAACGATTTTTTTTATTGAATAATAATTATTATTTCCAATTTGCTCAACACTATTCATCTTAAAGTATACATTGGTTTTGTTTGAAGTGATCGCGAAAATTTTTGTCCATGTTTTGTTCATGGATATAATCACCAAAAATGCACTTAAATGCTCTATATCCCACCTTCTGTGATTATGGGGCAATTAAGCGTCTGTTTTTCAATATTTTCTACAAAAATTGTGCCACCCAGTACAAATTTTGGATATACGGCAAATAAGCAAAGCATCAAAAGAACAAAAGAATGCATCCAGCGGGAATCAGTTTCAAAACCTCTTAAAAGCTTTTGTATGAAAATATCAATACACTATACTCAACAACATAAAACAGAAAGAGAAAACAACAAAAATAAACGGCTAACTGCCATTCAAAATGCAAAATGAGATGTTAAATGAAATTAGCAAATTTGATAGTGAAAACACTTTTTTTACCAATTTTCAAAATCACCTCATTTCGGCTCTAATGAAAACGTAGTATAAGACTGCTCTCATATCCCCTAAAATTGAAAAAAAAAGAATATTATAAACAATTCTTTGAGACAACTGTTTGTAACAAATCAACAAATCTAATATTGTTTCCTAAATTTCGTAAATAGTGGCCTTGAAATAACCTTGATAAAAAAGCTTTTTCGGTATAATATTCATATTACCTCCAGTATATTAGGTTGTACATTTTATTATAAAATTATAAAAATCTATTTATTCATTAAATTTGCAATAATTTAATTATCTTCCATTAAATTTGTAACGAGTAGACAATGAAAACCTTATTTTATTTTTAAATGTTCCTCTTTATTTATATATATCAGGTTTTTCAATAAGAGCGCTACAAAAGTTTTTTTTTAATAAAACAAAAACGGTTTTGGATATCAATAAAATTCTTTATTCATGTGAAAGTACTTTCGATGCCATTATGTATGAAACTCGAATAATTTGCATGGCCACCACGGGCACGCTTGCAGAAGTCCAGGAGCTGAACCCCATTTTCGATGGTTTTCAAGCATAAATCGGCCGATACTGCTGCAATTGCACGTTCGATATTCGTAAGAAAGTTCATTATTCGTCGCTGGCTTCTTGGCATAGACAATAGAATGTAAAATCTTAACGTAGCCCCACAGGAAATAGTCTAACGGCGTCAAATCGCACGACCGAGGCGGCCAAGCGACTGGACCATTTCGGGAAATAACACGTTCTCCAAACTTGGTTTCCAATAAATTGATTGTGACATTCGCTGTTTGGCTTGTGGCGCCGTCCTGTTGGAACCACATGTCCTCTAAGTCCATATCATCCAATTGGGGCCAAAAATATTCGGTTTTCATTGAACGGTAGCGATCCCTATTCACAGTAACGTGCCGGTCTTGATCATCACGGAAGAAGTACGGCACAATGACGCCGCTGGCCCATAAACCACACCAAACCGTAATTTTTTCGGGATGCAATGATGAATCATGGAGTACGTGTGGATTGCTGCCTGACCAATACCGCATATTTTGTTTATTGACGAAGCCATTCAGCCAGAAATGAGCCTGATCGCTGAAGACTATTTTTCGATGAAAATCCGAATCATTTTCAAGTTGTTGCTCAGCCCAATTCACGAGCATACGACGCTTCTGGTGATCAAGCGGCTTCAGTTCTTACGTCAATTTAATCTTGTAAGGATGTATGCCAAGATCTTTTCGCAAAATTCGCCACAACGACGTCACAGAGATGCCCAACGCTTGAGAACGACGTGTGAGAGACACATTTGGGTTTCTGCAACTGAAGCCTCAGCGGCAGCAATATTCTCGACACTACGGGCACTTCTTTGTCTCACTGGCACGAGAACATTTTGTACTGTGCCTGTGGATTCAAGTTTTTCCACTAAACACTCAATTGTTGATCTGCTAGGACGATTATGACGACCATAAATTGGACGTAGCGCTCTTAACGTTGAGGCCACTGACACCGATTTTCGGTAGTAAATTTTAATAATTTCGACTTGGCTCGTATATCTTTCCATCATAAAATGGCAAACCTTACTAAAGAGAAATGTCAAAAGAGCGGTCAGATATATGGCGTCGTTTGCAGTCCCTGTTGCTCTACTTTTGTAGCGTCCCTGTTGAAAAACCCTTTATTTATAAGAAATACTTAAAATTATCAGTCACTTGAAAATAAAAGTTAGGATTTATACTAAAATGCTCCATACCAAAAAAAAATTAATAATTAAAATTAATTCAGGCGCAATGGACGCACGAACGCAAAAATACACAGGGAACGGTAGTATTGACTACTTTTAAACTTCATCCTTCATAATAATAAGTCCAAGGTTCAATATTCATTCATTCAAACACCTGTCCTTTACAAAAAAAAAGACGATAATCAAAACTTTCTAAAGTCAAATTCCATTAACGCGGGAACATTCTATGATGATTGTGGGTCGCCAACAAATATTTTTTTGATTAAAATAAGATAAGTAACAGTAAATCAAAAACCATCAAATACGCGTAGTTCCATTAACGCAAATTTTATTTGTTGTTTAATCTATAAAGATGATAACAAACACCTGCTGTCTGATTTTTTTTTTTAAGATTAGAATTTAGAATACACAAAACTATTGGATTTGGGTGCATAATTTTGTACATAATAAAATGTGCACCTATATAATTAACTTTAAATCTGATGCAATATTCTTATTGATCACAATTTCTTACATATTTATCTACTTTATTTAATTATTTTATAATTTTAGTAGATATTTTTTTTATGTTTTTTTTTTTAATTTTTAAATTTTCTTTTATTTTCAGAATAAATAAAGCACAATGGCCTTAATAATGAAATATATTGATAGCATGCAAAGATACATGGACTCACATGGCGGTAAGTTAAATTTGTTAATAACTTATTAACATAAATTCATTACGATAAATCTATCACTGATCGTGACCCCGCTAGAAGCTTATAGGCTAGCTTAGATTCTTTTATATTAAGAGACGTGTTTAGTTTGTGTTTAGGGCACAATGTCAATGTCAACATTAAAAATAGAAACAAAAAAAAAAAATCAACAATTATAAAAATATTCAACTTTGACTCTTTGAAATTGATAACGAGTTAATTCTTTTGTATGTTATGACCTTAGAACTATATTTGTTTATATAAATTTTGACTATACTTAGCTGTTGGTTTTATTCTTGTTATTTCAAAAGCTTCTCTTTATGTTAAGGCTATGAAAGCAACATTATAATTATTGATAATTATGTTTTTGAATAATTTTAGAACCCAATATTTTCTATTCAATAAAACAATATCAGATAATTCCACAAAGTAAGGCTAAATTTTATGAGTAGTCTAAGTTATGCAGGCATGTTGAAATGTTGACCCTTATCGAGCCTATACCCCATTAACCTAGAAAAAGATTGATCTTCAAATGACTACCTACAAAGAGTCTGACAAATTTCAGTATATGCTTTGCGAAAACAGATATTTTATTTGTATGTCGAAACGGGCTGCAAGATACTTACATAGGTAAAGTGTTAAGAGTTAAGGTCAAGTATAGTAGTAAAATGTGCAATGGGATATGTAGCACTTTTTCTTTTGAACCATATGAATGTAGGTACATCAAAGTGCCAGTAAATTAAATCTCTGAGTTTTAATGAAAATCGACTTTCGAGAATTTTAGAATATCCTGTTATTCAAAGTCTTAATTTTTTTTAATGAATTTGTTATGCACAGAAAAGTGTTAGGTTTCATAAAGTTTTTCAGAACACTTTATAACTTATCAGTTATAAATTCTTTGAAACCCGAGAGCTATGCTTTTAGAGAAATTGAATGACTAAATATTTAAAGTAACATTTAAGTGATTTTGATCTATGTATTTTTTATTTCAAAACTTCTAGAATATCCAAAAAATTCTTGAACATTTTTAAAAACAAAATTTGGTATGCCAACTTTTAGAATTAAATAAAAGACAATTTTACACAAAAATATTCATTGACCCGTTTTCAAGATATTGAATTTTCAAAAAAAAATTTCAATATTTTTTTTAAAATCCAAAAATTATTTTTTCGAAATATTGTATATGCAAAATTGTTAAAAATAAAAGGACCTTTTACATAAACAATTTGAGTGAAATCGGTGTAGCCGTTAACGAAAAATTTGAAAAACAAAAAATCGATTATATGAGAGGTACCGTTAATAACCGTAATACATTTTTTTTCTACCAAATTATTTATTTTTAATTATAGTAGCTCGTAATTTTATTTTTCAAAATCTTTAGAGCCGTTTTTGAGATAAACCAATTTGTTTATATTGGTTGTATGGCAGATATCGTTATTTTTTGAGTTAAAAAAAATCTCAATTTCCCCTCTAGGGAATCCCAAAAGAACCTTAAGTCCAAAGTTTTTGAAGAAAATCGCTTCAGCCGTTTAGGCTGGAGGTTGAGGTACAGACAGACAGATGGACAGACGGACAGGGAGACAGAATTGCGAGACCCACTTTTTTCGCGTTCTCTATCATCGTTACGGGTGACGCGAAATAATGCCCAACGAAATAAAGCCAAATGTCAAAAATTTGGCTTCGTTTCGCTTTTAATATGGAAATAACGCCAAATTTTAGTATTGGCTTTATTTCGTTTTCATGTTTTTTTTTTTTTTTAGAAAACTGCAAAACAAATCGCCGTTATGTTGTTTTCATTCGGTGCAGTGCAAAACCGCCCACGGAACTAGCCCCACGGTTGTTATTTCCCAAAAAAGAACCCGCTTAGGTTAATTCCACCACAAAAAAGAACTAAGACCAGGTGCTTTGGAGAATTGGCGAAGCGGGCCACCCAAAGTACTGTTTAGTACGAAAAACTTTGATTACAGATGGACTGACAACATAGGCGCCTGCCAGACGACTCAGCATACCCTAAGCGGAGCGACGGAGTCGCGTGAGCGGGACAGATGACCCGAAAAGGGAGTTAAAATCCTTGAACCCGCGAAGCGGGCCACCCAAAGTACTGTTTAGGACAAAAAACTTTGATTACAGATCAACTGACAACATAGGCGCCTGCCAGACGACTGAGCATACCCTAAGCGGAGCGACGGAGTCGCGTGAGCGGGACAGAGGACCCGAAAAGGGAGTAAAAATCCTTGATCCCGCGAAGCGGGCCACCCAAAGTTCTATTTAGTACAAAAACTTTGAAAGCAGACCAACTGATAACATAGGTGCCTGCCAAATGGGGTTTGATTCCCTTTTTTTAGGGGAACTAATCCCCCAACTGGCAGTCGCCTATGCTTCAAAGTTTTTGAACTAAACATTACTTTGGATGGAGCGCTTCGCGGGTTCAACGATTTTAACTCCCTTTTCGGCTCCCCTGGCCCGCTCACGCGACTCCGTGGCGATGCTTAGGGTATGCTCAGTCGTCTGGAAAGCGCCTATGTTGTCAGTTGATCTGTAATCAAAGTTTTTGGGTCCTCTGTCCCGCTCATGCGACTCCGTCGCTCCGCTTAGGATATGCTCAGTCGGCTGGCAGGTGCCTATGTTGTCAGTAGGTCTGCTTTCAGAGCTTCTGTTATCACTGAATGTTTTCGTAAAAACAAATTTGGACTTATTTCCAAATAAAATTTTGCCTTATTTCATTTTGGAAATAGAAATAAAGCCGATTTGGCCTTATTTCCATTTTCAAAGCGAAATTAGGCCAAATTTGAGATATGGTCTTATTTCGTTGGGCTTTATTTTACGTCACCATCGTTACAATAAAAAAATAAATCGGGTGGCACAACGGATCATGATGAACCAGGGCCTAGTGACTTACAACTCGCAACCATTCCTGTGTGCGCCTTTCGACTGGAATGGAAGGGACCTACAATTTTATGCCGAATCCGAACGGCTATACGAGAAGCACTTATTCGTGACAAGTGATACTCTTGGAGGATTTGTCAATTCCTCGCAAGAGGCAGTAGCCCTAAAAAAACTTTTTAGTTTTTAGGTGGACGAGGCTGAGAAGCGATCCCAGACCTCCAGAGTGACAGTCGAACGCACTAACCATAACGCTACGGGCTACTACCCATCGTTACGGTAAGAAAAATTATTACCTTGATTTTTTTTTCATGAATCATAAACTTGCCCTATACAACGTATATCGAAAGTAAAAAAATGATTCAAACCATTTTAACATTCTACCAGAATCTCTAGTCAAAAGTCTCCGTTTTCTAAAACATTTAAAATTCCCAAATTTATGGTGACAGAATTGGTTTTGAGAAAACTTGTAAAATTCTTGAAACTTTCTCTTACACTAAAATAAATTTTTATTTCGTTGGAGGAGAAAATTTGCTTCAATTCTTTCTCTAAACGCAATATCTGAAATTCTTTGATTTTTAGAGGGATTGCATGAAATGAAATTTTATTTTGGTTTGTTTTGTGACAAAAATTAAGAAATCATATACATATATTGAGCAGCATCCACATTACGCCAATCAACATTGTTAGGTTAGCAGTTAAACACTATATCCACTGTGCCATTGCCATCCATTTGTTGATTGTTTGGTGGCTTTGACTTTGATGTTGGGCATCTTCAAGCCGAGCATATGTACGTCCATGGAAACACTCATTTTGTACCTTCTCAATTTTTCACGTCCATTTGCATTGTTTGGTCTGACCAATTAATTTCAAATAACAATACAAATAAGAGTACAAACGAAAACAAAACAGTATCTGATTACACAAACCAAAATACAAAACAAAATATATTGCACACAGCATTCACAACCGCAATAAAAATGACATCTGTGTTGATCAACACGTCCAGATTTGAAAATTATTACTGTTCAGTCGACTCAATATTGTTGATTTCTACCCATTTGAATCGGGTTACGTTCGGGTCAAGGAAAGTTGATCGAATCTGGTAATTTACAGGTACGCATTAGCGCAACATTGTTGAACAGCACTGTTGACAAACACAAATCCACATAATGTGGGCGCTGCTTTATAAAATAAAAAAATCTCATTACACTACCCATACTTCTTACTTATGAAATAATTATCTCTAAAGTTAAAGGGTTCATTTTATTCTACCTGTAGGAAAAGGTCGAAAACAATAAATGATTTTCTTTTTTCATTTAAGCGGCACTCAAGCGGATAATCCCAATTCCAATGCTTAAATATACTGTTAAAATTTTAAAAATGGAGTCTTACCACCTCTTTGTCAATTTCCGCAATTTGGAGTCTCTTTTAAATTGGAATTACACATCTACAATATAAAATTAATTTTCAATAAACCAGAGTCAAACATCATACATTTTAAAATTAAACTGTCATGTTGAATACCATGAATTCCAATGCAATTCCTGCGAACCTGAATACAAGAAAATAAATAAAAATAAAAAAATGTTAAGACAACTCGTTAATAACACTCGTAAAACACTCTCTTACAAATTTTTATAAATAAATAACAAAAGCTTAAGTTGAAGAAATGATGAACGATTTACGTGAATCATGGGATTTTCAAATGATAAATTCTTAATCATGAATCACGGTTATGTTTAACCAATCAATTTGACTTAAAGGTGTCTGTGTTTGCCTCTTATAAGATCATATTTTGATTAAAAATGGTCTTCAATTCAATTTTTTGTGTTCAACCAAATCGTATTTAGATTTTTTTTTTAAATAGCCATCACAACATATAATAATACGCATATGCAAGCAAGCTTCTCTTAAGGGGTCAAGAAAAATAACCTTGCAAATAATTAAACACATTGCCGGACTTAAAATTTCATGCTTGTTTTAAATTTACGAATATTGATATTTTTTAACTTAACAAACAAAACAAACTTATTATTTTTCATATTATGGTCCCGAATTCCCGATCAAAGCAGGACTGTTTAATCGAATAGAGAAGAAGACCAGCGTCTTAGAATTTCTTTTATCATCTTGATTGCTGCTTTTAAATAGTGCACACAAATTTGTTAAAGCATTTTCAAGTTGTTTTGGTCAGAAAATCGGTGCTTATGGTTCCATTTTTAATACATGAAAAAAAGATGAAAGTGTGATCAATATAAACATAGCTTGTATTTTCTTAGACCCTGTTCAGATTGGGAAGATTGAGCACGGACTGGTGATTACCATCGTGTTTACATTACAAACTGTGAGGCGCCTCAAAATGCATTGAAACAACATCAACAACTTCCACATTGAAAGAAAAACAAAGCAGACTCACGAGTCCGGTTTTTATATTTTCTACATGCCTCACGAGACCTCCTACCCCGCACTTCTCTTTCCTACAAACTGGCGTGGATCCGTACAAAAACTTCCCAATCTAATAGCGTCTTACATGCTTAAAATATTAGTTGGATAATCAATGTGGCCTTCGCCTTAGGTTTAAAGACACACGAACTTAAAAAAGAATCATTTCAAAATCCATAAAAATGATTTTAAACTTCTAGTCATCCAGCCCTTTTATTTAATTAAGAGCCCTTAGAAAAGTCACTTCATTCTATTCTGTTGCTTTGGATACCCTCTCCAGACAGGTTGTCTTAGGTATGCGCCCAATTAGTTTTTAGTCCACCACTGATGATAATATTATTTTTGCTGTGTCATTTGAGTTAGCAATCAAACATTCAGCTCGATTTTCAATATTTATTCAGAGCTCTTCAACGTTAATTTGTGATGTTTAAAAATGATTGATTGATGATCATTTTGTTGGTAGATAATGTGAATTTTGTTAAAAAAATATACAAATCGCATACCTACAACCAAACTTAATGAACATAAAGTTTCCTGAGAACATTATAAAGCATTTGAATTGTAAGAATTTTAACCCAAATGTTTTAATTAATATGCTACAGTTAACCGCACAACTGAAACAATTCCATTCATCATCTGTCTGAGTCTAGCATACTTAATGAAAAATTGTGAATTTTACAAAATATACAGGGTGTCCCAACGTAACCGGCCCAGAGGAAAACTATGGGTTCCTGAGTTCATTTTAAGTCAAAAAACCTAATAGGAAATTCTCTCGTTTTCACTTCTTTTTCGACTTATAACGGTTTTTATGATTTTTGATCTTATTTCTTAACTTGGTGGAATTTTGTAACACCTTTCTCGCAAGAAACAATGTATTAATTTTAATTTTGTGTTATTTCTTAAACTTTCTTTTTTTCTGTTTTATTTTTTTAATACATTTTAGAGTTGTATTTTGCTAAAAAGTGTTTAGTATTTTTAAGAAAATAAAATGGGCTTTCATAATAAAACAGAAAATATGCCCCTTAATAAGGTGTTTATGTGGAAAAAATGACACACCAAGTCAAAAAAAAAAAACGACCTAAAAATGCAAAAAAAATGGGGTTGATATTTAATTGTGGGAAAACCGTTATTCGCATAGAACAAAATTGTTTAGCAAGAATAAAATGCTTACTATCATTGTGTAAATAAAACAAAAAAAAACAAGAATCGGATGCTGTTTGGCAAATTTAGAGCTAGTTAAAAGAAATAAGATCAAAAATCATAAAAACCGTTACAAGCTTATAAGTCGAAAAGGAAGCGAAATTGATAAAATTACCTCTTAACTTTTCCGACTTAAAATTAAACCAGGAACCCAGCTGGGTTCATCTGGGACGCTGTCGTTGGGGCACCCTGTATATCTGGCTAGAACTAAGAAGCGACAAGCGAGGTTTTATAAGGTTAATTATTATATTGGAAACAAAAATTATATAGTTTTTATTTTCTATAAAGGCATTAGTAAGAGTGGTAATAGGTACGTGCCATAAAGGTGTGATAATATAGTCGCAATACATTCAATTTATGTCAAAAGGGGTGGGTTCTCAAGCTCTACCTCCTGAATAGGAATTGAGCACTGAACAATGATCCCCAGCTGCACGCTCCCTGTTAGTTGAGTTGAGGTTCATTGTTATGAGTTATGTAACGCTTGACCGAATTTGATTTATAATAGATGGCTCTAGGCTCTTATATATTGAAAGTTCTATGTAATGGAATTTTTTGTGTTTATGTGATGTTGCTACACAAAAGATCTTGTTAAATTTATTGCAAAATTTGAGAATAACTTGTTAAGTAACTACGATGGCTGGAAGATATGTTTCTAATCTGAGCAATATATTATATTTTGGCAAAATCTGTTATATTAATGAGAGGTGATCTATTTAAATAAGCTTAAACTGACGCTATGGAAGAACAGCGTTAAATGATAAACCATGTGCGGATTTTATTGAGAGTTTTACTAAAATCGTTCGTGATAGTTGTCAATTTCAAGACCCTTATCAAGTCCTCTGAAAAACTCAACTAATTGAAGGTAATGTTAAACTAAGCCTTATGAAAAGTGTGTTGCTGAGAGGAAACACACTTTGTGAAACGTTGGCTTAGCATTTTGCCTTTCGGTCAGCGGACTTGCTTCATTCCATAGACTGGACTGTTGCCCAATAAAAAGATGTGTTATTTTTGGATGAATCCAGAAGTTTAAACAGCAATGTTCTGATGGAATGACCAAAAGGGTAAGCCCACGTTTCACAAAGGCACAATAAAACACGGAGGAGGAAATTTTTTGGCCTGGGGATGTTTTTCTAGTCAAAGGATCGGCCCAACTCATAAAATAGATGGTATAATGGATCATTTTGTGTATGATGACGTCCTTCAAAATATCATGCTGCCGCACGCAGAAGTAGAAATGCCCTTCAAGTGGACATTCCAATATGTCATCGATCCAAAACATACCGCTATATTAGTGCAAAATAGGTTTTTGAAAATCAAATCAGAGTTTTGAAGTGGCCGGCACAGTCACCTGAACTCATCACCATTAAAAAAAACCTATTGGATATTGAAGATCGCCAGATTCAACGTGATAGCTGCAAAAAAAGGATTTTCTTGTTGTTTTAACAGAAATTTCTTGGAAGTATCCCCCAGGAAATCATAAATAAGTTGATTGAGTCAATGCCTGGTAGTTGTACAGCACCAGTTATCAAAAAAAAGTGGCTTCATAACAAAATATTGGAAAACAACTACAGAATTTAATTATGTGCTTTAGTTTTGTCGCAATTGCTTTTAATATTTTTTTAAATTTTTTGTTGTATTTCCTTTACTGTGTAACTAATATATTTTTTTTGTTTGCGATTGAAGAGCTAATGTATACCTACATTAACCTAAAATAAAATTCATTTAAATATATTCAAGTTTAGAAGTTTACTTAATCAAAATGTAACCAAGTGAAATTGAGTGCTTTTGTTTTGTCCGACACTGTAAGTTGTTAAAATTAAGCTTGTTGCTTGTATGTTTGGACTAGGTACAAACAAAAAATAGATTAAATTTCTTTTAAACTCAACTTTTTAAAACTCATTTTGCATTTTAGACACTTTAAAAATGTTAGAGGCGTAACACTATATAGATTTCATACTGATTCATTATATTTATATTATTTATTTATTATTTATATTTATTTATACATAATGTAGATCTACATATAAATAAATAAAGATACAACGATCCGAATACACAGACCAAATCCAATGAAACTGTATACGTGTGAAACCAGCTTAATATCAATTTTCAGGAAAATTAAAGAATATTTTTAAGTTAACCTTGACCTTGATTTTATTATTTTTGTAATATCTCGAGGTATCTTTAACATTTATTGGTGAAAAGCGTTTGCCCTTTTATTTACTATGCCATTTGTTTTCTGTCACTTGCACTACCTATCTAAATAATACTAACGAATTTCTTTGATCCATATCGACAAATAAAAAAGCTTTTTTAAGGGCCGTTTGCAAATGCATACCATTGGTTAAAAAAATCAGTGACATTTCTTTAAACGTAAGAAATGTATGAAATAAAATACAATCACAATACAAATACAAATACAAATACAAATACAAATACATACAAGATTTGATTTATTTATTGATTCAAAAAGAAAATTAACTATGTTGGTTTTTAAACATAAATCTTTCTTGCATGGCCTGAAGGGCCGTCAGCCATTTTTTTTTTTTTTTTTAAATTTTGTAAATTAATTGAGTTTTGATAACAATACAAATTTAAAAGTCTTCTCTTGTTATTCTTCTTCTATAAGAAAGTGCTATTTTTAATAAATTGCAATAATTTTTGACAGTCTGTTCCGTTTAATTTTGCTAAAAGTTCCGTTTGTTCCAAATAGTTTTGATGCCAGACTCAAATACAATCTCAATCAAAATCCATACGAAAAGAACATAAACCTCACGTATCCTAATCGATTATGTCATTTTAAAAACCAACTGAATCAAAACTACTAAAATTGTATCGTCAATGTTATGGCCGTACGCAATTGAAATTTATTTGCTACAATTTCTTGGGGAAATTAAAAAAAGAATAAAATAATGTTTACAATTTACATTATGTATTAAAAATTTTCTTTCACCGGTGGCTTAAACATGTGCTAGATTTTACCAGCCAGCTTCAACTTTTTATTAAATTTTTTTTTTTTTTTTTTTTTTTTGTTTCATGAAAAACAAGTAAGCTGTGATTTTTATAAGACGAACGAAATGTTATGCCTAGGAATATATGAAAGCATCTGAGACCACTATCATATACCTGGACGAAACGCATTTCTGGATTTTAATTCACTTGTAGTTTTAATTAAATTTTTTTCAGTTACTACAACTAAAACAGAAGTGATTCCATCTTTTTAAATTTCTTTCGTCGTTGCTATTGATCCAGGGCCAATGGCCCTTAGCAGACTGATTTCACTGCATCTGCACCTGTACTTGCATCATCAATTCAAATTTCTCTAAAAAATAGGTTTTTTGGTCAAACTTGACAGTCAAATTTTTAGAATGTTGGTAGTTACTACACGAATTCAATTGTTTTATAAGAAGCATTAATAGGTTAGCCCCTATGAACTTTAAAAAGATATTTACAAGATCCAAATAGGTAAATATAAAACACCGCGGAATTGGTTTATGAATGAGTTGCCCCATCACCTCCCCGCCAAAAACCTGCTTACACCATTGATCAATAAATAAATTAAAAATTGTGTTACTGAAACAATCCAAAAATATCGATTTGGTAGACGGGTTTTTGACCAACCTTAAGAATTTTTGCTAGATAAATATTGTAAGCATGTTGGGACACATTCATATAAGATGGATAACAAACGGTTTGACTAAACTACAGTTTAGAAGAATTAAGCAGCTCAAACAAGCGAGAAAAAGCGGACCTTTGAATAAGGTTAAATAGTTCAATATTTTCTTTTACAATGACCAATTGTTACCGAAACATGTTTTTTTATTTAAACTATTTATTTGTATTAAAATAAATACAATTTTACTTTTTCTTTTAATTAATTCAACAAAAGCAAATATGTAAAACCAAGCAATTGATTAAATCCGAAATTCCTGTAGGACTTAAGCAGAGAGTTTGGATTTCTAATATAAAATGGATGTTTTTTTCAGCAAAGTTTATGTTTCCATTGATTCTTAGTTGAAAATGAAACGAACTAAACTATGCCTATGAAACTATGGGAAGCAGATTCGTTAAAAGTGCTTATCATTAAAAACTAAGATGGAGTTAAAAACTAAGCCAAGAATCACGTTGGTGTTATTTGCCCCGTTGCCGTTGTTCGATTTGGTCCCCTCTCCGCTAAATTAGCTGTAACTTAGAAAAAGTTTTAAAATGTCCATGAAAACGACCCGTTGATTACTGTGTTTTTATACAGTTTTATAAAAAGTCACTGAAACTAAAACTAATCACAGTACCTAGCATCAAGGGGGCAGCACCTCTAGCATTGACATTCACAGCACTCAAATATGATTAAACTGATGAATTCTCTGAATTAATTATTCTAATCGCGTCAAACAGAGCTTTTCAATCGAAAGAGTACATACACATACATACATATTTGTTTCCGCTTTGATTTCAGCATATAATTGGTTAAATAACAAAATTCACCTTTTATAGTCTTATTTGTTAAATTAAAACAAAAATAATTAAAAATAGAAATAACTGAAAAACTTAAATTGGACTTTTCAGCAGCAGCCGGATAGCTACTTCCTGTTTGGTTACCTTAATTAGATAATTTTTAAAGGTTCGCATATCCTCGTATTTTCAAGATTAAATACAAAATACTGGTCATGATCAATGTTATTTTTAACAATGATACTTAAGAAAGCTTAATTTTGTTCTTAACAGTTACATGGTAATGAACAATTACGTTATGTTAATAAGTGTTGAATGGTTGTCACAGTACGCGGGTTTCAAGTTGTTTATTGATTGAGTAATTTTTTTCAAAATTTTGTGTTCATGTCAAAATGTGTCGAAAATGGTCAGATTTCTAGAGCCAAATGCCTAAACGACTATCTTGAAGGTACTGTATTTTTTTATATTTTTGACCTACAGTAACTTAAAATTCTTAACCTTACCCAGTCCATACCCAAGCCTATAGACATATACGAACGTAAGCTTAATGAAGGAAGGAAATTATTTAACAGAAAGTTATCGCATCTGAGCAATAAACTTTTACAAGGAAATCTTGCGAAGAGTTTGACAATTGACATATTTGACGGTCGATGCGACGTGTGATGACTATATTATGAGAATTAAAGGCGATAGATAATGGTAATAGATTATGGAATTATTCAACGATTTCTAGAAAAGCACATAAAGCCCAAATCAACTGTGCAAAAATACTCGTGACTATACTTCATCAGAAAGAATGGTTGTATGTAGATCTGCATATATGTATAACAGCTTTAATTTTTTAAAACACGTGCATAATTTTTTTATGTACAGGGATTTGATTGAGATTTGCAAATTATTTTATTAACTGATGTCCTTGGACTAATACAATGGACATTTCAACAAGAAAACGTGCCGATCCTCAACGCAAGGATCATTAACAGTTGGATATCCGAGATGGATAATCCTTACTTCAATGGCCACCGTATTCCACGGACCTAAATATTATTGAAAACGTATGGGGATGGATGGTTCATAAAGTTTTCGATTCTGACCGACAGTATGAGGACAAAGAATCACTTACTGCTGCAATCAGAAAAGCATCAAGTGCAATTTGTTTAAATTATATAAAATAACTGCATTATTCAGTCTCCAACTGGGTTTGTCAAGTTATATCAAATAAAGGTGGTAGGAAACATATTAAAATATGATTACAAATAGAAAACTACCCAATTTTACTGCATTTTTTCAATTTGTTTCCTTATTTAAGAGAATGTTTCTATTCAAGTGGCGCAAAAAAAACAGTTTTAAATGAAGTAATTAGAAAAGTGGTAGAAAATACACTAATGGTATTTTCCTGAATTATTCTGTCTCTGCAGTTTTATTCGCATTAGATCCCTCTTATAGGAACTAAAACCAAAATGTTATTTTATAAATTTACCAAAGCGCTGCACGCTCAGATAGTAAACAAAAAGTTTGTTTCTATTCAAGTGGAGCGGAGTGTATATTGGAAATTTTTTTTTCTTTCTATTGTCTTTATTTCCATGATTATTAAGAAATACAATTTTTGAAGTAATTAATGAGTTTTTCTAGTATCATAAAACCACACCTATTTAATTACGCTTGTTAATTGTCAATTGGTGCTTCAATCCACTTTAAACATAGTTTTGAAAATTATCCACATGTTTTTGAGGGCACCCGCATCAAGCGAGCTTACAGTACCATAACAAGACACAAAACTTTTGTATTTATGAACCTACAACCGATTCGAAAAAAATGCAGTATTATAAAAAAAACAATCACACAAAACAATTTGGTACACTTGGGCGTATACGTACTTTTTTATTTTTATTGAATTTTTAAAACTTTTTGTAATTGTCAATCATTTTCTTGCATCCTAGAATCGAGAAAAATCACACCAAAATGATATGGGCATAATTTTAAGCTAATTGGTGCACGAGTTTGAGATCAAGGTCGTCAGACATTGTACTAAACGCAGGCCCACAGACCAAATTACCTCATGGCAAAAACCACTTTGATGGATTTCTCTATCAATATAAATGTAATGTTAGCCTAAGCGCGAATATGCAACTCTTACCGAAATTAAATATTTTAATCACTAGTTGGTCGATTCCCGCGCACATAAGCAAGTTTTTTACCAACTTTTAAATTTTATAATGCCAAGAATCGAATTGATTTTTCACCACTCAAACACCTTTTTAGTATGATTTTCTGCATAACTTTGCAAATATTTTTACACACAAAACGACATTTAAGCTTTAATTGAGTACTTCGTTTTTAAATATCCGACAAATAAAACTCCAGTTATAAGCCTAATAAAGTTGCCAAATCGGCTTTTTATTTAAGGTTTAATGCAAAAATGTAATGGAAAATCAAATTGATGAGGTCTTTTAACACCATTTTATTATGAAATTTGTGGCTCCTTCCCAATAATTTTTATACAGAATGTCTGACATTACATCTTTATTTAAAGACCTTAACATTGAAGATCTGATCGAAGTTATATTTTTTGATTTCGAATGAAGCCAACTCGGTTGAAAAATTATTTTTTAAAATTCGGATAACTGTGCTTCCTCACTGAAGCTCGTCTGCGGCAATACATATCTACCACACAAGCAAAGAGCACAGAGCAATTGGGGTGATCGTTTAGTTTGTGTCAACACACAAACTGTTTAGTTGCTCCATAGTTGACTGAATAGTTTCTGCATGTGCGCGCAATCTCATATAAGAGCATGGGATTCATTTTAGGACCCAAACAGTTTCGTGACTGAAAGTTGCATGTGTGCGTTTAGCCTTAGATTTGATTATAAACTAGATTTTCTTTTAACACAAAACAATAGTATATGCAACTATTTAAATAATTATTTACAAACATAAATATACATATACAATATACAATATACATACATAATATACATTTGTACTCTAATTCCTTTTTTCGTGACCTTTTTGATTACTAAATAAGATTTCCCTCTAGTGTACGGCCATTTGTACTCTACATAATGAATCTAATAGATTCGCCCTAGACATATAGCAAATAAAAATTCGTCTTCAGTACCCAGTTTAAGTGCAAAGAACTGATTTTTGAGAAACGCTGTTGCATACAACTATATTTAGACAAATAAAAATTCTGTAGGTTTCACAGCCGTTCACCTTATTTTCAATTAACACTCCCATATAAGTCTCATAGTCTACTATATTAACTTACAAAAATCTATATATTTTATTAATGTTGTTTTTTTTTTTTGTTATTTTTAGATTCTAGGACAAAGGATTGGCCAATGATGTCATCACCATTTCCAACATTAGCGGCATGCCTTACTTATGTTTACCTTGTCAAAGTATGTAAATACAACTGAAAAAATACAAATATAAAGATTTATAATTAATATAAATAAAATAATATCATTCGCTTTAATTCAGTAACGGATTGTACAATACTCTAGTAGGCCTCAGGTTTTAATATTGTTAAAAGTGCCCAAAACAAACATAAAAGTACATATAAATAGTAAATTAAAAGTGTACGTAAGAAATTTCTCAGTATTGACATACAAAAATATCGTTCCTACTTGCGTTCTAGATTCAGTTTTCACTTAAAATTTTTTAAACTGATTTTCATTTGATTATTTGACCAAAGCATATCATTAATTACAGTAGCATACAGCATATATGTAAATGGCTACTGTTTCTGTTTCAATTTTTCTTCGCTATTTAAATTAAAAATTAAATTAATGAATGAACCGCAAAAAAATTGAGGCGCTTTATTGCAATTTATAGGCTCTAAGAATCTCATTGGGATAGATCAAGTTGATTACATAATTTTGGATCCAGAATGTGAATAGTGTAGGACGACATCGGGTTTTAAAGTGCTTGGTTTTAAGTTATTTTTTAGTTAACGCCAAAATGTTTTTCAATGAAAATTAACATACTAGACTATGAGGCACTAGAAAGTGGTGCCATGATCGGGATTGCCCCGCTAATTAGCTATAACTCAAACCAAAAGTATACCTCTGTCTTATAAAGAATATTATCTACAGAAAAGTTTGTTTTCGACACGGAGTGTGTTTTATATTGAAATATGTCAGTTCTATGAACCTATCAATTCGACAAACTTATGTTCTTGTGCATAGTGTAAAAAGCAAAACAATAAAAACCTCTTGGCCTTTTTATAGCTAATTTCGACCCTGCCTTTTGTACATTGTACTATACTCTCTAGTCTATCTTGTCGTCGTGTCGTATGGCTAGAATCAATTTATAGAAGACAAATTTGTTTAACCATATATATTTTCTTGCGTGTCAGAGATCATATCGTTTTTTTTTTTTAATTGATATGCAAATTGACAGCTTAAGCTAATATCACTATTTATGAATGAAACAAGAACAATAAAATCAATTTGTATTCATTTCCGTTGTAAGGGTTATTAAATAATGAGCCTGATAATCATATACCTTTGTTCACTTGTGGTTTTGTTTATAACGTATTTGTAAAACACTTTAAATCTTTTTTTTTCTTCGTTCTACGTTAGAGGGATTGTAAAAGCTGACATAACATTTGTACAAAAGCAGTAAAACAAATATGGGTACGCCCTTAAGATCGGTCTTAAAGACATGTGAAAATATACATCGGACATAAGCATTACCGCCCATATTAATATCAAACAAAACACTATCTGCACTTTAAGATATTTGTTTTCGTTGACACAGAGGTAGAGAACTTCTCCATTTGATAACTTTACTAATTTATAAAAACCTGGGCATCTTTTGTTAAGATACATTACCAATGTACAGAGTTGTACATTGTTTAGTCGCACTTACACACATAAAGGTGGAAATAAAAATATCACATACATTTAAAATTACATCCAAATGGACACTTGACGTTGCTTGGCAACCCTTATAGCCCAAGAGCTGGCAACATGTTTTTCGACCTCATCCGTAGATGGATAAAACTTTGGTTACGGAAGGGTTGAAGGCCGTGCAAAATAAAAACGTCTGTCTTACACTCCGGGTCATATGCTTATAGTCTAAGAGCCCACAGCAAATTTAGGAGTGTGAAAGTGAACCAAAAAATAAGTACATGAGTCGAAAGGTGTGGTAATGCTTATGAAAGAAATGCAAGCCTTGCAGTCTCTGGAGGCGGCTTAAGATGCGTTATAGCAATTTGGAAACCTAAAAAAATCAACTTTGAGGATGATTGTATGAACCAAAAAAAAATTTTTATCCATCCCTAGATATTGAGTCTAAGACCGATTGGAGGCGGCATTTACCCTGCCAGATCGTTTGAAAAGCCGTAAAAATCAACTTTGATGATGATTGTATGAACCAAAAATTTTTGTACCCATTCCAAGGAATTGAGCCCCTGATTACAGATTCGTATGTCCAAGAGCGATTGGAGGCGGCATTAACCCTGCCAGAGCGTTTGAAAAACCCTAAAAATCAACTTTGAGGATGATTGTATGAACCAGAAATTTTTTTACCCATTCCTAGGTATTGAGCCCCTGATTACAGATCCGTATATCCAAGACCGTTTGGAGGCGGCATTTACCCTGCCAGACTGTTTGAAAACCCGTAAAAATCAACTTTGATTTGAGCCCCTGATTACAGATCCGTATGCCCAAGACCTATTGGAGTCGGCATTTACCCTGCCAAACCGTTTGTAGAATCCGAAAAATTTAGAAGAAATGGGTAAAAAATTATTAAAAAGCAACGGTAAGAACTAAAACGCCCTTTTATTTTTGTATGTAAAGCCAGAAGTTCCTTCTATCATTTCCTTTTTAAATAAAGTTATTTTAGTCAACAGTTTTTGAAATATTAATTTTCAAACTCAAAATATTGATACAAAAAAATTTAAATAAATGTGCAAAATTTTTTTTTTTTAAATTTCACGTAGTTAGGTACTATTTTTTCTTTCAAAATTCAATGCTCTTTTCAAATAATAGTCAAATACAGAAAACTGTATGATCCTAGGATGTTTACTTTTCAGGATATTAAAAAAAAATTCTCATAAAACTAAGAAGAATGCAGATAAATGATCATTTTAACAACCTTGATTTATCATCAACTTCGTTTTTTCTTGTTTTTACTAAGAAGTTGGTTTCTTTATTTTGTAATATCTTGAAAAGTAAAAGTGCTAGAACCATCCGGTTTTCAGTATTTGACTATGATTTGATAAGAGCATTGAATTTTGAAAGAAAAAATAGTACCTTATTACGTGAAATTTTCAAAAAAAGTATTTTGAACATTTAGTTTTTTTATCAAAATTTTGAGTTTGAAAATTAATATTTCAAAAACTGTTCACTAAAATAACTTTATTTAAAAAGAAAATGATAGAAGGGATTTCTGACTTTACATACAAAAATAAAAGGGCGTTTTAGTTCTTACCGTTGCTTTTAAATAATTTTTTACCCATTTCTTTTAAATTTTTCGGATTCTACAAACGTTCTGGCAGGGTAAATGCCGCCTCCAAACGGTCTTGGATATACGAATCTGTAATCAGGGGCTCAATACCTAGGAATGG
This sequence comes from Melangyna quadrimaculata, assembly GCA_949320155.1. Lineage (NCBI taxonomy): Eukaryota > Metazoa > Arthropoda > Insecta > Diptera > Syrphidae > Melangyna > Melangyna quadrimaculata. The sequence goes on along the minus strand of OX439483.1, from coordinate 452,457,060 downwards.
GTAAAAAAAATTTTGGTTCATACAATCATCCCCAAAGTTCATTTTTACGGTTTTTCAAACGGTCTGGCAGGGTAAATGCCACCTCCAATCGGTCTTGGATATACGGATCTGTAATCAGGGGCTCAATATCTAGGGACGGATAAACATTTTCTTTGGCTCATACAATCATCCTCAAAGTTGATTTTTTTAGGTTTTCAAATTGCTATAACGCATCTTAAGCCGCCTCCAGGGACCGCAAGACTTGCATTTCTTTCATAAGCATTACCACACCTTTCGACTCATATACTTATTTTTTGGTTAACTTTCACATAGGGCTGACCACGAGACGAGACTCTGCGAAACTTTTCTTGGTCTCGTTAAAATCGAAAATTTTGAGTCTCGTCTCGGTCTCGAGTCGGTCTCGTATAATTAAGTCTCGTTTCGGTCTCGTCTCCGGCCTACTTGTTGATTATTGGAACGAAATATTTTCGATTATAGTTTGAATACGTGCAGAAGAAAATAAATATATTACTGAAATTGTATTTTTAAATTTATTAGACTCTCTGTACATTTCGGTCCAAATATGCAGTCTCGTCTCGGTCTCGTCTCGGTTGCTTAAAAGCCAGTCTCGTCTCGTCTTGTCTCGGTCTCGTCATGCGAGACCGCGATCGAGACCCAGACTATTCTCAAACCGGAGTGGCAGACTATTGTTTTTGTATTTGAATTAATTTTAATTTTTTTTGTTATCCAAAGAACAAACCCTGAAAATTTCACCAAAATCGTTTAAAGCCATTTTCGATCAAAAAATAAATCGTGAAAAATGGGCGTGGCAGTAGGCCGAGGGTACTACATCTAATTTTTGAATTTTAATCTCGTTTATAAAAAAAAATGGTCTTTATTATATAAGAGCCGTTTCCGGTAAACCAAAAAATGTCAACAGTGGGCGTGTCAGTGGGCGAAAACTTAAAAATGTCATATAAATCGTTAGGGCCGTTTCCGACAAATAAAAATTATCCTCAGCCTGAGAATATACGAGTACTCCAAAAAACCATTTTGAATTCAAATTTAAGCATAGCTTAGTTGACCTCGTCAGTACGATAGAAAGTCAAAAGTAAATGATCAAAATTCAAGTCTTAACTGTTTTAAACAAGAATAACTTAATTTTATACGAAGAAAACAAAAAATGTTTTCAACGAATAATTAAACATTTTCTTTTATTTTTCCTTATTTCGCAGGTTTTAGGTCCCCGGTTAATGGAAAGTCGCAAACCATTCCATCTGCAATACACACTTATAATTTATAATTTATCACAAGTAATATTTAGTGCATGGCTGTTTTATGAGGTAAGAAATAAAAATATCTTCATCTCAACTCATTTCTATCCTCCTTTTTTTGGCTTCTACTTAAGAACTAATAATGCAATTCTATAATATATTTTATTTTTTTTTATAGAAAGGATTTTCGCTTGCGATATGAAAATAATATTTTTTCGACAAACAAAAGAAAAAACTGTTAATTCATACTACGAGCAAAATATAATTATTTGTTGATTTTAATGTTCAACTAAAGATTTTATGTAGGGGATTTAAAAAAAAAAAAAAAAGAAAGAAAAAATATTAAATTTTTTATTTTTATTTATTTTTTTGTATTTTGTTTGTTTAATTTTTTTTTCAACAAAAACTAAATGAAACTTTTTTAGTCTTTAATGGGCGGCTGGTGGGGTCATTACAGCTTAAGATGTCAACCAGTGGATTATAGCGATAGTCCAACAGCTAGGAGAGTAAGTGCGAACAGATAACACAAAAAATTAAATTACGCCTCTTTCAATTGGCTAAATCAAAAAAAAAAAAAAAAGAATTTAAGAAAATAGAAATAAAAAAAAAAACTGCCCACATTGTAGATAAATAAATTTATATTGTAAGAGGCTTTAATTACATTTCGCGTATCTGCGCACTCTCGAAATATTTTACAAAATGTTGAGTGGTAACAAAATATATATATATATATCTATTGTATATATTTCTTGCAATTTCTTATTTTGGGATGCAAGAAAAATACACAACATACTTCCTTTTACACACTTTTCAAATAACAAAACACCAAACAAAAACACAAAATGCACTTTTTTTCAATAACCGTGCTTTTTCTTACTTAAAATAAAAAAAAAAATTAAACGTTTTTTGTAAACGTAACTAATTATATTGGCAATTAATCAAATGTTTTAACCAAAATTTTATAAACATAATTGGCTAATACACTCGCAAACTTTCTTTCAAACCTTTGCACATATAATTTAATATACCTACATACACAAATGAAAAATTCTACTTTTTATTCAATTTCACTATCTTACAAATTTTGGTAACTATAATTTAAATCTATGCAAGCTAATAATGTATTCAAAACTTAAATGTTTTATTTATCTGTAACGCATACCAACAAAATGGGTATAAATGTCAAATATACGAACTAAATTTTTTCTGTGCTTTGAGATTTTCCTCGTCGTTGTAAACAATCATCATAATCAAAAGGCTTTTTTTTAACTTACACATTTTCTAATAAAAAAATATAACAAGTTAGAAAATCGGAGCATTTTTACAAATCAAATAACCATCAACTGTGAAACGCAAAAAGTCATATTAAAGGAACTACTATGATTTCTTTCGTGATAACAAAATTTCGAAGATGGTGAAAAAAAAATAATTGCATAGTGTCCTATAGTGTCAGACATAGACACTTTGTTAACTTGCTCTTTGTTTTTTCTAACAAATTTTTAAAATATTTATTACATTTTGTAAACAATATTTAAAGGTATTTTACAAATTTCTAATTTTTAGTGTAAATTGATTATTTCAATGTCTGTGAAATAGGTCACTTACGGTTACTTTAACCAAAAACACGCACATATAAATATATTTGCAAAAATACACTTACGCACCAAAAACACATACCTACACAAATAGTGTTAACCCCTGACACATAAAATAAAAAAAAATTGAATTGTAAAATTTACAAATTTTGTATAGCCTTTAGTCTAGTTAAAAACAAATTATTCTTCTTGTGTATTGGTTAAAAAAAATAGTAGCTTCTTTGATGGTATTATATTCTTAGTAGTTTAATTTTTATTAGCAAAGCAAATTTATTTAAACAAATGTACAAATACGTAGTATAGTCTTTTTTAGATTTCCGTGTATATAGGCAAATTTTGAACTATCTCTAATTAACCTTTCCCTTATTATAATATAAATATTATTTGTTTATAGTAAATAGTTTGCTTTTTAAGCTTTGAACTATACCTGGTATCAAATTGGATGTAAATGTAACAATACACTAGAACATGCAGGTTGGGTTGCGTCAGGTTGGGTAGGTCGGTGGGGCAATTTTCTTAACGAAATTGGCTAAAAACAACAAGAAATCTATTAAATCCAGAAATTCATTCTATGAGTTTATTTTTAAATAAAGTTGTGTTAATAAAATTTTTTTGACTAATTATTATTATTATCGTAGATTTGGATAAATAGTAATAATCCGCTTAAAAGCTCGAGTTTTTGAAACAAAAAAAATTAAATTTTCTTAAACCAATTTTTTTTAAATTTTGTATGCTATTCTTATTAGTTAGTTTATTTTAGAATTTAAGGGAACGGGTCGAAATTCAGGTTTTGAAATTCTGCTTTTCAAAATGTTCCCTGTTGTTTAAAAAAAATGTATGTAGAAAAATAAAATTGTGCTTATTCTGATGGATTTTTTCAAGAAACATTTATTTAAAAAAATAACGTCTAATCAAAGCCACCACATTACTTTCTAGTCGCTTAAGAAACCCACAGTCTGTTCTAATTTTTAAAATTATGTGTTCTTTATAATATAATAGTTGTTTTTTCTTTTTTATTCTTTCTACATTGTTGACCCTTCTAGCTTTTTTTTTTATTATACGCAGAATTTTGTGAAACAGAATTTTGAAAAACAGAATTTTGACCCCGACAGCATTTTGACCACAACCCAGAATTTAATATTCAATGATCTTTTTAATTTTAAATCAAATACTAAAAACCGGATGGATCTATAGTAACTTTTATAGTATTTTAACATTTCAAATAATTAAAAAATAAGGGAAACGTTCTAGAATCATCGGTTTTTATTATTTGATTTAAATTTCAGAAAAGGAAATAGTTAAATAAAAAAAATTGATTGGTTTTCCAAAAATTTGAGTTTATAAAATATTTATTGAAAATAATTTTTTTAATTTTAAATTAAAAAATAAAAGAATGAATTTCATTATATTCTAAGCGTTGCTGTTGCTTTTTGATAATTTTGTATTTTGAGTATATTCTTCAGAAAATTGCACATCCTTCCTAGACAGAAGGATTTTGTTACTGTTTCGACCCAACTTACACACCCTAGAATTTCGTCGTATCTTATGCGAATCACCCTGTATTCATGTTAATGAACATCTTCAACCTATGTTTTTAAATGCATTTTTATTATTTTTAAATAAAATAAAGCTATATTTGAAGTATATAAATTTATTAATAAATTGTTTATTTAAAGTCCTCAAAGAAAAATATATTATGTAATACTAAGCTTTTATTTGCTTTAAATAATATTTTTTATTTAAAAATAAAATTTGTTAATATAATTCCCTATTTCGCTTATTTATGTTGCCATTAGTAGTAATTTATTTAATAGTACCTATATTTTCCAATACCCTAATATACAATACATGTAAAAACTTATTGTTGTTTTTATAAATGTGTAGTGTAGTTATTGTAGATAAATTAATAAAATAATAAAAAGAATATAATGTGAAATTTTAAATTCCCAAAAAAAAGAAAATACATTTCACAAAATAACAACAATATAAATTTAAAAGAATCCAAAAATATTGAAATTGATTATTCCCCCTGGCTTGTAAAACTCCGAATTTAGAAAAGTAGAGATTAACTACCAAAAGAGTATTGGCTTCCAATACCTAAATAGTTTGGTTTTCCTCAGCAAAGCTCCTTCATATACCGAAGGCAAATTATGCGATGAACTTCGGTGAATTTAAGTGAAGAAGAAGCGTTGTCTGGAATTTATGAAGCTTTTGATATTTCTAAGCTGAATCCTGGAGAGAGATTTAATTTAATCATGAACATATTTTAGGGTTTTTATTTCAGCCTCATTTGAAACTTAGCTGATAATTTCTTTAATACTATCGAGTTTTATCAAAAATGTCTACATATGCCATTTGGTGTTCTGCTCATGGGTAAAGCAGGCGAAAACATTGTAGAATTATCCGAAAAAAACTCAAAATCTATATTTGTGTTTGCAATGGTTATTAGGTGAAGAATGTAAGGTATTCGATAAGTTTTCGATATTAAAAAAAATTATGTGTTAGTCAATACTATACGCCTATGTCCCATTATAGACAAACGCCTTTCTTTCTATAAGTCTCAAAATATTATAATACGATTAAAGCTATGAGAAGCGGTCCTTCTTGTCGTCTAGAACCTGGAAATACTCTCGGCAGACCGACACAATATAATCGACCTGTTTTCAATTTCGGGACTACTTTCACATCTTTGTAAGACTCAAAGAGTCTTCGAATTTGTATTTCGTCCGTATGGATATATTTTTAATTAATTAAATATTTTATCTAATTTCCCATTACAAATATAATAAAAATATTGTCAATTAAATGCCTTTTGCAAAAATTCCTGCTCGGATATATTTTATTTAAACAATGTGGGTGGTCCAATATTGCAAATTTGATGGCTGCAGAAAAAAATCTTCGAGTAAGGAAACCAACCGCGCATCTCCTAAAGGAATAAAACTACAATAATAATTACTATATTATGGTTTTATTTTTTTATAAAGACAGCAATCTCATCTTGTATCAAGTTTAGTTTTGTTTAGTTTTGTTTAGTTTTCAAGGTCAAAATTTTGAAAAATAAAAAAATTGTTTTCAAAACAATTTTTGTTTTCAAAAGTTTACGTTATTCAGCACTATTTTGGATCTTAATTTTCGATATTCTTATTTGTTCTTAGTCATCCACTGAAAACCAAATGGTTCTAGGACTTTTACTTTTAAAAATATAAAAAAAATAAACGAGCCAAACTTTTTCATAAAAATAAGAATAATAATCATGGGCCAAGTTTTTTTTTTTCTTGCATTTGTTAAGAAGTTGGTTCCTTTAGTTTTTTTATATTTTGAAAATTAAAAGCCCTAGCACCATCCTCTGTTTAGTTTTTGGCTTCAATTTAATAACAGCCATATTATTGAGTTTTTCAAAACTTGTTTAAAAGCAAAACTTGTTTTATGGAGATTTCAAATTGCAAGTTTTATACATATTGGTATTATTATTGAAAGTTTTGGTATCCCAGTTTCAATATTTTGAGTTTAAAATACCAAAACTTTAGTTAATAATACTGATTTGTCCAAATATTGGGACTTGAAACTTCTATTGCACTAGTTTTGCCGTAAAACTATATTTTGAATCAAGTCAATAATATGGCTGTAAGTGTATTGAGTAAATAATACTTAATTATGTAAATTTTTCAAAACAATCTATTTGAAAAAAAATCATTTTTTTGTTTTAAAAATTTTTAATTTGAAAACGTTTTATTAAAAAAAAAATATTTGTTTAAAACAAATTGATAATAATTTGTCCATTATTTCAGAAATGTTGCTTTTATTTTTTTTTTGCGTTAAACATACGATTTTGTTCTTGTTCTTACCTAAACAACACCCTTAAGCTTTTTGTTGCATTTTATGCAAATCACCTTCTATTTGTAAAATTTTATTGTAAAATTATTCATTTTCAAGATATTATTTAAAACACGTTTTTCAAAATGGCAGCGCTAACACAATACTCACAGCCGCACAATTTTTCCGTTTCGTTGTAAACGACCCGTCTGCTAATATCAGTCATAAAGTTTGAGTGGGATATCTCTGCATTATGAAAAACCGTTTTTGTCTCTGCCGACTTGTCTTTTAAATGTAGGAAATCTTAGGTTATCTAGTGATAAGATACATATATTACAGGTAATATCACTAGCAAGTTTGTTTTTGTTCGGTCAAAATCAATAGTAAAAAAATTGAATTTCAAACAATCACAAAAAATTTATTTTTGTTTACTGTGTACTTACACAAAGAGCAGCCATCTTGAAATTTGGAAAGCTGCGCCTGTTATTACCTTAGATATGTGTACTGTGATCTAGTGACCCTTGATTTCGTAAGAAAAATAATCGGTTGCGAATCATTTTCTAATTTTATTATTAGGTACATCACCAACCAAATTGTAAAAAAAGGCAATGTAATTTATTTTCACTTATTTATATGTTAAAATTATCAGTTTTGGCATGTTACGCCAGTTTAACCTATAAAAGGGATCTACGTTTTTTTTTTTTCAAAGTAAGATGCAGCCCTCTAAAGATTGTTATTCAATAGATTCGTCATTATAGGATGCAATTATTATAGTTCGTAGAAGCAGAGAAGAAGAAAAGAGAGATATCTTAAAAACATAAAAACATATTTCAACACTCGAAAAAAAATACAACAACAAAACGTATTCATAAATCAGACAAAATAGAACTTCACCAAATGACGAAACCTACCACAAGATAATAAAAAAAAAACATCATCCAAACAATATGTTCTTTTCCTTTCTTTACAATTACAGATAGCTTCTTCCGGTTGGCTAACGGGACATTATAACTTCCGATGTCAGCCAGTCGACTATAGTAATAACCCTAGAACATTAAGGGTATGTGGTAACAGATTCATGTGTGGTACATCATTTTGTTTTATATTTTCAAATTTATGTATTCCTTTGAATTTATTTTTTTACATTTTTCTTTTACAAAAAAAAAAATATAAATAACACTTATTTAATTACTAACCCAAAAGTAAGCTTTGGCATTAATTTAGAATTTATTTAAAATTGTATGTATCCGTACATGCATAAATAGTGTCTATATATGTATAAATAAACTGCGTTATTGTAAATAACAACACTATTTTAGTAAGAATAATAATTTGTTTAAATAACTCGCTCTCGTATAAATTTAAAAATAATAATATTGGTAAAAAAAAAGAAATAACTTAAATAAAACGGACTTTGCTTTTGTAATCCAGAACTAGGATTCTGATTTAAAATAATAATTATTGTATTATGTTCTTCTGGATCATATATTGTAAATTTATCTATACTAACAAACAGCTTTGGAAAAATTTCTTTTGTAATAAGGATAAAAATGTTAAGTTTTATTTATTTATATTTTCGAGAGAGCTGCAGTTTGATGAATTTGTATAATATTTTATTTTGCAATTAATTTTTGAATTATTTTATTGAATTTTAAATACACTTAATGTCAACATTTTATTTTTTTTTATTCATTATACAAAAATTATTAATGAGAAAACAAAATTAATATTTTATATTTTTTTTTTATAAATTTTCTACATTTTTTGTTGTGGAAATCAATTTAGATGGTGAATGCGTGCTGGTGGTACTATTTTTCAAAATTCACAGAGTTCATGGACACGGTGAGTAAAATCTGCATTGTTTTTTAAAAATATAGAAAAATCTTTAATTTGTATATAAAAAGTTGATACTTTAATACGCTAAGGCCTAAACGGGTTGACCGATTGGTTCAAAATTTGGTACGGAGCTCTTCAGTTAGTTTCATAAAGAAGAAGTTCGAACTTTTGTTTTGTTTCATCCATAAGGGTTTTTTTCAAATTTTCTCAAAAACGCTTTAAACGATTAATATTAAGCTTCAAATGTGTAATTTCTACAATAGTTATAACAGAACAACTACCCTTGGTCAACAGTGATGAAACATTATTATGGCAAATTAGTTCAAATAAAGCTCAAAGATGGTGTTTATAAAATAAGTTAGCTTTCGTTGAATTGACGACCGTTTTTGTCTCTAGTGATCCGGTTCCAGGAAATCAAACAAAATTTACATTTATATTTCAAATTGTTTTTTTTTTTGTTTGGATTTGCTAATTTCAAAACTGCCATTTAAAATCCTTCGTTTCAGAACTTGGCTTCTTAATAGAGGGCTAGCAACTTCTTCTATTTCACAGTTCAGGTTATACTTACAAATTAAAACCAAAATTAAAATTGGAGGAAATAATAATATTTTATTTCAAGGTGATCTTGATACAATAATAAAGTATCAAATATGTATACATATGACATTTTAAAAGCGAATTTACAAATTTGTCCGTTTATTAACATACAAATTTACTTTCAATTTCAAGGCCAGTTCATATATAAATTCCATTTCTTATAGGCAGACTAAATAATTCGTTAAGTTTTTGTTTTTGCCATAGTTTAAATTATCATTTTATTTAAATAGCCCAATTTATAAACCAAATTCTTGTTTTGTACGGCAACAGTTTGCAAATTTGTTATCAAGGAACCATCACTATGGTTTGTGTTGTTATAATCATTATTTTTCTTATAAACTTCGTTGTTGATAGCCTTGTTTAATACATATTGAAATTATCAATAAACTTGAGGATTTTTAATAAAATTTTATTACAACCTTTGTATCTATGTAGATGTAGATATATATGTACCTACATTATGTAGCTAGCGGAAGTAGCACAAAATTAGACTAAAAGATGAGAATACAAATCTTCTCAAAAAGTTAACTTATAATAAACATTAACATTTAGTACAAGAATAGAAAGCACTTTTATATTTTTTATTAATAACTAGCTGACCTGGAGAGCTTCGTTTCGCGAAAATTCGTTAATGTAATGAAAATAATAATTCCGAGCAAGCACAAAGCTGTTTCATGTAATTCGGCCAGTTAAAATTCTTTATTCAAAAGTTCTTTTAAATATACAACAGATAAAAATGGGCACGACTGGATCGCACAAACATGCTCTCGTAGCTTATAACTTTAACGTAGCTTGAAATAGACAATTAACATTTAAAATATAAATCTTATATATATAAAAGAGAAATGTCGTCCGAGTGTGCACCCATAACTCGAGGACGGATCGTTCGATTTTCACGATTTTGGGCTTGATGAATTCGTATTCGCCCAAAGAAGGACATAGGATACTGTTTTTAGCCCATAACTCGAGAACGGATACTTGGATTTTCACGATTCTGGCCTTGATGAATTTGTATTGGCCCAACGAAAGACATAGGCTAGTGGTGGAAAATTTCCGGAAAAACTGAAACGGGAAGATCCTAATTTTCACAATTTTGGGATTGATGGGTTCGTGTTGGCCTAAGAAAGGAATATTAGGTGTCCTGTTCATTTCCTCATTAAAATTTGAATTGCTATTGCTTTCGGTCAGATAAAATAAAATGTAATAATTTTTTTTTTTAATTTTCATTGTGTTCAAAGTATGTATTTGGAATAGCGGCTAGGTTGTTGAAAGGCGGTCGAACGCTCATTCTGCTTTGCAATATCCTGCAAATGGATGAAGAACATACATGCAACGTTTTAAAGAACTCTGCGATGGTGAAACTATTGCAGCACAGTAAGATTGACATCTGGAACGAGTGCACAATGGCTCACAAACGTGCATTGGAAGCCCTGAATGGCACATTGAAGTGATAAACAACGTTTCGGTGGTGCAATGATTTAGCTGTTAGGCGATTTCCGTCAAACGCTACCTGTCATTCCAAGATCAACTTTAGCAGATGCATTACGTACAAATTGCAATTGAACACAAACATGCGAGTTGCTTTACGAAATGATCAGTTCGTTGCAGAGTTCTCTAGGCAATTTTTTGGCACTTTACAACAACACAGTAAGAGCTCCTCAAGAATGTTTTGCAGAAAAATTGCATGTATTTTTCGTTGTCAAATTTCTTAAGTTTGGATGCTGTCATTGCAAAGTATTGGTCTCTATGACGATTACAAAATAACCAAAAAAATATCTAAATTAACAATGTTGATGTGTTTTCAAACGAAAATAATGTGACGTGTCCGCTTTTTTTACTAAAGTGGTTTAAATTACCCAACTTTTTTTTGTTTTATTCCCGGGCACGTACACGAACAAAGTGGTAGGTTTGCCGACACGTGAGCATGCCACATACAATGGAACTTTTGAGAAATATGGTAATTCAATATTGATGCCATAAATATCTAACAGAAATCAATGGATATTTGGAACCCTTCTTAATATTCAACTAACTGCTGGATGCAAAACAAAAACTCTTCAAATTGAATTCACTGATCCGGCATTATCTTAGTCCAAAATGACTGTATACTGAGAAACAATTTCATTACAATTGGAGGAAATCAGATGATGATCAGCATGTTAAAATCGTCCTAAATAAGCTTATAAGCTTTGGAAACATATCCTCAATTGCCAAACCCAAGAATCTCCACGTATCTCTGAAATCAATTTTGCAATTTTGCTTAAAATAAAAAACAATCTTTAACCCGTTTTTAAGATATTGAATTAAAAAAAAAAAACAATTTCAATATTTTGTTTTTAGTCCATAAATAATTTTTTCAAAAATTTGGATATGCAAAGTTGTTAAAATTGTAAAGGGCCTCTTACATAAGAACTTTCGTTGAAATCGGTTCAGCCGTTAACAAGAAATTTGAAAACCAAGAAATTGATTCTATGACAGCTACTGTAAATAACCGTTATTGGTACATTTTTTTTATCAAAATATTGACGATACCCTTATAAGAGCCGTTTTTGAGATAAATTAATTTCTTCATAATCTGTAGTTGTATGGTAGGTACCGTTATTTTTGAAACTAAAATAATTTCAATTTTCCCTCTAGGGAATCACCTAAGAACCTTAAGTCTAAAGTTTGAAGAAAATGGCTCCAGTGGTGTAGGCTGCAGGTCAACGTACAGACAGAATGACAGACAGACCGACAGTCCTAATTACGGGACCCACTTTTTTTAAGCATTTTCTATCATCGTAATGTTAGGAAAAATTATTATAGTACCTATATCGCAATTAAAAACTATATTTCCAATGTCAATGTGTTTCAATTCAATCAAACTAAAATGATTAGCATGTCGGCCAACCTTCCGCTTTTTTACTTATGGTACACGGGTGCGTAGATGTAGAAAGCGGTAGGTTTGCCGACACATAAGCACGCGCACGCCACATACAATTGACCATGTGAGAAACATGGCAATTCAAGATTGATGCTACAAACATCCAGCAATTGTCCTTGTGACTTATTGATTGTCATAGCCAAAGTGAGACGCACTGGAAATTGAAGACGCTTAAATACGAATAGCGAATCGTTCGAATTAGTGGATTCCACGGAAATAGAACATCTTCCCCTCTGAGTTGTCCCCTCAAAAACGTGGATTGAATTAGATTTGATTTGATGCTCTTTACAATCAAACGCGTTACGATTACAACTGATTCGACTTTACTAAAGAATTTGAAAATTGCGTGGGATAGTTGGTGGCTTCATTTTCGTTCCATGAATGAGTCGACGGATTTGAATGAATGTAATTCACCCGCGATTTGATCGACATCTTTATTTTCAACATAATTCTGAGTGATATTAGGGTAAAAATTCGCGATGAGCTCTTCTGGCATTGTTGAAAAGTTGCAAAAATTCGATGGAAATTTAATTAGGGCGGTGACTAAGACCACTGAAATCACACCTTTCGTAAATCTTTCAACGTGCAATTCAGGGCTTCCAATGCCCGATTGTGAGCCATTGTGCGCTCGTCCTAGATGTTAATCTACATTGCTGCAATACTCTCGCCATTTCAGATTCCTTTGTTCTTCATCCACTGGCAGGTTCAATGGCAATTTCAATACATAAATTAAATTTCCGACCGCCTTCCAACAACGTATAGTTGCTTTCCCAGAAAAGCGAATTGTAGACAAAATCATCGAAATCAAGAATGTTTTTCCGGTTCCACCGGGTGCATCAAGGAAAAAAATGCCAACATTTCCTTTATCGACTGCTTGCATCAATTCATGATACAATTATTGCTGTTGCTCTTGATTCAACATTGACAAAATCATCGCAACTGCTTGACTCAATTCGACTCGAACGAAATCCATTAACCGCTCCAATTCTCTATTAAATGCGTCACGCATTAACCGATTTAGTGGTGGCATTGCGAATTTGCACAACAAATTGCCACTGCAGATACATATATCCTCGATCAAAATCAAAGTTTCGTTGGCCAACATAAATCCCGAAAGCGAGAAAATCAAACTTTCTGGTGTTATGTATACTACAAACAGGATCGTCCCGGATGTCCAGTTTTTCTGGAAATTTTCGGAGTTGTTCCTCCAGTGTCCTTGGCTTTCTTGGACCAATATGAATTCATCAAGCCCAAAATTGCGAAAATCGAAAGATCCTTTTCTCGAGTACTGCACCAAAAACAGTATCTTCGTAAATTTCAAATTTTCCTGGAAAATTTCGAGGATTTTTTTCCTGTATCCTACACCTTTCCTTGGGCCAATACGAGTTCATCAAGCCCAAAATCGTGAAAATCGAACTATCCGTTCTCGAGAAAAAACAACATGTATTCTGTCCTATTGAATTTACACCTAACATTAATTTGTGCTTGGCATCGTTCACAACGCATTCACAAGTGTGTACCAGTGATAAATGACAAAAGTTCACTTTCTCCACGGGCGAATGCGCGAATGTTCACTTCACGAGGAAGTATGTACTAAGCTTTAAGGTTTAATGTTCGTATTATTTGAATGCTAATGGGGGGGGGGGCTAAATAATTGTTCTTCATATAAATCTTGTGGAATACGGAATAGCTACTGCTGTTAATATCGAATAACAGAAAAAAAATATCTTACACCATTGTTGAGGTGCCAAGTATTTGTAACATAACATACACTTAATATAGTAGATAAATAATTATTTTTTTCAATAAAATAATATTCATAATGTGTGTGATGAAATAGAAAAGCACCACAAGCACGCGTCTGATTCAAGATTTCCTATATCATCTTATTTATGATGATTTAACAAAAACAGATCAAAGCATCATAGATAGCAGATGTATAGTTGCTAGCCAATATTTCAATATCATCCATGAACTTGAATTTTCAAAATCTTGTTTTATTTTTCTTATTTCTTCGTGAAAATAATAAATTCAGCACACAAAAAATATATGCTAATTTTCAAATAGAAACCAATAATGTTATTGATAGGTAGGTTTATAGGTAGCTGGCTCATTGAAACTTTTTGTTTGCATTGGCATATGAATTTCTTTTTTGTAAAAATCGTGTGTTTTGAATTATTAAAGTTTCTTTTATATACAACATACATAGATATTTGTTTTATTAATTGTTTTTTTTTTTTTTTTCATATTTTTTTTTGATTTTAGATGTTCTTCGTGTTGAGAAAGAAGACTAGCCAAGTTACTACTTTACATGTAATTCATCATGGATGTATGCCAATGTCTGTATGGTTTGGAGTTAAATTTACACCAGGTAAGATAAATTTAACTTAAAATAAGATATTTTAATTTATTAAAAACAAATGGAATTATTAGACAAAAAATAAACAATATAACTTTCACCAAAAGATTTTATGTGCGAAGATTTGACCCTATTGCAGGTAGTTCTTTATCAAATATCTTTGGGAGTTTGCAAGTTTTTTTTATTATTTTCATAACCAAAGTAGGTTAGACGCGAAAATAATAATAATAATAATTCTCTTGTTTGAGTTCTTCTTCTCCCATTCCCGAATTCATAACAGGAAAGAATATGGAGCAAATTTATATGAAGCCCGGGCCATGATCTTATTATGTACATTTACAACTGAGAGCTGATACATACGATTACCCTATAAGTATTTTGAGATTGTGTAAAATTCCAATTATGAAGGGACCTGCTGACGATATTTGCCTATTTGGAAGCATTTGTATTAAGACTTAGTCTTTAAAAAAAAATTAACATGTGTAATTTTAAAAGACTAATTCTTGATACATTATGTTTCCATTATAAATGAATAAATTGAAAATTTAAAATCATATACCTAATTACATATCATAAAATACAAACAGTATGGTGAACAACAATTTAACACACTAGTTAGATTTATAGTATGTTTTCAATTTTCTTTTATAGCAAAAAACGTTTTGAGAAAAACATCGCTTTTATGACATTGTAATTGCTTTAAGCTGCACATAACTTTAGAACATTTTGATATATTTCTGCTTCTTGCTAGCACGGTCTTTAATTCCAAGAAAAATAAACAATGAAAAAACGCTAAAATCAACCCATTTTTTTCCGACATTTACCTACCTTTATAATTTTAGAAATATGCAACTGAGGAAAAAAAACATCGACTATAATTTTGTTTGTTATTAAAAATTTTCTACAAGTCCACATTATGTAGTTTTAAATTCATGCATGTTATATTTGTCTTGCTGTCTCACCTAGATAAAAAAAAAAAACTAAGTAATTTTGAAGAACTCAAAAAACAGGATTTCAAGACGAAATTTTAATATTCGATCCAATTCGATCTAATAGTTTTGGCAAGAAACATGATGTTAAGTGCAACGCGCAATGTTTTCATCATTTCTGTGGTCAAAGTAGGACACTTAAGTTGGCATTGATTTTTGTACACGTACTTTACTATCATAAAATATCGTTATAACCGTTGGTGGGGATGGAAAATGTTATACTTCCATTCCAAAAGAAGAAGGCATTTCAATCTGTTCTTACCAAATTAAATTTGATTTCATCCAATAACACGAATTATTGCGATTCGGTTTTGCATGGCATTAGTTTTCGATGCAAGTGGCATTTTTAATTTTCATTTTGTTTAAAATTCTCAAGACTTTAAACATAAAAAGCTACGCCTGTTTTTTCCATTATGTTTGGAACAGAGTCGTATAAAATTTGAACCTTCTCAAATGAATGGAAGTCCACATGGGTAAAGGAGCAGGCAAAATGATAATATGGATCTATGGCTTCAAATGTGCTGAATGCCACAAGACACTCCAAGCTTTCTTCCGATATCATGGTTCTCAATTTATAGGCCAATATTATGAGGACTTTCGTAGATATATCTGGTAAGTAGGTAACCCTCTTATCGTCGTTCTGCCAGTGTTACCACCATGTCAACAGTTCTTAAAATTAATGTTAGAAAATAATATATAATATCATAGCAATAATTCTTTGAATATGTTTTGCGAACTAGATTGCTTTTTTTTTTGTATCCTTTATAAATTTCATTAGTTTGTTATATATTTTTTTTAAATTCATTACCAAAATGTTTTATTCATAATAAATGAATGAAATTTAAATAAGAATTATTGTTAGGTAGGTATTAGAACAGGTATTTTTGTTTTTGTTAGTAAGAGGATGTAATTTAAGAGCTAGATGCATAGATTGATAAAATCAAAACTAGTTTGACTCTGAATTAATAATTTTGGCGGTCAATCAGAAAATAAAATCCTATATCCACCCGGTGCGATAGTGCCTTCTATAAGATTTGCTGTTCCGGTATCTGTTTGAAATTTAAATTATGTATACTATTCGTATTATAATGATATTAAAATATACATATCATTAAACATACACATCTATACTACCCAAGACCCAACCCATACCTATATGGAGAAGAACCATCGCACGTGTTCGTGTTAAATAGAACATATCCTTACTTTATCCGCCCAACCTACCATAAATGCCAAATACATTTTAATATTCTAGTTCTGCGTGCAGCGACCGATGCACTTTTCATACCTATCAGTTAAAACTTTTTAACCATATCTTAATATTTTGTGTTATTTCACATGGGAATATTTTATTTGGAATCAAGTGGCATGCTGGGAAGCAACTCATATGGTAAATTTTCCATTTAAAACCATTTGAATGGAATGAAAAAACTAATTAAGTGATGTGTTCCCTTGGCGAGGAATTACATACCTACTGGCAATTTTTTTTCGTATGGGAAACTTTTCACCAATTAGGTTGCATAGTGTGTCATTATTCACTTTTAAGTTCAATAAACCAAAGGCGAATTCAACTAATACTCAAGCGGATGCTCCGCTCAAACTCAACTCTAAATACCTTTATGAATCGGTTTGATCAGATTGATTCAAAGTTAATTGGTTGAAATATTTTCATTTTCTTAGAGATATCTTCTTTCTTTTTTCATCAAATACCCACAGGCACCTTCAATGATGGAAAAATTCCAAGTTTCTGTCTAGTTTGGACAAGGCCCTTGTAAGTTTCTAGACGAGAAAAAAAACTATTCAGATACTTCACAAGCCCTTGCTGGATTTCAGTACCAAAAATTTAGACGAAGGAGACTTTTCAGAAGCTCGTGAGGTCCTTGTGCCCTTGTAAAAACGTGTTGGACATATATATTTCCTAGCCCTATCAGAAATGTGTCTTGTACACCAAAAACAAACATTTTAGAACCTGTTCTTATTAATTTTACCTATAAAATAATAAAGTACATATAATCCTGTTCTATTCTGTATGTATTTGATATGCAATATGGTATGAAACATTAAAGTATGAAACTTATTCACTTTTGACATTGAATTTTTGTACAGCAGTTATCCCAGTGGATAACGCATTGCACTGATAAAGTGGAATCAAGTCCCACATTAGCAAACCTTTTACTCTTGTTTTGCCTGACGAGGCAAATGGATTCATAATCGCCAAGGCCCTTGTTCTAGCCTTTGCTAACCCCTGCTAGCCCCTGGCCAGAATCTGTGCAAAGCTATCTAGTGTCTTTTCGAAAACAAGACTATTTTTCTGCGTGAGTTACCTTATAGTTAATAATTATATAGAGCAACTTATCAATATTTAGTAAATTCCTTTTTTAGTTGGTTGAAATAAGTTTTTTGAGACGACACCTTTACCACGCTATAGGTTTACTAAAATACGCCATTTGTTTTCTTCCAATATTGAGAAATAACCCCAGCAATTCTTTTCACCAGCATAGTTTTGCATTATGAAAAATCTTTGTATGAAAAATAATTTTAGTACGGACTTAGGCGAAAATAAGAAACAATTTGATTGTAGACAAATCTAAACAAAATTAAACTATATTCTTTTTTTTTAAATCTCATTTCAAAGGTGGTCATAGTACGTTCTTTGGTCTCCTAAATACATTTGTTCATATTGTGATGTATACTTACTACTTGTTTGCTGCCATGGGACCACAATACCAAAGATATTTGTGGTGGAAGAAGTATCTTACTACTCTTCAAATGGTAAGTATTACAAAACATTTTTTGTTTACTTATTAATTTTATTTAAAATGTATAATGTTTATTTTTTTACTTAGATTCAATTTGTTGCTATTATGGTACATGCCTTCCAATTATTATTTATTGAGTGTAATTATCCAAAAGCATTTGTGTGGTGGATTGGAATGCATGCTGTTATGTTCTTCTTCTTATTCAATGAATTCTACAAATCCACATATAAAGGCAACAATAGGGTATGTATACATTTAATAACAAATTAATAGATTCACGTTTTTCCACATTTAAGATAAAAAAGTTCCCGGTTGCTAAATCAAGGGATATAACAAATTTTAGGAAAAAAAAATATTAATCGTTGTTTAATGTTTTTGATGAAACAGAAAAATAATCTTCCAAAATATTAATAATTCAGCTCTTAGGGCGAGACCTCGCCTAGCCCATTTAAAGTATATTGGCTTTTATAAGATAGCACCTGTTACAGACAGCTTCATATTATTCAGCTTAAATAAATTAAAAATATCTCGTTTGTTCGCACAAATTGCTGATCAAGTTCTTGTTTGTTTGAAACTCAAATTAGGTACAGCCAAGTTATTTAAAACAAAAAATGCTCGACTGGAAAGAACGAACTTGCTCTCGTAGCTAATAACTTTAACGTAGCTATAAATTGACAATATGTTATTAGTTCAATAATATAATGATGTCGTAAAAAGTAAAGTGTTAAAAAAGTTCAAATATAAATTATAATATAAGTTTCTATAAATTCCTTATTGTTTCTGAGGTTAAATTGACAAATTGAGTTTAAATAAGCAAGACAAATTCTTTATGTTTTGAAAAGACAAGGCTTACGTCCAAATGATTAAGTGTTCTCATTTATCACGAGGAACAACCGCGTTTGTCTAAGAATGAACTCTACAAAAATTTATATTTAAGATTTACTAGTCGACCCGTGCTCGCGTTGCTTCGCAAACTTTAAAAAAAATATATATTGTTTGCTTTAAGAACATTTAATTAGAGGAAAAGATTATACTGATATTTGCATACCTTTACTACGTGCAGAAAAAATTGAAATGAGTTCAACTTCAGCTGCACCATACGTTTCTTACAATCGAAGCTTCACATTGTGGAGCTATGTCTATGTATATACTATTTTCGTACATTTCTGGAACTATACCATTGTATTTAGCCAGTAGTCATGGGTTCAATTTGCGGAAGAAAGCACAAAACAAAAATAACAAAAAAACAAAGCAGCTACCCCTTTATTGCTCTTGAATATAATTTCTGGAGAGAAATAGTTTAGAAAAGCTGATAACTTTTAAATGTTTATATATTTATTCCTTAGCTTGTATGCATAATTAAGAAAATATATAGGGCTTTAAATTTTCGTAAGAATATTGAATTTATCAAAAAATTCTTATCTTTTGGTCTCGCAGGACGAGACCGAGACGAGATGACACGAGACTGCAATTTAAGTAACCGAGACGAGACCGAGACGAGACTGTATATTTGGACCGTAATCAACAGAGAGTCTAATAAATTCAAAATCCAATTTCATTTAAATATTTATTTTCTTCTGCACATATTCAAACTATAATCGAACATATTTCGTTCCAATAATCAACAGGTTGTACGGAAATCTTATTTTTCGGAGACGAGACTGAGACGAGACTTAATTATACGAGATCGACACGAAACCGAGACGAGACTGAAAATTTTCGACTTTAACGAGACCGAGACGAGACTTACAAAAGTCTCGCAGAGTCTCGTCTCGTAGCCTTCCCTACAAAAATAAGTGACACAAAATTAAAAGACTCTGAAATATTAAAACAAATTAAGAAATATAAAATAGCCTTAGTCACTCTCATAGACAGGACAAATATTATAAAATTTGTTTCCCGATAATAAGTTAAATACTTTATGAGTTATGTGCGGATATAAAAATAATTGTTTCATCTTTATATAATAGCTTATAGAAAATTTGACAGTTTTGGATTAATTATTTTTGTATCACATTTTCCAATAATATAAAATTTATTAGGGGGGTTCACACATGTCGATCGACCTGAGTCGTGTTGCTAGCGTTCACATTCGACGATAGCCTCATCAACTTCATTTGTAAATAAATTTTCAAAAAGCAAACACGGCGTAGATTTAATTTTATGCACTAGTTTTATCAAAGGAAATTCATATTTTCTCCCTTAATTTTGTGGTTTTACTTTTATTTCAACCCATTCACTATGAATCTCACATAAAAACTAAAAAGAAACACTAAAATCCAAATTTTCAGACATATCAGTTGTTCAACTAGTATTCACATTAGCTACAGTGGTCATTCGACCGAGCAAAATATCAAAAAATTTGAAAAACTTCCGACAGTCGTTCAACTTGTGTTCACATTACAAATTATGTGAAGTTTCGACACGAGTTGATAAACTTTTCGATGAGTGTGAATCCCCCTATTAACATTAAACATCATTCTGTTTTGTAGGGAACATAATTTTTTAAACATTCTTATTTTTGACATTCTCAATCAAGTACATCTCGATTTTTCAATTTTGTTCATAGTTTTTGACATAAATTATGTATCTGATAATTTCATATATTTTTCTTACTCCTACCATCATTTATAAAGTAGTAAAAAAGGAATCAAGATGGTGGTAACGCTGCTAAGGATGAACTGTTGGCCACTAAGGTTTTAAAATATCTTTTAAGATATGTAATAACAAATCTGAATCGGACTATAACAATGTATATATCCTCTTAAATAAATAGAAGCAAAACAAATAACAAGTATACGCCACAGTGACCATTAAAAATCTGATCATTTTTGGTTGGTTCACAGAAGAACTACGTTAGTAAGAAGTGTGTCAAGAAGTAAGCCTGTTTCAATGAAAAATATAATATCTTTGAAAACACTGTGATGCTAAAATATAGTACATTCTATGTATACCTAAATATTTAATTTATAACATTGAGAAACACGGTTTCTCCTAAGAACCAGAAAATACTTTTTTGATAGCTTATTGTGTTCTACCCAATCTAACCTCAATTTCTCTCCTTTAGATCAAATTCCCAAATATCCTGCTCAAATGTTAATTTTATAAGTTTCATGTAAGATCTCACTAAGAATAATTAAAGTGTAAGACAAAATCCTGATGAGTTTTAAAACAAGGCAAAAGATACTTTGGACCATAAAATGGTTTTTGTGAATGATTTTTAATAAAACCAGTGGGTCTTTCCGTAAAATAAAAGATCAAGCAATAGCGTTCTGATGATTTCTGTACTTACATTTTTCCACAGATATGATAAAGGCATTTTTTCTTCTTCAAAACGATATCGTTTTCATTTTCAGAATCGACCCCCAGGCCAAAATCCTAAGAAAACATATCCGCTATACTCTCTTCTAAATTGCATCTTAAGATATTCTTTATTTTCTTGCTAAAACAGTTTACAATTTAGCTATTTATTACTAATTATACAAACGGAAAGTAAGTCATTTTCAATACGCCGAATTTTTGTTTATGGTGAACTAAACTTAAAGTGGCATCCAGTGCGTAGAACTAAGTCCTCTAAATCAACAAGCTGCTTCAACCCGCTTTGTCCCTGTTTAGCTACCTCCAAATGCCAGGTGCTCTTTCACATTTCACTTGCGTCAGCCACCTTAGTAGATTTGCTTTGATACTTATATGCCAAATAGTTATGAAAACTAAATAACAATGGGGCATATTCATAATCGCAGATAGACCCAGGTTTAACTAAACTGCAGTTTAAGACAATTTTGACTCAATGAATACAGACCAATTTTATTTACAAATTGTTGGTTTTATATTTTTCAAAGATTGTGAAATGATAAACTTAAAAAAATAGAATCAACGTCCGAAAATTCAACTAAACCTATGTTTAACTTAGACACAGTTCTAAAACGACTATGAATATGCCCCAAAAAAACGTTTATCGACCTGCAATTTTTAGTTTTATATGGTAAATCTGTAGTTTTTACCAGTATCTTTTGAACTCCTATAAGCTCTTATTATAGGAGTTTATTCCTAGACATTTGTCTCCAAAGGTCCAAATATGAGTTTTGAGATTCAAACAACTTTCTTCCAAAGAAACATGCTTTCAAAAAATTTCTTTATCATAATTATAATTCTATAACTTTCAAGCAGGTAACAGATCAGAAGTTGTATAAAAACAAAGTTTAACGGCGAAGACGTAATCGTCTGACTAACTTAGATCTGCAAAGTTTGTGTTCGTAAACAAAAATTGAAATCTGACTTCAAATAACGTTCGTAAACACCAAAAGTACGCAGAAATCAAGTCAGCGTCGGGCAGTTTGTGCAGAAAAAAAAATTGAAATTAAAACAGGAAAACATTTACATAGGTAGAGGGTGGGTCATCATTGGACCATTTTTCTTCTTGACGTTTCGGTCAAAAATGGTCGTTACAGAACCATGTTAACCAATTTGTTTTTACTAAAATTAAAGACATGGATTTGGACAACCTCCGGTTCATGCAGGATGTTGTGCCATGCCACAAAGCCCATACCACAATCGATCGCACCAAATTTCAAAATCGTGTTATCAGCCGTCTTTGCGATGTCAGTTCGCCGCCTCGGAGCTGCGATTTGACCCGTTTGAATTTTTTTTTTTTTTGTTGGGAACCGTAAAGGACCGATGTTATGCCAACAACAATTTTATTGCATTTTTAAAAAGAAAATTGTATTTGGCCCACTCTGTATAAGAAATGGCTTTGAAGTTCATACATACATACATATATCATCAAGATATTTGTCTATCACAGCATATTATTTTCCAATTTTTTTTTTTTTGTTTAATAATCGCAATTTTTTACAAATAATTTTCTGCGCTGCGATGTTTACGAATACAATTTTTTTCAAAAACTGCCGCCTGCTTACTTTTTGCGGGCAGAAAAAATAAAATCAATACGCAGAAGCTGAGCAGACATGCGGCAGATCTGTCGCAGATTTCTGCGATTACGAACTCGCCCTAACTTTTTTCTGAGATCACAGAACATGTTTTGGTTGGAAAATTAAAAAAAAAAGCAACGAAAATGACGAGTTGAATCTTAATTGTTGTGATCTTAAAATGAAATATGTATATTTTTTCTTAAAATTTAGTACCCTGTTCTCAGAAATACGCAAGCAGTTAATTGCGTTTTCTTCAAAATGAAGAAATTACTTATTCATTTTGTTATGCTTTTAAATTAAAGTTGATACCAAAACTGATTCATAAGGTGTTGTAAACATCGCGTGACCAAATGTAATTTTATTAACTCAAGTTTCTTTTTCCAAGATAATACAAACATAATAAACCAAACCAACTTGTAGGGCTTAACATCATTTATCGTTTTATAAGAAATCATAAAAAAGTACATATTATATTAATCAATAAAAACAAATCATTACATTTTTCCTTTTATATGTATAAATTACCGTGATTAGAGACAATTTTATATATATCACCCTAAGTAATATAACCAAGTGCTATAATTAAACCGGCTGAACATTTTGTAGCTAATAGTCTGTGGGTGAGAGTAGCAAATGAAAAATGTCTGATATTTATTTGGTACTATGCCGATTGTATTTAAAACTTCTTCTATTACTAGTAACAGTCCTTTGGTATAACTGCTCTGCGATTTAAAATGCATTTGGCCTTTTTTTCTTGGGACGTTTCTATTGTAAAAATTTCATTGTAAAAATTTATTTATGTCTGAAAATAGATTTGCTTTCATTTGACCAAGAAAATATTTGTTTATTGTAAAATGGAAACAAAAAAAAGAGCTGACTCAACAACTAGCAGAGCTCACAGGGGTTTAACCTTAACCATGCACTGAAAAACTAGTTAAGTTAAAATTGTTAAACAAGGAAAAAACCTCCTTATAAAATAATGTACAGTGTAAGACTTATAATATATATGGGTTCTAACCGCAAAAATCAGCTTGAGAAAACCCGACATTGTATTTTGCTATTCCTTTTTTTTAAATATAACATCACCTAACAAACTTTAATTTTAATAACGGTTAAGAAACTCAACAAACACAAATTATAATCAAATTAAAAGCACAACCATAACTACTGACCTACTACATGCATTCATTCTGTGATGTGGCGCACGCGAGGATATTCCATAGCCATCATTTATGTTAGTTTTTGAATAGCTATGTGTGGTGTGTATTAAATAAACGACCAGTAGGTATGTGCCTATAATGTAATTTGTATTGCACAAACCAATGCCATTATTATTTTATAAACGTCAAAATACAATACGGCGAGTAGGCATAAAGGTCTTAGGCAATATCCCTAATCTACTTAATACCATTAACTTATTCAACCCATACAAATAGCAAATTCGCACGAAGAAGAATTTAATTGGATTTTTAAATCAATTTAGTCACTTCTACAGAAAATGAAGCTACTTCAAGTTTACAACACTTTTTCAGACTATATGTCTCGTAAGTCGTATCAATTTTTTTTTTTAATTTGTTATCAGCTGAAGCTTATTATGAACAAAAATATAGTGGGACAAAATAGATCCAAAATTGGAATTCAATAGCAAAAAATAGGAATTTACTCTGAGGAAACAAGCACGTTAAGGATATTTTTAATAAAAAAATTTGGTGAGAGTTTAAGAAACAAAGTCTTCTGCACACGAATCGTCTCGTCATAGTAACGCAGTTACTACGCTTGACTGCATCTTGAGTGAAACTCACATTTATTTCAATAGACACCCGTATACGAGGCATAAGCTTCACCTATTTGTCGCAGCATCCAAGCTGCAAATCACTAGGCGTACAGCAGTGTTTAACGCCAGGATTAATGATTTTTGTTGGTGAAATGTCCGATAAATAGCAAAAATGTATGAAATTATTGTAGATTGTCAGTGTTAAATCCACGCTGAGGCGCTTCGTATGCAGAAGAGGCTTAAGCTAACAAACCCTCTCCGTCACCCCCACTTCTTTATTTTTATTTTGTATTCATGAAAGTAAGGGTCAATTACTAAATATTACATAAGTAACTTATTATTAAGGTAGAGCAAAAATGTGCTCCTATTTATTCCGCGGACAGATATCTGAACGTTAAGCTGATGATTATAAAAATCGACTGTTATTTTCAAATCAATAAAAACTTTCGAGACCCCCAAAGGTGGTGTATATTGTATGTAGGTATCAGTGGTGTGGCGTCCATATAAAACGATTGCAACCGTCTTCCCTTTCAAAATGTCCGTCAAACGCCATAAAATTGCTTCATTTTTAATTGGAATGTAGCCTACTATTTTATCGCCTTTTTAAGATCGTAATCTTCCCACCCGTAGAAATCAAGCTATATGCTTTTTACCCGATCCATATCACCTTTTTCGCAGTATTTTTAACAAACTACCTAAAATAACACGGTGACCACCGTGTTATTCTGTCTTATTTTTGTTCGCGGTAGTTAAACAAAGAGAGGAATAATACAACTTTGTTAATAGTTGACCAGTTTTACTGAATAACAGTCATATCTGGATAAAATGGACCATAACCATAACCATTATTGTATCGTCTTAATTTTGATGCCATTAGATTCAGAATTGAAAAATACCCTAAAATCATGTATCATATGTCCAAATTGTATCAACATAATTTTTTAATTTCTATAAGTCATACCTCCCCCTTTCCCCCTCCAAAAAGCACCCGCGGGATACAGATATTGTTATGGACTCTTTTGATTCTTTATTCTTTTGGTTAATCCGACCTTTCCACCAAGTTTCAAAAATGTAAGAATTTTTTCCGCATGTTTGTCCTATTTTAAATGGTTGCTGAAATAATAATTTAGCCGGATTTGTCTTATTTTTTAAAAAGTAAAAGTCCTAGAACCATCCGGTTTTCAGTTTTTGACTACAAATTGATAAGGGTATTGAATTTTGGAAACAAAAATAGTACTTAACTACGTGAAATTTTGCGAAAAAAATATTTTTTACCATTTTTTTAATTTTTGTTTTCAAAATTTTGAGTTCAAATATTAATATTTCAAAAACTATTCATTGAAAGAACTTTATTTAAAAAGGAAATGAAAGAAGGGACTTCTGACCTTTCATTAAAATATAACAGGGCATTGTACATGTTACCGATGTTTTTTGTTGTTTTAAGTCAATTTTTTAGAAAATTGCCCCTCCCACCTTACAGCCGCCACCAGGGACTGCCAGACTTGCATTTCTTTTATCAGCCTTAATACACCTTTCGACTCATATAATTTTTTTTTGGTTCATTTTCGTACGCCAAATCTGCTATGGGCTCTTGGTCTATATATATATAACTTTTTTTTAATAATTATGAAAGGAACAAGACGCTTTTTCTCGGCTTATTTATCTTAACTTTGTTCAAAATGTTAGAAAAGAGTGATATGGCTCGAGTAAAAAGAGTATAACTTGAGTTCTAATGGTCGGATCTTCAAGATTAGGATCTTAAAATGTCAGGAAAATAATAATCTACAAATATATGTTAACATAATTCAGAGAAAAAAAATTGAATTCGAGTTTCATACCTAAAACAAATTTATTGAAAAAGTTTTTAATAGAAAACATATAGATAACATATAAGATGTTTGAAATTAGATTAAACGCATATCAAACTATTGATATTTCATATATTTTCCAAAATTTCGGTTGATGCACAAAAATATATTTATTTAATGTGATGATTGGAACTTTACAAAATTAGTATTGAAAATAAACGCATAAGAACATGGCCAGAAAATTAAGGCTCTTAAATTTACGACTAATTTGATTGATTTTGCTTCGTCTTCACAATTCAAATAATTCACGCCACGCCACTGGTAGGTATAATAGACCCTGTTTAGATTGGGAAGTTTTTGTACGGACTCACGCCAGTTTGTAGAAAAGAGAAGTGCGAGGTAAGAGGTCTCGTGAGGCATGTCGAAAATATAAAAATCGGACTCGTGAGTCTGCTTTGTTGTTCTTTTAATGTGGAAGTTGTTAATGTTGTTGTTGTTTCAATGCATTTTGAGGCTCCTCACAGTTTGTAATGTTAACACGATGGTACTCACCAGTCCGTACTCAATCTTTCCAGTCTAAACAGGGTCATAGAGATTCGATATTCTTATGTCTTTTCATTCTTAGTACAAAAATGAAAATACCAGAATACAGGGTCATTATTTAAGTTTATTTAAATTCTGTGCGTGATGAATCACACTTCACCTAACTAAAGGTCCTTGTTATACACTTAAAGGTCCCACTGTACACCGGCAGTGGTGCGATGGCGCTATAATCGAATAAATGGTTAGAAATACCTATACGTCGAAATAGCACCAAAAAAAGTAACTTCGTAATTGTATCGTTATTATTATGTGTACAGTGCATACGTCATATATTGTTTATTATTAACGATTTCTGTCTATTTTAAGAAACAAATACCTATCCACACGTAAAACAAATAAAATGACTACTGATCACATAATACTTACTTGGAAATCTGTGACACAGAAATAGTTCATTACCAATTCGTTTCGTCATAATTTGTTTAGCCTACTCACAGTCACCCAAAGATATAACGTGTAATAATTTTTAATTTTATTAAGCTATAAGTATGTATGTAGGTATTGTTTTTTTTTTTTTTTTTCATTCACTAAAAATGTTTAAAGGTAAAATGAAAAAAGAAAAAACAGGTGAAAGTTATTACATCATGTTGATGCCATGCCGCATGCCACCTTTTGTTAAACCATTATCGATTTTTTTCATTGTGTTACTTGTTTTGACCCATCATCTTCATCATGTACTGAATGAAAGCAGATGCATAACCACAGCCAGTTAGAGTAAGAGTTCTGCTTGTAGGTATTAGCTGTTATACCAGTAGTTGGTTATTGGAGAAGAATAATTGAATGCGTGTTGTATTATTTTGGTGGCTGAGTCTGGGGTTTAAGATTTTAAGAGACAATCAGACAAAATAATAAAAATAATGCGAGGCTAACAAGGAATATTACAATGTCCAAATAACTTTTTTTTATTTGTTTTAATAGTTCAATTTTCATTAAAATTATTCCAAAACGGAACTACTTAATAGAGACCCTCACATATCGAATCACTCGCACAGATTCGATTTCAAAATGTTTGTAAGTGCGAACTAAATATTTGGTATTAAGGGCCCAAATTTTAATTTTAATTACATATTTTTATTTCTCTAATGTATTGGGCGTCACTCTTGTCTCAATCATTGAAAAGTTTATTTTTCGTTTTTAGGGAACAAACTCAAAAGTGATGACGAAAAAGTGACTAAGGAAACAACTTTCACTAAGTGAAATACTTTGGCATCAACAAAAAGAAAAAAACATCACAAAAGGCTGAAAAGAAAACCGGCCAGACTTTTGATTTTGATATTAAAAAATATGCCCCTTTAAAACCTCATACTCAGATATACGTCCAGTCCCAAAATTTTCTGTCGGCTCTTGTACTAAGAGAGGTGGAGACAAAACGGAGCCCTCTGGGACACGCTTTTGTTCTTCAAGTCATTGCTTGAGCTGAAAATTGATTGAAGTTTCCATGATCTTGTAAAGAAGATCGATAGTTTGAGGTTCAAAAAGATACCCCTTTTTAGGGTCTGACTGGACAAATGCTGTTTTCCATGGAAAAGCTTACGCAGTGATGGTTCTGTAAGCGTTGAAAAACACATCTTCAGAACAATGGGAGGTATACTATCCGGGCCAGCGGATTTGTGTATATCGAGATCTTTAAGAACTCTAGCAACTGGATACGAGTGCGGAGAGATGATTTGTTCCATAAAATCTTTTACGCTCTTAAGTACAGGAGAATACTGGCTTCTCCCCCCCCCCCCTTTAGATAGGAGCGGGAATTTTTTAAAACAAATATTTAAAAACAACGGCAACACTTATAATAAAAGACTTTATACTTTCTTTGAAAGCCAGAATCTTTCTCTTTAATTTTATTTTTAAATTGGTGTCCGTTAATAATCTCCTATAATTGTCAATAAAGCTCTTCAAATGAAAAGCAGAACGAAACTTGTCGTTTGTGATTTCGTTGTGTCATTTTGGTATGACATTTTTTGTTCTCCATAAGCCACAGTATTACTTTCTCATCAGTTAACTTCACACAATGGACAAACATTTCTTTTGTCTTTCAAATACACTGACATTTCGTTGGCCAATTCAGTTATTTGACCAAGCAGTTTAAGGGTATTTCCACTTGCCATTTTGTTAAAAGACGCAGAAAAAGGTCTTTCGTCAGTTGAACAATGACAAGTGCAAACCTAGCAGTAGCTTTAGAATCATTTTGAAGGATACTTTAAAAGTAATCTCAAGCTTTAAGCAAACTGGCATAGAACGTTTATGTTTATTCTTATCATAATGCAAACAGTCTCGTAACCTTAAGCCTAAGCGCGCACATGCAACTCTTAGGCTAATCGTTCACATGCAACTTTCAGTCACGAAACAGTTTGATTGCTAAAACGAATTCCATTTCCCATGCTCTTATGAGAGTCCGCGCACATGCAGAAACTATTCAGTCACCGATTAAAGCAACTAAACAGTTTGTGTCTCGACACAAACTAAACGATCACCCCAAATGAGTTGCATGTGCGCGCTTAGACTTATACACACAAATTTATTTAATTTTTAAAATTATTTATTTCTTAAAGTTGTGGAAAAACTTTAATCATTTTTAAATAAATTTTGTTTTCTCCCAATTAATTCAAACATCTAATATTATTTTTTTTTATTTTCCATGTGGCGCTTTGCAGAAGTACAAGAATCTCCTTATGTTCGTCTTGCAAAGGCGTGACAAAAGGTATGTTTCCGAATCGAGTAGTCACTGCAATGGTGACTCCACCACATCAATATCAGAAAAAGCCACATCCAATGGCCATTGCAATGGTACAAATTCGTCAATGTACGAAAAGACGCAATCGAATGGCGTCAAATCAGCGATGAACGGTAGCCTCAATGGCAGCCTATCCAATGGAGTACACAAAAATGGTTCTGCGATTACCGCGAATGGTGGCCATCACCTGCACAACAACGACACACCCACGGGACTGGTACAGCGGAAACTTCAGAAATAATATTAATTTATTTTATTTTTAATTTCTTTTATTGTAAAATTATATTATTATAATTTTTTTTGTTTTATAAAAATTATTATTATTTTTGTTTTTTTTTTTTTTTTTGTTTTTAGTTATTTTATCTAGACTTAAATAACTAAAATAGTGATTGTAAAAAAAAAAATCTGCAACAAAATCGTTACAAAAAATCAAAACCACACACATTAATAAAATTAAAAATCAAAATCAGTCTGTAAAAATTAAATTTATAAATATTTAAATCAAAAAAAAAACAAAAACTTCATTTATAATAAATTATGTTAAGAGAAATAATGTTGGTGTAAATTACTTTATAATAAAAGTTTTTATTATATTCAACTGTAAATTACTCGGAAATTATCTTCACATAAAGGCAAGCAGAATAAGTAACTTTAAACTAAAAAAAAGAAACGAAAACTTATGAAATAGTTTAACAACTAAAAATGCAAAAAAAATACACACAATTTTTACGGTGTAAGGTTAAAAATTATACTTTCTTTTGTATTCAATAGCAGCAAGGGTATTCCATGAAAATACAAATATTATTTTTAACAATTTTAGTTTTTCTTTCTTAAAATTAAATAAAAGTAAAGTGTGATTTAGTATGTCCATAAGTTTATATACATACACAACAATATACAATTAAATTTTAAATAAAATAATTTACACACCCATGTTCAAAGTTCAAAAACAAAACAAAATTAAATTAAAATATTATGCGAAATAAAAAATTAAGAAAGAAAGCACACAAATTATAAATATACAATCGAAACCAAAAAACAAAAGTTTCTTTTTCATACAAAAACAAAATGTAAATCATACTATTTAAGTTAACTGCATAGTGAATATTAGGAACAAAATAATAATAATCTTTAATAAACGAAATTAAGAAGTGATTTTCTTAATTTGTTTTTAATTATTATTTATTTATTTGTATCACTTTTTTATACGCAAGGGCTTAAGTTTTTTTTAAATAAATTTTCTATTCTTTTAATGCGTGTTTAATGGGCCATTTGTTCAATCATTATTATGTGAGACAGCCAGCTAAACAAATTAGATTATATAAAACAAAATTGTAATATAGAAATTGCAGATAAAAATAAAACAAAACAAATAGCAAGAAAAAAAAAAAAGTTTGCGAACCAAAAAAAAAACTAAACTAAAATTTTGTTTACTATGAAAAATTTGCAATAAAGTTGAGGAGAAGAAAAAAGAGACGAAATATATTAATAAAAAAAAAAAATAAAACGTTTTGTTGGTATTTTCAAAATAAATTAAAATTGTTTTATTTTGTAGTTCACAGTAGTTGAGATGGTAATTTTGAAAAAAATGGCGACTTCTGTAAGAGATTCTGTATGGTTAATCTGAAAACCGGAAAAAATTAAGACAAATTGCAAGCCAGTGAATTCCCCGTTATTCTGCTTAAAGAAATAATTTTAATTTAAAAAAAAAAACAATTTCAGTTCCACTGGTCGAATCTTCAAGAGGACTCGTCGTCACTCGTGGGTCACCCATCTATTTGATTTTTAATATTGTTTAGTTAAAAGTGGATACAAAAAATGATCAATTTCAAAAAAATAATTATAGAAGATTATCAGAGGCGAATTAAGGTCAAGTGTCGCCCCTGTGGTGACACGCTGTTTTTTAATTGGTGATGAATGCAGAATGCCATACATTATAAACTTTTTTTGAGTTCATCCGGAGTTGATGAGTTAAGTCGGGTTTAACTTTAGACCCGCACTGAAAAATTTGCCCTTAGTATTTCAAAGATAAATCAGATTAAAGTCAAAGCACCCACAAGAAGAGCAATACGATATTGCCTCCCTGGCTGTGGGACATCCATCGGTTGAACATTTTTGTAAAACCGATATTTATGTTTTCAATACATTACAAAAAATACTCCAAAAATTGGCGCATTCTACAGAAGAAAAAACGAAGAAAAAAAAACGTTTTAAAAAAAAATTGTAATAAAACTTTCTGACAACCACGAGAGTTGTCAGAAGAAAAAACTGGGGTTTTCGGTTCTCAAAAAACACCCAAGGGCTCTTGCAGCCACTTCTAAATTGGAGGAATTTGTCATTGGACGAGATACAGCTTATAACGCTTCCATTTTTAACTTCCCATTGGAAGTTATTGTAATTGGTGCGATTTGTCGAATTGAAAATTTTGACATATCTTCACGTTTTGAGGTCTCTAGAATCAGAATTCGTCGTTTTCAGCAAGATGTCTGTATGTGTGTATGTACGTACGTTCGGGGTACTTTTTTCGTCCACCATATCTCGAGAATGAATAAGTATATCGACCTCGGATGAATTTTATTTTACAGATAATATTGTCATAACGTGCTGAAAAGGTTTTCTAACAAATTCAATAAACCGTTTTTTTACTAAAGCAATTTAAAAAAGAGCTGTAAAATGTCATTTATCTACGGAACGGAATAAGATATTCACTTCAGACTAATTTTAATTTGCACATAATTACACAACACCAAATTGGTAAATATTAAAAAAAAAATTCAAGAGACACTTTTTTTTAAACTAAGAAAAACAGTTGAAAAATTATTTTCGTCTCAAAAATTTCAAGAAAAAAAAAAATTCTTAACAATTTTTTTTTTCAACTCAAATATTTTGAAAAACAAACAATCGCTTTCAAAATTCTACCAAAAATATATACCTATACCACCTATATGTTGTGTAATTTTGAGATTTTTGCAACGCTAAAAACCAAAATGTTGCAAGAAACAACTTTTCAAAAATGTTTAGTTTCTTACACTCAAAATCGCTACAAAATCGAAATTTCGCATATGACACTTAATTTGCCTTTTTATATTCTTTAAACCCATGTTTTTTTTTTTAAGTACACACCCCTGATTTTCGTATTTTTTGTAGCCAATAGTCTGTTTTGAAATAATTGGCTTAAATAATTAATACCTACCTCTACACCGAGAAGAGTTAGGAAAAAAAAGTATAAAATATAGGCAATGTCACATTTTGCCCTGTATCTCTATATCTAAACCTACCTATCCAAAAACCCAAAGTTATGACACTATATATATACTCTATCACCCACCACTTAGGTAAATATGTATATGGTTTTCAAGTGGACCAATGGGAAGTTACTAGTGTGGGCCGACCCCAGACTCATTTTGTATTCGTTAAATTAAATTAGTATATTCTTTCTATTTTTATATTAAAAATAAACAATTTCGTACAGACCGCGAGGCAACAAAAAAACAAATGCTTCACAACTCAGGTCAGTTTGACAGTTTATAATCATTAGCTGAAAAATATTTATCAAAGCTAATAGGTACAGTTTATAATTAATCTCAACTCGCCCCACCAGACCACCTAGATATACTTTGGGGCTAGTCCAGGACGACCCTGGGTTTCAAAAAACAGGGAATTTGGTCGACAGGGTGAGTTCAGGTTTAAAAAAAAAAGCATTGGGTTGAACGCAGAATTACTTCAGTTCAAAGCTCAAAAAAGGTTTTGGCATATTTTTTATCAAACTTCTTGGGCAACTTCCTAAAGGAAAAATTTCGAAAATGTTGACCAACACGCATTTTGGGTATTTATTTTTCTTCATGCTTCCCTATTCTTTCCTTATTTTGTGTGCGGCGCAGGGGCAAAAGTCCGCATGTCAAAAGTTCATATTGGACAAAAAAGTGGGTCAGTTTTCCCTAATTTTAGAAAGAAAGTGGGTCATAAATCCCCAAATATTTCATATTGAAATAAGCAGTACAGTTAAGAATTTATTTTGTTTTAATTTTTTTTTTTACATAATAATAATATAATAATGTTCTTTCTACACTCAAACACGCGAATTTAAAAAAAAATGCTTTATACCTACATATTTTAAAAAAGTTATTTTGAAGAATTGTAATTTTGGTTTTGAAATTTTATGCAAAGTAATTTTTAAAATATTCAGGGGACTATCTTTAAAAACAAAATTTTAATTGTTCAAAATAACCTTTAGAAAATGTGTCTATACAAAGTATTTTAATCCTTGAACTCGCGGTGCGGGCCACCCAAGGTACTCTTTATTATGCTCGTTTCACACACATTCGGTTCGGTCTCTATTCGGATTGTATTCGAATATGCCTGATCGTGATATGTGTGAAACGATAAAACGGCAAAAATAAGAACCTAATAGAAACCGTAGAGCACCGTTTTATCGTGTCACACATATCAGGCACAGCCGAATACAAACCGAATAGAGACCGAACCAAATGAAACCGAATGTGTGTGAAACGAGCCTTACACATAAACTTAAAGTAATCAGTGGCGGATCGAGGGATGGCTATAGGGGCTAAAGCCTCCCCACAGCCAATTCTTAAAATTTATTTAATAATAATATGGAAATCAATACATTACAATGTGAAGAATATTTTATTCGTCTAAAATATTGCTAAGCAGTGAAGTTTGATGTGAGTCTGACAAAATAACGAGACTGGGGCTAAGCAATTTACATATTATTAATTTTTTTTCCAAGCCCCAAGTGAATAAGGTTGGGGCTAATGCTTGAAAAGAATTCAACAAAACACAAGGGCGGGGCTACTAATTATTGACAAGGACAGAAAATTGGGATGAAAAAAAAAACAGTTCGGGACTAGGGCTTGACAAGAATTGGACAAAAAAAAAGGTCGGGGCTAAGCAAATAATTCCATTAATACTTACCGTATTTCAGAAAGTTTTGGGGCTTGACTCTAGGTACTGTCTAGTTCAAGTTGGGGCTAAAGCTTGAAGAGATAACTGACAAACAGGTTGGAGGCTTAACAATTAACATGTCAAATGAAAAAACAATGTTCCATAAGAACTTAGCTAATTTTTCGAAAAAAAAACGCAATTGGGACTTAAACCCGAGGAGAATTTGGGAACAACAAATCAAAATCTGACTTTTCTCTGTGCACTTAAAAAATCATGCAGGTGTATGCGAATATTTGCTATCCCTCTAGACTGTCGTGCAAATTTACTGACAGATTTTTTCTCTTTGTGGTTCAAAGCTTGACGTGGCTGAAAGTTAGGTCCATCAAGCTGCGTCGTCCACAACGGAAATTCAAAATGCTAATGATGCACGAATTAAGTGCTTTTTAGGGATTCATACAATACACCAATCCGGGCGGAGCACCTAAAACCGTTGACGACCCAGCTTGACGTCAAGCTGCGTCCTCCACACCTATAAATACAAACAATTTCAAAATTCTAATTATGCAGGAATTAAGCACTTTTTAGGGGCTCATACAATACCACAATCTTAAATTTAGTATTCCACGATTTCACCTTGAAAATAAGTACCGAATGTGCCATAAATTGGAGATTTGCTGTATTTGATAATAGAAAAAAAAAATAAAAAAAAAATCTGGTTAGACGTTCTATGTACGTAATTAGGTCATTAGGTATTAGGTCATTTGAAAATATATTAAGTTTTGTCTATCTACTCCCACTGGTTTGGTTTTAACAGGGCAAAATGCTTTTTTTTGTTGATGAGGTTACTCTTCCCATGCTGGGTACACCACAACGTTAACACCTTCAAATACAAAATTTCAAAATCCTAATGATGCACGAATTAAGCGCTTTTTACTGGCTCATACATTACACCAATCCGGGCGGATTATACTTATTAATTGAAATGGTTTTAAATGAATCGTTCAATTTTATTTTTCTTTGTTGAGTACCTATTGTTTATGTTTATTTCACTTTGAACTTTGATTTGTTTTAAATAAAGTTTAAATTTAACTGAAAATGGTTTTTGGTTTACTTGCCTAATTGGTTTACTTGCATAGGTAAAATGACATCCCAGTATGCCAGTTTACCCGGGCAATTTTGATCGTTGGAATTTGGAGACGTTTTGAAAATGTTTGGAACTTTTTATACCTACTCATCAAGCAGACAAATGTAAGCGTTATTGATTAAATTTTGAAAAGAATATAAAATATAGGGGGCCATTTTTGGCCACCTTCCCCTACGTAATTACAATTTTACTCGTTACAAAGGTAAAGTGTTACACACATCATATGGCAGTCTATTCAACCCTATTGTAATTTCAAACCAAACCCTGCTAAGAATATGTTCACAGCCTGCTATTTCAATTCCAACCACAGGTTATATTCTAATGAGTTATGGTTAATAAAAAACACGGCGCACTTCACTGTAAATTGGGCTACTGCCCAGGCACCAGGCTGCCCGTGGCCGCGATTTCTACCTAAAACTACCTTAAATCTTGCTGATAACGGAAGATGTATGTACGTATATATACTGTAGGATCAAGAACAAATTCCTCATAAACATTCTTGTGCTCCCT
Source organism: Melangyna quadrimaculata (assembly GCA_949320155.1). Classification (NCBI taxonomy): domain Eukaryota; kingdom Metazoa; phylum Arthropoda; class Insecta; order Diptera; family Syrphidae; genus Melangyna; species Melangyna quadrimaculata. The sequence continues at coordinate 452,420,530 of OX439483.1, read as the reverse complement.
ACAAAAATGCACTATTGGACAGCACAAAACTGCTTTTGTTGTTCAAAACTAGAATGTGAGTAGACGTTAAAGTTGTGTGTACTATTTACTTATTACTTACGAAAAAAAAATATTTGTATTTACAATCCTATTTCCAAAATACACACTGTTCAGTTTCTCGTTCCTCCTCCCAAGAACAATCTTGCGACTACTATGGAAGTAAGAAATTGCACGCCAATACAGTTCAGTTATGTTAGTAATATACAATACATGTACAAAAAGTTAATCTTGAATGGTGCTCAATCCGCTCCAAATAACGGCATACACTTTTTGTCGCGAAATCAAATAAATTGTTATGCGAATCCCAAACACTTCTTTGAAGTTTCCGCTAAAATAAGTCTGAAATTATCGGACGAAATCTAATATATTGAGAATTTTAAAGTATGATTTTCCATCGTACCATAAGAAACTTACGTAAATTATTTATACAATTTTAATTTAAGAATCCTTAATTTCCACAATTTGAAACATTTCTTTAAAATTATACGATATCGCAGTCCAAAGTTATTAATCTAGACAGTTGCCAGAAAACACATCGACATGGGTGTCTTCGATAAGCTGTAATCGCTTGAGACTGGCAAAACTGACGGGCCGTTTTCAAAAATATGCGCCCCTATTACGGTTGTCGTGTCACTGAAACGAAAGTAAAACAACAAGGCTCTAGAGGCAACAGTTGCGGTTTAAACTAACCCAAATCTTCGACATTTTCTCCAATCTCCAACCATCTATTCATTATGACGAAATTAGTTTTAATAAAATATCAATTGCCGCCTCCAGAGACGTGTTGATTTACTGTCGTTTTAGTGACACGAAAACCGTAATAGGGGTGATTGACTTTATTTATACCGGAATTTTTTTTTAAATGCAACTTAAAGTAAAAATTACTGTTTATCGCGATTTAAATTAAAGCATAAAGCTCTCGGCTAACAAATTTTCTGCAAATTAAATCCCTTGCACCCACACGAAGAGAAACTCTAAACCTATTAATATACTGTTGCTAAGGGCTACCATTTCTTCTAATACTTGTCAAAGCATTTTATACTTGCCTCTTTTATTTTAATAATTTGTACATCTCCAAGTTTAAATTTTGTAAAATAAAATAATTAGCTTTGTTTAATATCATTATGTATTTATATTTCTTTCACTGAAATAACATTCAGTTTATTAGCAAATGAATGACTAATATCTCACTCTTAAATTTCAAAATCATAAATCCTTCTACCTTATATGAGTATGACCGAAATAAAATTAAAAAATAAAAAAAAAAAAATAATATACAGAGCAATCAATAAGTTCTTAAATCTCTTAAATTGATGTTAAATTAAAACAAAAGGATAAAATGTCGCTGACAAATAATAATAACGATAAACCTAAAAATACAAATCAAATCACATCACATTCATTGACAAATTTTAAAACTAAAAATTAGTTAAATAGAAGTCTTTTCAATATCAGTCAAGCAGCAACTGATACACACATATCTCAGAGAGAGAGAGACTGAGGGGGGGCAGAAGTCATATCTTGCACCACCACCTCCTTACTCACTATATCTAGGTCGCTTAAGAAAGAATTCAATCACATTGTCCAAATCAGTTAGACACGATTTCGATTTACTAACATTCGAGTCCCATACTCGCAAATTCGACGAGAAATCCTGCAATTTATCCAAACTAGCAGCAAGGTCTTGGGCAAGAGATTTAGCTGTCTGTGAGAGGCCACCACCAAACGCTTTGGATGACTTTGTACTGCCACTATCATAGGGATGGCCAGTTCGGTTGAACTCATGAAGTTCGCCATAATCCAAAACATCCCAATCGCCGAGTTCCATGTTCCATGTGAAAAGAATGCGACATTCAAATTGTTTTCGATGGAAAACACAGTCAATATTCCTTGAGCAGTTCAGGCAATTATTGCAAGTGGTGGGAAGTTGATCTCGTGCAGTGAAATGAGCCATTAGGACGCATGATATCTGATTGCTTCGTGGACAGACCTGTAAATCAGAATCTATAAAATTCATCTTCGAACTAATTTTTGGCTTCTTACATTGATGAGCTCACAAGCCCAATCGTAAAACACATCGTAAATTTTATTATTCTTCTGGCACAAGTTGCTTATCACATAATAAGTGAATGTCTCCAAGTCGAAGGAGTGCTGCGTTATAACCACCGATACACATCTGAGCTTCTCATAGGACATCTGTGAGATCATTTGCATGTCCGAATAGCATGAGCCATGCACCTCCATTGGCAATGAAGTATGGTAGCCCGGTGAGATGCAGTCATCTAGAATATAAAAAAAAATTATTTCAAGTCACTGTTACCATGTCCGCTTAGTTTCTTTACCTTCTTCGCTTGTTATGACCGAAGCTGCATCATCTTCTTCGACAAAACGTCTCTTAAACTTCTTAGTGCATGTGGGCTTCTCCTGGCCGAAACCACCTTGTAGCGGAACTTCCAAAACCTTTGGCTCATCCCGTCTGGGCGAGAGAAACGGCACTGTTGTTGGTGACATATTTCCAATTTCGTAATGATTCCGCTTGGCCATTGACACTTGCAATGGCGAAATTGTGGTGAGGGGCTTAAAATTCAACATTTGTTGGGATGTACTTGAAGGTGGGGATTTCTGTTGCTGGAATAAGTGTCCTGGAGATCGTATCATTGTATTGCCCACTGGCGAACCACACGGAGATCGAAAACCATGGTAATGATGAACCGGGGCAGAGATGTTCTCGTTCGATTGCGACACTGACGTCGATGGCGGTGAAACACATGGCGAATGAAAGTGACTAGTTGCTCGATGGAGGCGGCTCGCAGCTGCAGCCCCCGAAAGCAGTTGTTGGGTTGTCATGCGTATTTTTGTAAATGGAATAATATTTTCCGAATTATCTTCGGAGAATTCGTACTTCTTGTCAGCCAGACGCCGCTTCCGGAACGTTCCGATCTTTTCACACTTTTCATTGTCCTCGGAAAACTCGTAGGCATTTGCCTTGTCACTTGAACTGGTACTGGCACCCTGCAAATCCACCGTGGTTATACCATTGCGATAGGACTTTGTGACGATTCGATGATTGCGCTTGCCTTGATGATTCACCAAGCTGACTTTTGTCTGACTACTTCCAGCAGGGCTGCTAGTTGCCTTGCTTTTGGAACTCGAGGAACCAGCTCCTGAACTAAGACCGCATGTAAAGATCAACTCATCAAAGTTCTTAGTTTTTGTTGTATCGCTTATTCTGCTTGAAGTCTTTTCTCCACTGCCGCTGCTCGTCTGAGCCTCGTTTTCGATGTCCGAAAAGTCGGCAATTATTCGCGCGACTATATTATTCGTATTATCACAACCAATAGTTTCTTTAGCTACCGGGGTTTGTCTAGGGAAGGCGACTGGTGGTTGTTTTCTCTCCACAAATTGTTGATGCACCTCATGCGGTGGAGTGCAACGTACCATTGCAGCCACAGCCATTGACTGAGAATGATTATTGGGCGTGGCTTCTAAGTCTACATGTAACATGTGTATAAATCCATTCGCAATAATTATAACCCTATTTGGGCATATCAAATTGATATGTGGATTGAATTTTGGATCGGATTCTGTCGTTGAGTATTTCGTGTGTATTGTTAGATTACATTTGATACATAGAGCGTCACAACGAAAAACTAGAGAGAAAAAAAAAGCAACAAAATTAAATGAACTTCATCAATTGGAATTTATTCTTACATCCATCTTCGTCAAATTCACGTAGCTTCTTGCAATCCAAACAACCTAGCTTAGGAACTTTAACATATGTTAGGTAGGACTCTTCATTTTCATTCTCAGCAGCACCATGGACAATGAGAACTCTAGGATTAGTCACCCATTGTGCCATGGTAACAGTTTTGAGATTATCAGCGCCATGATCGTCGAAAAGACAACTCTTAAAGAATCTACGCAGGGGTTGATGGGGTCGATAAATCCAAAAATATAATCTAAAATTTCATTTGATTACAATCGAGAATAATAAGGAATGTATTTAAATGCAACGTTAAATTACATAAATGATTTTGTTGTTTTTTATACTCACGTGTACTTATATCCAATATTAAAATATGAGGCATTCGCATTAGAGCTTTCGTTGCAACACACCTTATAGCTAAGAAGATATTGTCCGCAAGCGGTGAGGCCCATAAACATATGACTGAAATTATTGAATTGAAATATTAAATTACCAAATATACTAAACCATCAGTTAGATAGTTTCTATTCGGAACTGAAAACACCAATCTAAGATATTCGCTTTTAATGCTTTTATTAAAAGAAAAAATTTGAAAAAATAAATAAATAAAATGGTGCTATATTAAATTTGACATGTTCAGGAAAATGAGATCTCAGCTCATCAATCGCAGTTGAGTTGAGCGCTGAAGAGGACTCCTCAGTTAAAATTTAAAATCGAAGAAAACATTCTAAGTCGTACGCACTAAATTCGTAAAATAGCGTTTAAAAATGTAAGAACGAACTAAGTCAACTCAAGTAATTGTCGGGGAGCCAACCAAAGGACGTCCTACCCTCATCTCTTTACCAGATAAGAGGTATATAGTTTTTTAGATAGTATCCAAACAAACAGTATGCGCATGGGTTAACTATACAAAAATGGGCCCTTCATAGGGTTGCCAATAAAATATCTGATTGCGCTTATGTAAGCCATAAGTATATTCATAAAATATATTCTGGAAGGAAATCTAATTTAAACATTTTCAAATACGGGATTTATTGAAATTTTAAATTTAAGAAGGGGAAATTAGGGTCAACTTATTAAATGGTATATATCTTATTTTTTAAACGCTAATTCATAGCGAAATAATTTTGTTTGCAATTGATATATTTTATTGAATACATTAAAGCTATACATTACAACAAAAATTGTCATAAATTAACAACTCGAGATATGAACGTTTGAAAGTCAAAAATGGCAAAATAGATGTTTGAGAAAAAAGTTACTATATGTCAGTGTGACGTTCTATTGAAACATATGGTATTTTGTTATGAAGCTGATTAATAAAAAGATAATAGGTATCTGCCAAAATTTTAATTAATGGTTTGGTTTTGGCAAAGTGAATTTTTGAAAAATATTTTTTTTTGAATTTATTTGTTGTTTTATTTTTATTTTGATCCTTTGGTTTTTTCATTGAAATTAATATAAAAATGCAGGTAATTCTCCTACATAAGCATGATAGTATCAGGATTCCTACAAAAACTTAGTTAAAACTCAGGGTTGCCGCACTTTAATATTTCTCTTCGCGTCAGAGAAAACAGGTATGTACTACTCTCTACCATACAGATGCCTATACATTTGTTTCCTTCGGAATATCTCAACACAATTATCATTTTCCCAGAGCTTTGTCAAAATCATTTCGGAAGCCTCCTTAAAACAATAAGAAATTTAAAAACTAAAATTAGCTCTTTCTATTTTAGATAGTTTAAGCTTCTCAAGGAATTAGTAGGTTTAGATTGAAAAGGCCATGTTATTCTGGTTGGAATATTTGTACAGGTCTTAAATAGCAATCAAATATGATGTGAGTTTCAGATGCATTACTTAAACACAGTTTGATTAGAATTTATTGAGGTACTTTATCAAACGTTTGTAGTATAGAGGATCCGAAATATGCAAGAAGTAAGGAACACTCTTATAAAAAAGTGCAGTACATGCATCTGTCTGATATACCTATGCATACATATATACATCATATACATATATTATAGACATCTGAATGACATAGAGTAGTGATTGATTTGTCTGACGCAAAGAGAAATATTAAAATGTGGCAACCCTGAGTTTTAACCAAATCTTTGTAGAAATCCTGGTACTATCATGCTTATATAGGAGAATTATCTGCATTTTGATGTTAATTTCAACGGGCCTTACTAATAATCAAACACTAATATCGACTATTAGTAAGATGCAAGGTTAAAATAAAGTACAGAGCTTAAACAGAATCCTACCAATAGACTATTTAACCTTCGCACTAACAAATCTCCAGACTTTTACTTGAATCTACTACAATTTACATCAAGAGCTGCTGTCAAATAAATGTCAATTTATTGTTCGTGCGAAAAAAAATATATTTGGTAGAATGAGTTCAAGTGACGAAAGTTTGACCCCTTTCACACAAGGAAACTGAGTTGCCGGCGATTTGTAGTTCCTAGGCGAGAAGGGCGTAAAAGGAAGACAACAAATTTCCCCTCACACCCTTCTCGCCAACAAACTAGCCAGTTTCTGGCAACTCAGTTTCCATGTGTGAAAGCCGTCTTTGGTTTTTTAATTTTTAAATTAAGTTGAGGAAACTTCTCCTCTAAATAAAAATAAAGAAATTAAGAGATCCATTCACCAGTGATCTTCGATCACTACATAGGTTAGTTTTATTTCGTTTCCTTGTTGCTTGATATTTATTCAATTCTAAACTTTTACAGGTACATAGATATTAATAAACAAAACACCGGATTCATTCAAGAAGCTTCGCTATGATGAATGCAATTAATAGATATTTCATCAGATGTCCAGTTACTGGATGTAATTCAAAACAAAATCTTTATCAATAACCGCACAGACAAAAGAAAGAAAAAAAACTCGAAAAATTATCTGTCAATTTTGTTGGATACCTTCGTAGTTAGTATTGCCGTATCTTTTTTTATTTTATTTGAGTAGCTAAAGCATTAAGCAAGCACATGCATTTTTCTATTTAGCTGGCTTTAGACTTTCGGTGTTATCATCGGTGTACGTTGTTCGTTGCTGTTCGTACGCGGAACAACGACAATTTAAATGATAAAACCGAACAACGAATGAAGAACGTGCAAATTCAAATCAGGTCAGAAATTTCGGTGTTCGTTGTTACCCGAACAACTTGTGTTTAAATGCGAAAACTGTTTAAATGAACATTGTTTTGGAGTGTCGTGCAACTTGTAGGGACATTTTCGAAGTTTTTTTAATTACTGAATGGCAAAAGAAGCCTAGTTATATGCGTTGTAAATTAATTATATTATGATGGAAAACCATCATGTGTTTTAACTAAGTACCCGATATTTATATGTTTATCATTTTAACTTCATTATTTACAAAAAAAAAAGTTGGATACCAGCAGGAGTCGAACCTGAAACATTCGGGTCCATCCTATACCTGGAGTAAATTTCTCAAAATTTCTCATATGGATTAAGTACGATACTAAAAAGATAAAAAAAAAGAGTTGGTGATTTAACTTAAGTAAAATGTTAGGGGATAGTACGATGCTAAACTCGTTTAAAATTTATGTAAATTTTTGTAATGTCGTTCTGTTCGGCGCATAGAAATTTTGCTTTGGAGTACCTTTATATGTATATATACAAACATTACTGTTCACTTATATTTTATTTTAACTTTTATAACTTTTTTTCATTTTACTATCGATTTATGGCGGAGCTTAAGCTAACACAACTTATCTTTCTCAAAAATATTCAGCAAAATGTAAGAAAGTGACACCTAAATAGCTGTCACCCACAAACCATAACAAAAAAGTGAAAGTCAATTTGATAATCACCTTACGTGGAGCAAAAGCATTTATTTTGATGATCAACAATCAACTATCGCCTTACGCGATTCCACCCCTGTACTATATGTTTCAATAGAACGTCACACTGATTTATAGTAAATTTTTTCTCAAACCTATATATTTCGCCATTTTTGACTTTCAAACGTTCATAATCTCGAGTTGTAAATTTTTGACAATTTTTGTTGTCATGTATAACTTTCATGTATTCAATAAAATCTATCAATTGCAAAAAAAAAAAATTCGCTATGACTTACCGTCTAGAAAATAAGATTTCGACCATTTAATACGTTCACTCTGATTTACCTTACTTTAATTTAAAATTTCAAAAATCCCGCATTTGAAAATTTTTAAACTAAATTTCCTTTCATAATTTTTTTTATGAATATCCTTATGGCTTACCACATAAGCGCAATCATATAATTGAATAAACACAAAAATTGATCTTAAAAGCGCGGCAACCCTATGAAGAGCCCACTTTTTTATAGGCAACCCATGCGCAAACTGTTTGTTTGGACACTATCTAAAAACCTGTATACCTCTTATCTGGTAAGGAGATGAGGGTAGGTCGTCGTATGGCGGTCTCCACGACTATAGGTGCGTTTTGCCTGTTATAATTAAAAAAAATCATTAACTATTACAGCAAGAAATAGGGCGAATCAATGCATTTATCTATATCTGATGAACTAATAGTTGTCCTCGAAAGTCATCCAATTGTAAAATTGAACAGTTTTTTCTAATCAACTAGTATTTCGAAGTGATATATTAAAAAATACGATATGAGGCGAGATCGTTTCAAAAGAATCAAGTCATCTTTACATGTTTGTGATAACAGTAAAATTGATCCAAAACAAAAGTTGCTAAAGATTCAACACTCAATGAAAGATTAATGCAGTTTGGAATATTTTTGCATCACCTTTCAATAGATGAACAAATGATACCCTACTACGGACGTCATTCGGCTAAAATTTTCATTAGAAGAAAACCCATTAGTTTTAGATATATGTAAGTATTGGAATTTGTGCTCACATGGAGGATACTTGTTTCAATTCATTCCGTAAGGTGGTGCAAGTAGTGAAAACTCCTCTGAATTCAGGTTGCGAGAAAATGTTGTACTCAGATAACTTTCGAAAATCGATATACCAAGTCAGCCCACGTTGACCCCCCCACGGTTTTCACCTTGATGTTGGTGAGGGGGCTTACGTTTGGTATTCCAGTAATCCATCTGCAGTACCAAACAACTAAGAAAACCACACAGAGATGTTAATCTGAAATATGGAATGATGAATAGTAAAGAAGTAGATAAAAATCGAGTGAGGATATGCACTCAAGTGTCGGCAGAGGTCACGGCTGCCGGCGAGGGCTTGGTCTTAGAAGAGACTAAGTCGCCAGTGACACAAAAACCAATAAACACTACGATACAACAACAACAAACGACAACCGGAACAATACAACAACAAGATTCGATAATCGACAGCACTCCTTCCTGTACCATTAAGGCCGGTAAGATTGATGAGATGTTCCCTGGATAACTCATGGATCTTACGGACTCTGAAAATGATGCTGTGGGGACTGGTGATGGGGAGATGGCGTCTGATGAGGAAAATCGAATCCTCAATGATGACGACTATCAATATTTCACCAGTTCAGACAGCTCGGACGCAGACGGCACAATGGCCGCTAATCCTGTGAAAGGCAAGGAGATAAAAACCCATCTTTGTGGTACTCTGGCCAAAACCTTGTGACTGACAGGAGCCAAAAGTACATCGACTCCCAAAAAAGGGACCTGGGGAATGTGAACCGACCGAAGTCTGCGAGGATGGCTTAGGGTCTTCCACGATTCTAAGAAACACCAGTCCTGAAAATCGAAGCTCGCATGGGCCAAAACCGATCGAAGGAAAAACGGTGCATCCAAGTAAGCAGAACAAGGAAGGGGATCAGGACCCAGAACTCAAAAGGATCGAGAACGCAAGGAGAGCCGTACGCAGGTATGGCAAGGGCGACACGACAAAACTACAACTCAGAGACTGGAAGCGGTTGAGCTGGGCTCGGAAACTTCTTGCGAAGTCTTGACGCCAGTCAAGAAAAAAAGACCAAAAGGAAAAGAAGATCTGAGTGCCTCTTCCAGTAATCCTAAGGTGAAACCGATAAACGGTCCAGATCACCAAAGGGTCGATCACACTGGTACAAGCAGTCGTCGAAAGAGGAACAGACACAATTATTCGACACCCCCTACAATGACCGTTACTAAGAAACACAAGTCGGCAGGAAGCGAAGATACGCCGGACAGTATTCAGGTAGCTGTCATTAACGAAGGGAGCTCCGAAAAGAGGCTTACAAACGAGCAGTGGGCTCAAGCTTCTTGAATGTGTCAATGAAGAGATACTTGCCTGTACAGGGTTTGTGCCAACTTTCGGGCCGTTTTCGACCAAATAGGGTTTGAAGGTACTCGCATGTTGCGGGCAACCTACCCTGAACTGGCTTCGATCCAAGGTAGGAAACATGAAGGAGTTACTTGAAGCAGTCACACTAGGTGTTGCTCTCAAATGTGACCTTCCCACAAGACCGAAAGTCCGAATTAATGTTCCGGGCTCTAGCATCGACAGTATCACCCTGTTGAGATTACTTCGCGCTCAAAATCCCAACCTACCTAGTGCCGACTGGAAAGTCATGCATTTGGAGGAGCCCACTAAAACGGGCCGGGAGGTGGTACTCATGCTCAATCACGAGACCATGGGTATGCTTCCTTCAAGCGCAATTAGGGTGCGACCGGAATCGGTAGCCAACATACAACAAAAACCAACGCCAAAACAAAAATGATGAGTGCTGCAAATCAATCTGCAGCACAGTAAGTTGGCCTCTGCCACCAACTCCCTTTTGTCAAAAGATAACATCGACATAGGCCTTATTCAGGAGCCATGGGTCAACAGCGGCAATTTCTGCGGACTCAGGTCCAAGGATTATAACCTGTATAATAAAAAAGGGCCCTCAGAAGGTAATTATCGAACATGTATAGTTGCGAAAAAAATTATAAATCTTTTCCTCCTATCTCCCCACTGTAGCTCAGACATGAAGACGGTAAAGTGCGAAAGAAAGGGGGCCCCGCCCCTGATCTTAGCCTTTATATATATGCCAGGTGATGAACCGGGGCCGCCTCCATCAGCAGCATTTGATGACCTAGTAGCAGAATCTGGTAAGAACGGTTGGGACCTACTGGCAGGCTGCGACTCCAATGCTCATCATTCGCAATGGGGCAGCACTGACACAAATACAAGAGGTGAGTCGCTTTTTGAATTTATTATTAAGAACAATATTGTGATACTAAATAGAGGTAATGAACCAACCTTCATTACGAGAAGTAGAAGAGAAGTGCTTGACATCACGCTTTCCACGAACTCTGATTCTATTTGAATTAGTGACTGGAAGGTATCAAATAAAGTTACATACTCTGACCATAGAATGATAACATTCCAAATAGAACATGAGATAGTAACCCCTAAGCCCTATAGGAACCCTAGGAAAGCAAACTGGGGAGCCTTTAATACGTTAATGGCCTCATCCTGGGGCAGATATGTGGGTCAACCTTTATTGAACTGTTCAGAGATTGAAAAATGCGTAAATGAACTGACAACATCTATTCATAACTCATATGAAAGCTCGTGCCCCATAACCAAAGGAAAAGGTAAAATCAACCCCATCTGGTGGTCAAACGAACTTTCTGTCCTTAGGAAAAACTCTAGGAGGCTTTTTCAAAAGAGCTAAACACAGTAATACCACTGCTGACTGGGATCTTTTCAAGATCAGCAAAAATGAATATAAGAACCGAATAACCTATGCCAAAAGAGCAGCCTGGCGAAAATTTTGTACAGACATTATTGAGTCAACAAATGACGCTGCTAGGCTCAGAAAAGTCATGTCAAAGGTTCACACTACTCCGGGCTACCTAAAAAGACCGGACAAGACCTGGACAGACTCCTGCTCTGAGACCTTGGAGTCACTTATGAGCACTCACTTTCCAGGATGTGTCAACGAAATATCTCTTGGGGACAGAGGCCCTCACATAGGTGTAATCTCTCAAATAGGCAATGAAATAGTAGATAGTAGGAAAGTGGCTTGGGCCACTGACTCTTTCTCAGCATACAAGTCTGCAGGGCCCGACGGTATAATTCCAATTATGCTCCAAAGCTCTAAAGACACAATTGTTCCAATCTTTGTGGATATCTTTAGAGGTTGTTTAAATACTACCTTTATTCCATCAGGATGGAGAGAGGTCAATGTCATCTTCATTCCAAAAGCTGGCAAGCCCACGCACCCTGAACCGAAGGATTTTAGACCAATGTGTTTATCTTCATTTCTTCTTAAGACATTAGAAAGACTAATATAAACACATATTCGGCTTAGATTAAGTGATGATTTTCTCTCACAGGCCCAACATGCGTATATGAAGGGCAAATCTGTTGAGACAGCTCTTCATGAGGTGGTCAGCACAATTGAAAGATCAATCCATTATAAAGAATTTACTCTAGGAGCTTTCCTAGATATAGAAGGGGCCTTCAATAATGTCGAAAGTAAATCAATTCGGTAAGCCCTAGACTCTACGGGCCTTGACCCATTGCTGTCTAACTGGATTGATTCTATGATCCAAACAAGACTCGTAAATGCGGAAATGGGTGACAGGAAGCTAAAAGTCAGGACATGTAGGGGTACACCACAGGGAGGGGTATTGTCACCACTACTTTGGCTCCTCGTTGTTAATAAGGTTTTGATCGATCTAAACCAAAGTGGTGTCAAAGTCGTGGCATACGAAGACGACATCGTGATAATGGCCTCTGGAAAATTTGTTTCCACACTTCGTGATCTCTTGCCCTTGACAAGCTCAGTGGACAGCTGTGGACTTAATGTAAACCCACTTAAAACTGAACTGGTTTTGTTTACGAGAAAGCATAATATTCCAACTATTAACCCTCTCACTATAAATGGGACACCGCTCCATATCACGAGCACGGCAAAATATCCTTTCCTTTCACTTGACCCACTTGGCGGCCAATAGTGCGCTTCGGTTAAAAGAATGCAAACATTGGAAAAAGAGCCACTATGGTCACAAGACGATAATATACATCAATATACAAACTGACTACATCTTACCACCCATTGATTTCAACCCAGTTGCACTTACAGACTTCCCATCAAGAGAACTCTGGAAGGAAATTGGGTCACAAAAGTAGATCTTGTCTCGGTATTTACTGACGGGTCCAAATCAGACGAGGGGGTAGGGTCTGGCATCTTTTCAGAAAACCCACCCATAAACAAGTCGATAAAACTTCCGAACTTCTATAGCGTTTTTCAAGCAGAGGTCCTTGCAGTATGTGAACCTGCAAAGCATCTCTCCACGCTTGAATTGACGGATAAGAACATTGATTTCTTCATAGATAGTCAGACTACAATCAATGCTATATCATCAATTGTCACAAAATCCAAACTGATTGATTGCTGTCGCGGCGAACTAAAATCGTTGGGCGCAACAAACACAGTGACCCTTTGTTGGGTCCCAGGACATCGTGACATTTTTGGTAATTAAACGGCAGACGAACTGGCCAAAAACGGGGCAACACTTAGGCCTATAGAACAAAAAAAATACAGAATTCACCACAGTTTCTTAAAAGCCACAAACGACCGGTGGGCAACACTTGATACGTGTAGGGTCTCAAGGACTTTATGGCCGTTAGTCTCTAAGAACAAAACAGACTATTTACTCAAGCTAAGCAGGCCCCAATTATCCCGTTAGTGTACTCACTGATCACAGCTCCATGGGAACCCACTTGAGCAGAATGGGCATCAGCTCATCTGATCTATGTAGAGGGTGTCAAGACGAGGAGGCGGTTGAGGGCTCATACCACTTCCTTTGCGAATGCTCCAGCCTAGCTAGAAATAGAAGAGCAACTCTCGGAGAATACTTCTTCGACGAATTAGATAGCGTCTCTAATTTGCCACCTGCAAGCATCCTTCTACCATAACCCTTACCTGATAGCCACAATGTCCTCTCCTCACCCATCATTTCTCCTACCCAAGTCAGCTCCCGGGGAGCACAATGGATCCACTGAGATCCGAGTGAGATGATTCGGCTTCCCGCTTCATCACCCCTTTTAACCTAACCTAACCAGCACACGTTTACTTTCGACGATTTTCTTACGTCACACAAACTAATGATTCAAACAAAAATTGCATTTGCAAACAATTTGCGAAGGAAACACCAATCCCGCAACTATGTAGAATTTAGAAAGTTTGTTGTAGATTCTCTGTTGCGATCGGAAACAAACACTGAACCTGTGATTCCAACGGAAGGAAACCCCAATGAATTGGTCCGCTTCGACATCATCAAAACAGAAAAGCGTCTCCGATGTAACAAGTGGTTCAACCAAACTGTTTTTTCCTGCAAGAAATGTAATATCCCGCTTCATCCAAAATGCTTCGATGAATACCACACAAAACCTCATTCTTTATAAACATATATCAAAAAATGTATGAATGTTTGAATGTTGAACATCCACTTGATTGGGCTACCACCATTGTATTTTTGGCTGCAATTATTGCAATTTCATGGCTGCCGCATCAATCATCAGATTCATATTTTAGTGGTGCTTAGTCTTTTTCAATTTTAATTTATAAATTAGTGCCGTCAATTGGAATTGGAATCGAACCTAGACCAGCTACCTCTTAGTCCTATGCACTACGCATTGCGCCACCGAGGTCCCCTGACCAGGCCCATCCAATGTATGGTTTTGTCTTTATAATTTGCATATTGAGACAACTAGCATTTTTCTAGCCGCGCACACAAGTTGGTTGTTGATCATTCGGGATCTTTCTAAATATATTGTATAACCCGGGGTGGTTTAGACAAGCGAGTAGAACTAGTAGCGTTTATGTGTGTTAGTGTATCTGAACACGAGAGAGCCAACTAGTAGCCCAAATAGTATAATATTTTTGCCTGCAAGTAGCCTGCCAGTTATCCTGCTAGTGTAGTGTATTTTTTTTATTTATTTGTTTTGTTTCCATAATTTGTATATTTTTCTGTATGAAATATTTAAAAAAAATCATACTAGTTGACAAAACGCGCGGAGAGCTACTACTTACACATACATCCATAAAACTAACACTATAATGATACAAATGGTACTAGTTCTACTGGCTCGTCTGAACCCCGGGTAACGTATTACGAATAAAAACAATCTTATTCATTACCCAATGTTTCTATATTTAATTAATTTCTTCATAAAAAATATTCAAATAAAATGATTTATAATTCCATGTAAAAAAAATTTAATTTAAATAATTTTAAACCCCTTTCGGCGAGGGTTGCGAAAAAGCAACGTGAATTTTGCGGAGAACCAGAAGCTTTTCCAAACTTTTTTTTTTAGATTACCTCTTATTAGACCAAAAACAGATATTGTGTAAAATTTCAAGTTTCTTAAGCCCGGGACACACAGGACGCGGTCTGGCGGTGCGGTCGACATTTTTGACCGTCGCGTTCTTTGTCTTGTGTAGAATCACTTGTTGTTGTTCAAACAGAACGCGGTCAAGTCAAGCGGCGAAGAATAGATCGCGACGAGCAAATTTATTTTGTAAATTTTTACAAAGAACGCGACGGTCAAGTGTCAGAAAAGACCAAACGTCAAAACAAACCTCTGGAAACAGCTGCATGTGAGATTTATTTTGTATTGATTTTGGTAATTCTCTTTTATTTATTTTTATTCGTTTTCTTTTCCAGTTTTAAGACAAATTAAAAAGAAAATAATATGTGTGACATTGAAGTACTGATCAAATCAGTTCGAACAAACATATTAATATATGATTGCAAGCACCCGGAGTATAAAGATGTTGCTAAAAAGACGAAGACATGGGGAATAAATAGCTTCTTTTTTTGTTTATCTCATGAACCTATTTTCGTCTTTCTCCGGTTGCAAGTGTAAGCAGAAGAAGCACATAATTTTGTTTAAATTATACTGCTGCACTCCGACCAACTGCTCAACTGAAAAACGCATACGAAACTAGAACGCCGAAAGCTGACCGCGTTCTGTCTGACCTTATAGAACGCAGCGGTCAACGACGCGTTCTGACCGTACCGCCAGACCGCGTTCTGTGTGTCCCGGGCTTTAGTCAACTGGAACTGGTAGCCGCCGGAAATGGGTTAGTGATAGTTCTTAATTTTCAAATAGAATTTGCAGAAACAGTTTAAAAAGCGTTATAATACTCAGTATATATGTGTTATTCTTGGGTTTCTGTCTCTTTTGTGTTTCTTTTATGTCTGTATAAGAAATTATCTTTCTTATATCCGCTGTTTGCATATAAGAAAAACTCAGATATAAGAAAGAAATTTCTTGGTTTATCAGGGTTTCTTATATCCGTGTTGTACTGTATTTTGTTTTTTTCTTTTTCATTTAAAATCGCAATATATTATAAAGTTAGCACTGATAGCAGAACCGACACATTCATTGCATCCCTTCATAGCTTATCATTAACCTGATTTTTTTTTAGTGTACACTCATTATGTATGGCATGTACAACTCTATAATTAATGAGCACAAGGCCATTTTTTTTTTTGTTACAAGAAATGTGTTGTTTGATGAATTTAAAAAAAAAATATTAAAATCAAAACTAAAAGTACTCACCCTTGTAAATAGCAATACGGCACAATATCTTTAAGACAAAATCCTAATCTAGTTGGCACTTTAGTAAATGCACGCTTTATTTGTTGGCTTCTTCGATTACCGGAAAAGTGTCCATAATTCTATAAATAAACCCCAATCATCATTCATACAAATTCCATCGCGAAAAGTGCAAGTTGAAGATTTGCAGTAATGTACCAAGGCTTTTTTTTTTTCAATTACCTCTCTTTTCATTAACATAGTATACAAATTCAGCTCCTGACTGGCCACCACTTCGGTTTCGGGGGCTTTTGATACTGGTGGCAAATCTCCACACTCATCCGAATCCTCATCGGAACTATCCGAGATGAAGTAGGATGATGCTTCCGAGAAGATGCCACTTTCAAAGCGATTCTCCATTTGCGCAGGTAGTTCGTTAAGTTACTCGCGAAACTGAATTGCAAGGAAAATGAAAAAAAATAAATGAATGTACACAAAAAACTAGGAAAACAGGAATAAATCAAACAGGATCTGCTACAATTTTGGATGCTTAGTGAAACAATTGATATAAAAAAAAGTGTCAGACACTTTTTAACACAAATATAAAACATGGAACCATTTTTCTCCGTCTTGACTTACGCTGCAGATCAATCGAATGAAAAGTTTATTAATCATTTGGTTATCGCTAAGAATTAGAATTATTCATTATTGTTAAGTTAATTTATTGGCATTTTATTAAAAACATCTTATTTTATCGCTAATTTTTAAACAATTTAATAATTTTTATTTTCCAACTTATTTTTCAGCGATATACATAAACGTTAAGTTGGGAGTGAGTGAAACGAAAAATCATAAAATGAAACAACAAAAAATACAAATTTTTGACAGTTGTTTGACAGTTTTATCCGGCATATGCGATGGCTCTTCAAAGCCATCTGTGTTTTGAGACTAATAATTGCAAGCAAGATTTCTTATTCGTACTGTACAAATCTTACATGTACACAAAGGACAAAATTAAAATTGAAAGTAGGACTGTTTTTTGATTCGGTCGTTTGAAAAACATTTCGGATGAATTTGCGGTTATTTAAAATCATTCGAAAATAAACTATGTATGAAAATTAATGGTAGTGTGTGCGATTTGCTTCACAATTCCGATTACATTTTATCCCAGCTTAAAAATATCATGCGAGATCAGGGGACCCATTTCTAATTCTGTGAAAGAGTGAAAAGAAAAAATATTTACATTTTCCATACATAATTTAGAGCCTTATACTACGTTTCCACCAACCACTAAACCGAGATTTAGGTAATGAGATTTGTTTAATGTTTCCACTGCACAAAAAGAGGATTATGGCAAAACATTCAAATGGTGTTTAATTTTTTTTGATATGAAGTGGAAGTGAGATAGATAGTTTTTGTTTACATTTCCATCTGTCAATAAACGAAAAAAGGTCAATTCCACAATTATTCTTCGAAAAAAAAGTTTGTTTGATTTGACAAACTAATGTTTCCAAGTAGATTTGAATGAGTTTTATTTGAAATCTTCATTTGAGGAGATTAAAGGTTAGACCGCACACAACTGCAGCGGAACTACACTTCACGACGCGGCAAAACATAATTTGTATGAAATTGTATGAGCTATATCGCACTAAGCGGCAACTGAACTTCATACAATTTCATACACACACAAAAAACTGGAAAGAGGGCGAAAGAGAACATAAACAGACTGGAAAAATCGTCTGAGTTTTGTGGTACAAACGATTTGATCCCTACCCCTCACTTTTCACTCCCTTCACCTACGAACAAAAGATCGGCACTGGAAAAATCGTTCAGTGTAGACCGGGACATAGACCTTCTTTTGTACAAAAGTGAGAAATTACACACGTATTCTAGCGTCATCTGCTTGCGAAAAAATAAACATAAACAGACTGGAAAAATCGTCTGAGTTTTGTGGTACAAACGATTTGATCCCTACCCCTCACTTTTCCCTCCCTTCACCTACGAACAAAAGATCGGCACTGGAAAAATCGTTCAGTGTAGACCGGGACATAGACCTTCTTTTGTACAAAAGTGAGAAATTACACACGTATTCTAGCGTCATCTGCTTGCGAAAAATTGAATTCAAATTGTGTTTAATGTTTAGAGTTTCTGACATTTATCAAAAAAAAAAAATAAACTAGAAAACAATTTGTTACGCTAGGTATTCGATTTTATTATACAAAATATCTATTTTAATTTGTCTTTCTTTAAAATAAAATCGTCCTAATATGCTGAACAATTATAAGCCAACTATTCGGGAGTGTATATTATTTTGCTTAGTTGTACTGTCTAGTAAGTGTGTTCGGGGTTCCAGCGCAGATGTGCCAGGAAAGTACTTTGTTGACCTCACACAAATCCCGGATTCATTAATATAAATTTTATTATTATTATATTAAAATACAGGCTATTTTCAATATGCTGATGAAAATCACACATTCGACTCCACAAGAATGAACAACCATCACATTAACTAGCTGCAGGCTCTGCAAACTAAGATGATCGTTCTGTGATCCAAGCAAGGCGTATGATATACCTAAATATTTATAAAATGCTGGTCTTCATAATAAAAAAGATTTCATTTTGATGAAGAACACAGTTGAATCCCTGGTGCCAGCTCCAACATCAATTTAAAATTTGTTTAAATAAATTACTATTTATTTATGTAAACACACTTTTTTTTCATTGAATTGAATTTTTTTCTTGAAAAAAAAAGTCAGCTATCAGCTGTTCAAGATAAGGTTTATGGTTTGTTCTCCTAAAATTTCCCTACAGCCAGTGACATCTATTAGTCGTTTTCAAAACTGTTTCTTATGAATGTGTTGTTGTTTTACTTTTGTACAAAAGCAAAAGTTAAGAGAGCTCTAACTTTTACTTTTGAAAAATTTGAGGTACGAGATAGGATTGGTTAGCAAGTTGGAAAAAGATAAAACATTTTTTTCACTTTTGTACAAAAGTGTGTTGAATGTAGTTAAGGCTTAACTTTTACTTTTGTAAAACTTGAGATACGAGATAGAATTGGTTAGCATGATGGAAAAAGACTAAACATTTTTTCACTTTTGTACAAAAGTGTGTTGAATGTAGTTAAGGCCTTATGTATCAGAACAATTTTCGTATGTTTTTTTGCATTTTATTTTCTCACTTTTGTACTTTTGTAAAAAAGTATTTCTATGTAGTTAAGGCTTTATCTTCACTTTCTGTTTACATCTGCAAAAGGCTGTGCATGAGGCATGACTAATTTATGAATAAATTGAGATAAAATCTGGGCCCAGATCGCGTAAGACTAAAACGATTGTTCGATTGAAAGATCGTCGTTTTGACTTTTGCTCTCTCTACATTTTCCTATATGTGTGTATTGTCAAGACGACGAGCGTTCAATCGAACAATCATTTAAAGCCTGATCCACATCTGTGTCGTGTGTTGTGGAGTCGTGTGTCGCTGTCATTCCATATATCTTATGCGCCACACTGCAACACAACACACGAGACAAATATGGTTCTACGCATATGAAATACATTGTAGCGATAGCGACACACGACTCCACAACACAACACACGACACAGATGTGGATCAGGCTTAAGTCTTCAACGATCCTGAATAGTGTAAGCACAACCTTTAATATTTCTTTCCTCGTGTTTGCAACTTTTTTCATCAACATCACCAACATAATAAGGGTATTCATACAACGTCGGAAACTTTCCGACGTCGTAAAATCGTAAAGTTTCCGACACACGTTTCATGAACGCCCCTTTATCTAATTGCATTATGATGCGGTGAACAAATTCGGCGGATTAACTTTATTTTGTTTAAAAGCGTTTGAAAAAAATAGTTAAAAATGCTCTGTGTTACTGAAAAATTTGTTGTTGTCAAATTCTGATACATAAAATGTCATAATACTTTTATACAAAGTTTTTCACGTTTACTTTACTTTCATTTACGACGGTTACGACCCAAATTTGTGTGGGAAAGTTTACGATTTATCGTAAAAGAATTTTCATACAAAGCGTGACCGTTAGTTTACGACGCCGTAAACTTTCCGACGCTTACGACGTTTACGATGGTTTTCCGACGTTGCATGAATACCCTTAATGCTGCATTTACACGAATGGCAAAATGCCATTATATCTGTCAAATTATAGCCATTTTTCTTTTTATCGTGTAAACGCTTTAAATACTGGCAACATTTTTGCCAAAATAAAATGGCAGAGATAATTTAGCATAAAATGCTGCCATTAATATGACTATGTGTAAACACTTTAATTACGGCATTTTCCAAATTATGCCATTCTAGAATAAGAAAGAACTTGATCATTCTTTTATGGCATGTTGCCAGTATTTTAAAATCTGCCATTATTTGAACTCGTGTAAATGCATGTCATAAAAAAAATATTTCTGCCATTATTTTACCATTTTTTTGGTAGAAATATTGGCATCTTTGCCATTCCTGAAAATCCGGTATAACTTTAGTGTTTGTGTTTGCATTCTCATTACTCTTGTATATGATTTGTTTTGTTTTTAACTGTATTCCAACCATTGTCTTTCCAATCGGTTCTTCCGGTGTTCGGTACTGGTTTTATTTGTTTGTTAAAATTATTAAATTAAAACCAAACAAATTCCAAGAATGCGTAGAATAAATCTGTTTAATGGAAATTTAAGAGAAACATACAATTTTATCAAGAAACTCTTTTCGAAAATATGTTACTGTGGAAAAGATTCAATCATGGGGAGAAAACGGCCGACGCGGCGTTGCTACTGACCATCCATGTGTCATGTGTGGATTTTTTTTCAATATTTTTAAAAACATTCCATACAATCATTTACTTAAAATTTTCGATTACATTCTCTGTTTGGCAGGGACTTCAGCCAAAAAGAGAGTGTTCTCTTGGATAAACGAAACGTGATCTACCGACCCATAACGCCATAACAGTCGGTTGAGCATTTCAACTTTGAAAGACCTTTTGTATTGCATTATAGGTACCTACAACATCAAAATGTAATGTGTTGAGTTCTTCGAGTTCTTGACCGGTCAGCCAAAAATGTTTGAGAAATAGGCCGGATTCAACGCATCAAAATTTTCAGTACTTAATTTTCAGATGGAGCTTATGATTAGCCAGCTCCAGCTGTCATAAAAAGTTATCTGACATTCAGTTACGTTAAGTGAAGTTTAGTTACGTTTCATCTGAATTTTCAGCACGAAATTCCCAACTGAAAATTCAGCTGACAGCTTTTCTATACAAAAAAATGCTCTCCATACAAAACTGACATTTCATATAATAAAACACAGCTTTATTAATTTAAACAAAGACTCCTTTCACACAAGGAAACTGAGTTGCCGGCGATTTTTAGTTTAATGGCGAGAAGGGCGTAAAAGGAAGACAACAAACTTCCCCTCACACCCTTCTCGCCTACAAACTAGCCAGTTTCTGGCAACTCAGTTTCCTTGTGTGAAAGCCGTCAAAGATTAAAAAAAAATGTTTTTTGTGTACCGAAATCAGCGTTGGGAAAGGTGACCACCCTAGGCATGACAGATTGGCAATCGCACGATAATCAGAAATAAGGTATGCTCATTAGATACACCCAATTCGCCAACTTGCTTATGCTTTGACGTCATCGTCATCCCCCTGTTTGACAAGCGAGATTGTTAATTGGAAGTTTTCAATTGGATTTTGATATTTTATTTGTTTTTCCGTTTAAAAAGTGAATTTTAAAATTTGAAAATGGTTGTGTGAGCTGTTTTGGGGTGTATTAATACACCAGACAGAAAAAAATAGTGAACAAAAATTGAAATACATATCACTATTTCTTGAAAGACGCTAAAATGTGAAAATTGTGGATTAGTGCTTGTGGGAATAAGAACGATTATACTTTAAAACAGTCGTGTTTACTCAGGACATTTAAGTAAGAGTGACTATACAGTTAAGGATATACTTTTAAAGAGCTTTAAAGAAAGAACCAGAAGACCCGTGCGAAAATTTCACACATTCAATAAGGCTTTAAATTTTCAAATAGATAGAATTTTTGAACAAAATAAATAAATTCTTTTTATTTTTGATATGAACATATTAGTTTTACAAAACCTCTTTTTGATAACAATATCTTTTTGATTTTTTGTTTATCATTTTATTTAATAGATACATATACATATGTATGTTGTTTTCAGTTTTTTATTTAGTTTATTATGCTTTTTTACTATTACACTTAAATTTCAAAAATACATCTCTCAAAAGCACAGCTTAAAATTCTTTTGGGGGCCCCAGCATTTAGCTAGCTCACTGCATTCCAACCCAGTGTGAATGCATTTGTGTTTGTGTAACTAACACTATTTTGAAAAAGCCTCACTTTTTCCTCGATATGACCGGTCCTCTATTTCTACTTCTAAGATTTTAAATTAAAGAATTAATAAATATGTTTCTTTCATTCATGCAATCTAGTGATGCCTAATAAATGCATTCGGCTTTTTATAACGAGAAAAAAGATTACAAACAACAGAAGTAGGTAACAAATAGGACTCCACCACTCACTCCATGTGCAAGCGAAAAAAGAGGATTATACATTAGTAATAAATATGTTCCTTTCATTCATGCATGGTGTAACTAAAAAATGTTTCTCTCCCACTCACTCAAGGTGCAGCAAAAAAAAGAGAATTTTACATTACAGAAAAGTAATAGATACATATTTTTCTTTTTCACTCATTCAATGGGTTAAAAGTTAGATATTCTTAATGTCAAATTTTTCATTTATTGAATTATTTGAAATTTTCGAAATTTATAGAAAATAGTGTGGTATAACAGAAAGTTTTTGTGCAATGTCATGAGTATATGTAAATTCCCATTCAGTGATACCTATTTTAGTGGATTTGACTATTTTATAAATGAGAAAAAAGGAGTTTGACAACAGAAATAATATATATGATCAGTACCATGAACCTAATACATCCTGCAGCTTTAGTTGGTGGATGAAAAGTTGGAAGGTGGACTTAGAAACGAAGTGATACATTCTTTGAAAATGTTATACTTTTATAGCCATATTAATAAAAACAGCGCTTAACTCACCTGTAACTTTTGAACTTTTGTGTGAGCATGTATTAAGAGACAATTGGTGAATTAAAACGTATATTTACTTATCTTATTTAACCCTTCGCTGAAGCACCTTCCTTGTTGGCTTAGCTAGCTAGTAAGTGGCAGAAATTTAACTCCTAGCTTATCAAGAGTAAATGATAACTCCCAGCTAGCTCCGTTTATTAATGTGAGGCTTAGAAAACATTTTTATTAAAAACAATAAGGAACATCTATATACAGAAGGGAAGTTCCTGGAAAACAATTCAAAAAATGCTGAAGCTGTGCATCTAGACTTATTGCAAATAGATTATTTCCTAAGTGTAGATTATATTTTAGAATTAACCATTTAAACTAATTTTTGTAGGTGAAATTAACTGTATAAATAGACAAATTAAAAAACTAACCCAATAAAATAGTATTCTTTTCTTCTATCTTATAGTAGAACGAGATGACGATGACGTCCCACCACATCTGTCAAAACGCAATGAGCATACCTTATATGTGTTTATCGTGGGCAATCGCGCATTTACATCGCTTAAAGGCCTTCCACACTAGTCCACTCTGTATTAATACATGTCAAAAAAGTGGGAACAAATCATGTAGAATAGTGTGGAAACAAAATATGAAAGCCCAACCTACACAACCCGACATTCTATCCCACACGATTTGACATGTGTTACATGAATAATTTTAGGAATGGTTCTAATTCTATCCCACATTCTATCACACTTTTTTTTAGGTTAAGGTAATGTTGTTGCAATTCAGTGTCTTTGATTATTTGTCTTTCGTCAACCATAGTTTGTAAGTTCAACATTAGGGGAGGTCTTTCTCAAAACTTATTTCCAGACAAGGACTTGGTAGTGTGCACGTTTAACATTTTCCAGAAATGCTTCTGCGGTTGGTGGAAGAGTATTTAATTTGGGCATTGATGACACATACTTACCGGAAACTTTCTTTTTTCAAACTTCAAACCTTTGTCATGGAAGAACTGTCCTTTATACCATAGCACAAAACTACGAAGATCTTTTTGCAGTGCAGTGCATTAACGCCCACGGCATTATGCCCCGCGGGTGTTAATTCCCAAAAAAATGGAATTAACCCCCACGGGTGTTAATTCCCAATTTAAAAGGGATAATTCCTTTTTCTGACGGATTTCAGTTCCAATTTAAAATGGAAATAATCCTCATCTGGTAGGCACCTATTGTATCAGTCGGTCTGCTTTCAAAGTTTTTGTACTAAATAGTACTTTGGGTGCCCGCTCCACGGGTTCAATAATTTTAACTCCCTTTTTGGGTCCTCTCCTCTGTCCCGCTCCGTTGCTCCGCTTGGGGTATGCTCAGTCACCTGACAGGCACCTATGTTTTAAGACCGTCTGCTTTATTTAAAAATCATATATGTATGAAAGGTAGTAGCCCGTAGCGTAATGGTTAGTGCGTTCGACTGTCACGCTGGAGGTCTGGGATCGCTTCCCAGCCTCGTCCACCTAAAAACTAAAAAAGTTTTTTCAGGGCTACTGCCTTTTGCGAGGAATTGACAAATCCTCCAAGAGCATCACTTGTCACGAATAAGTGCTTCTCGTCTAGCCGTTCGGATTCGGCATAAAATTGTAGGTCCCTTCCATTCCTGTCGAAAGGCGCACACAGGAAAGGTTGCGAGTTTGTTAGTCACTAGGCCATGGTTCTTTATGAGCCGTTGTGCCACCCGATTTATTTTTTTTTATATGTATGAAAGTGTGGGTCTTAATGCTAATTCCAAAAAGCAGAAACACCCGAGGGTCTTGGTTCTTTTTCGTGGCGGGCCTTATGTGTTATTTCCTTTTTTTGGGGGAATTAGCACCCGCGAGGGATGATTCCGTGGGCGTTAATACACTGCACCCTTTTTGCTTGTGTAGCTTCTATAATAAAGGTACAATTAAAGTTTTTTTGGGCATAGTGAAGCATCAAAAGAAGAAATACATCGGTGTTGTCAGATATTATTTTAATATGCACTTCATTCATCATTATGGTTGTCGACATATGATTCCTCATGATGAGTCTCAAGATCTTCCCGACGAGATACTATACAGCTCTTTACCAAATGGCAATATATGGCTGTCTCATTCATTTTACTTTGTGAGGAATGTCATTACCAGGGAATGGATTTTTCTGACCTAAAAAAATCAAAAAAGGCAAACAAAAATTCTTAAAAAGGCAAAAAAAGGTATTTATTTAATAAAGAGAAAATAAACATAACTTAACGTCTACCTTATTATAATAGCATTGAACTACCAACAGCTTTTTAAAGTTCTCAGGTAACAGCCTTCTACGAATGTCTCTTAGAAGCGCCTACAATGAGCTAAAGGACCTTTCTACTTGAGCAGAAACGAGTGGAGCCCATTTTAAACTCTATAGTCTCTACATCATTTGCTTCAACGTTTTCGGAAAGTTCGGAGTTCACGTCACCAATTTATTACAGCATTTGCTCAAAAGTTTTAAGTTTATTTACATTAAAAACAGTAGTGAACTTTTTACACATCATTTGCAATTATTGGCCATTTCAATTTTCCCAAATTTTCATTGAGGAAATGCACGATCATTAATAGAGAAATGCAAAGATCTAGTTTTTATGAGTAAAAAACAAAAAAACCACAAGAAATTTTATTGAGAATAGATCATAGTAACTCTATCTACAGTCTACACTACCTGCTTTCTTTTTCTTGTATGTTGAGGGCAAGCAAATTTGTTTTCTGCGCGCTTTATATTGTGTTAGGATCATGTTTTTAAGTGAAATTATCTGAACTGGAAATGGAAAAACAACATGCAGTGTTATTTGTAGAATTTTTTTGACTTTGATAAAAAAAATTCAAACAAGTCAAAATTGACAAAAAAGACAATAACGGGTAAAACAGGCAAAAAAAAAACACTAACGAGTAAAAAAGGCAAAACAAAAATGCAAAATAAAATAAATATATTTTGAGTCAGGAGGACATTAATCGTGTTTGTATAAAGACGATAATTTCTTACGATCACGCAAACAATAGGCAAAGTTAGCAAAATCCTTTCCCTGGTCATAACAAAGAAGACAAAGAAAAAAAGATTGTAAAATTATTTCAATAAAATCAAAATAAATTTTAAATCTTGTGAAATCTTAAAATATTTCTTTAAATTTATTTATTTTATATTTATCCACTCTATCACTTTTCTTTTAAGGTAAGACCGCACTAGGCGGAACTGCACGACAGCGGAACTGCGATTCAAAATAATTTGTATGAAATTGTGTGAAGTTCAGTTGCCGCTTAGTGCGATATAGCTCATACAATTTCATACAAATAATGTTTTGCTGCGTCGTGAAGTGTAGTTCCGCTGCTGTTATGTGCGGTCTTACCTTTATCAACGCAGAACTTCATTAAAATTTAATATCAAACTTTTGTTTTTTTTTTCACATTTGACATTCCCCACAAAGTGCTTGCTGTTACTTTTGAGTTTGACAGATTCGCAAAGAGATCCATTTTGTTATGAACTTGAGTTGTAATTGGGTGTGAAGCACGGTTGCAAAAGTCGATACAATTGTACTTTTTTCGATACACTCGACATTGCTAAATTACACAAATACACTTTTATAAAATTCAGTACACTTTTGCCCTGCCACTTAATAGCTACGTCAACAATATATGTTTTTAGAAAATTAAACAGCTACTTTCTTTTTTACACAAAGCACAAGCAACGAGCATAATGCGAGGTTTCCACTTGTCGTTTTACAACTGACGAAATACCTATTTTTGCGTCTTTTATCAAAATGACAAGTGGAAATACCTTCAAATTACTTGTCTTTGAACTGGCAAACTCGGTTTGTCAATGAAAGACAACGAATTTGAACGACAAATGGAAATAACTGAATTGACCAATAAAATGCTACATTGTCTTTGAAAGATAACGAAAAATGTTGTCCAACTTGTTTTATCCTTTGTCAATGACACTGATTTGACAGCTATAAAGTTTAATTAGAAGTGAATCTTTTTTCACATTGAAGTTATTTTTTGTAATTTGACGGGTAAAAGAAAATTAATTCCGTAAAATGAGTGACCAGAATATAAGTTATCGGATCGCAATTTAGAGGAGGATAACATTTTGTAGAAGCTAACAGAAAAAAAAAAAAACAAAAAAGGGAGTCTACTCCTGGAGGGGACAACAGAGATGACCCGATCTTTTATTTAAAAAGTGCTGCAGTTCAATCAGGAATCACCCGATATTTAATGTAAAAAGTTATGCAGTTCAATAAATCAAGAGAGTGTGCTAGACTAATTAATTGGACTAAAATTAATTGGAATTGGTTGGAAAACAGACGAATATAAATTTCATGTGTCATACGCTAAATTTTGATTTTGCATCGATTTCCTGTGCAGGAAATTGTTGGAATAGAACATAGTTGAAAAGTTTTTTTTACTAAATATTTATTTTTTTAAATGAATGTGGTTAGAGGAAATAAATGAAAATTCAACGAGTAATTTCCAATTCTGATTTTTGATAACAAATTAACTTTTTTTAATAATGTAGGTATAGTTAGTTACTGATAAGATAGTAAGCTTACTTTTTTCTTTATGAATCTATATCTGTTTTATAAAAAAAAACTCCTTCTGCACATTTCTACACAAATTTCATCGAAGATCTCAATATCCATGAGTGTAAATTCGGAAACGACCAATCCAAGTTGAAATACTTGTCAATGAACTGATAAAGGCATCTGTTAAAAATTCTTTGTCTTTGAAAAGGCAAAAAACTAATTTGTGGCAGTTAAAGACACAAATGGAAATGAACTGGCATTTGTGTTGTTAAAATACCAGCTGTCAAACTGTGTCAATTAAATGACAAGTAGATGCTTACCATTATGGTTGAATTTTTCTAGGGTGAAATGCACTTGTCTATTACAAAAACACTGTTTATAAAATAAGCCGGTACTACTAAACATATACTAAATTTTGGAGAATAAAGTGTACCTAGCTGTTTTCCAGTCCAAAGACACGATATGTTTTATTTAAAAAACAATGTTCCTGTTTATTTCATTAACATTGATTTTTTTTTTTCAACCAAAAAGGACAATTCGATACACTTTTTTTTTAACATTCGATACATTGCTGAAAGACGATTTTTCATCCCTGGTGCCCGATTACACGATTCGTTTTTTCGGTTGTTTCGTCTTTCGTCTTTTTGACAGCTTGGGTGAGGGGAGTAGAAATGTAGAGGGAAGGAAGTAACGAAAGCAGGAATGAAAATTTCAAGACTTTTTCTGGTTGAACTTTGACGTTTCTGATTTGGCAACCACAATTCTCCTCGATGTTAGCAAAAAACGATTTGAACAAAAATTATTGAATTGAAAAATAGTTTTTCGTAATTGGATACACCTAATATGCGTTTGTATTTGCGAAATAAGTGATTAAAGAATATTTTTATTTATTACCACTGATTATTTTCTTACAAAACATCCCCCAATTCCATGAACGTCAAAATAACGAATGGAAGTACGTACGTATTTTCGCGAACCATGTAATCATGAACGTTCTTGCCTGTCAAAAACACGAAAGACGAAACGAACGGGAAAACGAACCGTATAATCAGGCTCATTTTCGCGAACCATGTAATCATGAACGTTCTTGCCTGTCAAAAACACGAAAGACGAAACGAACGGGAAAACGAATCGTATAATCAGGCTCCTGGTGTGAAGATGTAATCTAATAGCAGCTTTGTCTATTAGGTGCTTGCATATGATGCATGTATGTATGTAGTGTATGTAGTACACTTTATTCTAATGTATTTAATAACAATACACCTTCGAAATATTCAATGAATTGCTTGCGTTATAACTTTTTGCAAAATAACCGTTACTTTCGTATGACTATCTAAATAGCCAGCATTTTTTTTAATTTGTACGGACGCAGATTAGCAACCTTTTCAACATTGGCTTTTGCATAGGTGCTTTTAAAGAAGGGGGAAGATAGGAGTATATCAATCTGAATTATTTGTGTTGGTACAATCTGAGGATACGATTTTAAGGTGCTTTTCAACGCATGACATTTATGAATTTAATGACATCAAACCCACAACGGTACGATTATCCTATAAATAGTTAAAATTATTTTTATAGTTATGACTATTTTAAAGTGCAACATGTAAAATATTACCGAACAATTTTTGAAAAAAATGGTATATTAATGCAATATGCATGAAATGTTTCATTTTGCATGTAGTCAAAGAATCAAGAGTCCCCATAAATAACTTTAGTAATAAGGTATTTTTTTTTTTGTTAGGCGGAGAAAGAACGTGATTATTACCATAACATCCATTAAATCATTTTTGACACTCATGAAATTTGCTAAAAATATAAAATTAAAAGCCAAGTAAGTTTGTGGAAAATAGTTTTATTATCTTGCCATTGTGTTTGTTCAATTCAGCAAAAAAAAATAAAATGAAACGACAACCCACTCGACATAGTTCCCAAAAGTTTTTTTTTAGTACCTACCACACCCCCCCATTCCTCCCAAAATCTAGATAAAGTATTTTTTTATTTGGGTAATGATTAAAACTCCATTTCTAGTGTTAAATTATTGCGAATACCAATTTTTCGTGAAAGCACACCAGTTGCCGCCTTTTTATAAGAAGTCCTTTATTGATGACGTCATATCTCAAAACCCTCAAGATTGCCAGATGTATACCGGGCATTTTCGGATCCAGCACACTTTTTCCATAAAGATACCAAAAAAACATTCTGTATATACCTAAAATTTGGGTTCGGCCCAAAAAGGCCCCTTTTCCCTAGACTATTAAAGGTTAGACCGCACTAGGCGGAACTGCACTGCAGCGGAACTGCGATTCAAAATAATTTGTATGAAATTGTATGAAGTTCAGTTGCCGCTTAGTGCGATATAGCTCATACAATTTCATACAGATAATGTTTTGCCGCGTCGTGAAGTGTAGTTCCGCTGCAGTTGTGTGCGGTCTAACCTTAAGACTAAAATAAACACTTATTTAGACAAATAGTTTTATTTTTTATTGCAATGGCGATGAGTTTAAATAAATAATTTAATGAGAATGAGAATGAGGCTAGAAACTTAAAGTACATTATTTTTAATCGAGCTACAAATATGTTATGTTAAAGTCATGTTAAATTAGGCAATGTTGTAAGTTCGTCTGTTAGTACATCTGTAAATGTATTTGTTTCTATTGTTATCGCTGGTATGTCTGTGGAATGTTCTGTTTGTTAAAGTCATGTTAAATTAGGCAATGTTGTAAGTTCGCCTGTTAGTACATCTGTAAATGTATTTGTTTCTATTGTTATCGCTGGTATGTCTGTGGAATGTTCTGTTTGTTAAAGTCATGTTAAATTAGGCAATGTTGTAAGTTCGTCTGTTAGTACATCTGTAAATGTATTTGTTTCTATTGTTATCGCTGGTATGTCTGTGGAATGTTCTGTTTGTTAAAGTCATGTTAAATTAGGCAATGTTGTAAGTTCGTCTGTTAGTACATCTGTAAATGTATTTGTTTCTATTGTTATCGCTGGTATGTCTGTGGAATGTTCTGTTTGTTAAAGTCATGTTAAATTAGGCAATGTTGTAAGTTCGTCTGTTAGTACATCTGTAAATGTATTTGTTTCTATTGTTATCGCTGGTATGTCTGTGGAATGTTCTGTTTGTTAAAGTCATGTTAAATTAGGCAATGTTGTAAGTTCGTCTGTTAGTACATCTGTAAATGTATTTGTTTCTATTGTTATCGCTGGTATGTCTGTGGAATGTTCTGTTTGTTAAAGTCATGTTAAATTAGGCAATGTTGTAAGTTCGTCTGTTAGTACATCTGTAAATGTATTTGTTTCTATTGTTATCGCTGGTATGTCTGTGGAATGTTCTGTTTGTTAAAGTCATGTTAAATTAGGCAATGTTGTAAGTTCGTCTGTTAGTACATCTGTAAATGTATTTGTTTCTATTGTTATCGCTGGTATGTCTGTGGAATGTTCTGTTTGTTAAAGTCATGTTAAATTAGGCAATGTTGTAAGTTCGTCTGTTAGTACATCTGTAAATGTTTTTGTTTCTATTGTTATCGCTGGTATGTCTGTGGAATGTTCTGTTTGTTAAAGTCATGTTAAATTAGGCAATGTTGTAAGTTCGTCTGTAAGTACATCTGTAAATGTATTTGTTTCTATTGTTATCGCTGGTATGTCTGTGGAATGTTCTGTTTGTTAAAGTCATGTTAAATTAGGCAATGTTGTAAGTTCGTCTGTTAGTACATCTGTAAATGTATTTGTTTCTATTGTTATCGCTGCGCTGGTATGTCTGTGGAATGTTCTGTTTGTTTATGGTCAATTTTTTCATTCGAATTCTCTGTCTCAAAGCTCAATAAGTCTTCTCTGTCCTTTTCAATCTTTAGATCACTATTTTCGCTCGTTGTGTTAATCGGTTGCGTCGTTTCAGTTGTTATTTCGTCAAGTTCGTGTGTCAAATTTTCTACAGAAGTCGTTAGATCGTCAATTTTTGCTTCGGTTGTAAATTCGTCCAAAGATTGTTCACTTGTTGTCGTCATGTCGAAAGTCAAAGTGTCTGTTGAAAAGTTTATGTCAGTAGGCTTTGTCGTTTGAGGTGTCTTTGTAGAAGTCCGACTAATTTTACGCTTCTGTATAGGCATGGGCACTTCGGCAGCAACTAATGTATCCGTATTAAAATCTGGTTGCATCGGCACTAATGGTTGCTCGTCAAGCGCATCAAAAATCACCCAATTGTCAGGTCTGAAAGTGTGAAAAAAAAGTTATCAGTTTCAAGATTTTAAATTTTGTGCGTGTTGACGCTTACCTTTCTGGTTTTGTCAGTATTTGAATTGGAGCAAATGCAACTGATGGTGGTGGTGACTTTGTCAGTCTATTCCATTGACCGGTGACATGAGATGTCTGTGAATCTAAAAACGAAGACCTAGCTGTCAACAGTTCGTCATAGTCCTCGGCTAAAATGTCATGACCAAGGCTTTTTTGTTCTCCTGTCATCAGGGTCATTGTTGTCAGATCTTCTTCCGCTTCTATAAATGTGTCACTTCGTCGAAGTACTGGTAGAACAAAATTATCGTCAAGTTCTGTTGTATTCAGTTTCGTTCTGTTAGTTAAAGCCTGTTCGGCAAGCTTAAGATAGTCAATTTTGTCAATTTTACCCGATGATTGCTCATTAACGGCGTTGTTGTTCTTGAAAATGTGCCCAAACCGATCATCGTCATCGTCATTGTAGTCATAATCATCACTTTCAAAATCTTCGTTCGTTTGGTTTGTTTTGTGATGGTCGTGGTCAATAGCGTCGTTAATTATCAGTTCTGATCTGCCAATATCGTCGTATGCTGAGTCGAACACGTTAGTTGGTTTGTTAAAGTATGAAGGTGGTCTTCCAGTATAACTTGAAAATGGGTCATTTTTGTTGGGATCAAAACTTTCAACAGACGCAGACAGCATTGGTTTGGGCGGAAAAGCATAGCTAGGTGTGCTAGAAAACTGCGGTCGGTGCTGTGGCAAAAACTCATAATCGGGTTTAATGCCCTCAGGGGACATCAAATTAAGTTGTGGCCTAGGTGATGGTCTGATATTGAAACTGAATGTGCTATCCCCACCACTACTACTTGCACTTCCAACTATGGCCCCAAAGTGCCCAGTACTAACTGCATTACTTGAAGCATGAGAAACACCGCCGATATTTGAAGCTGTGCTAAAGCTATTTGCTCCAGGAAGGGCTTGTGGTGGATAAATATTTTGATGGGGAAAGCCCTGTGGAGGTAAAACAGCCGGGTTGAAGTTGGACGGACCCTGGGGAAATCCGTGCTGTCCGTGCTGTGGAAATCCTTGAGTGGGAGGGTAAGTTTGGCCTTGTTGACCACCGAGATAGTTACTAGAACTAGGCTTGGAATTCTGATAAGGCCATGAAGAATGTGAGCTTAAATAATTTTCCGAAACGGAATTTTGCCCACTGTTAATGATTCTATTGGGATTATGATTGAACGGACTTTTCGTAGAAGTTGTTTGCTGTTTAATACTATTCAAGCCACTAGTTGCGAATGAAATTATGTTCTGAAAAATTCCCGGTGCTCGAGTTGTGCTCCGTACGTCATGTTCGTCAATATAAATTATTGTTGGTGGTTTTGTTCGAGTTCCATAGGGAATTCTCGTTGTCGGTGTAAAAAAGCCATTGCTCGATGGTGAATTTTGATGTGGATATGTCGTATAGTCGTATTGGTGATTGTAGCGGTCTTTGTCGTAACGTTTATTTGGGCTGTTATAGTCTTCGTAGTTGGCATTGTTTTGTGGTTTCTTTTTATTTGTCTGACGTATATTGATTTCTATTTCGTACTGGTCAGATTTTGGTGTGTCAATTAAAAGTTGTTGTGATGGTCGGTTGTATATTGGTCGCTCTTGGTATTGTCTAAGTTCTATGTTACGTAACGTCGCCGATGGTTGTTCGGTATTAATAGGTAAAGTCAAATCATCAGACTCTGTAAAGTAATTTTCGTTCAAATCTTCTTCTGATTTTCGATCAAGTTTAGAAGCGCCTGTCAATTGAATTTCTTCATAGTCATTCGTTTTGCCAAGGCGAAGCGTCCGAAGTTTGTCAATAAAGTCTAAATTGGTGTGAAATTCTACTTTTTCAACTTGGACATTTTTATGGTCAGTTTTTCGATGTACTCGTTTATGTTGGTCTAATGAGTCTTGTAGTGCTGAATTAATAAGGTCTTGAAAGTCTTTGTATGTGTCATGTGTCTCTTTTGAATTATCTGAAAAATCATCTTCGTTAAGTTGTTGGTCGTTCAAATTTGATTGAACAAATGTTCCATTATACGATTGGTCTAATGGAAGTACAGAAGTGCTGCCGTCACTGTTTATCAAGTATTCGTTGTTTTGGCCAATGGTCATTTGCTTTGCAGTTTTTCCGTTTAAGATGTATGCTAAATTATTACTGTCCTTGAAGGCTTCTTTTGTCAGTGTTTTACTGTCATTTCCCTCAGAGTCAATAGTATTGTTGTTATTCGTGCAGTTGTTTGTCAAATCTGTGTGGTCATTGTTGTACTTTGAAGTTTCAATGTTCTGTGTACATGGGTCAGGGTTAAGTAAATTTGTTTTGTTCAATTCTTTCGTTGGGTTCGTTAATTTTGTATGTGTAGTTAGGTTGTTTGTGATATTGAATGATTCGTCAAGTTTCTCTTTTAAATTACCTGAAAAGTCTTCGTTAAGTTGTTCATCATTCAAATTGGATTCAAAAGATGTGCTTCTATCAGCCATAATCAAGTGTTCTTTGTTTTGGTCAGTGGTCATTTTTGGAGCAGTATTTTCGTTCAGTTTTATCGGTGTTTTACTGTTATTTCTCTCAGAGTCAATGAAACTTTTGGTAATCGTGCAGTTGTCTGTCACATTAGTTTTGTCACTATTTTCTATACATGGGTCAGAGTTTAGAAAAATTGTTGAAGTCTTAATTTTTGAATTTGTCAGTTCTTCTTCAGCATGGTCCGTTTTGTTTTTTTCTTTCGCTGAGTTTGTCCGTTTTGTTGGTGTATAAATGTTGTTTGTGCTATTAAATGTGTCGTCAAGTTTATTTCTTAAATTATCTGAAAAGTCTTCGTTATGTTGTTCATCGGTCATCGAGTGTTTGTTGTTTTGGTCGGTGGTCATTTGATTTGCTGTATTCCCGTCTGCTGAGTGGTTATCGGCTTTTGTCGGTGTTTTACTGTCATTTCCCTCAGAGTCAATAGTATTGTTGTTATTCGTGCAGTTGTTTGTCAAATCTGTGTGGTCATTGTTGTACTTTGAAGTTTCAATGTTCTGTGTACATGGGTCAGGGTTAAGTAAATTTGTTTTGTTCAATTCTTTCGTTGGGTTCGTTAATTTTGTATGTGTAGTTAGGTTGTTTGTGATATTGAATGATTCGTCAAGTTTCTCTTTTAAATTACCTGAAAAGTCTTCGTTAAGTTGTTCATCATTCAAATTGGATTCAAAAGATGTGCTTCTATCAGCCATAATCAAGTGTTCTTTGTTTTGGTCAGTGGTCATTTTTGGAGCAGTATTTTCGTTCAGTTTATATGTTAGATCGTTTATATCTTCGAAATTTTGTTTTATCGGTGTTTTACTGTTATTTCTCTCAGAGTCAATGAAACTTTTGGTAATCGTGCAGTTGTCTGTCACATTAGTTTTGTCACTATTTTCTATACATGGGTCAGAGTTTAGAAAAATTGTTGAAGTCTTAATTTTTGAATTTGTCAGTTCTTCTTCAGCATGGTCAGTTTTGTTTATTTCTTTCGCTGAGTTTGTCCATTTTGTTTGTGTATTAATGTTGTTTGTGCTATTAAATGTGTCGTCAAGTTTATTTCTTAAATTATCTGAAAAGTCTTCGTTAAGTTGTTCATCGGTCATCGAGTGTTTATTGTTCTGGTCGGTGGTCATTTGATTTGCAGTATTCCCGTCTGCTGAGTGGTTATCGGCTTTTGTCGGTGTTTTACTGTCATTTCTCTCAGAAACGATGTTATTGTTGGTTATCGTGCAGTTGTTTGTGAAATCAGTTTTGTCATGGCTGTTGTTTGAATTTTCGACTGGTTGTGTATACAGGTCAGGGTTTAGAAAATTTGGTGATGTCTCAATTTTTGAATTTGTCAGTTCTTCTCCAACGTGGTCAGCTTTGTTGAGGTCCTTCGTTGTGTTCGTCAATTTTGTTGGTCTTGTTAAGTTTTTTGTGATGTTGAGTTTTTTATTTGAAATGTCAGTCTTTGTAAGGGCCTTGTAGTAGATCTTGTCAGGATTTTGTCTTATTGATTTTACATTGGTTGCCAAACTTGTTGCTTCTTCGTCTTGATTGTCATTTGTTACTAGTTCTGTGTTAGGTTTGTCACTAGAGCTCTCAACTTTAAGTTCATTGTCCGAGCTCAATAATCGTCCAGCAGTTAAGTTGTTGTTGGTAGTATCTGTCTGTATGAAAGTTCCAGGTTCAGTTATATTATTCGTTATCTTTGTAAAATTCGTCAGTTTCCTTGTCAAAGCTTCTGTTTGGTCGTTCATTTTTCTCGATAAGTGCTTTGTTGAAGTGTCGTCATCATTGTTGTCATCGTTATTGGCACTCAAAAATCCCATTGCAGCACTAATTTGTGATTTGACCACACCTGCCACTTTTAAAATCGTATTTTGAGCCGTAGAGACCATTGAATTTTGTTGCTGATGGTCAGTCCTTTTCTCTTTTAATTCCTTATTAGTAGCACCATTAGCGCTTCGTAGCTCAATTTGCACATTGTGAATCACAACTGTCCGTCGGGTCGTACTAATACGTTTTGATAAGGCGGATGAAGTGTGTTTAGGATTTTTTTTTACAGTTAGTCTATTTTTGTCAAGTTTATTACTAATGCCTCGGATCGGTTTCAAACTGGGTCGTACTGCAGCTAATTTCTGTGCCATGTCAAGTTTGTCATGAATTTTCGTCATATTTGTCACTCGATGAAATCCAATTGAACTATTCGGAATGAAATCAACATTTGCAACCATTGTAAGATTTTGAATTCGATTATTGATGCCTTTTTCTTCTTTTACGGTCGATTGGTTTAATGGAGTGATGCTTTGCGGTGAAACATTTTTGTCGATTTTTTCATTATTGCTCATCAAAAATGGATCTTGCTCTAGCCAAGGTCTTAAATCTATGGGCTCGAGAGCTTCCTTGCCACATTTGACTCGTTGATTTCCCTTAACGTCATGGGGTAAGAAGACGTATGGCTGCAAAGTTCCACCATTTACAGCTCGACAAAGAACAGACGACAGTGAGACATGTCTCAATGCATTCAGCTGTGCTGGGGTAAATGAACTCTCAAATCCAGAATTTTCATACCAGAAACGATCACCTTTACGTGAATTACTGAATTGTTGAGCAATAATGCAAGCAAAAGTCGGGCCAACGAGACCTCCAATAACGGGACGCTCAGCGATTCCTCCAACAAATAGGTCTATGTCATGGACATTGCGATAAGCGTGACTGATTCTCTTAGACGATTCCGGCCCGACCACATTGGTTAAGTCATCCCAAGAGTTTATAGCTGATAGGCCGCAGGGTTGTCGCCAGGCGGTGTATGGAGCTATTCCATGATCACGTCCTCGCTGAATGTTAATAGCTGCTAGATCTAGCCCAAATGGAAATCCTTTATGGAAACAAAAAATATTAACTTAGAAGTACTTATTTGCACTAAGAAAACGTACCTGGTGTTTGGAAAAGATGATTGGTCAACTGAGGCGTTATAAATTCGTCTCGTTTCAAAGCCTTTTGTGAGGCTAATCCTCGAATTAATCTATGCAATGATCCAGCAGTTCCAATATCACCTTGTTGAAACTCTTCGTGTAATGTGACATCTAAAAATTACCGTTAATTACTTTCTACGCTGCAACTTAAAATGTACTCACTGTTATTGATGAAATTATGATTTCGGTCAGCCCGCATGTACGTGTTCTGAACCAGCGAATGCCCGAACCTGAAAGCTGCGGCTGAAAACGCATTCGACATCGAAGGATTTACATTTGAATCATAGCCCGAGTAGTAACCGCTTTTCACCAATTCCAGATCAAACAGCTTACAAACTTCTCGTCCCAAGACAATCGGTAAAAACTCTCGGAAGGTTATGTGCTGAAATAGAGCTCCAATAATTCGTCTAGTTTCTTGGTAAACCTTCTCGTCACTCCAATGAGGATTTAAAATACTCAACTCCATGGCAATTCGATTGTGTTCACCCACCCAGACATGGTGAAGTGCCAGTAATCCAGGTTGTTCACCACTTCGACCATCTCCTGAGCGGATACACTGATGGGCTATTGCCCCTCGCATGCAAACATCATCAGCCGGATCCCCTCTGCCATAGATCAACAAACCGTTGCGGAAAATTCTTGCATTATCTGAAGTCTTGGCGTTGCTTGAGTATATCGGTGAAGCATCGATGTATGATGTGACTTGATTGGTCTGTTCTCTCCAAGATAAAACGCAATCTCTACGCTGGGCAGGAGCTGATCGAAGGAACTCCAAGCAGCGTACTTTCAATGGTGCCAACCATGGATCATCTAATGGAACTTTGATGGGAAAACACAAAGGATGAAAATCTTTCGATCCACAGCAACTTGGTACTGAACCGTTTATTGATCTAAAACGAGTAAAAATAAAAAAAAAATTAGAGGCAATTGAAAGTAACCCGGGCGCCATTTAATTTTTACAATTTACTCGAACTAAGGAAATAATTAAATTGTTTCCAAAATTGCCTAATTATAGGATTTTCTCACACTTACCGTGGTTGCGCCGTTGAAGTCATATCGTGATCCAGAAGTTGCCCCCATTGGACGATCATCAATGTCAAAGGAGCATTCCCTTCTCTAGCACCATGCACTAAAAGACTAACAAATCGCGCAGATGAAAGAGCTCCACTTTCAACTGATCCTCGAATAGAGTCAACTCCATCACCATATTCCGGTGGAAGGAATCGATTGAATGGCATCTGAGCTGATCCCCAACGCAGTCGCCTGCGATTGTTACAAGTTCCATCATGAGTCCTATACCGCTGCGAAGCTGGCATACATATCGGTGGATCCCTCGGTGGACATAAGCTCTCAAGTGGTGTCCGTCTAAATGAAACTTTTTGCGATTGTGCCTGTCGTCCTAGAACCGCCGATTCCTTGTTACTGGAAATGAAACAAAACAACAATTCAACACACAATAATTCAAAAGCATTAACTTTCAATTTCACTCTTGGTCAATAATAACTTTATACTGTCGCCTCCTAACTAGGTCATAACGTTCTATCACTTTCAACATACCTGCACAACTTGCCAGACGCACGCAAGTCGACGACGACATAGCTTGCATACTTAATGGACTTAAGGCAATGCAATTTAAAATAATAGAAACGAAGTTTGTTTTATTTAGAAAATCACATGCCGACTCCGATGGCCGCGGATCAAATTGGAATTTTAAAATAAGTCAAGTCAAAGCATTATTGCGTTTGTGCGATCACGACTCTAGATTTCGACTAAAAGTGAATCGAAAACCATGAGTGCGCTCGTATTTATGAAAGACTCAATACTGATACTGACGATGTGTGGCTCCAAACCAACTGAAACCGCGATAATGGCGCTTAAGAGGGAAAACGAAGGAGAAAGTGGGAAATTTAATTTTACCATTTCTTGAATGACTTGAAGTATGGGTTTAATAGTAATAATGTGGTTGGTTGAGATTATTTTTTTTTTTTTTTTTGTGGATCTTTAACCTGTGTGAAAGAGGATAAGTTCAATGTAACGTGGGTTTATTTATTTTTAGTTATTCGTTTTATTTTTATTTTAACTGCACAGATCTTGTCCTAAAGTGATTTTAACAACAACTTTTGATAGAATTTTAGGAAAGTCATTTTTGTTTCTTTAATTCTTTGTGAAGTCTTCTTATTTCGATGTCACTCTTTTTCTAGTGAAAGCATGATCTTCACAGAGGTAATGCACTCTTCTTAGCATTGCATTAAAATATAAACATGTCTTTAGAAGAAAACTTGATCCTTGGCTCGTATCTGTTTTTTTTTTTTTTTTGTAATTATTTTTTAAGAACTATATTTTACTATATTTCTTTTTAAACATAATTGCTACATCTTATAGAGGTACCTACTCGTACATTGTGATTGTGATGCAATTTAACGTTGCTTAACGATATTTTTTAGAAAATAATATTTGTGTCTTTAATATTTAAGTCACGATCAGTTGAAAATATTGAAAATTATGGTCAGGCGGACACTTTTTTTTTGATTGGAAAAAAATTTATTTTAGTAAATTTTTTTAATAAAAAACATAAACTATTGGGAAGTCAAAGACGATTAACACTGAGCGAAATTATTGATATAATTTAATAAAAAAAAATTATAGATAATATTAATTTGTAAGAGAAAAGTTGTTGTGCTGACCATCATTTACCATAACTAAGAAAACAACGCGAAGAACTGGCTCCTTACCTTTAGCACCTCATATATGGGATATTCGCAAAAAAAGTATGCCATCAAAAAGGTCAGTATTTGGTCAAAAAAGGTCAACTAGTTTCAGAAATTTATCAGCCATAGAAAATCTTTAATCAATGGTTAAAGTTTTTCAAGGTCACCTCATTTATGGGATATTCGCAAAAAGTGTACCATTCGAAAGACCACTGATTCTTGATCAAAGTTCAGCTGGTTTCAGTAATTGGTCAGCCTTAGGTTTTTGTTTATGAATTTTAAATTTTTTTTGTAGGTCTCAGTAGTCTAGGAAATATAGGAAATTTATTATGGGCAACCGGGGACAAATTAATTCATGAAATTTTATTGCTGGTATCGACGCAAAATTTTATTCTCAACAACATATCCAAAGTCCTTCAAAATCCCTGAATTGACTTTTTGTGTAGACGCAGTTTAAGAGTTGGAAAGGGGAGGGAGGCTGAAAAATTTGTTGTAATACAATATAATCATATGACACATGTTTTTTAGGGTGCTTTTTAACGCTGATTTCACAGAGACCAAAACTGAAAAAATACATGTATCCTGTGGAAAGTTAATGTCATTTTTATGGAATGATCACTTTGAAATTTGGTATAAATGTTTCATTTTGCATGTTTACTAAGAATCAAAAGAGTCCCCAAAAATATCTGTGGTGAAAGGGTGTTTTTTTGAGGGCGATTTTGGGGGACTTTGGATATGTTGTTGAGGATAAAATTCTGCGTCGTTACCAGAAATAAAATTTCATGAACTAATTTGTTCCTGGTCCGATCCTATCATTCTTAGACTATAGACTCTTATACTCTTACCTTGAAACGAACTTTGAAAATTCATTAAAATAAACCTATGGCTGGCCAATTTTAGTAATTGCTGAGTAATAGCTGACCTTTTATCACGAATCAGTGGCCTTTCAGTTGGTATACTTTTTCTTGCGAATATCCCATATATGAGGTGCTAAAGGTTAGGAGCCCGAAGAACCTCCAATATATCTCCAACATTTGGTTTCTTCGAGCACAATTTAACGACTTAAGGTTTTAAGCCTTTGAACTCATATTAAGCTTATAGTAAATTTCTAGGATAGGTAACGCTAATTGAGTACGTCATAGAAATCGCAAGTTACTTTTGATAATTGAATTTTTTAGGGATTTTTTTTCAAATTAACTTTATCAAACTTTCAAAAGGAAATAATTTTTATTTTAAAAAGTAATTTCAAAAGAATAACAAAAACATTTTAGGCTATTGAAAATATTAAAATATTGTCCAATTTGTGAGACACCTTTATGAAATAAAAAAAAAAATCAAATAGATTTTGGTTTTATACATCAAAAACCAATATTTTAAAATATAACATTAAACCCATTCTTTAAATACTTAGGCTAACGAACAAAAATCCCAAAAAAGTAAAAATATATGGTTATATTTTCGCCTTTTTTTGCAAAACATATTTTTTTTAAGCAGTTTAGAAAAATTCAATCAAAATCATTGTATTTTCAACTTGTTTTAAGTCGGTTTTTATTGTTTTTGTCTGCTTTATTTTTTTTTTAAATTTTGTTAAACCATTAATTTTAAAATAAAATCTTATTACCAACAAAAACTAATTTAAATAAAATTCTCAAACTCGGCTTAGTTTTTGAGTTACACCAAAAATATTGCAAAATGACCAGTGAGACCATTCTCTCAGAAATGCATGAATGAATTTTGGCGAATTTTGTGTTTTAAACAAGCTTAAGTTCCGAAATGCTTAAGGTCCCACAATTCTATATCTGTCTGTCTATCTGTACCTCAAACCTCAACCTGCAGCCGAAACAACTGAAGCGATTTTCTTCAAACTTCTTAGGTTCTTAGAGGGGAAATTGAATTTTGTTGGCCCAAAAAATAACGGTGCCTACCTTACAACCATTATGAAAAAAATTAATTTATCTCAAAAATAACTGTAACGGTTTGGATACAAAAAAAATCGAATTACTAATAAAAATATGGTTAATATTTTGGTGAAAAAAAAATGTTCAAACTATCTATTTGATAGTAAATATTATTTCAACAAAAAGTCTCTTAAGTTAAATTCTTCAATTTGGCTTAGTTTTTAAGTTATACCAAAAATATGGAAAAGTGACCATTCTCTCAGAAATATTTGGGTAATTTGTCTGAATTTCATGTTTTATGGAAGCTTAGGTTCCACACAAACATGTTCAATTATATTGATATACTCTGCGACATTTGGCCACAGCTGTAGATATTTGCCTGAAAAGAGCTGACAATATCTCGTGTTGTCCAATACTCTGATAGGTGAGACCTTAGACGCTGTGAAGTGGTTGCCTAGTGTCCGACGACCGGAATATCTGCACCAATACCACCGACAAACTATTCCGCAAAAAATCACAACAATTAATCGCGTTCTTTGGGAGTAAAGCGATTCATGTAACTTGTTGACGTGTGTTTGGTATCTGTTTCCTTCACAAATGTAATTGACATTTCAAAAAATTTTACCATCTTCCGATAGGGCGATGACTTTTTCGCCACCCTGTAGGTAGGTACTGAATTAGGAAAATTGTATTATTAAAAATCAGTTGTCTTTTATATGATGCTAAAATCCGGAACCAAAAGTAAATTGAATTTAAATTGAAAAATTTGAATATGTAGAAGCAAATTGTTTTAATCTTCAATACAATAGGTTCATACTTCCATTCCCATCCCATAAAGGAATGCATTTATTTCCTCACAAGAATTACATTTTAGTTCAATACGGAAATCAAATGTTTTTTGTTCAATCAAACTCCATCGTGACCAAACAAAATGTCAAAATCAAAATGCTCCGATACCATTTCAAGACATCGCTTCGCACAACTCATTCGTATTCCTTAGTACAGTGGACAGATAAAGCAGAAATACATTATCTTAAAAAGTAAAAACTCGTCTTGGCTTAATTCGTTTTCTTAATCCGATCTCACGGAGAAAGTTCCCCTTGATACCTACCTACTCTTTACAATGAAAGCAATGGTAGGTGAATGCAACAGCATGCAACGGTGCAAATCAAATTCAGAATTCAATTTAAGTATAAATCTTTTAATTTTGTCGCACACACCTTTTTAGCTATAGTTTGCATCTCTTGGAATTGTACACCTCCATCCTCCAAGCGGGCAGATATGAATTGCATGGAAAATCGGTTTATTAGTTGGATCAACCAAAGATCTGTGTCCATCAGCTACAAGTAGGTATAATCTATAATATGCTAGAACAAGGGACGGATTTTATTATTCCCTTGCTCCGCTTTATACTATCGGGTTTTTCAATAAGAGCGCTACAAAAGTTTTTTTTTTAAATTAAACAAAAACGGTTTTGGATATCAATGAAATTCTTTATTCTTGTGAAAGTACGTTTGATGCCATTATATATGGAACTCGATTTCTTTTGCATGGCCACCACGGGCACGCTTGCAGAAGTCCAGACGCTGAACCCAATTTTCGACGGTTTTCAAGCATAAATCGGCCGATACTGCTGCAATTTCACGTTCGATATTCGTACGAAGTTTATTAATCGTTGCTGGGTTGTTGGCATAGACCACAGACTTGACGTAGCCCCACAGGAAATAGTCTAACGGCGTCAAATCGCACGACCGAGGTGGCCAAGCGACTGGACCATTTCGTGAGATAACATGTTCTCCAAACTTGGTTTCCAATAAATTGATTGTGACATTCGCTGTGTGGCTTGTGGCACCGTCCTGTTGGAACTACATGTCCTCCAAGTCCATATCATCCAATTGGGGGTTGTAGGCCAAGATGTTTTCGCAAAATTCGCCACAACGACGTCACAGAGATGCCCAACGCTTGAGAACGACGTGTGAGAGACACATTTGGGCTTTCTGCAACTGAAGCCTCAGCGGCAGCAATATTCTCGATACTACGGGCACTTCTTTGTCTCACTGGCAAATAAAACATTTTGTACTGTGCCCGTGGATTCAAATTTTTCCAGTAGAAGCTCAATTGTTGATCTGCTAGGACGATTATGACGACCATAAATTGGACGTAGCGCTCTTAACGTTGAGGCCACTGACTCCGAATTTTGGTAGTAAATTTTAATAATTTCGACTCGTTGTTGGCTCGTATATCTCTCCATCATGAAATGGAAAACCCTACTGAAGAGAAATGTTAAAAGAGCGGCAAGAAATATGGCGTCGTTTGCTGTCCCTGTTGCTCTACTTTTGTAGCGTCCCTGTTGAAAAACCCTTTATATCCTTGTTTCGTGGCTTTTCCCTTGGGGGTTATGTTACTTATTCCACAAAAGAATACACAAACGCCAGATTTGGCTTGGCATGCATATTTTAATTAAATTTTCAAGTTCGGTGCTGCACAATACAGAGAATTTATTTCTTCAGCATATCGCTGGGTTGTGGTTAGTAGAGTCTGGAAAATTAATAATGGCGGCAATTTATCTGTTTCTGTTTAATAGTTTCTTCAGTTTGAGTAAATAATAATGTTTGCCAGAAGCAAGCCTATTATTAGGGCCCATAACAACTTTCCAACGTATAATCCGACTCTGGCAATCCGATCAGTACCTGTGGTGTCGAGGTAAGTGTCACTTCATTTTCTCCTTCTTTTT
Source organism: Melangyna quadrimaculata (assembly GCA_949320155.1). NCBI lineage: Eukaryota > Metazoa > Arthropoda > Insecta > Diptera > Syrphidae > Melangyna > Melangyna quadrimaculata. The sequence goes on along the minus strand of OX439483.1, from coordinate 452,375,621 downwards.
CATAATGTTGTTGACGTCGCGTCGTTCGCGATGCAAAGCTACGAGCATTTAATCTGCATTGTGCATGTTGCATTCAAATAAAAGTTCTGATGCACTATACACTCTCCATTTACACATTCATTGCATGCAAATCCCATTTCGGATAATGTATCTCTAGTGAGAAATTTTCTAACTTTCACGGTCACGGCTTTGTGATGCGATGGCATGACATTGCGATCCGTCCCACAATGACTTAAATTTAACCTCAATTGAAAACTAACGTTTATTTAAGTGTTGAACGAACGAAAGATACCATCTAGAAGATCCGTCTGATATTCAAAAGGCATCCATGTACTTCTAACTAAATAGAGAAAAAAGTCTCATTGATGCGGTTTGGGGTTTTCAATGTCACACAAACAGTGAAAGTTGACTTTGCTCTTTGGTTGAATTTCCAACTTGAATGTCTTGTTGTTAATCAAGTGGGAAAGTTAAAAGCAACGAGATTTCTTTTATCCTTTTAAAGTAATAATAATTATCGAACATGAATTCGGATTTGACTTTAAATGATGATAATATATAAAAAAAAAAACAAGCTTATAAATAGAAATAGTATATTACAATAATTAAGTGTCCCCTTTTTGGACAATTAACATGACAGTTGAAACTACTATACTTACTTTCGCCGAAAAGCCTTTGTTGCTGATAAGGTTGCAAAAGCTGCCATTGCACTTTGTTCGTTGCCTTCAATTGGAGCACTGAATTTTGACAACAAAGCTGCCGGATGATTATCTTCAAGTATTTGACCTTTAATAGGAATACAAAAATATTTCTGTTAAAAGCAACTAAAATAATAGGATTCCTTATAAATATACAAAGTTTAACAGTTACAGATGAGAACTTGAAATCTTTATACATAGTTGTTGTTTTCAAGTTTCAACTTTTTATCACATGCAAGTTGGGTTAAATAGAATTAATGTTTTCTTTTTAACCTTATTTTTTCACTTACGATATTATGGTGGCTATATGGTTAAAAAAAACAAACAATAAAACAAAGTTTAACTAATTATTGTTAGACCTACCATTTTTGACAATTTGTGGTTCGATATTTTGGTACAGATCTGTCATTGCATGTATTCCTTCTCTGGCTGCAACATCTAATGCTATATCCACCATTGAGGGTTTCTTCGATTTGTCTGCGTGCCATTTTAATATTTTTGGGTTTCTATAAGATGTGTCAAGTTCGGCAAAATCCAAAGGAATTATGGGTTTTGGTATTTCGATACTGACATCGGATTTCGAAATGGGAATACTACTTGCGTCGAATGTCCAGACATGATTAATTATGTGAGTAAGTAAGAATGATGTGTAAAGCCAGTTCATCGAATCTAAAAGTAAACAAAATGTTGAAAATCATAAAATTTTTTTTTGCGATTTTCCCGCAATTTATTATGAAATCCATTTTATTGGCATTTTTAAGCAGTTTTTTCAATTTGGTATCATTTTTTTTACTAATCCATATGTTTACTTACGATATACGTAGTACAGAGCAAGTTTAGAATTCGTGCAAAAAAAACTCGAGATAATAATTTTCCTTAACATTACGATGAAAGAGAACGCGAAAAAAGTGGGTCGCGCAATTCTGTCTGTCCGTGTGTCCGTCTGTCTGTACCTCGACCTGCAGCCTCAACGGCTGAAGCGATTTTCTTCAAACTTTGGACTTAAGGTTCTTATGTGATTCCATAGAGGGGAAATTGAAAACATTTTTTAAGCTCAAAAAATAACGGTACCTGTCATACAACCAATATTCAAAAATTGATTTATTCTAAAAACGGCTCTAACGATTTTCAAAAAAAAAAAATTACGAGGTATTAAAATTACTAAAATAAATATTTTGATAGAAAAAATAAATGTATAACGTTTATTAACGGTACCTGTCATAGAACCGATTTTTTTGTTTTCAAATTTCGCGTTAACGGCTACACCGATTTCAACCAACATTTTTATACAAAAGTCACTTACAATTTTAACAATTTTGCATATAAAAATTCTCGAAAAAATAATTTTTGGATTTTTAAAAAAATATTGATTTTTTTTTTGAAAATTCAATATCTTGAAAACTAATGAATTTTGTGAAAAATTGTATTTTATAAAATACTAAAAGTTGGTATACCAAATTTTATTCAAGATTTTTTATATATAAAAAATGAATTTAGAAAAAAAATTGCTCTTACGATTTTTGATTTTTTTTTCATAAATTTATATTTATTAAGCAAATCAAAGGGCATAGTTCTTTTTGAGCTCTATCTGTTTAAGCTATTAAAATAACTAATTAATAATAATTCTTAGTAATCATTTATATTTTAAATTTGTTTTTAAAACTTTTTTTTTTAATGATATCATATTGTTATGGAACCAATAAATATGTACATTGTCTATTTCAAGCTACGTTGAAGTTGTTAGCTACGGGAACAAGTTTTGTGCGATCCAATCGTTCCCATTTTTTCTTTTTTATTCTGAAAGCTCAAATATAGTTGTTTTAAAAATCCCACTTTTTTTTACAAAATCTAAATTAATACAATAAAATTAAGAAAATTTAATTAAAATTGAATAAAACTACGTCTTCTATCGAGTGTAAAAAAGAGCCAAACGTTAAGAATCGTTTTTTATTTGTTCTTATTCCAATTTAAATTTTTAAATCTATTTTTCTCGTTTAAGGAATAAAATCGGCTCTAGTTAATGTAGTTCTTTAGTTGCGAACCCTCGTCTAACTATTTCATAATTTTAAACACGTTAAACAACTCTTCTAACTATTCTCGTATGATTATGATAGTTTTTTGTTTAAATCTTATAGTTCTTTATTTAGTGGAAAAGAAATCTACTCGCATTATCCCTGAAGCTTAAAACAAAAACAAAGTTTGAGACATCTTTGTAGGTACCTACGTGTATGTTGGTTGATGTGTCTGTGTCATTGATGTTTGTGCCCACGCTTTAGCAGAAAAAGTGAAAAATTCAATGCCGCTGAGCTAATGCTAATGATACACATTAATAAATGTTTTCCATTTTTAACAAAGCTCTTAATATTCAAAAATTAAAAAAAAAATTCGAAATCATTTTACCAACCTACGCTTTTTTGTTGTTATAAACTTATTTTCAAGTGGTAAAGTATACTTTAAGAAGTTAAACAAGCGATTTGCTGCTTTTAAAGTTAGAAGAGTGGTTTAACGTCAAACTATACTGAAGGTTGTTTGAAATTACCAAAGAGTCGACATTAAAAATATTTTTTAGAGCTGACTCCCATTTTGAAAGTGATTTAGAACCGGGTTTAATTGTTTAAAATCTTGCGCCAATGAATTTTGAAAAAATAGTCGTTCGAGCGGATTAAAAAAAAAAAAAAAATTTCTTATATATAAAATTTGTAAAACATTTTTAAGAATTATATCTGGAATGCTAATTTAAAGTAATTATATAATATGTATGTGCATTGTCACAAGTAAAAAAATGCTACTAACGTGTTATTTTTAAAATACCATAAGGTATGAACCAAAGTTAAAAAACAGCCTAAGAATGCTAAAAATGGGTTTCATAATAGATTTCGGGAAATTGTTACCCGCAAAGAAAAAAATTGTATGCCGGGTAAAAACTACTAACTGCTCTTGTATTAATAAAAAAATCATGAATCGGTTGCAGTTAGTCAAAGTTAACCTAGTTAAAAAAAATGAAATTCACAAAAACTCAAGAAAATAAATTACAATAAAAATACGTGTACGCCACAGTGTCCCAACAATTAAAAGGAAGCTGAAGATCGCAGCATTTTTCTTTTTTTGTCTTTCAGGGCCAGTTTTACAATGCGGGGTTAAAGTTAAGCCCGAATTAACTCACGAAATTTGGTGAGTTAACTTTGGATTAACTCAAAAAATGTTGATGATATTTTATCTTGCGTGTTTTTTAAGGCATTCTGCATTCATCATCGATTAAAGCTTCCCGACGTAACTGTAGATAGATCTATTTCCAGAGCTTGATAAATTAGGCTTAACCATAACACTGAAAAACTGGGCCTTAGAGTTGCAGACCTCGAAAAGAATGAGTGATATTGGAAACTTTCAAACACTAAAATGTTGTGCAAATAATTTCCCAGGGGTGCTGTCCGTTACTTATTTAAAATTTTATCCCGCTATATATAGATAGAACAAACTAACGGTTTAAAAAAAAAATATATAATACTGAGAGCATATATGTATGTACCTTACTTAGTTTTTTTTTTTATTAAGTGTTTTTAAAAATGAAACTTTAAAATAGAAAACATAAAACTTTAGACCCTTATAACTTTGAATCAACGAATGGTTCGTAAAAAATAAATGCACTTGGAAAAATTTAATTTTCCGATACTTTTTTTTTTAATTCGTGTTCTTAAGCCATTTGATTCACAAAAATAAAAATATGTAATATGCGGTAAATATTGGAACTTAGATAATATTCAATTATACTCGTACAGGGTGATTCACATAAGTTGTGACAAAAAACTTGAGCGTGTAGGTTTAGTCGAGACAAGAAAAAAATCATGCATAAGGGGGTGTCTATTCCCCCCCCCCCTCGTTTAGGCCGTTTTCTAAAAAAATTGACTTAAAGCAGAAAACAATATTATTAGAAAACAATTGCAACACTTACAATGCCTTGATAAATCTTTTTGCAAAGCCAGAAATCCAAGCTTTTATAATCTTTTTAAATCAATTTGTTTTAATATACAGTTTTTGACAAATTTTGAAAAAAAAAAAAAAAATGCTCAAACTATTTTTTTTTTCCAAAATTTTCAAAATTTTACGTTATTAAGCACCATTTTTGTTGTCAAAATACATTTCTCTCATCAATTTCCCGTCAAACACAGAAAACCGGATGGTTCTAGGACTTTTTTTCAAGATATTAAAAAATAAAGAAACATATAGCTGAAATAATCATTAAGCCGGTTTTATGAGAAAGGTTCATTTAATTTTTAATAACATAAATTTAGAAAAAAAAAATAAAAACATAGCCTATAGAGTTTGGAACATTAAATTTTTCGGTGTACTTTTTTTTACGCAACATTCGTTGATCCAAAGTTATAAGGGTTTAAATTTTGTTTTCTTTTTATAAGTTTCATTTTTAAAAACGCTTAATGAGAAAAAATTTAAAAAAAAAACTAAGGAATATCGCCTTTTAAACCTTAAGTTTGTTCTATCTGCACGTCTAAGAAAAAAACCTAATTTTAAAATTGTAAAAACTAATTTAAAAATATAACGGAATAAAAATTAAAAAAAAGTAACAGACATCGCCCCTGGAAAATTATTTGCATAATATTTTGTTGTTTGGAATTTCGCAATATTATGATACTCTTCGAGGTCTGCAACTCTAAAAGAAAGAAAAAAAAACTCGGATGCAGCGATCTTCAGCTTCATCAATTAAATTATTACATGCCACTCAAATTAGACAATAAAGTGGAATGTTGTTCTGATTTGTTGATATGTTGTTAAGCTGGCCATACACGGCCAAGCCGAATGGCTATGCCAATTGGCTCCAAACATTTTGTACTGAATAAACATCAAAAAGGATTGGCTCCAAACCATTTTGATAATCAGCCAGTCAGAAAACCATGAGCCAAATTGGTTACGAGCCGTTCGTCTCGGTCGTGTATAGACAGCTTTAAGTCTTGTTAAGAGCAGTAGCATGTAGCTAACATTATTGCTTTCAAAAACCCATGCGGACAAATCTAAACGTAAGAAGAATAAAAAACACTGAAAGCGTCCCTTTTTTCCGATATTCGCCTTGATGGGTTTGGAAATATGCAATTTAGGAAAAAAAACATATATATTAAATTAGTTTAATTTAAAATTTTACATGATGGCACAAGTTAGACATTTAATAAATATTAAAGTTGCCTTTATAATATTGTACCCGCCCAATGACTTCGTTTGGTTTTTAATTTATATTTTAACGTGTTTCGGCAAATGGATTACCATCATCAGAAAAAATAATTTAGTAAAAACAATAAAAATAAAATTAGCACAAATGCATTTTTCGCGTTGGTGTCTTTGCCACCACGTCAATGCACGTCTCTACGCCACGAAAAATGCATTTGTGCTTATTTTATTTTACTGACATTTTTTTTTATTATTTTTTGTATGGTTTTATTAACTTTTTTTTGTTTTTAAGTATATGAATAAATTGTTATTTTAATTTTTCACATAACTGGAACAATATTAGGAGGATCAATACTTGTCTGCTCTTGTGCAGCCTTTTTAGGAGACTTGAACTTGTAAGCTTCGTACGTCTTTTTATGACAAGTTTTCTTATAATTTTGATGCATTTTTTCATAATTTGTAGTTCCAAAGTTACTCAAATTGCAGGCCAATGTCACCCCATCGATGCCGTTTTTTTATAAAAAGTAAATATAATTTTTTTGTTTTATTTTTACATTAATAAATACTAATGCATAATATTCCACATTAAAAATTATTTAGCTCCAAAACATATTGAAACCTTTCAACATTTGTTGGTGTTTTTTAAGTTTTTTTTTTAATAAAAATTAATAAGTCTATAACTTTTTTCTTCATTTATCTTTATGAAGCTATTACACTCAATTTTAATTAATTGAATCATATATCTTTAGAAAGATACCTGAAAAGATGAGAAAAGTTCTTTCTATTAAAAAACAAAAATTTGAAAAAATATTCGTTCATTGGATGAATTCCCCCTGCCCACCAGGCCATTTTTTAACCAGCTATATACGGTATGTAATTAAAAACATGTTTGATGTTTACATTTTTTTTAATCGAAGTGTGAGTTTCTTATAATTAAAAAAAAGCAAACAAAAATGAAAGAACAACACTCACTTTCCAAAGAAAGAAAATTACGAGCCACACTCACATTAAATATAAACGATAAATTGATTTTGAAATTTAATTGTGTTGTTTTTCATCTTTTGCTATCGTTAAGATTTGGAGTTCCGAAATATATTTTGACCTTGTTAAGGGTTCCATAAAAAGTTTGGGAACCGCTGCTGTAGACGACTCATCTCTTCTCACGATTTCTTACTTTTGAGCACTTTTTGAGATATTTGTACGGAATGTTCACATTTATCAGAATGGGTTTGCTGTAATTTTTGGTAAAAGAAATTTTTGATGAAGTAAATACATATGATACAAAGATTTTAAGCGACCTTTAGTCAAATGCGTTTTAGTCCTGATTGCAACTTCAGTGGAGCTGTAATTTTTACCTTTCTAATACGCAACATTTTAGTCGATGGCTACCAATGTTATAAAATTTACAGTAGTAACACACAGGACCAAAACGCATTTGACTAAAGGTCGGTTAAAAACTTTTTATTGAATTGCATTCAATACGGTCCACTAAAATAAAAACAAAAACAATATAATTTCTATGGTTTAGGTTTTATCTTTCTTTAGTAAATACATATATAGACATTTTGTATTATTTTTTTTTTTAAATCACAATTCACAACCGAGATAGTCATAAGCCCGACACTTAAGACAAAGCTCTCTATTATAACACTTGCAACGCTCCATTCAACCTTCCTCAATTCTATGAATCACTGCTCCTATTTTTCCACCATCAATAAGAATTAATAATAATTGCATGCAGTGTGAATTCCATGCGAACGGAATGTAAATAAGATACAGGTAGAAATGTGTGGCATGCTACAAAAAACTATACAGATTAAGTATTGTGTAATAAGCAATTACATAAATGAAAACTTAAAATTGGCTGCAACCCAACGGACAACACGCGTGAAATCCATAAAACTATTTTCCGTTTATTAATTATGTACATATACGAGTAAGTATAAAAAATATAGTTATAAACTATAATAATGTAGGTAGAGAGACGTAATACTAATAATTATATTTATTATTATTGAAAAGAGCAATGAACGTCTTATTATATTGATATCGATTTCGTCTTAAACAATATAACTAAACAAAACGTAAAACTATTAAAAGTCTTTCCGCAGGCGTAATCAAAAGATCGCCAAGTAGGTAAACAATAAAAATAGAAATAGTAGAATAATAATCACGTAGTACAAGTATGTAATTGGATTTGGTTCCAGAAAGATATTTGTATGTTTTTGTTGTTGTTGTGGGCAGTAGCGGATCTAGGATTTGGCTGTGGGGGGGGCTTGGAGTTTGGAAATCCAGTTTGTAAATTTGAAGTTATATAACAGAAAACGAATTTTGACATCACTTTTCCTTTAATAATAGCCGTGTTTTTTGTGCCAAAGCAACGAACCTACCTGTTTTCTTCAAATTGTCACTGGAAAGCTCGAAAATAAGATTTTGTGGATCGAAAAATAAAATATCAAAATTTCAATACTGCTGCTCTAAGATATAAGCTGCACGGCTCAATTCTGCAAGTGTCAATGAATTTTCGTTTACACTGCACCTACATACACTTTCTATTCCTGCACAAAAAATGTGTCGATAAATTTTTAAGCCTCTCAAGAGTCTATATAGGTTGTAAATATTCATGTCCACCTGCAAGATTTGTCTGAGTTCACAGAGTTTCTCACGCTTTTGGAATTTGGCTCCTCGACTAGAGAATTTGTATTGAATTGCTTAGTCCAAAAATGTTTTGTATGTATTGCATTGGACCTTTTTAAAAACTAAGCCCCAAAATGATCTAAACTCAGCCAAGGCCGTAAGAAACAATTCCTGTTGTATTAAACATTTACACTAAGCTTTACACCCCGGTGTTCTTAATTAGCCTCAATTGCGTTTCTTTCGTTAAATGAGCTAAGTTTTTAGTGTAGGTAAACAGTTGTTGTTTTTAACATGTAAATGTTAAGCCCCGACCACGTTTTTTTTAAATTATATCTTCAAGCTTTAGTTCCAACTTCGGACTTTGAAAATCCTTAGACCTGTGCCCCAAAAGCTCTCTGTAATAAGGTTAGTTTTTAGGGAGTTAGTTGTTTAACCCTGACTACGTTTTTTGTCCAATATTCTCAGACCTTATTAGTCCCAAGTTGTTTTTTTTTTTTCAATTTTCTGGGTTTTGTTTTTAGGGGAAATTGTCGTTGCATGATACATGTCCATTTTTCATAGCCCCCAATTGTTTTTTTTTCAATTCATTTCAGAAGCTTTAGCCCCAACCTTAGGGCTAAGAAAAAAAGTTGCAGAACATGTAAATTGTTCAGCCCCAACCACGTTATTTTGTCCATCAAAATTCTCATCTTAACAATATTTTAGACGAATATAAAACTTAACACGTTGTAATTATTGCTTTCTATATTTAAAATTATTTTAGCAATCGGCTGTGGGTGGGGGGGGGGGCTTTAGCCCCTATAGCCACTTCTTGGATCCGCCACTGGTTGTGGGCAACCCGCGTATGTGCTGCTTAGGTCCCGCAATGCCAGGGCCGGCCCCAGCCAAACTTGCACCCTGCGCAATATTTGTACAAAGCGCCCCTTTTTTATATTATATTATATTTTAATTATATAAACATGCATAAGCCTTTTCCACATTACCCAGGAGGTAGAGTTTCAATGCGTTTTTTCTATTGAGTTATCCCCGGTAGGCCCAATCCTCAGTAACAAACAAATATGTTTACATATATGATTGTATGTATCAAATGTAATAAAAGTACGTATTTACAAAAAAAATAGTAAATAAATTAAAAACAAAATAAAATAAAAATACATATACATACATTTATATATACATAAACAAAATAAAAAAATTATAAAAATCATTTAAAAAATATAAATAAATTAATTAATTAATTTAAAAACAAAATAATATAAAAATATATACATACATATGTATATTAGGTTGGTTCTTATTTGATCTCTTATGCGAAAATTGAGTGCGACGCCCCTAAATCATGTCTAAAAAATGATTAAAAAATCCCCTATTTTTTTCAGATTTTTATCTCTAACCCTTCCTGGCCCCTTTTTGATAGGAACTTTTTAATTTTTTTTTTTATTTTTGGGTTTACACTATATAAACACTGTACTATGTGTCATTTTTGAACTAATCAATGAAAAGACTTTAAATGAAGCGTCTCTGAAAACTCTACAGCCGCGTGCATGTTTAAAAAAATTTCGATCATTTGTTTAAACTTTATTGTTAATAAACAAAAAGGCAGATTTTTTGTCTTGTTCAATACGCGAAAATTAAGCAACATTTTGACATAAATTATTTTTTTTGATGATCTCTCCATCGTTTTCATTAACCTGAATTAAATGAGATTTTTCCATATATATTCGACACTGTTAACGTTTCGATGTGTTATGTTAATATGATAATAAGTCATTGTACTGAAAACGGCTATAGCGGCGGCAAATTCAGAAATGAGATCAAAGTCTAAAGAATTTTTTTTGAAAAAAGTTAATTTTTTTTTCTAAGTTTTTTTTTTATAATAAAGTTATTTTTTTTTTGTAAAAAAGTTAATTTTTTTTTTTTGTAAAAAAGTTTAATTTTTTTTTTGTAAAAAAGTTTAATTTTTTTTTATAAAAAAGTTGATTTTTGTTTGTAAAAAAGTTAATTTTTTTTGTAAAAAATATAATGTTTTTTTTGTAAAAAAATTATTTTTTTTTGTTAAAGAGATAATTTGTTTTTATAAATCGTTTTTATTTTATTGTAAAAAGTAATTTTGTTACGTAAAAAAGTTATTTTTTTTTGTAAAAAAAAGTTTTTTTTTTTGTAAAATCGCATTGCAGCGTTATACAGTCAGTGAGTCAATATTTATACAGGGTGTCCCTTAATGCGTCAAGAGTATTTTAGGGTATGATTCTGGGGTATATTCTAAGAAAAAAATTGTTCTACAGTTAGGGCCTATCTCCAATTTTGATATCATTTATCGGGAATTTAAGAAAAGTCTTACTTTGGGGTACGCTGATCCATGTTACCGGTAATTGCGTCGTAACAAATTATGATAGAAACTTCGTTTATGCCTTTATTTTTAGAAGATACTAGCCTTTGTAATTGCGTTTAAATAAATTTGATGCCTTGTTTTAGTCTTGAGATATCCCGTTTTTAGCCTGTTTCATTTTTCTTGCCCTTGCTAATTTTTTGACTTTGGGTTCAATTTTGTCCAAAAAATGCGTAATCAACATAGTGTTTTAATAATTTTTTTGAATGTACGTAACAATACTTAAAATAAAAGTCCGTAAAAGTTTGCCGAAAAACCCATAGATTTTATGATAATTTGGAAAAACAGCGGCAGGTAAATTTAAAAAAAAATTTTTTTTTTAGCTTTAAGCTCGAAAAGCTATAAATAAAAAATGATATGTGTGGTTATCGATAATTTGTATTTTAGGTGTGAACTAAAACAGTTATGACAGGTGTTCAAATGAGTCCTTTTTGATTTTGTATGCATGCTAGAGCCCGTTCTCGTATTTCAATGATATTGATATTAATGATCCTTGCTACTGCCTCACTTCTGAGGACACTTTGAGCATGCGCTCTTCTAATTCACTTTAATTTGCTGTTTTTGTGGAATTAATGATTTATTTCATTCTTCCCCATTCAAGAACATCCAATATTGTAGGGTCAGGTGATCTTGAAGGCCATTGAATTTTCCTATCCAACGATTACCGCTTACTCTTCATCTTGTCAATTTTAAACCTCTCGAGCAAAGTGGGCGGAAGCACCATCAAATTTGAATAAGATGAAGCTAGTTGAACCTACGGAATGTCCTTCAATAGTTCATTTTGCAACAACTGCAGATATTTTATAGAATTCAACATAAGTGGCTACTAAAATTAGCATTTTTTCTAACCAAGGAATGTCAAAGTTCACCCGTTATAACTGTTTTAGTAAAAACATACTTAAAAAATTATCTAAAACCACATAAATAATTTGTATTCATAGCTTTTCGAGCTTTAAGCTAAGAAAACATTTTTTTTTTGAATTATACCTACCGCTGTTTTTCCAAATTATCATAAAATCTATGGGTTTTTCGGCAAACTTGTTGCTAAATTTTATTTCTAGTATTGTTACATACATTCAAAAAAATTATTAGAACATCATGAGGATTACGCATTTTTTGGAGAAAATTGACCCCAATGTCAAAAAAATAACATGGGCAGGAAAAATGGAACAGGCTTAAAACTGAATATCTTAAGACTTAGAAAAGATGTTAAATTTATTTAAACGCAATTACAAAGACTGGTATTTCTTCTAAGAATAAAGGTTTAAACGAAGTTTATATCGTAAGTACTGACGGTACTTACCTTAATTTGCTTCATTTTGAAACCAAAACCAACTCTGTAGACCCAATGGTTTCACGCTCCAGTGCTTTGATGTATTTATGTCAATCGTTCTCTATTTGCCATTCTCATTATACTGATTGATAACACTACTTCTTATAACATTTTTTTTATCGCTAAATTTTGAATTGTTGTATTTTGGAAACCATTGGGTCTACAGAGTTGGTTTTGGTCTCAAAATGAAGCAAATTAAGATACTTTGAAATCCTAGAATAATGCTTCTATTTAAAATTAATTATTTAGGACTAAAATCACCTATAACTGAAAAAAGCACGAAAAAATCGTGGTTTTTCTGATTTTTGACCATGAAGCGGTCACCGCGCCCCTCGAGGTCGAAAACTTAGGTTATTTACTAGGCAAATCCTGAAAATTCAGCAAAAAATCAGAAATACCAGATTTGACGCATACGTCAATGTACATGTATAGTTACTGTACTATTTATTTATCATACAGAAAAGGTTTTTTTTGTATGACTTGCCCTTATTCATTCATTCAATGCTCAGCTCTAGTATGTCGTAGGGAGCTATTTTTTTTTTAAATTTTAAGAAATTAAAGGGACTAAAAATTAAATTTTAACTTAGCCGATTCACAAGCCTTTATCAAAATTATAACTCAAAAGTATTTGTTCAACAAAAAAATTAATAAAACTGACTAAAACTAGCTGTTAATTTTTATTTATTTGTTAAAAAAAAATATGTATTTATTTATTGAAACAACAGCTAATATTCTAATTAGTAATATTTTTTTTATATTTTATTTTGCGATATACTGAAGCCAAGATATTCGTAAAAAACAGAAAATATCTTTTTTGGGGGGCTCCGACTTGATTGTGTTCATTCATAGATTTCTCGGCTCCCGTTTGGAGTTAAGAGTTCATTTTTTTTTTACATTGTAGGGAATAGCAACAGCTAGACAAAACACAAAAGAAAAAACTAACCAAATTATAAGCTTTTTTCGAAATAATAATGAAAAAACCGTCTAAAAACGAAAAGAAAATTACTAAAACTAACGGTAACTTTTTACTTATTTGTTCAAACAAGAAAAACTTAACACTACATGCTAGATATATATTACAAACAAAATGTATTTAAATTTTTTACTGTACAATGAACTGGAGCCGAGGTATTTACAAAAATCCAAAAAAAGTCAAAAAGTACGTTTTTACTAATAACTTTGGTAAAAAATGTTGTCAGGTGGTGCAAATCTAGGGTTAAGCTTTTCGTGTAAGCCTCTATCGCTTCATAAAAAAAATAAACAAATTGTAAGGATCAACGCAAGGCCAAGCCCTTTTTTACGACGGTTCGACTGGACTAAACAGGGTGAAATATTTGGAAAGTAGGAAGGTGTGATTGAACTTGCATGGGTCTAGTGGGATTTTTAATTCTACGATATCATGACTCTTGAGTTAAATTTTCCTTGAATGCAACAATGATAGTGATGTTAGTTAGTGTGCAAGAAATAACTTAGCACGGTTGTAATGGATGTTATTTTGAGATTATTTGAAGAATGTTTGTGGTTAAAATGCAAATGGCAGTACATATTTGTTTGCGCAAGATCAGATAATATTTTCTGCTCCTGGTAATGCGCCCCCAGAATAGTGCGCCCTGTGCATTTGCACATCTTGCACATATGGTTGGTCCGGCCCTGCGCACTGCCCACATTCGTTATTCAATTACAATTACAGTTTGACAACATTCTTCATTTGGTTATGAACATTATGAATCAAGATGGAAGTGCAGATTGCATCAGCCATCACTTGTGATGTCGTGGAAATGATTTGGGATCTTAAAAAGTTACTTACGTAATATTACATGGCCCATTCATGGGTCTCTCTTTCTATTTATGCTCAGTGCTGGATTAAAGTTGGGGGTCATCTTAAATAGAATGAAATGAGGTACCTTCATATGAATAATGAATAAATAATAATTACTGAATTTATTGCAACACCATCAAAAAGACCTATTGTTCTTTAAAGTCTTTTTTGTAATACAAATTCACATGGTAAACAAATATACATAGGTACTCCTGAAATAAATCAGACAAGTAGAAGAATTAGCATTCATTAATAGCACTTGATGAGTTATTGGTTCAAGATTCTTCCGGTCGATCTCTTTTGGGCTCATCAGTTGACTAGTACGGGCCATGTCAGTAATCAATGTTTGTTAAGTTCAGACCAACTTACACCATTATTACAAATCAAATCATTGACAAGGACGAAATGACAGTTTATTTGGCTATTCAAAGCAATTTTGATACAATTTTTTTCTTGCCAAGATTTGGTGCTAGATAATACCACTGATCTTGCATAAATAACACTATAAAAAATTAAATAGTCTTAATACTTCCAGGTCATTCTTTTTCTTCTATCTGGAGATACAATTTACGTAGATTATGGTTATATGTTACCATTGCATTGAATGAGTAAAATTACTTAAAGTTAGCTAAATATCATATAGATTTGAAGATGCCGGTCATAACATGAAACAAATTCGTCAGTTGTGTGGCTTAGAAACACGTTATGATATGATAAAAATTATGATTTTCTTCCAACTCAACTTTCAGAGCCCTCTAGGTTCATTGTTAACAATAAAGATAAATCCAACACTGCCTTTATACCCAACACCATATGGGCATTTTTTTTACGATTTCTTGATGACTAACAATCACAAGTCTGGCTGGAGACGTATTGATTCGACTGTGTATACTGTACATTCATGATGGTTTGACAAAAATGAAGATATTTGCATACGAGATACGACTATACCTACAGCGCTAGAGCCAGTTAATATTTTTGTTAATTTAATACTTTTGCGAGGTAATTTGCATTCAATGCATTAAGTGTGACGGAACGAATTGTTATTGTAAACGATTTGCGGGTCGTTGCCCTAGCAGATTAAAATAAACGTCTCTAGACATAAAAGAAAAATGACTAGCAGTTTATAATTGACAATTAAATAATTAAAAAACTACGAAAACTGGTAGATCAGAGAAAATAACCATCAAGATGCGACGGCTCTGAAGTAAATATTAATAATAATGAGGTCATTATATGACTTTCTTTGTGGATTTTTTTTTTAAATTAAATTTTTAAATTTTAAAAATATATATTAGAATTATTATATTAAATTAATAATAACAACTTGTTTAGTATAGGTCATGCTTTCGTTTTAACTCCAACAGTTTAGTGAACAGTTTATTTTTAATTACCAATAACCTCCAATTTTAATCCAGCTCTGAGCTTACATTTGAAGAGAGACCCATGAGTGGGCCGTTACTCACTATACTTCTGGCATGTTTATTAATTCTTTATTGCGCATTTTAATAAATGTACGGTTGAGATTCTTAAGGCTAACTACCTAGACCTACTTTTGCCAAAAAGTACAAAAGTGAGAAATAAATATCTATGCTGAAGGCACCTACGGGCAAAAAACAATTGAAAGTTGTGTAGACATGGCAACTTAATTTATCTGTCAGAACAATTTTCTTATGTTTTTTTGCAAGCAGGTTTCTTTGGCGATAATTTTGATTTTTCACTTTTGTACTTTTTGGCAAAAGTAGGTCTATGTAGTTAAGCCTTTAATCTGACACAACGAAAATCTCGCACTTTTTTTAAAAATGATTCTCGTATATGCCAATGACAACACTAACATTCAGATGATGAAAAAGTCGAAAAAAGTAATTTTCCAAAGGGCGTCTGTCAGTTTGTGTGGGTCCTGATGTACATCGAGTTAGAGTTAATTCGGTGAGAAGCATTTTTATGTGATTCATTAGAGGAGACATTCAAATTTGTACTTGCAATATTCAGGGTGATTCACCTATAAAGTGTGACAAAAAGCTAGAGTGTGTAGGTTGGTAAGAGAGAAGAAAAAATTCATATAGGAATGGGAAACTATTCTCCCCCGTTTATGAAGTAGGGGTAGTTCCCTAAAAATTTGAATTAAAACAGAAAATAAATTTAAAAATAAAGAAATCAACTTCATATAGTGTGAGAGCTAGTGAACATTTACTTAAAGTGTTTTATACCGCTCCAAATTTTGTGGCCATGTCATTTGTATCAGTGCAAACTACATGCCATTGGTCTGGCAGCGATATCGCAGCCCCAACACCACTTAAATGCACTTTCAAAATGCAACAAAAGTAATAATCCCTCCAAAACAGCTTTATAACAGTCCAAATTTACATCACTAAAGCCTTGTACCTATACTGACTAGAATCCATCGGTCTGGCAGCGAATCCGCAGACCTATCACCACAAAAATGCATTTTGAAATAATATTTTACTAGTGTTAGGTCCGCGGTATCGCTGCCAGACCGATAGATTCTAGTCAGTATAGGTACAAGTGTTTAGTGATGTAAATTTGGAGCGTTATAAAGCTGTTTTGGAGGGATTATAACTGTTGTTGCTTTTTGAAAGTGCATTTTAGTGGTGTTGGGGCCGCGATATAGCTGCCAGACCGATGGCATGCAGTTTGCACTGATACAAATGACATGGCCACCAATTTTGGAGCTGTATAAAACACTTTGAGTAAATGGTCACCATCAGCTTTCGGGCTAATAGTAAAAACATGTAAAAACGAAGTTAATGATAATCAATCTGTTGCTGAAATGATCATTTAGCAGGATTATTCTGCGTCTTATAAGAAAATCCAAAAACCAAAAATTATACTTATTTACGTCAAATTTTGAAGATAATTTTTTGGAAATTAAATAAAAAAAAATTTCAAACATTTCAGTCTAAAAAGTTAATTTTTCAAAAATTGTTTATATAAAGTGCTTTTTTAAACAAAAAATAAAAGAAGGAGTTTTTGGCTTGAATAAAAGACCAAACTATGTATCCATAATTACATCCTTTATCTACCTAGCTTAAGTGACAAACAAATTTAATTGTGTGACAGATTTTCATTTCTCAAAGATAACGTTGTGAATCCAGAAAAATTAATTAAAAAAAATACGTATACGCCGTAGTGTACGTTTTTTTTTTTTTTTTTAATTTGCCGTATACTTTGTTAATACTTCAAATAAAAAATACAAGTGACCACAACTCCAGAAATGTATGTGTTTCGCCCAGATATGACAGTCTTCAGTCAGTCTTTCATACTTGTAATATTCATTCACTCCACTTAAAACAGAAGTTATTTTAATATTTAAATTTCTTAATATTCCTATTACTTTGTAAATACCAAGGGTTATTCAAATAAGGTGCGACAAAAAGGAAAGCGTCTTATAGGTTGGGTTGGGACAGTATTAAATAGTATATGATGTGGTCTATTCCCACTTTTCTTACGCGGGTACAGACAAAAAAAAAAATTTAAAAATAGAAAAAAATTATTAAAAAATCGACGAAGATGAATAAGAATCTCTCTCATTACAATGTCCAACAAATTGTTGACATGTACACGAATATGGGAAAAAAAAGTACTCGAATTTTTTTTGTTTAATAATCGCGATTTTTTACAAATAATTTTCTGCGCTGCGATGTTTACGAAAACATTTTTTTTTTTCAAAAACTGACCCCTGCTTACTTTCTGCGGGCAGAAGAAAAATAAAATCGATACGCAGAAGCTTAGCAGACATGCGGCAGATCTGTCGACGAATTCTGCGATTACGAACTCGCCCATTATAATGTCTTGCTATAGCTTTTTATAAAGCCGGGTTTCCCACACTTCTCTGCTCAATTATTAATTTACTAGTTAGCAAAACGAAAAAATATTTAAAATTTTGGAATAGCTAGTAAATTTCTAAATACTTAGGAAATTTCTAACTTAGTAATAGGCTAAGCACTTCAATAGGTTGTTTAAAATTTTGCGCCAATATAAAATCAAATTTATTTTTTTACAGACTGACATTATTTCTAAGTATTTCCCAACTTAAAAACATATTTGATCTAACTAAGTATCTCAATTGTAGGTAGGTAAACGTTGAAGAATATTCAAATCAAAACGTGCGTACTTAAGGCACACAAAGCAGAATCTGCCTTTTATTCTTGGCCTTCTCTGTTTTTTTTCATCAACTAATTTGTATTACAATAAATCACAATATTATCGCTTGAATGCCCCTAAACTCTGAGTGCGTTCCGCCCGAGTAAGAATAAGAATACAAATCTAACATACATTTTGTTTAACATTGAATTTTCAAGTAGTCAATTAAGCTAACAAAAAGTATAAAATGTAACCCAATTTAATAAAAATGCCACTTCTAAAATATGAAATAAAAAAATTGGACTTGAAACAAAAATATAACCAAAACCTAACGGATTCCATGAAAAGATTTATACTTTCTAATGTTGTATTTTTCTTGGAATATTTTATAGATGACAATGAACCCATAACTTTCGGTGCTGCTTATGCACTCAAAGTTGAAATGACTAATTCCGAGACGAATTAATTTGTTGCGAAAACTATAATACCATTCAAAACAGAAAGTATCAATGACCTTTTCGTTAACATGAAGAGTGAGAGTTACCATTTGAGACGTAAGAAACATACCTATAATATATTCAATTCAAAAAAAAGAAAACAATAAAATTGTGTGATCAACCAATCTTATTATAATATCTAAATTTCCATATTTTTTTTTGCGATGCATAACGAAATAATTGATAAAAGAAAATTCAAAGAGCTTCTACAAATCTATCTTTATAGAGACTCAATCTACAATAATTGTCAGACAATGAAAAATATAAAATGAAAGCTGCCATTTCTCCACGGGTGATTAGATTCTTGAAATGCTTCATCATCATTCATCATCATCGCTCGATCAAGCGGTACACGTAAAAGACGTCAGTGCTTCCTATTTTGATTGAATTTTTTTACTCAGTTATTTTCATTTTAACAATGGGCTTTTTTAATAATTATAAGCTCTTATTCACTAGACATCTATTAATTCGGTAGGTCTTCATTGCATCTATAAACTTAATATGTTCGACAATTTTCAAACCTCTCTCTAAATTTTCACATTAGCGCCCACAGTCATTAATGACGTTGCGTTTAATTTATAAATGATTTGTTGTGCACCCCAACGTCTTCAAAACGTTGGTTGATTAAGGCCTACAGCGAATCAGCCTTATGCCAACTTGTGGCTTATTGTTTTTTTTTTTTTCACGAAGAGACCATAAACTACCGTAGTAGGTATATTTTTGTTGGTTCTTTGAACCTCGTCTGTCTTCCTCATAATTACTTTCATTCGGTTGTTGTTGATTTTATAAATGTCTGATGACTTGTGTCTTACAACTGCTACTTCTACATAACGTGTGTACTTTTATTTCAATTTTGGTGAAAGTAATAGCCTTTCAAGTTGAATGGTCGTTTTATACTCTTGGCAGCTTAATATTAAATTCTGTGGAGGTTTACCTGCTTGAAAATGGATTTTCTTCATTTCTTTTTAAATGGCTTATCAAGTTTGGTAGGGGAAAATGCTTGGGTGCATGTACAATATTTTTTTTTTTTAACAAAGTGCGAAAAGTGTAAAATGCTAATCATCATATATTAATTTAAATACAAAAAATCAAAAATTTAAGATTTTCTGTTCAGGGGGTGTGGTACCCGTATTATAATTTATAAAATCAGGAGGAAATGTTTTTTTTTTTCTTTGAATAACTAAATTGGCTGTATGAAATGAAATATGAGACTAAATCGAAATCTGTAGTGTTTTGTTTTGATCAATGCTGTCGATCAACTTCAAAGGTTTAGCAATTTCAAAAGATGAGTAGAAAAAAAAAACAAATCAAATATTGAAGGAAATTTATTTAAGAAAATATTAACTGACATCATTATCGAAATAAACTTACTAGCCTTTCCAGTAGCCCGTAGCGTAATGGTTAGTGCGTTCGACTGTCACTCTGCAGGTCTGGGATCGCTTCCCAGCCTCGTCCACCTAAAAACTAAAAAGTTTTTTTTCAGGGCTACTGCCTCTTGCGAGGAATTGAAAAATCCTCCAAGAGTATTACTTGTCACGAATAAGTGCTTCTCGTCTAGCCGTTCGGATTCGGCATAAAAATGTAGGTTCCTTCCATTCCTGTCGAAATGCGCACACAGGAATGGGTGCGTGTTGTTAGTCACTAGGCCCTGGTTCTTAATGAGCCGTTGTGCCACCCGATTTATTTATTTTTTTTTTAGCCTTTCCAGTCTTGCACACGCCAATATAAAACAGCTGTACACTGCACAGATTTTTCTCAAAAGACTGTGTTCATATTGGAATCGGATTGATTGCCTGTGACTACCAAATCCCACTTGTTTTGACTTCTCAGTATGTTTGATGTAGAGTTTTAATTTTTCTTAATTTTTTAGAAAATTATAGAAAGTTTTAAAGCAGTTGAGGTCACATGTTTGTTTATAATTGAATTATTATATTCATTTACGCCACCATCATCAATCAAACATTTTTAACTCTTCGATATTGGCGGATTTAATTAATTTTAACCATAGTTTAGGGATCAAGTTTCAAGTATATTCCTACTATGTCATAAAAGCCCACCGTGGTTGAACCTCACTTAATCGGCTGAAATAGGTGAGCCTTAATTAATTAATGTTGCTTACTTTTTATGTCAAGACAATTATCTAAATGCTGAACAATATTTCTAAAACTGGCTCTTAGACTTATTTCACTGAACTTTCAGCATTAAATCAATCTCGATTTTATGACACCAAATCAAAGGGCACAGTAGTGCGCAGCCAAGTTCTGGCACTACACCCTTTTTACAGGATCAAACTCAGGCAATTTTCAACACCTCTCTAACAGCAGTACCAATTAAGCTAAAAAATCCAAACTAGCAGCATTTTCTAAAGTTACCAGGTTTAGGGAACTCATCAAATCATCAAATAAGACTATAAAAATCGCAAAAACCCTAACTGACTCACTCACTCACTCACTGACAGATCAACAAAATTATGGAGCTATTCCCGACATCGTATAATCTTGTTGTTTTGCACAACGGTGAATATAAAGGAAAACAATTTAAGATTTTCCATTCAGGCAGGGCTCAGGGGCGTAGCACTCGCTCTTTTTCATAGAATTGATATAAATTATTTGGAGTACTTCTGGTTGTCGTAGAATAATAAAATTTGGTACAGCGGTAGGGATTAAGTGCAGGCAGAGGCAACATTTTAAAATTTTTAATCCTACATTCAGGGGCGTGGCAGCCGCCCATTTGAATAGAATTGATATCAATTATGAGGAGCACTTCTGATTGTCGTAGAATGATGAAATTTGGTAGAATGGTAGGGCTAGAAGTGCAAGCAAATGAAAAATTTTAAAATTTTAGATTTTACATTTAGAGGGCGTGGCATCCGCCCAATTTCGCAGATTTGATATCAATTATATGGAGCACTTCTGGTTGTCGTAGAATGATGAAGATTGATAGAGCGATATGACTTAAACTGCAAACAAAGGCTAAATTTTAAAATTTGATATCTAACATTCAGGGGGCGTGGCATGTGCCCATTTTCTCAGAATTGCTATCAACTATGTGCAGAACTTCTAATTGTCGTAGAATGATTAAATGATTAAATATCATAGAAATCTGTTATTTATTGATTACTGATTTAAACTGAGTTGGTTTAATAGTCAAGTTCAAAATTGAGTAACTAGGTAATAAAAGAAAATTGGCCAGGTAAACCAACTCAATTTAAGTCAGTTACCATTAAATAATAGATTTTTCTGATACTTTTGAGATTTTTCCATATTATTCTACTTAAAATGTTTGATTATGTAACATAAATAACCTTAGAACTAGGCATACTTTAAGATCTCACTACTTTTTACGGCTGTGTTATAACGCAAAGGTTTTTGTATATAGAAAAACTTGGATACTTTTTTAACATATATGTTTTTGGTGTGATTCATATTATTGTTTTGAGAAAAAAACAGCATCTCAATATTGTCAGCGTGACTAAGATACAATTTGATATCTTTATTATCTTCAGAAAGTTGGTATGGTATAAATAATATCTACTTATGTTTTCGATTTAAATAAGAGCTGCGAAAATAGAATTCTATGCTAACCGCCTCAATGTCAGCTCTGATGGACGCAAGATGTGACATAGTCTTCGTGCATTGGGAATTGGGAAGCAACGAACTCTTGTACAAAACAATATCGACGAAAACGAATTGAATCAGAAATTCTTGTCTCCTTTAAGAACTGCACCCTCGGGAGAACCTCCTAGTTTCAATGACTTACACGAGCCTTCCTCAGCTTCTTCATTTGGTTTTTCAAGAGTAAACGACCTAAACGTTTTAGAATGCGTACTTTCTGTCAATTCAAATGCAGTGGGCGTTGATGAAGTTAATCCGATTTTTCTAATAGCCATATTGCCATTTTTGCTTCCATTCCTTACTCACATTTTCAATACAATTTTAACAACTGGATTTTTTCCGCAGCAATGTCGAAATGGCGAAAATCATACCAATTCCTAAAAATTCCTTATGCGATGACTTCCGGCCAATTTCAATTTTACCATTTTTATCAAAAGTATGTGAGCGTTTAATGCAGAAACAACTAAATGAATATATAACAAATAATAACTTCTTAGTAAATATTCAATCCGGGTTTCGTCCAAAACATAGTTGCACTACTGCTCTCCTGAGTATCATTGAAGATATAAGGACTGAACTTGATGACGATTGCGTCACATTTCTCGTCCTTTTGGATTTTTCCAAGGCATTTGATATGGTTAACCACTCCGTGCTCAACAAACTACGCCAAAATTTTAACGTTTCTTCAGAAGCGGTAAAATTGATTTCTTCATACCTAAGCGGCAGGAAGCAAGCTGTATGTCTGCATAATCGAGTGTCTGAGTTTCTTCCAATAATTCGAGGTATTCCACAGGGATCGATTCTGGCTCCACTCCTGTTTTCATTGTATATTAACGAAATATCCACTATAATCATTGAGGCAGCTAAGCACTTCTATGCTGACGAAAGCTGTCCCCTAGGACTTATCGAAAATTGTGTATCCTCAATTAATGATGATCTTGAGCGGATCTTCAACTGGACAGAACTTAATTGTCTGACTCTGAACCCAAATAAGTGTAAATGTTTAGTTATTTCAAAAAAAATATTGGATGTATCGTATTTTCCACCAATAATGATAAACAAGTTCCCCTTAGATTTTACAAATACTTCAAAAAATCTACGTATGCTATTTAATAGAACTCTGACATGGAATAACCACATTAATTCAATAGTCGGGAAAGCATACGGAGTTCTCAGAACCTTGTGGACTGTCCAAAAATGTACGCCACTAAATACAAGAATCGTTCTTGCCAAAACTTTGGTAATACCAGTTCTCACATACGGATGTGAAATATTTTATAGTTGTGCTTTCACTAGCAAGGCAAAATTAAAAGTTGCGTTTAACAGCATTATTCGATATACTTACGGGTTACGAAAATATGACCATGTCTCGCATTTATCTAAGAATCTACTCAAAATGTCTCTTGAAAACTTCATTCAGTATCGTACTCTGATATTACTTTTTAATATTCTAAAAATACGTCAACCAATATATCTCTACGAAAAATTTCGGTTTCCAGCATCAAGTAGATCAACTTGTTTAATACTTCCTCGGTTCTCTTGTTTCACATCTGAGAGACAGTTTTTTATTGCTGCGATCCGTCTTTGGAATTCACTCCCACTTCGTCTGCGAGAGATAAGCAACATGCAACGATTTCAGAGTAGTTTGAAACTCTTTTTCCTTGATCAAAGCAACTAACTTCTTCTATTCCTTAACTTTTTCTTCCTCTTATTTAATCTCTCCTTTTTCTATTTTAAAACTGCCTCGTTTCTTTAACTTTTTATATTATAAATATGATTTGTCATTCTGATTCTCTTTTCATTATTATTACTTATATAACCTTGAACAATGTAAAAACACTAACTTTCACTATTTTATAAGATTTATCTTACAGTGTTAGCTTTTTCACGAAATAAATAAACTAAACTAAACTAAACTAAGAAGCATCAATCAATTAGCCCCACTACTTTCAACCAAATGATATTAATGTTCGCAAAATCAAAATAAATATATAATTCCACGGATCTGGTTTTAGTATGAGTTTGTTCTCTCCTGAAATCCTACGTACGCCCTTGCTTTTTATTTCTTTTTTTTTTACTATAACTCTTTTATATTAGTAAAAATGATCTTACAACAAGTTAAAATCATAGAAAATTAGATTGAAAATTTAAAAGATATTGTTCCAAATTTTAAGTTATGAATTTTTTAGAAGAAACTGCGATATTTGATCTTTTAGTATGGAAAAATGGTTTCATGAATATTTATATAAATATTGATGGTTTAATAGTGTGCAGAGCCTTATTCCAGCATTAGTCATGCGATCAACTAACAGAAAGTGGGGGAAGTGTGGAATAAACTGGACATGGAGGAAAAACCGTTTTGTGTCGATTTTTCGTACAACTGTTTAAAGTTGTTTATGGTTATTTATTTCCTTTATGGAGCACCCTGTGTTAACAACTTCAGCGTGACGTCATTAAACAATAAACATTCGACCATAAACTCATGTATTCTAATTTTTTATACATATGTATACCTAAACTGATTAAATGTATGTATTTGGATAAGTTCTAAAGTACAACTATCTTATATTGTTAACTATTGTTTAAGATGACTATTGAAATAAAACATTTTAGTCTTAATTCGACTTGGCTTGCGTTTGCATCTTTATAGACATCGGCTGAGCTACTTCCACATTGGTGACCCCGACGACTAAAAACGACCGCAAATAATTTGTCAATAGCAATATGTCTAAAGATGGCGACGAACTTCCGAAAAATACCCAAGGTAAGAGTACCGAAGGCAAAATACCCCCAACGGACGAGGGAAACAACACCCCCCAAAAGAACGAGGGGAATAACACCAGCGAATTATAAAAAAATTTCAACAAAAATTCCCGCATTTTGGAAGGTACGACCAGATCTCTGGTTTAAACAAGTCGAGTCTCAATTCTATACGTCAGGTATTAAAAACGACATTACCAAATACCACACCATCGTCGCGGCAATCGAGAGTTATGTTTTAGCACAGGTAAGCGACATTATCCTAAGCCCACCGAAGGAAAACCTGTACGAGACATAAGAGAACAGATTGATCGCTCAATATGCTGACTTAGAACGAATTCGTCTTCGCAAATTGCTCCAAGAACTCCTCAAGTCGTTGTGGTTACAGCGACTTCCTCAACACATGCAAAGCATAATTATGGTAAGCAACGAAAATCTCACAGAACTAGCCGTTCTCGCTGACAAGATCGCCGAAGTGAGTGGAAATTCATACGCAGCTGCAGTAAGTACTACAAAATCAATTTCCCCTCTTGAAGCTCAAACTAACGAAACAAATCGAAAAGCTGCAGTGCAGTGTATCCGCAGTCACTCGTCATCAAGATCGACCATCTCGTTCATCCAATCCAACTGGCAATGTAACTGCCGCCTTTTCATCACAGACCCCCGCACACACATAAAATACCTCATTGATACGGGAGCCGACATATCCGTTATCCCACCAACTATTCAACAGAAACGACAAAACAGTTGTCTCAATTTTCTGTACGCAGCTTACAACATCAACATTAAAACCTACGGAGAAAAAATAATAAATTTATCTCTAGGTCTTCGACGAAATTCTAAATGGACTTTTGTGATCGCTGATGTAAGACGTCCCATCATAGGTGCGGATATCCTTCATTTCTATGACATTTTGGTGGACATACAAAATAAACGTTATGTCGACAATAAAACTTCATTAAAATTTTGTGGCACATTAACTACAGAAAGCTCTCTTAATATTATAAATATTTCGTGAAATAATCCTTATTTTCCTATTCTTCTAGAATTCAAGAAAATTACACGATCACCACCGATGCCAATTGCAAATTCCATAGCACCAAAATTGACTCATCACATATTGACCAAAGGACCACCAACGCACTCAAATGTTACACGACTGTGCCCGAAGATGTTACAAATTGCGAAATCGGAGTTCAAGCAAATGATGGCACAAGGTACTTGTCGCCCATCTAAAAGGGCGAGTCCCTCGCACATGGTGCAGAATTCCAACGGGGAATGGCGACCATGTGTCCACGGGGCAACTCTCGTGCTCTGAACGCCGTAACCATTCCAGACAGATACCCTGTCCCCCACGTGCATGACTTTACATTCTTTTTAGATGGTTAAATAATTTTCACCACCTTGGATTTGCAACGTGCATACAACCAAATACCAGTGAAAGAGAGCGACACCGAAAAGACAGCCATCATCACACCATTTGGTCTATACGAGTTCCAACGCATGCCTTTTGGGCTTCGCAACGCTGGACAATCTTTTCAAAGGTTTGTTGACGACATCTTACGAGATTTCACATTTGTACGAGCTTACATAGACGATATACTCATCGCATAGCGAACGAAGAGGAGCACAGAGATCATCTTCGGAAGTTATTCGATCGCCTGCAACATTATGGACTAGTAATCAACGTTGATAATTGCCTATTTCTACAACACGAAGTAAGTTTTCTCGGTAACAGTGTCAGCGCCGAGGGAATCAAACCATTATTAAATGCAATTAAAAACTTTTCTCCTCCAAAGCATGTCAGTGAATTTCGTCGTTTCCTCGCCATGGTTTACTTTTATCGTCGCTTCCTACCGGATGCTGCTAAGTCCCAAGCCGTACTTTAAGCATTGATAAAAGGCAACAAAAAGAACTACCAAATACCCATCGAATGGACCGATAAAATCTCCGCCGCATTTGACACTTGTAAGCAATCGTTATCTACAGCAGCCACTTTGTGTCACCCTCACGCGTCGGCTGAACTCTCATTGATGGTTGATGCATCCGATATCGCTATTGGAGCTGTACTCCAACAACTTGAAGGAAAGTCTTGGCGCCCACTCGGTTTTTTTTTCCAGAAAGCTTTCACCAGCCCAAGGTCGGTTCAGCACCTACGGCCGAGAACTTTTTGGTGCCTACTCTGGGGTAAAGTGTTTTCGACACATGCTTGAAGGTCGCAATTTTGCTATCTTTACAAATCACAAGTCGCTCACATACGCTTTTGCTCAGAAATCCGAAAAAGCCCATACAACAAAGATACCTGGAATATATAAGCCAATTTACAACCGATATCCGTTACTTGCCAGGAAGTGAAAATGTCGTCGCCGACACCCTTTCACGGATCGAAGGCATAACATCTCGCGATACAATTGATTACAGTCTTCTTTCTAAATTCAAAGAATCTGATAAAGAGTTGAAACGTTTGATAGATGACAAATCAACATCATTGCGGCTAAAAAAGATCTCCGTTCCTGGTCACGACAACCTGACCATCTACTGCGACACATCGATGGAAAATATTCGCCCATATATAACAGACGAATTTAAGCGAACAGCATTCATAATATTAATATGGCACACCCTGGTGCCCGTGCAACAACAAAAATGGTAAGCGAAAAATTTGTGTGGCTAAACATGAGAAAAGAATGCAGATTCTGGTCGAAATCATGTTAAGCTTGCCAAAGAAGTAAAATCTTGCGACATAACCTGACACCTTTTAGGTACGTTTAACAAAATAGATAACCGCTTTCAGCATATAAATATCGACATCGTTGGCCCCATGCCATCTTCGAGAGGATTTCGTTATTGTTTAACGATGATGGACAGATTTTCGAGATGGCCAGAGGTTGTGCCAATTGAAGATATGACTGGAGAGACAATTTACCGAGCAATCTACACAACGTGGATTTGCCGATATGGTGTCCCTGAACGAATAACGACAGACAAGGGGCGACAGTTTGAGAGCGAGCACAATACCCTACCATCCGGAATCCAACGGCCTCGTAGAAAGATGGCACCGCACGCTCAAGGCAGCTATCAAGTGCCACACCTCTACCAACTGGTCCTCCCGACGACGACTCTTTTAGGACTACGTACCGTGCACAAAGAAGATATTAAAGCGAGTGTTGCAGAAATGTTGTTTCGTACAAATCTTACAACACGTGGTGAATTTGTACACCCAAAAAATCAAAACGAAAACCAGTCAGAGTCTTAAAAATCTTTACGAATTTCAATGTCTAATAAAAAATTTAATGAAATCACTCTAAAAATTTTTATACAGAAAGATCTTCCAGATGCGAGCCATGCTTTCATACGAAACGATGCGGTGAAAGCACTTCTTCATCCTCCATACACTGGACCTTTTCTCGTTATCAAAAGAACAGCAAAATACTACACTGTAGAAAGAAATTACACAATTACTGGAAGGGGAGTACTATGGAGCACCCTGTGTTAACAACTTCAGCGTAACGTCAGTAAACACTCGACCATAAAACTCAGGTATACTAATTCTTTATAAAGGGATTTTCAACAGGGACGCTACAAAAGTAGAGTAACAGGGACAGCAAACGACGCCATTCTTGCCGCTCTTTTGACATTTCTCTTCAGTAAGGTTTGCCATTTCATGATGGAAAGATATACGAGCCAACAACAAGTCAAAATTATTAAAATTTACTACCGAAGTTCGGAGTCAGTGGCCTCAACGTTGAGCGAAAAATCATCTTCAGCGATGAGGCTCATTTATGGCTGAATGGCTTCGTCAATAAACAAAATATGCAGTATTGGTCAGGTAGCAATCCACACGTACTCCATGAGTCATCATTGCATCCCGAAAAAATTACGGTTTGGTGTGGTTTATGGGCCGGCGGCGTCATTGGGCCGTACTTCTTCCGTGATGATCAAGACCGGTACGTTACTGTGAATGGGGATCGCTACCGTTCAATGACAACCGAATATTTTTGGCCCCAATTGGATGATATGGACTTGGAGGACATGTGGTTCCAACAGGACGCCGCCACAAGCCACACAGCGAATGTCACAATCAATTTATTGGAAACCAAGTTTGGAGAACGTGTTATCTCATGAAATGGCCCAGTCGCTTGGCCGCCTCGATTTGACGCCGTTAGACTATTTCCTGTGGGGTTACGTCAAGTCTATGGTCAATGCCAACAAGCCAGCGACGATTGATGAACTTCGTACGAATATCGAACGTGAAATTACAGCAGTATCGGCCGATTTATGCTTGAAAACCGTCGAAAATTGGGTTCAGCGTCTGGACTTCTGCAAGCGTGCCCGTGGTGGCCATGCAAAAGAAATCGAAGTCCATACATAATTGCATCGAACGTTCTTTCACAGGAATAAAGAATTTTATTGATATCAAAAAACCGTTTTTGTTTTATTTAATAAAAACTTTTGTAGCGCTCTTATTGAAAAACCTGATACATGTGTAAACCTAAACTGATAAGATGTATGTATTTGTATTAGTTCTAAAGTACAACTATCTTATATTGTTAACTATAGTTTAAGATCACTATTGAAATAAAACATTTTAGTCTTAATTTGACTTGGCGTGCGTTTGCATCTTTATAGATATCGGCTTAGCTACGTCCACACCTTGTAATACAAACACACGTGCCATTAAATTTAAAATTACCATTAGAATTTATTGAGCAGATTGTAAGACTAAACTTTAATGACAGAATGAAGAAAAAGTACATACAGGTATAAAAGATTATAATTAGTTATTGAGAGGATTAAACAAATTTACAGCACACTATTATTCAAGTGCAGACTGGAAAGCTTATTCACAGGGAGTGATTAAATAAATTGTTTTCACAAAATTGAAAAAGTAAGCCTAGTACTCAGTTTGAGTAAAAATGAAATTTCTAAAACAAGAGGTGACTACCCAAATGTGAAATTGGAATATGAACTGGTTCAAAACAAGTTTCATTTCATAATTTTCATTTCCCAACGTACGACCACTAGGAAAAAATAAAAGAAGTGTGGAAAAGTGTGACATTTGTCAGTAAATTAAAATAAAAGTTATAATAATTGAATAAAATAAGCTTAGAATATTATTTTGGGTCCAACGATCGTTTATTTTTTGAATATTAAGTGTTACCGACAAGCCAAAAACCAAACTATTGAAGTCTTCTCAAATATTTCAAGATTCTCTAAAACTATCAGACAAATCAAATAATTTTTTTTTAATTCAAAGTGAGTATTTAATAAAAATTTTCAATCGAGACTGAGAATTCACGTGGATTATTAATTATGGTTTCATAATGCTTATTCACGTTCAAGAGTTAACTAACTCGTGTTTAACTCAACACTAACAAACTGGGCCCTTAGAGTTTAAATAAATTTAAATTTTATTTCAATAAATTTACATAAAAAAGGTACCGAGACCTATAAAAAACTGTATATGGAAATACAGACTTGCAAACGGTTAGGTACGCATAATTGCGGGATCCAAAATGTCTAGTTATCTATCCACGAAGTACCTATGAAGTTTGATTTAAATCTTAAGTTCAATGTCTAATGTATCATCTATAGAAGGAAGATACGATATACCGCATGTAAATTTTAACACACATGCCATTTTAACTATATAAGTTAGTGTCAACAAAAAATTGAATAATTCACTAATGCTAAGGCAAGACCACATTTATGTCAATATTTACATGGAATCGATTCACAATGTTTAACACTTAACTATAATTCGATATTTTCACCGGTGATTTGTATGATTTATATTTAAAAGAGATACTCATTATCATTACAATGTTTAAAAAAAGTAAAACGTTAAAAGATAGAATTTTGTGAGTCTCAATTTGTGACCAAGAAGTAAATTTCGATTTTTCTAACAAAAATAACAGTCAAGAATGATGTTATAAAAAAATATTAAATTCTATTCCATAATTACCTTCTTCAAATAAACACACAGAATTAAATTATACTTCAATATAATTGAAACACACTTGGAACGAACTATTCAGTTATTTCTTAACACAACAAATACAAGTCGTAGGCGCATATGAATAAATTTATTTCATAATTAATAAAGCCGAATTAAATAAACTTGCATTCATTTAAATGCAAGTAGCGTTTCTTATCAACTTTTCTGCTTATAGTTGTCTCCAATATGGGTTGATCAATAATAAAGTAACAAAGATCACAAAACACAACAAACAAAACTACACATTTAAAAACTAAAATTATCTGTATGGCCAACTATTAATTAAAATTTATTCACTTCATAACATTTATGGTTGAATTGTTAGATTTTTTTTTTTTATTTGTTTGGTTTTTGTTTTAGAAATTTGTATCCGCGTTTGATTCTTGGATCGACTTAAACATAACTGAATAGATTTTCACATTTGAATCTTCATTAGAAGTGATCTTCCTCTGAAGACCGCGTTAGCCTGTTCTTTCACTCATCCATAGTCTTTGTGGTCTTTTTGTTGTTATTAATTTTGTTTTTTTTACTTTTTTTATGATTTTATTTAACCAATCTAATTTGTTTCTTTAGCAGGGATTTGCTCATGGTCGGAGAAGACCTCATTTAGCTTTGAGGCAACTATACAATCCACGCATCTGATAGTATATAGTGAATAAGAAATAAGTAAGAAAAAACACTTTGACTGAAAACCAGAAGTGACCACCATCCCATCCAGCAAAAGTCACAATTTCTTTAGCATCGCATGGATCCAAGATCTTCACTATACCAGATGAAGAATTTCTAGGTCTATATAGATGGAGAGATACAAAATGCCGCCGCACCACACATGACACATACAGAATTAAATTAAATACTGAAACTTGCAAGAATTATGTATGTGAGTTCTTATTCTGGATCAACAACGTCATTGGCCGACATTAGGGTAACAACTTTATATAGATGGATGGAAGCTGCATCAGCTTCTTCATTATTATGTACATTCATCATGGTCACGGATATTTCAATTGATCAATCAAGCTGCGATCGCGCATATTCATTAGAAGCAATTCAGTTCGTGTCCGAAATGACAGCAACCGGACAGACCGCTGTGCTGGAAAGGAGAAATCACAAACGGAATATCGCTTCTTGAACGAGTGTAGGAACATAGAAGGCGGAAACCTGACCACCATCACCACACCACTATCGTCAACCGGTGTGGTGGACTGTCCCACCCGAGACCCGACCCAACTAAGATTGGAATTTCCGACGCCATGGGCAATAGGCATAGATACTATACTTGTACAGTGTACATCTGAAGATAAATAGTGTGGTCTAAATTTTAGATACCTACGGGACGGCATGTGTAGCTACTTATGCGACTTGTAGATTAAGTGCAGAGATGACAACTTACTTCATTAAAATAAATTTACTTAATTTGTTTTACTTGTACTATACATTTATATGAGTTATGTAAATCCACAGTCAAAGTGGCGACCGTCGAATGACTTAGCTCATGAGTAGGGCTGGCCACGAGACGAGACTCTGCGAGACTTTTGTAAGTCTCGTCTCGGTCTCGTTAAAATCGAAAATTTTCAGTCTCATCTCGGTCTCGTATCGGTCTCGTTTAATTAAGTCTCGTCTTCGAAAAATACGATTTCCGGTCAACTTGTTGATTATTGGTACGAAATATTTTCGAACATAGTTTGAATACGTGCAGAAGAAAGTAAATATTTAACTCAAATTGGATTTTTTAATTTATTACACTGTCTGTAAATTTCGGGCCGTCTCGGTTGCTTAAAAACCATTCTCGTCTCCGAGACTTTTCTCGTCTCGTGGCCAGCCCTACTCATGAGACTATAGAGATTTTAATGTCACTTAACCGATCTAGGTACCAGGAGAATTAAAATGCACATAATGGGTTTCCTTAGTAATTCTTAACGCTTCGGGTCAAAACCGGGTCACTTCTGTTGCATTATTTTTTCGAGAATAACATATATCGTGATGTTCAGGATTAAAGCTAAATTCAAACTTTAGAGGTAACCAAGATAGATTTAGGGTAAAGTTATTCAAAATGGGCACGTGTTCTTGGCAACTTCAGTTGAACGAAACATGTAGAAAAACATGATCTTACAATATTTTATTTTAATTTTTATTTTAGTAAAGTTTGAGAGTGTTTTATAAATCATATGAGATCTAAGGAATCCGATTGCGGGATCTACAATCTGAATTCATATATGTCTTTTTAAAAAAATCTCGTCAATGAAAGCTGTACCTATTGAGTAAAGTTAACGTGTGATGGTTACATTTCAGCTTACCTATGTGACAAATGAAAACCACTCCCAACTCTCAGTTAGTACCAACTGAGTCAACAAAAAATTGTCTATGGTAAGTATATGTATATTCTTTTACCTCTATTCAATACAGACGATATTGACTCAATACATAACTATTGTCCAGATTAATTGATATAAAGGGTTTTCCAATAAGGATGGCAAAATGTTCTATCAGTCTTACCAATAGGCAAACAAAAAGGGGTACAGAAACTCGCAAAAAAACACAAAAATTGGATTTTTCTTCAAATCGAAAAAGATGGACTGACGATCTTAACCAATTCCACCAAAATTGGTACAGTGACTCAAAAAATAGACGTGTATGGACAACAAAGGGGGAGAAATAAATAAATTGAACCATCAAAATTGAAAAGATTAAAAATTACATTTATGTATGTATAGATATGTAAACGTTAAATTTCAAAATAATAATTATTACAAATTTGTTAAGTGTCATAGTTTGTTCGGTTACATCTGGAATTTGTCGTCGGTTTGATGATGAATTTAAATGCAACCTTTTCATTTTTATTGCAGTTTTCAACAATTGACGAACAATCGATCTTACAATCCTTAGCCAAAAACACAAATCTCATGAGCTGCACGAAAAAATTAATTCACCTGAAACATATTTATGGAGCCAATTTTAAAGCAGAACTTCCAAAATTGAGTTTACTGAATGCAATTTTTGTCCAGAACTGGGAGACGACTTTCCCAAACGTTTGTGTTGCTCTGTGTGTATTTGGTACCATACTTGTAACCGTAGCTAGTGCTGAATGTTCCTTTTAGCGTCCTTGTCAGATTAAAAGACTGTCATCGCTCGTGCTCATACAAGATCGTGTTCAGAACTTGCTACACGACACCATTATTGATCTTATTATATGATTTTATTTCTTTTTATAGTAAGTATTTTTTGTTTGTTCAAAGTGTTATACCAGAGTTGTTTTTTATTAATATGTTTATAGAACATATATAGCCGTAATGAACTTACAACCTAACCTAATCTAAGACCATGCCCCGTCATCTGATCGCTCAGGCTCGGCTGAGAAACTTTACTTATATTTATGTGATTAATCCATAAAATATTTATATTTATTGAATGAGTGCAGAAAATATACAAATAAACTTAACTCACTCCATAGCCGAGACAAATTTATATGAGTCCATTGAACGTGTATATTTATCCAACGAGTGCGTGGAACTTTACTCAGAACATAAATATGGGCTTTTCACAAATTTAAAACAGTTAAAGGACCTAACAAGTGAGTGTAATACGCAAAAAAAATCGAAAAAACTTCTATCTGTCTGTCCGCACGCCTACATCTTAAACGGCTGGATTGATTCGCTTCAAACTTCGTACCAGGCGTTTTTTTGGGAAATACGCCCACACTTTTTTTTTTATTTCTTGGTACTAAAAATAACGGTACCTGCCACATAATTTTGTTAACCACTAATTAACGAAAATATAATTTTTCTCAAAAACGGTTCCTCAGGTCTTGATAAGAAATTAGTTGATTACTGAAGGGAAGGCTACGACAACGGTTCTGTGGATATAAATACAAAAAAAGTATTGTAAACGAAAATTTATCAAAAATACTATTTTTTGAAATTAAAAAAAAAAAATATTTTTTTTTTTGAAAATTCAATATTTTGAAAACTAACCGAGTCAATTTTTTTGAAACTTGGTATAAATTATATCTTCATTTTTTATAAGATTATTTGAAAAAATCATGTTCCTATAACCATACAAATGTTGAAAAACAGTCAGGATGGAAGGCAGATGGATTGTGATTCTTTGTATGTGGGCACATCCAAGCAAAAGCTTCGAAATCGTCTCTTAGGCACGGTTGCCAAATGGAAATAAAACTTGTGACCAAAATTGAAAATAAAAAGGACCAAAACGAGTAAAAAGTGACCAAAATAATTAAAATCTGAAAACTTCATAGTGCACAGAAAATAAAATTAGCCATATTTTTGTCATTTATTATCATAAATAATTAATTAGAAATTAACAAAAATATATAAACAAAAAGGTACAACATAATTCAAAAATAGCGGCAATGTGAACACCCTTTCTTCATAATAAGAAACATAAATAACTAAACATAAAGGATTATTTACTAAATCACATTTTTTTCACAGTGTTTTATATTAAATTCCAAATATTTTTTTAAATCAATTAATACGAAATTGCGTATAGTTAAATTAATACCTACTAAAATGTACACACATAATATCTACTTATTTAAAAAAAGGTTTCTGCCGACCAAACTCTATGGCTTACAGGTTTATCAAGCTCTTTGGATAACTTAATATTATTTACGATGTCAAAGTTAAGTCTGTTTCTTAACTTAGTTTTAATTAAACTTAAATCATAAAACTTTCTTTCAGAAGCAGCTGCGCTGTGTGGTAACAACAATAACAAACCTTTAGTAATGTTGATTTAATTTTACAAGAAAGGTTTATTAATATATATTACTTACCTATCCATTTTGTATGTTTTGTTTTCAACAAGAACCAACAAGTGAAATAGACGGAGACGCTTAAACGTTTAAACACAAAAATATTTCAAACTTTCCATTTGTCAATATATTGTCAAATGAAGTGGTCGTGGATGTGTAATGCAGTTCGTTCAATTAAACACATATGCATCGTTTACATTAGGCGATGAAAAAAAATTGCGCTTCATTTTGAGAAAATGAAAATTAAAAGTCGAGTTTTCTTTATATTTCTTCTTCGAAGTGACCAGATGGAGAACAAAATAACCAAGGGTAAAAAAAATTACCAAATTTGGTCACAAATGACCAACGTGGCAACCGTGCTCTCAGGCCATCGCTCTGATTTAAACAACGAACGGTGGGTCTCAGAAAACTGCACTTGCACTTCATTGCGTAGAGCAGTACCACACACCTGATTTAGAAAATGTAATGATTCTGGAAGTGGAAAGAGATCAGAACAAGAGGGGGTTGCTGGAAATGTTGCACATCAACAACACGGATTGTGCAATGAATAGACGATCTGATTGCGAAAAGCAACCAGCTGTTTAAGAAAATTAACAAGACAACAGTAGTCACATAAATGAGTACTATCTAAAGTTTATTCAATGTGTTTTTACTGCTCAAATGCTTTGACATTAAGTCTCTTGATTTTAATTGTAAGTGAAATTGACATTTTGAATAATTGTTTATATATACATGTATTTATGATGTTGAGAAAATGTACATTTTAACATATATGTTTTTTTTCAATAAAAGGCCTGATGAAGAGTGTATTAATGCTCGAAACGTCACACACCATTTTTTTTACCTGGAGCCTACTATAACTATATTTATTTGTGTAACATTGAAGATGTCACAAAATAGTTCCAAAATTTGAAAAACAGTAAAGAAAAATCTTATTTTTCTCGAAAACTTAAACTCTTAAATACGTTGACTTTTCTCAGTTTTATTTAAAACTGGAACGGTATTCGTCTCTATACTTGGACGTTATTATATGTGGTGACTTCAATTGTAATTTACTTGAAAAAGAAACATCACAATGTTTTCTTAACAAAATAAAAATCTTCAGTTTATATCCATTTAATAACACTGTTCCAACACATTTTTCAGCAACAACGTCCACATTGCTCGATTTACTTCTTGTTAATAATACAGAGAACATACTGCTATACTCGCAACTTGAAGCACCCGGATTTTTAAAGCATGATTTAATATTCACAACTTTTAAAATTACCCCACAAATCAAACCTTCATTTTACAAGTATAGGGATTTTATGGCTGTCAAACATTATGAGCTTGAAAATAGTATTCGTCGGGTAAACTGGCAAGTAATTTATTCCTTAGTTTCACCTGATGACCAAGTCAATTTCCTTGAAAGCTCAATTAATCAACTATTTGACACACATATACCGCTGAAAACAAAACTTACACGGAGTGATAGGAAATCCTGGTTGACGGCAGACATATTAAACTTGATAAAGCAACGTGACCAAGCATACATGCGATGGAAGCGTTTTCGGCTTCCTGAATTGCTTTCTACTTTTCGCACACTAAGATGCAGCGTTTGTAAGAAAATCAGAGAAGCAAACTGTAGACTGTATTCGGAGCGCTTAAACAAAAATCTACCATCGAAAACGTGATGGCAGAACATTCAAGAGCTCGGTGTTGGTAGGCAAAAACAACATATCTCCTCGGATGTATGCCCTGAATACCTAAATGAAGAATTTGCAAAAATTCAAAGCAGTCAAAACGGAGATATGATCCAGGTTCTTGATCTCGAGAATAGAGCTCCGCTGTATGAAGTCTTTGAAGATTTGCCGGTTGTTGACCCGGCAGAAGAGAATGAAGGCTATCGGGCTGTTGATCCCGATAGTGAACATTCTTTTCAGTTTCAAAGAGTTGATGGTGAAGATGTTTTAAGTGCTGTGGTTAAAATAAAATCTTCGGCTACAGGATTTGATGAAGTACACCCAAAATTTATTAAAATGATACTACCTCACATACTCCCTGCTTTAACACATATTTTTAATACAATCATAATGACATCTAAATTTCCATCTCCTTGGAAAATTGGTAAGGTTATACCAGTTCTTAAGAAAACTACTAATCGTTTATCGAAACAAGAGTTTAGACCAATCTCTATACTGTCGTTTTTGTCTAAAGTATTGGAAAAACTTCTTCACAGACAAATTTCAGGATTCTTAAAAACTAATAAACTCTTGAGTGATAGACAGTCTGGTTTTAGGCAAGGCTATAGTTGTATCACAGCTACTTTAAAGGATTCAGAAGATATCATAAATGCAATGGAAGTGATCTGGTGTGATTTTTAGTGCTTCTCGATTTTTCTAAAGCATTTGACACTGTCAGTCAAAAGAGACTCATATTTAAACTAAAGGAGCAGTTCAGATTCTCAGACAATGCTGCAAATCTGATTCTGTCATACCTTAGTGGTCGAAGCCAAGCTGTTGTTGTTAGTGAACAAACATCTCGCCCTCTAAATCTTCTTTCGGGAGTTCCGCAGGGAGCGATTCTTGGCCCACTGTTGTTCACAATTCTTATTAATGACCTTCCACTTCAATCTCATCAATAGACTTGTATGCAGACGATGCTCAAGTTCAGTTAAGCTGTAAGCTAGGGATGATTGAAGATGGGGCTCATAAATTAAACTCTGATCTAAACAGAATTCTAAATTGGTCTGACGCAAATAGCCTGCGGGTCAATCCAGCGAAGTCAAAATGCTTAATAATTTATAAAAACAAACTTGATCATAGCTATTTTCCTGCATTGTATCTCGGAAACGAACAACTTGAGTATGTCGATAAAGCTAAAAATCTTGGTATTCTTTTTAACTCCACCTTAACCTGGGAAGACCAAATTCAAATGATTATTGGGAAAATATTTTACTCCTCAAAACATCAGGCTTAATTTAGCAAAAACCTTGATCCTTCCTTTAATATCATTTGGATGTCAAGTCTTTACCAGTCATAGCTCAGAAATGAAAAGAAACCTGTCAGTGGCTTTTAATAATGTTACCCGCTACGTGTACAATCTTCAACGATACGACCATATTTCAAACTATTCTAGTAAAATTCTAGGCTGCAACCTTTACACATACCTAAAATATTTGTCCCTTAAAACACCCAATAAAATAATGATGAACAAAGAACCTTCTTATCTTTTTGAGCAAATAAAGTTTGCAAACTCGTCTCGGTCTTTTACATTGCTTCAACCAAGATTAGTTGTCGGAACTCGGAACGTCAATTTTTCGTGTATTTCATAAGGCAGTGGAACAGTTTACCCTCTTCCATCAGAAGGCTTCGCGGTACCAGGCAGTTTGAGACGATTTTATTCAGACATTTGGCAATAAATTAAAATTATTTTTTAAGTTAATTAATGTAATAGAGTTAAAAAAAAAATTTGAGATATCTAATTTGTTGTTAATTCATAAAATTGTAATTTAAATTCATCTTATTAACTTTTACTATTTATTGTAGGCTTTGTAGCCCATTGTAAAAGATTCTTTGAATAAATAAATGAAAATGAAAACGACTCCAAGAATTTTGGTACAAAAATGTGGGTGATCATAAATTATTGCAATCTTCTTTTCTTTTATTAACTCTACCTATTTCCCCCTGGGCAATTTTTCATAGTTTCGAAGATTTTATAAAAAGTATAATTAATTTTGTATATTAAGAGCCAATTTTTCAATTTTCTTATAAACCTCACTACCTCAGATAATATTTATTCTTCGAATAAAAGAAAAATTTGTTCCTGTTCTTATAGCATTTATTCCTCTGATTGTTTAACTGATGATTGAAAAATCGGCTCTAAAGCTAAGAAAGTGATTTCCGACAAGACGTCAATTGGTGTCATCGGTCTGTTTGTCTATGCTATCAATTTGTTTTGAATTTTTGAGATTATCTCGAATATCTCGTCATTGGCTTGGTTGATTTTGTCATTATTTCGCAAAGGGGTACATCAAAGTCAGTCAACAAATACTTTTTTTATTAAATCAAACAAATGCAAAATTGCTAAATTATTTGGTTTCAATTATTTTCTCGTTAGCAATATAAAAATACTATCGAACCATTACCATACACCGTCAATGCCTAGCTACATTCTAGTTGTAAGCTATACAAGAGCAAGTTAGTGCGATCCAGTCATTTTATTTAATTTGTATATTTATTTATTGTGGCCCATATGGGTAAAAGATAGATGTCACACAAAACCAATGCCATTTTAAAACATCACGCCAAGAGGTAATGAAAAACAATTTCAATAATAGAACAAATTGATAAGTTTTAACCAGTCAAATATGGAAACAAATTAAAAACGTGGAAAGTTCAAACTCCTTAAAATTTCCCCCAAATAACATTATAAGCTTCACTATTCCGGTTTTACACATGAACCTGTTTTCAAACTTAGAAAAGAAGCTTGGAGTAATAATTTATTTGCTACCACGTGACCA
Organism: Melangyna quadrimaculata; assembly: GCA_949320155.1. Taxonomy (NCBI): domain Eukaryota; kingdom Metazoa; phylum Arthropoda; class Insecta; order Diptera; family Syrphidae; genus Melangyna; species Melangyna quadrimaculata. The sequence goes on along the minus strand of OX439483.1, from coordinate 452,335,325 downwards.
GTAGCGGATCTAGGAATTGGCTGTGGGGGGGGGCTTCGAGTTTGGAGATTCAGTTTGAGACCTTCAGTAAGAAAACTTGCTTGTTCTAAGATCAATTTTATAATTTATAACAAATAATAGAGACCAGTTTAGGTTTAATGAAAGACCGTACTCAACTTCAGACGAACTATACTTCACGACAACGCGGCAAAACATTATTTTTTATGAAATTTTAGGAGCTATATCGCACTAAGTGGCAACTGAACTTCATAAAAATTCATACGAAGTCGTGTGAGTGTAGTTCCGATGCAGTGCAATTCCGGCGAGTATTTTTTTGTGAAAAAGATATATGGAGATTCATGTGTCGTTATATAAAAGACGTCGAATTTTGACATTCCCACTTTTCCTTTAATGATATCCGTTTTTTGTGTGCCTTTATATCCGCTCCTGTCGCGCTTTAAAATGTTTTCAATACAAAGTACAATAACAATTATTCATAATTGCTGTAGCGGAGACAGAAACAAATTCAAAGGCCACCAAAAGATGATAGTATCTGGTATAACTAGTTATTGTTTTAATAAAATTAATAATTTTTAGCCATATATGCTTGAACCACGCGTACAAAATCGTTTATTTATACTATTTAAAAATTGATTAGGTACCTACATAATGTAGTTATATTTTTAAATTAGCTGTGGGTATGTTTTGAACTTCCCATTTTTGACAAGATTTGAAAACTGTTTATAATTGGCTAGTTCAGAAAAATTATATTTAAGTGTTCGTACTCGCAAAAGCTCATATACATATGTGCTTTGACACGGTATCAGTCCTCTGAGATCTCATTTTTCCTGAATTAGCCAAATCAACGAAACTATTTTGTTCAAACTGACACTTTAGGACATAAGCCAAAGCTGCTCTAAGAAATAAGCCGCGGCCCAATTCTGCCAGCGTGAATGAATTTTCGTGTATACGCTGCATACACTTTATATTCATGCTAAAAAAATGTGTCGACAAATTCGCACGTCACTCGAGAGCCTAGAGGGATTGCAAATATTCATTTGCTTTTGCATGATTTTCTGAGCGCGCACAGAGAAAACTCACGCTTTTGAAATTTGGCTCCTTGACTAGAGAATTTGTGTACAATTTCCTAGTACAAAAATGTTTTGTATGTACAATTGCCTTCGACCTTTCAAATTTTGAAAACGTAAACCGAAAAATCTCTTAGCGCAGCCAAGCTCGTAAGAAAGAATTTCTGTTGTATTAAACATTTACACTTAACTTGACATTCCGTTGTTCTCCAATGGTTTAAGCCTCAACTGCGTTTCTTTCGGTAAATTAGCTTTGTTTTTAGTGTAAACAGTTGGGGCATTTGACACGTTAATGTTAAGCCCCGACCATTTTGTATCTCTTTCTACTTATCTCTTCAAGCCTTAGCCCCAACTTCGGACTCTGACAGTCCCTAGACTTGAGCCCCCAAAACTCTCTGGAATTAGGTTAGTTTTTAGGGAGTAAGTTGCTTAACCGTGGCTAGGTCTTTTGTCCAAAATTCAAAGACCTTATTTTCTAGGTTTTATTTTTAGGGAAAAATTGTCGTGGCATGAAACACGTGCATATTCATAGCCCCGAATTTGGTTTTTGTCCAATTCGCTTCAGGCTCTAGCCCCAATCTTTACGCTTAGAAAAAAAAATTACATAACTTGACGTATGTAAATAGTTCAGGCCCAACCACGTTATTTTGTCCATCAAATTTCATATCTTAACTATATTTTAGACGGAATATACAATTCTACACGTTGTAATGTATTGCTCTCTATATTTCAAATTATTTTATGATTCGGCTGTGGGGGGGCTTTAGCCTCTATAGCCACGCCCTGGATCCGCTACTGCATGTGACATCTCCAGAAACACATCGCTTGAATTCTACTTTGAGACGTTTTAAATTGAAAACGTATGTAGCTGAGGGCCAACGCAACTAAAATTGGCTATGCTGAAAATGTTCACATGAATCGATAAACTCCCTGAAGATGCACTATACAAACGATTTTCATATAGAAGAAAAAGGAGGATATAATTGTCTTCAGCAAAATTTCGGAGTCAATAAGTCAAAAAAAGTTTTAAAAAACATTTTGTGATGTATTTAAAGATTTAAACTCATTTGTTCAGTTCTACATGTTTGGTATAAACAAATAAGTCGTATGATAAGCCCACAACCAAGTTTTACGCCCGGACAAACGATTCAAAAAAATAAAACAAAGCCGGTATTTTAGATAATTTCATATGTATTTACTAATTAATTTGGCGAATGCTTTATTTAATAGGCTCACTCAGAATTTGCATCCCTGTTATTATTTATAAGTCTACTCTATATAGCTAAGCCAGTCGACATTGACACAAACAACAACACTCAGTGTCATTGTTTTTCTAAAGTTCTATTTTTAACACAATTTATGATTAATTTGACCCTATTAGCTTATTAGCTTGAGAAAAAAACAAAAGATTCTAGGGGACCGGGCGATCAGACAAGAGAAGAGAACACAAGTAAAAACGAAATTAATTTGACTTAGGAGATAATTCAGAAAGAGACTAGGTCACTGTTACAAGTTACACTGTATTCACATGTTGAAAATTGTTCAGTTCTTGTTGGCTTAAATTAAAAGAGAGTTTTATTTATTATTATTGTTGTTGTTGTGATTCATTTCTAGAGGTTTATTTTTTTGTTTTTCTTCTTTTGCCCGACTTTGAACTTTCATTCTTTTTATCTTTTATACCTCTAAACAATAATAATAAAAAAAAAGTGATAGGAATTTTAATGTTTAGCTCTGGTTGAGACTTTTTATAATTTATTATTTGAGAGACATCTTTAAATTAAATGTTGGAATTGTAGAATTTTGAGGTAATAACTGCCGTAGGTGGTGAACTGATCTCTTAATGATGATGGATAAGCTTAGGTATTTTGAATTAAAGTACCCATACAAATTTGAAAACAAGTGAAACTTTAGAACTTTCTCAAATTGTTTTTCTCCTTTTTATAGATGTAAATCTTTTATTGTGAATTATTTTTTTATAAATTTTTATTTTCACAGAAACACATCTAGATAAGTTATATTTTATTGTTTAAGACTTTTGAAAGTTAAATATAAAATAAGTGTTGTTTTAATTAAAAGTATACATAGAGAATGCTGTTTTTACGTACATACATATATTTGAAAATCAAAAAAAATCTTGCCATCAAACTAGTACAAGAATTGATATTTTTTAACGTAAAGCCGTTCCTAGCCCAGGAAATATAGAATATTTAGACTGGATAAGAAAATTAATCAATGAAATTTAATTAAGGTTATCGACACAGAATTGCTTACCGCAAATTCCCCGAAATTACTTCATTCGTTTGTGTGTATACTCTTATAAAAAGAACAGTAGATGGGAAAGGTAGAAGTTAATGAATTTTTGAAATATTTTGTTGGTACAATTGTCACCTCGCAAGGTAAAGCCAATTTGCTTGCAGCACAGTTTGCTGTTAATTCGACGCTGTCAGCAAGTGTTATGACTCCTCCCGTAATTAAGAGCGTAAATTATTTTATAGGACAAATCTTATTTCGCACTCGTGCAGTTGCTAGAGTTCTGAGGGAAGTATCCCTCCAATTGTTCTGAAGAGGTGTCCTTCAACGCTGGCAAAACGACTGCGTAAGCTTTTTCGTCTGTCCTATTTTACTGGTCTATTTCCGAGCAGATTAAAAACAGCATTTGTCCAGCCAGTCCCGGCGTATCTTCTTCACCCTCAAACTATCGTCCAATTGCATTTACGTTCCTTCTTTCCAAGGTCATGCAAACGCTGATCAATTTTCAGCTCAAGAAATATCTCGAAGAACGGAAGCTTCTTAATGACCGGCAATACGGCTTTCGTTGCAATAGGTTCACTGAGGATCTGATGGTTTATCTCACCGAAAATTGGCACAAATCTTTACATCGTTGAGAAAGTAAGATTATTGCACTTGATATTTGAAAAGAGTTTGATAGAGTTTGGTATCAAGCTCTCTTATCCAAACTGCGCGCATTTTGTATCGATGAATCTCTTCTTCGTTGGATCAGAAACTACCTTTTGGACTGGGGCTGGCCACGAGACGAGGCTCTGCGAGACTTTTGTAAGTCTCGTCTCGGTCTCGTTAAAATCGAAAATTTTCAGTTTCGTCTCGGTCTCGTATAATTAAGTCTCCAAAAAATACGATTTCCCGACAGACTGTTGATTATTGGAGCGAAATATTTTCAATTATCGTTTGAATATGTGCAGAAGAAAATAAATATTTAATTGAAATTAGATTTTTTAATTTATTAGACTCTCTGTAAATGTCGGTCCAAATATATAGTCTCGTCTCGGTTGCTTAAAAGGCAGTCTCGTTTCGTCTCGTCTCGGTCCCATCATGCGAGACTTTTCTCGTCTCGTGGCCAACCACTCGGACCACTCAATACAAGTTGTATTGGACGGTTTCAAGTCTGAAATCCATTAAATAAATGCTGGTGTGCCCTAGAGCACAGTTCTGTCTCCGATTCTGTTTTTTATATTCATAAATGGTCTGAAATTTCTAATCCATTTAACTGTTTCGTAGGTGATAGTCATAGTACCTTCAGCTTTTCATATTAGTTTTTAGATTCACATCCATATCTTTCGGGTGTGGAACTCCAACGGCAGCATATGATAAGCTCATTAAATTCTGATCTCGACAGCATTATCGAATGGGGAATCAGAAACCGCGTAAAATTTTATGCTTCAAAAACTCAATGCTGTCTATTATGTCGTTAAAACGAAACTCACCTCTATGCCATGAGTGGCACTTGCATTGATAAAACCGAAAAGCTTTCAGTCCTTGGTACATATGTGCATCACAGACCACCTTTTGTGGAATGATCACATATTTGTCGTCGCCAAACACGCTGCTAAGTGTTTAGGTTTTCTCCGAAGATGCATGAAATTTGTCCTTCTGATCTGGGTGTGATCTACATAGATTTTATTCGTCCAAAATTTGAGTACAATTCCCATATCTGGGCAGGTTCACCAACAACACACTTGAGTTTATTCGACAGAATACAAAAGAGATCTTTAAAAATGATATAGGTGAAAGATCTATAACGGAAACAATTACATCTCGCGTGCACCGCCGCCGTAATATTTCATGTCTTTCTGTATTTTACCGCTATTTTTATAAACAGTGTTCTAGTGAAATAGCCAGTTGCAATTCTCCCCTTAAACAATTCAACCGTAATACTCGCGCTTCTAGGAATGCCCATCAGTTTACCCTCGAGCCCAACTTGGGACGTACAGGGATACTTTCTTTAGTCGCACCACACGAATGTGGAATGCTATACCCGGCCTATCTTCCCCTCTCATTTCGATATGCAGACATTCAAAACCAATGTGCATCGGTATCTCCGTCTGAATGACTATTGAGTATTGCTAATACTAAAATAAAAATAATTGCGTTTAAAAATCTGCACTTTGATGTTTTTTAAACGTTTTTCCTTAGCCCATTAGATTTAAAGTTTATTGTTCCAAAACAAATATTTTGAGAAGATTGTCCTAAATTTAGTTTTTTTTTCCTTTATATCTTATTAATAGCTTTAAAAATTTTCGTTCAAATAATGAACACATGTTTTTTTCCTAAACAAAAAATTTATAAGTTTTCTTCATACCTTTTCCATAAAAATTGTGAATTTAAAATATTCTCCCAAACCAACGCAAAACTACAACGTTCACCTGTCAAAATTAATTCGCATAGCGCTAAAAGAAGACCAACAACACACTGGCGCGATCCGTATTACCACTTCGGAATGTTCATTCTTTCTTGTCACCAACTGAACTTTCGCTGTCGCAGGAATGTTCCGCGTTGGTGGTTGGAGAACCTTAAAACCTTATAATCTTTAATGCTTATAGCAACTTTAAGCCAATTTTAATAAATCAATACTTTCAAAATATTGCAAATTGTATTCACTTCACTTTGGTTCACCTAAAATTCATAAGATTTAAAAATCAACAATGTTATAAACGTTGTATTGATGTATAGTATATAAACATTATGTTTACGTAAAGTATGTACACACATAAGTATGCTGACACCGTAGTTCACTTGAAACAATGTATGGATTTATTCTGCTACTGGTGTGCGCTATAGTATGTCAACATGACTGGTATTAGGTACCTACAGTATCCTAGTCACACGACCGCACTAAGCCATGTCATATTGGACGAAGTTTCTTTAATTTTGATAATACTATGAAAAATTGGTTCGTTGGGGCTCAACAAAAATCCTTTAAGAATATGGGCCCTCATCGCCAGTGTTGCCATTTTGACCAGTTTCATGTCAAATTTGACAAGATTTCATCGCTGTTGACATATATTGAAATACATATCTTGTCAAAAGTGTTTTGACTTGTTTTTTGACTTTATTCAATAATTCAATATGCAACTTAACTTTTTGTTAAAATATTTTAAAACACATTTTAACTTCAGTGTAGGCCGAGTGTAATGTGTAATACTATGTAAGAAAATAAATTACGCCTATATATGTTTTTTTTAAACCTATATTACAAGATCTTTAAAGAGTAAACATAATATTTGAAAGTGAGAAAATTGATTTTGTAGAAGTGTTGGGGATCTGGAGTTTCGAATATTAAAAACTTAGATTTACAAACAAATCCTTATCTGGGAGCAGAGTATGAGGAAAAACTTAACGAACTGAAAATCAAATCGGAAGTGAGCGACGAAGAAATTCATATTTTTAGAAAAAACTGCAAAAGTTTTATTATTAAACTAATAAACGAATTATAGGAGAGAGTGCTTTCTGTCGACCCTTTCCCAAAACAAAAGCTCATTGCTTCCAGTTCTGGAAGAGATGAATGTTGAGCCTGATTCAAAAGAAAAGATATTAAGCCAGTGGAGCAATCTTTGTTTCTCAAAATGGAAAAACATAAAAGAGTCAGTGCCTTTCTGGTACGAAGTTTATTCGTATAAGGATGCCAGTGGAGAAAATCTATTTAAAGAGTTGGCGAAGTTTTCCATATCAATATTGGTTTTGCCAATTTCCAATGTAGAAGTAGATAAGAAATCATTGGCGCAATAAAAACTGTTGCAGTAACTTTGGAATTCCTGCAGAAGTAAAAAAAAAAGTTGGAACATATGCTATATACAAAAATAGAGATATAACCAATGAAATTAAATGTGATAGCTCAGATTTTGAAGATCTTTAAATGTATGTACCTTAACTTAAGTACCTATGTTTTGTTTAGAATTAATAAAATGTATTTATGTTATCATTAATATTTGGTATTTTGATATTTAACTTTTTTTTCAGTTTTGACTAGCTGAAAAAGAAATTTTGGAGGAAACACGTTTTAAACATACCAAACCATTCAAATAAGCGAGACGAGACGAAACTGCCTTTTAAGCAACCGAGACGAGACCGAGACGAGACTGTATATTTCGACCAAAATTTACAGAGAGTCTTATAAATTACAAAATCCAATTTCAGTTAAATATTTATTTTCTTCTGCACATATTCAAACTATAATGGAAAATATTTCGTTCCAATAATCATCAGGTTGTCCGTAAATCGTATTTTTCGGAGACGAGACCGAGACAAGACTTAATTATACGAGATCGATACGAGACCGAGACGAGACTTACAAAAGTCTCGCATAGTCTCGTCTCGTGGACAGCCCTAGTTTTGGGGCCACCTAGACGTCTGTCGAAACCATTTTTGTAATCAGGGAGATAATGGCGTCAAGTTGTATTACATTTGAAATGGTTTCCCACCCAATTTCAATTTTCAGAAAAGTTGTACTTTTGATGTACTTCTACGTGGTAACGGGGCCACTACATGCTGGCAGACGAACGTATTCGTTATCACCTTCACCAGGACTACCTAAACTATTAAAATTTTTTGGTTTCTTTTCACGACCAAAATCTGCTGCCAGCTCTTAGACTTAAAGGGAATTTAAAGAAAGAGACACGGTGTTTGGACTGCGTTTATTATAAGCGTGTTTTTTCTTATATGAGTATTCCTTATATCCGTAAAATACTGTACCAACATTTTCAAAAAAATGTTATTTTTTAAACTTAAAAATAAATAGCTTGTTTTTGTTTTTTTGACTACTTAATACATATTTCAAAAACACCTTCGGAATTTTTGTTTTGAAACTTGGTATACAATGCGGTTCTCAATACTTTATAGAATAGGTATATCTACTTACAAACAGTTGTTAAAATATTTTTTTTTTTCACAAAATGTTTTTTACGATTTTGATGGAAAATAATATACACGACTGGATTCCACGAAATTGCTTTGTTTTGCTAAAAACTAGAATAAAGCCATAACCCACTATGTGGCGGACTAAGCTTGTTGGGGACCAGGGGCGGCAATACTAAATGGGGCCCCTTGTATGATCAGGTATTTTTGTAGTCTTAATAACGTCAGATTTTACGACAGAGAAAACATAAACCATAGTAATTATTATACACTCTTTATTCTAATCTTTATTCGCTATTTATATTGCATACAATAGATATCTACTAAACAAATTGTGTTTCAAAATAAATTTACTAGTTGTGCGTTCATACATATTTTACAAAAATTAAGATGCAAAACCTAAGATTATCTTGGAATATCTAAAGAAATATCACGGATTTTGTTAATGGACTGAAAAAAAGGTATAAAAAGTTGTGTCACTTTATTGAGGCCACGGTGAATTTCGCGTTTGAAATTTGAACGCAATGGATTTTTTCTAAACAAAAATTTTAAATATTTAAGAAAGGGCAAACAACAAAAACATTTACGGAAGCAGAAAAAGTAATAATACATAAATGCGTTCAAAAAACTTTAGGTAACTTTAATGCCTAGAAAAATCAACCAGACTGAAAATAATTTACACAGCTTTTTAACAATTATCTTGCGGATACCAACAAATGCTGCAGAAAATGAAAAACTTACACATCGGAAGAAATAAGATAGGAACGAAAAAATGAGGTTAAAACTGTGGTTTGTCTCAAATTACATTCTCAGTTCCTTAAATGACGTCAAAATTGACATTTAAGCCAGTTTTACGACACCAAAAATGATATGCAAAAATACACAGCACCCACCATTTAAAAATGTTAAGGAAACCATTCCAAAGTCAAGGTTATATGAGATTGCGAATGAATTTTCCTATTTATAATGTGGTTTCGAGTTACGAATGAAAATTATATTGGCCCTAAGTAATTAACGAATTTCTAGTCGAATCTAGCTTAGATTCGATTTTTTTTGTATAGAATAAACTCGGCTTTTGGATAAATTCGATTTAAAATTCGTTTATTATTATTTAGGTGTTATGGCTTTGTGTGTTATTCTTTGTTATAACCCAATATGGCGATCCCGAATCGAAATTTAGATCTACTACAGTGATAGAAAATATTTAATTTATGTTTGCTGCAACGTGTATTTCCAAAACTTACTAATATTTTTAGACTTGTGCCTTCGATTTCTCAACAAGGATGCGGCCCTTTCCACACTTCCAAGTCAGGTATAATCTAGATTTAGAATACAAAAATGGAACTTTTACCGGGACCACCCTTCAAACTTGGCTTGAATTTTGGACCTGGCTACTTCAAAAAAGTTTTTGAACTCAGTAGACATTTTGAAGATGATGACGTCTAAATAGAAACTTTCAGTGATGACTGGGTAGAGATTGGTCTCGATAATTTAAAAAAAAATCTGAATCATTCAATTTAGCCTTCTAATATAGAGATTTTGTCACAAAATGGTTGCCATACTCAAATATTCAACAAATATTGAAATAATTTTTTTATATACCATACAAAATTAAATATTTTTTTTAAATGTTGTGTTTTTTTGAAAGATTTCTATGCACTATTTTTGCAGTTATTTTACAGAGCTTGGCAGATTTCGATGGGGTTTTCTGGTTACCCCTTCAATTTGATGTCATTACTTAAGCAAAATATGTTCCTAAACATAGCTTGTAAACTTTTCCGGGAAAAATTATCCAACAAAACATTTTGGGGAACTAGAACGGGCACAGAAATTAGGACAACACATCAGCATTTATAGGCATACCAACCAACATGTAAAGTGCAAAAAGCAATGAATAGAAAACAAAATAAAAGCTTTTATTCAAAACTGGTGACCGACCACCTTCTTTGTATAGGAAACACTTTACTTTAACCAAGCAAAAATTCTGTTGATCCAGTTAGGCTAATCTGAAGATTTCCTGAAAATTTCAACAAAATCGGTATAGAATATGTAAATGTACAAATGTTTATTAAGTGGAATGAGTGCTCCCGTCAAAAAATTAAGTTTGAACCAAAAAAAAATTGAGTTCGAGATGGGGGGCCCCATAAAATTTTTCTTCATGTGTGATATAGAAACATTACAAAAACAAAAATATAATTAGTAGGTAGTAGGTTCATATGAAAATATTTTTCTTAAAATCTTAAAAGATATACCTATAAATTGTATATCCATTCTACACATATTTTGTTTCATTGTTCAATGAACCGTAATGGACACCGGGGGCCCGGGGTGGACCGCCCCTCCCCCCGCCAATACCTGAGTCCGCCAGTGCACCCAAGGACGGTGTAATTTATTGCTACGATAATATATTTAAATCGTTACCAATAAAAAAATAAAAAAATTAAAATAGTAGTTTTGAAAATTTGTGATTTAATACAAAAAAAAGTGGAGAAAAAGTTAAAAATTAAAAAAAAAATGATTTTTTCGTTAGATTTATTTTTTGTTTTCGTAAAACAAAAATATTCATTCAAATTTTAAATTCAAAATTTATTGACTTAGATATCAACCAAACCGATTCCATGGCTTGATTTATATCAGCAAGCGCACAGACAAACCGAAAATCACTTTTTTGGACTTTTAATAGTAATGTTAATTTTGATTATAAATTTTTTTTACACGAAACCAATACTGGACCTGTAGAGTTTTTACTTGCTCTGAAATGAAAAGAATTAAGACATAAACTGTCACCATCAACTATGGAATTGTCTCAGAGCTAATTGCTGGGGTAACGTGTTGTATGATGTCAATGAGACATCTAAATCTAAAAGTCCTTCTACTTAAGACTTTTTTGTTACAAATATATCAGCCAACTGTGACAGACCATTTACTTACAACAAATTAGGATCTGATCATCTCCCAGTCAATATGAATATAAATCTGCAATTCCAAGTAAAACAAACCAGACTGTACCACAAATTTTCTGCAGCAAATTGGAACCTTTTTACTTCCTATTTATAATATTTCTACTTCCCCGATAAATAACACAACCCAGATTGATTCAATGTGCAGTAATTTTGTTTCATTGGTAAATAGCGCTGCTGACTTTGCACCCAAGTGTCCTGTAAAGCATAATTATTCTGTTCGACTTCCTAGCAATATTTTATTATTGATAAGACTAAAAAACTCTGAGCGAAGGCAATGGATCCGCTATCGTTACGACTTCTTCCTCAAAAGCTCAACATTTTTAAACACAGAAAAAGCAAACGAAATTAATAAGTACAAAAACTCACGTTGGAATAATCTTCTATCGTCCTTTGAGAAATCAAGTAAACCTTTTTGGAAAGTTACCTCTTAAAACACATAACAAACTATTAATAACGGCTAAAGAAAAGGCAAAGTTATTAGCTTCAATTTTTTTCAAAAAATCATGAAACAACAGCTCACTATAGTGATAATTGCACTTCTACTTAAGTTGCAAATACAATTACTTTTATATTGCAATCAAATATCTAATTAATAGATTCAAATCTAATAAATCCTAGTAAAGTAAGATACTTGATTCAAGGCTTAAAAAACAAAAAATGTCCTGGCATGGATGGTATAAGTAACAAAATTTTGAAAGATGTCCCTGTATCAGGCTTACGATACCTTGCCTCAATTTTCAATGCTTGTCTTAAACTAAGCTACTTTCCAGATTACTGGAAAACAGTTTGTCTTATTAATTGCAAAGCCCGGCAAACCAAAGGATGATGCTAACAGCTACAGGCCCATAAGATTACTGAGCTTTATAAGCAAAATACTAGACAAAATAATCAAAGAAAATATTGATAATCACTTAGCTGCAAACAATATTCTGCCTGATTATCAATTTGGTTTCAGACCCTTTCACAACACCAGCCATCAAATTCTCAGAATAAAAAATCACGTAAAAGAAAAACTCAAAAATAAAGAATCGACTGCCTTAGTACTTTTAGATATTGAAAAGGCCTTCGACACTGTCTGGCACGACGCATTAATACACAAACTTGTCCAATTTGACTTCCCAATGAATATAGTAAAAATTATCGAAAGCTTTTTAGGTGGCAGACAATTTTTAGTAAAAGTTCAAAACGATAAATCTTCTTCGCAAAATATTCCATATGGAATTCCCCAAGGTACTGTACTTGGTCCAACTCTCTTCAATATCTTTGTCTCCGATTTACCCAATTTGGGAAACAATATTGGTATTGCAATGTTTGCCGACGACACGGCTTTTTTTACATTGGGTATATATTTTCTAGACGTTTATCATACGTTGCAAATGTCTCTTTCTACAATAGAAAATTACTTTTTCAAATGGAAGATTAAGGTAAACCCCTTGAAAACGCAAGCTATGTGGTTTACAAGACGTCGAAATTCTTGTTTCCTCCCAAACAACGTTCAGCTTCGAATGGGCACCGTGCACATTGACTGGTCCGAACATTGTCGATATCTTGGTGTTATAATAGACACAAAATTTAATTTTCAAAAACATATATCTACTACTATTGATAAGATAAATCTATACAAAAGAATTCCTTACCCATTAATATGTACATAGAAGTTCTAAACTTAGCAAATAAAATAAAATTTTAATGTTTGTCAATTTTTCAATCTAAAACTCACAAACTTAAGTTCCAAATATGCCAAAACAAAATTCTAAAAATGATGCTTGATTTCCCATGGTGTTATTCAACTTACAAGCTTCATGAAAAATCAAATGTCAATCTTTTGAACTCCCTTATTGAAAATTTAACACACAAATTTTATGTAAATTGTTCTTTCTCTGATAATGAACTGATTAAATGTTTATCTGTTTACCGATGGCTTCCATTTATCCACTTTTAGTTGGTAGAATGTTGATAGAAATTAGTAATGTTGTATTATGTTCTATAATATACAATGTTTTTATTTAGATTTCTTCGAAGATACGAACCTGTTAGGAGTTATACGTGAAAACGAGCATTTGCCATATTTTAAGTTTTTTTTTTATAGGAAAAAACTTGTTATAACATCTTTTTGGCATAGCAACATCTAAAAGCTTTGCATTAAATACTTTTCGATGGCATTTACCGTTTCAAAGTTTCAGATAGGTCTGTGAAAAACTGATATTTTTGAATAACTACTATTGATGCGTATATGCGATTTGGCAATGGACTTTTGCGACAATATTGCTTATAGCCCGGGAGCCCGTGACATATTTTAGTCAGTTACTCCACCAAAGATAATTTAAAATTTTTAATAAAGCCTAGTGAAAGTGAGCTGGCTGAGCATGGGTGGGGTTGGTTACAACAGCCTCCCAAACATGTAAAAAAAAAGTTGGATTGCGATCCCACCAAAGCTGAAACTTTAAGCTTTATACTGTTGTAGAATTTTGCAATTAAAGCGATCACCTGAATGTAGTTTTTTTTTTGTTTTCCAAGATAGGAATTCAAAAAACACTGTTTTGACGATGATACATATCAATGGTTAATAAGTTTTCGAGTAATAATTGTCGGAGATAATTAGCTTATAGTTTAATTTTTAGAAGAAATATCAGCCTTTTTCCGTATAGTAAAATAAAATGAATAAATTCGGCCAACCTTAAGATATTTGATTTTTTGCTTTACCATTTTGTCTTGCCTAAGCAATTTTTACAAATTTCAATGAATACAATGGGTTTTTTATTTTGTGTTCATTTAATATGTATGTTTACTATAAAGCCCTTTGAGTGCAGTCAATAAAATAAAGGTTTAAATCTGAGAAATTCGGCTCAATAAATAAAATGCGTAATACACAAAGTCTAGAATAGGATTAAAACTGCACGCATATAATGCACGTTTTGCTGAATAACTTTAGAAAGGTAATACCACCCCAGTTGAAATTTGGTTTGAAAGCTGGCTGTATGAGGGTGGAAAGACCGTCAGCTGTCATAGTGAATTGTGAGCATGGCTTCTTACCGTGGTTCTATGCGTGCATACTTCACTATGTCAGCTGACGATCTTTCCACCGTCATACAGCCAGCTGACTTTTGTTTTTGCATAAAATAAGGTTTTAACTATAAAAAAAAAAATCGGGTGGCACAACGGTTCGTGAAGAACCAGGGACCAGTGACTAACAACTCGCAACCATTCCTGTGTGCGCCTGTCGCCAGGAATGAAAGGGACCTACAATTTTATGCTGAATCCGAACGGCTAGACGAGAAGCACTTATTCGTGACAAGTGATACTCTTGGGGGATTTGTCATTTCCTCGCAAGAGGCAGTAGCCCTGAAAAAAAAATTTTAGGTTTTTTAGGTGGACGAGGCTGGGAAGCAAAGGTGTTAACTATAATATAACTAAATTTCAGCTTTGGTGGAGTCGCAACCCAACTTTTTTTGTTTACATGTTTGAGAGGCTGTTGTAGCCATACCCACCCATGACTGACTTTCACTTCATTATAACGTCAAATTAACCATTTAACAAAAGATCAGCTTTGGTTCTATTGGTCACCAAAATCTGTCACAGGCTCCCGGACTATTATGCCAAAATAAAGATGGTTGCGTTTAAAAATCTAAACCAGGGTTTTTTTGGGCAGAAATAGTGCAATTTACCTGGTTTAACAGTGCACTTTACAAACACGTCTGCCACAGTGTTAGCCTCTACTTTTTCGTCTGCCATTTTGGATATTGCTTTCTGCATAATATGTTTATGTACATACTATATACATAAGTATTAAAATAAAAATCGTTATCCACGTACATAGGTAGGTACCTCATATTTTTTTTACTAATTTTTCGTCACTTTAAGGTCGTCTGCCGGCAATAATAGATAAATCCAACAACGCATTCACAATATATTATAAGATATCCACAGGTATCCACCTTTCCTTTGTCTTAAGAATCCTTTCAAAATAATTATTAAAACTGTTTGTGAAACTCCCAATCCAAATTCTAAGAAAAACTCCTGCCCTGTTTGGATTATGGTGAATACTAATTTGCTCCAGGTCAAATAGCGCGACAAACTTTACAAGGTTAACTTTTTCATTTCCCTTTTCTGACAAATAAAAAAAAGAAGCAAAAGCAAGAAATTGTGCTAGGGAAAACCTTACTGAAAATCATCTCCACTTTGTTGCAAGGATGACTGAACAATATTATAAGATTATTCAAAGTTGGGTGCGTTACTGCTGATAACTTGGCTGTTTGTCGTTGATGAAATTTGCATCCAACATAATTTTTTTTTGTTCACGGTTCCCAGGTACCTATCCCCTTTACTTATCCCATTCGCACAGAAAACCGATTAGCTTCTCATTAACTACAAACAATAATGGCGTAAATGATTGGAATTTGGTTTTGGACTTGGACAATATTCTTAATAAATTTACCTAATTCTAGTTAATAATAAATTAAGAAGTAAAAAAGAAATTTATTTTTAAACAAAACGTTTATTTTAAGATGCAGAGTGAATAGAAAAAATATCCACCGCACTTGATTTGTGTATATAAAGTTTTAAATATAATAAATTCATAATTTTTGTTCTTAAACTAAAATAAACAATTATTATAAATAAATATAATTTATTAATATTGTGTAACATATTATATAATTGATAACTTTCCATGTAGGTGTAAATATTATATAATTATTGCATATATATTTTAATTAATAATATAAAAAAAAAAACAAATAACATAGTC
Source organism: Melangyna quadrimaculata (assembly GCA_949320155.1). Classification (NCBI taxonomy): domain Eukaryota; kingdom Metazoa; phylum Arthropoda; class Insecta; order Diptera; family Syrphidae; genus Melangyna; species Melangyna quadrimaculata. The sequence goes on along the minus strand of OX439483.1, from coordinate 452,319,399 downwards.
TCTCTCTTAGTGTGGAGAAAGGCCTACGATTTATTATCTGTATTGCCATTCCCATTTAGCTAGGTCTTGAACCAACAGTCAAGGCCCGAAAAAGTATATCCCAAAAAACATAACTATATAGTCCTCTGTATTAACGAGGGTAATCTAAATCCTAGGAGCGTACAGCGCAGCTAATTGTCAATTCCTACGATCGCCTGCACGTGCCGCAGTCTGGCGAGATTTCTCTTTTTCTCGGAGCTCCTTTATGGCCCCCACTGTGCCAAACATCACTTTTGCAGTCAGCTGGGTTTGGGTTACAACAGAAGTCGGTGACATCGCCGACGCTGATTGTGAGGCAGCATTGGCCATTTGTGACAATTTCCCCATCGGACTACTGCTGGAGGCAGATGACCTGGTATTGTATGATGACGCCGCCGCCGCCGATGATATTGACGACTCGCGATCACCGCTCGAATTGCCCGCACTTGCATACGCATTTGCATATGGAACATAATTGTTGTTAAGGTCACGACCGCAACTTCTGCACTGATTTGACATATTCCTATAACGGTGTGTTAATGTGGTTTAATTGAACAAAAAATCAATTTTCTAACTGTATTACAGAGATGGTGGTGGCGATGGCGACGCACGGTGACGATTGGTATAGAGACTTTTCGGACAAACAACGATCGTAACGCCTATACACTTTCACAGACCCACTAGAACTACTAACAATTTTCAAACTGTTGCTGCTATTGCTTCTTCGTGTATCTGGCTACACACGCTGCTTCTGCTACTGCTACCGCACCACGTCGCGATAATGGTGCTTTTGCTTCGTGTGTTTACCACGGTGGCGTCCGTCCGTCCTCCGTTAGGTTGTTTTTCTGCTGTATAGATTTGATACAATGAGGAGCAAAATTTCTCTTCTTTTCTTTAAACTTCTTTAAATTTCTTTTTTGTTTCTCTTTTTTCCGAAATGAGAAATATGCTAAAGATGAACAAGTTTTTAAAGATTTAGAGAATTTTCGGCAAATAATTTCTTTTTTTTAATACACTCGTACAATTTGAATTAATTCACTGCTTTTTTTCATAAGGAGAAGACGACGATTCGACGCACGCCGATCTCTCAAGTCAAATGTTCTTGAATGCTTCTCGATCGGATTGCACCTGACTTGATCGATTCCACTATAGTAAGCTAGCAGAGATAAAATTATTGTTCACGCTATTTGCTGCATTTAGCCTCTATTCAACAGTTTGGCGTGTTGTACGTATTAGGCCGGGAGCTGAGAGCAGTAGCGGATCTAGGATTTAGCTGTGGGGGGGTCTTGGAAATCCAGTTTGAGACAAAAATGAAATCTCACTGGCAAAAGCTCATATCGCTCATTAAAAAGAACATAACGTCATAACTCAAAAAACCTCAAACTTCAGAAATCGCAGTTTAAAGCAATTTAAAGTTGGCATGGCTGTTTTTCATAATCATCTTCATTTGTATCTAATTTTTTCTTTTTTCTTGGTAGAGCTATTAATTAAAGTTTTATCGCAAAATATGACACTTTTAAAATAATTATTGGACTGTTTTCACTTCAAAGGTCAGTATTTCCACAAAAAAATATTTAAAAGTGACAGTGTTTAACAAATGATGCTCTATAGCCTTTAATTTTCAGTTCTAAAAATGACGTTTTGCCAAAAAATAGTTTATAGAAAATGAGTTTGAACTGTATCATTAGGTCAAAATTGATGTTTTTTGAGTTATGACGTTGTTCTTTTTAATGAGCGATATGTATGTGTTTCGGCAGTATGAGCCCTCCGGAGATCTCATTTTCGCAAACTTCCCAAATCAACTACTAGAGTAGGTACCAGTTTAGTTGGAGCTGTCACTGGAAAGTACAAAAATATTTTGCCGATTGAAAAATAAAATGTCAAAACTTCAAGACTTTTAGTCGGACATAAGGCAAAGCCGTCCCAAAAAATAGCATGCGGCCTAATGAATACACTTTATTTTCCTGCTCAAAAAATATATCGATAAATTTGCACGTCACTCTAGAGTCTATAGATAGAGAGATTGCAAATAATATTCATTTCCATGATTTTCTGAGTACACAGAGAAAACTTAAGCTTGTAAAATTTTTCTTAGTCCAAAAATGTTTTGTATGTTTAATTGACTTCGACCTTGGAAATATAAGCCCCAAAATTCTCTAAGTCCTGGCTGGCCGTAAGAAACAATTCCTGTTGTATTAAACAATTACACTAAAATTGACACGTCGTTTTACTCCAATTCTGCATTTTTTTATTGGTAAATAAGCTAAGTTTTAAGGGTAAATTGTTGTTGCATTTGACATATTAATCGTTCAGCCCAGGCCCGTTTTTTGTCAATTATCTCTTCAATCTTAAGCCTCAACTTCGGACTTTCACAGTCCCTAAAGTTAAGCCCCAAAAACCCTCTTAAATAAGTTAAGTTTTTAGAGAATTGGTTGTTTAACCACGTTTTTGACCACGCTTTTTTTGTCTCATTCTTTTCAGTCCTTAGTCCTGAGCTTTTTTTTCGTCCCAATTTTCTGGGCTTTGTTTTTGGGGAATACTTGTCTTTGCGTTACACATGTCCGTTATTCGTAGCCCGAACTTAATTTATCTCCAATTCCCTTTAGCCCCAATCAAATTAATTTGGGGCTTGAAAAAAAAATAATATAAGATGTAAATTGTTAAGCCCCAACCTCGTTATTTTGTTTGATTTCCATCAAGTTTCACAGCTTAGCAATATTTGAGGCCAATAAAAAAACTACACAGTATGTAATCTATTGCTTTTTATAATTCAATTAATGTTAGAATCAGTTGTGGGGGGGGGGCTTTAGCCCCTATAGCCACCCCCCTGGATCCGCCACTGGCTGAGAGGCAACAGAAAGCTCTTCGTTATTTCTCAAATAATTTCGAGCTTTTTCTCCCCCCAAGACCTCCAGGTTGGTCTGGGTATAGTAGCGTATTAAGAGGATGATCGCGCATAAAACTCAATGAACCCATATAGTCATCATCTTCATCATACTATAAAACACATTTATAGAGGGAAATTTTTAAGAGAAAGAAAAAGAGAGATTTTATGAGAGATGACGTGATGATGGTAATGATGAGAAAACTATAAACGATACCTAACAAAAAAAAAAGATGAAACAAAAATTTCATTGGGTGAGTATAAACAAAATGTTTAAATAAATAAAACAAGTACTCGGTGATTATAAAGAGAACAAAAAAAAAAAACAAACTACAACAACAGTTGGTTTTATTTCAACCGAGACTTTGAGACTTTTGCACTGCTGGCTAGCTTGTGGCTGGATACTGGACAAAGCCGACTTTTGCAAGTTACGAGTTCACTAACTAACGACGATACGGAGAATTGTTAGCGAACGCAAAGAGAAATAAATTATGATGTTATGGTGGTATACCTCTATTTATTGAAAAAAAAAATGTAGGTGTACACAGTTTTGTGTCTCATTGTTGGATGCTGAAAGCTTAACTAAAGAAAATACTTAAATTCCTTCTGCAAATCTGTCACTGACTGGTTGGACTAAATAAAATATCACTGGAAAAGAAGAGTTCAACGGAAATATGCATACGCAGTGGCGAAACAGTTAAGCTTAAGCTTGACTTAATAAATTGAGCAATGACTTCATCAAATACACAAACAAATTAACGGTAAAATTAATATAGGGAATATCAAATTGGTTGAACGATGAACCTCTAAAAGTCATTTAAATATTTCTGCAAAAATCTAATACCTATGTATGTTTCGTTTATTAGGAAGACGTTTTAAATAAGAATGCGGTTGCCTTACTTATTCCTAAAATTCAATACTGATTAAGGTCTTAGAAATTTTCAGTGGCATTGGTTAAAGTTCGAAATGTTCTATTTTTATAATTCTTTCAAAATTGTTTGATATTTTTTTTTTAGGGCAAAAGTACCAAGAGTGTACCGCTTCGTGAGTTCTGCGTAGGGTGTCCATCTGGGTACTTTCGAAAAAGAGGACATTTTCCTCTAAAAGCTATAAAAAAGAGAACATTTAGAACAAAATAGAGAACAAAAAAGAGAACACAACAAAATAAACAAATCAAAATAAAAGATTCAAGTGGCCTTATTTTCAAGAATCATACACACGTTGGCAGATGTATGAATTGCTGAACAAAATACAATTAAAAAGTAAAATACAAAATAGGCCTTAGTAGGTAAGAAATGTGGTCTGCTCATTTTGATAAGGGGCTAGAGTTTCCTTAATCATCAATAATGCCGCGTCTTATTATTTTCTCTTGTACTTTTTCTTATATAACTCTACCATTTAAAAATTGTATAAAAGCTTTGAGAACATATTGCTATTTTATTATAAAATTTACCTCACAACGAAATTCTTCAGCCTAATTCCGGCCACCTCACTGATACCTCACAAGTCACAATAACCTTATAACTCGTAGTGAACTCGCCTTATAAGAACTTAAAAATTGCGATCTGCTGCTTGGCAGATCACAACTCACTTTGTTCTGGTGAGGTTTCTTATTAGGGCTCCCACTCCCACAGAATACGAAATTTGTCACCACCTCATAAGAAAACTCACTCACACAAAAATTGTGACCTGTGAGCCTCGCAACGGCAGAATGGGGCCATTTAGTCTATTGACATTGAAATACCATTTTTGCAATAAAACAAAAGCGAATTTCATTAAAAAAAATAGAGAACAAAAATAGATCCCTAAAGAAAAAGATAGTGTAAACAAGATCAGAGTGACAAAAAGAGAACATGTTCTCTTTTAATGAGATAAGATGAACACCCTAGTTCTACGGGTCTTCCGTCCCGCTTCCACTTAGTGTATTATGTTCAGTCACCAAATTCAAAAGTACTGGTGACTGGTGACCCGGAATTTATCATTTGGCGTTTTTCTTTTTTAACACTGACCAGATCACAAAACTGTCAAACAAAAATTCTTTGTTTTTTTTTAGCTCAGACATATCAGAGCTCAAAAAGTGCGTTTCTTTTTTCCATCTGAGCTAGCTCAGAGCTTGACCGATTAGCTCAGAATAAAATGACCGAGCAAATCGAGTGAAACGCTGAGCGAAGCCAACTTCACTTTTTTTCAGTGATTTGACAGACGAAAGAAATACAAAAAATTAAAAATGGATTACCAGGACGGTCGCCCGTCTAAATCAGGTAAACAAAAATGTATTTTAGTAACACACCTATGAAATGACAGTTGAGTGCTCAAATGTGTTTCATAAATAAGTCTGAGGGCTCTAATCATAATCTGCTCAGAGCTCTGCTCTGATCGCTCAGCCTCTGCTCAGAGGTTTATTTAGAGCCAAAAAAGAAAAACGCCAATTGTTGCTAAAAAAAAATCTAAGTTTTAGCGGTAAATTCTGGGATCTACCAGTTTCGGGCTTTTACAGTGGCTAAACGTATTTTTATTAAATACAAATATATAATTATAATATGACATTTTATTTCTATAACCTTAAAACTTATAATTTTAATATTTTACTAACTATACTATACTTACGCATAAGACTCCATCATTGAGCTGAATGTTCTGAAGATTCATTCAAAAAGCCCGTCCGTCAATTCAATTCCGAAATACAATGTCGAAATAATAAAAATTGAAGTTCTGTAAATTAGTGTAAAATCTTTAATAAATAACATTTAGTAAATATTTATATATTTCTATTTAATCGTTTCTGTTTACCACATATTCTTTAATCTAGAAAGCGTTGATGCTTCGTTGTTTAAAGGGGCAAGGACGGACATTTTTAGGAAATTTCATCAGTGTCAAAACTTATTCATAGATGTTATGGTAATAATGACGCACTAACATCTCGCCCTCAAAAAGACACCCTTTCACCACAGATATTTTTAGGTACTCTTTTGATTCTTCGTAAACATGCCAAGTGAAACATTTATACGAAATTTCATTAATAACCCATTATTTTAAAATGGTTTTGAGTAATATTTTACTTGTGTATTCAAAAATAAGTCATCATTCCATAAAAAAGGACATTAACTTTCTACAAGATACATGTATATTTTCAGTTTTGGTCTCTTAGGAATCAGCATTGAAAAGCGCCTTAAAACATGTGTCATATGATTAGATTGTATTATAACAAATTTTTCAGCTTCATAAATTCCCGCCTCCCTCTCCTCTCTCTCTTTTATCGATTTTTTTTAATACTGGGCTATAGCATAGTTTAGGAAAAGATTAAATAAAAATTGTTTTCGGCAATTGTCACTTAAGTCATATTTTAAAAAAAATTCTATGTACTTAGATCACTGTTAATAATTTTCACAACAATATGCAATATCTATCCAAACATAGATAAATTGGTTGTGGCAAAAAATAAATAAATCTAAACTAGATAGATGGCGCAATTAGTAGTATCGAGTATTTTGATTGTGTTCTGCGTTTAAAAAATTTGCTGAGTTGCTATACACTTTCTTATAAAAAACGGCTATTTTATTGGTTTATTATCAAAAAAAATTTACAATGATAATGGATTCACCTTAGAAAAACGAACAAAACTCAAAATGATGCCTTAAATATCCTGTAGTTTTATGTTTTATTCTCTCTAAAATACAACAGTGGTACACTAGGGCGTATGCGTTCTTTTTTTGTACTGAATTTTTTAATGAAAATTCAATAATATTTTTGTTTGTGCATGGTAAGTTGGTTTATATCGTGAAAATCAATTAATTAACCTATGTGTTGTAGTATTCAATTCCTCTATTCTCTATATAAATACAAATGATATTTTTAAGGCGCATCGCTTGAGAACGGTCTGCGAGGTTTAAAATTGTATTTTAACCCTAGAAAGATAACCTACGTCGAATCGACGTAACAATTACATGTAACTCTTAAGGGACATGAAATAGGGTTATCTTTCTAGGGTTAATATAAATACTTCAAATTGAAATACCAAATTTATAGCTTTAAAAATTGTAAAGGAAATTTAAAAACATTGAGTTACACACATGTTTGGGGTGGTGTCTCCAGTTTGTGATTTTTAATACAAATTGTAATAAACTTAATAAATAAAAATATTTATTTTAATTTCCTTATCAATTAATTTATTAATTTAAAATAAAATAAACTTCACAACTTTATAAATAATTTGTTTAACGAAGCGTTTCGGGAATTCTCCCATCATCAGGTACACGTACATACTATTGAGTTACAAAAAAAGTGGCGAAGTCATATGCTTTCTGACTTGTTGTTATCATTTTGATAAAATGCGGCTATGTGAATACAAAGCATTATTTTTTTTAGTTTAGCGGTATATTTGTGGAAGGTATATTCGCAAAGATGATCAGGTGAGAAAAACTCTTTTGCATAAGTTGAAAGTGAGGAAAACTTTTTGAGGATTTTCGTCATGGTATGGGCAGATATTTCCATCATGCAAAAACCGAGCTGTGAATCATGGAAAGATCCAGTTATTAAATCAACACAATTCTAGAGAATACCTAGGTATGTGGTTCTTGTATAAAACTCTTGCTGATGCAGCATAAAAACACAGGCGTTGATAGGTGGCTCGGCCTTCGATGAGTTCGGACATGAACCCCATCGAACACGCTTGGAACCCGCTAGGAAAATTGACCTTCCCTTCCAGAGATACTTAGCGGTGTGAGATCTTCTCTGATCGAGAGATGGAATTATATGGACGATACCATCGTTACAAATTATGCCAAGCAAGTACAAATTTTGTTAGACGGGAAAAAAATTTTTAAAAATGTAAAATGTTATGAAGTGTATTGGTTTCAATTTTGGTGTGAAGCATTTTAATGTGATTCCCTAGTAGTAAGGGCGTTAAGGGAGCCAACCTTGCACTTCATTGTGACGGGATGAGCTTTGGTACAATAATAGTCTACATCCGAAATTTACTTTTAAGAAGTGTTGCCATGGCGGCAACACTGGCTGACCGGAGATATAAGAGTTGTCTTCTGACCATGTTTAAACACGAAATTTCACATAAATTAGCCTATAATTTAGGAACCAGACATCGTTGATGTCGCGGAATGTCTTGTTGGATTAAGAATACTTGAAGACATAGGAAGATGTTAATTTTTTGATCCCTCCGCCACCCTTGTACGCTGGGGGGAGCAAAATACACCCTCGGTGGATAAGAGTTTTTATTTGTCAGAGAATAATGGTAATAAAATGAATATCCACAAAATTTTTAGATGTGCATCGACGTAGAATTTCATATTCTACAGCATATTCGAAGTCCATTTTTATCCATCTATTAGTTTTTTGTATAATCACTTTCAAAATGGGTGAGGGGAAGGTGGGAGTATATCAAACCACTTTATATTTATCTAAGCATATGGCACATGGTCTTAGGGTAATTTTTAATGCCCAATCTTATGCATTTAAAATAATTTTAATATAATTACCCTAGAAAAAGTTATACCCTTTTTATAAAATGATGACTAAATTTTCAGTAAAACGAGCATAACATAACCAAATTTCAATGGTATGGTGACGAAAGTTGGCACACATGTCTCATTTGTCGTAAGAAATAAGAATCAAAGAGTCTATGTCTATAAATATCTGGGGCTAAAGGGTGTTTTTTTGAGTGAAACGGAAAAGTTTAAAGCAATGCCCCGTTAACCCCCCCCCCAGAACTAGTACGTTGATGAAAGTTGGTAGGAATATTTTGTTTTTTTTTTTGTTACCAAGAATAAAAAAAGAAGATAAATCAGAAATCTATTGTCAGAGGTGGTTTTTGAGGGAAAATGTTTTATCTGCTCTACTCAAACAATACATTAATTTTTTTTATTAAAACTACGATTACTTTCTTAATGGTGATTGTATCATCTTAATTTTACTTAAATTGGATTCAGCGTTAAAAAATACTTTAAAGTCATGTTTCATATTGAATTTTTTTGTACCCTGATTACATAAAAATGTAAAATGTATTTTTATTCCGCCTAAAAAAAACATTCCTGGAACCAATATATTTGCAGGTATTCTTTTGAGACTTGGTTCTAACAATAAATAAAACATTTTAACCAACTTTCATCAACATACCAGTTTTAAGAGGGGTTTACTGGTAATCGTAATTCACGTTTCTCTTTTACTCAAAAAAACACCCTTTCTTCTCAGATATTTTTATGGGCTCTTTTGATTCGTAGTTCTTATGACAAATGCGACATGTGTAACAAGTTTCATCACCATACCATTGAAATTTGTTAATGTTATGCTCGTTTCACTGAAAATTAAGTCATCATTTTATTAAAAGGTTCTAGAGAAATGGTATTGAAATTATTTTGATTGCTTAAGATTGGGCATTAAAACTTACCCTAAGGTCATGTGCCATATGCTTAGATTATACCAAGAAAAATATATAGTGGTTTGATATACTACCACCTTCCCCTTCCCCCATTTTAAAAGTGCCTATACAAAAAAATAATACATGAGTAAAAATGAACTTCGGGTACGCTGTAGAGTATGGAATTCTACGTCGACGCTCATCTTAAAATCTTATAAATATTCATTTGATAACCATAATTTTCTGACAAATAAAAACCCTTATCCACCGAGGGTATTTTGCTCTCCCCGCGTACAAGGTTTAGGGAGGGGTCAAAAAATGAACATATTCCTATGGCTCCAAGTCGAACTAAATCCAACGAGACATTCCACGACATCAGCCGATGTCTGGTTCCCGATTTATAGGCTAATTTATGTGAAATTTCGTGTTAAAACATGGTCAGAAAGCAACCCTTATATCTCCTGTCTGCCAGTGTTGCCACCGTGAAAATACTTCTTAAAAGTAAATTTAGGACTATTAGTGTACCAAAGCTCATCCCGTCAGAATTTAGTGCAAGGTTTGACCTAAAATATGGCCTTAACGCCCTAACTAGGTAGCTGCCATACAACGATTATGGTTTTATCAAGTTTCCTCAAATCCGGATCTAACAATTTACATTAATCTTCATTCATGTAAACTCTAGAACAGTTTAAATAGTTCTGCGTGGCAGATTTTTGCCAACACAATTCAATAACGGAAACAATATTTTGGTTTGTTTTAAGGAATCGTCTTTTTATAGCATATTCCCAGCACTGTTGATTTTGTCATAATTATTCATTCCGGCATTTCTAACCTAGTCAACAAACATTTAAAATGTTTAATTTTGTGTAAATAATTTTTTGCGCACAAATAATATAGGTACACACCGCCAATGTCTAGCTACATTCTAGTTGCTAACTTTTACAAGACCAATTCCGTGCTATTAACTCATTTATTTTACTTGCATAGTCCATACATTTTGCTGGAAAGAGATAAGTTCTGGGGTTTAAAAAATTAAATTATAGAAATGTATAGAAGTATCGACGAAGAATTGTACCCTCTAGGTCTAGAAAGTCTCCAAAAATTCCACACATTGGCTTTTAGTACGGACAGTTTTAGGGCCAAGAAAAGAGGGGATGTGAAAGTTTATCAAACTGAAATATAAGTTTTAGTAACTTCAATCTAGGCATATGACACGCATAAATCATGCATAGGGCATTTTTCAGCAAATATCTATAGTTGAGTTTTATAATTTTGTTAAATTACCCACTTTTCATTTGAATTCCAATAAAAGTTGTTAAAAAAAAACAGCTTAGAAGTGAATATCTTTACTAATCCCCCTCTCCATTCTTTCGTTATCTTCAATATTGTACAAGCTTAAGAAAAGCCAAAATAAAAAATCAGCTGGCCAACCATAAAACCAAAATCCAAAAGAGCCAACAGGTCTTTCATTGGTGTTCTTATGTTTTGTTTTGATAAATGTTTCCATTTCTTTCTATATTCTTCTACACAAAAATAATACAAAAATAAAACATACATATATACAAAACAATGTTAAAATACCAACTTAAACTTAAAGTTTGGAAGGTGAGCAGTTAAAGAAACTGGAGAGAAAACAAATAAACAATACAAAATAAAGAGAAAAGCATCTTTACGTAGTCGTACTACCTATACCTTCAACAACATACAAACTATTAGTACCCAGAAGACGGAGGAGCTATAACAAAAAATAATAATAATGGCGGAGGTGGAGGAGGTGGGGGCGTTATAAAATGATAGCGTGTTGGTTCAGGTTGATGATGGAGACCTACTTCCACGGATTCACGGATTCCATGGCTAAAGCTGAAAAGTGTGTCAGTCAGGCACTAACGTCGTTGAACTGCAAAGAGAGAACTCTTACACCTCTTGCCGTTGAAGTTGCCTAGGGTTCTGGTTCTGGTATTGGCATATCTAACTGATGATGATGATGGCTTATGGGGACGGGACGGGTCGAGTCGGTTAGTGAGCATCGGCTGCGCGGCTCTGGCCAGGCTGTGCATTTTAATTTCAACATTCTGTCTTCTGCTCTGCTCCCTGTGTTCCATATTCTCACTTCTCGTTCTCAGTCTAAGCCTGTCTTTCTATGCTATGTGATATGTGCTAGGCTGGGTGATATCTGTTCTGGCTTCTTAACTGATGGAATGGCACGTTCTTGTGCTTTGGCTAGTCTTGAAGCACATCGCACTATGTTTGGAGCCTGAACGAGCTTGCTTAGCAGAGTAACACCTGATTATGTCGACTATAGTATGGAAGCACCTATGTGGCCGTGTTTGGATTTAAGAGTTTATCTGGACTGGAATATGGCTATTCTATATACTGTCTTCTTATAGTCTATCTTGCGACCGTTGGTTTCTTGCAATTGGTTAGTTCAAAGTGAAGCTCCAGAGTTCAATGCAGATCAATTATTGTATATCAATTTTTGGTTCACTTGTATATAATCAAGAGATGCCAACAAAGTATGCTACTAAACCACGCGTGAGATTTTTCTTTAATGATCATTGTTTGGTGGCAGTGTCTTGTCTGGAGCAGGAATGTAGAAAAATCGTGAAAACAACTCTGGTAATCAGCGAAATTCTTTGAACATGTGGTACGATGGCTAAGACGATACCGACGACACGACGAGAAGCACGGGGTGTGGGTAGACAGATAGACGAACAAGTGTTTTAAGCTTTTCTTATATTTTTGTGCAGGCATAATAAATAAAAAACAAAACTACATCGATGGATGCTGTTAGTTATAAGATGAAAATCAACAGCAGTGTTGTTGTTTGGGCGTTCATTTTATGTGAATCTAGGCGTTTTGAATTAATAATAAATAGGTATTCTTTTTGAATTATTGCTAGAATGATATGAATGGATGTGGGAATGTTATTTGAATTTTTTTGACAGACATTTTTGCAGATATGTGGGTTGTTATGTTGAGCTGGTATGTGAAGACTTTTTATTGAAACAAAAATAAAATGAAATACCTAAGAAGGAAATATCTTTGACTTGAAAAGTATTTCCAGGACTCTTCTTTAGATAGTTCAATAGATGATCGTGGAGGGCTGATGATCATCGAGCTAAGCAAAAATGACTCCATCAGACAAAATCCCCAAAAAAATGCAATCCAACTGGACGAAATGACCATAGGGAAGGACAAAATCTCCAATAAATATTTTTTATTGCCAAAATCTTCAAAATCTCAAATGATCCCATGAACATGCTTTGTTTGAATTGTTTTATATTTTTGGTCTTTACTTGAGGGAAATCCATTCTATAAATAGTAATAAAAACAAAATTAAAAATGTTTTAAAAATTGCCATATAGAGTGGAAGTTTTTAAAACAATTTTAATTATATTTTTATTAATGTATGCTTTGTTTGCTTAATTTTGTGGTACCATTTTCTTAAAAAGTATGTAATCGATTCCGGTAATTTTTTTATGGTTGGAAAGCCATAACATTCAGTGGGTCATATTCTTTTTCGCACTTCTGAGTGCTGATCACTGTTCATTAAAAAAAAAAAACGACAAATTAAAAAAAATAGCTGGCTTCAATATTTTTCAAACAAATTCACATAAATATGGGGTTCGTGACGTTCTTAAGTGCGTCCATTTCAGTTTTTGGTAGTCGTCACATTGCATTCAGATAAAAAGGTAGGTAGGTAGGTAGAAATGGCGGCCACGGGCAGTCTAGCCCATAGCCCAATTAGCGCTGAAGTGCGCCGTTTTGATACCATAACTCGTTTGAACCTGTGGATGGAATTGAAGAGAGGAAATATGGGCATATCCTCAGGATATCGTCCCTTTTTATTTAGTTTAGAATAGGATTTTGTTGTAGCTTTTAGCACAATCATCAGAAAGTGGATCACTCACTCAACCAGATCAGCACCCGCACCCGCACCATCCACAGTTAGCCCACTAGGCAGTTCGTTAGGCAGTTCATTTCAGAAAGTTCGTTAATGTCGTCAAAGAATGCTCTTCCGAGTAACTGTTTTCTAGCTTTGGCCAGAGCAGGGCATTTACAGAGGAAATGAACTACTGTTTCCTTTTCCTGCTGGTCCTCACAGCTCCGACAGTGAGTATTGTGAGGTATGCCCAGCTTCGCTGCATGCTCCCCTATTGGGCAGTGTCCGCTACAGGTTGCAACGCAACTTCCCTGGCTATGTCTTGCTTGGGTCTGCGTATTAGATCAATTGTTCGGTTCTTGTCATAGGTGGGCCAAATCTTCCTAGATATAATACAGTTTGATAAACTGCTCCACCTACGGTTTGGTTTAGTAAAATAAATTGAGAGAATCTTGCCCTTCATAACTCCAAGCGGAATGTTGACTCTGTCCGCAAGTGAGCCATGAAGGGCTGAACCTTGCCTGGCCAGCTCGTCAGCCCGTTCATTGCCCTCAATGCCACTGTGACCTGGGACCCAGATAAGAGTGACACTGAGGTCAGTGTTCAGACCCGCAAGCTCATTCCGGCATTGCTGGACTAGTTTGTAGGATGCTGTAGCTGAATTAATGGCTTTAATAGCCGCTTGACTGTCTGTAATAATAGCTGCATTACGGTTTTGGTTTGGATCTGCTTTAAGTAACTTACAAGCTTCCCTGATTGCCAGCAATTCAGCTTGAAAGACTCTAGCAAGGTCAGGTAGCCGAAAGGACCTAGATACATATAAAGACTCAGAGAAGATTCCTGCACCAACGCCACACTCCATCTTTGAGCCATCAGTAAAGATAGTTGTGTCGAAATCTTTCGTCACGACGTTATCATTCCAATATTTCCTGGATGGAAATTTTACTTTGAAATCCTTACTGATACTCATTGTAGGGGTGCAGTAGTCAGTGGGAGTTCAAAACATTTCCATTGGAATCAAGTCTGTGATATTGCTGTGACCATAGGACTCGGCAAACCAAGAGTTTGATTCTTTAAGTCTTAAAGCGCTGCAAGATACTTGATATTTAATATGTAAATCAAGTGATAGAAGGTGCAGAAAAACACTTAAGGCATCAGTCGGGCAGGATCTTATCGCCCCTGTCGTGCCAATGCTAGCAGTTCTTTGAATCTTCCTAAGTCTATCGATGTTATATTTTTTGTTAAGTGCAGGCTGTATACGTCCACAGGATCATCTTCGACTGAAGCCCCCACTTTTTACCAAAAGCTTTACTACAGGCATAGAATGCTATACAGGCCTTCTTGACCCTTTCTTCAATGTTCAACTTCCAATTTAATTTGGGGTCGAGAATAACACCTAAATATTTAGCTTTAGAGGAGAGTGAGAGTGTTTGGCCGTTGAGTCGGGGTAGAGTGAAAGGGTGTATCTTAGTCTTGGTAGTAAATAGCATCAGTTCAGTTTTGCTTTGGTTAACTGCTAGTCCACAGCTCGTGGCCCAGTTGCTGACCTTCCTTAAAGCCATTTTCGTGATCTCACTTAACACAGGAGTAAACTTCCCTGACACTAATATCACCAAATCATCAGCATATGCCACCGCCTTTACTCCACATCTTTCCAACTTAACAAGAATTTTATTCATGACTAAAAGCCATAGAAGAGGGGACAGAACCCCACCCTGGGGTGAACCTCTACTTACATGTTTGGTCGAGTTTGTATTACCTAACGTAGCTTGAATCCGTCTGTCTCTGAGCATGGATATTATCCATTCCCTTATGTAGTCTTCTACACCAAAATCCACAAAAGACTCTAGAATGGATTTAGTAAGCACGTTGTTGAAAGCCCCTTCAACATCTATGAAAGTGGCAAGAGTATATTCTTTATAGTTAATAGTTTTCTCAATAGTGCGCACTACCTCACGCAGGGCTGTTTCAGTGGATTTGCCTTTAATGCGTGTTGAGAGTTTTCAAGTGGACATCTATCCAGGATGTCTCTAATATGGATGTCGAGGATGCCCTCTAAGGTTTTAAGCACAAAAGAGGTTAGACTAATTAGACGGAAATCCTTCGCAGATTCATGCCCCCGCCTACCGACTTTCGGGATAAAAACCACTCTTACATGTCTCCAGGACTCGGGAACATAGTTAAGAGATAAACATCCTTTAAAAATTGTTTTCAGGCAGGGAACTGCTATCTCTTGCAGTTTCTGGAGCATGATTGGCAGTATGCCGTCCAGGCCTGGAGACTTATACGGTGAGAATGTATTAATTGCCCAGGCAATTTTTTCTTTTGTTATAACGGTATTGATAGGCTCTACTCGAGCTGAAGACATGTCCCAAGGTTCCAGCGTCGCTAACCTACTGTTCTCGCAGCCCGGGAAGTGCGTCGTCATTAATAGCTCCAAAGACTCCGCTGGAGAGACTGTCCAGGAACCATCAGGTTTTATAGGGTTGATAAAACTTATGTTTGTGGCAGATATTAAAGATTGTTCTAGTCATTTTCCTTAGATTAGATAGGTCTTCATTGCACCAAGGAGGTAGTGTTTTACGGCTATATTTTATTGGACAGGAGACCTTAAAAGCAGTGCTCATTGATGCCTCAAAGGATTTCACCTTTGACTCAAGATCTATCACCGAGTCTGGAATTAGGTTCGGTATATTGCCCAGTTTAGATTTTACAACTTGACTGAATTTCTTCCAGTCTATTTATTTTGGGATTTCTATAAGGGGATTTATTTTCGGTTTTGAAATTAATGCTGAAGAGTATCCATCTGTGGTCCGAAAAAGATTTCAGAAGGGATACCCTCCAGTTTTCAACTATAAGTTTCACTTGGTTATTTACGATCGTAACATCCAGTATGCATCGTACAAAAGATTGTAAGATGCAAATATCACACACCCTGTCTTCTTCTTTATCCTCTATTTCCTGAATAATTTCAGACAAAACAGAAACGGATTAGCAAAAATTGTGTTTTTATTTTTTCAGAAAAGACGTATGTATATGTACATACATATCTATAAAGAAAATTGTAAGAAATGAAATATCACGAATAAACGTTGCTAAACTTGACCGGTAATAAGAAGTGTAGGAGTGAATAAAGCAGTGAATCAAGAATCGCACGAGCGAATTTGTTCCTTGATTCACTACTTGTACTGCTTATTTGTTTGGAATTTCCTCTTGGGGATTTAATTTTGTGAGATTTTCTCTTGGGGATTTTGTCTTTTCTCGATTTTTACTTGGGGATTTTGTCTTTGGGGATTTTTGTTTTGGGAATATCTTTTTGGAGCAAGCATCACCAACCCTTTTTTTAACTATTCTATAAAGGGTAGCTGCCATTGAGCTATTTCGGTTTTATCAAGATTTCTCGAAAACGGTGCTAACTATTTTGATTATACTTTGAGCATGTTATCACTACAACAGTTTTAATTTCAAAATTGCTATTTTAACTTAATTTATGTTGTTTTCTCGTTAACTTAATAGGGCTTGATATTGAGGCAGAAAAAGAATTTTGAGCATCAATTTTGTGATTTTATTTTAAATAAATACAAAGATTAAAGTTTGAAGTTAATAAATTGATAAATGGCCTTCTCTTGTATTCTTTGATAACTTTTTTAACAACTCAGCTCAACCTCTTTTATAACTTTATTAGGATTTAGCATCACGAAACCTTAACTAACTCAGCTCAATTTTAAGAATATCTGCTTTCGTTACAGTTAATTTTTTGAAATAGTGCAAACATTAAGCATGAGGTTCCAGAGACACTTTTTCAGAGGTGTTGCAACGATATACATTTTAAGCACACGAATCGTTTTCTATAGTTTGGCTATGTTAAGTTTAAAGGTTATTTTTCAGTTTATTCTAATTAATATGCATGTCCATCAATCTGACGGATAAAAAGTCTCTTTTTGTCTGTTAACATATCGAGAATGTTGTCGACTTGTGACGATATGTTCCTAAATGTTGTGTTTTTAAGCGTGTTGAATACAAATATCTGTATGCAGGATGTTCCGTAAAGGATGGTCCAAACTGAATATGGTGGTAGGCCAGGTCATGACCTTTCACAATTTGGTAACTTGCTTATCCCGAACCATAACGGTTGTCGAGTTTTTTTTAAATTTGTCTGAACCCCTACTTTTGACCACTGTTATGCTCAACCCCGTCCATAATTGATTTTCCATTTTTTTAATTTTTAAATTAGAACTTTGACCAATAATAAGACTTTTTTTGTGCATTGAAATAATTTTGATTTTATACACCATTTTTTTAAATTACTAGATAAAGTCATAGTTTGACCAAAATTATTTTTTTACTTCAATCTTTGAAAGAGCGTCCTAAAAAAAAAAATCGTACGACTCAATACTGGTTCTTACTTTTAAAAATTGCCTGACCGTTGGACTTTCTAAAAACGTATAAATCTTACCAATGCAGACTGTAAATCAGAAGTTACAACCATTTAAACTCAATCAGTCGTGAAAAATTAAATTAAATTCCTTTTTTTTGTTTTTTTATTGCTTTGCTGTTTATTTTATGATTATTTTTTAACTGTCGACACTACTGACTACTGCACCCCTACAATGAGTATCGGTAAGGATTTCAAAGTTAAATTTCCATCCAGGAAGGATTGGAATGATTACGTCGTGACGAAAGATTTCGACACAACTATCTTTACTGATGGCTCAAAGATGGAGTGTGGCGTTGGTGCAGGAATCGTCTCTGAGTCTCTAAATGTATCTAGGTCCTTTCGGCTACCGGGCCTTTCGTCTTTCAAGCTGAATTGCTGGCAATCAGGGAAGCTTGCAAGTTACTTAAAGCAGATTCAAACCAAAACCGTAATGCAGCTATTATTACAGACAGTCAAGCGGCTGTTAAAGCCATTAATTCAGCTACAGCATCCTCCAAACTGGTCCAGCAATGCCGGGATGAGCTTGCGGGTCTGAACACTGACCTCAATGTCACTCTTATCTGGGTCCCGGGTCACAGTGGCATTGAGGGCAATGAACGGGCTGACGAGCTGGCCAGGCAAGGTTCAGCCCTTCATGGCTCACTTGCGGAAAGAGTCAACATTCCGCTTGCAGTTATGAAGGGCAACATTCTCTCAATTTATCTTACTAAAGCAAACCGTAGGTGGAGCAGTTTATCAAACTGTATTATATCTAGGAAGATTTGGCCCACCTATGACAAGAACCGAACAATTGATCTAATACGCAGACCCAGGCAAGACATAGCCAGGGTAGTTGCAACCTGTAGCGGACACTGGCCAATAGGAGAGCATGCAGCGAAGCTGGGCATACCTCACATTACTCACTTTCGGAGCTGTGAGGACCAGCAGGAAAAGGAAACAGTAGTTCATTTCCTCTGCAAATCTGTTTTCTGCAAAGCTAGAAAACAGTCACTCGGAAGAGCATTCTTTGACGACATTATCGAACTTGCTGCAATGAAGATCAAAGACTTGATTTCTTTTCTCAACGCGACGAAATGGCTTTAGGACAAATTTCGGCTACTTCTGCATTATACCTTCCGTCGATTTCCTATGATCACAAGATAGTGGACTCGGGTTCTGGTGGGGGTTTGTGGTGCACAGCGGCCGGATGCTCATCCAATCAGATCAGTGGACGCTCCAGTGCCAGCCAACGAACTGCCTAGTGGGCTAACTGTGGATGGTGCGGGTGCGGGTGCGGTTGCGGGTGCGGGTGCGGGTGCTGATCTGGTTGAGTGAGTGATCCACTTTCTGATGATTGTGCTAAAATCTACAACAAAATCCTATTCTAAACTAAATAAAAAGGGACGATATCCTGAGGATATGCCCATATTTTCTCTCTTCAATTCCATCCACAGGTTCAAACGAGTTATGGTATCAAAACGGCGCACTTCAGCGCTAATTGGGCTATGGGCTAGACTGCCCGTGGCCGCCATTTCTGCCTACCTACCTAACTCATATTTTCTTACTTCGTTGTAATATAAGCGACATCTAATATCAATTTCAATAAATAATTTCATCCTCAAATCAACTTAATTTTACTAACAATGGCGGTTTTTAACTTTGCGATGCCACGCTTGGCCAATCCTTGTACTAATGTTTTATTTATTTTTACCGGAAATGGTATGGCTGGTAAGAATTTCAAAACGTTCAAAAGTAATGGCGCTTATTTAATGTGAGATAATTGTCATTTTTTTTTTTTTTGTTTTTTCTAAAACGTTTTTGATTGAAAAAGAAATAATTTAAATTGTCTTAAACACCACGGGAATATGCTTCACTGCATTACATTTATGGAGAATGTGGAAGAAACGCCAGAGCAGCAACCAGAACATATGGTGAGAGGTACCCAAATGCTTCCCATCATGATGAGGCAGTTTTGCGTGCTGTCGGGAATGACCCTTCTACATCTGTGAGAGCCATCGAAAGGGCAACAAGGGTTTCAAAAACAACCATCCAAAGAGTGCTGAAAAGGAAAAACCTTCATCCCTTTCAGTTGCACGGGAGGATTTTAGTTTTCTTTTCATTCATCATTATAAAGTCCTGAAACCCCGACCGGGGCACAGGTCGCTAACAATTAATCGTCTCCATCCTTCACGGTCTGCAGCAAGATATTTTAACTGTGACCGCGCCTTTCTCTGGGTATCTGCTTCTGCTGGGACTATTGATTTCAATGTTGGTCTTGGTCTTCCAACCCACAATGAATGGATTTCCAAATTTGAGACAAGGTTTTAAATGCAGCGCATGCTTTATTAATTCTACTTTCCAAGGCAATTTAACTGCTCGACCTCTTCAACTGGCGTTGAACAATACACTGAGGTGTTGAGCAGCCTCTGCGCAATATTTTTGTCTTTTTGCTATTTACTCTTAGACCATTCGAATCTCCTTTCACCTGCAGTGTTTGACACATCCCGTTCAGTCCACTGATATTATTTGCCAGGAGACATAGTACATATATCATCGGCATTGTCTTATTATAAATGGCTAAAAGCCTTTCAAACGGTCTCCATTGAATGCCCTGTCTCTCTGCTGTACCAACGCTGGCGCTGGTCGTCAATACGTCATCTCTTTCGCGAGCAGAAAAAGAATTGGCAATAACATCCCCTCGTCTCACACCCTTCCACACTTCGAAAGAGTCGGATAGCTGACAATTGTGCAAAATAAAACACCTTCCGTTGTTGTAGGACTCTCTTATAATAATTTTCTTCAGCTAACGGTAAATAATAATTAATTTCAATCCGTGGTACAAAATTTACCATGCAATTTCATGTTTATCGTTTTATTGTATGATAAGATATAAGCAAAACCCCTAAAAGTGCAAGCTCAGATTCATAACCCGAAAAAAACTTTAATCAGGGAAACAATCAAAGCCACCCCAATAACTCCTCTATAGGGACTATTAGATAGTTGTTCTAAAATCTTAGATCATCCAAGTTGGAAAGGTGTTCATAAATCTTGACAAAAGACCCCGCATTTGTAAGTTTAGCTTGTTAGATGACATAGCTTCATCCTACTACATATGAGGCTCTAACCATTTCATTTTCATTTGCATTTGTACACTACACATTTTTGATATAACATTCCGATAGAATATGTTAAAGCAAAGAACGTGGTTAACTTTCTCGAAGTTATGCCGAAGAAAAATGTCCATTAAAACATGCTCTTTCGATATATTAATTAGAATCCACTTAACATAGGTACTTTCTCGCATCGTTAAGACAAAAATAGCTTCTTGTTAAATCCAACTTCTAATGTCTTTTAGATTGCGGACTAGTGTCATTAAATGACCAATTAGGTATTATTTTTATTTGTCAAAGTAATAAAGTATCAAACTTTTAATGACAGGCACTTGCAATCGTAGTGAGGTATAAGAACTCTAGGCTCATGTAATATTTTTACAATTCGCTATGGGAGGGCCATTAAATTGTGCTGTTTTTTCTCATTTGTAAATGATTTTCTTAATTGAAATCTTATTGACTTTAATATGCAATATAGAAATTATTGAACTATGATTGGAAACATAATTATTATTCAAGGAGGCAAATAAAATCAAAATGGTCCAAATTATCGTGAACTTGTTAATTGGAAATAATTAAATTATTAATTAACAAAATACTGGCTATAATTATTCACAATAAAAATATGGCGTTTCAAAACAACTTCTTTGTTTTGAAAAATACATACATATATGTCTAATTTAAGGGAAATACAAAACCAAAGTGTAATAAATGTACATTTATTTTATTTTATGAAGGAAATGGCCCTTTTTTCTATAGTACCACCTGGGATCCATAAAATTTATGAACGCACTGTAAAATGAACGCGTTGTTCATAGATTAGCATTGTTTCAAATAAAAGTTGATATGGAATAAGCATACATAGCTAATTGGAATAATTTCTATAAAATCATAGGTCGGTATTTTAATACATTTAAGCTTCAATTTGCCAGTGGAAATGAAAAATAAAATATTAAATTTCTTTTTCGAAGTAAGAGTGCGTATTGTATAAAATCCAATGTATCCAATTTGAATAGGGTTGAAAAGGGAGAAGGATGAGGAGAGGAATGATTGGAAGATTAGATAAGAGGAACCTTCCTGAACCAACCCGAATTTTGTATGAATTTCAGGATGTTCCGTTGTGGTAGAGACGAGATGTCATCCAGATCGTTGAAAAAATATTCTTCGAGGGCTGTTTTTGGGGTTCTAGCTAGTCTAGGACACAGAGAAAGTAATATGATGCCTCCTTCCTCCCTCTACATAAGTCAGATGCCCTGATGTCCATTCTGTCTAAGTGGCTTCACATTGAGTTGTGACACGTTAGGATTGCAATCAATAGAGATAATTGAGGCCTGCTTAGCATAAGTAAGTATACTGTTTTTTTCTTTCATATATCTGGCCAAAGATTTCTCAAAACCCGACAAGTGTCAATTAGTGACCACCTATCGTTTGCGGTTTTTAGGAAGCTGTGTCGAATTCTATGTTTTTCCAACACCAGTGGCATCAGTATATATTCGGTTTTACTCGGATCCTTGGATAACCCTTCTTTGTCAATTCGTCGGCCATTTCATTCCCATATATATTACGGTGTTTTGGGATCCTGACTAATCTGTCGCTACGACAATAATCCACCACTTTGTGACAACTATGGATATGGCTGTCAATGATATTGTCAATGTTTTTGTTAACGTGTCAAGATTTGTTGCGGCCTCACAGACTGCAATTACCTTCGGTTGAAAGACACTGCAAAAGTTCGGTACCTTTATTAATCTGTTCAAGTATGGGTTTTCTTAAAAGATGCGTTACCCAACCCTATCATCCATCTTGGAAGCATCTGTAAAAACCGATAAATGATTTGCATTTATGACCTGGTTTCCGTCCAGAAATCTATCGTAATCGATGTGTGGTATCATATAGTCTGTTTGAATGTCTACTTCAGTAATGTTCATAATCGTTATATGGCCAAAGAGGCCCCTTTTCAAAATATTGCGCACTGTCTTAGTCACAAAGCACTATTGGCCGCCATTTATTTTGTAAAAAGATCAAGTGGAGCTAGCGGGAGAAAAGTTTATAGGGCTTCGGTTGGTTCTAAAGGCACTATAGTCTTTGAATCTTAGTCATGGTTTTAAGATTGTTTCACTTGGACAAAGCTATGACAAGGCTATTACACCAAACATGTGTATGTCAAGATTAGCCTTATTTTGGCTGTGTTTGTACATACATGTACATCCAGTGAATAGTTTTAGGGCTGGGACCCCATTTTCTCCAAAGATTCTACTACAAGTATAAAATGCTATTGACGCTTTCTTACCCCTTTCTGTAATGTTTTCTTTCCCTCCTTGTCTCTATCGAAACCAGACGCTTCTAGCTTTTTTTCACATCTTAATGCATAACAAAACGTCATAGATAAAATAATAAGTATAAAAATATAGAAACACTTTATCAAAAAGTACTTTTTTGCATTCAAAATCTTCTTACGTAATTTTAATATTTATTTTCATTTTTAAGAAAATATTTGTTTCCGTTAAATTTCGCTACGTGAAGAATAAACCAATTTTTCGGTCTGTTACACATGCATGTATATGTAGGTACGTCCTACATACCTATTCCTATTGCCTGTGTGATCCATCATAAATCTCCCAAGTGACTTCAATGCACATATACATACATAGACAGCTACTATTGAAAATCTATATGTACATATTACTGGGATTTTCATTTAAATATATCTTTTGAAAAATACATTACTTCCTTGATTTGATGGATAACCATGACTAAATGTGTGTCGCTCACGTGTACGATTATTGCAACGGGGATGTCTCATTTTAAAAACGTAATTACAGAAAAGAAAAATTCTCAATTGACAGGGAATAGGTTGGAACATAAATACATATACATATGCATAAATGAAAATTAGGAATTGAAAACAACATCATTTTAAATAGACATCTCCAGGGCCGCCGGGCATACGCTATTTTATCATAGCGAAGATTTTTTTTCAGTTAATATGCATGTAGTATTTAAAATTAAATGGATAATGTAGGTATCTGGCCTTATAATTAACTTTGATATTTAAAAATTGTATGATCATGGTTAAACGGCCTTGGCCTTAGAATGCCTGGCTGACGTTAGGCCCTACTGTAGTATGTGTATGGGAAGTGTAAACAATCTTAATGATACCATTCCCAAAATGGGAGCGGGTCATAATACTGTTTTTCAAAATTCTGTATGACAAAATTCTGTGTGGTCAAAATACTGTAAGGCCATAATTCTGTATGTCATTATACTGTAAATACAAAACTCTGCATGTCAAAATACTGTATGAACAAAATACTGGCTTGGAAAATTCTGTTTTGTAAAATGCTGTACGGCAAAATACTGTATTTTCAATACTGTTTTTTTTTTTTTTTTTTGAAGAAATTCCCTTAGAAAAAATAAAATACTAGTTTTGAATAAAATTGAGTTGTGTTTACTGCCAATCAAATCATAAATTTATACAAATATAAGGGGTATTCATGCAAACGCAGAAAACCCATAGAAAGCTTAGAATCGATTGAATTTTCTATCGGTAGAAATGAACTGTCAAAATTTGTATGGGAAAAATTTTCTGCAAAATATAGAATTTTATCTCACAAATTTGAAGCGGAAAGCGTAGAAAAAACCCTTAGAAACTTTGTGACGTTTAATTTGACTTAACTTAGCTGGTTGTTTCTATCGTTTACGCAAAAATTTCTAATGGGGTGTTCATGTAACCTTTTGCGTAAAATTATATATTTCTACAAAGCGAAAAATTATATCGTTACATGAATACCCTTATAGTTATGTAAGTTAGAAATTTTGTATGTAAATCCTTAGAAAAAAAAACAAATCAAACTTTTCTTAATAGTACAGTATAACTATATACATTAACGTAATTGTAAAATCTGGTATTTTTGATTTTTTTCTGAGTTGTTCGGGAAATTAGCCTGGTAAATATCCTTAGTTTTCGACCTCGAGCGGCGACCGCTTCAGGGTCAAAAATAAAACAAAACGAGATTTTTTTGCGCTTTTTCAGTTATTAGCGAGTTTAGTCCTAACAAAGTAATTTTAAATAAAAACATCGTTCTACGATTTCAAAGTAACCTACTTTGCTCCAATTTGAGTCCAAAACCATCTCTGTAGATCGAATGGTTTTCAAAATACACCAATTCAAAATTTAGTGATAAAAAAAAATATAACAAGTAGTATTATAAAACAGTATAATGGAAAATAAAGAATAGTTGACATAAAAGCATCAAAGCAATGGAGCGTGTAGATTGAGCCAAAATAATAGGACAATCATACCGGAAAATAAAATAAATAAATCGGGTGGCACAACGGCTCATGAAGAACAGTGGCCTAGTGACTAACAACTCGCAACCATTCCTGTGTGCGCCTTTCGACAGGAATGGAAGGGACCTACAATTTTATGCCGAATCCGAACGGCTAGACGAGAAGCACTTGTGCGTGACAAGTGATACTCTTGGAGGATTTGTCAATTCCTCGCAAGAGGCAGTAGCCCTGAAAAAAAAAAAAATTTTTAGTTTTTAGGTGGACGAGGCTGGGAAGCGATCCCAGACCTCCAGCGTGACAGTCGAACGCACTAACCATTACGCTACGGGCTACTACATCATACCGGAAGGGGGGTCTATATACCCCCGTTAAGATTGGAGGGGCAACTATCTAAAAAAAATTACTTAAGGTAAAAACAACAGTATTGAAAAACAATGGTAACATCCACAATATTCTCCTATAGCTTATATTAAGCCCAGAAACCCGTTATTGAATTTTCTTTTTAAATAAAGTTATTTTAAGGTGTTTTCTCGTGATAACACTTGCAGTTAGGCTGCATAGCTTCCGCTCCGTCATATTTAACATTGAAGGTTTTGAAATTAGAAAAACCTTCATTGGCACGATCAGGTGACCTCGGTGGTGCAATGCGTAGTGCAACGGTCTCTTAGGTAGCTTGGTCTAGGTTCGAATCCAGTTGACGGCAAAACAGTTTATAAATTAAAATTGGAACTATAGACTAAGTGCTACTAAAAGGAATCTGATGATTGGTGTGGCAGCCGTGAAATTGCTATAATTCCAGCCAAATGTAATACTCGGTGGTAGTCAACACAAGTGGTTGTTGTTCATTCAAAACCTTTAAAGTTATTTTAATCGATAGTTTTTGAGAAATTAATTCCAAGCTTAAAATATTGAAAAAGAAATTTGCTCCAAAGATCTTGTTTCTACTAAGTCAATAGTAGAATATTGAATCTTGTCAAGAAGTAAATAAGTGTAGAATTTAGTTTTCTCTCTAGGTACCGACATATATTAATCAACAATTG
This sequence comes from Melangyna quadrimaculata, assembly GCA_949320155.1. Taxonomy (NCBI): domain Eukaryota; kingdom Metazoa; phylum Arthropoda; class Insecta; order Diptera; family Syrphidae; genus Melangyna; species Melangyna quadrimaculata. Next base: position 452,293,390 of record OX439483.1, on the reverse strand, counting down.
AAGCTTGCTTCTTTATCAGTTTCGATCTTTTATTGTTTCAGGTGGTAATAAGAAAGTTATGACGTCATATAAAACCTCTAATAAATAATCTGTATTTCAAAGTTCTGTAAAAGAAATATGGTTTTGATAATGTAAAAAAGTGCGCGGGTTACGTCGGCACTACCGCCGACTCCTCAAATTGTTAATTGGAGAACATAAGATCATTGTCCAGTACGATCAAGTAACATACATTTCTGTTAAATAATCATGACAAAATGTATGTAACTATATTATTAAACTGAACAATTCACTTTTGTTGACACCACATAAATAACTGCTAATTCTCGCTATGAGAAAATATATGTTATTCGATTCTGCAAAAACAGAATTGCTTACATTTAATTTTGTCATGAGAAAATGAATGATATTTGATTCTTCACACAAAACAATAGAATAGCTTCAAAGTACATTTATGTTTATTAATTAATTTAGTTCTTAAGAACCGGTGAATAAAGAAAGACATTTAAATAAAGATTTAAAATTCTATTTTTTGTTTTCTTTTTCCGAACGAAAAACGTAAGTCGCGCGCACTTTTTTACATAATCAAAACGATATTTCTTTTACAGCATTTTTACAGAATTTTGATGTACAGAATTTTGAAATACAGTATTTTGACCAAACAGAATTTAGCTATACAGAATTTTGACATACAGTATTTTGCTCATACAGCATTTTACACATACAGAATTTTGACATACAGTATTTTAGCAAACAGTATTTTGAATACAGTATTTTGACACATACAGTATTTTAACCCCAACCCTCCCAAAATATATTTAAAAAATCAGCTTTCATAAACATTAACAATATTTGTAGGCAACTTTAACACTCGGTACCTCCTTATTGTCAGAAGTTCATGGTTTTTATTATTCATTCGTTGTTACCTACCATAGAATTTCTTCATATAAAAAATCTTGGCTGTGATAAAAAAAAAATATGTTTGGCGGCCCTGGAATCTCGGTCTATTATAATTTGAAAGTTTGAAATATTTAACTACCTATATAGGCATACGCAATAAATAAAAATATTGTCTTGTAAAATTGCTACAAGCAAAAGAAACAATTGATTTACATCGTTTTTAATATATTTTAACATTATTCTTGTATATCAAGTAAAGTAAAAGACGTAGTGACAGTAAGCAATTTGGAATTAAGTACACTATACTATGTCACAGGAATTTTCTCTTTCGCTAAGCCAAAATTACCATGTTCAGATGAAACTATAGATTTAAAAACTCTGAAAAAAAACAGCATTAATATTTAGGAAAGTAAAGCATTTCGTGTTCCCTGAGTAAAAATCTTCCCCTAAACTGTTCTACGTTATGTCACCTTGTGCTTCATGAAGTTATTTGGACAAGCAAAAATTAAATTTAAAATTAAAATTCCGTTTTCAAAATGTATGGCCAGTTTTAAAGTCATAGGAGTGGCACTTACCTGAATGAATATTTTTATTTAAAGGAGAGTGGGCAAAAATATATGGGACCTAGTCTACCTAGTGCCCAGAAACGAGACCTATGAAAATGATTGGGTACTATGGAGCAGTGGCGGATACAGGGGTTGGTTATAGGGGCAAAAGCCCACCCCCACAGGCGGGAAATCAGAATCAGGAGTCAGAAAAAATAACGAGGCTGGGGCTATGCAATTTATATGCTACGTATTTTTTTTCTAAGCCCCAAATTAATTAGTTTGGGGCTGAATTCTGAAGGGAATTGTACAAAAACCAAGTTCGGGGCTACGGATAATTGACAGAAAATTGGGACGAAAAAAAAACAGCTCGCGAGTAGGGCTTGACCAGAATTGGACCAAAAAAACGTGGTCGGGGCTAAGCAAATAATTCTTTTAAAACTTACCTCATTCCAAAAAAATTTTGCGCTTGACTCAAGGGACTGTCAAGTTCAAGTTGGGGCTAAAGCTTAAAGAGATAACTGAAAAAAACGGGGTCGGGGCTTAACAATTTACATGCCAAACGAAAAAATAATTCACCCAAAGGACTTCGCTAACTTTGCAAAAAAACGAAATTGGGGCTTAAACCCGTGAAGAATTTGGGAACAACAAATCAAAATCTGAGTTTTCTCTGGCCACTCAGAAAATCACGCGTGTGAATATTTGCAGTCCATCTAGACTGACGTACAAATTTACTGACAGATTTTTTTTCTGCTTGGTCAAAGCTTGACGTGGCTGAAAATTGAAGGTATATAAATTTTTTTTCTATATCCACTTAAAAATATTTTAAATGTTAAATACTACAGATGTTATTGTATGTAATATTATAATCATTTTAAACCGGGGATAGAAGCTGATATAAATGCACAAAAAACAAGGCTATTCTAAAAGGAAAAGAGGGAATTCCAAAATTCAATTATTTATATAACTGTAGATTTTCACAAAAAAAACCTTTAACCTAAACTAAAACTTTTTTATATTAGTTATGTATAAATTATAAAAATATATAAATTATAAAATAGAATCAACATCGTCACAATAGTAAAAATAATTTGTTCTTCAAGGGAAGCGTTTTTCTCTTTTCACTCACACAACGAATGTTACATTTCCTCGTCACTCGAAAACATTAAAAAAAAAAATAATTTCAAATAGAAAGAAATATAATAATTTATTATTATTAGAAAATGGCAGTTATCAATAAGATTTTAGAATGATTATAACGATCAAATGTTCTGAACGCTGCACTGATAGACCAAAAGCCTACAGCAAATTTTGGGAGTGGATTACTAACTATAATATGAGTATGATGGTTTGTAGGTGCATATATCGCGGTATCAAAAACAACTGTCTGGCAGGTTTCTTTTTCAGCCCTTGGCGGGGGTGGGAGTTTGAAAATAGCGATTTTCAAGTTTATTTTTTCATAGGTATTACCACTTCAATAAATTTAAAAAATATATAATGTGATGCTCTGTTATTTTCTTTAAGTCAAAACGTCAAAATCTTGGCAATCCGACTAATAGAACTCAAGATATTAGGTTGTTAAGCGAACCTTAATCGATTTTTTTTGGAGACTTTGTTTTTTTGATTTTTTGTGTTTTATAATTCTCCAAGAAAAAGACGATAAGGTCCTCTTAAAAAGCTTATATTTTGAGTTCTATTGGTCGAATTGCCAAGGTTATGATGTTTTGATTTAATGACAACATCACATAATATATTTTTTAAATTTATTGAAGTGGTAATACCTCTGACAATATAAACTGGAAAATCGCTATTTTCAAACCCCCACCCCCGCAAAAAGAAGGCTGAAAAAGAAACCTGAGAGACGGTTGTTTTTGATACCGCGATATATGCACCTACAAACCATCATACTCATATTTTGGTTATCAATCCACTCCCAAAATTTTCTGCCGGCTCTTAGGCTATGAAGTTTGAATTGCAGAATACATTCGTTTAACTAGAACTACAGAATTATCTAAGTTCAAGATTTACTTTGAAACCGAATCAAGTGCTGAACTTAAGTTTAAACATAAATTGTAGTTTAACTTGTGAAACTGGCCATTAATGTTTCAAACTGGATCTACCAAGCCCCCCCCCACAGCCTAATCCTAGATCCGCTACTGCTATGGAGTGTACCAACGTACGAGTATTTTTGTCATGAACAGTGGGAATTGGAATTGGCTATAATAAGCGACCAAAAAAATAAGAAAAACACTGCAAATTCGAATTAACATAGACGAATTGTTTTTTTTTTATTTTGGAATTGTGTTACGTTTTGTAATATACTGCCTAAGCCTCATGGTTTACAGTACTGTGTCCATATACAAAAATGATGCTCTTGATCTAAGCTTTCCAAAGTTGTGTAGCTCAATTGTGGGCACTAGACGGACAATTATTCACATTCATTAATTTCGCTAAATCGAATAAAAAAAAAGTAGGATTTTCATACTGTTAAGTGAATTTGTTCGCCAACCATGACATTATTCGCAATTATTAGCCATTGGTAAACAAAATCCTTTATTTTTGGGTCTATTCAGTTCATCGACAGTGACCAATACTGTCATTTCAATGCAACACTATTGCAATTAATTTTTGCCCCAATTGCAGTCTTTGTTGCCATATACTGCCTAAACCCCATGGTTTACAACTCTTTTCATACAAAAAAATCATGTACTAAGACTAATCTTTCCAACGATATATATCTCATTCGTGGGCAATAGGTAGACCAAAATGCCCATTCTCCTTTGTATAAAATATTTTATTAAATATTTACCCCCTTATTTATAAAGAAAAAAATAGTTATTAAAGCTTCATGTTTAGGAAATCTACACCATGGAATAAGAATGTTCCGGACTCAATTGGAGCAGTAAGCAATTGCCTTTAATTTGAGTCCACAAAATTCTTATTCCATGGTGTAGATTTCCTAAATAAGGGAGCTGAAATAACAATTTTTTCCTTATAAATAAGGGGGTTAAAGTTGACATATCATTTTCCTTTTCTTATAATAATTTTATGTGTAAAAATGAATTTTTAAAAAAACTGCTCTATTTACTAATATTTTGTTCGTAAATTTTATATTTATGTACATATGAGAGAAATCTGGTGGCATACTCTTTTTGAGATCTAGTCTTTCTAGCTATTTTAATAAATTTACATACATACATAAATATATCAATAATTTATATGTGCGCTGGACTGAACTTAATAAAAATTGCGTCTTGACAAGGCCCTCACTGTCAACTGAAGAGTCCAAGTGAGAACGCCGGGACGAAACGCCAATTTTTAAGAACTTAAGGCGGTTAAAAGCTATTTTGAATCAATAATTCAACAAGTCCAATTAAATAATGCTAAGTCTTCTATTATAAAAAACCATTCATATATTTATTTTAATAGCCCCTAATGCAAAAAATGTTCAATCGAAAAGTAAAACAGTTGTTTCTCAGATGCAGTGGAAACTTGAAAATAACATTCGTTTCAAAATTTCAAATTTTCCAATTGATGGTGAAATTAATTTCTTTAAAGTTCCAAATGCACCTTATATAGGGCTGGCCTCGAGACGAGACTCTGCGACACTTTTGTATGTCTCGTCTCGGTATCGTTTAAATCGAAAATGTTCAGTCTCGTATAATTAATTCTCGTCTCGGTCTCGTCTCCGAAAAATACGAATTCCGGCCAGCTTGTTGATTATTGAAACGAAATATTTTCGATTAGAGTTTGAATACGTGCAGAAGAAAATAAATATTCAACTGAAATTGGATTTTTTAATTTATTAGTCTCTCTGTAAATTTCGGTCCAAATATACAGTCTCGTCTCGGTCTCGTATCGGTTGCTTAAAAGCCAGTCTCGTCTCGTCTCGTATCGGTCTCGTCATGCAAGACCGAGATCGAGACCGAGAATTTTCCCGTCTCGTGGCCAGCCCTACCTATATGTAATAAAGGATCATTTACTTCTTTACCAAAAGGTAAAACATAATAAATGAATTCCCCATCAGCATTTCTATTTTTAGAATATAAATGTAGTTCAATTCAAACGCAGATCTAGCACTTTTGTAAACCTGCTTAAATAGTGTTGCTTCTCTTAGCAATGGAAAAGTATTATAAAAAATATTAAATTCAGTTTTCCACATCAATTTAACATTTTGTTTCTCTGTTCTCCTTTTTTGTCGAAATTAAAAACAAAATACGCTAAGTCTGCTCACTGCCACTCAGCACTGCCAAATAAGCCACATATTAAACATATCCCCTCTGACCTGTAAAAAGAGGATGAACGTTTATTCCTTAATAAATGTCACCCTCAAGGACATTTTTGCCTTAAGTCGAAAAAAAAAAACAAAGTAAAACATTCAGAATTCAAATATCAAAACCAACTTACAGTGGGCAAAACTTCTTTTTTAGTAACATAGCTCTGATAGTCTGGGAGCCCGCCCTCTCTTTACCAGATGAGAGGTAAACAGTTTTTTCGATAGTGTCCAAACAAACAGTTGGCGCATGGGTTGCCCAGAAAATAGCGGGTCTTTCATAGGTTTACCATACGCTCTAAAGGTCAATTTTTGCGTTCATTAATTATCTGATTGATCTTATGCACTTAGCTATAAAGATATAAAAAAAAATATTATATGAAAGAAATTAAATTTAAAAACTTTAAAACACGGGATTTTTTGGAATTTCAAATTGGAGTAGGTTAAATTAGGGTGAACGTATTAAAAGGCCGAAAACTTATTTTCGAAACGGTAAGTCATAAACACATGATTTTTTTGCAATCGATAAAAAAAATAAATCGGGTGGCACAACGGCTCATGAAGAACCAGGGCCTAGTGGCTAACAGCTCGCAACCATTCCTATGTGCGCCTTTCGACAGGAATGGAAGGGACCTACAATTTTATGCCAAATCCGAACGGCTAGATGAGAAGCACTTATACGTGACAAGTGATACTCTTGGAGGATTTGTCAATTCCTCGCAAGAGGCAGTAGCCCTGAAAAAAAAACTTTTTTAGTTTTTAGGTGGACGAGGCTGGGAAGCGATCCCAGATTCGATAGATTTTATTATATACATGAAAGCTATGCATGACAAAAAAAAGTTAGCGAACTAGTAGTCAAAAATTTACAACTGGAGATATGAAAGTTTGAATGTCAAAAAAAAGGAGAAATAGATGTTTGAGAAAAAATTTACTATAAATCAGTATGACGTTCTATTGAAATATATAGTATGTGGGTTGGCCCATAACGAGTTCCCACACTATGAGGAGTATAAGACTTTCAGCACCTCATTTATGAAGTTTACAAAAAAAAAAAAAATCTCAAAGGTTACTAAATTCTCATAAAAGGTCAACTGTTTTCAGTACTTATTCAGTCATATACACTCCCTTGTCAATTGTTTGAGGCCACTATTTTTACAACAGTTTTTTCTCAATAAAAACCTGTAGAAAATATTTTTTCTGAAAATTTTTGATACCTGTGAGTAGGTAAATATATTTAGCAATAAAAAAGTATAAATTTAAAGTGGTAACTTGGAAATTCCATAGGAATTTAACAAATTATAAGAATGAACTGCAAAAATGGGTATACAAAATGCGTCACTTGATTGAGGCCACTTGAAAAATAATGAGTATGACCGCCATTTTTTGAAATTAGCTTGGAATTAAATCATACAGTTTTTTTTTGGAATAATCCAGTGAAATCTGGCTCCATGCACCGCAGTTAGCTTCGACCAAGACGTCCTTATCTCCAAACTGTCTACCGGCATCATAAACTTTTCCATGTAGCCAGGCCCACGGCCCAAATGTTTTTGATGATGTTGGAGTCCGGTGAATAGGGTGGCCATGGAAAAGTCCAACGTTTTCCAACTGAATCCAGCTACTAGCTACCCAGGAAGTATGGATAGGGGAGTTGTCTTGTTGGAATAGCAAAGGTAGAGGTTCCAGAATATTCTTTAGCTTTGAAAATACCCCTAACAGCAGGAATTTGTAACTATTTCATTGTAGTAGTTATAAATTCCAATTCAAATGTTCCATAATAGGTGATAGCTCCCCACACCATAACCCCTGATGTATGACTGTGATGCCTTCACAAAATAAGTTCTTCTTTTCTTTAATCGTTGAAATAAAAGTTCTAACCATCGGGTCCGTCAATATTAAACTTTTTTTTACCTGAAAAGACAACCTTTTTCCATGCGTTTCTACAGGTAACATGCTCCCTGGAAAAATTCATCCATAGTTCCTTATGTTGTTGCTGTAGAACCGGTTTCTTTTTGATTTTCATACTCTTGATGTACCACTGGTTTTAATTAATTAAATAAGTCGAAATACTGGCTTATACCCCACTTTTTGCCCTTATTTTAGGCGCTGATAGTGTGGAATTTGAAGCTAGCCGCTGAATGAGTCGCTTTTATCGGATTGTTGTTGCTTGAGCTGTGCGTCCTTTTTGTTTTTTTTTCCATAGTTTCCAGTGTCTGCCAGATAGTTGTTGACAATGGTCTTACTTCTGTTCGGTCTCCTAGCTTTTTCTCGGCCTGAGAATCCCAGTTCCTTTGAAGCATCTATTGATCCTTTTTCTGCTATTGTTGACGTGTTTCCAGAGCCCGTTTTAACTTGAAATTTAATATAAAATATAGTTTTCTATCCTTTCTTAAATATTTTAAACTTTTGTTTGAAAAGAATCGGCGATGTTAACTTTTGCCAAGCAATTTTTGGAATGTCCTCAATCAAGTGACGCAACTTTTCATATCCATTTTTTGCAGTCTATAGATATAATTTGGGAAATTTATATGAATTTTCCGATTCAACTATTTAACTTTATTCTTTTTATTGCAAAATATATATACCTACTCACACGTATCAAAAATTTCCAGGCAAAATATTGCTTACAGGTATTTATCGAGAAAAAACTTTTATGAAAATAGTGGCCTCAAACAAGTGACAGGGAGTGTATTTTCATATATGAATTTTTAATTTTTGTGTTTTGGTCCTATACGGCCTTGAAAAAAACTTTCAAAACTATTTGAAAAATACTGACCAATAACTGATCTTTTAGATGGCATATCTTTTTCTTTTAATTCAATAAAAGAGGTGCTAAAAGTCCTATACTGTGACCTTGAAACAAACTTTTAAAATTCATCAAAAAATGACGGATCAATTACTGAAACTAGTTGACCTTTTGTGACGAACTGGTAGCTTTTTAAATAATATAATTTTTTTCGATTAAAGCAGGTGTCCAATATAACGTGTTACCTTCGAAAATATTAACCATTGATTTAAATTTTCCTCTGGCTGACCAATTTCTTAAACCAGTTGTCCTTTTTTTATTTTTTAGATGGTAGATTTTTGTTTGCTTAAATCCTTGAGGTATCTTGTTCCACTGTATGCTAGTGGGAAGTATTTAACTCATCTGAATGTTCAACTTTTTTAATAATAACAACCAGTTGCGGTTTTAAGTATGTTGTGTTTAAGTTTTTTCCACTTCTGTGAACCAAATAGCTAGCAAGGGTGTAATGGCCGATTAATACTAGTTCTTCAGAGCATTGTGGGGGAAGCCACTGTGAACTTTATTCTTTATTAGAACCGCACCATTTTGAATCGATACGATATTACAGTTGTACCAATTATGTACAAAACTGTGGGCCGAGTAGACTCAAGCGGCACTAATACATTTCCAATAACTATACTGTATTAAAAGGATGCGCAAAAGGAAACCTCAAACAAATGTTTAATGTTAATGTGACATACAAAAATGTATTTTATATTCAAAACATTTTTTGTGCCCGCTAGCTAGCGAACTATTAGACTGAAATGTATGCTTCTCAAAATACAATCAAGGCCTTTTACAGGATGCAGTTGGGGTAATATGTCCTTAAAAGTACAAAATAAAACATTGTCAGGAGGATTAAGATGTGGGTGTTTCCGTATGACGTCATAAAAGTTTACAAAAATAACTCCTGTCATCGTTCGAGAAAAAAAAAAAAAAACATATACACACTAAAAACAACAACAAAATAAAGAAAGAAGACATATTTTCTTGCAGCCTTATTTGTATCCTTTTGCACCCTTAATAAGAAGTCAAAGGACATTTTTCTTTGTAGCCAGTAGTCTTTCTTATCCATACACATACATATGTAGTATGATTGTATGGTGATGATTACTATACCACTGCTGGAGTTACGTATGAAGCTTTGTGCAAGTTTAAAATAAATCGTTTGTCATGCACTGCAGCGAGGTTGTTAGTTCATAATAGAATGCGAAGTCTTTTCTCATTATTACATATGTATAATTTTTTATACGTGTGAAAGTTTATATGCAAAATGTTCAAATTACAAATGTATAACTGTCATGATTTGTCACGAATGGGTTAAGGGATGAGAGCGGAGCTTTCTCTCGGTAACTTGTCACCTTAAAATTGTCATTGGGAGTAATCTGTTGAATGGAGTGAAGCACAGGTTTAATCAGATAAGTTAATAGGTTGGTAGGTACCATATATTCTTTTAAAATGTCATTTAGTTGTTTCATACTCTAGTTTTAACTATCCAGCTTCGAATTAAGGAGCATTTTTGTATGAACTAATGTTGATAAATGCATCAGTCATGCTGAAAAGACAACACTTAACATATTAAAAATTTAAATGACACAAAAACAACTTCAGTGTTCTACCACCAAGTTATTTTTGGCTGAAGTTGCTATAACTATTTCACGACCGGGTTGAAGCTCGTTCATACCCAACTGAATTGTCTCCAGTTTCTTGTTTATGAAAAGGACCTTGAACCATCATGTTCTTACCAGACGAATTTGCGCGATTTTGAAATATTTTCTGAAATATCTTCGAAATTTTGTGGATAAGTAATTTTGTCTAATAAATGTAGGTACATTTTGCTTCCAAAAAAACAGACGGGCGTGAATCAATGGAAAAAGATAATTGCAACTGGAGTCCTCAATTAGCCGTATGATCTTCCTCCAACAAGTTAACCGTAAGTTGCAAATCCTGATGATGTAAGTGGAAGTGAAATTTAAATCTGCAATTTTTTTCAAGTTTTCTTTCCTTTATTTCCGTAATAACTTTTTTTTGGATTATTGTGAACATTTAAGAAATTGGTGTTTATAGGTCACAAACGCAAGACCGTGGAAACGGGTCAGAAAAAAACTACGTAAGTCCATCGTCCGTATTGTGATGGCCACGAGTCTATACAAAAATATAATGCAAAAAAGAACTTTCAGTTTGAATCGATTTCTTAATTTTTTTGTAAACCACTTATTATTCTCTCCGTAAATTTTTTTTTCAAGAATTGACCACAGTGCCTTCTAGTCGCTAATTAATAGTTTTACCCGTAGTAGCCCGTAGCGTAATGGTTAGTGCGTTCGACTGTCACGCTGGAGGTCTGTGTTCGCTTCCCAGCCTCGTCCACCTAAAAAACTAAAAAGTTTATTTTCAGGGCTACTGGCTCTTCGGAGGAATTGACAAATCCTCCAAGAGTATCACTTGTCACGAATAAGTGCTTCTCGTCTAGCCGTTCTGATTCGGCATGAAATTGTAGGTCCCTTCCATTCCTGTCGACAGGCGCACACAGGAATGGTTGCGAGTTGTTAGTCACTAGGCCCTGGTTCTTCATGAGCCGTTGTGCCACCCGATTTATTTTTTATTTTTTTACCCGAAATAAACCAACCTATATGATGTACAACTAAAAATGTATTAAATATCGTTAACATTTCGATTAAACACTAAAAAAAAGTGCGTATACGCCTGAGTGTACCTCTGCTTTATCGTTTGCGGTCAGAACTTGATCTTGTAGTCCAAGGCTATAGCTATAGCTATATATTGACAGTGAGGCTATTGAATATACCGCAATTTTAAGCGAAGAAAGGAACAATTGCGTTTATGGTTTTATGTTATTGAAATATGTTTGTGTGGAACTTAAAGCTTAAAATTCGATTTAATACACCCATACATTTCTGGAGGTTTGGGTTCGCTTCTCAGCCTCGTCCACCTAAAAACTAAAACGTTTTTTTTTTTCAGGTCTACTATCCCTTGCGAGAAATAACAAATTCTCCAAGAGTATCATTTGTCATGAATAAGTATGCTTCTCGTCGAGCCGTTCGGATTCGGCATAAAATTGTAGGTCCCTTCCATTCCTGTCGAAACGCGCACACATAAATGGTTGAGAGTTGTTATAGCCACTAAGCTTTCTTCGCTATAGAGAATAACCTAAAGCGAAGACGGTCGAAATTGAAAATTGAAGGGTTATCTAAGAAAAGTAAATACGTTTTAATTCACGAGTTATCTCTTAATTCATGCCTACACGAGACCTCGAAAGTTACAGGTGAGTTTGTTTTTATTTATATGGCTCTAAGCGAGTTTCACCATCTACAAAGAGTTACCAAATTATTTTTCTGAAATTCTCTTTATTATAGCTATCTGATGAATTATTGCATCAATAAAACCAAACCCCATTCCCCAAGGCCGTGTCCAGAAAATTGTATTTTAATTTTTAATCATGATTCTTGAATTTAACAAGCTGTCAGCAAGTTATACGCTTCTTTAAAAACATTGGGGCAAAATTTTAGTCGATTTAGTACGACGGACGTTAAATCATTTTTAGTATGATACCAGGTTAAAATTGTATTTTGCTAATTTTAAACCAATTTATCATCGTACTATCTCCTTAAATTGTATTCAAGTTAAAATCATCAAAAGGCTATTTAATCTTTTTAGTAATCATACTAAAGGACTGTTCACATGAGAGCGACCAACGACCGACGAATGAATGAACAAATGGGATTTAAAACATAAATAAACCTAAATTCTTTACAAAATCTAGACAAAATGGAGGAAATATAATTGAGGATTATTTTAAGATACTAAAATTTTCATTTAAATTGGTAAAAGAAGAGAATTTTAAGAAAACAATTTGTTCGTCGCGAATAGCCGCAATTCGTTACGACCAATTTATTTTCTTAAATTTCTTATATTTAAGCACATACAAATTCAGATTTTATATTTTTAAAATTAATCTCAAATCGAATTCTACCATTTTGACTAGATTTTGTGTAATATTGGGGTTTATTAATTTTTTAATTCCCATTTGTTTGTTCATTCGTCGGTCGTTGGTCGCTCTCATGTGTGGTCCTTAAGTCCTTGACACTTTGACGTTTATAAATGTCAAAATCAGGTTTATGATTTTTTTTTTTGTACGCGCTGTCACTTTTTTGGACGTGTTCAGCTGAAGTTTATGAAGGAAATTGGTTTAGTATGATACTAGTTAAAAAGTATTTAAAATTTTAGTAAACTGTTAAGTAACGAGAAAAATGTTAAGTAGTACCTATCATACTAATCCCTTAATAATAGGCTGTTTAAAATTTTGCGCCATTGTTTTTAAGCAAGATTAATGACTCATTAATTACACATGTTTACAAAATCAAAAATTTTTACTAGTGTTTATTTTTCCGATGGCTTTTGATCCACTGATTTCAGATAACAATTCCAATCTAAACATGAAAATAAGCATTTTTTGTTATATTTGAGGTTAACCAAGAAACTCGTAATGGCATGAGAAACTATTCATGTGACGCTACTAGAATCTCCATACTATTTAAAAAGAACCAAACTGTTTTTGATTAGGTGTTTTGTGCCTGTTCCAAAACAGAATAATGAATACAAAGGAAATTGAGAAGGATTACCAAGCCAAAATAATTAACAAACTAATTTTTTCTCGAAAAGAAAAGATCGTATTTGCAATATTAAATTGAGATTTGTAGAGGAATATTAGTTTAGATGTTTCGAAAACCACGAAATTAACACTGTAAAATCAGGTAAACAACACAACGTACTCGAAAACATGTTAGTTACTTCCAGCAATTACATCACTGCAAACGTAAGGTTATAAAAACATTTGGTGCAAAATCTGATCATTAAAAGTGAAAAGTAAAAGAAATTTTTTGCAAATTGCCAACCAATTAATTAGTTTTGCCTTTTCCGAACTTAGTTCCTCTCGAGTTGTATCTACCCGAGAAGTATCTACCCTTTTATGTATTTTGCTGTGGAAAACAATTTATCATCGAATTTGATGACAAGAGGAAAGTAGGAGCAAGAAACAGATGTTGGAAAAATAACACCCCTCCCCCTGGCTACGGCCTTGCCCTTCTATTCCTACGCTACATTGAGGACGATTTTTTTTTATTTCCGGATAGCTTTTTTTGTCGAAATCATAACACATGTTTTCACTGATATATAATTTGTATTTGAGTCACCATTACCATTAATCGCTGGCGTGAAAAGACTTTACGGTGTTTACCTCGCTGATACCGAAACCGACCGACATACGCTTTCATCGGAAAACGTCGTAAATCAGTGGTATTGATAATCGACTATTTTGAGTTAATATTACTTTTACGCTTGGCAAACAAAAAAAAAACACACATATCTACAAGAATACATATGTTTGCATGTATGTAACTTAGATTTCGACACAAATGGTGTGCGGGTGTGCCTATATTTAACACTGCATAAAGCCATTCAATAAAAATATTTTTTACGCAGTTAAGCGTGTCTAGATTTGAATATTATTATGTATCTACAAATACAATAAAAGTGTCAATGTAAGGGGTTAGAATTTAGGATGTTTGATAGGCATCAAGTGGATGCATGAAACAAATTGGACGCCTATAAATCATTTTATCTTGAAATAATTTTTGCAAGGCAAAGCACTTGTACATATGAGAGTGACGTTAATACATTTCAATTTTTTGGCGAATAGATGTAGAAATGATAAAATAAAAAAAGGGGTGGTTAAAGGGTATAAACTTACTGCTAAATGGATTTGAAGTTAAAATTTTAAATACTACACTCAAGATTGTCTCTTAATCCATGCTTACGCGAGAGCTACAGGTGAGTTAAGCGCTTTTTTTTATTAATACGGGTGTCAAAGCCTAAGGGGAAATGATTGTTCAAGAGGTTGAAATTTTATTTTTAATATTTTGTTGAGTGGGGCCTCGGACAACATAATAAGATGAATGAAAATATTTTAATTTCTTAATGAAATTAAGGTGTTTTGAAAGAATGAAACGATTTTTATAAAATTTAATAAGAGCTTTTTTTAAGGAAAAAAGGAAATTCTTTAAAGAAAAGTGATTTTTTAAGATTTGTGAGTAAAACCGACCATAATATCAACATTTAAGAAATCGAAATATATCCAAAAATGTTCTTTGATAAATGTATGGTCCTTAACATTTTCAGTATGATGAGCGACAAAAAAACAGGTAATTTATATATTCTTACATATTGAACGTTTATTTTCTATAATCTAGTTGCTAGGGAATTAACCCACTTTCATGAGACTGCAACTTTAAATGTATGGGAGCAAATTACAGATTATAAAGCTCAGTGTACACTATCAGTGGTGGATACAGGGGGTGGCTGTAGGCGCTATAGCCCCCCCACAGCTGATTCTTGAAATTGATTGAAATATAGAAGTGTACATTACAACATGAAGAGTTTTATCTTCGGCAAAATAATATTGCTGAGCAGTGAAGTTTGATGGGAATCAGACAAAATAACATGTTATGTATTTTTTTTAATTAGGTTGGGGGTAAGGCCTGAAAGTAATTGTACAAAAACCCAAGGTCAGAAAATTGTGATGAAAAACAAACAGTTCGGGACTGACAAGAATTGTACAAAAAAAATGAGGCTAAGCAAATAATTCCCTTAAAACTTACCTTATTTCAGAAATGTTTGGGACTTTACTCTAGGGCAGTGTTTCGAACGTGGGGCCCTCGCCCCTTAAGGGGACAATTTTATATTATAGGGGGGGGGGGAAATTTCGAATTATACATCATTACACTTCTCTCTGAAATATCTACGCTTCTATGTTTCCACCCATAAAGATATTTTTCTGAACATACCCAGGATCTGCATGCATCAATCGTATCAACTGTTTGTTACAAACTTCACTAAGAGACACTTGACGATAAATATGAATTAGTTGTTTTTTTTAACGTTGATTTATCAGCCTGGTTGTCAGCATTTAACAATGTTAGCAGGAATACTTAAAATTTGCTGCTGTCCACGATGAACGTTCCCCTTTTGTATTTTATGTAGATTTTAAAGCGAAACATAAATATCATTCCCATATCAATTCAGATTTGAACTATGTACTTCCAAAGTTTATTAAAGACAAATTTTGAAAAAATAAAACCATGTTTACTGTTCAACATGGAAATATTTCTTGTTTGAGTTTCATTAAATACATTAAACGTTTTGAAAATTAACTTACTGTTTACTTATTTTCCCAGCCTCGTCCACCTAAAAAACTAAAAAGTTTTTTTTGCAGGGCTACTGCCTCTTGCGAGGAATTGACAAATCCTCCAAGAGTATAACTTGTCACGAATAAGTGCTTCTCGTCTAGCCGTTCGGAATCGGCATAAAATTGTAGGTTCCTTCCATTCCTGTCGAAAGGCGCACACAGGAATGGTTGCGAGTTGTTAGTCACTAGGCCCTGGTTCTTCATGAGCAGTTGTGCGTGTGCCACCCGATTTATTTATTTTTTTTTTTTTACTTATTTTCTATGGATTTCATATTTTTGTCTCTGATATCTCGCTTTCCCAAACACACCACGGGCATCCCAAATCAATGTTAAAACACCCTCCAATGTAGTGAGTATTGTTTGCTACCAACAACCTGCACCTCGAAAACAACGAACACTTCATGAGATAGAACGTACGCCCGCTACCACTTGCGTAGCCAATCTAATGCATAAAACGTCCACAGCAGTTTTGCAGTGACCACACTCAATGTTATTTGATGCGAAACGTTCAGGGTGAGTACAAAATCGCACTCTTATTTTAAGAAACGCGGCTAGTCCGAAAATTAATTAACTATGTCTATAAACAACCGTAAAAACCATAAAAGCTCAATTGAGTACATGTCGTATGCCCAGATGCCCACTCACCGCTAAAGCTATCTATATTATTCACCACTTTACAACGGAAACATTATTTCACTCCAAAATAAAAGCAAAATATAAAAAAAGGAAGCCGCTTTCTATTTTTTTATTTGTACTAAATACAAGACCAACCGTTCTTTAAAATTTCATCATTCTTCAATAATCAGAAGTGGTTCAAATAATTTATATCAATTCTATGAAAATGGGCGCTTACCACGCCCCCTGAACGGAAAATCTTAAACTTCCGATTTGCTCTTTTGTATGCACTACAAAGGCCTACCGTTGTGCGAAATTTCAAGATTCTACGATGTCTGGAAAATCTACATAATTTTGATGATCTGCCAGTGAGTCAGTAACGTTTTTTAGGTTTTTGCAGTCATGTATATCAGGCTTATGCCAAAAAGTTCAAACTTGGCAAAGCGTCTGTGATTGATGACCTTAGCAGATACTTCGAATTTATTGGTACTGAAGTAAGAGGGGGGAGTCAAAAATCAAGTGAGTTTGATCTCTTAAAAAGTCTGATCTCCCTTGCTTTCTGAAAGCAAAGCTTTTATAGTGTGGCGACCCGAAAAGTACTTTCTTGAAAGCGTTTTCTGGAAGTGATTTGCTTTTTTGAAATCGTTTTCACAAAAAAAAACTTTCAATGTCTGACTAGTTCCTAAAGCGTATGCAAGAAAGAAAAAAATAACTCTCAGAAATCGTTTTCTGCTTGAGTTTTTTCACACGAATTGTTCTTCTATCAGCTGCATTTTGTGGGGTCGTTGATTTACCCACCGATTTTTAAAGCACATTTACTAGCTCTGTCCCGCGAAACGTGATCTAGGGAATGTCACCTTTTAACTCATTTTACGGCCAAACTATGCGTCCTAGACCCTCGAAAGTCGACACATTTTTTCCTCGAAACAAGATTTCCGGCTAAAGCATCTTAGAGGATTACAACTTTTTTAATATTAGTGATCTAGGGTGTGCCACCTTTTTTTTTCAGAAAGCACTTTCAGAAAACCCCTTTTGCTTTCATAGTGTGACGACCCGAAAAGTGCTTTCTGAAATTGTTCTCTCTTGAAAGTTATAAAAGACGCTTTCAGAAAGCACTTTCCTTTTAGTGTGTGACGGGACATTTATGGTCAGTTTTTCAGTTCATCCTGGTTTTGACTTAAATATTTAATTTTACAGTAACAAAGCTATACAGCACATACTGAAAAAGTAATTAAATTTAAGCCTCACATAAGTATTAAAAGTTTTCTTACTGAGGGCCAAATTTTACAATAATCAGTTAAACATCAGATAGTAGGTAAATATTCATCAGATATAAGGAACAAATTAGTTTCTGTTGGTTTAGTATTTATTTCTCTGATAGCTTTAACTGATGATTGAAAAATCGACTCCAAAAAAATGTATCTAGATTTTTGGTACAAATAATGATGGAAACACCTTACAGTAATGCATCAAAATAAATCAAAGCCGACAAGTATCTAAATATAATTTACTAATTCTTTTTCATATTCTTGCATAGTTATAATTCAACAGTTTCTGTGATTTGGACGGAATGTATACGTTTTTATCAGGATGCATGTCTTAAAAAAGTGAAAAGAAACTTCTCTAAAAAGTCTATTTTCTTGCACCAAACGTCAGAAAAGACTCCCTCATAATGTACGTATGTACATATGAAGTTAAATTTTATTCTTAAGGTGCAAAAACTAATTTAATACAAAAAGAATGAAACAAATTTTAATAATGTCACCTAATACCTACCTAACCAGTAGTAGTATACACATAAGGGTGGTCCTTATATGATAATACTTCCTTTTTCGTGACCTTTATTAATTTTCAATTCAATTCAATTCAATTTAATTCAATTCAATTCAATTCAATTTATTTCGGTACTAGTCTTAACACAGGAAGATACATTATCAATATATTATAATGCTATAATAAAAAATGATAACTCCTTTATTTGGCTTTAGGTCTTTCTTGATATTTTTCTATTTTTTTTTTTGTTTAATTTAAAGACGTTTCGGATGTGGTTGTAGTAGCCCGTAGCGTAATGGTAAGTGCGTTCGACTGTCACGCTGGAGGTCTGGGATCGCTTCCCAGCCTCGTCCACCTAAAAACTAAAAAGTTTTTTTTCAGGGCTACTGCCTCTTGCGAGGAATTGACAAATCCTCCAATCACGAATCCTCCTTGTCACGAATAAGTGCTTCTCGTCTAGCCGTTCGGATTCGGCATAAAATTGTAGGTCCCTTCCATTCCTGTCGACAGGCGCACACAGGAATGGTTGCGAGTTGTTAGTCACTAGGCCCTGGTTCTTCATGAGCCGTTGTGCCACCCGATTTTATTTTTTGGATGTGGTTACGTCCTTCTTCAGGTCTAATCTTGTATTTCTATAGTTTATATTTAACAAAGGTATTTAATCCTCTGCGATTAAGTTTTTGTTATTTTTGGTGTTATTGTGGTTCGTATTATTATTATTCGCTTAATATTTGAAATTATTCAAAAAGACGTTTCAAATAATCGTCGAATCTAAAAAAATAGAACATCAAGAAAGACCTAAAGCCCAATAAATGTGTTATTATTATGGTCCTTATATGATTTGATTAAGCATTCAAAATCCTTCTGATATCTAAATTTGACTTAAGAGATTGTCTTTTTGGCGACTTACATAGAAGAGTAGGTGCATTAAGTTTGAGGACGTACAAAAAAAGAACGATAATTGCTTGCTGTGGGTGTAGCTTTTATGTACTTTATTTCATATATAAGATTTGTATACATGTCAATTAAAAACTCAAGTGACCTCAACTACATGCGCTTCGCCCAAGTATGATGACAAATGGGCCCAGTAGTTAGATGGTGCCGTTCATACCCTTGTCCAGCCTCGTCCACCTAAAAACTAAAAAGTTTTTTCACCGCTACTGCCTCTTGCGAGGACTTGACAAATCCTACAAGTGTATCACTTGTCATGAATAAGTCGTCTAGCCTTTTGAATTCGGCACAAAATTGTAGGTCCCTTCCATTCCTTTCGACACGCACACACATGAATGGTTGCGAGTTGTTAGTCACTAGGACAAATCTTTGATCTTCGTTCCGGAGAGTTCGTTGACGACCTTAACGAACTCTCCGGAACGTAGATCAAAGATTTGCCTTCTTTCCTCAACGCGACGAAATGGATCTAGGATTTACTTCGGTTTCCTCTTGCACCATCTTCTTCCCAAAACTCTTTTGACTGCAAGCTAGCAGACTAATGGTTTTTGAGGTGGCTCATGGTGCACGAGGACCGGACGATCACACAATTAGGCCGATCTCCGCTTCAATACCAGTCAACAAGTGCCTAGGTGGCACAATGTAGATGGCTCTTAGTTGCGAATTTCGACCCTTTTGAGTGTTTTCCTATGTTCAAGTCCAAGAAAGTTTCATTGGATCTAGAATTAACCTCGGTTTCCTTTTGCACCATTTCCTCTTCAAACTCCTATGACTGTGAGCTAGCAGACTACTGGTTTTTGAAGGTGGCTCATGGTGCACGAGAGCCCGACGATCACACGGTTGTGCCAACCTGCGCTTCAATACCAGTCAACAAGTTGCCTAGTTGGCACAGTGTAGATGGTTTTTAGTTGCGAACTTTGGTCCTATCGGGTGTTTTCCTATGTCCAAATCCTTAATAAGTTTCATCACATGTCTAAATCCAATAAAAGCGTCTAGTCATACAGGCAGGTAGTACTTTCTCTGGTAACCACAAGTCATGTTGTGCAAACAGACGGAGGTGTACAGAGATTACCATATCCGAGTGTGCGACTAGATGATCACCCTAAGGGATCAGATCGTATGCGTCCTGGGCAAATCAGCAAATGGCTTAGCGTAGCATACTGCAGTTGAGCTCGGGCGTAGGCGATGATCCGTTGGGAGATCTATCACCCTCATTATCTTAAAAAATGTTCTTTTAATTCACAGGTCAAACGAGTTATGTTATCAAAACGGCGCTTTACAGCGTTAATTGGGTCATCGAGCGAGGATGCTTGTGACCGCCATCTCTACCTACCTACCTACCTAGGCCTTGGTTCTTCACGAGCCATTGCGCCACCCAATTTATTCATTTATAATTTTACGTCATACCCTTATATTCAGTCACTATCCATTTAAACAGAATTAATCTTATATCTAAATTTCTTCATGTTGTTACTTATTTATACGTATAAGCAAATAAAAACGACTAGTTTCTTGTAAATTCTTTTAGGTAGAAAATAAAACCGGGGTGTATACAGTGCAGCCCTTAGTTAAAACAAATGTTTTGAGTAAATAAAATCACATCTTTTTACTACAAAATTAAAAAAATACAAACAACATGGACAGAAAACAGGTTTCTGTGTTTGCTGTAAATTACCGAAAATTTCATGTACATTGTACATATATATAGATATATGATCTTTTGCAGTTACCACGGCTTTGTGTTCGTCCTGCAGTATAACATTTAAAAATAGAATACAAATCTCATAAGTCGAAAAACATATATTTTAATAACCATCCTAGTATACATAAATAATATTATTTATCTTTGGACAACCAGAGGGGTAAATGTTACTATTGAAATAAAACTAAATTCATTTTTTCGCATTTCACTTACAAAAAAGTATCTTCCATTTATTTCCGAGAGATATTTAAGTTTCTTGAAATTGAATCAAAAGCGCAAAAGGTGTTTTTTTTTGTCACCTTTCATGAACTCATGCGTAGAAAAAATAATAAAGAATATAAACGAAGGTATAATAATAACTTTTTGATAAAACAAAAAACTTTTTTTCTATGCCAAAATAGTTTCTTAATTGTTTGAATTGGTACTCAAAAGGAAAATTGTGTTAATTTAGATAACAATGACAATATTTAATGAGCAATTAATTGTCTACACGAAAAGGCGTCTAGGAAGTTGTCAAATGTTGATTTAGATAAAGCTTAAAATCGAAACAATTCATCTTCAACGGAAACTGAAATAGCAAAAAAAGAAAAAAAAATATTTTAATAGCCAGCCGTTTTAATTAGATTCACATAAAACGTGTATCAGGGGGGTTGTTTAATCAAGTTGTTTTAAGGGTGTCAACTGTCAAAAAAAAGGTAACTTGTCTTTATTTTGTTGTATGTATACCTACATACAAAGAGTTTTTATTTGTGTTCTGATATTTCGTTGCTTTAATAATGAAATTGAAATAATTTACGATTGTAATGTATGAGGATTATACAATATCGTGTTTTTCTATACTAACGATGGAAACAGTTTGTGTTCAATTATATTATTAAAGCATTTTTTCTAGGCGTAAAACAAGATGATAAAATTGAATGCATTGATTTTGTTTTTCTGGACCTGATTTGCAGCTAACAAATAGAATGCAGCTAGACAAAGACGGTATATGGAAATGGTTTGACAATAGTTTTAAAACGTGAACGATAAAAAAAAAAAAATAGGTAATAAAATAGCTAGCAGTTTTAAAATTTCTTGATTTAATACAAAAAATGTCAAAAAAGCTAAGAACAAAAACAAATATTTTTTCATTGAAAAAAATATTCATACAAATCCTAAATGCAAATTAAATGGCAAACCTATAAAAAGCCAATGACAACATATTCAGAAATATAATAATAAGTAGAAAAAACTGAGGACTGGATCGCACAAACCTGCTCTCGTATAGCTAACAACTTTAACGTTAATTTATTGTACATTTGTATTGGTTTCATAAGATTTCGATATGTATTACAAGAAGTTAAAAAAAAAAAATAAATTAAAACATAAATTATTACTGTAAATTTGTTATTTTAATAGGTTAGGTTAGGTTAAAAGGGGTGATGAAGCCGAATCATCTCACTCGGATCTCAGTGGATCCATTGTGCTCCCCGGGAGTTGACTTGGGTAGGAGAAAGGATGGGTGAGGAGAGGACATGGTGGGTATCAGGTAGGGCTTATTGTGGATGGAGCCTCCCTGAACCATCCTGAAATCTGAATAAATTTCATGATGTTTGCAGGTGGCAAAATAGAGACGCTATCTAAGTCGTCGAAGAAGTATTCTCCGAGAGTTGCTCTTCTGTTTCTAGCTAGGCTGGGGCATTTTCAAAGGAAGTGGTATGAGCCCTCCACCGCCTTCTCGTCTTGACACCCTCTACATAGGTCAGATGAGCTGATGCCCATTCTGCTCAAGTGGGTTCCCATGGAGTTGTGACCCGTGAGTATAGCAACTAAAAAGGATAATTGGGGCCTGCTTAGCTTTAGTAAATAGTCTGTCTTGTTCTTAGAGAGCAACGGCCACAAACTCGACAGGACTCCAGTGTTGACCACCGGTCGTTAGTAGCTTTTAAGAAACTATGGGTATGACTTGGCTCGGTTCAAGTGTTGCCCCGTTTTTGGCCAGTTCGTCTGCCCTTTCATTACTAAAAATGAAGGGTAACTGTGTTTGCTGCGCCCAACGATTTTAGTTCGCTGCGTCAGCAACCAATCAGTTTGGATTTAGTGACGATTGATGATATGGCTTTGATTGCAGCCTGACTATCTATGAAGAAATCAATGTTCTTTCCCGTCAATTCAAGCGTGGAGAGATGCTTTGCAGCTTCACAAACTGCAAGGACCTCTGCTTGAAAGACGCTACAGAAGTTCGGTAGTTTTATCGATTTGTTTATGGGTGGGTTTTCTGAAAAGATGCCGAACCCTACCCCCTCGTCTGATTTGGACCCGTCAGTGAATACCGAGATATGATCTTCGTTAGTGACCTGGTTTTCCTTCCAGTTGATGGAAAGTCTGTAAGTACAACTGGGTTGAAATCAATATGCGGTAAAATGTAATCCGTTTGAATATTAATATTATTTTAATAGGTAAAACAAAATAAAGTATGTCATCTGATTTGTTTGATAAATATGAATTTATGAAAACAAAATTCCAAAATCGTTAAAACGGTTTTCTTAAAAATTAATTTTTTATAATTATAAAATAAAAATGTGTAGTCCAACTTTTAGCATTAAATAAATAAAATAAAATTTTTCACAAAATTAAAAAAAAAATATTTTTTGGAAAATCGAAAAAAAAAAATCAAAAATTTTTATTTGCAAAATTGTTACCCTTAAGAACCGTTTTTGAAAATTGTTTTTAAATCAAAATATTGACCATACCCTAAATATTAATTTAAATTATCTTATATCAAAATCGTTCCACACGTTCCTTAGATATACACACAGACATATGTACATATTACTTAAAGAAAAAAACATACTTTTTCTTTGATTAAAAAAAATGATTTTGTAAATCTTAATGCATTATTTGTTGATTAACTTAGAAATAACAAACTGCAAAATTATGACAAAATCAATCAAGTGATTGACATGATGAATTTATCTTCTATGGAGTCACATAAAAATGTTTTAAACCAAATTTCAAGCCAATCTTTCCAACCGTTTAGGCTCTAACCTCGATATACATCAGGATGAACAGACAAACAGATTGACAGAACACGGAAGCCGACTTGTCGAAAAACACGCTTTTTTGTACTTCTCCATAATTGTAAAGTAAGTTTCGATTACAACCTCAAATTTTGTTGGACACGAAACCAATACTTGCCCTGTAGACCAAGTCAAAATATGAATTTAAAGTCGAATTGACCTTAAATGATTTCACATTTTTACTTGTGATATTATGTGTATGTAAGTTCTATGGCCCGTTACGGATTCGTAAAAAAAATCGAACTCGAGATAATAATTTTCCCTATCATTAAGATAATAGATAACGCGAAAAAAGTGATTCCCCAATGCTGTCTGTCTGTCCTCGCCCCTACAGCATAAACGGCGGGAGGGATTTTCTTCAAACTTGGAACATAGTGTTTTTTAACTAATATAACCACAATTTTGTTTTAATTTTTTCTTACAACCCAAAATAACGGTACATGCCATACAATTTTTTTTTTTGTTTTCGCCAAAAAGGAAAATCCTATTTTTCTCAAAAACGGGTCCGAGGATTTTGTTAAAAAAATTTAAATAATTAACACAAGGATATGCTACTTTTTAATAGTTTTTTTTTGTTATTTTCAAAAATTTTTTATTTTTGGTACATACATTTTTTTTTGGTTTTTGATTTTCTCGAAAGCAGTTAGGTTGAAATTTTTCATTTTTTTGTTGTAAATCTTCTTAAAAGTATAAACATTATTATGAACAAAAATTTATTTTTTTTTTTTGAAAATTAAAAAAAAAAATCAGTTTTTTTTGAAAACTATATATTTTGAAAACTAATTAGTCAATATTTTTAAAACTAGGTGTACAATATTCTTTTATTATTTTGTAGAATACTTGAAATAATCGTGTTTCTTAATTCAAAAATAACGGTACCTTCCATTAAAATGTTGAAAATGTTCATAAAAAGATGTGTGTTTTTACTATTAAAGACATGATCAATATTTTAGTAAAAAAAATTTGTACCAATAACTGTTATTAACGGTACCTATCATAGAACCGGATTTTTGGTTTTCAAATTTCTCGTTAACGGCTACACTGGTTTCGACAACAATTTTTACACAAGAGCATATTTACAATTCAAATAATTTTGCATGTACAAATTGTCGCAAAAGTAATTTTTGGATTTTTAAAAAAATATTAATTTTTTTTTGAAAATTCAATATCTTGAAAACGAGCTCATGAATATTGTTTTTTTATTCTTGCAAAAGTGTCTTTTATGAATAACCGAATGTTGGCATACCAGATTTTATGTTCGAAAATATGCAAAAGATTTTATATATGAAAAATTAATTTTTAAGAAAACCGCTCCGCTCATAAATTCATATTTATCAAGGGAGCGGGTCAAAATTCTGGATTTCAGAATTCTGTATGACCAAAATTCTGTTTAAAATTTTTTGAAAATGCTGTATGACCAAAATTCAGTATATTTCATAATTCCGTATTTAAAAATTCTGTATGTCTATAATTCAGTATATCCAAAATGATGTATGTGCTAAATTCTGTTTTTCAAAATTCTGTTTATGCCCAATTTCAGGATTTTAAAGAAGAATTTTCTTTTTTTAATGTGATCTCCATTTCTTTTCCTTGTCACGTGTGCGTTTGCAAAATCAGTTTTTAAAACACTTAACCATTTTTTGAAACTCGTATTCGACTACAGACATATATGTTGGTATTCCAAAAGTCATACATCCATTTTCACTTCTACTTATATTGAGAAACGCATGACGCTCACGACTGTTCATATTTTATTCCGAATCTAGAATTAATCCAAATTAATGTCGTATTTTTGATGTTTATTCGTCTCGTCAATTTTTTTTAAACGAGATCTAGGTATACATGTTCGATGAAAATGGACAAAATTTTAATTTTCTTAATATCTGTTCGCACCGTACCCCCCAGTAAAGAAGAAATTATCACCGCCATCAAAGCACTGAACAACAACAAAGCGGTTGGACTTGATGGTATTCCTGCAGAGCTCTTAGGAGCAGCCCCAACGACATCGAGCGAGCTACTGCACCCACTTATTAGGAGAGCTTGGGAAACAGAGAGCTTTCCTGAAGAGTGGAAAAAATGAATGATTGTCAAGCTTCCAAAGAAAGGAGATCTCACACAGTGCGAAAACTGGAGAGGAATATGCGTTCTGCCTGCAGTAGCGAAGATAATAGCAAGGATAATATTGGACCGAATTAAAGACCACCTCGAAGACACACTTGACGCCGAACAAGCAGGTTTCCGCACTGGATCTTCCTGTGTGGATCACATCAACACCTTGCGGATCATCATCGAACAGTGCGTTGAATATCGATCACCACTTCACCTGCTGTTCATCGATTTTGAAAAGGCGTTCGACAGTGTCAATAGAGAATTTATTTGGCTTGCTTTGCACAGGAGGGGCATCCCAGATAAATTGATTGCTATTATCAAGGCTACATATGATGGATCCAGGTGTCACGTTTTGCACAAAGGTAGGCTGTCAGAGGAGTTTGAAATCCAAAGTGGAGTTAGGCAAGGCTGTATACTGTCACCAATACTGTTCCTGTTGGTGGTAAGTGACGTACTGCACGCAGCTTTGTCAAATGGAAATGGAGGAATTCAGTGGACTCTGCAATCTCACCTCAAACATCTGGACTACGCGGACGACGTATGCTTACTCTCTCATAGGATCATGGATCTCCATCAAATGACAACAAGGGTGGAGAGAGAAGCAGAAATCGTAGGGCTTAAGATCAACTCGGCAAAAACTAAAAGGATCAGCCTTGGAACTTCCTCATCAATCCAAGTAAATATTTCTGGACAACCCGTAGAGATGGTACAGGATTTCCAATATCTTGGGAGTATTGTCTCTACGGGTGGCGGAACTGAACTGGACATAAACAGCCGAATCAGAAAAGCAAAGGCTGCGTTCGGAATGCTGTCCAAAATATGGAGAAACAACTCTTTTAGCTTAAAGACCAAGCTACGACTGTTCCGCTCCAATGTTGAATCCGTTCTGCTTTACGGCTGCAGCACTTGGAAAGTCACTGAAACTGTCACTAGAAGTCTGCAAACCTTCGTTAATAGATGTCTACGAAACATCTTGAGGATTGTCTGGCCCAACCGTATCTCCAATGCCGAACTTCATGCGAGAACGTGTCAGGAGCCCATAGACTCCATTATACGAAGAAGAAAGTGGCAGTGGATTGGCCATACGCTTCGAAAAGGCGATCGGTGCATTGCATCTCAAGCAATGCAGTGGAACCCGCTCACACAGGAGGGAAGACAAGTGGGCCGGCCTAGAAGTACATGGCGAAGAACGGTCGAACAGGAATCGGCACGACTGGGGAAAAGTTGGAGAGAACTGAAATACATTTCAAGAAATCGTACACGATGGCGCGTAGGTGTAGTGGAGGCCCTATGTCCCGTAAGGGAAACATCACGGACGTAATAGGTCCGAGGACCTAAGTAAGTAAGTAAGTAATATCTGTTCTATTTTATTTAATCAACCTGAGGGCAAGACCGCCATTCCATCCGCCATTAATACTGTTAATGTTGTTTTGCATCCTTTGAATACTTCCGTTATTTTCTTTGAATTTTCGAAGACAGACAAAAACTCATTTTTTTAAACCATAGGTTGCCAGTTTCAAAATTGTCTATTCTTCAGATATACTACGCAAAGAAGCGTAGTATTGATTGACCCATTTTACGGCAGCAACAAAACCCAAGCTATTTATTAAAAAACCTTTAATTATTCTGTATTTGAGATAAAATCGTTTTGATAATGTAAAAAGTGCGCACTTTTGTATATTATCAAAACGATTTTTTTTTTAAATACAGAATTTTGAAAAACAGAATTTTAAAATACAGAATTTTGTTCATACAGAATTTTGTGTATCCAGAATTTAAAAAAACAGTATTTAGAAATGCAGAATTTTGAAAACAGAATTTTGACCATACAGAATTTCGACCCCAACCCATTTATCAAACCAATCAGATGGCATACTTTATTTTTAGCTCTAACTTTGTAAGCCATTAAAAATAGTAATAATTTATTAATTTTTTGTATGATATCATAATATTTTGGAACCAATACATATCCTACTTGTACATCATCAATTTCTAGCTAGTTAAAGTTGTTAGCTGCGAGAGCAAGTTTGTGTGATCCAGTCGTGCCCATTTTTATTTACTTGACAAACAAAATAAAATTAATTTACGGCTGGCGGGTGGACCAAAATCCAACAATGCCCATTGTAAAAACCACTTTAATGCAGACAACAGAATTGATGTTTTTTGTCCACATTTTTACAATATGATAACAATGTGTTATACAGGGTGTCCCTTAATTCGTCAATAGTATTTTGGGGCATGATTCTTGGGTGTATTTTAAGAAAAAAATTGTTCTACAGTAAGGGCCTATCTCCAATTTTAATATCATTTATCGGGGATTTAAGAAAAGTCTTATTTTGGTGTACCCTGACCCATGTTTACGGTAATTGCGCTGTTATTAATAATGATAGAAACTTCATTTAGGCCATTATTTTAACTGCGTTTAAATAAATTTTATATCTTTTCTCAGTCTTAAGATTTTCAATTTTTAGCCTGTTTGACTTTTCCTGCCCTTGCTAATGTTTTGACTTTGGGGTCAATTTTCTCCAAAGAATGCGTAATCAACATGATGTTTTAATATTTTTTTTAAATGTACATATGTAACAATACTTAAAATAAAAGTCAACAGCAAGTTTGCCGACAACCCCATAGATTTTATGATAATTTGGAAAAACAGCCGCAGGTAAAATTTAAAAAAAAATGTTTTTTAGCTTTAAGCTCGAAAAGCTATGAAAACAAATTATTTGTGTGGTTTAAGATAAATTTTTAAGTATATTTTTACTAAAACAGGTTTAACGGGTGCACTCTGACATTCTTTGGTTTGAATACATGCATATTTTAGTAGCCACTTAAGTTGAATTCTACAAACTATCTGCAGTTGTTGCAAAGTGACTTATCAGAACTATTGGAAGACATTCCATAGGTTCAACTAGCTTCATCTTATTCCTTACTTGATGGTGCTTCAGCCCACTTTGCTCGAGAGGTTAAAAATTGACAAGATGAATAGTAAGCGGTAATCGTTATATAGGAAAAATTTAGAGCAGTTCAATGGTCTGCAGGATCACCTGACAATATTGGATGTTTTTGTGTGGGGAAGAATGAAATAAATCTTTTATTCAACCAAAATAGCAACTTAAAGTGAAGAAGAGCGCATGCTCAAAGCGTCCTCAGAAGTGAGGCAGTAACAAGGATCATTATTATCAATATCTTTGAAATACGAAAACGGGCTCTAGCATGCATACAAAATCAAAGAGGACTCAATCGAACACCTAAAATAAAAATTATCGATTACCGCACATATCATTTTTTATTCATAGCTTTTCAAGCTTAAAGCTAAGAAAAAACATTTTTTTTTAATTTTACCTGCCGCTGTTTTTCCAAATTATCATAAAATCTATGGGTTTGTCGGCATACTTGATGTTGACTTTTATTTTAAGTATTGTTACATACATTCGCGTGTTTTGGAGAAAATTGACCCCAAAGTCAAAAAATTAGCATGGGCAGGAAAAATGAAACAGGCTAAAAACTGAATATCTTAAGACTGAGAAAAGATATAACATTTATTTAAACGCAGATACAAAGGTTGGTATTTCTTCTTAAAAAAGTTTCTATCATTATTAATAACAGCGCAATTACCGTAAACATGGGTCAGGGTACACCAAAATAGGACTTTTCTTAAATCCCCGATAAATGATATCAAAATTGTAGATAGGCTCTTACTGTGGAACAATTTTTTTCTTATAATACACCCAAGAATCATGCCCTGAAATACTATTGACTAATTAAGGGACACCCTGTATATAGAACATATAAACAATACATGACTCATAACAATAAAGAATAGATGCGTCAATAAAATCGAAAATAATTTTAAAGAATCATCATTTCAAATAAAAACACTATAGACAGATTAGCTTTATTATGCATTTAGCACAAAGTACAGGGTTGATTCACCAAAGGTATGAACAAATATTAAGCATGTAGGTTTGGTGCGATACAAGATAAAAATCGTATGGGAGGGGGGTTCATACTGTTTTGCAAACCTATTTATAAAATACCTTATTTTATTTTGTAAATACAAATTTGTATTGAAAAATTTAAACATTTTTAAGAAAAAAAATTAGGCTTTCATACTAAAATAAAGAAAATTTTACTTAATAACGTGTTTTTTTTTAATTATACGAAATTTAAAAAAGCAACTTTAATGCCAATAAAATGGGTTTAATAATAAATTGCTAGATACCCGCTATCGACGATTTAAAACTGCTCTTTTGCAAATCCAAACAAAAATCAAGAAACGGTTGCAGCTTGGCAAAGTTAAAGGTATCTAAAAAAACTAGGCCAGACCTCAAAAAAACCATTTCAAAACGAAAAGGATGCGGTAACGAGATCATTATATCTGAAGTTTGTCGACCCAGGAACCAGTGGTGTACGTAAGGGGGGGGGGCCTTAGGGCGCTTGAGCCCCCCCCCCCAAGCAATATGGAATACTGTGCTAAGATTTCAAATATCATCGAAGAAAGTTTTTTTTATAAGTTTTTAGTTCAAATTTTATTTTTGTTAATTTAAAACTTTAGCAGGAATTTCAATTTTAATAAAAAAAAAAGAAGAAAAAGAAATCATTGACGGTGTTCACATTGGACTGACTCCTCCGAATTTACAAAAGAGAACGTCAACAAAATTTCACAAATTTTTTATTTTTTTTTTTAATTTACTACTTTTCTCCCTTTCTAATACTATGAAGTGGGTGTGAGATAAATTTCAGATAAGTCAAAAATAGTCGGAACCTCGGAAGAGACAGTCCAATGTGAACACCGTCATTAGTTCATCCCACACGTAATCTAGATTTTGTTTGACATTTCAAACGTATCTCAGTATTTATAGAAACCAAAACAAAATTACTTTGCAACCAGTCAAAATTCGCAAAATAATTTCACACATTTAATTTTGTTCCTTCTTTTCCCAATTAAAAAAAAAGAAACAAATGCTTTGGTTATGCTTTAACCAGTATCTTCGCGCTCAGTGAATGTATCAAATATTCAAAAATCATTTTAAATACCGGTAAACTGCATACTTCTTTTTCCGAATATTATTTATAATGCTACGACATAAGGCTGTAAGAAAGCTGTTGAGTCAATTGATGACATTTCGAAAAACTGCCTTTATCAGAGATAGACAATCTTCTCAAACTCGTTTTTTTTTAAGTTAATGGGCCGTATTCATAGTCGTTTTAACCTTTTATAAGTTAAAACTTCAAAGATAACCTAAACATTTGTTTGAGTGTTTGTCAATGCACTATTTTTGACGTTCAATAATTTAATAAACTTCTATTTTGATAAGTACAGAAATCGATTGGAATAAATTGTTATAATTGATCGTATTCAAACTGTACTTAAGTAAAACATGAGTTTATGAAAACCACTATAAAAAACGCCCCAATAATAATTTTTATAATGCGAATTCCCTTGAAAAATGTTACCATTTTTTTTCTACTGTTTCTGCTACTTTTAACTATAATAATATCTCAGTTTCAGTAAAAGTTTTACACGGAAAACACACACAAACTTCTCTATAATAATTTGTTTTGTTATTGTTTTGCGTGTAAACATTTTGCTGAGTTGCTATTCACGCTCTCAAAAAACACGGCTATATTTCATAGCTATGAGCTTATTTAAAGAAAAAAACGGACAAATTATTAAAATGTGAATTAATACACTTTTCACCTAGCCCATTACCGTTGATGTTGTTTAAATCGACTCCATAAAGTGGATTTTTGTCAGTGTCTTTTTACAATTCTATTGAAATTTAACTTCTGGTGGCTGATGTTACGAAAGGCCTTAATTTTGTTTTCTATTTTGTGATACCTTAAAAAAAATTCACCAAAATTAAGATTGAGCCCACCCCCCAAACAAAATTCTGTACGCTACTGCCAGGAACCCATGGTTGTTGACTGGCCCGGTGACTGTAGGACACCCTATATGTTTGTCTTGGTATTATCTAAGGATATGAGATATGATACATGAATTTATTATTGAATATGTTTTTCCGGAACTTAAACTTGCTTTAAAGACAAAATTCTGAGAGAATGGTAACACATGTTATTTTGCAATATTTTGACGTAAGTCGAAAACTATGCCAAATTTGAGAATTTTACATGAAATATTTTTTTGTTGAAACTTAGATTTTCTAATTAAAATAGCGATGGTTTAAGAAAAAATGTATAAAACCATATAAGCAGACAAAAATAATAAAAAACAACTAAAGGAACGTCAGAAAATCATTAGTGAATTTGGACGAATGTTGTAATTTAAGCGATCTTAAGTTCCGGACAAACATATTGAATAATAAAACCCCGTGAACCCAATTGTTCCTTACTAAAAAAAATTTTTTTTTCTCGAAAAGATTTCCTTTGATTTGAAATACAATTTACATATGTACCTTACCTACTTCTATAATCCACATGCACTATCTATGCTTATGTTTAAAGTGATCGTAATAAACATCGGTTCGGATTTAAGCTAGGAATTCTCAAATATTAGTACTTAGGTATTTGACAACAAATATTAAAAATATATATTATTTTCTGAGATTTCTGTACTGCTTGAAAAGTCCACCTTTTTAATCATAATCTTTGCGGGAGTGATATCAACAAAAGATTGCTTAGCCATGATGGTTACAATAGGCGTTTTTCTTTTTTAGCTCAGAAAAGAGTTCTGAACAGAGTCCGAGCATATCGAGCAGGCTCTGAGCATCCTCTAAACAAAGCGTGTTCTGGTTCTGAGCGCTTATAATTATTTTTGAAACACACCTGAATACTAAGCTGTCAATTTTTTTTTAAATTTCACCTATCAAATGCTTGTGTTCAGCATTCAACTCGGTCTGCTCAGTTATTTTATTTAGAGCTCATAGAGCCCGCTCTGAACAAACTAAGAACACGTTCAGAATGAAAAAAGAAACACAAATTTGAAGCTCTGAACGTTCAGAGGTAAAAAAGAAACACAATTTTTTGTTTGACAGTTCAGGCTCTGCTCTGAACTAAAAAAAAAAAACGCCTAATATAACTATCTTCAGAACATGAACCAATTCTTTACATCTTTAATTCATTCCCACTTTATATCCTCTAACTAGAAGCAAGTACGAGCAACTCGACCTGAGTCATAGATTTTTATTGTGGTTGTTATAATGTTATAAAACGTTTGACTCCGCTTATTGCTTAGAAAAATATTATATGAAAAAAAAAAAATGCTTCATGGTACATTCACAATATTTCAATACCTAAGATAACGATGACACCACAAAATATACTCCACTAATCTGCCATAACAGAGCAACAAGTGTTTGTGGTAAACCGTTGCTTTTAATAAAAAAAAAAATACGCCACTTATGTATTTCACACCCACACTTCACAAAACAAAATAACCACAAAAGCAGCAGCAATCAAATAAAAATTTCAACAAAAAATGTCCTCTCTCTTAACACACAATAAAAAAAAGTACAGTTTTTGTCAGAATCACTAGCAATAATTGTCCGCAAATCAAATAACAATGATCTTGCAGAAAACTCATTTAGCTTGTCGAGCGACTTAATTGTCTAACCATTTCGCCATTTCCAACTGTCCACCGTTCGGAACAAGAGTCCCCGTCCACTACACAGAAAATAAAGAATTCAAACAAGCGTTTATTTACAAATGACACAACAATTGCACGCAGTTTAATTAATTCAACAACGGTATTTTTTTTTTGTTTCTCTATATTTTTTTTAACAAAACAAAACTCAACAACACCATCAGCGAGGACACTAATCTCGCTCAAAACGGTTGGAAAACGCATGTCCGCAAAAGCCAAAAGTCACACAGACTTCTTGGGCTTTTCCTGAATATCCTTCGTGTGCTTCGGCTTCATCCGCAAAACCATCAAGATGTCTCTTTTGGTTGTATGAGTGGTGCTTGTTTCGGCGGGAGAAGATTCTGTTGGCGTTGGGTGGGGAATACGATGGCAATATGGCAACAGCTTTTTGCCAACTTGTTACACACTGATGATAACACCGCTATTGTTGTTTTTGCTGTAAACATTGCTTAAGGGATGAGTATCGGGAATGACTTGTGCTGTGGGCAGACATTGTTTCCATATAAAGGAAGAACTCGGATCACAGCTCTTTTAAACATCGACGAACAATTGACTTGTGTGCACATTCCGTAGCAGCTTTTACAAAGCAGTCTGCTGCTATATCGTCAATGTTGATTTGCCGTTACAACCAACAAGTGGATACAGCGTTAAAGAACTGTTAACCGGATATAAATCAAGTGTGAATTTGCAGTTTATTGTTTTGATTTTAAATCAAAGTGTTAAGTGGTAGAAAAATAATTTTCGAAAGTGACGAATATTTCTTGCGAAAGTAAAAAAAAAAAATAACCGAAATATTTTGATTAAAAAAAAAAAAACAAAAGTGTTTATATTTTGATAAATCAAAAAATTGTTCAGTTAAAAACAAGGGAACCAATTCCCTTTCTTTTTGCAATTATTTCCGGTAAGTTGAATTTTATAGTATAAAATCTCTTTTAGTAATAATAATTGGAACGAAAATTGTGAACTGAATTGAGATCAAAGATGTTAATTTTTCAAATGATTTAATTTTAATTACTTTTTGGTGAATTTTAAAATAATAATTTTAGATGTGAATTCAAAGCCTTTGATGCTTCAAAGTGCTTTATAGAAATAGGTTCTACATTTTTTTCTATACGGTAAATAGTTAATTGTTTTAATTTTTGAAAGAAAATATATCCCACGTTTCCTTCTATTTAAAAAGGTTAAGTTCAAATGTGTCGAAAGACTCCTCGTTGATTAAATTCTTAAATTATAACATTCTCATTCTGAATAAGAACATTAAAAAAAAAAATTTATTGGAAAATTTAACATTTGTATGTGCTTATTCAATTTAATTTATTTTAGACTTGAGGAGAAGTACTTGTGTTTTGCATAAAGTCTTGCATTACGATAAGACGACAAATTTCTGTCAATTCTGCCTTTATCACATCGCGATTTTTCTAGCTTTGTGCTTAACGATTTTAATTAAAAAAAAAAAAAATGAAATGCACTATAGGGTCTCACGAACTTGCTCTCGTAGCTTACAACTTTAATGTACCTAACTTATAAATTGAAAATGTGTGTTGTTGGTTCAATAATATTTTGATTTAGTTAAATAAGTTTTAAGAACATAAATAGCTAAAAGAACATTTAAAATGGCTATAACTCTAAATATAATTTTGATTTGTTTGATGAATATGAATTTATGAAAAAAAAAAATCGTTAGAGCGGTCTTCTTCAAATTAATTTTTTATTTAAAAAATTTCTAGAAAAAAAATTTGGAAAGACAAACTTTAATTATTTAATACAATACTATGAATCACAAAATTTAAAAATACCCTTTGAACCGTTTTCAATATACTGAATTTCAAAAAACAATGTTTTTTTTTCGAAAATTGATTTACATGGAAAATTGATTTAAAAGCAATTTTGTCAAAATCGGTGATATTAAATTCTAAACAATTTTTTTCGAAAAATATAAAGGTACATTGTAATTTTGTTAAAATATTATCACACAACAAAACTTTTTAATTAAATTCTTGGAGCCATTTTCAAGAAACAGTTTCCTCAACTGGTTTCAAAAAGCTTTTATAGTAATTTTTTAGTTCCAAGAAAAAATTTAATTAAAAGTCTGCTAAGATTTTATTGATTGAATCGTCTTTTCAGACTTTTAATTATAAATGGTGCGCCAAATAACTTTTTTTTTTTTGAAAATGCATCCTTAACATCGAGTGCAGCTTCGGCTGTGTGGCACGTAGCGCCGTCCTGTTGAAACCAAATGTTGCCAATATCCTCCTCTTCAATTTTTGTGAACAAAAATTCGTTCAACATGGCCCGATAACGATCGCCATTGACTGTAACGGCCACTCCTGGACCAAAATTCGCACCAAACAGTGACTCGTTTTGGGTGTATCGGCTTTTCAATGTTTGCGAGCGGGTTTTCTGTGCCCCAAATGCGACAATTTTGCTTGTTTACATACCCGTCAAGACCAAAATGAGCTTCATCTGAAAAGATGATTTTTTTGGTAAAATTGGCAAAGTAATTTCGCAATATTTCCCAACGTTGTACATGCGTTTACACAACCATATTCGTTCAGCGGAAGAATAAAACTAATTACCTGTCAAATCAGGCATGAGCTAAGTGTTACCATTCACGAAATAAATACTAGTTAAAAAAAAACGTTAAATGGCGGACCCTTTATTAGAAGAATACCTTCCAATATTAAAAAAAAAAGAAAAAACACCTTTGAAGATGAAAAGTAACTACGTTTTAAGAAACTCTATTTTAAAACAAAAGACGGAATTGTTTTCGAAATATATGGAATGAAAAAAATAATAATTTTTCAAAAAAAATTAATTTTCAGAGAAAAAAATTGATTTGTTTTTATTTAATTTAATTTTTTCTAAGAAGTATGTAAATTATGTGAAACTCTGGAAAAAGTGAACGAAAAGTGTTATTTTCGTTTAAATTTTGATGATAATTACTTAATCCTCAGGAACAACAGAAATTCGCTCGTTTAATTGAATTCAAAATCAATTTGTAAATTAACGAATCACAAATAAGCATTAGACTTGGAGATAATATTTTTAAAGCAGAAAGAGAAAAACAAAATACATTTTTTTCACTTCTTTGAATTTGAGGATTTTATTCATGTTTTCAAAACTGCCCTTAATTTTATTTATTGTGGTGGTATTATTTGCTTTTTTATTGCAATATAGATGCGATAGAGCAAAGTTTTGGATTCGTAAAAAAAAATCAAACTCGAGATAATTTTTTTTTTAACATAACGACGACAAAATACGCAAACAAAATGGGTCTCGCAATTTTGTCTGTCTGTCTTTACCTCGACCTGCAGCCTTAACCACTAAAGCGATTTTTTTTCAAACTTTGGCTTAATGATTTCTTAGAGGGGAAATTGAATTTAATTTTTTTAGCTAAAAAAATAAGGCTTTCTGACATACCACCATTATGAACAAAGTAATTTAACTCAAAAACGGCTGTAACGATTTGAATAAACAAAAATATAAATTTCTATTAAAAAAATGGTTAATATTTTTATGAAAAAAATATTTACCATTAACGGCCATTAACAGTGACTGTCATAGAACCGATTTTTTGTTTTCAAATTTCTCTTTAACGGCTTAACAAATCCCGACCAAAATTTTCACATAAGAGGTAATTCACAATTTGCATATACAAATTTTCGAAAAAATAGTATTTGGATTAAAAAAAAAATGAAATTCAATATCTTGAAAACGGGTTAAATAATAATTTTTTTAATGTTTTATTAAATTGTATTTTATAAAATACAAAAAGTTTGCATACCAAATATAATTTTTAAATATGTTCAACAAATTTTATACATAGATACAAAATATATTTTAAGAAAACCGCTTTAACGATTTTTGAATTTTCTTTTATAAATTCATATTTATTAAACAAATCAGATGGTTAACTTTATTTTGAGCTTTAAGCCACAAAAATTAGAAATTTATAATAATCTATAGCAATAATTAATATTTTAAATTGTTTTCAAAAACTTTTTTTTAATGATATCATAATATTATGGAACCAATACACATGTTTACATAGTCAATGTTAGCTCCGTTAAAGTTGTTAGCTACAAAAGCCAGTGAGTGTGATCCAGTCATGCAGTTTATATAATTTGAGGTCACATTTTCCAACAAAAAAATGATAGAACAAAAAAGTAAATTAAAGCTAAAAACGAGTTGTCTGATTAATACATTTGATTGACACGAAAAAAAAAAACCGAAGACAAAATTAAAAATATAAAATTCAATTATTTTCTAAAAAAATCTCAAAAGTCAAAACTGAAACAACTAAGTCGTATTGACGCTTCTAATTTCACTCTAAAAACTGAAAAACACTTTTCTCAATGTATATAATATTTCTTTTACAATCAAAATTCAAATCTCTAGGTATAGGTTTTAAACAACTATTCATTCAATCAACATTTCATGTCAAAGTTTTTTGGAAAAATATTAATTTTACCACGCCAAATTGTATTGACTTGTTTAAAAAAAAAATGAAAACATTAAAATATGTAGATGCAAAACTTGTATGTAGTTTAATGCATCGATTTATTTCTTAAAAACAAATGACAGCCTACGAATGCAAACCATATATGTAGTGTAATGTGACAAACTATGAACCAATCTCTATATTTCCCCATTCATTTCATTTTAGAGGTATTCAAATCCAATATTGAATGGTCTTCAATCCTCTGTGTTAAAACATTCTAATAAAAGCCTTAATGTCGTGAGTGCACGGTTTTGAAAAGTTAAATAGTCTCAGAGCATTTAGTTTTTGCTTCAAAAATTCCTCTTGTATATTTTATTTTAAAAATTCAATTTGGATTTTATTTTTCTGAATTATAAATACCTTATGTAAAATAATAAGATTCTATATTATGATGTTGACCAGCGAATACCAGCAGCTGTTAAACTGTTGAAGTAAATATTCACATAGATACAACTTCAAAATTTTAATAACCACCTTCAGGGTAAATCTCTTTTTTGTATTTTTGCGATGCACATGCACAAGGCTTCATTTTACCCACGTAAGTTCAGAGGAAATTATTTATTCTAATTTAATGTTTTGTGAGTTTGAAGTGCCTAAAATTTGTAGAAACAAAGTTAAAATGGAATTTATCAGTTCAGGTGCAGTGCATTGGTAACTATTGAGAACTTTTTCCCTATATTAATTATATCTGGGGTTCTACTGAAACAGTTAATTTTCATTGAACACTATTGACCTTTTGATGTCCAGGTGACGACTTTCTATAAGCAAAGGAAATTTGTATATGATTAAATATGTATTTCATTTAATATAGGGTTTTCAAATAAGAGGTTTCATTGTGGTATTAAAAAAAATTAAATGTTTTGTAAGCCGTCACGGCTACGGTTGCAGCACCATATCCTTTTCTTGAAATTTTCCATAACCGATTCGCTCATTTGCGGCTGAATGTCCTCGATAACTTCACGAATTCCATCCTTAAGGGGTTGAATCGATTGTGGAGCATCGGCACGGCATAGACCTTATCTTTCACGTGGCCCTAAAGAAAAAAGTCTTAGGGTGTTAAATCAGAAGATATCGGTGGCCAATTGTGATCACCTCTTCGAGAAATAACACGGGCAGGAAACTTTTCTTGCAAAATTGCGATTGTTTCGTTGTTTGTGTGGCACGCGTAGCTTTGTTGAAAATAAAAGTCGCACTGTCCATATCAATATCTTCCAATTCCAGCCATACAAAATCATTAATTAAACAGTTGCACCAGCTTCGTTTTTGAATAATTAAGACCCAATCACACGGTCAGCGCCAGCC
The DNA here is from genome assembly GCA_949320155.1 of Melangyna quadrimaculata. NCBI lineage: Eukaryota > Metazoa > Arthropoda > Insecta > Diptera > Syrphidae > Melangyna > Melangyna quadrimaculata. Next base: position 452,254,023 of record OX439483.1, on the reverse strand, counting down.
CAAAAACTGCACTAAACAGTGACACGTTGACGATGGAAAGGCTTTTCAACAATTATTCTTGGATTTTCCGAGCCCCAAATCAAATGCCACTATTCTGCTTAATAACGTAGCCTCCGCGGCGATAAATGGACCTTAACACTGAAGACGATTTTTAGATGAAAATCCGGATCATTTTGATGTATTTCAAGGACACAATCAGCGAAGATACAGCGCTGGTGATCGACCGTCTTGAGTTCTTGTGTTAACTGAACTTTAAAAGCCTTAATATCTAAGTCTTTTTGCAAAATATGGTGTAATGTCGGTTGGAATACCTAATTCCAAAGATCGACGAGGAATCGACAAACCTGGGTTTTCGTCAACACTACGGGCTACAGCAGAAATATTCTCAGTTGTTTTTGAGCGACACACACGGCTTCGATTCTTCACATCTATAACCTGTCCCAACAGCTCAGATTTTTTCACCAGTTTCACTATTGCCGGCCGAGAAGGTGCTTCATGAACGACCCAAAAGTGCTCTAGTTCGCAGTTCGCAAAACTAGAGCACTTTTGGGTCGTTCATGATGCACCTTCTCGGCCGGCAAAATGTTCACCATTTTTGTTGATTCCAATGCGTGGTTGAAGAGCGTATCGTTACATTTTGTAGTAATGGCGTAGTTTTTACTTGTCAAATGTCGAGAGTTGACAGCTTCAAAAGTGACAGCTGCCCAAATAGTGGGCTGTTCATTTTCTCTCTATTTTCCCACTTCGTTCAATTCATAAAAAGGGTGGTGCCTATTAAGTTTAAAGAAGAAATAATAGACATATACATATACTAATGTGGTTTAGGTTTGGAATAAGGTTTTTTTTACCGCTTGAAAGGAAATTCCGACAGTCAAAATATAAAAGACTTCCTCACTTTACTTGCGATTGTAAGGATACTAATATTTGGCAAGTTATCAACTCGTCAGCAAATTAAACTTGAGATTTTGATCAAATTTGATACAAGGATGATAGGGGAGAAAAAGTGAGGATCGCAATTCTTTCTGTCAGTCCTCGTGACTATAGCCTGATTTGGGTTTTCTTTAAACTGGGTAGGTACCTATTTTTTCTGGGTAATATGCCCCAAGATTCTTTTTTTATTTTTTTGTTTTTAGACAAAAAATAAGTGAAACCGCCCATAGCTACATGTTTTTAGTCAAAAAGCTACGTTTACCCTCTAGTTATTTCCTGCTGATGCCAAATTGTCATTCACTACTTTGATAAACTACCTCAATTTGTGAAACAACTTTAGCCAATAACTTTTATGATTTTTCAACACAATTATGCTGCTATCCATGAGCGCCACTTGCATCGAAGAAACTGAACAGCTTGCAGTCCTCGGTATGTGTGTCACAGACCACCTTTTATGTAACGACTACATATATGTATTTGACATCACCAAAAATGCTGCTGAGTGTTTAGATTTTCTCCGTCGAAGCAAAAAAATTTGTCTCTCCTTCTGATCTGGCTGTGATCTACAAAAGCCTTTATTCGTCCCATGTTTGGGCAGGTGCTCCAATAACCCACTTGAGTCTATTGGATAGAATTCAAAGGAGAGCTCTTAAAATGATAGGTGAAAGAACTATAACGGAAACATTCTCATCTCTTGAGCACCGTCAAAATGTTACCTTTATTTCCACAAACAGTGCTCTAGTGAAATAGCCAGCTGCATTCCTCCCCTTTAACAATTCAACAGTAATACTCGCGCTTCTAGGAATGCCCATCACTTTACCTTTGAGCCCAACTTCGGACGTACTGTTAAGTACAGAGTTCTTTCTTTAGTCGCACTACTCGAATGTGGAATGCTCTACCCAGTTCAATTTTCTCCTCCCATTGTGATCTACAGACATTCAGAACCAATGTGCCTCGGTATCTCCTTTTAAGGCCTAATTTGTTCAGTCAAAGTTGAACATTTTTAATTCACTCAAAGTTGACGTCTTCAACTTTTTATTTTTAACTCTAGAGTTGATCAACTTTGGATTTTCTCAACTCCCCGAAATAGTAGAAGTTAGCGAGCAAACTTCTACTTTTTCACCATTTCTGTTTATTCATTCATGCTATTCAGTTCTCGACCGATCACCGAAATCAAGCATCGTCGGGTAAGTAAGTACTAAGATGGTGGACCGCATGAGTTTGTTTTTGGTTTCATAGTTTTTTTTATAATTGAAATTTGTTTATAAAAATGGTGCCTTTCCCCACCAAAAATTAGAACAAGTGTACAATTTCCATAAACAGATCACTTCACTATCGTGTTCCATGTTGTATATGTAATGATTTGCTGGTCTTGTGATGTTTAAGTAGTGGGCGACAATTTCGCCGGAAAAGTGTAAAAACATACTCATGAACATCGATCCATTAATTTTTTTTTTTTTTTTTTTTGCGCGCGCACTAAAGGGATTTTGGCTGCCCTTAAAATGTTTAAACACAGTGCGAGCGTTGGGAAAATAGTGAAGGATTTAAGAGGAGATACCGATGTACATTGGTTTTGAACCTCTGAATATTAAAATGGTCGGGAAAGATAGAGCCGGGTAAAGCATTCCACATTCGGGTAGTGCAGCTAAAAAAAGAATCTCTATACTTGACAGTACGTCCGAAGTTGGACTCGAGGGTAAACTGATGTGCATTCCTAGAGGTACGAGTATTACGGTTGAATTGTCTTAGGGGAGGAATGCAGCTAGCTATTTCACTAGAACAGTGTGTATAAAAGTAACGGTAAAATAATGTTAGACATGAAACATGGCGGCGGTGTTCGAGTGATGCAAATGTTTCTGTTATATTTCTGTCACCTATCATTTTCAAAGCCCTTTTTTGAATCCTATCTAAGATACTCAAGTGGGTTATTGGGGCACCTGCCCAAATATGAGAATTGTACTCAAGTTTCGGACGGATAAATGCTTTATAGATCACAGCCAGATCAGAAGGGGAGAAAAATTTCTTACATCGTCGAAGAAAACCTAAGCACTTAGCAGTATTTTTGGCGACGTCGAATATGTGTTCATTCCACAGAAGGTGGTCTGTGATACACATACCGAGGACTGAAAGCGTTTCGGTTTCCTCAATACAAGTGCCGCTCATGGATAGCGGCATAGGAGGTGTGTTTCGTTTTTCGTTTTGACGACAGAAGACAGCATTGAGTTTTCGAAGCATTAAATTCTACGCGGTTTTTGATTCCCCATTGGACAATGCTGTCGAGATCAGAATTTAATGAGCTAATCATACGCTGCCGTTCTAGGTCCACATCCGAAGGACATGGATGTGAATCTGAAAATGAATATGAGAAGATTAGAAGTTTCAGACAAAAGATCATTTATGAATATAAGGAAGAGAGTCGGAGACAAAACGGAGCCCTGGGGCACACCAGCATTTATTTTGTGAATTTCAGACTTTAAACCGTCCAATACAACTTGTATTGATCGGTCCGAAAGGTAATTTCTAATCCAACGAAGAAGAGATTCATCGGAACCAAATGCGCGCATTTTTGATAAGAGAGCTTGGTGCCAAACTCTATCAAACGCCTTAGAAATATCAAGCGCAATAATCTTACTTTCGCCAAACCGATGTAAAGATTTGTTCCACTGTTCGGTGAGATATACCATCAGATCACCAGTGGACCTATTGCTACGAAAGCCGTACTGCCGGTCATTAAGAAGCTTTCGTTCTTCAAGATATTTCTTGAGCTGAAAATTAATCAGCGTTTCCATGACCTTGGAAAGAAGGGACGTTAATGCAATTGGCCGATAGTTTGAGGGTGAAGAAGATACGCCATTTTTAGGGACAGGCTGGACAAATGCTGTTTTCCATCCACTCGGAAAGAGACCAGTAGAATAGGACAGATGGAAAAGCTTACGCAGTGGTTTTGCCAGCGTTAAAGAACACCTCTTCAGAACAATGGGAGGGATACTATCCGGGCCAGCGGATTTGTGTATGTCGAGGTCTTTTAGAACTCTAGCAACTGCACGAGTGCGAAAGAAGATTTGACCCATAGAATAGTTAACGCTCTCAAGTACAGGCGGAGTTCTATCACTTGCTGGCAGCGTCAAATTAACAGCAAACTATGCTGCAAGCAAATTGGCTTTATCTTGTGAGCTGACAGCAGGTGTGTCGTTGAAGACGAGCGTAGGAACCGAAGACGAAGTAGTGTTTCGAATATTTTTTACAAATGACCAAAAATTTTTACTACTATTGGGACATTGTAGTATTTTTTGCCTTAATTTTTGGTCATGCAAAAATTTGGTTCGTCGAATATGAGCGTTACAGGTCTTCCTGGCTTGTTGAAACTTCTTCCAGTTTTCCTCAGTAGGGTTGGCTTTGTAACTACGGAAACTTACTTCTCTGACCCTAATAACCTCTTTACCGCTCGAATCAAACCATGAGTTTTCTTTGGGTTTGATAGATTTTACCCTATTCGGGATAAAATTTCTCATTCCACAAAGAATTAAGTTTGTTATCATCCCTGCAATGGCATCTACGTCACTATCGAGGAAGCACAGTGACCAGTTAAAGTTACTGAAGAAACCGTTGAGACCGTCCCAGTTGGCTTTCTCGTATTGCCAAACGGTTTTCGTTGGTACTTTCTCTTTAACTGAGTTTTGTTGGCACGAGAAATTAGCAGATATGACACAATGGTCTGATGTGCCTAGAGACGATAATACACTAACAGTGTATTTATCAGGGTCAGAGGTAAGAAACAAGTCAAGTGTGTTGGCGGATTGACCTGCAACATCAGGGATTCCAGTTGGCTCGTCAACAAGCTGAGTCAGGTGGTTTAACTCAGCAAAGAGCTCAACATACCTTCCTTCGGGTGTTGTCTGGCCAGAAAAGCGAAGCCAACTAGAATTGTGTACATTGAAATCGCCCGCAATGACGATTTCAGTGTGAGGATAATAGGCAACAATTCTTTGAATGGAGTTCATGATTCAATTTCACAACAACAGTTCTTACGTTTCGTGGAGTTGTTGATCTTTGTTTGGCTTTTCCTGTTTGACCCTACATTATTCTTCTCTGTGAAAATTTGTGTTTCTTCCTTTATAATTACATTTTAGGAAAACAAAACGGTTACAGGAACAAATTATTGTGTGTGAAAAATCATTTCTTATTTCTAGACAATATGTACATATACTATTTGCTTTAAAAATAAAAGTTGTACCTAATCCGTTTTGTATAGCTTTCAATTAAGCTTGGTATTTTTTTGATTCCGCGTTTCACATGCAATGAAAAATCCATTGCAATTATTCGGAAATATTATTCAAAATGCAAAATTAATTCTAATGCAAAACATAAGTTGAAAACGACGTCTTGTGCGTCATGTGTCACAAATATCCCAAGGATATTTTATAAACTGCAGGTTGGTCAACTTTTGAATTTCAACTCTGGAGTTCAGATTCGAAGTAGTGAATAAAAGCATTTTTCAACTTTCAGTTCAACTACAGATTTGAAGTCAACGTGTAAGTTGTCCAACTTTTGAGTTCTCAGCAAGTTGAGCAATAGTGAACAAATTGGCTCTAAATCCCTTCCAACCTACCTAATCGCTTGTGCTGTGTATATAAAAAAATCACAAATATCTCATTCAACTCTCCTCATTTGAAACTTGCAAGGTAAGTTGAGACACAATGCAAAAAATGCTTTATTTTTATGTTCGAAAAACAACAGAATCCCATGCACAAACATTTTTGCTTTATACACATTAGATTTAGTTTAATTCGTTTAGTGTGTTCTTCCTAGCATTGTCATATAAACCTTTCTTATATCATCATATCAAGTGTTGGAAATTTTTAGTCTGAAAAACAACTTAAAAAATTCAATACCAATAAAAAAAAAAAAAAACTTGATATGTGGAAATGCTTCACAACTACTATTTTTCCTTCCATTGACTTTGGAAAAAGGATTATTTAAATTCCTTTTCATCCTGGAGAAAGAAAACTGTCCTATAAAAATAATATTTCGTTTCACACAATGTATAGCTAAAGCTATAGCTATGTTAAAAGCCAGAAGAATTGTTATTTTCAAAATAAAATGTATGCTCATTAGAATTCTCAAGCATTGTGAAGACTGTTATTTATTTTTTTTTTTTTTTTTTTGTAAATAGGGCTTTGTCGGTGGTGACTTCTCTTCACCAGCGCTAATTGTTGGGGGGGGGCATAGAATTGTTAGATTTAAGGAAACATTTTATTACATATGATGATAAGAATGATATGTAGGTATTTGTGAAATTGAAAAGGAAGAACTTTTTTTTAATTTATTTCCTAGGTGTAGTGGCTTAAGGAAGCTTTCACTTTAAATAATAACAGACGAGTTGAGTTGACAATTTAGTGTTGATCTTTACTTGACAAACAAAAACATTACCCAGAAGGGTTTTTTTTCAATTATTTAAACAGTATGATTTAAATTGTGGTGTCTGTTTTGAAATGGACAAAAACGTTAATGCGCTGGGTGTTCTCTGGGAAAGTTTACTATTTAATTTCTTATTTGCTATAATTTTCTTAAAAATGAACAATAAAATGTTTTATGTTGCTCAAAAGTATCTATAAATTTTGGTTTCATATTGTCTGTACCCTATACGTCCACTATGAACCGATCTAGAGCCTGAAGGGTGGTTTTGTTGATGAGTTTTGTTTTAAATTTGGTTTATGAGATAAAACAATACAAACATCCCATAGGAAGGCAGTCGATTCCCTTCAATAAGGCAGGAATGGCAATTTAATAAAAAAATACAGCAGGCTTTTATTTCGTTTTTAAATAAATTTGATTTTGTGAACAGTTTTTAAAACATTCATTTTCAGACTAAAAAAATTGAAGAAAAAATTGTTGAACTAACTTTTATCAACATTTTACGTAACTAAGTGCTTTTTTTGTTTAATTTTTTTTTATTCAATTTTCAGTCAAAAACTGAAAAGTTCTAGTGCTTTTATTTTTCAAACAATAAACAAATAAATTTGAATCCGTGAAGCCGTTTAAGCGTGATTGACCCGGGGTTTAGACAAGCGAGTAGAACTAGTAGCGTTTATGTGTGTGAGTGTATCAGAACAGGAGAGAGCCAACTAGCAGCCCAAATAGTATAATATTTTTGCCTGCGAGTAGGCTGCCAGTTATCCTACTAGTGTAGTGTATTTTTTTCATTTATTTGTTTTGTTTCCATAGTTTCCATAATTTGTATATTTTTCTCTATGAAATATTTTTAAAAAATCATACTAGTTGACAAAACGCGCAGAGAGCTACTAGTCACACATACATCCATAAAACTAACACTATGATACAAATGCTACTAGTTCTACTCGCTTGTCTAAACCCCGGGTGACGGACAAACATGAATTTATAATGTGGGATAATAAAATTGAAAAAAAAAAACTCCCACACATGTTGAGTTCGAAATCTTGCCGTGGGTGCAATAGTAGCCTAACTGCAATTTTATCGAAATTGATCCGAAATCTGTACCTACACAAAAAATATAAAAGCTTAAGTTCAAGAGTGACCTATCTACCACTTTGGCCGCTTTTGCGCTCGCATATTTGATTTTATTGTTTGAAACTTTAAGTATAAGGCCAATTATTTTACTATTTGATCACAGGGGACATCAATGCAATGTGTAAAACATAAGTGGGTACCCTGATAATCTCCCTCGATAAGCGATGAAGTTAAAGAGTTTCATACTAAAGTTAATGCTGCAGCTGTTGCTGCCATAACGAAGTGAGTGCGTGCATTGCGGGTATATAAAATCTAATCCGGACTATAGAGTTGATAAGATTAATCAATATGTTTCTTGTCAGCGGACAATCATATTTACAAAGCGACTAAGATTTTGGGTTGCTTGAAAAAGATATTCTCCAAATATTTACATCCCCGATAATTGGATAGAAGTCATAGTTCAGCGGGGAAAAAAAACATTCAATGTCATAAAAATGACCAAAGACCACTTTTTCTCCACTTTGAAACTGGATAAATTTGAAAAATCTCTAAAGAAGGACTTAAGGTTAACTGGCTCAAGATTCTTGAGCTTCAATATTTAAAGACCGACCTCTTCTTAATATTTTTTAAATATTCTCTTGGGTACATTTTTCCATTTCAACGTATTTTATTTCGAAAACAATAAATGAAAGCTTAGCAAGCCTCAACCTAAAAAAATATACTCCGATGGAAGACCTATAAGAATGGAGAAGAATAAGGATTTGCTTGACCTTCTGCAGTCTTTACAACGTCAATACATCACAATTTTTACAGTGATCTTAGAAATAATAATTCTATTGCAAATACCGCAAAGGCTTTTATGAAAGTGAAAAAAAAAGTGAAATTTCAACTTATTTAACAAAAAACTGAATTAATGCATAAAATAAAAATACAAAATACATACAAAACTTGTAATATTTACACATCTTTGGCCTATCTTTTCAATTTTTAATTTTTTTTACATTTTTCTTCTGTGGAAAGTGCAATAGTGGCCTATCTGACTTTAAAAAGTTATAAAGGTATTTTGAAGGATTATGAATACAAAATCAAATCCCTGTTATATTTTGAGCATATTGCAAAAATAAAATCAAAGTTATTTTTCCTTATTTTAAAACTAAAAGTGTTTAAAAATAACCTGTTTCTTATTTTTGCTCATCTGAAAAAAAAAAAATGAAAAATGCAGTTAGGCCACTATTGCACTCACAGCCTTAAATATGAACTAGTAAAATATATTTCAACCAACAAAAATGACAGCAATAAACCTTCTTGGCGAATACCCTGTCCAAACTTACAAAATCGTTTTAGAAAACACGAACAATTAGCATTAATGAACACCTTTAAGAAGGGTCACCTTTTTATTGGGGATTTAAAATGCTTTACTATAATATCTAATTGATTCTTGCTTATTTCAGTCAGTATAAGTGGTCTACCTTTATTCCTCGTTGAATCAATTAATAATGCGCAAACAATAGCTTAGAAATTTCACCAAACCTACCTTATCTGTCTGTCATTAAAGACTGAGTTTTTTTTCTTTCCTAGCGCAAACAAAAAAAAAAAAAACAGAAAAACGCATAAAATTGTCGTCGTCTTACACGAAGGGTAGGAAAGATCTTAACCAAAATTTAAGTACGTAAGTTTATAGCATAAAGTTTTTTGTTTAAAATGTTTTATTCATGCAAGATGAGTTAACTTCTAAATTAAATTGTTTCATTCTTAATATTTTAAATAGGCACGTTCACACATATAAATTAAACTAAGCGATAGGCACATGACCCCTTACATGTGTATAAGAACTTTATCCTTGAGTCTCTTACATTTTGTTCGGTTTGACTGAGTAAATGATAATATATATGTTCAAAGTACAATAAATTGTTAGTATATAATGATCCCTGCGGCATTTGATTGAAGAAAAATCTTTTACAAGAAAAACAGTTCCAAGTTAAATTTTTGAAATTTCAAGATTTAATACAAAAAATATGCAGGTTTTGTCTAATTAGCTTACACTTTGTTATTAAGGCCCGTTCGCTGATACGAAACACAAATATTTAAGTTCAACATAAACGCTTATGTTCTACTTTTTCCTCAGCACAAACATTTACATAAGTTCTTATGTTGAGCATAAATGCTTTAGTTTCGTTTCATCTAATGGGCCTAGAAATAAATACTTTTAAAAAAAGCTGTGAGCTGAAATGAAAAAATACTATAATGGTTACAAAAAATATGAATATGAAACTTAAATCAGCTGTTTAATTAAAAATTAATTTTCTATACATACAACATACACAACTTTCTTTGTCATTGAACAAAAATCACGACTGGATCGTTCGAACTTGCTCTCGTAGAATGTATGTAGGTAGAGATAGAAATGGCTTTCTAATTATCTTATATCGTAAACTACAAAATAATAAAACCATGTTTAGATAGCAATTTTAAATTTTTGATTTAAAATAAAACAAAAATGGAAAAAAAGTTAAAAATTAAAAAAAAAATAATAATTTTTTCTTTGACTTAGAATTACCGAATCGCGAAAAAAGTGATAAGACCAACGAAGTCAATGACGAGATATGAGGGAATAAACCTAAATCAGTATAAGAAAGCTATTTAAAAAAAAAACAACTTTATTTACATTATTCAATTTTTGGGTAAAAACGAGGTATGCAGTATTATTTGAACAGCTCTAGAAATAACATATGCAAAATTTAATCAAAATCGTTGAAGCCGTTATTGAGAAAACTTGATGAAACCGAAATCATTGTATGGCAGCAACCCGTTCTAAATGACCTAAAACAAAAATTCGACTTTCTGCTATAATGTATCACATAAAAAAGACCTTAACACCAAATTTTGAAGCGAATCCGTCTAGGGATTCAAACGATACATCGATGTTTTTGAAACATCGATGTTTTTGTCTTAAAACATCGATGTTTGCCATCGATATTTCGAATCCGAAAACATCGATGCATCGATGTTATTTGGAGCGATGTTTTAACATCGATGTTTTTTTTTGTTTTCTCACACAAAATTTTTAGAATCGCCTAACTTTGCACGCAGAGTTTGTGTTGCTTGGCTTGTGAACACCAAAAACTTGTTTTTCTTTTGAACGCGCCCATTCATTCTTCCCCAAGATAGTTGACAGTGACAGCTGACAATCTCATTAAGAAAGCGGAAATAAAAGAATAAAGAGCCAAAGAATATGAACAAACGTTTTCAATAAATTGAATTCAATTCTATTCTGGCACTAAACTACATTAGATCCAAGATTAAAATTACTCCATTGAAAGGATCATCCCTTGGCTAAAAGAAAACGAATTTTTTATTTGAATGACTTCATAAGAGATGAAAGGAATGTGGCCAATATTTCAGATTCGTCTGAGGAGTCCGAAAAAGAAGAAAGGCTTTTTGAACATTTGGTGCATCTTAACATCAAGTCCAAACAGTCCTCTTCCTCCATCTTCACAACAACGGAGTGCAGATGTATCTGGGGTCAGTCGTAGCAACTATAACCTAAAATCTGGTAGAAATGTGGAAGTATATGAAAAATGTGTTTCCGGGACTTTATAAACAGGCTACCAAATATTTGCCCATTGATGCTAAATTAGTTCCAAGTGAACCACTTTTTTCTAAAGCTGTGGCAACTATTACCCAACAACGAAACCGTTTGACAGGGAAAAGATTGTCCAAGTTGTAATTTTTAAATTTTGTTTTGAATAAATAAAGTAATACATATTTCCTTATTTCGAAATGACTGCTCATCTCTTTTCTTTTGGGTAGAACTTAGACACTTTATAGGTAGTTTTTAAATGACTCGCTGAAAAATTAAAGAAAATAGAAATAAGAATTCCTTAGCTTTACTTTTTTGGGTTTTTCAAAAGACATCGATGTTTCGAAACATCGATGTTTTTGAGGCCGATGTTTTTCTTACGATGTTTGCATCCCTAAATCCCGTCCAACCCTTTACGCTCGATGTACATTTTTTTTTTTTATTCTTTTTTTTATTTTTAAAAAAAAAACAAAAAAGCCCGCGCCTCTTTTCCCCCCAGATACCTCACGCGCTGGGGTCCATTTTCACCGAGTACGACAGCAATTACGATTGCAAGTCATATCGGCACTTATATTAATTATTTGATGTTAGATAATTATATAAAAAAAAATCGTTACTTAGTTATGTTTAACAATAACACAGCAACTTGTCTTACAGCGAAACGAGTAGGTATCAACGGAAGTTAAAAGAGATTAGGTCTGCTTAATGCAAGCAGTTAAAAAATTTAAAATTGAGAAAAAAAAATAAAACTATTTAAAAAATAAGGATTATGAAAACAAAAAATTAAAATTATGTTTAGTTTACGTTATATTTAGTTTATAAACAAAATGCAACATTAAGAATAAAACAAAAAATTAAACCCATCACGACAGTGGAGCACTTGTTCGAAATAACTTTTTAAGTCCTATTTTACACATGTTAAAATCAATTGAGGAAACATTTAAATTATAGAGTTTACTCATTCGGTTAAGAGGTTCATGCATGCCATAATTAGTTCTATGAAAATTTACGTGAAAAAGTTCAAATTCTCGCAAGTGGTGAGAACCCCCGCGGTAGTTCAAGCCAATACAGGATAGCAAATCAGGAGCATCAATTTGACCAGTAATAAGTTGATGATAAAATATTAAATCATTACTAACCCGCCTCTGATATAAAGTTTGGACCTGCAGAAGCTGGATCATATGTTCATATGGTGGCAGATTATATGGATCAGTCCAGGGTAACCCTTTTAAAGCAAATCGAATGAAGTTATGCTCTATTGCTTCAATACGGTGTTTATGAATAACGTAAAAAGGAGACCAAACTTGTGAGGCATACTCAAGATGGGGTCGTACATAGCAATTGTATAAGGAGAGGGTGACATACGGATCGTTAAATTCCTTAGCCCACCGTTTTATAAAACCAAGCATGGAACTTGCTTTTTTTACAATGTAATTAATATGCTCTGTGAATTCTAGTTTAGAACTAAAGTGAACACCAAGGTCTTGAAGCTTAGAACACGAAATAGTGAGTGCTGTGAAATGGAATAATCAAAAGCACTCGGTACTCGTTTTCTAGAAAAAGTAATAGTTTGGCATTTAACTGGGTTAAGAGAAAGACTGTTTTTGTCACACCAAACATTAAAATTGTCAATATCTGCTTGCAAGAGAATGCGATCACTGTTAGATTTTACTGTTTTAAAAATTTTCATATCATCAGCATATATAAGAATATCACTATGGTGTATACATGATTTAACATCATTTATAGCCAGAATGAATAGAAGTTGGCCAAGATGACTTCCTTGAGGTACACCCGAGTGAGCATTGAATGAATCTGAAAGACAGTTTCTAAATTTTACCTGGTAAGATCTATTTTCAAGGTATGACCTTATCCATTCTATAACAATATTCGGAAAACCAAAAGCTTGGAGTTTAAATATAATAATGTTGTGACTTAGTTGATCGAATGCTTTTGAAAAATCAGTGTATATGCAATCCACTTCACTTCCATTTTCCAATGCATTAGAACATTTGTCCAAGAAAGTAAGGAGATTTGTTACCACAGATTTCCTTCTCACAAAGCCATGCTGTTGTTCACATATTATATTCTTAGTATAAAATGCTAAACTTTCACAAACAACTTGCTCAAAGAGCTTTGGAATGCATGAAAGTTTCGATATAGGTCTATAATTCTTGATATCAGTTTTGTCGCCCTTTTTAAAAACTGGAGTAAGAAATGCATTTTTCCAAAAACAAGGAAATTTTCCTGATTTAATAGAAAACTCAAACAAAAATTTAATGGGATCAACTAGTATATTTTTACATTTTTTTAGAAGTATTGGAGAAATTCCATCCGGCCCAGATGAGTAATCATCATTTAACGATGAGAGAACCTCTAAAATAGAGCTTTGTTGCACCGGTATATTACTGAAACTTGTTTGGGCATAGATATGTAAATTTCTAAAAAAAGTTTCATCAACATCAACAGATGTGTCGACAAATGAATTTTGAAAATTTTTCGCAAAAGCGTTGCAAATATCAATGGGTTTTTGCAAAGAACAGTTCTCGTATGTGAAATTTGCCGGGTAACCGTCAGAATTTTTCTTTGAATTAACAAATTTCCAAAATCTCTTAGGATCATCCTTTAAAGATCTACCCATTTCGTTTACATGATCTGTATAGAGAGTCTTCGAAAGGGATTTAAATTCTTCAAATAATGCAATGTAAGAGTTGTGGTCGAAAGACGAAAGGGTTTTTAAATATAACTTCCATGCTTTGTTCCTTTTGTTTCTGAGTAATTTCAGCTCTTTCGTATACCATGAAAAGCAGGCGTTCGAATTTTTCGACATTTTTATGGGGATAGTATTATTCATGCAGTTATTAAGGATGGTATAGAAACTGTTAACTACTTACTTACTTACTTAGGTCCTCGGACCTATTACGTCCGTGATGTTTCCCTTACGGGACATAGGGCCTCCACTACACCTACGCGCCATCGTGTACGATTTCTTGAAATATATTTCAGCTCTCTCCAACTTTTCCCCAGTCGTGCCGATTCCTGTTCGACCGTTCTTCGCCATGTACTTCTAGGCCGGCCCACTTGTCTTCCCTCCTGTGTGAGCGGGTTCCACTGCATTGCTTGAGATGCAATGCACCGATCGCCTTTTCGAAGCGTATGGCCAATCCACTGCCACTTTCTTCTTCGTATAATGGAGTCTATGGGCTCCTGACCCGTTCTCGCATGAAGTTCGGCATTGGTGATACGGTTGGGCCAGAAAATCCTCAAGATGTTTCGTAGACATCTATTAACGAAGGTTTGCAGCTTTCTAGTGACAATTTCAGTGACTTTCCAAGTGCTGCAGCCGTAAAGCAGAACGGATTCAACATTGGAGCGGAACAGTCGTAGCTTGGTCTTTAAGCTAAAAGAGTTGTTTCTCCATATTTTGGACAGCATTCCGAACGCAGCCTTTGCTTTTCTGATTCGGCTGTTTACGTCCAGTTCAGTTCCGCCACCCGTAGAGATAATACTCCCAAGATATTGGAAATCCTCTACCATCTCTACCGGTTGTCCAGAAATATTTACTTGGATTGATGAGGAAGTTCCAAGGCTGATCCTTTTAGTTTTTGCCGAGTTGATCTTAAGCCCTACGATTTCTGCTTCTCTCTCCACCCTTGTTGTCATTTGATGGAGATCCATGATCCTATGAGAGAGTAAGCATACGTCGTCCGCGTAGTCCAGATGTTTGAGGTGAGATTGCAGAGTCCACTGAATTCCTCCATTTCCATTTGACAAAGCTGCGTGCAGTACGTCACTTATCACCAACAGAAACAGTATTGGTGACAGTATACAGCCTTGCCTAACCCCACTTTGGATTTCAAACTCCTCTGACAGCCTACCTTTGTGCAAAACGTGACACCTGGATCCATCATATGTAGCCTTGATAATAGCAATCAATTAATCTGGGATGCCCCTCCTGTGCAAAGCAAGCCAAATAAATTCTCTATTGACACTGTCGAAAGCCTTTTCAAAATCGATGAACAGCAGGTGAAGTGGTGATCGATATTCAACGCACTGTTCGATGATGATCCTCAAGGTGTTGATGTGATCAACACAGGAAGATCCAGTGCGGAAACCTGCTTGTTCGGCGTCGAGTGTGTCTTCGAGGTGGTCTTTAATTCGGTCCAATATTATCCTTGCTATTATCTTGGCTACTGCAGGCAGAACGCATATTCCTCTCCAGTTTTCGCACTGTGTGAGATCTCCTTTCTTTGGGAGCTTGACAATCATTCCTTTTTTCCACTCTTCAGGAAAGCTCTCTGCTTCCCAAGCTCTCTTAATAAGTGGGTGCAGTAGCTCGCTCGATGTCGTTGGGGCTGCTCCTAAGAGCTCTGCAGGAATACCGTCAAGTCCAACCGCTTTGTTGTTCTTCAGTGCTTTGATGGCGGTGATAATTTCTTCTTTACTGGGGGGTACGGTGCGTATTCGGGAAATTGTTACTTCGGGTAGCTCAGTGGGAATAGGGTTCACTTCACTTGCGAAAACGCGGTTTAAAACCGCAGAAAAGTGTTCCCTCCACCTTATGAGCTGGTCCTCATCCGAAATTAGCAGGGATCCGTTTGTGTCTTTAACCAGGTGTTGTTTAGAGCTCTGGACACCAGTGAGCTCTTTGGTAATTCTGTAGACGGTCCTACTGTCACACCTACTAGCGGCTTCTTCTGCTTCTGTAGCCAGTGCGTTGATGTAGTTACGCTTATCACGTCGCACACTACGGTGAACTTCCCTCATCTTCATGCGGTACGTAGACTCAAGCTCGTTTCTCCCTGCTGCTGGGGTAGCTGCGATGCGAGCTTTAAGGTGTTTCCTTTCTTCGATCCTTGCCCAAGTTTCGTCGGAAAGCCAAGCACTATTTCTTCCTTGCGCCCGGCCGACTATACTTTCAGCACCGGATATGAACACATTTTTCACAGCACACCAATGATTTTCGATGGATGTGGTTTCCGTGCTGCTGATTGCGTTCAATCCTTGTGAAAGGTGGTCCCCTAGTTGTTGGCGCACTGCAGGATCCTTTAGTCTATCTGTATTAAACTTGGGCATTCGAGTGTTTCCTTGGGATCTCCGAACTGCAGTGTACGCAATCTTACGGTAGCAATTATCAGATGGTGGTCCCGGGCCATTCCCATGTCAGCACCTCTTCTGTTACGGACGTCCTGGAGACTGCTTCTAAAACGCCGGCTGATCGCGAAGTGGTCAATTTGGTTGGAAGTTGCTTGTCTGTCAGTCGACACCCAACTGACTTTGTGGCACGTCTTATGCTCGAACATGGTCCCTCCAATAACAAGGCCGTTGGCGTTGCAGAAATCGACAAATCGTTCGCCATTGTCGTTTCGGTTACCAACACCATGTTTTCCCATGACATGCCTTAGCCCAGTGTTGTCATTGCCAACCTTGGCATTTAAGTCTCCCATCACCATAACTATATCACCTCGTGGAATGCTATCATAAGCAGCACTCAGCCGGTTATAAAAGGCCTCCTTCTCCTCGTCAGAAGAGAGCAAAGTTGGGGCGTAACACTGTATGATGGTGACGCGACGTACTCTAGTCCGGAACCTGGCTTTCAGGATCCTGTCACCTAAAGGCTCCCAGGAAATTAGGCTTTTGAGAGCTGTTTTGGAAAGCAGCAATCCAACGCCAGATTCCCGAGCGCTTCCAGGTGTTTTTCCGGAATAGAATAGTACAGTGTTACGGGTTGGTGACTTGAACTTCCCCGAACCCAGCCATCTAACTTCACTTATCCCTAAGATGTCCATCCTGTACCGCATGAATTCCCTTTCTAGTTGCAGGAATCTGGCATTCTGAGGACCTTCTTTTCCGTTGTCAAGAAGCGTCTTCACATTCCAGAAACCAATCTTTGTCCGGGTACAATAGCCAAATGTCGTCAACGAGTTATCATTAATTATCCGAGGCGTAGTGTTGGTTTCGGTAGCGGGTTGATTTCAGTTACGGAGAATGCTAACCTCCGTAACCTATCCTAGAAAACTGTTAACTGCTTCGTCAATATTATTAGACACTGATATACTATCAATACCAGATCTAGTTAATTCATCTGAAAGCAATTGAAAATTTGCTTTCCTGAAGTCAAAAGTATATGAACAATCATAAGTGTTACTGTTTTCAGTAAGGTGACTGCTCAAGTCAAAAATAATATCCAAAGGAGGATGATAGCTATCTATATTAGTAATTCCGAGACTAGATTCTAGAACCAGAGTACTAACAGCGTCTGAGGAAAAAACTAAATCGAGAATTCGATTTTTGTAATTTTTAATACAGCTAACTTGCTGTAAGTCAGTCGAGGTAATCCTATCAAGAAACTGCAGTTCAGTTTGGGAAGAAGTAAAAGAAGCTTCTTGACAAGATTCGTCTTCAGAAGATACCCAATCAATGTGTGGTAAATTGAAATCTCCAAGAAGTAAAATGTTGCTGTTAGAGCAAGACAAGTCGACAACAAAATCTAAGGCCCTAGAAAGTTCAAAGTAGCTGCGTGTGGACTTTTTGGAGGTATGTAGACATTTAAAATATAAACAAATTTTGACTGTAAAGCTACCTTAATACAGACTAATTCAATAGAAAGATTAAAAGGGAATGAAACAGACGAAGACATAAATTTATCGCGAACTGCAATCAAAACACCGCCTCCCACTTCTTTTAGTTTGTCACCATGACGATCATTTCTATATACTAAAAACTCTTGACTCAAGAGTTCCGTGTCTAAAAAACTTGGATTAAGCCAAGTTTCCGTCAAAACAAAGATGTCATGTGACAATGCTTGGGAGTTTATGTAGATATCAGCGGTTTTACTGCGAAGCCCTCTTACATTTTGGTAGAAGAGGGTAATCCTGCTTAGTTTTTTGCAGTTGAGATTTTGGGTGAATTACGCGGTTGTCTTTTTTTATTTGAGACAATAAACTCTTTAACAAGGGCTTCAGAAGGCCAATTTTTAATATCACAAATTGAATCAAAATATGATGTGTGCGTAACTATTTTAAAAGACGAGATAAAACTATTGTGTTTGCTAATTTTGGTACATTTTATAGACGTGATGGAGGGAATAATATTGTAAGACACTAGGTGAGAAACAATATCGTTTGGCAAAATATCTGGTTCCAAGCGAGAAATAAAAATAGATCTCGGTTTAGAGACTGCTTTTAAAGGTTTATGTTTAGTGCAGTTATTTGATTCAGTTACGAAGTTCGTATCAGAGACTATGTTTGGAACTGAACCTTGATTCACAACCTGAACAGGAAATTCGATTGTATTATTGGTACTATGGTGTTTGGGATTGTTTGTGAGATTTGATTTTTTTGGGGGTGGGCCAGAGTTTTTAACAAGTAATGAGTTATCACGTCCTCTTTTATTACTTTTCTTGGCATCTGATACGTGCTTAGCTGAACCTGACTGGGCAAGCAGATCCTTTTCTAGATCTTTTGTCAAAAGACTAACAGAAGAAGGTTCACTTACCAAATCATCAGTCGAAGTGGCACTATTTACCATGTAATTAGCGAAAGTAAGGGAATTGAAATTAGAGACAGTAGTGTTAAACATGCTGAGCAGTTCTTCAAAACCTTTTGAAAGGTTCTTAATATCTGCTTTAAAGGACTACATTTTGAAAGCTAATTGAGATACAGACAACTTGCGGCAATCGGTGCAATACCAAAAAGCAAATTTAGAATTTGATATTTTGTCAATAAATGCATTAGTTGATCCAATGCACTTTGCATGATAAATATTACCACAAGGTCCATAACAGGCAAAAAGCGGTGAAGACTGCGATCTATCTGAACAATTTTTTGCCGAGCAAACCATTGTTTTTAATTTGAAAAGTTTAAGAAGTTTACTTGAAGAGAGAAAAAAAAAAAAAAAAAAAAAATTGAAAAAAGAAAAAGATTGAAGGAACCAAAAAAAAAAAAATTAGAGTTAAATGGCATGATTCGAACCGACGTTGCGAAAATTATAAACTTTAGCCGATCACGGCGCTTACTTACTATGCCACAGAGGATGCTTAATTTTAGATAAGATATTATTTATAAGAGATGAAAAATAGAATTTATTCATGCAAAAATAGTTTTAAATTTTATATTTAATATTAAGGAAAGAGTGGGACAAGTTATATATATATATATATATAAAACACCAGTTCAAACAGAAGGATATACAAACAAAAAAAAAATCACATAGGAACAGCTTATACTGCAATGAACATATTAATCTTACCAGCTACCATTAATGTTTTTTATTTAATATATTAACACAATTTCATACAAAACTAACACAAATTACTTGGGATAAACACAGATATTCACTTATATAGAGACTCTAGACTATTAAATTAATATAAAAATATCGAAATACGTTCAAAAATAATAAAAAACACAGGAGCGATACACCAAGACAACTAACATAGACAAAACCGGACGCACAGACAAACAGACCGACGGATGTATTGACGAAAATCACTGTTTTACACTTGAAACCATAATTATAAAAAAAAACATCTACCTTTTTTTCAAGATATTGGGCCATCACACACGATTGGCTCAGTTTTAAACTGAACTAAGTCCAGACGAACTTCTACTTGAATCGCACATGGGGTGAGCAAAGCTGGCTGAAAACTCGGTGTCCATGAACCGGCTTTAATTGAAGCAGTGGTTTTTCAGTTTGAGAATCGAAAAAAAAAATAATTTTCTTTAAAATTTTCAGTTCAGCATGACAACAGATTTTATTATTTTACTTAGAAGAAAACAACTGTGTATGTATTAGTAATTGATATTTCTTATTCCGCTCGAAAAAAAAGGATGAATATATTGCTCGTTTCATTCCTGAAACTTCACCTCCCTTGCCTACAAACTTTCATTTCCCCAGTTTAGTCTGGCTCAAAATTGATCCAGTGTGTGATGGCCCATTGGCCATAAAACTAAACGAATTTAGTCTAAGGTCGAGTTTAACCCATATTTAAAAAAGAGCTCAATTCGACTCTAAATTCGTTTAACACTCATGGGCATTGAATTTTGAAAAAAATTGTTGTTTTTAAATCTAGAAAATATTTATTTGACAATTTGTATTATGCACTTTCTCAGGAAATGAAATAAAAAAACTCAGTACCAAGTGAACTCATCAATCTCAAAATACATTACTCCATCAGCTAGTGTGCAATTTTTTTTATGTTATGCAAACAAATCTTAAGTCACAAAATTGAAGTTTTGGGTTTTGATTGGGTTAAGTTAAGCTTTTTTCTTCTTTTAAAATTGTGAATGAACCTATAGCATATAACTAGTTCCTGGAAAAATAAGAGGATATATAGCCACAAAACCTTGGTTTTACACGTACATATCTACCTCAATGGAAAACTAACGCTTTTTTGGTTACTGATTTGAAAGGTAACTTAACTTCATAACCACGCCTGTCGAATGGAACGAATCACGTAACGCTAATGGGTCAGTTTCTGACTTAAGACGTCGATAAGTCAAGAACTTAAGATTTGAAGAACTTTTGTTCGTACAAATTTTGATCGAAATCGATTACCTACACATACCATTAATGATAGATACCTATTATATGACTTTAACCATAAAGGTAAAAAATTGATTGAGTTAATTTTAAGAGTAAGGGAAAACAACCGCCATTAAAAGTCTGTAAGAGGTTCTTAGTAAATAGTGAGTTAGAATATAATCTTCATCAGGTCATACACGCCGTATACGTAATTTTTTTTTTTTTTTTTAGACTATTGAATATTTATCTAGAATTCTTGATGCACATGGATTATGTTACTTAAAATATGCATTGATGCTTGGTTGTGAAAACTGTCTTCCACGGTTTAGTTTGTTCCGCAGAGTTGATGAGCCTTTGAAGAGTTTCGTTGTTTATTTATACTCCCATCTTGGCGCCAAAGGTACAGTTTTCCAAAAAGAGGTCCACTATGGATTGTAGTTCCTTATATTCTGTAATTCAGGATTAAGCAATAACATCTCATATACTAGAAAGAGCTTAAAGGGTTTCGTATCCAAAAAAAAAAGAGGTTTTAATCGAAAATAACATAACGATTTACGATGGTTGGAAAGTCCAAAAAAGCAATTTTCAACATGACTTTACTAGTCTCTTTGTCTGTGTCGCTTTGCGTTGTCTGTGCGGCCTAATTTACATATTTATGTACATCGAGCCAGAGCCTAAACGGTTTTGCTTTTCAAATTTGGTGTGAAGTATTTTTATGTGTGACTTCGTTTTTTTCCAAAACTTATGTTACTTCAAAAGTTTTTAAAATATTGCATATTTTTTTTTTAATTGTTAAACAAAAATAATGTTTTGATGTTTTTTGAGCAAACTGACTATTTTTGGAATATTGGCTGAGTAGCTTTTGCAATGGCTTAATAGATTTTGACATAATTTCTCATTTCAATATTTTTAATTTAGTAAAATCCAATCATTTAAAATTTGTAAACATTTCTTTTTTTACGAACAAATAAAATCAAAGAAAAAATATTTGTTTTAACAATACACAAATACTATAATTAATGTTAAAGTTAATGACCATGATACAGCGGCAATGTCTAGTTGTTAACTATACAAGAACAAGTTCGTGCCATCCAGGCGTGTATTTCATTTTATTCAGTTTGAATTCTCCAAATATGTTTGTATGTCTTCATTGGAAAAAAATCCTTATTCTTAAAATGATTAAAATTTTCTGTCACTCTGCACTTTCAAATTATATTCATCTCCACAAGTACTTCTAAATCTCGCATTTTAAAATAAAATAAAATTAAAATTAAATAATTTATTCATAAGGCGTCGGCGTCGGTCGGTCGTGGACATTCCCATGATGTTGCTGTTTTCAAATTCTTAGCTATACATAGAGAGTCACAAAATTTTCCCACTTATCTTATCCTTTTATAACAAAAAAGAACTTATACTTTTGCTAATTATATTTAATTAAAACGAATTATTGCTTACATTGCTTTTTAGTCTTTAAGAATATTCCTTCAAGAGGTTTTGAGATATAATTTAAAATATCAATAGGTTTTAAGCTATAATCATGAAAAGTTATTTGGATTTATACGTAGATGTGCTCGCAAATGATTAAGAGTCACTTTTATATGGAATGAAAAAAAAGGATATATTTATGTATAATTATATGGCAATGGTAGTTGTCTTTACTGAAAAATAATTCTTTTCATTGTTGTCTCAAAATTATTTCTTGCATATGGACTAAGTGGATGACTTGAATATCGCGCGATCTGGAACCTTGAAGAATAATATTCGTGCACTTCATTATTAGACCGAGAGCCCACATCAATTTTTGGATGTGAACGATAGCAAAAATTCCTTTTGTTTTCAGATAGGTCCATATGCAGATATGAAAGTCTGCCATGTCGGGGTTGGGAAAATGCATTTTTTCTTAAACCCTGGTACCAAGGGTAGGAACTTCAACATTGTACTTACTTAAAGAGCTGAGTGCCCTAGATATGAATGCGGGGTTCAAGACCTTTTCTATGGGTTCAAATGTCTGCAAGACGCACTCAAAGATTGAAGCTGTTAGTGCATATTGCAGCCAGGTATTCAGGCCAGGTTCTTCGAATAATATTTTGGACTCCATAGCCATGTCTAGGGCACTCAGATCTTTTATTAAATGATTTTTAAGTTCCTACCCTTCGGACTGAATACCAGAAATTAAACTGTTTCTAATAAGCATCTTCTATAACTGTGGGTGTGGGCTATGAGATGTGAAATTTTCTGTTACTCTGACTTAACATAGTATTGTGAATTTTAAAACCAAAATTCTATAACAAAATCACTGATTAGGTATCTAATTTGCAGGCCTCATACACACCGTATTATTCGAACTAGAAATGTAATGAGTGCGTTAGAGCAAATTTTAATGCATTTTAAACACTATGTACATTGTACATATATTTATAACATCACTTTCAAACTCTTAGCCTCAATATCGTTGACGGTATTTCAGTAAAACACAAACAAATTATGCACAACTGAATCGCACGAACTCGCTCTCGTAGCTGATAACTAGAATGTAGCTAGAAATTGACAGTGTAAATATAGAAATAGTTTGCTAGTATCTGTATTTCGTTAACAAAACAATCATAAACTCAAGTTAAAGTAGCAATTTCGAATATTTTTTTATTTAATACAAATAAAATTGGAAAAAAAGTTAAAAAATTAAAACAAAATATTTTGTCATTCATTTTATTTAATCGTAAAAATAAATTATTTATAAAAATTTCAAAAGCAATATTTGTTGGCTAATTTAGAAGTCCCGAATTGCAAAATAATGATAAAATCAATGAAACCAAGTGTGGGATATAAGGAAATATATCTAAAATAATTATTCGCATTTTTTGGTAAGAAAAGTGGTACGCAGTATTTTTAAAACTGGTCTAGAGATTACATGTACGAAGTTTAATAAAAATCGTT
This sequence comes from Melangyna quadrimaculata, assembly GCA_949320155.1. Lineage (NCBI taxonomy): Eukaryota > Metazoa > Arthropoda > Insecta > Diptera > Syrphidae > Melangyna > Melangyna quadrimaculata. Next base: position 452,230,565 of record OX439483.1, on the reverse strand, counting down.
AAAGCCGTTTTCGAGAAAACTTTATAAAACGGAAATCGTTGTATGCCAGCACCTGTTTTAGATTACCCAAAACAAAAATTCGAATTTCTCCTCTAGGTAATCACTTAAGGGAATAGAGCTTTAAAAATGATAGGTGAAAGATCTATAACGGAAACAATTACATCTCTCGAACACCGCCGTAATGTTTTGTGTCTTTCTCTATTTTATCGCTATTATTATAATCCAGTGTTCTAGTGAAATAGCCAGTTGCATTCCTCCCCTTAAAAAATCCAACCGTAATACTCGCGCTTCTAGCAATGCCCATCAGTTCACCCTCGAGCCCAACTTCAGATGTACAGAGATTCTTTCTTCAGTCGCACCACACGAATGTGGAATGCCCGACTCGACTTTCCCCTTCCATTTCGATAAGCGCAAACATTCAAAACCAATGTGCACCGGTATCTCCTTCTAAGACCTCGCCTACTTACCTAATCGCTCGTGCTGTGTTAAAAACATTTTAAGGGGAATCATAACCCCTTTTGCGCGCGTGGAATATAAAAAAAAAAAAAACTTTACTCTAAATTTGAAACAAATCAGTCCATCCGTTTATCTTATAGCTTCATGAACATCAGCGCGCAAAAACAAACAAACCGGCCGGCGCGGCGGCGGCGGATGTCTTGACAAAAATCACTTTTTTCCATCATCGTAATGTTATCTTTGATTAATACCTTGAAATTTGTTTTTAACACGAAACCAATACTTGCCCTATAGAGCAAGTAACAAGTCAAGGACACCAGTAAGTCGCATTTAACAGTTTGAGTGCTGGTTATGATACCTAGATGATACAAATTGAGATACTCATTAAAGTAGAAATTACAAATAAATATATGTAATATCAAACTAGCTGATTGGTTGAGGTTGCACGTTCTTGTTTCTATAGTTATAATTTGTATAGTTTTGTATTATTTTTTTGTAATTAGGACCAACTTTCCAATTGATAAGATAAGTTTAAAAACTATAGGCACCATAATATTTCAGAGCTTAGAAACTTTATTCCTCTGGCACTTTAATTAATTTATAAGCAGTAACTGCAAGATATGCTTTAACGCTTAAAACTCAAACCAACAAATCGAATAATATGTATAGGATACACTTTTCTCGTGTTGTCTCTAATATTTTTTAATCTTCGGATGAAATCATATCAAAATCTTGCACGAGATTTTATTATTAGAATTAACTTTCTTAGCGTCGTTTTCTCGTTTTTATTTTATAAAACCACATTTAAAAAGAGCTTTCAACTTCTTCATATTAAAATTCAAAAAATATCAAGCCATTTATACTTTTAAACTATATCTACGAGGCAAGTACGTTCGATCAAATTTAGCTTTTTATTTTATTTTTGTGAATCAATAAATTGCTTTAACTGCCACCAAGGATGTTTTATGTACAAGGTACAATGTAAGAACTTTGTAGATAATCCTATGGATTTGCAATAAGGTATGCTAAATTAATTTAATTTTTAATATAGATTAAACATAGCTACAGGTGAACGTCGACTCTTATGAGGATCGTGAGCTGGATTTAATTATTAAAAGTTATATGCTTTATTATTGTGTGTTCAACTTAGATTTAAAGTGTGAGTTAATTTGTAATTAAAGCCTCTTCACAGTGGATTAATAATGAAATAGGCCACTCAGCTATTCTTAACTCATACGATTCACTTCCAAGTATCGTTGACTACACCATCCCACAATTCCGTTTCGACAAAAACTTTGAAGTCGCCATACCTTCCAGATCAAAATGGGAGGATGTGACATTCTTGGAAGACGAGTCGATTCATTTTTATACGGACTGTTCAAAAACCGAAGATGGGGTTGGTATATCATTAGACTAACTTTAAGTCTCACATTTCGTCTTCCTGACCTTTGTAGTGTGTACCATCTTCTCTGTACGTGACCCGCCTTATCCTCCATCTTGGAGATTTTTTCTTCAATGATCCTACTGATTTATCAAGCACGGACATTAACAGTCTCGCGCGCTTTGTAAAAAGCTGCAATTAGTTTTAACGCGTAGGGAGAAAACTTTAGATTCATGTGGTATCACAATGGACCAATAAGTGTGTCAGCTTTTTGCTGGCAGCCATTCTAACCTAACCTTACCCTTTCCATGTACCTAGTTAATTGTTATGACTTAAAAGTTTAATTTGTCAAGTCTAAATGTTTACTGACATAAACTACGGTAATTTAAATGATGTTGATTTCCTTTGTTTTATTGAATACTGCATAACTAATACGAGCAGAAAAAGTAATTCTAAAATATTTTAAGCTTAATATGTAAATAAAAAATAAAGAATACCGAAACCAGGGATCGAACTAGGGACCTTTAAATCTTCAGTCTAACGCTCTCCCAACTGAGTCATTTCGGCCATTTGTATCCATTAATTCTGTTTTAAATGATTTTTTTTTTTTTTTCAATTTTTTTATTAATTATATGATTTTCATTTTTTGTGTTTTTCCTAATCACTTGCCATTTCAGCTTTGCTCGTTCATGTATTTAATAAAGTCTTGTAGTCGTATCATAGTCCTGTCCTGTGGTCTTCATATTTTAAATTTCTGATTTTTGACAGAACTGAATTTGTGCTTCTTTATAACTTCCCGCTAACTTTTGTTTTATTATGGAAGCTTAATTTAAGTTAAGAATTAATGTTTACGTTTTGTTCAATTCCTCCTCGGCAAAATAACAGATTGACTTTATCTTATATGTATTTTGTTTACTCATTTTTTCATCTTCAAAGAGAGAGAAATGTATGCATATATACTTACAAAAATGCTAAATGGTCACTGAAATACAAGAGGTTAGGTTAAACGAAAAAATTGTTCTTATACCTTTTATGCCTTAGCAGTAATTGAATTGTTCAGCCCAAACAGACATAATATTCATAATTTTCTCTTGTGGAGCAATTGATGTTCGGTAGAACATATGAATACAGTTTATATTCCACATATCAACATAATGTAGGTACATAAGTAAATATATAGAATATTCGATTAACAATGTTTCTTTGGGATTTGCATAAAAAGCTCTAAGCGTTTGAAAATTGTATTGGTTATAAAGCGAAATTGTGGGGGCATTTAAAGAAGAAGTTCTATTTTTAATGAAAAACGTAAATAAAAGACTCAACTACCTTAAAAAATAAAAACAGAACCAACACATTTTTTTTGTTGACAGGGGATACAAATATTTTGGCGAAAATAAATTTACATAATGGGTATTTCGATGAAAAATGTGTGGTCAAGTGATTAATTAATAAATGTTGGGTTATTTATTTTATATAATCTGTTGTTGTAAAAGTAAATACGATTTTTAGAACTCTGCACTATGAACAGTATTTTGTATACATACAACACAAGGAGACTTCTTATTGTCAATGGTTTGAGAGCAAAAAATCATTTGACACAAATTGTCAAGAAAATAAACGGAGCAACGAATCAAATCAAAAAGTTTTTTTTAACGGCTTTTGCTTTTGTTTTGGAAAAATTTGTTTGCGGTTATCTCTTTGGAGTATGTATTTTAATCAAACTTGTCGTTAAACTTTGTATCGATTCATTGATAGTCCAGGGAACTATGTAATTATTAAATGTCTTGCCAGAAAATAGGTAATGTCCCGCATATGGCACGTTACCTATTTGTTGCCTGTGCAACTTTCACCTAGAGTAGCTAATGGAATCAGCGCAGTATTTTGCAGTTTATCAAATAGTGGGTGCAATCGAGAACACCCAATATTTGACGAACTGCAAAATCGGGAATAGAAATACAAAATAAAACTGCAAATTACTACGATGACCCCATTAATCTAGGTGAAAGTTGCCCCGCCAACTTCACAGATGTCCTTATTTGATCAATTTGCATAGAAATAATGTAAATTACGGCACTGTTATGACGCTGAAGTTATTATAGTATATTAAATGTTATTTAGATTTCTAACTTTTTATTATTATTATTATTTTATTAATTTAACATAAATGTACAAATTAATAATCTTAAAGACTAACAGCGTTAGCATATAGGGCTTTCTGCTGCGGTTGATACAAATTCGGTAGTTTATAATTATGGTGAAATAAAAAAAATCCTGGGGCGGTCGGGGGTGCACAAAGCAAGAGTAACTTAACTCTTAATTTGAACATCCCCGACCGCCCCAAAGGAAGAAATACATAGGTTGATTTAAATTTTACTGTCTAGTTCCAGGTTTTGCAAAATTCTATACAAATTTGTTATGTTAAGTTCAGAAGGATCTGAAAGAATATTTGATAGATTATTATAATTGAATAGTCTATTGCAAAGATTGTTTATTTTACTTTATTATATTTAAGGTGCAACAAGAATTTTGAGTGAGTAGGTTTAGCTGAGACAAGACAAAATTCGTATGGGAGGGAAAGGTGGTCTATTCCCCATCGATTAGGTGGGAGGGGCAGTTTAAAAAAGAAAATTATTTAAAATATAAAACAAATTATTAAAAAACAACGATAACATTTACAATACCGTGATATACTTTTTTGTTTTCAAACTTCAATGCTATTATCAATTTGTAGTTAAACACTGAAAAACGGGTGGTTATAGGACTTTTACTTTTTAAGATATTAAAAAACCTACTTTCACATAAAACTGAGAGGAGGCTAAATTATCATTTCAGCAATCAGTTGATTTTTGTTCTTGTTTTTTAATTAATAGTTGGTTTCTTTATTTTTTAATATCTTAAAAAGTAAAAACACGAGAACCATCCATTTTTCAGTGTTTAACTGCAAATTGATAAGACCATTGGTGCAAAATTTTAAAGAATTAAAACCGGCTTTATATCACTTTTAAAATGGGAGTCGGCTCTAAAAACTCTTTTTAAAGCGAGAGTCAACTCTTTGTTAATTTTAAACAACATAAAGTATAGTTTAACGTTAAACAACTATTCTAAATATTAAAGCAGCAAAACGCTTGTTTAACTTCTTAAAATATACATTTACCACTTGAAAATAAGTTTATAACAACAAAAAGGCGTAGGTTGGTAAAATGATTTCGGAATTTTATTTTATTTTCTGAATATTTATTTCAATTTGTAAGAATTGAAAAGTATTTATTAATGTATTGAAAGAGTTGGGTGGCATTGAATTGTTCACTTTTCCTGCGAACATTGGCACAAACATCAACCACACAATACACATCAACCAACATACACGTAGGTACCTACATAATGCACAAAGATGTCTCAATTTTGTCCATGCACTTGAGTTCTTTTTTAGATTTAGGGATAACGCGAGTAGACTTCTTTTAAAAATTTAAACAAAAAACAATCATAAAATCTATATTCATTCTTATATTATATTATATATATATACCTATTCTTTTAAACGTTTAAACAAAAAACTATCATAAAATCTATATTCACTACAGCTGCCTCTTCTCTTCATCTGTCAAATGTGTGCCTGTTTAACCTTAATTTGCTTACGTTACGTTGCGGAGTCCACTTTAGTTAGAAGAGTTGTTTAACGTGTTTAAAATTAAGAAAAAATTAGACAAGGGTTCACAACTAAATGGCTACGTTAACTAGAGCCAGTTTGTTTTTGCGTTGATTTGAAAGAGCCTTTTTAAATCAAATTGATCTACTGTTTTTTTTTTTTTAATTTAAAGAACCATCCTTGTCATTTTAGGTCTCTTTAAGAGTTTCCAACATGCACCAGCCTACACAAATTTATGCTGACAGCCTGCCCAGTTTTCATTCATATCTCACCGAATGCCACCAGCAATTCTTAAATATTTCACTGTATGCTAAATTCGTATTAATAAATGTTATGATTTGAACATAATTCCATTTAAATTCCGGTAGCAATAACGCTAACAACACAATAAACCTTACAGATTTTAAAACATTCAGACAACATCGTCATCTATCCTTTTTCCCTACGGATATGAGAAATCTCTTTTAAGAAATATTGCAATCACTTTTTTGACGGAAGTAGCTATAAGGGGAAAATATAAGGATTCTGTGTGGGTGTATTATTGTACTTCCATGACATTTCCACACTCAAAATAGAAAAGAGTACAAAACAAAGAACTCGCAGTTAAGCCCTTATATTATAGACATAAACCGATAACCTGATGGAAGATCATAAAGTCTTTTCAAAGTAACAAAGTCGGCTGATGCGTCCGTCGCGTCGCGTCGCGTCGCGTCGTCGGCTATATAAGCTAGGCAACACTCTTGGAACGAAATGCAACAATCTGATGAGACTTTATCTAACGACCTAAATTGATTCACCTTGTTCTTGTTCGGGGTGCAAATAATTTAGAAATAAAAATGTGATAAGAACTGGGTTGTCGCCGTCGTTTGTCGCTCGTGTCGTCGAAACGAGCATTTTAGCACTCTTATTCTCTAAACACAATTATTGTTCTTATTTAAAAATAAGTTAATTGGTATTCGAAAATAAATGTTATAGAGAATTTGAAGAATTTTAAAAAAATTTAAAGGTCCTCTGATGAAAAAATCAACGCGACATACGAAATTTTATAGAATGATTTTATTGCATCTCGTTTAACTGAGTTAATCAAAAATCGATTGCAAATTGACACGTAATTTTATCAAACAACTGCAAAATAAATCAGAGTCAATTTAACTTAAGTTCATTCTATTTACAACACACTTTCTAAAGTTACAAAAACTGCATTTCCTTAAAGATTCCTTAATAGTCTTTTATTTTGAAACGACAGCTCTGGTTACAAAGCAATATGCAGAACACAAAGGAGGCTATATTGATATTGTTAGTTAAAACATTGAACTCCCATTAAATGAACAGATTGAAACTCGTATAAGGAAGGTGTATCTATGTTAATAAAACATGAATACTTATAAAAAAAAACATTAAATTACACCTTTATTACTTCTTTTTTGCACATTTAACGATGTATAAAATTAACTTTATTACAAAACTTAAAGCCACTCTGTATATGCAGTCAATAATATAATGGTTATTGCTTCAAGCATAAAAAGTTTTAGCTTTCCATAAATCAACCAATGCGAAAAACATGGTATTTTTAAAGTGAAAATACTGTACAATTTTGTGTAGAAATGAATACAGTATTCATAGGAAAACCATAATTCAAATGAGTTATTTAGCTTACTTACTTTACTTTTGATGGCGCTCACAGCCCAGGATGGGCTTCGGCCTCAACTAACAAGCCCCTCCAGCCAGCTCTGTCCCTAGCTAGCCGCTTCCAGTTGCGCACACCGAGTGCTTTGATGTCGTCATTCACTTGATTGCGCCACCTGTTACGGGTTCTTCCTCTGCTGCGTACCCCATCGGGGTTGGATTCGAAGACTCGTCGGGCAGGTGCGTTGCTGTCCATACGCTCCACGTGCCCCAGCCATCTAAGCCGCTGTATTTTCAGCTTTTTGACCAGGTCAACGTCGCTGTATAGCCCGTATAGCTCGTCGTTGAATCTTCTCCTCCATACTCCTTCGATACACACCGGACCGAAAATCACACGAAGAATCTTCCTCTCAAAGCACCCTAGCAGATTTTTATCCGAATCTTTCAGTGTCCATGCTACTGACCCATAAAGCAGGACCGGGATGATTAGGGTTTTGTATAAAGTCTCCTTGGTTCTCTGAGAGAGGGCCTTACTACTTAAATGCCTTCTTAGACCGAAGAAACAGCGGTTGGCAAGAGTAATTCTTCGCTTGATCTCTGCACTGATGTCATTCTGCGATGTAATAGTGGAGCCCAGGTAGACAAAGTCCTTGACAACTTCGAAGTTATATCTGTCCATCGTGATATTTTGCCCGAGTCGACGATGTTGAGATTCCTCTCTCGATGACAGCATATACTTCGTCTTGTCCTCATTAACCGCCAATCCCATTCTAGCCGCCTCCGATTCAATGCTCGCAAATGCCCCTGCCACAGCTCGCTTCGTTCTGCCGACAATGTCTATGTCATCCGCATATGCAAGCAATTGAACGGACTTTTGATAGATTGTACCGCTGGTGTTGACATGTGCGTTGCGTACAATGGCTTCAAGAACGATGTTGAATAGGTTGCATGATAACGCGTCGCCTTGCCTCAATCCTTTCTCAACATCAAAGGAATCGGTGGTGTTCTTACCAATTTTGACGGAGCAGCGAGATTTCTCCATCGTCATCCTGCACAAGCGGACGAGTTTGGCAGGGATGCCGAGACTCGACATTGCTCTGTATAATTCGTCCCTTTTCACGCTATCATACGCGACTTTAAAATCGATAAAAAGGTGGTGTGTATCGATCTGGAATTCCCGGGATTTTTCTAAAATCTGTCGGAGTGTGAACATTTTTGATTTAGCTTAGCTTTATTTATTCTTCTCTACGATTTACATTAACAGATTTGATAATTAAATATAACAATATTTACATATATGTGTAAGGTTTTTAAATTGTATTAAATTTGTGTGTTAAATATGCAAACAATAATTTTTAAACTATCTCTAAGGGGCAAATTTAGCTATCATTGAAAACCGTCATTGAAAATAGTAATTTTCAATTTTGAGAGATTTTAAAGAAAAAATAAATGATTATTTTGATACCAAAGTAAAAGCTTATTCACAGTACACATAGCTAAGGTATTATCAGGCGCAGCTCTCCAAATTTCAAGATGGCTGCCCTTTGTGAAAGAACACAGTAAACAAAAACAAATTTTTTGTGATTGTTTGAAATTCAATTTTTTACTATTGATTTTGACAACATGCGCAGAACTGAACAAAATTGAACATGCTAATGATATTACCTGTAATATATGTATCTTGAAGCTTATTGAGTTTATAATTATTTCCAGGTAAAACAGAATTCAATTTGGCACAACTTTTCTTTTGTTTTTCCAATGATGAACTACCTTACCAATGATCATTGAAAAAATTAAAAGTTACGTTATGGGGAAGATATGGGTCAAAATGAATTTTTTTTGAAGGTGAAATAATTTAAAAGTCGTAAGCTATACTTCTGCATTAAAATATTCAATGATTAAACTTTCGAAAGGTCTCAAAATCAACAGTTAACTTTTTCAATGATGGTTTTCAATGATAGCTATAACTGGGGCCAAAATCAAAAGCTATCTTTTTCAATGATGGTTTTCAATGATATCTATAACTGGCCCCTAAGCAAACTTATATCTAGAACATAATAAACATCATTAAATAATTATTTGCAGCTATAACTTAAAGGTTCACGCAATCCATAATTTGTTCTATGTGAAACTTCAAATAATAAAAGATTCAATCTTAATGATCTTGAAGGAGCATTAACATTAATATTAAAAAGCTAGCTAGAGCAATCAATATAGTTACACAAAACATCCCGCACAAACATTACACTATACATTTCTCTACACGGTTCAAGAGATTGCATTCCTTACAAAAGACATTTTGAACGATAAGATAAATTAACATTATCAATATTTCCAAAAAATTTTCTCAAGGCAAAACGCAAGAAGTTTATTTGTACTCTTTCAATCTTGCTCTGTCGTTTTCCCTCCAAACACGTTAATTTTTTTGGATCCGACTAAAAGAACTCAAGATATAAGCTTTTTAAGGAAACCTTATCCGGTTTTTCTTAGAGATTTATAAAACACGAAAAATCATCAAAACAAAGTCTGAAAAAAAAGACGACTAAGGTTCGCCTAAAACCGTTTATCTTGAGTTCTATTACTCGGATCACCAAGATTATGGTGTTTAGACTTAGGGAAAATGACAAAACATCATGATGTATTTTTAAAAATATAATTAAAGTGATAATAAACATAATAAGAAATTTGGAAAACCTCTATTTTCAACGCCTTGCCCTCGCCAAATGCTGAGAAAAAACCTGCCAGATTTTTGATTTCGATATCACAAAATATGCCCCTTTAAACCCTCATACTCAGACTTTGGTTAGATATTAACTTCCAAAATTTACTGTTGGCTCTTTTACTATTATGTATGTAGATCACAGGGCACGGTAGTGCCCAGCCAAGTTCTGGCACTACACCCTTTTTACAGGATAAAACTCAGGCGATTTTCGACCCACCTCTAACTTCAGTACCAATTAAGTCAGAAACTTCAAACACGCATCATTTGCTAAGCTAAGTTTAGGCAACTCACCAAATTTCAATTCTATAGCACTAGGGGTTCCTGAGATATAAGACTGCAAAAATCGCAAAAACCGTAACTGACTCACTGACAGATCATCAAAATTATGGAGCACTTCCCGACATCGTAGAAAATTTAAGATTTTCCATTCAGGGGCGTGGTACCCACCCATTTCCATAGAATTTGTATTAATTATTTGGAGCACTTTTGATTGTCGTAGAATGATAAGATTTAACACAGCGGTAAGGCTTCAAGTGCAGGCAAAGGAAAAATTTTAAAATTTGAGATTTTTCATTCAGGGGGCGTGGTTTCCGCCCATTTTCATAGAATTGATATTAATTATTTGGAGCACTTCTGATTGTCGTGGAATGATGAAATTTAGTTCAGCAGTAGGGCTTAAAGTGCAGAGAAAGGAATAGTTTCAAAATTTGATATTTTACACTCAGGGGCGTGGCACCCGCCCATATGAATAGAATTGATATTAATTATGAGGAGCACTTCTGATTGTCCTAGAATGATGAAATTTGGTAGGACGGGAGGGCTAGAAGTGAGAGCAAATGCAAAATTTAAAAATTTCAGATTTTAAATTCAGAGGGCGTGGCATCCGCCCATTTTCGCAGAATTAATATCGATTATATGGAGCACTTCTGGTTGTCGTAAAATGATGAAATTTGGCAAAGCGATATGACTTGACATGCAAGCAAAGCGAAAATGAAAAATTTGAGATTTAACATTCAGTGGGAGCGGCAACCACCCATTTTCACAGAAATAATATTAAATATATTGTGAGTACTTCTGTTTGGTACAGGATTATGAAATTTGGTATAAAGCGGTTCGTTTTCAGGCGTATACAAAGAAAAAGTTGAAATTTTAAAATTTTTCATGCAGGGGCATTTCATCCACCCACTTCTTATCAATTATTATTATGATTTCAATGGAGCACTTCTAACTTTTTAAAATTGGCAGATGGTTAGGACTTGTTGTACATAGAAAAAGGCATAAATTAAAAACTTACTTTACTTATGAGGCTCTCATTGGGCGTTCGTTCCACCTACTTTTCCTGATAAAAAGAACAAAAAGCAAAAAGTAGTGAATTCACAACAAAAACATAAATGTTAAAAAAGTAGCCAAGTTCTTCTAACACAAAAACTTTTGCGTAACAAGTCAGCCGTAAAAAGTAATGAGATCTTAAAGTACGCCAAGTTCTAAGTTTATTAATGTAAAATATCAAATATTTTAAGTAGAGTAATATCGAAAAACCTCAAAATTATTAGAGACATCTATTATTTAATGATTACCGACTTAAATTGAGTTACTTGGCAAGTTTTCTTTTTTTACCCACTTACTCAATTTTGAAATGAAAGCTTGACTAGTAAACCAACTCAATTTAAGTCAGTAATCATTAAGTAATAGATGTCTCTTATAATTTTGAGGTTCTTCGATATTACTCTACTTAAAATAGTTGGATCTCAACTTCTATTCTGATGGCAGGCCTTAGCGAAAAAAAAAATGAAAAAAGTGTTTTTGTACGCAATTTCAAGAACGTGCTTGAATTTGGAGTTGGGAGTGCAATTTATTGTATAGATATAATTCTGGTATAACTATCTACATACCTAACATTAGGCCTCTATTATTGGTAAGTGTTTACGCAGCACAGCAAAATTGTACACTGTAAACAACAACAAAGGAACAGTGCAGATACTACATAACGTGTTATTACTTTGTTTTGTGTTGTTTTAACAATATTAGATATTTTTTAAACATCACAAAACAAAGTAATACCACGTTATGTAGTATCCGCACTTTTCCTTTGTTATTGTTTGCAGTGTAAAATTTTGCTGCAATGCGTATACACTTACCAATAAAAAAGGCCTATTAAAACGAAAAGTGATGCGTTTGCCTATTGGTTTTTATAGCTAAAGGTAGGGATTGAAGTAGGTAGACAAAAAAAATTGTACTGAAAAGTAGAATTGCCCAGGGGGGGGGGCAATTTCACCTATTGTTCCAGCCCCCCCCCCGTATCCGCACCTGTTTCCTTGGGAAGATTTTTTTTTTTTTACTTAATTATTCAATCTTACAAGTTTCCCACAACCTTCTGTGAATGTGTTTGTTCGTGTTCTTTATCATCGTAATGTTATAGTACAGTCAACGAAGGAATTCTGCTTGCAAAAAATAGTGCTCTCTGAATAATTTTTTTATATGGTAGGGGTTACCCCCAGGTTAAACATACCCAAAGTCCCCAGCCCAGGGCCGCGAGCTAAACTCAGGAGGGGGGGTAAAGGTACCCCTTTTTAGATTTTCGTGAATATTTCCAGAACCTAGCATATAAGCGGAAAAGTCTATACTACTACTTAATTAGAGACAATTAAATTATGTATAAAAATATATATTCACATTTTTTCTAGGGTCAAAAATAAAGGATATGCGGGCGGTGGAAAAGTCAACAAATCTAAAAAACCTGTTATTGTATAAGATATTGAACGTTTTCTGACCAATTTCCTTTTTTTTCTCTATATCCAAAACTATACGAAAAAGTTGATGTATACTAAATTAAGCAAATTTAAATAGCAAGAGTTGTTTTCATATGGCGTCAAAAAATAATAACGTTTTTTTTAAAGGAACACAATACAAAATTTATTTGCCATAAAGGGGGGTGCTTTCTCCCCCCCCCTTTAGAGAGGAGGGGCATTTTTTTTTAAATAATATTAAAAAACAACGGCAACACTTACAACAAAAAATTAACCTTTTGTGAAAGCCAGTACTCCGTTCTTTTATTTTATTTTCAAATCAAGTTATTGATGTCCTCAGTTTTTGTAAAAATTACCTTCAAACTCAAAATTAAAAAAAAAAAAAGTTGAAAATTTTATTTTTGATTTCTCCATTCCTAGTTTTTGAGAAAATTGAAAGTTACGACGACAGTTTTTTTTTATAATTTTTGTTATTATAATACTTTGTAGTATCTGATAGTAGTGTTTCTTTGAACTTGAGGTTAATGAATGAATAATTTCTTTGAACCTGCGAAGAAAGCCACCAAAGGTACTGTGATAGTGGTAGAGGGGACCCTAATGTATAACATATTCAAAGTCCCCAGCTCAGGGCCGCAAGCCTTAGACAGGAGAGGAGGGTAAATGTCCCCTTTTGTAGTTTTTCTTCCATATTTCGGAAACTGAGCATAATAGAGGCAAAGTCAATACCACAAAGTGAAAGAAAATTAAATTCCCTTCCATTAAAAGTTATGTTCTGGCTTTCAAAAAGGGTAAGTTTTTTGTTGTAAGTGTTGCCGTTGTTTTTTAATATTATTTAAAAAAAATGCCCCTCCTCTCTAAAGGGGGGGGGAGAAAGCAGCCCCTTTATGGCAAATAAATGTTTGTATTTTGTTCCTTTAAAAAAAACGTTATTATTTTTTTGGCGCCATATGAAAACAACTCTTGCTATTTAAATTTTGCCTAATTTAGTCTACATCAACTTTTTCGTATAGTTTCGGATATAGAGAAAAAAAAAAGGAAATTGGTTGGATTGAAAATGTTCAATATCTTAGACAATAACAGGTTTTACAGATTTGTTGACTTTTCTACCGTAGTAGCCCGTAGCGTTATGGTTAGTGCGTTCGAGTGTCACGCTGGAGGTCTGGGTTCGCTTTCCAGCCTCGTCCATCTAAAAACTAAAAATGTTTTTTTTTCAGGGCTACTGCCTCTTGCGAGGAATTGACAAATTCTCCAAGAGTATCACTTGTCACGAATAAGTGCTTCTCGTCTAGCCGTTCGGATTCAAAATTGTAGGTCCCTTCCATTCATGTCGAAAGGCGCACACAGGAATGGTGTCGAGTTGTTAGTCACTAGGCCCTGGTTCTTCATGAGCCGTTGTGCCACGCGATTTTTGTTTTTTTTTTTTTTTTTTGACTTTTCTACCGCCCGCATCTCCTTTATTTTTGACCCTAGAAAAAATGTGAATATATATTGTAGATAATTTAATTGTCTCTAATTAAGTAGTATAGACTTTTCCGCTTACATGCTAGGTTGTGGAAATATTCACGAAAATCTTGAAAGGGGTACCTTTACCCCCCCCCCTCCTGAGTTTAGCTCGCGGCCCTGGGCTGGGGACTTTGGGTATGTTATACCTGGGGGTAACCCCTACCATATAAAAAAATAATCCAGAGAGCACTCTTTTTTGCATTTATTTTATAATCTTGAGACTTCGTTGACTGGGCTATTAGGGAAAAATATTATCTCGAGTTTTTTTTGGCACGAATCCTAAACTTCCCCTATACTACGTAAGTAAAAGTAAAAACAATAATGGGCGCTTAAAGAAGGTACATTAAAATCAGAACCTTAACATATTTTCATTTTAAACAAAGCTTGATATCCTCAATAATTGTTAAGTTCCTTGCTTTAAACAATAAAAAACCCTTTTCCTAGCTTAATATACAGGGTGGACTAAATACAAGTTTCTTTTAAAAAATGCATAAAATGAACAATCATTGTCGAGCCCCTGATGTGCCAATTTTGTTTGTTAACGTAACAAGATGAAAATGGGCCTAGTCAGAAAAGAGGATTTTTCCATTGAGCTACCTACAACTAAGTTTTCAATATTTCCCAACGTTGTTCAAGCGTAAAGCCGACTCATTTCGTTTCGGGGAGGTATGATACCTACTTTCTGTCAAGAGCTCGGCGGGAAACAGCTGTCAGTATCAAAATAACCTATAATTTAAAAAGAAACGACTAGATGGCCAACCCTTTATTTGGCCATTTCAATGAAATATTTAATTCTTAAAAGTAGTCACATTATTTAAAAAAAAAAAGAAAAAAACCCAATCCTTATCAATGCGTGACCTAATTTATGAACGGTCAATTTGTCCTAACCATTCCCCCCAGAGACCAATAATTCGGTCAGTTTGCTAAACCAACACACAAAAGAAAGTTAATTTTGTGTATTACAACTTGTAAATCCATTGCACGTAATCCCCCATAATAATCTAAGTTAACAAAAAGAAGACAAATTGGCTTTTCGAACAAATTTTTAGGCTTCAACGACACGGTCGATGGCGGTGATAATGTCAACGACGACGAAGAAAATACATTATAAGATGGTAAATATTTTGTTAAGCATTTTTCATCTTGTGATGGAAACATCCTTCACTGCATACTGGAGAAATTATTTTCTTAAAGGAAGGAAACTCGACAAAGTACAAAGAAATAAATCTCCTTGAAGAAGTCGTTAAAATCAATAAGACAAGGTTCGATCCAAAAAACATCAACAACAACGACAAAAAACGAGCAAAAATATCTTCCCTCCTTCAATACCTTTGTATGTTTTGTTCAATAACGACTTAAGCAATAAACATTATTATGTATACCTCGCGTGAGGGGAAGTAATTTGTTTAACTTTATCTTTCCAAAATTGAATTTGTCTTTAATTCAGACCGGAAGGTGTCTTTATTTTAATTTCCGATTCATATACATATATAAGCAAACACCAAACAGTAGGTTTATGAAAACAAGAACTATGCTTTTAATATAGCATTAATTGTGTTGTTATTATCGCGCGGACAGTGTGATAATTATATTCACTTGAAATTTAACTAAATATTAAGGGGTTAACATTGGTTTTGTAGAATAAAAACAAATCAAATAGGGTAAAGGCGGGAGATATGGCACCCCTTGTTTGTAGAAACGATAATAATTTCAAACATAGATTTCTATAATCTGTAACTAATTTATAAACCCAAATAAAATTGATTACTAGGGGATTTCACAATGCAAAACATATTTTTTTTTTCAATAACAAAATACATTACTAAAATGACAAGTGAAAAAAATGGCGGGTGATATGACACCTACTGGAGGGTGATATGGAACTTTACTTTTTAAGTGATTTTTTGCCACAGTTATTGTTTATATACGTAAAATGCAATGGGACTTGACAAATTGGGCACTTTATGCACTCGAAAATTACAATAAAAAACAGTTCTAAAATTAAAACCAAAAATTTATTAGAATCAGGAAGGGGTGATATGATACCAGTGTAAATGTACTAAATTTGGGGGGTGCCATATCACCCTTTGGACATTGCCACTGATATTCGAAATGAAAAGAACATTTACGTATCTGCAGTTATAGCGGTAAAAAGAAACAAACAGACACGATTCACTCATTGTTTTTCCGCTAAAACGAAGCCCTGACACCGAATACTTTCGTTTCTACACTAAATTTACAAAAATACAAAAAAATAATCTTACAAGAAAATCACAACTTTTTTGTATTCTCGCTTGTAGTTTAAACATTTGAAACGCTTCTTGGATTTCAACTGCACCCGTTAGAAGCTTGTGTAAAACTTAGAGATATTCTGAAGTCATTGTTTAAAAAAAAAGTCATTAAGTGGGAAATATTGAAAGGGTGCCATATCCCCCGTGGTGCCATATTACTAGGGATGCAAACGATACATCGAGGTTTTTGAAACATCAATGTTTTTGTCTTAAAACATCGATGTTTGCCATCGATGTTTCGAATCCGAAAACATGGATGTATCGATGTTATTTGGAGCGATGTTTTAACATCGATGTTTTTTGGTTTTCCTGTCACACAGAATTTTTAAAATTGCCTGCTTTTGCATGCGGAGCTTGTGTTGCTTGGCTTGTGAACACAGCTAAAAACTTGTTTTTGCATTCAATGCACCCATTAATTCTTCCTCAAGATAATTGACAGTGACAGCTGACAATGTCATTAAGAAAGCGGAACTAAAAGAATAAATAACCAAAAAATATGAACAAACGATTTCAAAAAATTGAATTCAATTCGATTCTGGCACTAGCAATTACATTAGATCCAAGACTCAAATTACTCTAAAAAATAATTTCTTATTTAAATGACTTCATAAGAGATGAAAGGAATGTGGCCAATATTTCTGATTCTTTCGAAGAGTTCGAAAAAGAAGAAAGGCTTTTTGGTATTTGGACATATCACAAACATTTGGTGCATCTTAATATCAAGTCCAAACAGTCCTCTTCCTCCATCTTCACAACAACTAAGTGCAGATGTATCTATAACTCAAAATCTGGTAGAAATGTGGAATGATATGAAAAATGTGTTTCCGGGACTTTATAAACAGGATCCCAAATATTTGCTCATTGTGGCTACGTCGCGTCAGTTCCAAGTGAACGACTTTTTTCTAAAGCTGTGGCAACTAATACCCAACAATGAAACCGTTTGACAGGGAAAAGATTGTTATTTTTAAATTCTGTTTTTAAGAAATAAAGTAATACATAACATTCCTTATTTCTAGCTTACTGCTTATCTCTTTTATTTTGGGTAGAAGTTAGGTACTTTATAGGAACCTGCTTTTTAGATGACTCGCTAAAAAATTAAAGAAAAGAGAAATGAGAAGTCCTTAGCTTTAATTTTTGGGCTTTTCAAAAAACATAGATGTTTCGAAACATCGATGTTTTTGAGGCCGATATTTTTGACATCGATGTTTTTTTTTTTTTTTTGAAACATCGATACATCGAACCATCGATGTTTTTTATATGATGTTTGCATCCCTACATATTACCCGACTTTACCCTATCTAAGGAAATATTTTAGCAAATTTTAGGCCCACTAACAGATAAGAGTCTTAGAATTGTTACTCTTGTTTTTCAAAAGGTACAAAATAAATAGTATTTTTATTGCAAATTCCCCTTTGAAATGGCCCTTTTTTGATATATATAGGAACGTTAGATGGAAAATGTCTAAAGTTTACAAATTTTGTAAAATGATATAAGCTTATACAAAAGTTTGCCTAAATAATCTTTTTATTCATTTGGTTAAATGCTGTTGTATGAAGAATCAGCTGTTCGTTTATTTGACAAATTAGATGCGACAGATTAGACGTGTTTAGATTTCGAAGTTTTTTTTTTCAATGGAAAACCTCTCCCGAACCAAAGCAAAATCGGATCCGAATGTCTCGAAATAATACAAAAAAAACTGTATGATACACGACAATAGTAACGTTTTAAGTAGGGCTGACCACGAGACGAGGAAAATCTTGGTCTCGGTCTCGAATGACGAGAGGTTTGGGAGAGCTTTTATAGTCGCAAGCTCATGGAAGCGTTCGGGCAAAAATGAGCGAATGCAAAAAGTCATATGGTGCGCCCATAATGTCGGTTTCTTGATTTTTGTTTACCATTTGCATTCAGAAGTAAAGATAGGGCTGCCAGACGTCCCGATTTTGGCGGGACAGTCCCGATATTTGAACCATGTACCTGCCGATATGTGTCCCGATTTACAAAATGTCCCGATTTTGTCCCGACACTCCATTTTTACTTGCTATATATGTATAAGGGGTCCGCAAAATAACTTTTTATTTTTTGAAAATGTATCATCAACATCGAGTGTAGCTTCGGCTGTGTGGCACGCAGCGCCGTCCTGTTGAAACCAAATGTTGCCAATATCCTCCTCTTCAATTTTTGTGAACAAAATTTCGTTCAACATGGCCCGATAACGATCGCCATTGACTGTAACGGCCACTCCTTGCTCAGTTGAAGAAAAATGGCCCAATTATGCCTCTGCACCAAATATTGACTCGTTTTGGGTGTATCGGCTTTTCAATGTATGCGTGCGGGTTTTCTGTGCCCCAAATTCGACAATTTTGCTTGTTTACATACCCGCCAAGATCAAAATGAGCTCCATCTGAAAAGATGATTTTTTTGGTAAAATCGGCAAAGTAATGTCGCAATATTTCCCAGCGTTGTTCAAGCGTATACACTTAGCGGAAGGATAAAACTAATTATCTTTCGAATCAGACATGAGCTAAGTGTTACCATTCACGAAATAAGCACTTGTTGAAAAAAAACGTTAGATGGCGGACCCTTTATATATATAATTATTGGTTTTATGTCAAAAACAAAATTCGAGGTTTTGATCAAAACTAACATTACGATAATGTAGAAGTCCAAAAACTAATTTTAGACAAGAGACGTCCGTCGCCTCGGTTTGTTTGCGTCCCGATTTAAATCAAATGTAATCCCTAGAACAGTTTTTATAACACTACATATGTTTTAGCCAAAAACAAATCGAAGAACTGAAATAAATGTTTAGGTTTTTTGGGCAAATTACCAGTTTCTTACTTGTTTTGAGATATTCCCGAATATCTCGTTATTGGTTTTTTTGATTTTGTCATAATTTTGCAATTCGGAAGGTACTTTTAAGTTAGTCACAGGGTAAAGCATGATACTACTTAAAATTTTTCTAATTTAAAAACAGTTTAGTGAAATTTTCTAAATTTTATATATTTTTGAACTTGAAGAATACGTCCAAAAAAGTGCCGCTCGCGTAAAAAATGCTCAAGCATGCCTCATTTTGACATTTAGAAACGTTAAGACATGTCATATGGATTCAGAACGATATTAAATAAATAAAATATATTCTAATTTAAGTAAAGTGTTATGTGATAAGATAATACAATGCTAAGCTCGTTTTAAATTTATTACCTAATTAAAAATGATTTAACATTGTTTTTAAATTTTGTACCGGTTTTTGGACCTTGGCATCCCGATATTCACCAAATTAAGTCTGGCAGCCCTAAGTGAAGAGCGAAATTGGTTGAGGCAGAAACAAAAAAAAAGAGAAAGAGTGAATAGCTTCTTTTCATTGGTTATGACATTTGCTTCCGACAGCTTCCGACTATTAAGGATCTTCCAAACAAATGCAATTGAAACGTTGACGACGAACAAAACAACAATAACAACACGTTGTTGATGTAGTTTCGTCATCGCAATGAGTTTGGGTGAGCTTTTATAGTTCTACATCAATAATTTAAGAAAAGTAGCTTTCCTAATTGTTGAATAAATTTAAATGTCTTAAATATTTTTTTTACAACTTTTATTTCTAACTTATCACTATGCGATAGCTAGTTTAAGTTCTCTGAGATATCATAATTTATCATATTTGTAAAAACGCCCTTTTGTTAAAGTTACACTGACGTTTGAAGTGAGCAAGTGAAGTGATAGGGCAAGAAGAAAACCCAGCCCCATTCAATGAAGACCAAGTTCAAAGTAGAAGAGGTTGTATTAGCTACAGGCCCGTAGCGTCCATCGGGGCAACCTAGGCAATAACCCGGGGCGCGCGGTCAGGGAGGCCCCCAACGGAGATCTTCTTTTGTATCGTTTGAACCGGTATTAACTTTGTTAAGTTATAGCTTCGGTCAGCCATTCTTTGAGTCATTAAAACTAAAATCCAATTTACGAATAAAATATAATAATAATCAACTCTTACTTTAGATCCTACATATAAACTCAATATGTAGTGAACTCAATTAAACGAAGTATTATACCAATTGTAAAATTATCCACTAATATTAAAGTATTTGTTGTTCCGTTTTGTGTATATTGGACCCATAAAATATTCATTTGTAAAATAAAAATAAGAGAATTGGTCGAAAATTCTAAAAATTTGTGTTCATGGTTATTATACTCGTATGGTGCTCTGGGAAAAAAGTCCCCAAAGACCACATTTTGCACAATTGTACCTAGTGTCGTTATGCCGCCATCTTTTTTTTAACGATTCATTTTTTTTCACACGTTATTCAGGTTGTTTTTATCCCAGACAAAAAAGTTTATATGGCATACCTACTTTTAGCAAATTCAATCTTCTACAAAATATGTTTTGCAACTTTTTTCGCTAATTGCTATGGCTTAAAACTTATAGTGATGCATTTTGTAATTTTGTAAGATAAGGGTTGACTTTTCATATGCGTCATATTTCTTTCTTTTTCATCTCATTTTTCTGCTCAGTTGTTTTCTATCAGCTCAACATTTTCGAATGAGATAAGTTCCATGAAAAATGGTAAAGAATTGGCAACTGTTTTGATCAACAAAAAAATCTTCACTGTCTACGAACTATCCAGATGTATGCACCGCTCTTTTAATGTTTTTGACGGTTCCTGTTACCACAGAAAAAGCGGAAGGATCTTTTTCAAAGCTGAAATTAATACAAAATTACTTTCAAAACACCATAGAACAACAAAGGATTAACAATTTATCAACGATATCGATTAAAAATCTTAGCAAATAGATAAGAAAAGTAATCGAAGAGTTCGCTTCTGCAAAAATCCAGAGGCAAATCCTACCTAACCTTTTAGTTCTGTAATACTACGTTTCCACCAACCATTAAACCGAAATTTAGGTAATGAGATTTGTTTGGTGTTTCCACTGCACAAAAATATCAAAACGAGGATTATGGCAAAATATTTGTGTTTCATTTTGTTGATATGAAGTGGAAGTGAGATAGATAGTTTTTATTTACTTTTCCATCTGTCAATAACCGAAAATGGCGTTTCAATGGGTCGTTTCCACAATTATTCTCCGAAAAAAAAAGTTTGTTGCATTTGACAAACTAATGTTTCCAAATAGATTTGAATGAGTTTTGTTTGAAATCTTCATTTGAGAAGATTCAAATTTGTATGGTAAATCTTCGAGATTTCAAGGAGATTTGTGATAATCTTGCTAAATCTCGGTTTAGTGTCTGGTGAAAACGTAGTATAAAAAAAAAAAATTTTAAATAAAATTTAGAACTTTTTGTTGAAATTTATTTAACCAATATTAAGGCAGCCATTGAGAAATAGGGCCCCATATTTGGTTTTTCCCCGGGCCCCACAAGCTCTATCTACGGCCCTGATTAGCTATAAAAAAAGGCTAAGGACCAACAAAGCCACCGCGCAAGCTCGGATGAACTACCAGCGGAACTCTTCAAATACAGAGATGTATTGACAGGGCGCAGCGAATAATTCATAATAATAACCAATAAAATTTGGGTGGAATGAAACATGACCGATGATTGAACTATCAGCTCCATGTGCCTCCTCTTCAAAAAAAAAAGGCGACCCTATATCTTTTTTTTTAATTATAATTATTATAATAATAATGTATAATTAATATACACAGGCACCACTGTTTTGAAAAAAGCTCCCCCACAAGCCCTGTACTGAAAATTCAGTGGCCACAAACCATAATCACTTAAGTCGAGTTATGACGAAATTGAGTTATTCTCATAATTGTGTTTAGATTATCAAAATCTATCCCCACTCAATTTTGTACGTCTATATCTTTTTTCTAACGGAAGTTATAAGCAAAAAAACTAACGACTTAAGTCCGTTTTTTAAAAAAATCATTTGCCAAAACAACTTAACTCCAAAAAAATATAATTTTTTGTAACGTTGGTTTCATAACTCAAGTTAAGTTTAATTTAAATTAAATTTTTTCTTTATAAGAATTCATGTCTAATTTTTAAGTTAATTTAAGAATAATCATTAAGCATTATGTTTTTCAGTTTTGTTTCAATTCTGAAAATGTTCACTTATATTGCGGTTCACTTGGTGGCGCCAACTTACTTTTTTGTATTGAATATGAACACATAATATTACCATGTGATTTTAAAGTTTAGTTTCACACAGTAGGATGTCCTTTCTGATTCCAATCAATTTATTTTTTGTTGTTAGAAGTCTAATTTGGAAGATATTTTGTGTGTGTGGTATTTATGAATATTTTGCAAGACTTAAATTCATTTGACAAATAATCCAGTCAATCAATTTGGAGTAATAGGAGTCAAAAAGGAGTGACTCCAAACCTCCAATCGAAATATAAATAATTGTTCCGAAACTGAAGATGGTCAAAAATGATATTTTTTACATACAAATAATAATAATAAATATAATAATACAATAGGAATAACAATTTCTTAATGTCTCGCAAATAACAGTTCAAAGTTTCAATTATGAGTTTCATGGATTTTTGAGAGAGTGTATAGCAAAACACGCAAGACAATAACAAAACAAATTACATATACTACAGAATTTTGTTTGCGTTTTTCACGGCTGATATCTATAACTGACCCTTAACACTATTATAGAAGTGGCTATAGGCAGAATATTTGGTCTGCCGGTTATGACGACTGCCAAAGAAACATCTTAATCCGGTTGCAATATCCGCCTAACCTACTAACTACAAAATAATTAAAACGAAAAAACTGAAGTACATATATGTTTGTACATTATGTGCTTTATTAATTTAACGAACAGAATCATAAAGAACCTAGCTAGATGTATTTGTAAATAGTCAGAACAGGCGAAATTTTGATATTGACTTTTATTTTAGTCTTCAGAACCAAACACATATAATATTTTACTCTTAAATATTAAGTCGTGAGGTCGTATTAAGATAAATGTCAACATTTTGATTTGGTTGAACTAACTTAAATGAATTTGATGATAATTTACTTCATAATCTCCAATGTATGAACTTAGAAAATGATTGAACAGTTTAGTGGAAGAGACTAAAAGCACAACATTGCTTACTAATTCATATTCTGGGCAGAACAAGAATTCGTTGGTTGATGCAATGTTTCATTCATACCAAACTCTGAAAATATTGATAAGATCAATGACAAATTCGTTGAATCAAGATCAAATCAAGAAAGGCACATATGGAAAAAAAAGCGCCGAGGAATTGATTTTTAAAACGAGTTGATGGCAACAAATTTACTTGATACCGTGGCAGGACGTTTCGAGCTAAGGTCTGTTTCCTTTTTTTTATAATATTAACTATATGCCGGTAAGACCAAAGGTCTTTTAAATGTAATCCACGGCACAAGTTAGAAGGAATAGAATGAAAGGATAGATTTTTTGTTGTTTCTTTAAGTAGTCTAACTAACAACTCTTTATCCTACCTGTCTCTGCTGTTGTTGGACATCGACCACAGTCAAAGTACTATTTGGGAGGGACATCATCACGATGAATCAGTCATCACACCTTTGACACACAGATCCTGGCCTTCACACTAACTTTCAAGTTTCCCTGAACCTTCCGTAGATCATTGATATACAGAATTGGCTTAGATGGAGCTGAAAGGTCACAGCACGTTGGCTTAATGCATGTTGCAGTATTGTGACAATTTACCCACCTTCTATAGTCGTGGTATCCATTCGTCTATTCGTTTCTAAGTTAAGGAGGCCTAAAAGGTCAAGATATTTTACAATTCACTTTTAACAGGACACTGCAAACTAAAATCAAATAATGGACGCGTATATTGCGTATCAATTTTTTCAACTCTTGTCTCCTTTAACAAGAATGATGTGTGTTATTTTCCTTATTAAGGTGAATATCGTGAAATGGATTTTTGTGCTTGTACCCTCAATTTAAAGCTTCAAGTTCAAGCTTTAAAACGAGACCATACTTAATCATAATTTTTTATCTATGGTGATTGTTGTGCTTGAAAGTGTCGGAGTTACACTCAAGTTAACAACTCAAATTTAATGAGTTAACTGATGTGGAACTTTAATGTCACACTTAATAACTGTACCTAAGTAAGAAAGAACAACTATAATATATATTAAAAGTATGATTTATTAGTATAGGCAATAGAACTCAACTCAACATAAAAAATCTTATATTGCATTTTCACACAAGGAATAACAACATAACTCGACATAAGAAATTTTAATCGTTCTTTCTAAATATGCCATAACAGCCTTACTTGACCTAAGGTTTAATTTTTTATTTCTAAATATGCCACAACAACCTAACTCGATATAAGCTCTTTATTTTTTGAAAGTTCAATAAGTCATAACAGCTTAAGTGTTATTTTCTTAAATTACTCCTCAATTATCAAATGTACAACTCTTTCTGCGAACTCTTTCTTCAATCTTACATTCCAAAAAATTAAAAAAAGCAATTCCTGATTCCTAGGGAGGATTTTAAACTTAAAACCGCTCTCCTGAAAAATATTAAATATCGACTTAAGCGGTTATGACTTGTGGCCACTGAATTGTTGTTGAACAGAGTATAGTTATCCGTACATCTGCTTAGTTATTTTTAGATCTGTATTCTGCTAGTTATTAAGAATCAAAAATATTCAGTAAATTGGGATTGTTGTCGATTATTTCACAGTCCCTTGTTATTAAAGACTTCCTGACCCCAAATATTGTACATTCAGCTATTTTGCAAATTGCAAAAATGTCCGACTCTGAAGAGTTATATAAAATTATTAAAAAAGATGGTTATTTATACATCCGATCACAGCACCAAACGAGCAAGTACATTCAACCACGTTGTATGCATTTTAAAGCTTGCAGACAGTCACCCCTGGTTTGAAATTGAACAAGTATTTATTAACCTTTGACTTACAGTTCACTTATGTTTGCCTTACCCGAACTTTGTCAAATCGATGCATGGCAACAAGGTGGGGTGCTGATGATTGGATGATACTATAGTGCTGGTGCTGTGCTATTCCTATTGTCCTGGCCATTGAAAGATACGCTACGCAGTCTTTGCTCAAACAATTAGTAGTCGTTCGTTTGGATTAAAAACGTGTGATTTAAACAATAATCCACTACTACACCGCATGCGGTAGACATTCTTTATTCAAAGTTGCTACTTCCAACATCCATGATTGATATCATCATCATTGCACTTTCAGACAAAGAATTTTCTTCTTGTTCATATCATGATGTAGCGGTATATAATATATATAGCTTTTTGCCAAAGACAGTTTAAAAATTTCATTTCGGTTCATAAACAATTACACCACCATCAATCTACAATCGACGAACACAAAATATAGTCTGAGAACAATTACAAATCAAACAAATTGAAAGTGAGAATCTATGATGTGCTGACTGCTGGCTGAGACGTGACTTGAATGCATCACCATCAGCTTTAAGCCACGAATCGGACCAAGCTAAATAAAGAAAGGTCGGAGGAAAATTAAATTTCATTTAAAAACTACTACTTTGTCCTTAAAAAAAAAGAAAAGCGTTATTGAAGCATCTCTTGAAGTATGCTCTGGCTAACGCAGTTTTGTTTATATTCAATTGCTACTAGAACAATTTTGTTATCACTTAAAATGTCAATAGAGAAATGGAAGTTACAAAACAAAAGAGGGAGTTAGTGTGTTATGATGAAACAATTGAGTTTCTTCGAGAGCAATGCAAACAGAAAAAATAATGTATCAACAGAAATGAGAGGGCAATAATTTTAAAATTGAATGAAGAAAATGACAGTATATTTTTGTTGTTTCCGTTAGAAGTTAGATAGTTGAGTTTTAAATAGTTTTCTTTATGTAAGAAAAATTTTGTTTAATGTGTTCAAGATGAGTATGGAGATATTGAAGGGGTTAACAACTCATACAAGTAAATTTTGTATTGCTAAGATAATATAAAATGGGCCATTGCCCACTGCCTTTAATTGAAGGCTTTAAAAGGAAAAGGAAATATATGTAGATAGGAAGACAGAAAAATCTACTAAAAGATGTAAAAGATTATGTATGTATGTCTAGGTACCAGGTGTCTATCACCTATGCACTACAAATATGAAATATCCCTTATTTAGATTCAGTGCAAAGGTAAACTATACGTGCTATTTCGCTGTGAGTGCAAAAGTGACGCAACCTTATTCTGAAAAATTGGCGTATTTTGAATATGCAACTTTTCAAAAAAATTATAAGATTACTAATTTAAAAGCATATGTGCTTGTTTTAGTCGATTTAAATCCAATTACAAAAAGTGGATTACGCCACTTTTGCACTCACAGCCTCATATATATAAAGGGTTTTCCAATAAGGACGGGTCGATTTTGACTGCTCGTGGCGGCCATATTGTTTCTTTTACTTCCTGTAAAAGTATCCTCTTTTAATCAGTTACTAAAGACAAATCATGATGGTAAGTTAAACTACAGCGTCGAGCAGCACCTGCAAATGATAAAACTTTATTATCAAACTGGGTGTTCTGTTGATCCCAATTTTGGTTAAAAAATCATCTTTAGAAATGTGGCCCATTTGTGGTTAAAGGTGTACGGGAAAAAGCTAAATTGCCGGATTTGGGACGACACCAATCCACGCCAGATTTACGAGGTGTCAATGCATCCAAATAAAGTTACTGTTTGGTGTGGATTTTGGGCTGGAGGAGTCATCGGTCCATACTTCAAGCCAAAAAAAAATAACACAATCTAATATTTGTTAAAAGTCAAGTGCCTTATATTTTTTTTTCATATTTTACTGTGCGTAGCTATATAAAAGAAAAGGGAACAAATCTTAATTAACTATACCAAAGGGTTTTCCAATAGGGACGGGTTGATTTTGATAGCTCGTGGCGGCCATATTGTTTCTTTTACTTTGAGTCACAATATCGTCTTTTAAATAGTTACTACAGACAAATCATCATGGTGAGTTACAGCGTCGAGCAACACGTGCAAATGATGTTTTAGAGCAGTTAGAAGTTTATCCCAATTTTGGTTGAAAAATCATCTTTAGCGATGAGGCCCATCTTTGGATGAATGGGTACGTGAATAAGCAAAATTGCCGGATTTGGGACGACACTAATCCACGCGAGATTTACGAGGTGCCAATGCATCCAAATAAAGTTACTGTTTTGTATGGATTTTGGGCTGGCTGCCTGGAGGCGTCATCGGTCCGTACTTCTTCGAAAATGATGCTGGCCAGGCCATCACCGTCAACGGCGATCGCTATAGGTCGATGATCACCAACTTCTTGTGGCCTAAATTGGATGATATGGACACTGAAGATATATGTATGGCGTTACGTGCCACACAGCTTAAGAAACAATCGATATTCTGCACGAGCAGTTTCATGGCATGGTTATTTCGTGCCGAGGCGACGTGATAGGCCACCAAGATCGTGTGATGTAGGGCGTTTTTAGGTCGCAGGTCTATGCGAATAAGTCGCAAACCACCGTGGCCCTCAAAGACAATATAATCGATGCCATCGGTCAAATTCAGCCTGATTTATGCGCCAAAGTCATCGAAAACTAGAACTTTCGAATCCGCGCTACCCAGCGAAGCAGCAGCCGCCATAATTTGAACGATGTAATATTTCCAACATAATTGATAGGGCTCTCGAATAAAGATAAAACCTCATATCGACCCGTCCTTAATGGAAAACCCTTTGTATGGCAAACTTGCCATATAAAAACGTTCCAAAAGCGACATATTACGGTGATATACGACATCATATCAGTCATGATATATTTTGTCATATAAACATGTCTAACACAGTGATATGTCGCTTATGGAATGTTTTTGTAGGGCAAGTTTGTCATATGTACGTATGATAATCTATTAGCACGTTATGTCTCTGAACGGGCATTTTCCATTAACCTTCATGAATGTATAAAAAAGAAG
Source organism: Melangyna quadrimaculata (assembly GCA_949320155.1). Classification (NCBI taxonomy): domain Eukaryota; kingdom Metazoa; phylum Arthropoda; class Insecta; order Diptera; family Syrphidae; genus Melangyna; species Melangyna quadrimaculata. Next base: position 452,202,296 of record OX439483.1, on the reverse strand, counting down.
TTTTATATGAGTTATGATCAGTGGCAGATCCAGAGGGTGTGCTACAGGAGCTAAAGCCCTCACAGCCTATTTTTAAAATAAGTTATATGATAGAAAGCAATACAATATCAAGTAGGGTTTTACATTCGTGTCCAAATCTTAAATATTTTTAAACACTAGGTGGAATTATTACTATTAGACAAAAAAGGGGGAAAATGCTCAGGAGATTCGTTCACCAAAATGTATTAACAACGCTCAACTCCTTGTGGATGATGACAAAATTCTTCACAGATGGCAAGAGTATTGTAAGGGACTTTTAAATGATCAGTTTCCGAGGATGTACAACAGTCGCACCTAACAATGAAGAAGTCGCCGACATCACAGTCGAAGAAGTAAGCGATTCGGTAAAAAAAAACTCCAAAAAGGCAAAAGCGATTGGGCCAGACGAGATACTCTCTGAAAAAGATGGAAGACCTCGGGTCTAGATGGCTCATTATTCCCATCTCCAAACTTATCTGCGGCGACCGAATGCCTTATCAGTGGAGGGAAAGTTACCTTCTTCCAATCTACAAGGGGAAGGGTGATACACGAAATTCCGACAGCTACCGTCTGATCAAGCTGATGTCACACACCATGAAGATCGTTGAGCGGATATAGGATGGCCGCCTACGAAAAATAATACAGCTATCTGATGACCAGAGCGGGTTTGTTTGAATGGAAAAATATCGGGATTCCTCGAGAGATTTGCATGTTATATTGGTTGGTTTTGAAAAAGCCTTCGACAGACAGCCACGAGATCTGATATGGGTTGCACTTAGGCAACGAGGTACGAGCATGTTAAAACAAAGGTAAGATGCCCCGCAGGAATCACCGAAGAGTTCCCAATTAGAGTAAGTGTGCACCAGGGAAACGTCTTCAGTCCTTTGCTCTTTATTACTGTCCTTGACTTTCTGCTTGAGGATAAGGTGACGGACCCCAAAGTGAATCAGTTATTCTTTGCTGACGATGGAGCCATCATAAGTGAAGATCCTGTGTCCTTGCAATGAGTACTTGATGTATGGGTGGATGTTCTAGAGGGAAATAGATACCGCATTAGCGCGAAAAAGACCCAATACCTATGCTGTCCATTATCTGATCCACACACGCCTATTACGGACATCTATTTGAATGGAACAGTAATTCCCAAGTGATTCCATCGCGTAAGCGTAGGGTAGATGAAGTGGCGGGAAAACACTTCCATCTTCTGTGATAGACAAATGCCCCCTAAGCTGAAAGGAAAGCTCTTCACGGCATTTGTTCGTCCAGCGCTTACATATGGTTCACACTGTTGAACAAGTTGAACAATATACAAGAAGTATGAGAGTAAATTGACGGCAGCTGAAATGAAGATTATCCGCATGACAGCAGGAGTGACAAAGCGCGATCGAAAAAGAAGCAATATAATCCGAGGAAGCCTACACGTCAAAAATACCATCTTGGACAAAATACAGCATGACCAACTAAGCTGGTAAAGTCATGTACAAAGAAGATGCCATAAGAACCCATTTCAAAAGACAATAGCACAAAACGTTCCAACATTATCGCGGAAGAAAGGCAGGCGCAAAATCTCCTGGATAAAACAAATGCAACGACACCTGCATTTAGTTGGCCTCATACATGGAACAATCCAAAACCGGGAGGCCTGTCGACGTTTTCTAAAGTCAACCCGGCGAACCCCACAAGTGGAACCTTAGGTGAAGCAGTTGAGCGGGAGAGTTGTGGTCCCCCTCAAGATCATGACAATCGCCGACTAAATGAAGAAGAAGACTAAAAAGGGGTTAAACAATTAACATGTAATTTAAAAAGAGATACTTTGAGGCTAAGGCTAGGGGAATTAAGAGAGTTTAACGCCCGAAGATGGAGAACACTCCGAAACGCTTCGCGTTATACGTTATATAATATTTATTATTTATTAAGTTGTGAAAAATAAAGTTTTCATCTTTAAACCAAGTTTTATAAAAAATTTTCATTTACAATATTAATGTCACAACTTGGAGATAAAACCAACATGAACAAATAATATTTTTCCGAGTCGCGTCACGTCGCGTCGTGAAGTATACATACATAGTTCCGCTGGAGTCGAGTGTGGTTTTCTTTAAGGCAGGGAAAATGAGTTGATTAAGGAAATTTTACAAAAAAAAAACGAAGTTTTGCTCTTAAACCACCAAGTTTAAAAATAATTATTTAAACAAAAAAAACACTATGCCGGGATTAAACAATTAGATACTCTAGGTAATTTGTAAGCCAGCTTTGGCATGTCTCATGTCCGACTAAGAATCTTTAAGTGTTGTGTTGTGTTGTGTTGTGTTAAAAAGGTGAACAATTGTTCATGATTGGTCAAATGATTCAATTTTAATTTAAGGAGACAAAAATTATTATTTATATTTTAAATAAATGTCCCTAACTGGAGCCACAAGCCCCCTCCAAAGCCCCTTCAATCCTTTGATCCGCTACTGGTTATCGGAATATACAGGGTGTCCGAACGTCACCGGCCCAGACAAAATCCTTATGGGTTTCTGATATGATTTAATACCGTTTTTTACTTTGGTATAATTTTGTTTACAAAAACACGTTAATAACTATTTTTTTTTATTCTTTTTTATTATAAAAGCCCAATTTGTTCTCTTAAAAATACCTTACAACTCAAAATAAAACAAATTGATGGCTAGGTATATTCTTTTATATCAAACAACTACCTATATGTCACAAGATAATATAATTCCAGCCTTAATTTACCTGACCTTTCTTTGTTACTCGATTAAAGCTAGTTGAAACCTACATCCCACTATAAAATCACAATTTTCCGTATTTCAACACTCTTTGATTTATGCAGTCAGTTATTTCATTTAAATCCAACTGTGCCTATATTATTAGCATATACCAATTGTATGCATGTAGGTTCTTTGAAACAGATCAGATATTACAACAACCCAGAATCTTCGCTCAAATTATTCTACAATGAAGTTTTTAAAGGCAATTAAAGGATTTGTTCAAAATCGAACTCATAATTTAAAAATAGAAAAAAATATAGTATAGGTAAGGTCCATTTACTTTAGTTTATAGTTTTTTGATTGGGTAGGTTCTACCTACTCAATCAAAAAACTAAAAACCAGAGACACTAGCTGACGTTAAGCAATTATGAATAACCATATTGATCATTTTCTTGTGCTTCAGTTGCCATTTTGTGAAGAAAAGCGTTTGACGCTATGTGCCTACTTAACCTACTTGCATTTCTGCTTAAAAAAAGCTGCAAGAAAAAAAATAAACAGCAAGTGTATAAGACCAGGTCGTGTATTTAATTTTCAATTTGGCCATCATCATCGCCAAATGACAGAAAAGTTAACATTTCTGTCGCCGCGCTGCGCTGGTCACCTTTTAATTACTCAATGGAGTTCGTTTATTGTTAAAACAATGGACAATCACACTTCCAACATAATAACCATGGTTACATCAGTGGGCACATTTAGTCTATACTTTATCGAAAGTCATGTCCTTATATAGACACAGTGTAGGGTAAAAATTCTTCAGAACGACACCTGTCAACAAGGTCAAAACGCGATGTCATCATTATTTGATATCAGATGCACATCGTTAAATTTGGAGGTAGTAATTTTTTCGGTATGGTGCTTGAGCACCAAACTTTCAAAAAACCAACACCTACATACCGGACGACGACGACGACAGTATAGCTTTTTGGTTCGATTTCGTTTCCATGCACGATATGCACTTGTTGCTGTAACTGAATTCTTTGGTCCAACATGTGTATGTTTGTGTTGGTTTGGTCACTAGGAGGTACCATTAACTACAGTTGGTGCAAGTAACGTTTTTTTTTTTCAATAACATTTGAACCTGACACCGAGCATGCAATATCTACCGGATATCCTTCATAAATTACTTTGTCAGGAGCCTTGAAGTTCATGTTTTGGTCAGCTAGCGACCCATTTGGGGGGGGGGTGCGGGGTGGTGCTCGTTCCTATTTGGCTGATGTTCGAAGGTGTACTCTCCTACATACATATACATATACTCATATACTAGTAGATGTTTTAAAATTTATGACTTTGAATGGATGATGAAGATGATGCAGCTTATTTCCAGAAAAGTATTCACACGTTGTGTGAGTGTGACAAAAGATACCTTTATTCTTGGTTAGGTATAGTGATGTATCAAACCGAAAATTTTTCAAACCGAGTTAAAATTTAACTAACTCGAGTTGCAAAAAATTAATATATATTTCGTTTCAAATGTCACTCTTAAGCCTTCAAATCGTTTGTTTAAAAAAAATCGGATTTTCGTAGGAAAAATTCTGATTTTCAGAGGGTTTTTAATCCATTAAAATCGTAGCCATCCTTCAATGAATTTTGACAGTTTATGGCTTGACAGACGGGCAACAACCTATATTTTGACGTCTAATATATATTTCGTTTCAAACGTCACCCTAAAGCCTTCAAATCGCTTGTTTAAAAAAAAATCGGATTGTCATAGGAACATTTCAGATTTTTTAGAGGTTTTTTAATCCATCGTCATCGTAGCCATCCTTAAATGGAATTTTAAAGTTTGTAGTTTGACAGATGGTGGGCGAACTATATTTTTAGGCAAGTAGTGTTTTTCGTTCCAAATGTCAACCAATTGGCGTCAAATCACTTTTTTCTGGAGCAATAAAAAAACTACGAAATTTTCAGATTGTTTAGAGGTTTTTTAATCCATCCGTCATCGTAGCCATCCTTCAATGGAATTTGATAGTTTGTAGTTTTACAGATGGTGGAAGAACTATATTTTTAGGCAAGTATTCCAATTGGCCTCAAATCACTTTTTTGTGAAGCAGTAAAAACCAAGAAAATTTCTGATTTGTATCGGCTTTTATATTTTATTAGTCCATTATTCCAACAATCAACTTGCAACTCGGTTTAAAGTTTTATAAAACGATTTTTTAACCCAAATAACAAATATTATACGTTTAGCCCGAGTCGATTCCGAAACAAAAACCGAGTTGATACCGAATGCTATTAGTATTTTATAATACTTCCCTTTACAAACCGAATCGAGTTGTCTTTCGGTTCAGGCAAAATCTAACTTGAGTTTGAAAAAAAATTAAACCGAATCAACTGGGTCAATTCAAACTGAGTTGTCTTTCGGTTCGGGTGAAATCTAACTCAAGTTAAAAAAAATCAAACCGAGTCAACTCGAGTTGTGCTTAACTCGAGTTGACTCGGGTTAGCAAACCGAGTTGATACATCACTAGCACTAGGTATATAATATGAGTTTTAGGTAGGTATCATCTATTTGATTTTTTCATGATATGACTTCTGTGCAGTAAATTAAAAATAGTTACAAGTTTATTTTTATGGAATGTTGTGGAATCCAGTGCCAGACAGACTAGGTATATAAACTTTAAAGTTGCATTTGGAAAAAAAAGCAACAAAACTTCGAATAACGGTAGTAGAAAATGTAGTGTATAGGGTGATTTGAATACGGTGTGACTGAGGGCGTGTATTTTGGGTCGAGACAAGAAAAAAGTTGCATTCGAGTAGGGGTTCTCTTATCTGATGTTTATGTGGGAGGGGCAAGTTTCTAAAAAAAATTGACTAAAGACAAAAAACTATTAAAAAAAACAAAGGTAACATTATCAATGACATGTTAGGTATATGATGTGTTAGGATACCTATTCCTATTTAGGCGACCTTTTATTAATTGAAAATGACGTCTTCGTGGGCTATAAGCCTATTTCTTTAAAATTCTATCACATGCGACATTCCGAGTTTGATTACCAGAGGCGGATCCAGGGGGTGGCTATAGGGGATAAAGCCCCCCCACAGGCGGTTCTTAAAATTGATTGAAATATAGAAATCAGAATGAGGAGTCAGAAAAAATAACGAGGCTGGGGCTACGCAATTTATATGCTACGTATTTTTTTTCTAAGCCCCAAATTAATTAGGTTGGGGATGAATTCTGAAGGGAATTGTACAAAAAACAAGTTCGGGGCTAAGGATAATTGACAGAAAATTTGGACGAAAAAAAAACAGCTCGCGAGTAGGACTTGACAAGAATTGGACAAAAAAAACGTGGTCGGGGCTAATAATTCCTTTAAAACTTACCTTATTCTAGAAAATGTTTGCGCTTGACTCAAGGGACTGCCAAGTCCAAGTTGGGGCTAAAGCTTAAAGAGATAATTGAAAAAAAACGGGGTCGGGGCTTAACAATTAACATGCCAAACGAAAAAATAATTCACCCTATGAACTTCGCTAACTTTGCAAAAAAACGAAATTGGGGCTAAGACCCGTGAAGAATTTGGGAACAACAAATCAAAATCTGAGTTTTCTCTGGCCACTCAGAAAATCATGCGTGTGAATATTTTCAGTGCCTCTAGACTGACGTACAAATTAAATGACAGATTTTTTTTTCTGGTGGTTCAAAGCTTGACGTGGCTGAAAATTGAAGGTATATACATTTTTTATCTATCTCCACTTAAAAATATTTTAAACGTTAAATACTACAGATGTTATTGTATGTCATATTGAAATCATTTTAAACCGGGGATAGAAGCTGATATAAATGCACAAAAAACAAGGGTATTCTAAGAGAAAAAGTGGGAATGCCAAAATTCAATTATTTATATAACTGTAGATTTTCACAAAAAAAACCTTTAACCTAAACTAAAACTTTTTTATATTTGTTATGTTTAAATTATAAAAATATATAAATTATAAAATAAAATCAACATCGTCACAATAGTAAAAATAATTTGTTCTTCAAGGGAAGCGTTTTTCCCTTTTCACTCTCACAACGAATGTTACATTTCCTCGTCACTCGGAAACATTTAAACAAAAAAATAATTTCAGATAGAAAGAAATATAATAATTTATTATTATAAGAAAATGGCAGTTATCAATAAGATTTTAGAATGATTATTACGATCAAGTGTTTTGAACGCTGCACTGATAGAACAAGAGCCTACAGCAAATTTTGGGAGTGGATTGCTAACTAAAATAAATGAGTATGATGGTTTGTAGGTGCATATATCGCGGTATCAAAAACAATCGTCTGGCAGGTTTCTTTTTCAGCCTTTGGCGGGGGTGGGAGTTTGAATATAGCGATTTTCCAGTTTATTTTTATATATAATGTGATGCTCTGTCATTTTTTTTTTAAGTCAAAACGTCAAAATCATGACAATCCGACCAATAGAACTCAAGATATTAGGTTTTTAAGCGAACCTTAATCGATTTTTTTGGAGACTTTGTTTTGTTGATTTTTTGTATTTTATAATTCTCTAAGAAAAAGACGATAAGGTCCTCTTAAAAAGCTTATATTTTGAGTTCTATTGGTCGAATTGCCAAGATTATGATGTTTTGACTTAATGACAACATCACAAAATATATTTTTTAAATTTATTGAAGTGGTAATACCTCTGACAATATAAACTGGAAAATCGCTATTTTCAAACCCCCACCCCCGCAAAAAGAAGGCTGAAAAAGAAACTTGAGAGACGGTTGTTTTTGATACCGCGATATATGCACCTACAAACCATCATACTCATATTTTGGTTATCAATCCACTCCCAAAATTTGCTGCCGGCTCTAAGGCTATGAAGTTTTAATTGCAGAATACATTCGTTTAACTAGAACTACAGAGTTATCTTAGTTCAAGGTTAACTTTGAAACCGAATCAAGTGCTGAACTTAAGTTTAAACATAAATTGTAGTTTAACTTGTGAAACTGGCCATTAATGTCTCAAACTGGATCTACCAAGACCCCCCCCCCCCCCACAGCCTAATCCTAGATCCGCTACTGGTGATTACACTCTTCTTCAGGCAAATGACGTTAACCAAATAATAAATAATATATCTTAACTAATATATAATAGTCTTTTTTTGTTTTCTTGTCAGTTTGGGCGTATAGTTGTCCAAACTAACAACAAAACAATCAAAATACTAACTTTTTTTATGGCATCAACAATGTCCATCCCCCAGCTATCCGATAGATAGCTCCTGAAAAAAAAATAAATTTTTTTAGAAATATTTAACAATAACAAAAAAATGTTGCCTAAATAAAATTTGTTTTTTTGGTTTGTTATTAATATCTTTTTAATAAACAGCCGTAGAGGTTTGCAAAAAGGGAGATGTTCTGAAATGTACCAACTACAGAGGAATCTCAACATCGTCGACTCGGGCAAAATATCACGATGGACAGATATAACTTCGAAGTTGTCAAGGACTTTGTCTACCTGGGCTCCACTTTTACATCGCAGAATGACACCAGTGCAGAAATCAAGCGAAGAATTACTCTTGCCAACCGCTGTTTCTTCGGTCTAAGAAGGCAGTTAAGTAGTAAGGCCCTCTCTCAGAGAACCAAGGAGACTTTAAATAAGACCCTAATCATCCCGGTCCTGCTTTATGGGTCAGAAGCATGGACACTGAAAGATTCGGATAAAAAGCTGCTAGGATGCTTTGAGAGGAAGATTCTTCGTGTGATTTTCGGTCCGGTGTGTATCGAAGGAGTATGGAGGAGAAGATTCAACGACGAGCTATACGGGCTATACAGCGACGTTGACCTGGCCAAAAAGCTGAAAATACAGCGGCTGAGATGGCTGGGGCACGTGGAGCGTATGGACAGCAACGCACCTGCCCGACGAGTCTTCGAATCCAACACCGATGGGGTACGCAGCAGAGGAAGAGCCCGTAACAGGTGGCGCAAACAAGTGGATGACGACATCAAAGCACTCGGTGTGCGCAACTGGAAGCGGCTAGCTAGGGACAGAGCTGGCTGGAGGGGCTTGTTAGTTGAGGCCGAAGCCCATCCTGGGCTGTGAGCGCCATCAAAAGTAAAGTAAGTAAGAGGTTTGCAATGTACTAATAAATTATAGCTGTATGGCCTAGGATTTTTTATAAAAAAAAATATTATTCCTGTTGTACCGTTGAGCTGAGAAATTGACAATATAATATTGTATACACATATAACTTAATAACATGTGAGTGTGTGCATGGATTGATTTAGTTTTTTAATCTACCTCCTATATTAGCGTCACAATAGATTTTTTTAAATTCATAAAAATCGAATAAAATCCATAGAAATGCTCAGCTTTGTTCATTGTCAACAATCGTCTACCAGTGGAGAGCACCGTTATTTCAATTGAATTTCTAATTGGAGTTCTTTTAATATAAAAAATCATAACTTCATTTCTACTCGGCCGATATTTTAAGTTAAAATCTCAAAATTTAGCTATGAGATGTGGTTAAATTTGTGTATACAAATTATTGAGGGGGGGTGAAAAATGTCATACTCAAGGGATGTGTAAATGACCCTTCAAATTTATATTACATATATTAAATTCAAAACATGATGAAAGTTTTTTTAATTTCAAAAAACTAATGATGCACGTTTATAGATGTAACTTTCTTCTATAAATATGTGAATAATTTTGTATTTCTAAATCTAACGGGAATAAAGTAGGGGTAATTTAATAAATAAATCACAAAAAAAGCTACATTTAGACAACTTTAGAGGTTTCAAAATTGAGCAAACCTTAATAGTTCATAATAAATGATACATGAAATTTAGAAATAAATTTATAACTTAAATTTAAGTTTAAAAATTATTGCAAAATATTAAAAAAATGTGTACTAAAAATGCGTTTTAATGAAAAATCAACTTATTTTTTCGAACTTTAAGCGCAAAAGTTAATCAAAAATTTATATATTTTAAAAAAACAAAGGATGCATATTTATAGGTGTAACTTTCTTCTACACATATGTGATAATTTTGTATTTGTAAATCTAACGGGAAAAAAGTGGGGGCAATTTAATAAAATAAATCACAAAAAAACTCCATTTAGTCAAATTTAGAGGCTTCAAAAAATTGATATATTTTGAAAAACAAAACCAACACACCAATTGCTCTTATCTTCTTCTCAAATATTGCTTATAAATATTAAGTGATTATTTCACCAAAAGCCACTCTAAAATTAGTTTTATTGATTTATTTACCAAAAAAATGCAAAATTGATCATGTTTACAACGAATTTTATTTTTATATTTTCACCACATTTTCGAATTAAAAAATTATAAATCTTGAAAATTTAATTAAAATTTGGATATACAAAACATAACTGTGCGTTGCTCACAAACTTCACAAATAATTTCAAATATTAAAATTTTACATTATAAATATTTTTTACAGATAAAATCTAGAAAAAAATTTTAAAATTGTCAATTTATCTGCATAAAATTGGCTATAAATTGGAAAGTACTTATCCGAATTTCAAAATTTAGATGTCTTTGGAAAGGTCATTGTCTCACTATTAAATAATACATACAAAATATTAATAGACAACCATACAATTTAAAAGACTAATACGCTTAAACAGATGGCAGGATTATGAGCATGTCCAGAAAAAATCCATTGGAGTCCAAAAAGTCTATGTACATGCAGCGATATGGCGAAAAATATAACTTTTTGAACAAGACATGAGCGTTGTACAAAGCTTAGCTATGAGATTTGACGTTTCAAGTGCGTAGGAGATTTTTGCCTGGTTTTTGTTGAATGTGTAAGTAAATGTTGGAATGTTGGAAAATATAATAAGTATAGTGGTGAAAGGCTAATGAATCGCATGATATAATTTTCAAGTAAGTAAAAATGCGCTGGTTGTTGATTGGATTGTGGTGGAGGGTAAAACCTTAACCAATCATGTTTGATTAACATGGTCGGTGGAAATTTAGTTATGTTGAAATCAACACGGCGAATACTTTCACAATCTCTCAAATCAGTACGAAATATTCGCTCCGTAGAGTGAATCATTCACAATGATAACAAAAATTGTAACAGCAATGCTAAATAACAGCAAAAACTGCCCTATTACAGCTTCTCACTCTGTGCGTTGCAGGTCGTGTGTCGAAATGTCAAAATCTAAGGGCACCAATCGATTAAGGAGGGTGTTATTACAGCACTTTAGCACCTACACAAACTAAGAAATTTCACTTTTCAATTTGACAGGTGTCGAAATGTCAAGATCTGAGAGCGCCGTGATTGTCACGGCCAGCTCTCTTAGTCCAGTGGAAACCAAAATAATCGTACTTGACAGTTGACAGTGATGGTGGCGAAATGTCAAAAATCCGAAAAATCACACTTTTTGCTTTGACAGTTGATAGTTGGAGGCGAGATAACAAACCATACAAATTTTTCAAATATTTTCTTACAAGATATTAAGAAGTACGTGAATATGTAGTTAAGCTTTTATATTAATAATTAATATATAAATAATTAACAATTGCACAATATTTCTATCCTTTGAAAATTGAGAACATGAATGATGTTGAAAATTTATTGATATCGGGAATAAGTTTTCCTGGGGAGTTGGGCGGTCATTTTATCGAATTTATTTCAGAGATATTCACGATAGGAGAAATATTTTCAAGGAAAACTATTTTCCAGCGGAAATTTTTTTTCAACATTTGTTAACAAACAATACTTTAACAAAAAGGACCCGGGCAACGCCGGCTGTTTCTACTAGTATTATATATTATATATTTATTTTTTTTTTTGTATCTCTTAATTTGATTTTTACTAGCGATATACGTAGTAAAGGGCAAGTTAAGGATTCGTGCAAAAAAAAAATCCGAGATAATAATTTTCACTAACATTACGATTATAGGGAACGCGAAAAAAGTGGGTCTCGCAATTCTCTCTGTCTGTCCGTCTATCTGTCCGTCTGTCTATCCGTCTGTCTGTCCGTCTGTCTGTCTGTCCGTCTGTCTGTCTGTCTGTCTGTCTGTACCTCCACCTGCAGCCTAAACGGCTGAAGCGATTTTCTTCAAACTTTGGAGTTAAGGTTCTTATGTGATTCCCTAGAGGGGAAATTGATTTTTTTTTTTTGGCTCAAAAAATAACGGTAGGTACGTCATACAACCAATATACAAAACTTGATTTATTTCAAAAACGGCTCTAACGATTTAAAAAAAAAAATATTACAAGGTACCTACTAAGATTACTAAAATCAATATTTTGGTAGAAAAAAAAAATATAACGGTTATTAACGGTACCTGCCATGCAACTGAATTTTTGGTTTTCGAATTTCTCGTTAACTACTTCACCGATTTCAACCAAAATTTGTATACAAAAGGTTGCTTACAATTTTAACAATTTTGCATATACAAATTTTCGAAAAAATAATTTTTGGATTTTTTTTTTTTAAGTATTGAAATGCTAATGATTTTTTTTTATTTAGTGAAAAATTGTATTTTATTAAATACTAAAAGTTGGCATACCAAATTTTATTTTTAAAAACGTTCAAGATTTTTTATATATACAAAATTAATTTAAAAAAAACCGCTGTAACGATTTTTTTTTTCATAAATTTATATTTATTAAACAAATCAGATGGCATACTTTTTTTTGAGCTCTATCTGTTTTAGCTATTAAAATAACTAATTTATAATAAGTCATATAGTAATCATTTATATTTTTAAATTGTTTTTAAAACGTTTTTTAATGATATCATAATGTTATGGAACCAATAAATATGTACATCGTCTATTTCAAGCTACGTTAAAGTTGTTAGCTACGAGAGCAAGTTTTGTGCGATCCAGTCGTGCCCATTTTTTATTTTAAAAAAGTGACTTAATCTGTTCCAAAATTTAATTTTGTTTATCAATCATGACCAAAGTTAAGATTTTTCAAATTTGAATTTACAAAAATACATGGGATTTCCCATATAAAACTTCAGACGTCTTGGGGGCCGGGTTAACGTTAATAAAATGAGCTAAAATTTTAAAGGATTTTTTTTTTCAAATTATTTAGAACAAATTAGTGGGGTGTGTCATTCAAAATAAGACAATGACCCTAATAAGGACAACCCTAATATACATAGATTATTTGTATATCTAATATTTATACCTACATATGTATATGTACATACAAAGCCTATAAACCTAATAAAAACTTTGAACTTTTATCACGCAATAATAGATATAGGTATATTGCATCATCACAGCAGGAACAATATTATTTATTGCTTGCGGTTAATGATTCTTAAAAGTCACAGAACAACTTAAAAGATAAAGGAAATTTCAATTCTGAAACATCAAACAAATGAGAAATAATAGCGCGACAACTTTTTTTAGCTGCGAAAGAGGCAAACTTTTCCTAATTTCCTCAATTTCTTCGTTTTAATTTTGTTGTTTATTTTTTTTTTTACTGTTTTTTTGATATCAAGGTAAAAACTGTAGCTAAAATCATTGCTGCTCGGTTATAGCTAACGATGATAACAGACGTACACGAGAGCACATCATTTTATTTTTTTTAAATTTTGTGTTTGGAAAAGATCTTTTCTTAATGATACTTTATCTTATTTTCCTTATTGTTACTTTTCTCTTTCATATAAACCTGCTATCTTAGAAACAACATGAATTATCAGTCGGTGTTGCCATAATTGATATTTAAAAATTATGTTAGTAATGTTTTTGATTTTTATTTTCAATTGTCTCAAAAACGACTCCAATAATTTTGATTAAACTTCATAAATTGTATGTCTTATGTCTTAAGCCATTAAAATATGTAATGAATGTCTCAACTTAGTTTTGTGTACAAAATGGTTTCGAAATTATTTTTTGAGAAAATTGGCTTATTTTTTGTTTATTTTCGTATATAGGTATCTTATTAATAACTAAACCAATTTTTTTATAATTATGCAAACACTTACTTTTAAGTAGTTCAAAATAATAATGCAATTAAGAATAAAAAAAAAACTCACTCGCTATACCATAGGTATAGAACATAAACGTACATACATAAATGTACATACCCATACATCTCATCTCTTGTAACTTAAAGGTTTTGAGAAGCCAACGCAATACATTCGGAACAACAACGAAATGTTTGGCTGTCAAAATTGAATTACATGCTGAAAACGAAAGCATTTACACTGAGACGGTACGAAGCCTTCGCCTTATTAAACCGTTGAAAACCTTTGTCAATAGCTAAAGTTTTGAATCACAAGAGCCTTCGACCCGTTCCCCCTCCCGCATCCTGGAAGAGAGTTGAATTTTACTTCGAAAAATTTGTTTAAATGACAAAAATAACTTCAATAGTTTCTACACAACAAGTTTCTGTCAACTGTCAAATGAAAAATCGCAACCCACAACAACAGGATGCGTTCCACAAATCAGCGAATAAATAATTCGCTTGAACTATAGGAAGACTTTTTACTTATTTATGTTGCATCAGAATTCATTCGCAACCATTCACAATTCGCATTCGCAGTTTACAGCTCATGTGAAAGGCATTTTACAGTGCAGCGACACATTCCATGAATGTGGATTCCGAATTGGGGCGATCCAGCTCTTGTGGTGGACTGCGAATTTACAATTGAAAATTCGCAGAAGCTTGTTGTTGGTCGCGTAGAAAATATTTAAATATATATATTTTTTTAGTTTAAACACATTATTCGTAGTTTTTTTTTTCTTTTGTAAGAAATAGATTTTTCCTCTTGAAACTGCTTTAGAAGGTTTATTCGCAGTTCACAGCTCATATTAATGGCACTTAAGCCTTGAACAAGCTGTGTTATAATTTTTGATATTTTTGTTGACATTTTTTATCAGTACTTTTTCAAAATTCAACAATAACCCTCAGCTCCTCATATTCATTTTCAGATTCACATCCATGTCCTTCGGATGTGGAACTTGAACGGCAGCGTATGATAAGTTCATTAAATTCTGATCTCGACAGCACTGTCCATTGGGAAATAAAAAACCACGTAGAATTTAATGCTTCTAAAACTCAATGCTGTCTCTTGTCGTTAAAGCAAAACCCACCCCCTTGCATCAATGGGTGTCACTTGCACTGAGGAAACTGAACAGCTTTCGGTTCTCGGTATGTGCGCCACAGACCACCTTTTGTGGAATGAACACATATTCGACGTAGCTAAAAACGCTGCGAAATGTTTGGGGTTCCTTAGGCGATGCAAGAAATTTGTTTCCTCTTCTGATCTGGCTACGATCTATAAGGCGTACATCCGTCCAAAGCTTGAGTACAATATCTGGGCAGGTGCTCCTTCAACATACTTGAATCTTTTGGACAGTACCTATACATAAAAAAGCTTTAAAAATGATAGGTGACAAAACCATAACGGAAAACATTTACATCTCTAGAGCACCGACGTAATGTTTCATGTCTTGTCTTATTTTATCGCTACTTTAACAAACAGTGTTCCAGTGAAATAGCTAGTTGCATTCCTCCCCTTAAACAATTTAACCGCAATACTGGCGCTTCCAGGAATGCCCATCAGTTTGCCCTTGAGCCCAATTACGGACGTACTGTCAAGTATAGGGATTCTTGTCTTAGCCGCACAACACGAATGTGGAATGTTATACCTTACTCTATTTTTCCCTCTCATTATGATATTCAGAAATTCAAAACCAATGTGCATCGGTATCTCCTTTTTAACCCTATCCTTTTTTCCTAACGCTCGCACTGTGTTTTACCTTTTTAGGGTATTAATAACCCTTTGAGTGCGCGTCAAGTATAAAAAAAGCAATATAATTAGTAACTTTTTTCTTCTCGTAAATCGCTTAAGTGAAAACTCACTTTATGTCGCTTCCGTCTTGGTGTGGATACATTTCAAACCACAATCAGCAAAGAACCAACTAACATTCAGGCGAAATGTATGCCTGAAATCGTGTTTTAAAAATAATACTTCCATATTTGAATAAATATTCTTGATTCAAATTTAATTTTTCGTGGTATTTAAAAAAAATAATAAGTTCTCAAAAAATATTATTTGAATATGGCAACACTGGATCACCACCCGCGCTGTTGTAAAACATATACAACAAATAGCATCCCTTTTGTCTGGTATCTTAAAAAGGGGACAAGTTTTGAGTGATGCTATGCACCTTAACTCTATGCCATCACCAAATGAGCTTTTACGATTCCAGAAAATCTGTTAAATCAAATGTGCGTCCATTAAATAAAAGACATAAATCTTTGTTTAACAAAAATCTGCAAAAGTCACAAAAAATTGAGCAAACGGTGATGTGGTTGTCCCACAATTTTAAATAGCTTCGCAATTTGCTGGAATATTTTTTTTCTATGGTCGTAGAATTGAATAAATTTGGTGTCGGGACGTTGGGGTTGGTTGCGTTGGCGTTGAAGTTATTGTGAAGTAAACTTTCAACCATCAAATAATATTAATTTTTGTAATCTTATGCAAGGATCGCTTCTTGTTGAAAACCCTCAAAGAGGAATTCTTGAGGAATCTGCAGAAAATTTTATTTCTATTTCAAGTTTTAATCCTGTTTATAGTGTTGGCTCTGGCACGCATGCAACAAGTATATAACATAGTGTCCTTAACCTCGAAAAGTTTAAAAGAAGGGTTTGTCTCTGTGTATTCGAATGTTTGCTTTAAAAAGAGAAAACTTCTGTAACAGAGAGGGATAAGATGTAGAAAGTTAATTTTGATGACCCTGCAAAGTGTAAAGGTAATTACAATCTATACAAAGATGAACTTTTTATCGTCGTGGCTTTTGGGTGATGATACCTGCTATCTACACTTATTTCTATTTTTATTTTTAAAAAATGTGTAGATAGTATTCGAGAGAGGGCAGCATTTAAAAATGAATGCAAACAAATTTGCATGTGGATGTAAAGAAGTAGCAAGTTGAGATTTAAATTTTGGAGTAATTTTAATCGCGTAGGATTATTTGGGTCGGTAACTAATCTTCGCAAACAAAATCGTCGCACGACTCATCTTCGCAAGCAACATTTTCACAAAACAACATCCCCACAACAACACATCCTCGCAAGGACACATCTTCGCAAAGCAACATCCCCGCAACGACACATTCTGGCAACGACACATCCTCGCAAAGCCTAATCCCCGCAAGATGGTATTTCTTCCCTAGGCGGGCGGCGCTTGAGATGGCAACAATCAGGACAAATGATGATGTATATATTGGCAGTGAGTTAGGTGATTACGTAGAACGCGAGTGGAATAGCCAATATGAAAATGTGGAGCCGGTTTTATGTGGTGGTAAATAACTGTTTTTGGACCGATTGATATAAAATTGAAATATGTTAAAGGTAAAACACAACTATGGAAGAAAAAAATATTTTTAAGATAGGGTGGTGCAAAAAAAGTTCAACTTCGTTGTTCTTGGACCGATTTCGACCCTGGGTATTATTTATTGTCGGTACTTTATTAATGTTTTAATTTTAAGATCTAGATTAATGTAGTTTCTATTTTCAAATTTTAAAACCTATATTTAGTTTTTTGTATTATTTTAATTTTAAGTCTAGATTAAGGTTTTCTATTACGTTTATATTTCGCAGATATAAGTAATTTAAAATGAAATAAATGAGTCCAAGAACGGAGTTGAAATTATTTTGCACCACCCTAACTTAAAAATATTTTTTTCTTCTATAATTGTGTGTCAGCAATATTTCAATTTTATATAAATCGGTTCAAAAACAGTAATTTGCCATCACATAAAACCGGCCCCACATTTTCATATTGGCTATTCCACTCGCGTTCTACTAAATCACCTAACCCACTGCCATACATACAACATCATTTGTCCTGATTGTTGCCAACTCAAGCGCAGCCCGCCTAGGAAAGAAATACCATCTTGCGGGGATTAGTCGTTGCGATGATGTGTCGTTGCGGGGATGTGTCGTTGCGAGGATGTGTCATTGCGAGGATGTGTCGTTGCGAGGATGTGTCGTTGCGGGGATGTTGCTTTGCGAAGATGTGTCATTTCGAAGATGTGTCCTTGCGGGTATATGTTGTTGCGGGGATGTTGTTTTGTGAAGATGTTTCTTGCGAAGATGGGTCGTGCGACGATGTTGTTTGCGAAGATTAGTCTGTTTCCCGGATTATTTTGCCACAGTAGCAATTAAAAAAAAAAAAAAATAAAATAGCGAACACTAAATGGTTAACTTTAAAAATAAGGTGAAAATTGTGGTTTGTGATAGTGATACACATAAATCGTTATGCTCCGACCTAAACTGAATGTTATATGATTTTCCAATTCATACGCCTCAACTTCGGCCTCAATAAGAAATACCTATATCTCACCTAAATCAAAGGCTTAAAACATATTGAACGGCATTTTTGTTTAAATAAAAATTTTCACGAAGGGGTATTCCTGACGCCTCAAGAATATTTTAATGTGGAAAAAATCACCTGAGTGCTTTGGTATTTTACCAACAAATAACGGTAAAAAAAACTACAGGACAAATATTGGACTAAAAAAAAAGTTTAACTCGATCTTTTAATTACATCTAACTTTACAATGATAGAGAAGGCTATAAAAGGATTGTCATTGTAGGCAAGAGTTTGGCATTCGAGATTTTGGTATTCAGGATAATGTGATTCCAGTTTTGTCATTCAGGATTTGAGATTATGTCCCGACCCCGATAAAAAATTAGTTCTGTATTTCAGTACCCCGACCTGTCTTCTAACTTCGAACTAAAGGTTTCAAGCTAATTTTCAAGAGGGGATATTCGAAAATAACAGTTTATTTACCTGTCACATAACGGTTAATTAGTATTTACTTCCAAAATGGCTTTAGTGATTTTTTATTTAAACCACTATACTATAGGCTATGCAAAAAAGTTACCAAAAAGGACTATTATCAGTATACCTCTCATACTAACTTATTTTTTTATTTTCAAAGAAAAATCGGTAAATATGTATGGAAGCATAGGAACTGTGTGCAAAAAGTTATTCGGTAACAAAGATTTTGAATTGATGCATTCATTTCATTTTTAAACCGTTTTTAATTATTTTTTTTTGTTCACTATCAGATCTTTGTCGAAGAGTGCTCAGCACAAGTGACATCTAGCGACTAAGGACATGCCAACCCAAAAATTATTCATCAGGTTCATCACTTAGTGCAGTATTAGTAGTTAGTAAGCAATAACAACTACTTAAGATTGCACCATCAAAAATAATAATACAAACAGTTAGGTACAAATAATAAAAAAATATTCATAGAAACATACAATGGCAATAAAGAATGAACAATTACAAACATTTAAGAGCACTGGCCTTTATTGCATTTTTTAGACTAGTCTAAAAAGTGTCATTGAAATCAAAAAGGTTTGAATTCAGGTTCAAAAGCTTGCACATTCGGGTGAAACCCGGATGGAAAAATGCTAAGCTTATGTCTAGTTTCGGCAAGGCCCTAGTAAGTTTTCAGTAGGAAAAATCTACACGAGGAAAACTTGTCAGATACTTGGCGAGCCCTTGCTGGATTTCAGAGTACCAAACATTTAGACGAGGGAAACTTTTCAAACACTCGTGACGCCCTCCCTAGGAAAAAGTTTTTGGACATGTTTCGGTATACCCTTATCAGGAATGTATCTTGTAAACCAAAAAACAAACATTTTATAAGCACCATACAATTTCAGTATTATACACTTTTTTCTCTTTATCCTTTGTCTTTTTTTTCATGTACATCTGTATATTTATGTATTTGTATATGAGCCGTGTTTTTTGAGATTGTATAGCAACTCAGCTAAATTTTTACACAAACAAAATTCTGTATAATAATTTGTTAAGCTTGTAAATATTTTTCTGAGTTGCTCTCTCAAAAAACACGTCTCTGGTATGAAACATTAGAGTATGAAACTTATTCATTCATTTTTGACATTGAATTTTTATATGTATAGCGAGATAGCCCAGTGGGTAGCGCATTGGACTGACAACCAGAAAATCCTGGGATCAAGTCCAACATAGCATAAAGCCAACTTTTTTTGTTTTGCCTGACGAGGCAAAACGGTTTATAACCGCTGAGGCCCTTGTTCTAGCCTTTGCTAACCCTAATGCTAGCCCCTTGCCAGAATCTATTTAAAACTCTCTACTGCCTTGTCGGAAACTATAGCTTGTGTTTCTGCGCACGAAGGTTCATGCATGCATAATTAGCACTGCGATTGGAAAAATGCATCAGTTCCAAACCACGAGTATTGGCATGTGGCTTCAATAGCGCTATGGGTAGGCCGTCGGCTTCCGAATTCCAGTCACAGTTGATGTCTTAAGTTCAATCCCTATGACGGGCAAAGCTTTTCAAAATAATAATGAACAATTAAGACTCAGCACCACACAAAGAAGTCAAATGATCGGGTTGGCACTCGTAAAATAGATTTAACTTCAGCCAAATATATTGGTGGTAGAACACTTTAGTTGTTGTTGTTTCATTCAAAATATTCTATGAATATTATGGTTCCCCCACGAGAGTTAAGGCTTATGCATCTTAATAAATCCGGTGCATCAATAACGCCAGTTACGTGTAAAATTACGCTGTACGGAATCTAACCTGTTTTTATGAATCTCGTAAAATGGAGTGTATACCTGCGATGTGTATTAAATATGAGGGCGGATTAGTCAGTTCTAAAGTGCGAGGGTAACATAGAAATCCTGGAGTTCTTTGGCCCATCGTTTTATAAACCCTAACATAGAGTTTGCTTTGATGACGATCAGATTAATATGCTTCATAAAATTGAGATTATAAATAAAAAGAACCCCAAGGTCCTTAAAACTATGAACTCGACATAAAATATGCTGAGATATATTAAAATCGAACGAACAATGCATTCGTTTTTTAGAAAAGGTAAGATTCAAACCGTTCTTACTACACCAAATAGAAAAACTATTAACATCATCATTTTGCAGAAGTAAACAATCATTGCCAGAATCTATGCTTTTAAAAAAATGTATAGCATGGGAAAAATAAATATTTGAATATAGCGTAAGCAGAGGGGTGCATCATTTGTAGGTAAGATAAAAAGAAGCGGCCCTAAATAACAACCCTGCGTGACTCCTGATTTGGCAATGAGAAGGCTTGAAAAAGAGTTCCTGAATTTTACAAAGTGATATCGATTAGATAAGAACAAATCCAAATTATAACATTTAATTTAAATGTGCGAAAGCTGACCAAAATCCTTCGAGTAATCAGTATAGATTAGAGTTTAAAATCAGTTCCGGATCCTCAAACTATCCGGATATCCAAATCGGATCCGAAAATACGAATCAGATCCGGATCCAGGATCCGGTATCCGAAATATCCGAGGATCCGACACTATCCCGATAATTCGGATCCTGGATCCGGATCTGATTCGCATTTTCGGACCCGATCCGGATATCCGAAATATCCGGATACTTTCAAGCACTAGTATAGGTACATGATACAGTCGATTTCTTGTCCACGTTCTAGTGCTGAAGAACACTTATGAGTTATGAATGAAAGCAAGTAAATTGGTTTCCTATATCGGAATTTTTCAATATTAAACTTAGGTATAGTTATAATTTCATTATATTTGAAGCTATTCGTGTAGTATAATACGCTAGTAAATAAACTTTGTAGTAAGTAACAATTGCATTCAAAGGCTGTTATTAATAAATATGTTTGTGTGGAACCTTAATTTCCATAAAACACGCAAATTGCACAAGTTCTCACATGAACGAACACTGGTCACTTTTCAATATGTTTTGGTATACATAAGTCGTTGTTGGATACAAGATTTTTTATCAAAATCCTGAACCCATTGTTAAAATAATAACGTTAGGCTAACGAGATAACAAATGTAAAATATGGCTTGGATGGGTAGGTATAATTGCCACAGGTTTAAAAAAAAAACTTTGTTTAAAAATCCTTCATATCCGAGGTCTGAGCCTTTTTTTTCATTTAAATATAAGAAGAGTTCCGCACATTAAAAGTTATGAGCAGTTTAGAGTCAAAAATTAAATCAATGATATTTGGGTTTTGTATTTCTATAGGTTCTTGATGTTTTCCAGATTAAATTTGGTACATTATCTATAGTATTTAACCTCAAGAGCAAGTTTGTGCGATCCAGTCGTGCACTTTATGTTTGTAGGTCTCTGAATCTGAGCAAAAATATATTTTTTAAGTTGTTGTGTCCCGACGTTCAAAATAATTTATGTACCTTAATAACTTTAAGGTGGTTTTAAAAGATCATTGCAACCACGTACCAGGTGGTGGTAAAATACCATTTTTTTTTTAATAAAATTTTGTAGTTAAGCAATCGGTATTTTAGTCAAAAACTTTGTTTCTATCGAATTTTGGTAAAAATTAATATGCTAACCAAAATTGGGGTAAATTTTCTTAAAAATAACGATTTTAACATCTCAAGACCACACTCACTTCACTATTTTTGTTATTTATTAACGTTCTGAAATACCAACGATAGAAATGTTGATATCTAATAAGAATTGATAAATGTGTTACCTACATCACCTCCAAGGCTCAAGGATACCATCACAGTACTCCATTGAAAGCATTGTTTCAATGGCGCGCGGCATATTTGTCTGTTTAGAAGCTATTTCCAAAAATAAACTTAAATAAAACTCGAGAAAAAAAGTTACAGGGTTACGCATTGAAATAGCTACTACCATCATAGCATGAAGTGGGTTACAAATGCCATGGCATCGGATAAGAATACAAACAAAATACATAATCAAATTGGCCGTCCTTTATTTTTTATATCAACATGGGTAAAGTACCTATCTATACCCTCTTTAAAATATCGATTAGGATCATGTTCATAGTTCAAAGCTAAATATATTTGTTTTTCATAGAGTTAATACAGTCGCGGTGTTTTTCTATTCAGAATAAAGAATGTGTCTTATGCGAAATATTCTAGAACAGGGTGTCGTTATTGAAAATTCCAATATATGTATGTAATTATTCAAAACTGTCATTGTTTCAAAAGGATAATGGAGAGAAAAGGAAAATGATATTTTACGAAAGTTCCTTGGAATTGGTTTGTTTTAAGAGAATACAAACTCATTCCAATTCTCTTTTCAATAAAAACAATGCCTTGTTTAAGGTTATCGAACAAATTAATTTTGGTAGCAGTAGTGAGTTTTTATTGAGAGTTGGGTGGTAGTTGGGTTACAGAATAAATAAAATCGATTACAAAAACGGTTTCCCATGCGAAATATAAAATACTGTGCGAAAATGTATTAATTTATCGAAATTCCACCGAATTTGAATGTGCTTAACTTACTCACATGTGCTTCCAGGTACCTAAAAGGTAAAAAATATTTAACGACATTTTTGTCTTAATAATAGCCCATTCAAAATAGACATACAAATCTCAAAACATAAACAAAATTCCGATAACACGTAAACTTGGTGGGGGCCTTCCAGTGACTATAACGCAGCAATGACGAAAAGTCCCCGTTGATCTGACAGGAGCATAACTTTTTAATAATGGTCAAGTGTCGAAAAAATCAGTTTTTAGGAAATAACTTTTTAATGGCAAATGCTATCGAAAAGAAGTTCTATTACAGTGTGTAGATCATAAAATTCTCTATATAAAAATGCCCACTTTTTTTCGTACGACCAATAAATAAGAAGACAGCCACTTATTTAAAAATAACATAAAATGACGAAAATATTGTTTTTTTTTTTAATATAACGGTAAAATTATCAATGCTTTTGAAAAAAAGTCTAGGAACACTTTGTAGACAGCACAATGTTCTATAAAAAAGATAAACAAACTGTTTCTTTTTCAGGATTGTTGCAAGACTGGCCTTGACAATTGCTGCATATTGGTGAACAGCATAGTCCAACTTTTCTACAACCGCAATTATAATTGCAACCTTTCTTGCAATTGCAGAAAATAGTGTTGAGAAGTCGTTCTGGACCAATTGCAGCAATTGTCAAGGCCAGTCTTGCAATAATGATGAAAAAACAGTAGACGATACCTTTGACCTAAATGCAGTTTGACAGAAAATAATAGTAAATAATATGCCTACATATTCATAAAATGTTAAGATTGGTGTTGACGGAGAATTTCAAAATCCGAAGCCTACCTTAATCCATGAATTTGTTTTTTTTGTATAAACGATTTCAAATTGGTAAAGAGCACAACTAACAATTTAACTTCTGTAAGAGTCTATCGAAGTTATTTCTTAATCAGCAAATTTGACTCTATAAGGCCTTAGAGAAACACATTTGGCCCACATTGAGAAGCTGGAATGGCTTTTAAGCAATCATTTACAGGTGTATTGGATATACTCAATTTATTTCGCTAAGGCCTTATAGAAAAAAACTTTACTCAAACATTGCAAATGTAGTAGTGTAGTTTTGTTCAAGTGTTTTGATTCACACATGGAAAACCCCTTATGAAAGGCTTGTCGAGGCCTAGGAGAAGCCTTTTCGAAGCACAATGCAAAACAAAATAAAAATTAATTTTTTATTTTCATTTCTATATTTTCTCCTTTATTTTCATGCAAGTAATGATTTTCTTCTGGAAATTAATTCACAATAGTTATTTATATCCAAAAAAAAACACATTACTTACTTGATGAATTTTGCGGGAATTGATTCGAGGATGGTTGGGTTGAGTATTGGGCACCTAAGGTATCGAGCTAGCCTGGCATATACAAATTGAGTGCCAAATTGGAACCACTTGAAACCGAAATTAGCTTCCTAATAACTTCCTTGGGGCTTCCTGATGAATCAACCTAATTTAAAAATTACAGGTGACCATTCGTCTGTTGCTTGCAAGGGAGTTTTTTTTACTTAATGTTAATTTTTTTTTATTATTAATGATTCATGATTACTCATTAGAGAAAACATGGAAGTGGTCACACAAACATACATTTTGTGAGACACAAATTGAAATATAAGTTTGTTTTTAGTTGAAATTGATTGTTTTTTTTTTTAAAACGAAATGCTTTGATTTGAGAAAAAAATAAGAACTCTTTTATGCTCCATAAAATATGTACTTTTCATTTTGTACACAAACTACTTATTTAGTGACAATATTATTCTGTATCTTTTTTAAAAAACACTAATTTGCCAAAATAAAAAACATAAACAATAACGAACATCATTATTTTTTTTTTTCAACTGAAAATAGCTACGTAGAATAGATATTAAAAAACGTTTAAATTGTAATAAAAAAAACTACTGAGAAATGAAAAGCTTCATACTAAGAACTTTTTAAAAACATTCGAATTTCTTAACGTGACAATACTTTTTAACGCTGAAACAGAAACGATACTATGGTCACCTCGTATGTAACTAATTCAGCCAGCAGTAGCTTATTTTCACATAAATACTACTTGCCTTCCGAAGTACCAGCTTTTAATTCTTTCATGTTGAGTGTGCAACACTTCGCTAGGACCAAATAATCGGAATTATTACTTCCAGCGCCTGATAGGATGATTAAAATTATATTTGCATAACCACCTCTTCACAGTTCTTATAGAAACAAATTGAGCTGACATCACTTCGCTGAGGCAAATTCATCGAAATAAATGCTTCTCACGCATGCGGTGACATAGTTCACACATTTATTATGCTTGTGTCGGGCTTGTGTTTACTTGGTTATAGAACCAAAATTCGATGTCATGCTTAATCAGAGTTACCACGGCGATCAAATTATTTCTAAGGGAATCATTTTTATTGGTGGGATCTGGGATATTATTTTTTTTTTTATAGAAATTAAAAAAAAAAAAAAGACAAGCAACGACAATGAATTTGTATTTGTAGTGCAGTTTTGAATATAAATACATAATTATGATCCATGTAAAGAAATAAATATATTTTTTTGTTTCGTTTTTTTTTATCAAGTGAATATAAGTTGTTTTCTTTTATCATAGTTATCCAATGCAGAAAATAAATGTTTGTTCCGTTTTTGTTTTGCAAAATATAAAAGCTTTTTAGACCATACCTACTCAATGAATTAATTTAAATTTTCAAAGTGATACAATTTTTCCTATGTTTATTTTAATAAGCAATTTGTCCTGATGTGGTAACCCTGTCTTGGCAGTAGAAACATACATGCGCCGAACATTTCACAAAATAATGCTTGTATCGGGCTTTTGCGCAGGGGTTTAACACAAACAAAATAAATTGACATAATTCCACTGACAATTATGTTTCCATAAGACTTTCGTAAACATTATAGCTGGTTTCAGGTGGTTGTAAGGTGGCCCTTCATGAGCTCTTGGCAATGTGCTTCTTTACGAAAGCTTTTTCTTTGCTTTTATTTCGCTTGCTTCTAGAAATAAAATTCTGGGAAGCCTAATTAAAATTATAACCAAATTGTAAATATTCAAACTTCCAAAAAATTATAGATTCTGCCTGTAATAGGTTTGTAGGAAGCTGTTTTCAAAAATATAGCTTCGAAAATTTGCAACTTCGATTTCCAAACTAAATACAAGCCTTGTAGAAATAATAACTTCTAGAAATTCAAAAAATGGACTTTATGGAAGAAAAATTGTTAGTTGGGAGGGGGAGGCGGAAGTTTAACAAACCACTTTATATTTGTCTTGCTATAATCTAATGCCGTTTTTCATTGGACGCCCGGAAGCGTCCAGAAGCGTCCGGATGCCTTCTGAAACCATTCTATTGGCGCAAAAAATACGCTTCTGACGATTCTGAGAAGAGAAATTCGATTCTGGATTTCAAATCAAAATCCACTCAAGAAGCACTAATAATAATAATCGCTACGCACCAAGTTGAAACTTTTCGAATCCAACGTTATATCTGTGCTGTTATATGCGTCAGAAACATGGAAATGCTCTGCAAACATCTCTAGCAGGTTGCAAGCCTTCGTTAACCGGTTGCAAGCCTTCGCGAAGCAATCCTTTGAATGGAATCCTGAAGGTAACAGACGCGTTGGAAGACCAAAAACAACTTGGAGGTCATCTGTTTTAAAGGAAGCTCAGTCTCAAGGTTTTCACAGCTAGGGCCAGTTGCGGCTAATCGGGACAGATGGAAGGATCTTGTTGCTGCCCTATGCTCCAGGAGGAGTTGAAGCGCTGCTTTGCCAAAATCAAAGTTTTTGGTAAACTTTAATAAACAAATTAAGAAAAAAATCAAACAAAAAATATTTTTGGAATTTCTGAGTTGATACACTCGTGTTTTACATTTCACTTCGTGTGTGGTAGCAAATAATGTTTATTTGACGATTCACCTATACATATACCAAACCCCAGAATTAAGTAGAAGCATCTTGTTCTGTTCCATTGGATTTCAGAATGAGTGAAACCTTGAGTGAAACCAATGGAAAATGCCATACGCATATGGCACATGACTTTAGTTATGCCGTTTTCGATTGGTTTCACTCAAGGTTAAAACGAGTTAAGGAAGATTAAACTGGCAGAAAGGAGCTGTGTTAATTTTGTCTCAAAAAGTGTCCAATTTTTGAAATATATGGCATCTTAGCTCACTACTACTTACTACTTAGGTCCTCGGACCTATTACGTCCGTGATGTTGCCCTTACGGGACATAGGGCCTCCACTACACCTACGCGCCATCGTGTACGATTTCTTGAAATGTATTTCAGCTCTCTCCAACTTTTCCCCAGTCGTGCCGATTCCTGTTCGACCGTTCTTCGCCATGTACTTCTAGGCCGGCCCACTTGTCTTCCCTCCTGTGTGAGCGGGTTCCACTGCATTGCTTGAGATGCAATGCACCGATCGCCTTTTCGAAGCGTATGGCCAATCCACTGCCACTTTCTTCTTCGTATAATGGAGTCTATGGGCTCCTGACCCGTTCTCGCATGAAGTTCGGCATTGGAGATACGGTTGGGCCAGATAATCCTCAAGATGTTTCGTAGACATCTATTAACGAAGGTTTGCAGCTTTCTAGTGACAGTTTCAGTGACTTCCCAAGTGCTGCAGCCGTAAAGCAGAACGGATTCAACATTGGAGCGGAACAGTCGTAGCTTGGTCTTTAAGCTAAAAGAGTTGTTTCTCCATATTTTGGACAGCATTCCGAACGCAGCCTTTGCTTTTCTGATTCGGCTGTTTACGTCCAGTTCAGTTCCGCCACCCGTAGAGACAATACTCCCAAGATATTGGAAATCCTGTACCATCTCTACGGGTTGTCCAGAAATATTTACTTGGATTGATGAGGAAGTTCCAAGGCTGATCCTTTTAGTTTTTGCCGAGTTGATCTTAAGCTCTACGATTTCTGCTTCTCTCTCCACCCTTGTTGTCATTTGATGGAGATCCATGATCCTATGAGAGAGTAAGCATACGTCGTCCGCGTAGTCCAGATGTTTGAGGTGAGATTGCAGAGTCCACTGAATTCCTCCATTTCCATTTGACAAAGCTGCGTGCAGTACGTCACTTATCACCAACAGGAACAGTATTGGTGACAGTATACAGCCTTGCCTAACTCCACTTTGGATTTCAAACTCCTCTGACAGCCTACCTTTGTGCAAAACGTGACACCTGGATCCATCATATGTAGCCTTGATAATAGCAATCAATTTATCTGGGATGCCCCTCCTGTGCAAAGCAAGCCAAATAAATTCTCTATTGACACTGTCGAACGCCTTTCCAAAATCGATGAACAGCAGGTGAAGTGGTGATCGATATTCAACGCACTGTTCGATGATGATCCTCAAGGTGATGATGTGATCAACACAGGAAGATCCAGTGCGGAAACCTGCTTGTTCGGCGTCGAGTGTGTCTTCGAGGTGGTCTTTAATTCGGTCCAATATTATCCTTGCTATTATCTTGGCTACTGCAGGCAGAACGCATATTCCTCTCCAGTTTTCGCACTGTGTGAGATCTCCTTTCTTTGGGAGCTTGACAATCATTCCTTTTTTTCCACTCTTCAGGAAACCTCTCTGCTTCCCAAGCTCTCTTAATAAGTGGGTGCAGTAGCTCGCTCGATGTCGTTGGGGCTGCTCCTAAGAGCTCTGCAGGAATACCATCAAGTCCAACCGCTTTGTTGTTCTTCAGTGCTTTGATCTTAGCTCACGGTAGAGGATAATTTCCGTAAAAACCGTAATAGTCTGGGTAAAATGGACCAGAACCCAAAATTTCGATATACACAAAATGTTTTGATGGAATCCTTGAGGGTTTTGAGATATGACGTCACCAATAAAGGACTTCTAATAAAAAGGCGGCAACTGGTGTGCATTCACGAAAATTTGGAATTCGCAATAATTTAACACTACAAATGAAATTATAATCATTCCCCAAATAATCAAATACTTTTTCAAGTTTTGTGGGGAATTGGGGGGAGTAAAAAACTTTTGTGAACTAGGTCGAATGGGGTATCGTTTTCATTTTTTTTGTAATGCTGAATCCAATTACACAATTAACTTTTCTTTAAGATCAATCTTTAAAAATGTTACAATTAATTTTGTTAAGGTATATTTAAGATAAGAAAGAGATTTGTGGTTAGGGGAACGAAGCTAAATAAAATATGTACATTGCTGCTTTTTTATTTATTTTTTGTTTATTTTAATATTAATTTTTTTATATGAGTGGATTTTCAACGAAACACATAAGGCTCTTAGAAATAAAAAAGCATTTATTAACTATCATATATGTAATACGAAGGTCTAGTAATAATTTACTCTTACATTTTATTTAATATATATTGGTGTTGCAATTAGTGTCTTTGATTGTTTGTCTTTATAGTCCAACCAAAGTTTTCAAATTCAACGTTAGGCGGGTGTTTTCTCAAAGCTTCTTTCTAGACAAGGACTTGGTAGTGAGCACGTTTAACATTTTCCCGAAATGCTTCTGCAATTGGTGGCAGAGTCTTTAATTTGTGCATTGATGACACATTGTTACCGGACACTTTTTTTCCAAACTTCCTTTTTCTGACGGATTGTAATTCCAATTTAAAATGGAAATAAACCCTATCTGGCAGGCACCTATGGTATAAGTCGGTTAGCTTTCAAAGTTTTTGTACTAAATAGTACTTTAGGTGGCCCGCTTCGCGGGTTCAATGATTTTAGCTCCCTTTTTGGGTCCTCTGTTCCACTCACGCGACTCCGTCGCTCCGCTTAGGGTATGCTCAGTTGCCTGGCAGGCGCCTATGTCGTCTGTCGGTCTGCTTTATTTAAGAATCATATATGTATGAAGTGTGGGTCTTGATGCCAATTCCAAAAAGCAAAAACACCCGAGGGTCTTAGTTCTTTTTTGTGGTGGGTCTTAATACCACTTAAAAAAGGAATTAACTCCCCGCGGGTTAATTTATACCTGCGGGGGATAATTCCGTGGGCGTTAATGCACTGCCCCCATTTTTTCTTGTGTAGGTTATCCATAATAAAGTTACAATTTAAGTTTTTCTGGGCATAGTGGTGCATCAAAAGAAGAAATACATCGGTGTCGTCAGATGTTACTTTGATATTCACTTCATTCATCATCATGGCTGTTGAAATAGCTTGTGAAGTTAGAATCACATCTGCTTCCTCATGATGAGTCCTGTATGAAGTATATATGTAGTATACTTTATTCTTAAGTGGACAAGAGCACGAGAACTTTTATATGAAATTAATCTATCCAAAAAATAGTTAAGAATTGTCCATTTTATGGATCTATAATGTATTTAATAACAATATACCTTCGGAATATTCGATGAATTGCTTGCGTTATATTTTTTTGCAAAATATTATTAGGTATGATGTTCATCAATCCCGAACTCTTTTTGCGAATGAGAAATATCTTTTGATTTTCACTACCAAAATATGTACTTTCGTGACTAAGCATAGGTATGTAACTGCGATTTGTTTGTTGTTTGATATTAAAATAAATTTGAAAAATAACTGTTACTTTTGTAAGACTATCTAAATAGCCAAGCATTTTTTTAATTTGTACGGACGCAGAATAGCAAACTCTACAACACTGACTTTTGTATAGGTGCTTTTAAAGAAGGGGGAAGATGGGAGTTTATCAGTCTGAATTATTTGTGTTGGTACAATCTGAGTATATGATTTCAAGATGCTTTTCAACGCTGAATTTAATGAGATCAAACCCAAACGGTACGATTATTCTATAAAAAGTTAAAATTCTTTTTATATAGTTATGATTTTTTTAAAGTGCAACTTCACTTTTTGAAAACAATGGTATATTAAAGCAATATGCAGGAAATATTTCATTTTGCATGTAATCAAAGAATCAAGAGTCCCATAAATAACTTTATTGAAAAAGTTCAAATAAAAAGTACAAGTGACCTCAACTCCATAAATTATTGTGTTTCGCTCAAGGTATAACAGTGGGCACTTCTGTCAGTCTGTTATACCCTACTAAGACACAAATTTTGGTCGATGTTTACCGACTCTTATAAAAATCGAAGCAAGAAGATACTGTGAATTTTAAAATTCTAGGGGAATTTGTTTAAATTTCTTTTTCTTTATTAAAAAAGTATTTTTTTTTTGCTAGGCGGAGAAAGAACGTGATTATTACCATAACATCCATAAAATCATTTTTGACACTCATGAAATTTGCAAAAAATATAAAATTGAAAGCTAAGTAACTTTGTGGAAAATAATTGTATTATCTTGTCATTTTGTTTGTTCGATTCAGCATACAAAAATACATGGAAACGATACCCCACTCGACCTAGTTCACAAAAGTTTTTTTTCAGTACCAACCCCCCCCCCTAATCCCCCCAAAATCTATAAAAAGTATTTGTTTATTTGGGGAATGATTAAAACACTAATTCTAGTGTTAAATTATTGCAAATTCCAAATTTTCGTGAATGCACACCAGTTGCCGCCTTTTTATAAGAAGTCCTTTATTGATGACGTCATATCTCAAAACCCTCAAGGTTTCCAGAGGTATACCCGGCGTTTTCGGATTCAGCACACTTTTTCCATAATGATACCATCAAAACATTTTGTATATACCGAAAATTTGGGTTCGGCCCAAAAAGGCCACTTTTTCCCCAGACTATAACTGACTGACTTACTAACAGATCATGAAAATTATAGAGCACTTCCCAAAATCGTAGTCTTGTAATTTCGCACAACGGTAGTCCTTATGCTTGTGGTATTTCAAGTATTCAGGGGGCGTGGAAACCCGCCCATTTTCATAGAATTGGTATAAATTATTTGGAGCACTTTCTGATGATTGCAGAATGATGAAATTTTGTAGAGCGGTGGACTTGAAATAAAAGCAAATTAAAATTTATTATTTTACATTAAGGGGCGTGGCACCCGCCCATTTTCTCAGAATTTATATCAATTTATATTTATAGAACAGGGATAGGACTTGACATACATGCGAAACTAATAAAGGTTTAATAACTAATTACAAAATTTTGAAATGAAAACTTGACTAGTGAACCTAACAAGTTAAGGTCAGTGACAGTAATCATTATATCACAGATTTCTCCAATAATGTTGAGGTTCTTCGATATAACTCTACTTAAAGTATTTGATATTTAACAGTGATGAACTTAGAACTTGCCGTACTTTTAGATCTCACTGCTTTTTACGGCTGACTCGTTACGCAAAGGTTTTTGCCTTCATTAACAACCAATCCCATTTTAGTCGCATCCAATTCAATACTGGCAAATGCGCCATTCACAGCTATCTTCGTTCTGCTAATCGGAGTAAAAATCCTCGTACAATTTTCTATTCCAACGAGTAAAGGACGATAAAGATCGATGGAAAGGAGCTATTTTAACATGGTCTTAGCTCACGGCTTAGGAAAAATTAAGATTTTCCGTAAGAGAATCTGTCCAGTTGAGTGTTAAAAAGCGTTAAAATTTAAAAATGTTTACGATTTTCATGTAACTGTTTATGATTATTGATTTCTTTTATCTTTATCATTTAAAAGGTGCGTTTAGAAGCTTCAACAGATTAATATCTAAAAAAAGAAAGCCAAAAATTGGGACTACATTCGTGTATAAAAATTATTTGGGAGACCCATCAATTTTAATTTTGATATTGTGTATTCAAAAGTTGATAAACAAAATAGAACAAATTAAGTTTAATATAATTTCATACAAATTATTGATAAAACCCTCCTCTACAAATATGTTCGTGGTCTTATAATTGAAACTGTAACTTGAAACGCTACAGGAGGACTTGAATCACATACCTACATTTTCCCCAAATATAAAATCAATTTTTATTAATTAAAAAAAATTAATTGGAATGTAAAAAGTCGATTAAGATCATTTATGAACTTTAGGTTATAGTTGTCCGATCATTATAAATACTTACTTACTTTACTTTTGATGGCGCTCACAGCCCAGGATGGGCTTCGGCCTCAACTAACAAGCACCCCCAGCCAGCTCTGTCCCTAGGTAGCCGCTTCCAGTTGCGCACACCGAGTGCTTTGATTTCGTGATCCACTTGTTTGCGCCACCTGTTACGGGTTCTTCCTCTGCTGCGTACCCCATCGGGGTTGGATTCGAAGACTCGTCGGGCAGGTGCGCTGCTGTACATACGCTCCACATGCCCCAGCCATCTCAGCCACTGTATTTTCAGCTTTTTGGCCAGGTCAACGTCGCTGTATAGCCCGTATAGCTCGTTGTTGAATCTTCTCCTCCATACTCCTTCGATACACACCGGACCGAAAATCACACGAAGAATCTTCCTCTCAAAGCATCCTAGCAGATTTTTATCCGAATCTTTCAGTGTCCATGCTTCTGACCCATAAAGCAGGACCGGGATGATTAGAATCTTGTATAAAGTCTCCTTGGTTCTCTGAGAGAGGGCCTTACTACTTAAATGCCTTCTTAGACCGAAGAAACAGGGGTTGGCAAGAGTAATTCTTCGCTTGATCTTTGCACTGATGTCATTCTGCCATGTAATAGTGGAGCCCAGGTAGACAAAGTCCTTGACAACTTCGAAGTTATATCTGTCCAGCGTGATATTTTGCCCGAGTCGACGATGTTGAGATTCCTCTCTCGATGACAGCATATACTTCGTCTTGTCCTCATTAACCGCCAATTCCATTCTAGCCGCCTCCGATTCAATGCTCGCAAATACCCCTGCCATAGCTCGCTTCGTTCTGCCGACAATGTCTATGTCATCCGCATATGCAAGCAATTGAACGGACTTTTGATAGATTGTACCGCTGGTGTTGACATGTGCGTTGCGTACAATGGCTTCAAGAACGATGTTGAATAGGTTGCATGATAACGCGTCGCCACGCGAATCGGTGGTGTTCTTACCAATTTTGACGGAGCAGCGAGATTTCTCCATCGTCATCCGGCACAGGCGGACGAGTTTGGCAGGGATGCCGACACTCGACATGAATCTGTATAATTCGTCACTATTCACGCTATCATACGCGACTTCAAAATCGATAAAGAGGTGGTGTGTATCGATCTGGAATTCCCGGGATTTTTCTAAAATCTGTCGGAGTGTGAACATTTGATCGACGGTTGACTTGCCAGGCCTAAAACCACACTGATAGGGGCCGATCAGATCGTTGACAAAAGGTTTTAAGCGGTCACACAGGATAGCCGACAAGATTTTAAAAGCGACGTTTAGGAGATTCCTCTGTAGTTGGTAAATTTTAGAACATCTCCCTTTTTATGGATGGAGCACACTTTACCGAGGTTCCATTCATCAGGTATACTTTCATCCGACCAAATTTTGCAGATGAGCTGGTGTATGCTCCTAGACAATTCATCTCCCGCAGATTTAAATAGTTCGGCTTGTAAGCCATCCGCACCAGCAGCCTTGTACGACTTAAGTTTGGATATTGCCATCACTTCGGTTAGGTCGGGTGGACGGAACTCTTGACCATCATCGTCCAAGTTGAATGGAGCTTTCTGCCTATGAGCGGCATCTTGGCTGTCTTCGCCAAAAAGCAGTCTAGAGAAGTGTTCTTTCCAGATCCTCAGCACAGACTGTGTGTCTACTACCATATTCCCACTCTCATCTCGGCAGGCTTCCGTTCTAGCCTTGTATCCTTGGGTGGATCGCTTCACCCTCTGATAAAATTTTCGAACATCTCCCCTACCGCTACAACCCTCACTGCCCGCTTCTCGTGCTCTCTCTTTTTCCTCCTGAGAAGTCGGCGCTCCTCTTTTCAATCCAGTCCGTAGAGCTCCCGGGCTACTCTCTCAGCAGTTCGTGTTCGAGTCTGGCCTCGTCCTTAGCAGCATGCGCTAGCCGGCACTCTTCGTCGAACCAGGGGTTATGTTGTATTCGCCTTGTGAAACCCAGCACATCAGAGGCGGCACTTCTGATAGCTTGTTGAAAGTGTTTCCACTGGTCCTCTGCACTTGATGCTGGTGGCGGACCTTTTGAGAGATTAAGAGTTACGTGGTCTGCAAAAGTTCTGGCGGTCTCTTGCGATTAAAGCTTTTCAACATCGAATCTTTTCACAGCATCTGATCTGCGTTGTCGCATCATGGATTTCCGCATACGTAGTCTAGCTACCACCAGGTAGAGATCCGAGTCAATGTTGGCCCCTCGGAACGTTCGGACGTCTAAGATACTGGAAGCATGTCTCGCGTCTGTCGCAACGTGGTCGATTTGGTTGACGGTTAGTTGATCACGCGACCGCCAAGTCCCCTTGTGTATATTGAGGTGTGGGAAGTAGGTGCTTGAGATGATGACATTTTGCCCCGCCGCAAAGTCTGCCAGCCTGTGTCCGTTGCCGGAAGTTTCGTCGTGTAGGCTGTGTCCTCCGACTATCGAACCAAAGATGCCCTCCTTTCCAAATCTTGCGTTGAAGTCACCAAAAATGATCTTCACGTCGTACTTCGGGTACATATCATACGTTGTCTCCAGAAGATCGTAGAATGCTTCTTTGGTTGAGTCCTCTCTCCTTTCATGGGGGGCATGAACACAGATCAGCGTAATGTTCTTAAATTTGCCTTTGATGCGGATTGTGACCAGGCGCTCGCTTACACTTCGGAAGCCCAAGACTTCTTGCCTAAGTCTTCCCCTTATCACAAAACCACAACCAAAGAGCCGCTGACCCTGTTCCTTCAAGCACCCACCGTAGTAGATGTCACACGATTTCAGTCTCCGTATGCCCTCTCCATCCCATCGCACTTCCTGGATGGCTGTTACGTCAGCCTTTAGCCTGTCAAGGTTCTCCACTAATTGTTCGGCTGCACGTGTTCTGTATAAGGACAGGACGTTCCACGTGCAGATCCGAAATTCATTGTCCTTGTTTCGTTTGCTGGGGTCGTCAACTTTAAAAACATCCATATCCGAGGCTTGTTGTTGTTTCGGAACAACTTTTGTTTTAGTGGTAGGGAAGTTACCGACGCACAACCCCCGACCCGGAGGACCAGACCCTTCGTATAACTCCAAGGGTAGGGAGCCGGATAAACCGCTTCTTATAGGCCTGAGCTACAAATATGTCGTAGTAGCCCATATAAGGTGTTCACTAAGTAGTTCAACCTAACTGGAACTGTAGACGCCACCGTTGATTACATCTGGAGAATTCGTCCGCTGCGGCCTCGATGAAAGGAGAGGTGCCTTAGTGTGAACACCCCCCCCCCTTTCTCTCGTTGGCTGTCCCCAACAGCTTTCCACGGGGATTTAAACCCCGTCTCCAGCTGAGGTACTACACTAGGAGGTGAAAGTAGGAGTTGGTAGACAGAGGTGGGTTTTGAGAAAAACCTGTGGACGCTTGTGTCCTCTTGAATGTCATTATAAAAGAGGAATAATTATTAAGCGGAAAATGACTTTAAATAGTTTTGTTAAAAATATTAGCAAATGTTTAAAATATTCAGACTTAAAATGTATTTGAGTGAAAAGTGAATTCGATGTCTTTAAAAGTGGGTTAATTAAAAAAAAAAAACAATAAGCCCTATTGTGAGTTCCACGTGAAAGAAAATCCGTCCGGAAAAATTAAATTTCACTCTTCCCTTGAGTTTCGGGCGAAAAATGTTCCCTGTTCGTAAAAATTCCATTATTGGCACTATTGATGGAATTTTTTTCGTGTGAAATATGTCATGTAATTTACAGCAAGATTTACATTTAATTTTTGGTGGCCACATTTGTTGTAAAATGAAGGGTGAAACTCGCAATAGCTTTTAAAAGTTCGGGCGAAATGTTTTCCGGATGAAATTCACAATAGGGCTGAATATAACACACACACTTATTGCTCTTACCCTCCTTCAAAGTAATGACAATAATTTTTTTTTGAATTAATTCAAGAGAAGTCCAGGAAAATAAGATATTCACTTTCAAAAAATTCCAACAAAACTGAATTTTGGTGTAGACCTTAATTTTTACATGCTAATCATTTTCTAAAATGTATCCTAAATTGAGAGTTGAGTAAATAGTTTTTATGGGGGGTAAAAGGGGTAACATTTTCTCCAAATTGCTCGAAAACTATAGGATCTTTTGAAATAAGTTGTAAGTACACATTGTAGCTCATGTAATTCTAAATCAAAAAGATTACGACACTTTTTTTCGTACAATTAATAGATTTGGAGAAAAACGGTCGAAACATTTGGGTGTGGTACATTTAGTCAAAAAAATGTAATATGGGAGGATGTTTATTATATTTTTGGATGGGGAATTTTTGTTTGGGGCTATGTTTGGAAAAATAATTTCTATTAAAAAAAAAACAAGTGGCACACCCGAAGGGAAAAACCGCCATCTTGAAAAATTTGATTTTTCTTTCCCACGAAGTTTTAATTATTTCACACTTCAAATCCTATCTCATAATATGTTGGTTTGGCTCTGGTTTTCGTAATATGCTGGTTTAAAAGTGCAAGCAAAAAATTGTTTTTCGTAATTTTTTTAAGATTTTATCACAACCGTTGAGGTTAAATTAAAGTTAATTTAAAGTTTTCACATTAATTTTGTCTTCGTCTGTATTTGGGTACCTTCAGCGTTAATGTTTAAATGTTAAATTTGTTTCTTCCCCTAATTTCCTATATCTTTATTACATTATGTTATTATTATTTTTTTTTTTTTTTTTTTTTTTCATTTTAGATTCTATTTAAAAACAACTCAGTCGATATGAACAAATTCTACACATCAATGATTCTCATCACAATGAGCTTCACATGCAGCTTTTGTGAACCATTCTCCGAGGATACACCAGACTCAGCCAATTCACTTCTTGAAGCTGATTCCGATGTTGCCAATAATGATCCAAACTATGACAAACGAGTTGAACGTTATGCATTCGGCTTAGGCCGACGAGCATACACTTACACAAATGGACCTTCAGCCAAACGACTACCAGTCTATAACTTTGGGTTGGGTAAACGGGCACAACCTTATTCATTTGGCCTGGGCAAGCGAGTTGACTTCGATGATGAACAATATCAGGATGAATCCGAGGCAAATAATAACTATGACGCATCTAACTATTATGGTAAGTATCCTTGTACAAAACAAAACTAAGTTATATTATTTTTTTTTTTTTTAGGTGGAAACAAACGCACCCGACAGTACAGCTTTGGATTGGGCAAACGCGAACCAAGTGTTCAAAACAGCCGTTATGCCTTCGGATTGGGCAAACGAGACACTCGACCAGAACGATATGCATTCGGACTGGGAAAGCGAGAAACCGGAACACGTAATGAACGATATAGCTTTGGATTGGGCAAACGCGATGTCGCTGACCAAACTGCCCCTGTAAGACGTTAAGGAAATTCCACCCCAACTGCAATGGCTCAGAATCCCTAAAAAAAAGAAGAACTTTGTAAATTGTTTTGACTTGACTCCCCAATATCGATTTCAGTGCACATTGTCCTACTAATCTCACTTAACTCTTCCACAACCATACCATACCATCATTATCTCCAGCCGAGATTACTAGGACAATATAGTGCATAATTTATTTATATAAATATATACACCACAGGTAGCAACAATATATTCATCAACAAAACAAAACTATATTTATATATATAATATACATAAACTTATAAACGAAAAATTGTAAAAAAAATTCCTACTACTACTTTCTATAAATGTATTAAACTGAAAACATTAAAACAACAAAAAAAATCTGTGTGCTTTCATAAGAGAATATTTATTATCCATTTTGACGAACTAATTTAATGATTAGCCACCAAAAAAAAAACAATTAATAACGTATGTAGGTACTTTATGTAAAAAAAAAAAATTGTTCCAAAGAGCCCTTAAAACAAACACAAAAAAAAAACTACAAAAATATAATTTTGTTGGTTAATTTTCTTGTGACTTTTTAAATGTAGGTACTTACTTATACTTAGTAAAAACAAACAACAAAAATAACAACTAAATTAACTACTATACATCAAAAATAACAACTAAATTAACTACTATATTAACCTTTCCATTGAAAAATGAAAACAAAAAATGAAACTAAAGTGATTGAGTGACAAAAATATTAATATTATTATTTACCATTGCGTTTT
Organism: Melangyna quadrimaculata; assembly: GCA_949320155.1. Taxonomy (NCBI): domain Eukaryota; kingdom Metazoa; phylum Arthropoda; class Insecta; order Diptera; family Syrphidae; genus Melangyna; species Melangyna quadrimaculata. The sequence goes on along the minus strand of OX439483.1, from coordinate 452,163,219 downwards.
CAATATAAAATAACCACAAATTTAATATCGACAACACAAATATTTATGAAAGATAATCGCGCAGATGTATAAAAATAAATAAAAAAAAATGTATTGCATTCGTTGTGAAGTAAAAAAACAATGTTTTTGTATTTATCTCTTCGTTATAGTGCTTTATTTTGTAAGTTGTATTTATGAAATGATTTTATCAAATTAATTTTATATAATGTTCAAATAAAATTTGAAGAATTTAATTATTTTTCGTTTTTATGAAATTGAAAAGAAAATTGTTTTTTTTTTTTTACTTATAACAAACAATTCGAAAAAAAAACAAAATAATGGTAAAATGAAAATGCAAAATCACTGACAAATATTTCGGAGGGGGATATGATTTTCTTAAATATTTTTTATACTAATTTTTTTTATCTTGATTCCTGAGTTTCGCTCGCTATTCGTAAATAACCTGAAGAAATATTTTATTTTTTAGAACTCTTTTTGGAAAACATTATAGACCAAGAGCCCACAGCAAATTTTGGGAGTGGATTGATAACCAAAATATGAGTATGAGGGTTTTTAGGGGCATATCTTGGTATCGAAAACAGTCGTCTGGCAGGTATCTTTTTAAGCCTTTTGTGGGGGTGGGGTTTTGAAAACAGCGATTTTCCAATTTATTTTGTCAGAGTTATTACGACTTCAATAAATTTAAAAAATATATGCCGTGATCACGATAAACAGAAATAAGGTATGCTCATTAGATACACCCAATTCGCCATCTTGCTTATGTTGTGACGTCATCATCATCTGCGAGTTTGGCAATCGAGGTTGTTAATTGGAAATTTTCAACTGGTTTTTGTTATTTTATTTGTGTTTCGGTTTAAAAAGTAAGTTTTAAAATTTAAAAATGGCTGTGTGTGCTGTTTTGGGGTGTAATAAAACACCGAACAGAAAAAACAGTGAAGAAAAATTAAAATACATATCACTATTTCTTGAAAGACGCTAAAATGTACAAATTGTGGATTAGTGCTTGTCGGAATAAAAACGATTGTACTTTAAAACAGTCGTGCTTGCTCAGGACATTTATTTGAGAGTGACTATACAGTTAAGAATATGCTTTTATAGAGCTTTAAAAAAGGAATCAGTACTATGACCCTTATACATCCTGGAGCTTTAGTTGGTGTATAAAAAGCTGGAAGGTGGACTCAGAAACCAAGTGCTACATTTTTTGAAAATGTTAGACTTTTATAGCCATATTAATAAAAACAGCATTTAACTCACCTTTCGATCTCTCTTGTGAGCATGTATTAAGAGAACTGGTGAATTAAAACGTATATTTACCTATCGTATTTAACCCTTCGCTAAACCACCTTCCTTGTTTGTTTAGTTAGCTAGTAAGTGGCAGAAATTTAACTCCTAGTCCATTACGAGTTGATGATAACTCGGCTCTAGCTCCGTTTATTAATATGGCTCTGTCATTTGCTTTAAGTCAAAACGTCATAATCTTGGCATTCCGACCAATAGAACTCAAGATATAAGCTTTTTAAGGGAACCTTAATCGACTTTTTTTGGAGACTTTGTTTTGTTGATTTTTTTGGTTTTATAATTCTCCAAGAAAAAGACGATCACAACATAAACATAAATGTTAAAAAAGTAGCCAAGTTCTTCTATATACAAAAATCTTTGCCTAACAAGTCAGCCGTAAAAAGTAATGAGATCTAAAAGTACGCCAAGTTCTTAGTTTATTAATGTTAAATATCAAATATTTTAACTAGGGTAATATCGAAGTACCTCAAAAGTATTAGAGACATCTATTATTTAATAATTACTGATTAAAATTGAGTTGGTTAACTAGTCAAGCTTTCATTTCACAATTGAGTAATTAGGTAAAAAAAGAAAACTTGCCAAGTAAACCAACTCAATTTAAGTCAGTTATCATTAAATTATAGATGTCTCTTATAATTTTGACTGCTTACTTCCCTGGAAGCGGAAAGTTACAGAGTGATTGCCTATGCGGACGATATTACTATTGCCGTATCAGGTAAGCATCCTTTTGTCCTGAAGGAACTCTTGTAGAATGCTTTAAACAAGCTTATAAACTGGGCAGAGCGATGCGGTTTGGGCGTCAACCCTCACAAAACCGAACTTGTCCTCTTTACTAGGAAATATAAAATTCCTATTATAGATCCTCCCACAATTAAAGGTATTCCATTAACATTCTCTGACGAAGCAAAATATTTGGGTCTTATTTTAGATAAAAAGTTAAGCTGGAAACCTAATATACAAGAAAGAGTCAATAAGGCCACTGTAGCCTTTTTCTCCTACAAAAAAGCCATTGGGAATAAATGGGGTCTACAACCCCGCATTACTCACTGGCTATACATATCGGTAATTAGACCAATTCTCACCTATGGGGTGGCAGGATGGTGGAATGCTTTGGATGAAGCGATTAACCGCGATAAACTCAGTAAAGTCCAAAGATCAGCTTCTATGTGCATAAGTGGAGCACTTCGTCCTCTATTTAACACCCCTAGATATATTCAGTAAACAAACGGCAGCATGTACGGTAATCCGTCTTAAAGCCTCCTCACAGTGGATCAATAATGATGTTGGCCACTCATCTATTCTGAACTCATACGGTTCACTTCCAGGTATCATTGACTACACCATCCCACAGTTCCGCTTCGACAAGAACTTTCAGGTTGTCATACCTTCCCGATCCACATGGGAGGATGTGACATTCTTGGAAGACGAATCGATTCACTTTTATACGGACGGTTCAAAAACCGATGATGGGGTTGGTGGAGGCGTGTACTCAGACAGACTAAATCTTAGTCTCTCATTTCGTCTTCCTGACCATTGTAGCGTGTACCAGGCGGAACTTTGGCGATAAAGGAAGTTTTATCGTGGCTTAAAGAAAACGTGGTATCGACGTCGGATATCCGTGTCTTCTTAGATAGCCAAGCTGCTTTGAAATCTGTGGACTCTATCTCTACAAATTCTAAAACGGCCAAAAACTCTCGCTCATCTCTTACAGAGATGGCACAATAGTTCAATATTCACCTTTGTTGGGTGCCAGGCCATAGGGACATTCTGGGAAATTGCAAAGCTGACGAACTCGCCAAAAGTGGAACAACACTACCTATTCTACCAGACAAGGTAGATATCGGTATACCTATCGTTACTTGCAAACTTATGCTGAAGCAAGATGCTATAAGGAGAACAAGCCTTAGGTGGAATAACATCACCACTTGCCTGGCAACTAAAAAGATCTGACCAGTGTTGGACACGAGGCGCTCTAAGTGCTTGTTATCTTTAAGCAGATTGCAGATCAGCTCCATAATTGGTGTCATTACTGGACACTGCCTTATAGGCAATCACGCCACGCGGCTTGGAGTATTCGCAAATAATTTTTGCAGAAGCTGCATGGATGAAGAGGAAGAAGAATCTATTCCTCATCTTCTCTGTACATGTCCCGCCCTATCTCAAACACGTAAACTCCATCTTGGGGATTTCTTCCTCGATGATCCAACAGATCTAAAAAGCTCGGACATAAACAGTCTCATGCGCTTTGTAAAAAGCTCCAATTGTTTTTAGCGAGTGCGGAGAAAATCTTAGATTCATGTGGTATCACAACGGACCAACTGATGGTCTAAGTGTGTCGGCTTCTTTGCTGGCAGCCACTATAACCTAACCTAACCTTATAATTTTGAGGTACTTCGATATTACCCTACTTAAAATATTTAATATTTAACATTAATAAACTAAGAACTTGGTGTAGTTGAAGATCTCATTACTTTTTACGGCTGACTTGTTAGGCAAAGATTTTTGTATATAGAAGAACTTGGCTACTTTTTTGACATTTATGTTTTTGTTGTGATTTCACTCCTTTTTGCAAAGGTTCTTTTTATCAGGAAAAGTGGGTGGAATAAACGCCCAATGAGAACCTCATAAGTAAAGTAAGTTTTTAATTTATGCCTTTTGTAAATACTACAAGTCCTACCCATCTACCAATTTTTATAAGTGAGAAGTGCTCCATTGAAATGATAATAATTTATAAGAAGTGGGTGGATGAAACGCCCCTGCATGAAAAATTTCATGATTTCAACTTTTTCTTGGTGCTTTACCAAATTTCATAATACTGCACTAAACAGAAGTGCTCTCAAAATATTTAATATTATTTTTGTGAAAATGGGTGGTTGCCATGCCCACTGAATGTTAAATCTCAAGTTTTTAATTTTCCCTTTGCTTGCATGACAATCCCTATCGCTCTGCCAAATTTCATCATTCTACTACAACTAGACGTGCTTCTTATAATTTTGATATTAATTCTGCAAAAATGGCCGGATGCCACGCCCTCTGAATTTAAAATCTCAAATTTTAAAATTTTGCATTTGCTTACACTTTTAGCCCTACCGTTCTACCAAATTTCATCATTCTACGACAATCAGAAGTGCTCCTTATAATTGATATCAATTCTATTCATATGGGCGGGTGCCACGCCCCTGAATATAAAATACCAAATTTTAAAATGTTTCCTTTGCCCTAACTTTCGATTAAATTTCATCATTCTACGGCAATCAGAAGTGCTCCAAATAATTTATATCAATTCTATGAAAATGGCGCGGGTACCACGACCTCTGAATGGAAAATCTTAAATTTTCGGTTTTTTCCTTTGTATACTCCACAGGGCCTACCGTTGTGCGAAATTAAAAGATTCTACGATGTCGGGAAGTGCTCCATAATTTTGATGATCTGTCAGTCAGTCAGTTACGGTTTTTGCGATTTTTGCAGTCTTATATCTCAGGAACCCTTAGTGCTATAGAATTGAAATTTGGTGAGTTGCCTAAACCCGGTGAGCTTAGCAAATGCGAGTTTGAAGTTTCTGACTTTATTGGTACTGAAGTTAAAGGGGGGGTCGAAAATTGCCTGAGTTTGATCCTGTAAATAGGGTGTAGTGCCAGAAATTGGCTGGGCACTACCGGGCCCTTTGATAATGTCCTCTTAAAAAGCTTATAACTTGATTTCTATTGGTCGGATTAAATCATTATTTTAAGGAAAAATGTTCCATTGCTTGCTTGGTTTCATATTCACCGGAATTCAAAATAAAAGAAAATTTATTGGGATGGCTCACATGAAAAGGATATAAAAAATCGAAGCAATGCGATGACTGATTCACACCGTTAATTTGGCCTTCAGTAAAATTTCACTTTAATACATTTGTGTATCAAATTTTTTTTTTTTTTAATTTAAACCAACGTTTTTCTTTAATTTTGTATGTGCTTCTTACCTTATGAAGCTATAAAATTACTTAAAAAAGTGACTCAGCTAACATTTTTTTCTCTTGGCTGCCGTTAATTTTTGTTCATGAAGTGCAAGAATAGGTTTTGCTATTATGGGACATTAAATAGTCTTTCTTGTGTCATACAAAATTTCGATCTCTTTGGCGCATAACACGAGACAAATCAAATACAATTCTCAAAAATTACTGCTTCTAACATTATGACCGGCAGTGTACATACATATTAAGCCTGATCCACATCTGTGTCGTGTGTTGTGTTGTGGAGTCGTGTGGCGCTATCGCTTCAAAGTATTTCATATGCGTAGAACCATATTTGTCTCGTGTGTTGTGTTGCAGTGTGGCGCATAAAATATATTGAATAACAGCGACACACGACTCCACAACACACAACACAGATGTGGATCAGGCTTTAGAGTGTTTCAAATTATTTTTTTATTTTTGATTTTCATCGAAACAGGCTCAAAAGTTTTGTTTTGTCAAAAAAACACGACTGTAAAAATTTTAGCTCATAATATTAACGTACCTGCTTCATCGCACTTTTCGGTTTTCCATACGATTTGTATGGTAAAAAAAACGTGTTCTTACATATGATTTTTTATCTTTAGAACACCATGTTTCGAAATCATGAGCATAACTTTTTCTTATAGGAAATTTAACTTTCTACAAAAAAGGTCTTAACATATTTTATCGTTAAATCAACCGTTTCAAAGTTAGAGCCTCTCAAAAAATATTTAATAAAAAAAACAATAATAAATAACATAAAATTACCTCTTTTTGTATTTAACATATTATCTTCACTATTATCACTTTTATCAAAAAATAACCCAAGGACTTTTTTGTAGAGGACAACATTTCCGTTCTCACAGTACCCTTTACTCTAGTCATAACAAAATATTATGACAATTATTCGATTCAAAAACAACTTTTTCTGTTGAAAATCATTTAAAATCGCATAATTATTTAAAAAAATATATAAAAAAAAACGTCACACAGCTGCAGTTGATTTGATAATTGACATGTTATTAATATACAGGGTGCAGTGTAAAGAATGGATAACCCTGGAATGCCTCATAGTACGTATACATGTCAATTATAAAATCAACTACAGCTGTGTAACGTTTTTTATATTTTCTTTAAATAATTATGCGATTTTAAATGATTTTCAACAGAAAAAGTTGTTTTTGAATCGAATAATTGTCATAATATATTGTTATGACTCTAGCACTGCGAGAGCGGAAATTTTTTCCTCTACAAAAAAGTCCTTGGTCATTTTTTGATAAGAGTGATAAAAGTGAAGTTAATCTCTCCAATCATAAACAATGTTCGAAAAATGGGGAAAAAAAATCCAATGAAAAAAGTAGATATCGTAAATCTATTTTCCGGGGGAAAACTAATGATGTTTCCCTAGAAAAAACTCACATCAATTTAGTTGAAGAATTTTGAAAATAGAAGCATATTACTACCTATTTTTGAAGGTTTAATAATTTTTTACTTGCTCTAAGGTACAAGTTTTGGTTTCGGTTCGAAAAACATAGATATTTTAATAAAATCGAACATTAAGTTTACTGAAAGGTCCATCGGTATTGGTATTTTTGGCTGTACGTCAACTCTACAATAAGCTAGAGTTTAGTTTACCCGTAAACTAGTTGGAGGAGAAATTGGTTTTGTTTTAGCCGATCTACATTTCGTTTTTGCTTGTATACTCTTTTTACTCATTTTGGAACAAATTCACTTAACACTTTCGGGTTATTCGCCCTCATAAAGAAACACAGTTTTTCAGAGAGAGAGAGAGAGAACAAAGACATTACAACAAAAAAATAGACAAAAAATGATTTTTTTAAACTTTTGACTATGCTTAAGCGTTTCCATTACACGAAAATTGAATTTATGATGTAAAATAGGTCTTTATCACCACAAATAGTTCAAATGTTTAATTTTATTTCAGAAAATAATTTACAATCTTTGACAGATAAATAATTTCAGAATATAAATTCTCTCAGAGTATTTCGAAACTGATTCGAAGTAATTTCCAGGGGAGATTGACGATAGGAGAATTTGACTCCTGGGAAAAATGAAAATCCGGGGGAGAACCACCTCTTCCGGAATTACCGATAAGGCTGAATATGTTAAATACAAAAAAAAAGGTAATTTTATGTCATTTATTATTTTTATTTTTTTTTATTAATTTTTTTTTGAGAGGCTGTTACTTTGAAACGGTTGATTAAACGATAAAATATATCAAGACCTTTTTTGTAGAAAGTTAAATTTTCTATAAGAAAAAGTTATGCTCATGATTTGGAAACATGGTATTCCAAAGATAAGAAATCATATGTAAGAACATGTGTTTTTTCCCATACAAATCGTATGGAAAACCGAAAAGTGCGATGAGGCAGGTCTTAAAGTTAATATTATGAGCTAAACTTTTTTCAGTTGTGTTTTTTCGACAAAACAACATTTTTGAGCCCCTCTCGAAGGTTCTTTATTTTTTTTGAAACACTAATACATACATATATTTGAAAACTATTTTTCCACACTTAAAATTACCAATAAGTAAAAATAGAGTGAACATTCCATGTTCCGTTGGGCACTCGAGGTCGAAGACTTGGATACTAAGCTTATATCCGAAACAACTCATCAAAAATCAGGACCACCAAATTTGATGTGAGGTCTTCCTCCATACAAACGATAAAGTTACACAAAAAATCGAAAGTTTCATTTTGTCATTTTGTTTTGAAAACAATCCAACACTTCACCCTTTTACCATATTTGAATAGACTCTTTTGGTTCTTGATTCAAAGGAAACGTTTTTCCTTAATTTCCATCACGCCACTATTACAGCCATAACGCCATTCCGTCGGAGGTTTAAATTATATTCGAGGTATTTGACTGACACTGAAAATTAGAAACAAATTCCTCGCACAATTTCTGTCGGAGGATATTAGAAAAAAAAAATCTTATCAACCTGTCAAAATGTAACTCAAAAACGCCATTTCATCGCATTCCAATACAAAACACCGCCAAATTGCAGGTTGGAATACCTCGAAACAAAAACCCTCCGTATCGTTCGAAACGCTAGATACGACGGATGAGTACCTCACTAGGGTCCATTAATCCGTAGGTGTGCCTACTAAAAATAAAGTCACACTTTTACCTTACATAAAATCGACTATAAATAACTTTTACTTCACAAAAGTTATTTGTAGTCGGTTTTGTGTAAGACAAAAGTGCGACTTTATTTTTAGTACGTACACCTCGTATTGGAATTAAAAGAAATGAAAATTTATTTGAGCATTTTTTTTTAGAAAAAAAAATTATTTATTTCCTTGTATAATATTACACACGTATCTTAGATACTAAAAATAATTATTATAGTTATGATAAACCTTAGTTGCCTGTTAGGAACCCACAATAAGGTCAAAAAAATATAATAGTTGATAAACAACACAAACTGAGAAAACATTGGACTACAAAAACATTTTTTGAGTACATTAAAAAAAAAAGAACTATAATACAGAAATATAATATTTTCTAATTAAAACAAAAAATCAAAATTAAAATTTAAATTAAAATTAAAGTTAAAATTAATAACTATGAATATCAATCTTCAATTTCGAAAGAATAGTATCGAATGCAAAAACTGATGATATAAAAACATATGGCTTGTTTCGTATCACACCGTAATCCGGTTCAAGATTTGGCAGCGCCTTGTCCGCAAAAACGATGCCTTGCTGGCCGCGAGTTGTTGTATTTGTCGGTATCAACGACTTGCGAATATTTTTCTTCATTTTTTCCTTGCGTGCAACAAGTTTCTTTGTCTCGCGGACAACATAAATGGCTTCTGATGTCGTCATGAATTCACGAATTTTCTGTTAAAAAAAAGAAAAGTTTTGTCTTAACTCAGTGAGGGAAGTAGAAAAAATTTAAAATGTACCTGTAGCTTTTCGGGCGAATGTGAAAATACCCAAATTAGAGTACAAAGGGTGTTGAATATACCACAATCTTTGTCACACCATCGCAATAGCATTTGTGCGATGGTGACCAGACCACCCTCTTGAAATGTATTGGCCGTAGTGCTATTATACCGAGCCAAATTCAATATAACACGACTGCAGTATTCGATAAGTTGCTTATCGACTTCTGAGCGTATCGCTTGAGCCATTATGCCATAGCAAAAGGTCGAAATGAAATCCGAATGGTCCATCAGCAGGTGCGGAACTGTTCGGGACATTCGTTCTAAAATAAAGTTAGCTGTAAAATATTGTTTTTCTTAAATTTATTATTTAATAATTTTACCAAGCCTTGAAAGTACATTAAGAGCATCCGAAGAACTAAATCGTCCTCGCAAAATACGCACAGAGTCTTGTACCTTCCAACGGACGGTATTTAGCACATTAATGCTCTCATTAAGGAGCTTTATATTACGTCGTATTGTACGGATGCGTACATTTTCCCAGCGTTTACGTACGCGATACCCACGCCAATATCGCTGAATTATCACAGCAGATTTTTTTTGCTGCAAATAATGCCTGAATTCAGGTGTCATAAGTACATCATAACTCCTCCTTGCCAACAAGCCTCGTCCAAATGCTTGTAGCCCCAAGACCACTCGCTTTATTTGAGAGAATCTCTTTTCTAACACCGCAGTCTGTTTCCTACCGCGGAATTTCTGTTGAACGAATATTGTAGCTTTTTTCAAATGGAGGAATTCTCGTCGCTCGGATTGCATAGCTTTATTCGCACGGAATTTTCTTTGAATGCAAACAATAAGAGACTTTATCAGCATATATTGGCTGCGCATTTTCAACATTACGAGACGGGCACGATATCTGCGCTGCATAACGATCGCAGCCTGTCTTTGTTTCTGATAGGAAATTCGTTCTTTACGCATGGCAAGATTGGCACGTAATTTTCTTTGAATGACAACCGCTGAACTTCGCCATCTTAAGTATTCCACTTGTTGCTTTTGAGCACACAAAGTAGCTCTCCATTTCCGTTGGATTGCAACAACAGATCTCCTTGTGTTCAAATAGATTTTCTTTTCGCTCCGCATGTGAATAATTGATCTATACCACCTCTGGATAATGACAACTGATTCCTTTTGTTTAGCATACAATTCTCTTTGTTTTTTCATAAGCGAGTAAGATCTAAATCTTTGCTGGATTCGTACTATCATTTCAATGCGTTCTATATAAGTCTTGCGCAATTTTTTCATCAGAAGTTTTGATCGGAATCGTCGCTGAATAGCAATTATCGCTGATTTTTCTCGTTCATAATCTCTCCTTACTTTTCGACCAAGTAATTTCGCTCGGAAACGTCGCTGAATTTGAGTTACCAATTTGCGGGTATTTTCGTAATGTGCCTTAACACGTTTCATTTCTTGTTGTGCTCGCCATCTCTTTTGTATACACACCACGCTCTTTCGTAGTTTTTCATACTGGTCTTTAATAGATCTCATTGATGTTAGAGCTCTGAACATACGCTGAACAGTAATGGCTGCTTTCTTTTGCATAAGATATTCGTTGCGATGTCTTTTCGTACTCAAGTACTCTCGGAAGCGTTGTTGAATACATAAAGCAGCTAACTTTTTGCCCCTGAATTTTGCTCGATCCAATCTCATTGCCAAATAAGCTCTGAATCTGAGCTGTATAACCAATGTGGACTTCTTAAGCAGGAGGAATTGCTGCCTTGCGACCTTCATTTGCTGGGTGGCTCGAACACGACGCTGAATTCGTACGATGCACGATAGTTTTTCCAAATATTGACTTCGTTCAACTCGCATTTGTCTCAAACCACGATAAAGCCGTTGGACAACAATCGTATAGTAATTCAACCGAACGTATTCAGCGCACACTTTGCGGGCTAAGACCGTTGCACGTAGTTTTTGTTGAATTTTCACAATGGCATTTCGTTTCTTCTCATAATCGGCATGATCTTTCTTCATTTGTAGACGAGCTCGGTAGAATTTCTGGATACATATAATTTTTGATCTTATTTTGATGTATTCCGAACGTTGTTTTCGCATTTCTAAAGTCGCTAGGAATCGCTGTTGACATATAATTATCAGAGATCGTTGTCTGTGATATTCCTTGCGAACTATCCACATTAATAAAGTTGCTTTGAAACGGCGCTGAATTGCGATTATTTGCATTGTTCTCTTAAATTCAACACGATCTTTCTTCATTTGCAGCCATCCTCTATAGAACCTTTGAATGCATGTAACTTTGGATCTTAATTCTTCGTATTCAGCACGCTGTTTCCGCATAGATACATTTGCTCTGAAGAGTTGTTGGCATTTGACTATTGCAGATCGTTCTTTTTGATAGACAGCCTTGATCTTTCGCATCAAAACAGTTGCTCTGAAACGGCGCTGAATTGCGATGATTTGCATTGTTCTCTTAAATTCAGCATGATCTTTCTTCATTTGCAGCCATCCTCTATAGAATCTTTGTATGCATGTTACTTTGAATCTTAATTCTTCGTATTCAGCACGCTGTTTTCGCATAGATAGATTTGCTCTAAAGCGTTGTTGGCATTTGATGATAGCAGATCGTTCAGTTTGATACACTGTCTTTATCGTTCGCATCAGAAGAGTTGCTCTGAAACGGCGCTGAATTGAGATTATAATAACTATTTTCTTTAACTCAGCTCTGTCCTTTTTCATTTGAAGCCAGCCTCTATAGAATCTTTGTATGCAAACAACTTTAGCGCGTATTTGCAGATATTCAGCACGTTGTTTTCGCATACATAGAATAGCCCAGTAGCGCTGTTGACATCTGATTACCAGCAATCGTTGTCTCTGGTAATCTAATCGAGTTTTCCGCATGATTAAAGTTGCCCTTAAACGCTGCTGAAGCACTATGACACTCTGTTGAATTTTCAAATACTCCGTCCTTCGAAGTTTGCATAATTTATTTGCTCTTGCACGACTCTGAAGCTTCACAACCACTGATCGAAGTTCCAAATATTCACTTCTTTCTTTTTGCATCAATTTAAAACCACGATACTGAGTTTGTATACGTATTACACACTTTCGTTGAAGTACATATTGACCTCGAATGGTTGTCATCTGTTTAAAGCTTCTCCATAGTTGCTGAATCCTACAAGCAGCTTCTCTTTTCTTAATAAATTCTCGACGCAGCTTAATCATTTTGTAAAATGATTGGATCTTTGCAGCACTCTTGTATTCCAGTTTTGAACACCTTTGGCTGCTTACAACTTCATAAACTATTCCGCGGAATTTCTGCCGCAGGGTAAATGACTTCAAGTACCGCTGAATAATAATGGCACGATTGTGACGCAACAGCGCTTTAGCTTGAATAGCTTTAATAATTGGAGCTGCCTGCTGTAGCTTTCGGGCGAACTTAATTCTCCTGAACCAGCGCTGAACTAAGACCACTCTATTTCGAAAATCTACAAACCGCCGTCTTATCAACACTCCGAACTTTACTGCCCGATACATTCGCTGAATACACAGAACACTATTCACTGTGCGACAGAAGTTCTTTTGCGCCAAATGCCGTCGAATGTATTTCTGGAGACAGATAGCAGCATTGGTTCTTTCCCACCGGAACACCTCAGTATATTTGCGTGACATGTAACCCCTATAGGTACTTTGTATAATAGTGGCAGCTGAATTACGCCGCTTTTCTATTTTCACACGAATTCTTCGACGAATACAAACTGACAACCAAGAATTTCGCCACCACAGCTGAATGACCTTTGCCGCTGCATGGAACTTTGGTGAACGGAATTTGTAAATTATTTGCCACAAGAGTGACAGAGTCTTCTCTCTGTGGCCATCGACTATGTCGGCGGCAGTTATCTCACCTTTCAGTTCAAAATCAGCCTGGGCCAAGGCTTTCAGACTCAAGTTGACATTGTAGATCCTTTGGAGTCGAGAAATTGCTGGAACTCTCAGTAGTTCGCTCATATCATCTCGCAGAAGAATTATTTCCATTACACGAGTCAGTCTGATTCCATCACGAAGATCCACAGCTATATTACTGAATGCATAGTTGAACTCATCCAAGAAATTCTGTTTGTGCGTAAGGACATAGCCCAGACGTTTCAAATCTCGAGTAATGTCTCCAATATTCGCCAGAAGTTCACAGGAGAATTTCAACAAAATCTCTCTGGCCTCTTTGTAGGGAGACTTCTTAAGGAATAAACAGGGATTGTGTTTAATAATGCGCTTCGTTTTGGCCTTGTCCAGAAACAGCAGCAGGAAAAGCACCTTCTGAAGGGTGAATTTTTTTATATGGTCAGCATACTCATCGGACAGAGTGTATGCCTTTGAGTATCTCTGCTCGAGGAATTTATCTTTGAACAGACGATTCACAATAAACGTACTTAATCCCACCACATCGGAGCATGAATGCAGATGAATTTTCTCCGCAAAAACAACTTCCAGTCCCAATCGAAGCCACAACGGATTAAAACAAAGCAAAAGTTCCAGAATATATCGTTGCATGACGACATCTAGGTGAAGGTTTCGATCAGTTCGGATGCTTATTGCTTTTTTGTGCACATAAACAGCCACTTTCGAACATGGAATCTGCATCTCTTCGCTCATAAAGAATTTTATAGCTTCTTGCCGGAGACTTTCAAGACGGAACTTGGTAAGATAATTCATAGATTGCTCCTCCTTGGTTGGCGCTAAAATGAGTTCTTTATTGCGAACTTCATTGAACAACCTTCCCACGTCTATCTTCTGATTGCAATCTGTGTCGAGGTCAGCTGGAATGGTCACCAAGGCATTCAGCCACTTTTTGAAGGCAACTAAATGCTTTTCCACAGCTCTTTCGTCCAGATACATTGTCGAAGCCAGGAATGGATCTCGAGTTGTGGTTGCTGCAAAGGGGTCTGGATTTATGTAAGTTTGCATGTACATCTCCGAGTCGTAGAGCTTCACAATCGGTTCTTCTTTAATCTTTCGTGGCGTAATCGGCTTCTTTACTAGCGACAAAGTCCTAGACAGTCTTGGCTTCCTTGGTTGCGTTGTTGGCCATTTGCTGCTGTTCGCAGTCCATGCAAATGGATCACTTTCAAACTTTGCTCGCTTAGGTGGCGACACACTAGCAGGGATTCCTTTGGGAATGCTCAAGGTGGTGGTGGAGGTATCACTACCTGGTGAGTCAAGTAGAGCCAAATCCCGATAGCGCTTGGCCCCAATCGCCTTACTTGGGCTTTCGATAAGTTTTTTCGACGCTTTTGTTGGTGTTCCTTTGCGGCTATTTGTAATTGGCACACTCACCGGACTGTTCTTTCTGGATTTTTTACCAATTTCATTCAAATTGAATCGACTTGACTGTGCCAGGATCTCGTTTTGGTTGAAAAGAAGATCGGCTTGTGAAGTACAACTAACCATGCTATTGTTCGATGCATCCGAATCATCTAGACAAATGACTCTTTGCTTCATGGGGTATTTCTTTTCATTTTTGTTTGAGGTCGTTGTAGGCTTGGGGGCGTTATAGTATCGATTTTGTTCAATCGATTGTATATTTTCCATTTCATTTAGATTTGGCATGGATCCTTGAATGAACATTTTCGAGAATGGAGACTTCAACGACAAATCCTTCATGGATTCTGAGTATTTCCTCAGGGGAGTTCCCACCAATTTGACGTCTCTCTTGAGTTGTTCGTCAACTGTGATTTCGTAGGTTTTCTGCAGGATGTTAGGAGCGTTGTTTGTGTCTTCTTCTTCGATCATCGAAAGGGGACGTGAGAGAGCAGCCGGAATAACATTAGCAGTTTTATTAAGAACAATTCGATCGCAGGCTTCTAAGCTCTCCTGAGAATCACTTAATGCATCTGATTTATCCAAGAGTTTCAAGTCAAATGTTTTGTTGTTGATGAACGGAGTTTGCACGTTCAGAGCCCCTGCATAATTTTCGGAGTTCTCTATATGCTCTTGCTTGACGGCAATCCGTGATTCCATTGCCAAATTCATTGGACTTATTTGATCGTCTGTTTGTTCGGTAACAAGTCGCCTTGGACGGAGTTGCCGTATCAAACCGTTTTCATCAAGATTTGTTGCATTTCGATTAATAGGTGTGGGAAAGGAAGAATGATAATCTATTTCATTGGCTGTTTCCAATTTGACTTTAGTATTAGTTGCAGGGGTGAACTGCATCTTATCGATCAGATCAAGGACATTTCCAGGCGTAAGGGGACTCACATTTTCTTTGTGGTTCGTATATGATGATGGACGAGCTATGGTCTGTGGCGGTAGTGTGTTCATATCGTCGAAAACAATTTTTGGAATGTTCCGTTCGAGCAGCGGTGAGATTTGTTTCTTTTGGGAATGCTGGTGCTTTCTAGCAACGGGGGATATTCTATCAGTCTTTTGGGCTTTATAGCCAATTGATTGTCTACTACGACGTTGTTGGGATTGGGAATTTGGCTTTGAGTGGGTTGGTGATTTGAGGCGAAGAATTTTGTTATGACTTGGTGTAGAAGATGAGATCGTTGGAAAACGTTTGACGTTCTAAAATAAGCCATTAATAATTTGAAGACAAAATTGTGTTAAGATTTTGGTTTGTTTATTGAAAGAAATCATACCTTTGAAATCGGTTTATTGCTTATTGATTTAAGTATAACCATAATGTCCTTGCGAAAATTTCGACTGTCAGTCAATTGTAGGGTTTCCTTGCAGGCAATTTCTATAGATGGACTCCATATCATTTCCATTTCGATCTGTTCCTCTGCAGGTATAACATTTGATGTCCAATCAATGGTAACATTGTGCTCAGCACGAATCAATTTTGTTACATGCACCTAAAAAAGAATATTTAAAAAATCATGATAGGATTTTACTTTATTGTTAAGTAAATAAATTGGGTGGCGCAATGGCTCGTGAAGAACCAGGGCCTAGTGAGTAACAACTCGCAACAATTCCTGTTGTGCGCCTGTCGACAGGAATGGAAGGGACCTGCAATTTTATGCCGAATCCGAACGGCTAGACAAGAAGCACTTTTACATGACAATTGATACTCTTGGAGGATTTGTCACAACAGGCAGTAGCCCTATTTTGTTTAGTTTTTTTATTGTAACGTAATTTATTTCAGTGTTTTTTTTTTTTTGCAAATTGCAAATCAATAAGCTTCAAGTAAAGCGATCTTAATTAATTACAGAACAGGAAACAAAACGAAGAAATCCACTTTAATCTCTAAAATTCGCAAAAATTAGCAGTTTTATAATATACGGTTACGAGATTGCACGTGACAACATACTCAAAAGATGCCTTGGTTTTTATAACGGACGAAATAAATAAAAAATATATGCATGGCTTAAGTTGCTGGGATATAAATTAATGTGGGCTGGTAATTGATCAAAAAGGTTAACTAGTTACATAAATTGGTCAGCCACCGGAGATTTTTCAGTCCCATTTTTGTAATATTCGCAAAAAAATAAACCATTTGAAAGGCCACCAAATTGTGATAAAAGCTCAATCAGTTGCAGTAATAAGTAGGTTTTTTTTAATGAATTTTTAAAGATTGTTTCAAGGTCGTAGAGTTTTAAATCACCTCATTATCGAACAAAACAGTCAAAGGTTAGTAAACCCTCATAAAAGTTCTATTAGTTTCGAAAATTTAGTCTGGTCAACCATATATTTGTTTAAATAATGTTTTTCAGTTGATATTTCTTTGAGAATTCCGCAAATAAGGTGCTAAGGCCTGTTTTTCAGTGTTGAGTTTGACCCGAATTAGTTAACTCTGGAAATAGATACATACATTATGTCTACAGTTACGTCAAGATGGAGTTTTTCAATTGAGGAAGCCTGCCGAGATGGTAGTAGACACACAGTTAGAGCTGTAATTGTTACCATTCTAAGACGCAACATTTTAGTCGATGGCTACCGGCGTTTATAAAATTTACAGCATAAACACACTGCAAATTATATTTTTAATCAGGACCGAAACGCATTGGACTAAAGGTTGCTTAAATACTTGTTATTGAATTTCATTCAATACAGTCCACTAAAATAAAAACAATACAACTTCTATTGTTTAGGTTTTTTCTTTCTTTATTGTAGACACACAGTCAGTGCTGAGGATCCGGAAAGAACACTTCTCTACACTGCTTAACGGCAAAGACAGCCAAGGAATTAGCCAGAGGAATTAGTCTCCTAAACGTCGCTTATAAAATCTTGAAGGCTATCCTGTGTTACCGCTTTAAACCTTTTGTCAACGATCTGATCGGCCCCTATCACTGTGGTTTTAGGCCAGGCAAGTCAACTGTCGATCAAATGTTCACACTACGACAGATTTTAGAAAAAAACCAGGAATTCCAGATCGATACACACCACCTCTTTATCGATTGAAAAGGGACGAATTATACAGAACCATGTCATATCTGGGCATCCCTGCCAAACTCGCCCTCTTGTGCAGGATGACGATCGAGAAATATCGCTGCTCCGTCAAAATCGGTAAGAACACGACGATTACTTAAATGTTGAGAAAGGATTAAGGCAAGGCGACTCGTTATCAATTATCATGAAACCTATTCAACATCGTTCTTGAAGCAATTGTACGCAACGCACATGTCACCACCAGCGGTAAAATTTATCAAAAGTCCGTTCAATTGCTTGCGTATGCAGTTTACATAGACATTATTGGCAGAACGAAGCGAGCTGTGGCAGGCGCATTTGCGAGCATTGAATCAGAGGCGGCTAAAATGGGATTGGCGGTTAATGAGGACAAGACGAAGTATATGCTACGTGTGATTTTCGGTCAGGTGTGTATCGAAGTAGTGTGGAGGAGAAGATTCAACGATGAGCTATACGGGCTATACAGCGACGTTGACCTGGTCAAAAAGCTGCAAATACAGCGACTGAGGCACGTGGAGCGTATGGACAGAAACGCACCTGCCCGACGAGTCTTCGAATCCAAGCCCGAAGGTGTACGCACAAGTGGAGGACGAAATCAACCAACTTGGTGTGTGCAGCTGGAAGCGGCTACTTAGGGACAGAGCTGGCTGGAGGGGCTTCTTAGTTGAGGCCGAAGCTCATACCGGGCTGTGAGCGCCATCTAAGGTAAGTAAGGCCGCTCCCTGACTTGTCGGTACGGTATCGGTAAGCGTGTTTTCTTACCGTACCGAAAGCATACCGATACCGCTTCTGTCTTTTCACTTGTTGGTATACTTTCGGTATTTAATCTAAAAACTCAGAATCCGGAAAAAAATTTCGTCCTCAGAAGAAGATGCAATTGCATGTTATATTTATACGCGTTTGCGTATAAAAAGAAAAAAATACTGGCGACATCCATATTGAAAAAAAATTGTTTTGTCGACTGTTTGTTGCGTCCAAAGAACTTTCAAGATGATGAAAGGTTCCAATCCATGAACAAAATGAAAAAGAATACCTATAACGAGCATTTCCTTCTCGTTGCTCCATTGCTGACAAAACAAGACACCAGATTCAGGGAATGCATAAGCGCTGAAGAGAGGTTGCTGATTACTTTGAGGTAAGATTACCTTGTCCGTAAGATCTTTTCTTGAATATTCTTTTAATTTGTAATTGTATAAAAACTCGTATTTTTCCATTTCCAATACATTTTTAACGTGGACGTCCATATCTGACGATGACATTTAACACAATACACGTGGTATTTACCGATTGCTTACTGCCCATTCGTACCGCGGCTCGGTATACCGCATGTATACCGTACCGCTACCGTACCGATACCGCCTAATCAGCGTGCACCCATTGAAATACATGTAATCGGTAAACAAGCGGAACGTCAGATTTTAACGTACCGATACCGTACCGACAAGTCAGGGAGCGGCCTAAGTGAGTGAATGCAGAATGTCATAAAAAAACATGGAAGATAAACTATCAAAAGCAGTTTTTGAGTTAATACAAAGTTAACACACTCAATTTGGTGACAAAACAAAACTAAAAGAACTGACCCCTAAAAGTCTTGGAAAAAAACTTTATAAATTCATTCATTCAACGATTTTGGTGGTATATACTTTTTTAACCAGAACAAAATTAATAACTATTGCATATCCTTGCTTTTTTTTGGGCATATTTCCGAAAACCTCATCAATGATTTGGTTAAATTAGCATTCTGGTACTTCTATGTATGTCCATAAATATTGCATCTAAAATGTTTGTACGAACAAATAAAATCACAGTTTGTTATTTTTTACTTATAGTCTAGTGCATTTATAATCTGACCCAGCAGTTTTTACCAACCCCAAATTTTTTTTCTTTATTCGATAGAGACTTGAACGAAGATAAATAATCTCAGTTTTCGCATTAGCAACATTTACCTTTATGCCGCCTTCTTGGATTTTACTTTTTATAGCCACGGGAAATTGTACTTTTTCTGCCAAAAGAAATCCAAGTGAAGGTTTTAAAACGCAATTGTCTTTATTTTGGCATAAGAAATACTGTCGCGAAAGTCTATTGCCAAATCGTGTGCGCGTCAATAGTTATCCAAGGTTAAAAGTCAAAAATATCAGTTTTTTGCATAAAACTTGGAACGGTAAATGCTATCGAAAAGTGTTTCACACATAGCTTGTAGATTATGTCATTTGCCAACAAAAAAGTTATAACTATTTTTTTTCTTAGAACCCACCGTTAAGAAGATATCGACATTTATAAAAACGTAAAATGTCGAAAATGGTCGTTTTTCACGTATAACTCCTTAACGGTTCAAATTTTTGAAAACATCTGAATACAAAGTTTGTACATTATGTAAATCCCTACAAGAAACAATTATTATTTTTTTTCTTAAAAACAACCGTTTTAAGAATATATTTTTTTTTTAAGTTTGACAAAAAGTTCAAATTTCTGGTTTTTTGCTTTTTACTGGTAAAAACACAAGTTGTCGAAAAAAATCGTACGCTCCATTTAAAGATCATAATATTCTCTTTAAAAAAATATGAAATTTTTTTCCACACGTGTCATAAGTCGCAAGATATTGTGACTTAAATAGTGTCAATTGTCAAAAAAAACGGTTTTTCACATATATCTTTTAAACCCTAAGCTTAATCGAAAAATTATATTAACAATTTTGTTTTCATTATGTAATATTATATAAGCATGCATTAATAGTTTTTTCTGTAAGCCATAATTTGTATGACATCATTATTTAAATAAAAACACCAAAAGTCTAAAATACCGGTTTTTGGCTGCTTACTCTTAAATGACGGAATTTTCGGAAAATATTTTATACCTATTTTTCAGATTTTAATATTCCTTAGAGGAAACAATCTCACACTTTTTGGCGCATAACGCATCAATTGCAAGATATTGCGACTTTAAAAATGGTCAACTTCGAATAAACAGGATTTTGTAATAAAATGTATGTACAACTTTACTTTCGTATGAAACACTTTTCGATAGCATTTACCGTTTCCGAGTTTTATGCGAAAAACGGATATTTTCGACATTTAACCTTGGATAACTATTGACGCGCACACGATTTGGCAATAGACTTACGCGAAAGTTTTGCTTATGCCAAAACAAAGACAATTGCATTTAAAAAACTTCACTTAGATTTATTTGGCAGATTGGCCATTTTTTTGTACATTTTGCCTGGGCTATCTCGGTTCATATTAGTTCTACAAAAAGATATGTTAGACATAAAATGCGTAGAATAAAATTTCCTTTTTTTATGTTTCGTTATTGTTAGTATTTAAAAAGTTACAGAGCCTTACCAATAATTAATGCCTTAACAAGCGTTTTGATAAACGCCACGTTAAATTTTAGAGAAGAGTTAATTTTTGTGTTAACCAATAACCAAATTAAATACGTCTTCAACTAATCAGTACTCTATTACATTATCTGCTACATTTGTTA
The DNA here is from genome assembly GCA_949320155.1 of Melangyna quadrimaculata. Taxonomy (NCBI): domain Eukaryota; kingdom Metazoa; phylum Arthropoda; class Insecta; order Diptera; family Syrphidae; genus Melangyna; species Melangyna quadrimaculata. The sequence continues at coordinate 452,142,136 of OX439483.1, read as the reverse complement.
CCAAATAGACAGCTTCTGTGAATGGAAATGGCCGCGATCAAGAATCGATGCGATAGCCTAAGATAGATTCCTATCCATATAGGTTTCTGATCAACCAAAACCAGCTAGGTTAATTGAAAGTATTTTTGGCAAAATTCTTCATTACAATATAGTGATTTGCATTTTATTATTATATTCTTTTAATTAATAATTTGTATGAAAAAATCAAAAATGCAACTCGATGACGGCAAACAAATCTGGACTTTGCATTTCGTAGTCGGCTTTTTTAACAATTTCGCTTGGGATACAAACGTATACCAAAATTTTTAGGATAGCATGGATAGCTATCCAACAGCAAAAGCTGTTTTGTAATCAGCTGTTTTTTTTACATGGGATTACAACAACAAAAACCTGTCTGTGGGGTTATTATGAAAAACGATAATCGTTTTTATTATGGAGTATTTGTTGAATTGCGATTACGAGAAACGATTGCAGTAGCGCGTATTTTTCAAAATGCGATTGCGAGAAACGAGAATCGTAAAAAAAATGATACTCGTATTTTTATTTACGAGTGACTACAAGCTGTCGTTCGGCTTTCGTTTTGGTTTTTTTTTTTTTTTTTTTTTTTTGAAGGGAGTTTATATTGTATTTATTTACTTTTTTGACGTATTAATTTACTTTTCTAATAATACATGTGTGTTCAGTGACTGAATAAAAAAAAAACTTTTTTTTTTCACAAAACGTCTTTGATTTGGTTCGTATTTTCGTACATATTTGTCACTATGTACGAAAAATGATTAAAATTAATTATTGGCACACGATCGAAAATGTTGGTTGTGCCATACTAAGAAATCCTGTCCAGTTTCTCTTTGGTACTCACCCTCTGCCAGACACCGAAGTTCCAGCTTATTTCGGTGTAGCTATTTTGGTTGTAGAATTAAGACTTGGAACATGAGGATCAATCTCTTCCATTTTAGTGTTAGTTTTTCGCCATTCACTCTCATATTGAAATTTACAAATAAACAAATAAGAAGGAATAAACTTATTTGTTTACTTTGATTACCTTATTAGTTTTATAACTGCAACAAAATTCACGAAAGAGCTATTTAATTGAATTGTAAGCGACAAACATAGTTTTAAATCGGTTTTTAAGATTTAGATTTTAGTTGGTCGCTTTTCTTAAGCAAAACGACTTTTCTAATTGGAACCAGCAATTATTTATTCCCGAGTACCGAATTTTGGAAATTTATTTAGGGCTCCATACGCAAATTAATTTCTCAGATATATCATTTTGTTTTGGAGTCTGTTTATATTTTACTGCCCCACCAAAAAAAATGGACACGACAGGATCGCACAAACTTGCTCTCGTAGCTAACAACTTCAACGTAGCTTAAAATAGACAATGTGCATATGTAGTGGTTCTATAACATTATTAAAAAAGTTTTAAAAACAATTTAAACTATAAATTATTACTTAAAATTGATATAAATTTGTTTTTTAATATCTAAAACAGATAGAGCTCAAAAAAAGTATGCCATCAGTTCTTGTTCAAGCGTTGTGGGGTCAACACACTTGTGGAAGTCAGTCAAATTTAAACTTTGCAAAGGTTCATCTGCTGTCACTTGCAGAATGCCGTGTCTGTTGATCGTTCTGATCCTAAGATTACTTGCTCTTTATGCAAGGTTTCTTTTCATTTGTAATGTGTGAACTTAAAGCAATGCCGTGGATGTACAAATGATCATAGACGTAGTACTCTTTGCATTTCCCCTCTTCTGCATATAAGTAAGCCAATCGTAAGCCAAGACTCCTCAACACCAGCTTCCCCAGCATCTTTGCCTAAAGCAATAATTCAGTCCTCCAACAACTACACAGCGGGACTATCAACTGCCCCACCATCATCAGCTGCCCACCACCAATTTCGATCTCTTTCCAACACTCCGTTACATAACAGCCTACACTACAGTGCTTCTTCTGCCCGCAACTCTGCACCAGTCATCACATTGGATGTAGTATATAGCGAAATTATTGCTCTAAGACAATTAAATACCAATATGAGCAATGAACTAATTTCTCTTAGAGAAATGAACTCCATCTCTCTCTCTTATTAAAGAACAGAAAGATGAGAATATTACGCTGTCGCATAGGGTAACTAAATTGCAACAAACCGTCAACACAAAACAAAGAAGCTTAACGAAGTGCATCGACATTGTGGGGGTTCCAAATGTTGCAAAGGAGAATCCCATGAGCGCTACTTTGAAATGTTTGGCAGATGGCATGGATAATTCTAATAATTGCTGAAGGTGATGTTAAAACGTACTTTGTGAAATCCATTCAATTAAAAGCATCTAGAAGTCTACCTGCGAAGTCATTGAATATTTTGTGCGTGAAGTTCAATTCGCTGGAATGCAAACGAAGAGTCCTACATAAAAAAAACGAACTGCGAAACTTACAACGGCCGCCTTTGGAGATGATCTTGAAATGCAACCTATTTATATTAATGAAAGTCTTTCGAATTATAATAGATTACTTTTCAAAAAGTACAAACAAGTCAAAAAGGAAAAAGAATTTTTATTTCAACAAATGAAACATATGTTCATTTTTGTCACTGTTCACTTATTTTAACTGGAACGCCTTGAACTTTTTCTTAATTGTGCAGTAAACAGACTCCAAAACAAAATGATATACCTGAGAAATTAATTTGCGTATGGTGCCTTAAATAAATTTCCAATATTCCGTTCTCGGGAAAATTTAATGCTGGGTTCCAATTAGAAAATCCGTTTTACATAAGAAGAGCGAAAAACTTAAATTTAAATCTTAAAGATGGTTTTAGCAAAGAGAAAATCTTACTATAGCGAGCCCAAATCAAGACTTTCAACATTTTTTTTTAATAGAAAAATATTCATACATTTTTTATTTATTTAAATACAGAAAAAATTGTTCAAAAATTTGAGCACAAAGCACAACAAACTTGTCGTAGAAAGTTTTTCAAATTTTTGATTAAAAATTGCCTTAATTTAGGAAAATACTTATTTTTTTTTCTGTTGCCCCGTAACCTATTAGGCCTCCTAATCATGCACTTACTAATTAGACTAAGAAAATTAAAAAAAAAAAAAATATTAAAACCATCGTTTTTCGTCATTTTTTGTATGTGCTTCTAACCTTATGAACGATAAAATTACTTAAAAAAAGTGACTCGGCTAACATTTGGTCTCTTATCTGCCTTTAACTTTTTTTCTCGGAGCTCAAACAAAAGTTGTTCTATGGTATATTTAACAGTCTCGGTCTCTCTGTGACATACCAAATTTTGATCTCTTTCGCATATTAAAGGAGATATCTCAGATTAACTTTTCACAAATGCCTGCTTCTAACCTTATGAAGCGCATAGCATACCTGTACATATAAAAATTAGGTTAATGTTTTAACTGTAATATTTTAACGCTGAATCTAATAAAAGTAAAACCAAGATCAAACAAGAACCCAATACGTGACCTTTTAAAGCGAATATAGCTGGGTTTTCTAAATAGGTTAAACATTATAACTCAAAAATAACACTTTGACCAAAGATCTGAATAATAGGTTAGTGATGTTTACTCCAAAAATATAATCCCAAAAACAAATCCCCAAGAGTAAATGGAGCAAAGACAAAATCCCCACGACAAAATTTCACAGAATAAAAATCCCCAAGATAAAATCCCAAAATAAGCAATGCAAGTAGTGAATCAAGCAATAAAATCGCGCGCGCAAATTAAACAGCGTTTATTACGGATACTTAATTTTTTAGAATTTTCTTTTAAGTAGTTATTTTTTGTTAAAATAGAACTTTAATGATTTCTAATCCGTTTTACTTTTATTAAACAAACAAAAAACATGATTTCGAAATAGTAAAAGAAAAAAAAATCATAGTTCATCTTAGACAAAATCAAACAAACAAAAAAAAAAAAAAAAACATAACAACTGTCTTTTCTTAAACGACGACCTTCATTCGCCTGTGCAATGCCTAAACACAATTCTGTGTCCTCGGAAAGCTCACGTAACACATACTGGATTAAAATGTGTCAAATCATAACTGTAATTTATTAACTGCATCACTTGAGTAAACACAAAAATTTTGCAATTCTTTGAGATTTTGGAGATTTTTGAAGATTTTGGCAAAAAATAAAAATTATTGGGGATTTTGTCCATATGGCTACTTTCCCTTGGGAATTTTGTCGTGTTGGATTGCATTTGTTTGGGGATTTCGTCCGATGGAGATATTTTTTTTTTTTTGGGATTATGGGTGTTTCCCCTCAATAATGTCTGGAGTTTGATTTTATTTGACGTATCAAGAACTTGCTTTATTTTTGCTAACTACATACACTCATTATGTCCAGTTCTATGTTATGTATGTATTTATGTATATTTAGGTACATTAAGGGCCCTATTATGACTCGCGAGTCGAACGTTCGACTCAAGTCGAACGTTTTTAAAATCACTTATGTCGTGGTTTTAAGAATAGCAAACTTCCACGTTCGAATAGAGCAACATCCCAATTCAACACATTTTTGACATTTTAGCCGAATATAGTTAGGTGAGCCACAAACGGTAATGCCAAAAACAGATTCGCCAAATATTTCTTGCGACTCGCGATTCGTAATAGGTACCTAAATTTGGGTAAGAAATGTCTTAAAGGCGCCGTCACAGACTGAAAAGAAAGTACTTTCAGAAACCAAAACTTTCATAGTGTGTGTGACATCCAGAAAAGTACTTTCTTGAAAGCGTTCTCTTTGTTTTGGTTACTTAAAAACGCTTTCACAAAAAAAACTTTCACTGTGTGACTAGTTCCTGAAATTGTTTTCAGAAAACGCTTTCTGCTTTCAGAAACAGTTTGTGGTGAAAGTTTTCCGCTTTCTGGAGAGCGAACGTGTTTTTCACCCGAATCACTCTTCTATCAGCTGCATTTTGACAACTTTAAAATTAACTACCGTGAAAGATCTAAATTAAGCACCGTAGTGGCTTAAAAATTGCACATTTGTGATCTAGGAAATGACACCTTCGTCATTCTGCCGCCAAACTATAGGTACGTCCTAGACACTTTAAAGTTGTCATTTTTTTTTTTTTCTCTAAACGTAATTTCCGGTTAACTAATTATCTTAGAGTATTAAAAATTGCATGCTGGTGATCTAGGGAATGCTTTCTTTCGAGTCATGTATCACACGATACGAATCTATTCTATTTTATGTAAACATATTTTTATAATTTATATATTTTTATTTTCAGAGAGCACTTTCAGAAAACGCTTTCGCTTTCATAGTGTGTCGACCTTAAAAGTGCTTTCAGAAAATTTAACTTTAATGTTCAAGATTTGTCAATTTTGTTATTAAATTATTTTATTCAACCATGGTATTTTGTAATTTAAATCTATTTTATTCTTTCTTTAAAATCAAGTAGGTACATTTCCTTGATAACAAATGCCATACGTCCAATTGTGAATTTCTTTTCTAAGAAATGAATACAAACAAATTCCCAATCTTATCCAGGAATCTCCGACACCGAGTTTATTATACCTACCTTTGTAACTATAATCTTTATATAATGAGCGGCAATAGCGTTTTTGTATGTATTTTTTTGTGAGTGCAGGTTGCTAGCTACTTTCCCACCTAGGTATGAACATAAGCGCACAAAAAAAAACTGAAACCTGCCCTAACTTTGTCTATACCAATTCGTAGACACCAAAACGTCATAATGTCTAATGTGACTTCCTTCCTTTCAATGTTCTCCTAATCTGCATAAAACGCGCGAAATTGTTCATTATTTACATTTTGCTAACGAGAAAAAAAATACAGCCCTACCTAGGTACCTATCGTCCTTAAAATATCCAGCGTTCTTTTTGATGAATTAACTACCTACAATATCTTACATCTGGGTTTATGCATTCGTCCTCTCGATTTAATGCACATTCCATTGTCAAACCAAACCAGTCGAACAGGATCAAACAACCCCTGTGTATATGCCTCACCAAGTTTAACATCCCAGCACATCATGTCGCGGGAAATTAAACAAAAAAAATGTTCGATCAGAATAATTCTATAGGACAATAAAAACTATGGCAAGGAATATGTACATAGGTAAAAGATTCAGGTAGGAAGGAAAGAAGCATTAGTTTTCATGTAGGGAAATTGAAAAAAAAAATATGGAACTTCCTCTATTAGATTCCTTCACACAAACTTAATCAGAAAGCAACCCGTCCCATGTGTGACATAAATTCCAAAAGAAAACAAATAATTGAGAACAGGTGTCCCCTTAATATCAAAATCGACCAAACATGTCTCCAAGGTCGCGCAGATTATCGAGGACTCATTGAGTTGCATTAAAATAGATTTTTTCTATTATCACTTGGTCTCAATCGACAGCAAAAAAAAAAATACCTCAATTTCATCGCTGGAAGGATTGTATATCTTCAAGATCCGTTTGGCAGTCTTCGATACTGGGACGTCTTCGAAGGTTACAATGGCTTTTGACGAAAATGGAGCCATAACAACGCTCGTCGGCTCTCGCCCCTCGACGCGCTTGTTCATTTTCAGTCGGGTAGGCGTTATGTTTACCTAAAGGAATATATTTATATATTTTTCAGAAACTGATAATTTATAGAATTCACCTCAAAGGCACTCATCTTTCCTTTTCTTTTAATCAAATTAAATAAAAAACAAAAAATGGACACAACACTAAACAGGAAAATGAGTTTGCACAATAACGTTTTTATTTTTAAATAACAACAATAAACGAACACACACAAATAAAACATTTATTTAAAGATGTTTGTATAGATCTATAAAGTATTGTTTTTTATATTAATTTTTCTTTGGAATGAGTACGCTTGTCGTAACTGTGAAATAGAACGGTTGAATATGAAAAGCGTTAACAGACCGTTTGTTCAAAAATCCAAAAGTGACAACAGATGACAGCTGTCAGCGACAGAAAATGCGTTCAGTGCTTTTCGCTGAGTTGATTTTCGCTAAGACCCCTTTCACACAAGGAAACTGAGTTGCCGGCGATTTTTAGTTTGTTGGCGATTTTTTTTTTAATTGATTTTTTATTGAGACTTTTAAAACATTTTACAGAGTACAATTCATTTTTCATTTGCTTAAGCAATAATACATATGTGAAAACTGCGGCTATAATGTATTGCCTGCTCTTTCTAGTTACATCTTTGTTTGCCTCATGGCTGGCTTTTATAATGTTAGGTTAAATTCTCCTGCTGTAAAGAGAATGACAGTTACGTGTTGGCTTATGGTTGCAAGAGAAAAAAAATATAAATATATACAAGTATCTTAAAAACTAACTACGAGACGGCTATATGATTTATATACATTGGTATAAATTGCTTTTTATATCTTGTTTTGAGAGCGAGAACGCTCTATAGTTAGAACATATAACGTTGATTATTATATTACAAATACAATCGAGTGAAAAAGAAAGCTATGCTGTAGCAATTTAATAAAAGTACCTGAGCTCAACTGTGATATAAGTGTCATTGTTAATTTTGTATTTGATTATTTTTGCTAGGTTGTTCTTAATTTATTATTTATTTGTTTTTATGTTCAATTTTGTGTCAGTGACGTCTCCGGGAATGATGCAATAGTAGGATATATGAAGCAGATTATGTATTTTTGTAACAATCAAATTGAATAAATATAACCCCTGAAGAAGTGAGGAATACTCACGAAACGTTGGGAAAATAATGGAATAAGAGCCTAAATAATCACAGTGAAAAAGAAAATCTTTTGGAGCGAGATCGCCCTATTAAAGTTTACATTGTTAAGGCTCTCCCAAACCAATGCGGAACATTCGTTGCGGCGAAAAAACATTCGCATGTCAAAATTTATTTACATGGTGATATATGAGAGTACCCACACCAACGCGGCGGAGAAACATATGAAATAATTTTGACTGACGAATGTTTCTTCGCCGCAACGTATGTTTCGCATTGGTTTGGGAGAGCCTTTACAATGTGTTAATACTGAAACACTTTCAATTATAACCTAGTCCCGATCTACATTGCCCGGTATTTCCACCAAGATTTTTACAGAAATCGTGTGAAATGTACACACAGAACGATTTTTTCCATGAGTTTTTTTCCTTGTCTTCTTCATTTTTTATTTCTGTGCTCTTCATTTTACATTGATATTCACTCACACCATCAACCCAATGGTTGATGGTTCAACCGAACACACACAAAAAACTGGAAAGAGGGCGAAAGAGAACATAAACAGACTGGAAAAATCGTTCGAGTTTTGTGGTACAAACGATTTGATCCCTACCCCTCACTTTTCACTCCCTTCTCCTACGAACAAAAGATCGGCACTGGAAAAATCGTTCAATGTAGACCGGGACCTACGAACAAATAATTTTTTTTTTTTTTTTCTTTTTTATACTTGAAATAAAAAGCTAGATTTGAAATATTTACTGTCAATTGGTTCCGCTGCAGTGCAGTTCCGCCTAGTGCGGTCTAACCTTTAGAGAATCTTTTCTGTTATGTAAAGGTTAGACCGTTCTAGACGGAACTGCACTGCAGCGAAACTGCGATTCAAACTAATTTGTATGAAATTGTATGAAGTTCAGTTGCCGCTTAGTGCGATATAGCTCATACAATTTCATACAAATAATGTTTTGCCGCGTCGTGAAGTGTAATTCCGCTGCAGTTGTGTGCGGTCTAACCTTAAATGTAGTATCAGCCTTAAGGTTCTGATATATGGTTGTAAATTTACAATTTTACAATATGGTTCTTGTACAGAATAAAATTTCAAAAGTAATATTATAGTTTCATGGTTGAAATCATAGAGGGACATAAACTCCACGATTTAAATTCGAATTCGAAAATGAAACGAACACGAGAACAAAATGCATACGAAAACTAGCGGTGAAAGACACTCGTCATCCCGGTACTGCTGTATGGTACAGATGCATGGACCATTTAAGCGGCGGATGAGTACGCCTTAGGCATATTGAGAGAAAAATTCTTCCAGTGATCTTCGTACCCGTATGCATAAAGCCTTATCCACATCTGTGTCGTGTGTTGTATTGTGGAGTGGTGTGTTGCAACCGCTACAATGTATTTCATATGCGTAGAACCATATTTGTCTCGAGTGTTGTGTTGCAGTGTGGCGCATAAAATATATGAAATGACAGCGACACACGACTCCACAACACAACACAACACACGACACAGATGTGGATCAGGCTTAAGCGATGTATGTACGGTATGTAAGCGACGTCGACCTGCTGGTCACGAAAGTAAAAAAGGCAACGGCTGAGGTGGCCGGGTCAAGTAGAGGTGGGGGACACCAATGGTACGGCCCGAAAAGTCCTTGAATATATCGGCGAGAGACAACACAAAGGAAGACCTCGAAACTGGTGGCACAAGCGAAAGTGGAATAGGACCTCAAACAACACTAGGGACATAGCTGGCTGGATAAGGCTTGTTAATTGAGACCCTGTTCCCAACCGGACCCTACGGGCCTGAACAAAACATGGCCGCTGTTTAAAGTTTGGCCATGATTTAACGTTTCAAATGCGTGTGAGTTTTTTTTTCTGTTTTTTGTTGAATGTGGAAACGAATTTTGTCGGAAAATGTAAGAGAAGTTGTGAAAGGCTATAATAATCGACATGACACATAATTTTCCCAGTGAGTAACATGCCGCCTCCACTGGACATGAACGATGGCAGGACTATGAACATGTCTAAAAAAATATCCAATGGAGTCGCAAAAATCCATGTATATGCAGTGACAAATCCATACAAATCAGATTGTGCATTGGATTGCAGATTAGATTATACACATCGTTCATATGGCCAGTGGATCTAAAAACGCACAGTTTGTTGATTCCCTTACCAGGTTACCCTTGAGCCCTACTTCGGACGTACTGTTTTTTTTAGTCTAACAACAAGAATTTGGAATGCATTACCTGGCCCTATTCCACCCCCCCCCCAATTTCCAATGTGCATCGGCATCTCCTTTCAAACCTTCCTTATTTTCCTTACACTCGCACTGTGCTTGATATTATTAAGGGTAGTAAAAACCCCTTTAGTGCGTGCTCTATTTAAACAAAAAAGTATTTGGGTTAAAAACGAATTTATGAATAATGGATATATTAACGTACCTCTGTCCCAGAACCATTTTTTTTTATTTTCAACGGCTTAATCGATTTCGATTAAATTTTTAACAAGAGGTCATTTAAAGTAGTTATGCAAAATGTTGGATATACAAATGTTCCAAAAAAATATTTTTTGGATCTAAGAAAAAAATACTAGATTTCTTTTTTGAAAAGTAAAATCTCTTGAAAACAGTTTGATAAATATTGTTTAAGATTTTATCCTTTGCGTTTGACACATGAACAAATATGCAAAACTATTATATATAGCCTGGAAAATAGCCTTTACCACTTTAATGCATCACATTTTTCCAAAACCGCGATGAGATAGGTAAACCTACACCTACGGTGTAGGCAGCCGTGTAAAGTTAGCATTACAACTTTCGAAAAAGTGAAATCTGAGTATGCCAATTATTGCCGAGTTATTGCCGTTAATATGCCGTGGAATCAAAAAAATTGCCGCGCTACGGGTTTGCCCACAAAGGGCAATCCTGCTAACTTTATATAAGTTAGCATGCCACTTTTTTGTTTTGAGGCAAAAATACCATTTGGGTATGCAAGAAGTTGCCAAATAATTGCCGTAAATATGCCGTGAAGAGAAAAAAATTGCCGCGCCCTTCGTTTGCCCAAAAGGGCAATCCTGCTAACTTTACGCGTAAAGTTAGCATGATACTTTTTTATTAGTAGCCCGAAAAAATTTAAGAATGCCATTAACTGCCGAATAATTGCCGTAAATAAGCCGTGAAGAGAAAAAAATTGCCGCGCACTTCGGTTGCCCATAAAGGGCCAAAAACAATTTTCAGGCTAATTTGCATGTTAAGTAAGCATGACACTTTTTTATTTTTAGCCAAAAATAACTTCTGGGTATACCAAGAATTGCCGAACAATTGCCGTAAATAAAAACAAAATTGCCGCGCCCTTCGCTTGCCCATAAAGGTCGACATATGGTGGACATGCTGACGTTTTTATGTACCTACTTTTATTAAATAATTATTTTAAACGGTAGTTTCTGTATAATTGTAAAAACCCTATATAGAACATACGTAAATGTTAAGCATAAAGTGATTAAGTTTTTAAATCGTATTTTCATATGGCGAGATGGCCTAGGTGGTATCATATTGGAATAGTGTGCGGAAGACACCGTATAGACTCTGAGAAAAACGAAGTAAGTAAAATATAAGTTTTTTACAAACAAAATAACATTTCAGAATAAAAAGAAACATCTGCATCATATGAACAAAAATAATAAAACAAATTGCACGGAAGTGAGCAAAATGACACGGACAAAATAAATTTACTTTCAAGCAAAAATTAATACTTTTCAATGCAATTATTTGTGAAAACAACGAGACATTATTTTTTTCTGCTCCACATGAGTTTTTTTTTTGCAGTTCAATTCAAAGATTTGTGTTTTTAACATCAAGAACTTTTGTTTTTTAGTTCGAAGGTTTGTTTTTTACAAGCAAAGAAAAAGAATGCTATTTAAAATCATAAAACCTAAGCTTTAAGAAATATTAATTATTGGTGGCTACCTAAATCCATGTAGGTATTATGGTACTATAGATAAGAAAATGGTTTTTTGCCCTTTATGGGCAAACGAAGGGCGTGGCAATTTTTTTTCTCACCGGTTTATTTACGGCAATTATTCGGCAATTCTTGGCATACTCAGAAGTTATTTTTGGCTAAAAATAAAAAAGCTAACTTTACATGCAAATTAGCCTGAAAACGGTTTTTTGCCCTTTATGGGCAAACGAAGGGCGCGGCAATTTTTTTTCTCACCGGTTTATTTACGGCAAATATTCGGCAATTCTTGGCATACTCAGAAGTTATTTTTGGCTAAAAATAAAAAAGTGTCATGTTAACTTTACATGCAAATTAGCCTGAAAATGTTTTTTTGCCCTTTATGGGCAAACGAAGGGCGCGGCAATTTTTTTCTCTTCACGGCTTATTTACGGCAATTATTCGGCAATTACTGGCATCCTTATTTTTTTTTTTTTGACTAAGAATAAAAAAGTGTCATGCTAAATTTACGCGTAAAGTAATCAGGATTGCCATTTTTGGGCAAACGAAGGGCGCGGCAATTTTTTTCTCTTCACGGCATATTAACGGCAATTATTTGGCAGCTTCTTGCATACCCAAAAGGTATTTTTGCTCCAAAACAAAAAAGTGTCAGGCTGGAGGCCCGTTCCCGTATACTAAGAAGGCATTATTGTTTTGAGCTCAAACTCTATTGAACGTGCCTTTCAGCTATTTAAATAATGCCGTTTGCCTCAGACCCTCCTATCCTATCTTGCTACATGTCTGTGGGTACAAAGATAAATGGATATAACGGACTGCAGATGCTGTCCGCAGCGGCGCGCGTATCGATGGCGTAGATTATAGTCGTGGGAGTTTTGAGTTTAGGGCTTAAACAAGTTAGAAATGCCCTTCACCATATATTTTTTACACCATCAGGAACATTATTAAAATATGATATTAAAACAGAAAGGCTTCTCCTATAATACAACCGTCTCTAAAGAATCCTGATGGTATTGAAACTCTTGAGTGTAAATGTTAGAGATCTCACATACATCACATACTTATTAAATATAAAATACTTATACGTAGTAATAATTGCTATAACATGCAACAAGCAGATAATTATTATTATAATTCTTGCAATATATCTTCCAAAAATTCAAAGAAAAACAAAACGTTGTAATTAATTCTTTGTACTGTTTTATTATAATAATTTTCTTAAACTCTATAATAATATACAAGTTACATATTTACATCATTAAATCAAACTGATAAATGAACACCAACCAAAAGCCCCATAGATATAGGTAGAATATTCGCTTAAATAAACTTCCCTCCACCCAATCTCCGTTTGCCATCATCGTAGTCATCATACAAACTACCACCACCCCCATCCGCCGCATAGTAGACATTCTTCATATATCCTGGGAATGGTGTTACCGAATCCATTGCATCTCCAGACTCCTCATCCGGTGGTTCTACAGTCACAAATGATATAGCGAAACCCTTTAACGAAGTACTTTCATCTGACTGAAATCGAACCAAAAGGGTATCCGAGTACGAAATCACTGGTGATGGTTTCTAAAAAAAACAGGGGAGAAAAAAATTAAATCAAATTAGTATTCTTGTTGGCTAAAGTGTCCTTTCAATCAAAAAAAAACTTACTCTATTGCCACAGTATTTTCCGTGGTTTGTGTTCCTCATGTAATTCACATCTTCAGTTATCTCAACTGAATCATAGTCACATCTGTCCGAGTACTCCACTTCGAAGCTGAGGAATGTTATTTTAACACTACTATCGGGGTCAGCTTGGATACGCCAATTGCAATACATATTCCGCTTATACGGACGACTTCCGAACCTCGGATGTGAGTAGAACACCTGAGTTTTGTTAGTTGCTCGCAAATATCCACCACATTCTGAAATAAGACGAATGATTTTGTAGTTTTTTTTTCGAATATATAAACATTGTAATGTATTTATTTTTCAATTTGGTTTAGAGAAAAAAATGTTCTCCGTTTGTTTGGGTTAATAGGCTATTGAATAGACCTTTTAGTCAGGAATTCTACTCTCACCTCCACGTGGTGAACATCGGGTGTCTAGTACCTCAGCTGGAGACGGGGTTTAAATCCCCGTGGAAAGCTGTTGGGGACAGCCAACGAGAGAGGGGGGGGAGGAGTGTTCCCACTAAGGCACTTCTCCTTTCATCGAGGCGGCAGCGGACGAATTCTCTAGATGGAATCAACGGTGGCGTCTACAGTTCCAGTTAGGTTGAACTACTTAGTGAACACCTTATATGGGCTACTACGACATATTTGTAGCTCAGGCCTATAAGGAGCGGTTTATCCGGCTCCCTACCCTTGGAGTTATACGAAGGGTCTGGTCCTCCGGGTCGGGGGTTGTACGTCGGGGTAACTTCCCTACCACGTAAAAAAAAGTTGTTCCGAAACAACAACAAGCCTCGGATATGGATGATTTTAAAGTTGACGACCCCAGCAAACGAAACAAGGACAATGAATTTCGGATCTGCACGTGGAACGTCCTGTCCTTATACAGAACACGAGCAGCCGAACAATTAGTGGAGAACCTGGACAGGCTAAAAGCTGACGTAACAGCCATCCAGGAAGTGCGATGGGATGGAGTGGGCGTACGGAGACTGAAAACGTGTGACATCTACTACGGCGGGTGCTTGAAGGAACAGGGTCAGCGGCTCTTTGGTTGTGGTTTTGTGATAAGGGGAAGACTTAGGCAAGAAGTCTTGGGCTTCCGAAGTGTAAGCGAGCGCCTGGTCACAATCCGCATCTAAGGCAAATTTAAGAACATCTCGCTGATTTCTGTTCACGCCCCCCATGAAAGGAGAGAAGACTCAACCAAAGAAGCATTCTACGATCTCTTGGAGACAACGTATGATATGTGCCCGAAGTACGACGTGAAGATCATTCTTGGTGACTTCAACGCAAGATTCGGAAAGGAGGGCATCTTTGGTTCGATAGTCGGAGGACACAGCCTACACGACGAAACTTCCGGCAACGGACACAGGCTGGCAGACTTTGCGGCGGGGCGAAATGTCATCATCTCAAGCACCTACTTCCCACACCTCAATATACACAAGGGGACTTGGCGGTCGCGTGATCAAGTAACCGTCAACCAAATCGACCACGTTGCGATAGACGCGAGACATGCTTCCAGTATCTTGGACGTCCGAACGTTCCGAGGGGCCAACATTGACTCGGATCACTACCTGGTGGTAGCTAGACTACGTATGCGGATATCCATGACGCGACAACGCAGAGCAGATGCTGTGAAAAGATTCGATGTCGAGAAGCTTAAATCGCAAGAGACTGCCAGAACTTTTGCAGACCACGTAACTCTTAATCTCTCAGGAGGTCCGCCACCAGCATCAAGTGCAGAGGACCAGTGGGAACACTGTCAACAAGCCATCAGAAGTGCCGCCTCTGATGTGCTGGGTTTCACTAGGCGAATACAACGAAACCCCTGGTTCGATGAAGAGTGCCGGCTAGCGCATGCAGCTAAGGACGAGGCCTACAAGGCAATGCTGCAGACTCGAACAAGAGCTGCTGAGAGAGTGGCCCGGGAGCTCTACGGGCTGAAACGAAAAGAGGAACGCCGACTTCTCAGGAGGAAAAAGAGAGAGCACGAGAAGCGGGCGGTAGAGTCTATTGAGGGTTGCAGCGGTAGGGGAGATGTTCGAAAATTTTATCAGAGGGTGGAGCGATCCACCCAAGGATTCAAGGCTAGAACGGAAGCCTGCCGAGATGAGAGTGGGAATATGGTAGTAGACACACAGTCAGTGCTGAGGATCTGGAAAGAACGCTTCTCTAGACTGCTTAATGGCGAAGACAGCCAAGATGCCGCTAATAGGCAGAACGCTCCATTCAACTTGGACGATGATGGCCAAGAGTTCCGTCCACCCGACCTAACCGAAGTTCGGCTGGCGATATCCAAACTTAAGTCGTACAAGGCTGCAGGTGCGGATGGTTTACAAGCCGAACTATTTAAATCAGCGGGAGATGAATTGGCTAGGAGCATACACCAGCTCATCTGCAAAATTTGGTTGGAGGAAAGTATGCCCGATGAATGGAACCTCGGTATAGTGTGCCCCATCCATAAAAAGGGAGATGTTCTGAAATGTACCAACTACAGAGGAATTAGTCTCCTAAACGTCGCTTATAAAATCTTGTCGGCCATCCTGTGTGACCGCTTAAAACCTTTTGTCAACGATCTGATCGGCCCTTATCAGTGCGGTTTTAGGCCAGGCAAGTCAACCGTCGATCAAATGTTCACACTCCGACAGATTTTAGAAAAATCCCGGGAATTCCAGATCGATACACACCACCTTTTTATCGATTTTAAAGTCGCGTATGATAGCGTGAAAAGGGACGAATTATACAGAGCCATGTCGAGTCTCGGCATCCCTGCCAAACTCGTCCGCTTGTGCAGGATGACGATGGAGAAATCTCGCTGCTCCGTCAAAATTGGTAAGAACACCACCGATTCCTTTGATGTTGAGAAAGGATTGAGGCAAGGCGACGCGTTATGATGCAACCTATTCAACATCGTTCTTGAAGCCATTGTACGCAACGCACATGTCAACACCAGCGGTACAATCTATCAAAAGTCCGTTCAATTGCTTGCGTATGCGGATGACATAGACATTGTCGGCAGAACGAAGCGAGCTGTGGCAGGGGCATTTGAGAGCATTGAATCGGAGGCGGCTAGAATGGGATTGGCGGTTAATGAGGACAAGACGAAGTATATGCTGTCATCGAGAGAGGAATCTCAACATCGTCGACTCGGGCAAAATATCACGATGGACAGATATAACTTCGAAGTTGTCAAGGACTTTGTCTACCTGGGCTCCACTATTACATCGCAGAATGACATCAGTGCAGAGATCAAGCGAAGAATTACTCTTGCCAACCGCTGTTTCTTCGGTCTAAGAAGGCATTTAAGTAGTAAGGCCCTCTCTCAGAGAACCAAGGAGACTTTATACAAAACCCTAATCATCCCGGTCCTGCTTTATGGGTCAGAAGCATGGACACTGAAAGATTCGGATAAAAATCTGCTAGGGTGCTTTGAGAGGAAGATTCTTCGTGTGATTTTCGGTCCGGTGTGTATCGAAGGAGTATGGAGGAGAAGATTCAACGACGAACTATACGGGCTATACAGCGACGTTGACCTGGTCAAAAAGCTGAAAATACAGCGGCTGAGATGGCTGGGGCACGTGGAGCGTATGGACAGCAACGCACCTGCCCGACGAGTCTTCGAATCCAACCCCGATGGGGTACGCAGCAGAGGAAGAACCCGTAACAGGTGGCGCAATCAAGTGAATGACGACATCAAAGCACTCGGTGTGCGCAACTGGAAGCGGCTAGCTAGGGACAGAGCTGGCTGGAGGGGCTTGTTAGTTGAGGCCGAAGCCCATCCTGGGCTGTGAGCGCCATCAAAAGTAAAGTAAAGTAAGTTTAGTCAGGAATAATTGCGTTCACGGGTTTTTATTATTGAATATGTTGGTGTGGAACTTAAGCTTACTTTAAACACAAAATTCGTTTGAATTCATCCATGCGTTTCTGAGAGAATGGTCACACTGGTCATTTTTCAATATTTTCGGTATAGCTTGAAACTGAGGCAGATTTGTTAATTAAACTCAAGAAACTTTTTGTAGGAAATTAGATTTTCAATCAAAATTAGTGGTTCAAAAAATTTTATAAAAAAATTTAAGCAGGACAAATTGTCAAAAACTGTCCTAAAAAAAATCGAAAAATCACTAATTTGAATTTTTTTTACTTAAATGCTCATAATATTTTTTGGAGCAAAGTTTTGCGCGAGAATGAAACAAAGTAGATGCTCAAGCCTTTAATATGACAGGTTATTTTTAATAGGATATATTTTCGCCAATTTGCATCAAAAAAAATATTTGATCTGTCATATTAAAGGCTTGAGCATCTTCTTTGTTTCATTCTGATATATCTCGCTCCAAAAAAATGTATGAGCATTTAAGTAAAAAAAATTCAAATCAGTGATTATTCGATTTTTTTTAGGTCAGTTTTGGACAAATTGTCCTGCTTAAATTTTTTTATAAAATTTTTTAAACCACCAATTTTGATAGAAAATCTTATTGCCTACAAAAAGTTTCTTGAGTTTAATTCACAAATTCGTCTCAGTTTTCGAGTTATACCGACATGAAAAATGACCAGTGTGACCATTCTCTCAGAAACGCATGGATGAATTTAAGCGAATTTTGTGTTTTAACTAGACTTAAGTTCCACACTAACATATTCAATAATAAAAACCCGTGAACGCAATTGTTCCTTTCTTCCCTTAAAGTTCCGGTCTATTCAATAGCCTATAAGTTTTATACAAGTTCATAACTCAAATATGGTTGACAACTTTTTTTTTTTATTATGTACAACTAGCAACTGGTTCTATAAAATTCCCAAGTTCGTGGTAAAGCTTTTTAAGTTATTTTTGCAAAACAAATTTCATATGATACAAAAGCAATTACTTTTCGTGTCAGGTACAGAATATAAAATAAAATGTAACCCACTTATAAGTATAACTTATAATATAAGTATAACTTGTTTTAACAAATAAAATACGGTTCAGATGATCAAACAATACATTCGTTTTTAAAATCTGTTAAAAGTTTCGTATTGAACACATTTCTGGAAACAATTTGCATAATCCGCGTTGGGCGCCACTTAACAGGTACAAATTTATTAAAGTTTACAGTAACACAGTCTTTTCGAAACTTAAATTAATTATCATTTTATTTGAAAGCGAGAGAAAAAATATAATAGTAACAGATTTTATTTTAAATCTAATTGTACAAAAGCAAAACTTTTCGCGTCGGTTACAGAGTAAAATCTAAAAATAAACCCACGTTGGGCGCCAAGTTAAAAGTATAATTTCTTTTATGAAATAGAATATGGTCTAGGTGATCGTTGTTAAGGTCTGTTTAAAGTTTATTTTTGTGCAAATCTCTGGAAATTATTCATATAATCCACGTTGGGCGCCAATTAACATACTGAAATTTCCTATAGTCTTATGAACTTATTTATCATTATATTTGAATGTTTTTATAATGATAAAATATTATAGTTACAAATATTATTTTTTCCAGCTACTTATTTTCAAAACGAGGACACTCAATAAATCTTGCTACAAACTTAAAAAAAAATAAGATTCATTTCCACTTACTTGTCTGTTATAAATGTAAATAACCTCGACCTCAACCTTTTCATTTTGTTTTGCCTATTTCTTCATACAATCTTTAACTTAAACATCGCATTTATACATTTTATATAGACAAAGAAGAAGAAGAGAGGTTTAGAGTCCCGTCAATGTGCACAAGTATAAGATTCAATATTTTATGGTTTTTCATTTCTAAAGCTTTAAGCAAGATCAACATGAACCAGAAAAAAACCATGCATCCTAAAACTGAATGGAATTTATATAGATTTTTTGTATATAAATCTAAGTATGCTCCACTCACGTATGTACCTCCTCATACATACATATATATATATATGTATATTTTGTGTAGATAGGTAGATTATGGAAAAACTCGCCCAGATGTATTATACCGAGTCTAAAAGATGTGAAGCTTTACTCACTTGGGGTTGAATGTAACATTAAAGGTGAGCACTGAGTATCATACGAAATAAATGAGTATAAGGAGTATAAGCAAAAAAAGGGATACAAAATCCTTTTTATGCGTTGACGCGTTAAATAAAGATTTGATGGTGGATGGTATTCATAAATATGACTTATTTTTAATTTGGAAAAACAAAAAAAGTACTAAGAATGACAGATGTGAGTAAAATCAAAAGACTTTTAATTAAATGCGTGAAAAGTAAAAGAATCTTTTGAAATATAGCATGTTTGTATGCAGATTTTTGTTTACAGATATAGAGCACATAGAAAGCAGTTAAGCAGTTATTAATAATCAAAACTGGCTTGATTTGAAATTCGTAGGTAAGGCTTTCAAAAAACATTCGAAAAATTATTTTGAATAGATTTAGAGCCAATTTTTTAATCACCAGTGAAGGTATTAGAGGACCAACTACTATAGTAAGAGGAACAAATATTTGCTTTATCATAAAGAATAAGTACCATCTCGAGTTTGTCTATGGCTACAGAAAAATTTGTTCTCAGCGTGCATCTTAAAAGACAATCAAAGACAAAATTATTAAAAAAATATGACACAAATGACTTTTAAACAACCTCTAAAGTTCATACAAATCTTTGGCATTTCATTAGTTGTATGTCTACAGTCTACATATGTTTTTAAGGAAAACTTTGGGAAGTTAAATTTTAAGGGCCGATATTGAATGTGTACCACACCTAAACGTCAAGTTTTTTTCTGCATTTTATTTGACATTTCTCAATTCCAGACTAACACAATTTGAACCATGGAAAGATATACAATCGAGCAACGCGTTAAAATTATTCAGGCTTATTATGAAAATGGGCGTTCAAATTTCGAAGAAAATCATCTTCAGTGATGAAGCACATTTTCACCTCAGTGGATTCGTCAATAAGCAGAATTGTCGCATTTGGGCGAATGATAATCTAAGAGTGATTGTCCAAAAAACAATGCACCCACAAAGAGTGACTGTTTGGTGCGGTTTATGGGCTGGCGGAGTCATCGGGCCGTATTTCTTTCCAAAATGAGGCCGGTCAGGCAGTTACTGTGAATGGTGTTCACTATCGTGAGATGATAACGAACTTTTTATGGCCCAAATTGGAAGATATGGAGAACGGTGCCACTTGCCACACAGCTAACGAAACAATGGTTTTCTTGGGCGACAAATTCAATGGCCGTGTAATCTTACGTGGTGACCAATTGGCCGCCAAGATCATGTGATTTGACACCGTTGGACTTCTTTCTTTGGGGTTATTTGGAAGAAAAGGTGTACGTCGATAAGCCAGCAACAATTCAAGAGTTAAAGGATGAGATAATTCGGCACATTAATGGCATAGAACCTCAATTATGCCTCAGTGTCATTGAAAATTTGGACCATCGGATGGAGGTGTACCGCCGAGGTCGCGGCGGCCGTTTGGCCGATATTTTGTTCCATACATAATTGAACCATTCCAATGTTATCATAATAAAAAGAAATGACAATAATTTCCTATATAGTTTGTGTTTTATTCAAAATCAACATCGGCCCTTAAAAATTTAACCACCCAAGACTTGCAGAGAGTAATTCCTCTCAAGTATAAAACGGACTAATTTTATTCTACACATAATAACGTAATAAGGAATTGGTAAAATTTAAAAAAAAAGTTGAACCAACACGATTATGTTAAACTAAGAAAAACAGATGACAAATAATTTTCGTCTCAAATATTTTAATAACAAATAATGATTTCGGGGCCTGTCTATTATTTTTTTTTCTATACATTATAATGTAGTCAACAACACGTATTTTTTCAACAATATTCAATAAACAGTTTTTTTCTTAGAGCAAAAAAACTGAACAAAAAACTACTAAAAACTTTTAAAAAATGTTTTGCAACTCGAGTATCTTGAGAAAAAACAAAGATATCGACTTCAATTTCTTACCAAAAATATGTATCAATACCATTCAATATATTTTGTCATTTTTAAATTTTTAAAAAGTACCCTTTGAAAAGGTTAAAAACAAAATGTTGCCAAAAACGACTTTTCAAACATGTATCAATTCGAAAAGTTCTCACACTCAAAATCATTTCAAAATCAAAATTTGAATTTGGCATCTGAGACTTAATTTGTCTTTTTATATTCTTTGCAACCAGTTTATATTTTTTTTAAGTGTACTCCCCTGACTTATGGTATTTTTTTTTTTTTCAAGAAATAACATTCCTAGAGCTATCCAGTTTTCAGTTTTTTACTTAAAATTGATAAGAGCATTGAATTTTGAAAACAAAAATAGCACTAAATTTTAAAATTAGTTTGAACAATTTTATTTCCATTTTTTGTTAACAAATTTTTGAGTTCGAAAATGAATTTTTAAAAAGCTGTTCATTTAAACCGCCTTATTCAAAATAAAGAAAGAGGGGATTTCTGTACGGAAAAAAGGTTTAACATGGGATTTTCTGTTTTATTTAATTATTTTTTGAAAACTTCCCCTCCTGCATAAACGGGGGGAAAAGACCTCCTCCCATATATGTTTTTATCGTCCTTATGCAACCTACACACTCTAAAGCTTTTTCACACCTTATGCGAATCACCCTGTATATATAGGTACTCTTGCCATTGACATTTATAACCTACAAACCTCTACAAATTCTCTGACTAAAGTTTGATAAAGTAAAGTACCGATGATGTCGAAAAATACGTTGTCTTCAAAAAGTTCGTACGATTATGACTTCATTCAGCAAATCGATGGTAGAAAGTTGTGGGGATGGTGGTTTGCCGCTACATAAATCGCAAGTTTGGTGGGCGCAAAGTTAAACATTTGAAAATTAAAAGAGATGTTTTTAAAGGCGCAGGGTAAAAAGTCCACAGGCCAAAATCCATAATGGACTTTTGTCCCACTTGGGTGAGTCATAAGTCCACAATTGTGATGTGGAGATTTGACCCAAGTGGGTCAAAGGTCCACAAAAAAAGGGTCAATATTCCTTAATTTTAGAAAGAAAGTGGGTCATAAGTCCACAATAATTTCGTATAATAATATTGAAGAAAGCAGAAAAATTAAGATTTATTTATTGATTTTCCTAAGAACTTATTTGTATACTCTTCACTACTCGTAAACTCAAAGCACACCAACTGACAACATAGGCGCCCGCCTGGCGACTGAGCATACCCTAAGCGGAGTGACGGAGTGGCGTGAGCGGGACAGAGAACCCGAAAAGGGAGTAAAAATCCTTAAACCCGCGAAGCGGTCCACCCAAAGTACTGTTTAGTACAAACAAATTTAATAACAGATCGACTGAGAACATAGGCGCCAGCCAGACGACTGAGCATACCATAAGCGGAGGCGACGGACTCGCGTTAGCGGGACAGAGGACCCGAAAAGGGAGATAAAATCCTTAAACCCGCGAAGAGGGCCACCCACAGCAGTCTTGTTAAAGAAAACTATCTATAAAGTGGTCCACTGAAGTGGGTCAGAAATCCACAATCAATGGGCCAGAAGTCCACAAGATTTTTGTATGGACTTTTGGCCCATCGGAGTGGGCCAAAAACCTTCGTCACAGAAAGATTTATGGCCATCAAACAGAAACACAATAAGTCTAGTTCGGTCAATTACTTTCTTATTTTCAATACTATAAAAATATAAGGCGTAAGCCTTCGATTGAGAGTGTATTTATATTTGAGGGCAATATTTCTGTTACCAGAATTTCATGCATGTACCGATGGGTTCGAAAAGTCCGTTACCAATAACGATTATTAAGTTTGGAGACATGTTAAATGACAAAAATTCAAATTGAAAAGTACTTATCACAAAAATATTTCTGTTTTTTTTATAAGAATTCGTTAATATAAGTACTGTGACCATTGCTTACAAAATCATTTTTAAATGTAATATTTTTGCACATACTTGTATGGATAATCCCTAGAGAAAAATAATAACTTAATATATTCGAATGCACAAATCCGATTAAACTTGGACATAACATTCAACAAAAGACTTTTAAATCAGTTTCATTTCCGTTCATACTTTGAAAATAATAAAAACTCCATTTCCCTTCGCAGGATTCTTTTTTTTATATTATTAATGCTTTTGCAGTGTCCTAGTTTTTGAATAACAAGAACATCATTTCCGGTCTCTACCTACTGGTGACACATTTTGATAAACCAACAAAGAAAATCGCCCACTTTGTAGGCACCCAGGAATCAACCAACCAACTTCCCAAACCCTTACAAGAAACCAACCCTCCCCCCGCTCCAAGCAAAAAGCACTTTTACATACCTGTTGAATAATATGCCATAAATCCCTTCTTCTGTAGACCAGCATCAGTTTTCAGAACCATAAACATTTCATTTGTAGATGCCAACACTGCGTATGGCTCCCTACCGCCACAGTAGACTCCCAATGTCGAGCTGTTCTCCGATTTACCATCATGGATGGCAACAGAATCATAAATGCATTCCTGGATTTTTCAAAAAAAAAATAAGGAAGAGAGGAAAAAAACATACAAAAATATGAACAAAAATAAATCTCACATGAAAAGCACGAACTTTATTGAATTTAATACAAAAATAAAAGGCACACAAAAATAGAAGAGAAGAGAAATGCAAAATCCTTGTGTAACCAAGTATAAGTATATCCTCACCTGATGATTTTCCACCTCAAACTCATGGAAAGTTAACTGGACTCGATGTCCCAGTGCTGTGGAAAAATGCCAAAAGCAATATGTGTTCCGGGGATATTCCTTCGGATAATTGGGGCTGTGGACGACCCCATACGGATTGGTTATTTCAAATTTGCATTTCGTTTCGGTACAGTTGTGGTCATCAGCATTGAGAGTATAGCCATTCCGGCAAGTGCACTTGTACGAGCCCAGTGTGTTCTGGCAGTGGTGCTGGCAACCGGCATTGTTCTCACTGCATTCGTCCTTATCTGCATAACACACATCACATACAAAAAAAAGGTAAAATTCAAAAAATGAAATTAATCCGATATTCGCTATACATCTCTATTATAAATAGTGTGACCAGACCCTTCAAAATTGAGTGTGTTTTTTTAAACTAAAATCTTTTTTTTTTTTTAATAAAAGTATTTAAAGTATTTATTATGTTTGATTTCGAATAAAGTGGTTAGTCGTGGGAAAGAGAAACTAAAAGACAAACATTTCATAAAAACATAATAGTACGGACATACAAAATGACGTTATATCAACGCTTTAATATTTTTTTCTATATGCAACTTTAAAGTCTGAAAAAAACTGAATAGTGAAATGAGCAATTAAGTGGATTAATTTTTTATAATCTTTAACTCCCAATGATTTTGTACAGTTATCTACTAGATTACTGGAACTCGATTATTTTCTTTGATTAAGAACATGTTTCCGTAATTTTTTCTTTAAATTTAAAAGCACTGAATTCGGATATTTATTTTTAAATAACAAAATAAATTGATTTTGAAAAAAAAAAAAAAAAATATGGTCACACCATTCGTATGAGTTACAAAGATGAATCAACTCACCTATGTGAAATAAGGCCGAAAATCCACTTTGCTGCACAGTTTTGTCAGAAAAAAACTCTAATCGCAGGATGGTTTGCTCGGAATTTATAATTGGTGGAATCTCATTGCCGCAAAACACTCCGATCTTCTTAAGGCGATTATCCGGCAGCTTTGAATAGGTAGTCAGAGAGTCATAATTGCATTCGCTAAATTGATATTTTGTTCCTTCCAATTCAAAGTGAGTGAATCGAAGGAAAACATTGTGATTCGGTGGAGCAACAATCTCCCAAACGCACTCTTTTTCCAACGGATACATTTCAGGATACTGTGGTGATGTGAGTGTGCCATATTCAGAAGTTGCATTGATTATTCCACCACATGCATCTGGAAAAAAAATCAAAAATGTTAGCGAAATAAGAAAAGGGATATTATTTATTTTGTTCGTAAATTCTACTCTACATAATCGCGTGCGCTAGATACGAGTCTATTGAAAAAAATTACCTTCGCATGATTTGCCATCGTTTTGCAGTTCATAACCAGCAAAACAGCCACACTCATAGCTCCCCAGGGTGTTAATGCATTCATGCTGGCATCCGTGGTCACTGAATTTACATTCGTCCACTTCCTGCATGAGGAGCGCAGAAAATCCAACCTTTTGTACTGTACTATCAGATACGAACTTAACGTACATTTGATTTGAATTGGTCCTAGGGGAATAATTTAAAACGCAATGAACATCATCATATGGGGGAAAGAAAAAAAATGAGAGATAGAGGATAATCACTGTTTAGGGATCGATTGGGTAAATTTTGTTTTGTTAAGTACGAGGTAGGAACTAGAATATACTCACTTAATGTTAGGTGGCAGTTTGTAGCCGCAAAAGACTCCAATTAGCTCCGAATCGGATCGATTGCCATCGCGTATTTCGACATAGTCATATATGCAATTATCATGGTTTTCTATTTCAAACGATTGGAACTTAAGGGCTACCTGGTGATTCTCTGGTACGTTAATTTTCCAAATACACTCTTTGTCGGGTAGATATTCGACGGGATAATTTGGTGAATCGAGGCGTCGTTCTTCGGTTAGGTCGATCTCGCCACCGCAAATGACTGAAAATTTAGAAATTAATTCGATTAGTATAGGTAGCAATTTGATAGAGAAGATTGATGCTTTGTTAAATTGTATTTAAAGGTTTGATTTGTCTTTTCCAACTCAAAATTGAAATTAATATCAGCAAACATCAGGATTTTCTTATCTATAGGGAATTACATAACAACGCTCCATAACAATTTTGAAGCTAATCCCAAAGACAGTTTAGGCTCTAGCTCGATGAACATCAGGACGCACAGTCAAACAGACCGACGGACGTCCTGTCGAAAATCAGTTTTTTAGACTTTTCATCATCGTGGTATTACTCGTAGTTTTGACTTAAACCTCGAAATTTGACACGCAACCAATACTTATTGCCCTATAGAGGAAGAAAATTTTGTTTGAAAAAAAAAAAAAATTAATTATGAGAAAAAGCAGGTTCTGTAAATAATATTTACGCCATTGCAATTGTAGTTGTAATTACTCTATGCAGGGTGTCCCACAGTTACCCGGCCGGCAGCGCATATGAAAAACATGGGTCCCTTTTTAGGCCAAATGAAAAATTTACCAAAAATACATGGACGATCTGTCAAAAGGTCCAAGTGAAGATCCTTAAATGCAATTTTCTTTATTTTGGTATTAGCACTTTTGTCGCAAAAGTCCATTGAAGGCTGAATGTCGAAAAAACAAGTTGTTCGCATATAACTCCGAAACAAAAAGTATTTCATACAAAACTTGTAGAAAAAAAGGTATTACAATTGTGTTCCTACGACTCACTTTTAACCAGATATCGACATTACAAAAAAAAAAAAATCGATGTCGAAAATGCTTATTTTTCACGTATAACTCCTAAACAGGTCAAATTTTCGAAAACATGCTCGTTTGTACATTATCTGACCCCCTATAAGAACACATTTTTTAATTTTTTTTCTTAAAAACAACTGATTAAAGATACCTAATTATTTTAAAAGTTTGACAAAAATTCTAACTTTCTGGTTTTCGTTTTACTCTTAAATGACGAAGTTTTCAAAAAAAAAACTTACACACGATTTGTAGGCCATAATATTCTCACAAGTCACAAGATATTGCTATTTAATAGTGTCAAATGTCGAATATACAGGTTATTTGCATATATTTTTAAAACGTCAAGTGCTATCAAAAAATTAGATTAATAAAATTTAAACATTATGCAGTTTTTTTTCTAATAGCCATAATTTTTATGATATCATTATTTCAAAAAAAAAATCAACAAAGGTAGGAAATATCGGTATTTAGCTATTTACTCATAAATGATGTATTTCATGGAAATTATTTTGACACTTTTTACGTATAAGAGATCAATTGCGACTTCAAAGTTGTCAAACTTTTAATAAAAAAAGTTTTATAAAAAAAAAACTATATATATTTGAAGTTTGACCATTTCTAAAGTCGCAATATCTTGTTACTGATCTCTAATACGTAAATGGACTTTTGCTAATACTAAAATAAAGATAATTGTGTTTAAAAATCTTTTTTTGGATTTTTGTTTTTGCAGAAAAAGTACGATTTGCTTGGTCGAAAAAACCTAATAGGGGATTTTCTTCTTTTCATTTCCTTTTCGACTTAAAAAGTTTTTTTTTTTTAATTTTGGAATCGTTTCTTTAAACTGTGCTTAACTTTGCCAAAGTGCTAACCGATTTTAGGGCTACTACCTCTTCCGAGGAATTGACAAATCCTCCAAGAGTATCACTTGTCATAAATAATACTTCTCGTCTAGCCATTCGGATTCGTGCTAAAATTGTAAGTCCCTTCCATTCCTGTCGACAAGCGCACACAAGAATGGTTGCTAATTGTTAGTCACTACGCCCTGGTTCTTCAAGAGGCGTTCCGCCACCAAATTTATATACACTCCTCGTCAACTGAATACGCACAAACATTTTTGAATATATTTTATCCATTTTTTCCAAACAGTGATGGTTATTATGCCATCTGTTGATGGTAAAAATTTTCGTAACATATAAATAACAGAATTTCAAAGTTTTATCCAAAAACAACCGTGAGTTTTTCCTTCAAACACTTCCAAAGTGTAACTTATGCAAAGTAGAAGTTTTTATTTGAGTCAACTGGATAGGTACAAAAATTAAAATTGGTATTGGAATGGAATGAAACAAGTTTTTGTTTAAGTTTAGTAGTGGGTACTTCCACCTTTATTTTTAATTACTTCGTAAATTCGATCCGGCATGGAATCGTATAGCTTTTTAATGTAATTTAACGAAATTTCGCTCCACGCTAATTTGATTGCAGAAATTAAGGTTTCTTTGTCTTCGAACTGACGACCACCCTCATAAACTTTGCGTACTAACCATCCCCAGACATTTTCTATGATGTTTAGATCAGGTGAGTACGGCGGCCATTGAAGCAACTGCACTTGTTGCTCCTCTATCCATGTTTTTATTATGCGCGCTGAGTGAATAGGCGCATTATCATGTTGGTAGGTCCAGTTTATGGGTCCAAAGATGTTAGAAAATTTAGGAAAATTTCTTTCCAAAATTACTTTATACCCAGCTGCTGTCATTCTTGATGTTACAACCTCGAGCTCAACTGTTCCATAATAACTGACTGCTCCCCATATCATGACACCTCCTTCACGACTATGATGGCGCTTTAAAAATCTTTTTTCTTTTCTTAAGTCGTGAAAATAGAAGTTGAACCCATCAGAGCCATCGAAATTAAACTTTTTTTCATCTGAAAAAAACACGTGATACCATTCTTTTTTCCAACTCATGTGAAGTCTTGAAAAATCAAATCGCAACATTTTCCGTCTCTCGTCAAGTGGTGGTTTTTTCTTAAGTTTCATTCGATTAAGATGGCTTGAGTTGTTGATTATTCTTAATACTGTTGAGCAACTTGCGTTTACGCCGACTTTTTGTTTTATTTTTGCCACAGAATCAGAAGAATTTGATGCGCATCTTAAAATTCTTCGTCTCTCAGCTGCTGTTGTTGCTGTTTTCTTACCTCCCTTCATGTTTTTGCCGTATGCATCTTTATTTTTCAAGTAAGAATAAACTACATTAAAACTTCGGCCAACTTTATCAGCTATTGCACGTCCAGTTAGGCCTTGGTCTCTAAGTTAATCGATTTTAGCTTTTTCAACACTGTTAAGACACATAGATCTCCCCATTTTTCTTAAAATTTGAAATCAAGAATTAAATTTTACTGAAAACACTAAAATCGTTAATTTAAACTGTCAAGCACTCCAAAAAACTTATAAACAACGAAGAAAATGGCGTTGTACCTATTCAGTTGACTAAAAAAAAAACTCCTACTTTGCATATAAAACACTTTGCAAGTGGTTGAAGAAAAACTCACGGTTGTTTTTGGATAATTCTTTCGGAATTATCTGCTTAACATCTTAAGGGAATAGTTAGCATCAACAGATGGCATAATAACCATCACTGTTTGGAAAAAATGGATAAAGTATATTAAAAAATGTTTGTGCGTATTCAGTTGACGAGGAGTGTATGTTTTTAACCAATTTGAATTTGATTGCTTATATTAACCCACAACACTTTCTCGTTGATTACAACTTTTTTTTATGTAAATTAAGGCAAAAAAAAGCATACATTTTCAAACACAAAATTAAAAAAAAATGTGTTGGTTAAAGAGATTCTTCAAACATTTTACGTTACTAAATACTATTTTGGATTTTATTAATGAATGCTATTTTTCAATTCAGTTAAACACTGAAAATCGCATTGTTCTATGATATTTATTTTTAAAATTATTAAAAAATAATGAAACCAACTTTCACAAAAATAAAAACAATCCGGCTAAATGATCATTTCAGAAATCAGTGGAATATCATTAACTTACGAAAAATAATGCTAATTTTGTCAACAAAAAAAAAACGTCAAAATTATTTTCTTGTCAAAAAATTGTAAAGCATTTTTCTTACAACGATCAAAAACTTCATAATTTTACAGCCATTCTTAAGAAATTTTTAAAGAACCAAGGCTTTATAAAGCAGCTTCTTGTTCTAGATGAGCTAAAGCAAAGATTCAAAATTATCATCTAGGAAAATCACATAAAAGTGATAAAATGTAAAGCAAATATATTTATTCGCTTAAACTCTAGAACGAAGCACATTATATATGTATATATAAATCAACTTTGATTAAAACCTCAAATTAAAACCTAAAAAAAAAAATATACATGTATTCATTATTTTAAATCATTAACATTAATCAGACGAATGTATAATTGGTCCAATTTTTACCAAGTTTTCTTTCGTTTGCCATCTTTATTTGTTAAAACTGGTTGGCTATGAGAGTTGCAGATGGAGAATTTACTACTGAAATAATAATATTTATAAATAGTACGTATACGCCAAAGTGTCCCTAAGAAAATCATGTTTTTAAATCTCTGTTTAAAAAAAAACTTTGAATGATTTTGAAGAAGAACTAATAACAGTCAAAGACTGTATATAGCTATTAGATCCATATGTATATTTATATAGAGTTTCAGGGATAAAACAATAATAATTGTAAGTTACGTCGAATTTCACATTCATTAAAAAATAAAAATATCATTTAAATGAATTAAAATAGTGTTATTTATTGTTAGATAATGAGACAAATTATTACATTTTATATAAGGGGCCAGTAATAGCTATCATTGAAAACCATCATTCAAAATATTAATGGTCAATTTTGAGAGATTTTGAAGAAAAAATTAATGATTATTTTGATGCCAAAGCTAATTGACTAAATAATTATTTCTAGGTTAAACAAAATTCAATTTTGCACAACTTTTCTCGTAAAATTACTTTTAATTTTTCATTGATGAACTACCTTACCCATGATCATTGAAAAAATTAAAAGTTAAGTTCTGAGGAAGAAATGGGTCAAAATGAATTTTTTTTTTGGAAGAGAAATAATTTTGAAGTTGTAAGCTATATTTCTGCATTAAAATATTCAATGATTAAAGTTTCGAAGAGTCTCAAAATCAAAAGCTAACTTTTTCAATGATGGTTTTCAATGATAGCTATAACTGGCCCCTAAGCTTTTGCTGTGTAAACAGGCCCCGAAAATGTATTAAAATATATTTCTTAACATTTCAATTACCTTTCAAATCTAAATACAATATAAATATTTCAGCAAAACGAAGAAATAAAACACCTTTGCAAAATAAATTCTTTGATGAAAAAATAGCAAAACACCATTTTTATGAATGACCAACACTCCATTACCTCTCACATTCTACACGCAATAATATAGGGTTCGACATCAAGAACAAAAAAAAACTATTCAATAGAAATAGACACTTTCATCCTCTCATATGTGGTAAATCCCCATCATATAACGGAAATTTATCACTCCTGGCTAAAATAAAAGTCAAGACTATAAATACAGATACGAGCAAAAAAAAAAATAAAAATAAGAATAAAAAAACACTGAATAGGCAGAACCGGTAGCCAAAGGTAACCCTTGCTGAATGTGCGACTTCAGAGAATACGAACAGAAAAATGAATAAAATCCAAATACCTACATATTCCCTTGTTGAATTGAATAGAAGCCCATATTATCGCCCACAGACACATAGAACCAAATCAAAAAGTCCAAGCCTTTTTTAAGCACAGTAGATGTGTTAAAAAAAAACAAATATGACCAAATGTGTGCAAAATTACTTCCCCTACCCCAGTCAAGCCAGAAAAAAACTATATTCAAACTCAACACAGCTGAGTCCTTTCCATGTCCTGAGTTCCTGCAACCAAAAATGCCAATTTATGATTATGGTAACATTGGTTATTGATGGTGCTACATCATATATATTTTGCTAGGTTGCAACTACAAATATTAAATCTCTCCAGTTGGCATGATTCTTACTTCGTTTACCAGTGCCATTTTGAGTGGAAACATTGCTGGGGTGCACATTATTTTTGGCGAATTTAATTCGAATTAGGTGATATGGACAAAATTTTAATTAAATCGTGTTTTATGCTAAAGTTATGGGAATTTTAATTAGACGGTATATAGTTGTTGTGGTGTTGGTGGGTATTGTAACAAGGCTCTGTGATGTGTTTTTGGTTGTTTGGTCATCGATGTAACAGGAAGTAATTTTGAGGTTGATAGAATATGTATGTATGTGTGCAGAGGAAACATTTTTGGAATTTGTGGTAGAATTAATGTGATTGATGATGTAAACGCACAGTAGTAAAATTTCTACTTTAAAGCAATTCAGTTGTTAAACATAATTTGGTAAATCACTTATTTCTATTTATTTATGATAAAAATATGTACAAGGCTGGGTAAAAATATTCATGATTTTTATCAGCAGAGCTAAATTTACTTACAAATGTTTAAAAGCTTAAGGCGTTTTGACCTACTTGAGTTTTTACAGTAGCAAGTGGATTATGTTAAAACATGGATGTAAAAGAAACTGCTTTTGTTTATAAATTTCAATGTAATATTACATTATCATGATGGAGAATTAAAAAAATCTGATTTTTGACAGAACGTCCGTAGCGCTATGGTCTTGCATTCAATTAAGGCGAATTTATTTTAAATTTCGGGTTAGGTACAGATGATCGACAAAAAAAGATCGACTGGCCAAAATGTCGATTTTTATCCACTTTTTTAAAATTAAAAAATGCCGTCATGTGTTTGGTTGACTAAAAAATGTCATCATTATGAAATCTTGACTTGACAAAATGTCGACTGAGTTGAAAAAAGTCGACTGCGTTGACAAAATTCGAGAAAAATATCGCCTTGTCGATATTTTTTCTCAACAAAACAACATGTTCAGTGTTCAGCCTAAAACAATAGCATAACGGGTGATTGAAGACGATGCGAAACCAGCCAGTAAGAGATTTTAACTGTCGAAATTTTGATAGTCAACAATCAAAATGTCGAATATTAAAATGTCGATTAACGAAATGTCGACTGTCAAAACCTCCATCATTAAAATGTCGATTACAGTCAATATTTTGAAAGTCGACATTTTGAAAATCGCATTTTAAAAAACGGTCTAGTTTTTTTTCGATGTTTTATTCAATCGGTCTTTTAACCAGTCGACATTTTTTCTGTCGAGATTTTGAAATTGATTTTATGGAGTCGATTTTTTGGAAGTCAACATATACTACCCAATCCCTAAATTTCAAATGCTATAAAAGTTTATGTATTTCGTCTCATTCGAAAGATTGATATGCGCACTAAGCTAATTTAAAAAAAATTGAGGTAAGAACTAGAATTTACTTAACAAAAAACACAACCGAAAAAGAAGTATACACTAAGTTAGTATTTTATGTCCATGTACTTATTTACTGTGGGTGTATTTCTGAATAATTAATAATTTTGGTGTTTTTAAGAAAGAATGAAGTATCCCGCCTAGATTAATTGTGTACAAATAAAATATTACTATGTCATAATAAATATAAGTAGTAGCCCGTAGCGTAATGGTTAGTGCATTCTAGTGTCACGCTGAAGGTCTGGGTTCGCTTCCCAGCCTCGTCCACCTAAAAACTAAAAACTTTTTTTCAGGGCTACTGCCTCTTGCGAGGAATTGACAAATCCTCCAAGAGTATCACTTGTCACGAATCAGTGCTTCTCGTCTAGCCGTTCGGATTCGGCATAAAATTGTAGGTCCTTTCCACTCCTGTTGACAGGCGCACACAGGAATAGTTGCGAGTTGTTAGTCACTAGGCCCTGGTTCTTCACGAGCCGTTGTGCCACCCTACTTATGTCATAATAAATGTATATATTTTTTTTGTTTTATTCTGACCGCAGATTTTATATGCTGCGAACGTTACTAAGGTTTTGAAAAATCGCACGTATTGGCACATGATAAAAATACTTTTATAAAATGACTAACGTGAAGTAACGTTTAATACAAATTTAGGCCCTCCATTTAGTTTATCTTTTTTATGATTTTATTTCAGTGATGAACATGGGAAAAGAATTTTCCGATTTTTTATTCTAAAAAAATATGCCATTATATTTTATGAGTGGAATATAGTTAGTATAGCTAGAAGCTAATTATTGAGCATATACACTTACATAAAAAAATGGCTATTATCTCAAGAACGGTCTAGAACGCGAGTTGAGAGCAAATTAACGAATTCTGGTGGCACGATTTTTCTCATTGAACGTAACTACATTTTTACAAGGGTTTTTGATGTCCTGAATTCGAATCCGATATCAGAATTGGTTCACCATGTTGTTGAAATATTCACCCGTTAGAAAAGGCAAAACAAAATATTTGTTTTTATATATTTGAGGTTATGTAACAAGTTGAAGAATTTTTTTGCAACAACATTTTAACTATTTCTAAGAGAATCTTTTTCTAAAGCTCAATTTAAATGATTCCAAAATTTTAAGAACTTTTCTAAAATTCCTTAGTTTTTCTAACGCCTTTTTTGTAAATTATGAACAAATATCTAAGGATATTTTGGGGATATAAGAGAATTAAATTGAGCTTTGAAGAAAAAGATTAGTTCTTTGAAGCATCGAAAAAAAAACATTTGTAAACCTTCTCTAACTGTACTATTTGAAAAACTTGTCATGATGAAATTCAGGACTCCAAAAACCTTTAGAAAAATAAAGTTTTGTTCGAAGAGGAAAAGCATGCCAACCAGAATTAATTAATTCGCGCTTAAATCGCTTCTAAACTAAAGCGCTATATGGTCTGTTTGCGTCTGGCTGTGCGTCCCGATGGACCTTAATCGAGCTAGAGCCTAACCGAATAGAGGAGTTTTCTTCAAATTTGGTGCGAAACATTTGTATGTGATTCACTAGAGGAAATATTCTAGTTTTCTCAAAATCAGCTCTAACGATTTTGAATTAACCTTGTACATGTGATTTCCTGAAAAGTTTCAATAAAAGTGCATACTAGGTTTTTGCCAAAAACAAATTGAATACTCTCAAAAGCAGCTCTAACGATATTTATTAAACCTCGTACATGTGGTTTCTTGAACAGTTTCAATAAAAAGGGCATACCAGCTTTTTCCCAAAAAAAAAAAATCTGCTGACGGAAATAAAGTTTTGAAGTTTTTTTAAGCAAATTGCCTTTTACAAACAAAATTTATATTCCTGAATATTTCGTCAATGTCAATTAGTTTGTGTTACACGACTACTCCTAAATTAGTCAAAATATATTGCATCTACATTTTTTCTAAATATTAAAATTTTTTTTTTTTTTTTTTTTATTTTGACATTTTGACTGTTTCCACATTTTTTTGTATTAAATCAAAAATATTTTGTTATTTTAATTTGATATCAATATTTTCTCTTTATATACATATATGTAAATATGTACATCATCAAGTTCTAGCTAGATTGTAGTAAGTTGTTAACTACAAGATCTAGCTAATCTCCTAAATAATTTTCTCTACACAGTGTCAGAAGTGGGATTCGAACATGCATATATATTATTGATTCGTACGAGTTCTAATGAAATTATTCCTTAGAAGTGATTTTTTCTTAAAAATCAAGAGTGATGACGTTGGACTGTCACACTGGATGTCTGGGTACACTTCCCAGCCTTGTCCACCTTTAAACTAAAAAGTTTTTTTTTCAGGGCTACTGTCTCTTGCGAGGAATTGAAAAATCCTCCAAGAGTATCACTTGTCATGAATAAGTGCTTCTCGTCTAGCAATTCGGATTCGGCATAAAATTGTAGGTCCCTTCCATTCCTGTCGACACGCGCACACAGGAATGGTTGCGAGTTGTTAGTCACTGGTTTTTCATGAGCCGCTGCGCCACCCAATTTATTTATTTATTTTTGATGAAAATAAAACAGTAAAGAAAAGTTTCATTATTGTCTGAATAAACAACAGTGAATTTTACAAATGAAATTCTCAAACAACGGCTATTTCGTTTTAATTCGAACTGTTTTACTATTCTTTAAAGACGACTTTTGAAGGAGTTAGTAAGAAGATTATTTATTCAAAAATATCTCCAAATATTGACATTTGCACAAGGAATCTCCTGAATGAAATTTGATGTACGTTATTTACCTAGAAAAGCATTAAATTAGTTTAATACCCTTCATTCTCGAAATCTGTTAATGGTAGTTTCTAATTTTGCGTGCATTGTTTTTTCTGAAATGCGAAATGCCTATATCTAACGAATTTTTTTTTTTCAAAACACGGCTCTATAAGAAATAGTTAGTGACACTTTAAGCTATGCAACGGAATACAGCTAGCAGAAGTTGAAATTGTCTAAACTTGTATTAAACCATACATTTCTTACTACAGCTTCAAATGTTTACTATCTGTGTAACTTTTATTTCCCCTTTAACCTCTGGGTTACAAGCTACATCTAAAAATACACCATAATATTCAGCCAACCAATCAGAGTTTCAAATTAGTTTGCGATGTATTCGATCAAAAGCTGGATTTTTTAAAATTGTTCTATTTAATATCTTCTTACAGTTTTTATAAATAACATTTATTTCACATTCAAACGCTATTTAAATGAAAGAATAGAAATATTCAAAGAAGTAAAGACAATCAGAGTCAGTTTTTCAGTGTGGGATTAAGCTTAAACAAGTTAACTCTT
This sequence comes from Melangyna quadrimaculata, assembly GCA_949320155.1. Classification (NCBI taxonomy): domain Eukaryota; kingdom Metazoa; phylum Arthropoda; class Insecta; order Diptera; family Syrphidae; genus Melangyna; species Melangyna quadrimaculata. The sequence continues at coordinate 452,105,749 of OX439483.1, read as the reverse complement.
AACTCACCAAAATCGTTAACTGAGTTAACTCTAGATTAACTCAACAAAATGCTTTTAATACTTTATCGTTCGAGTCTGTTAGGTGTTTCTGCATTCATCATCTACTGAAAAACTTGACTCACCTGTCACCTACATAGACAAATCTATTTCCAGAGTTAAGTAACCAATGAAAAACTGGGCCATCAAGAGACTAAAACACGCCAAGAAAATAAACTTGACCGAGATTGTAATATTTTATTGTTTAAAAGTAAACATAAAGATTGAAACTTTACACGAAATATTGCTGCAAATATTACCTACTACATACTCCAGCCATCAAAAATGCATAAAAAGAAATAGTTTCTCCCATTTTGCATGTATTTATTGTAATACTACAAAAAACGTGCGAATTGAAAGTGATTCTATTTTGAATTCAATCAAACTTCTATTTCCACATAGCTTACGGTTTGAAATACTTTTCTATACATCTGAAAATATTTGAAGAACTCACAGTGAAATTATTTGCAAAAATATAAATTAATCACAAGTCAGAAAACACAGCCAGTCAGGCATAAATGTTTGCTCAACAATTTCAAACTTTCCAGATTAAAGCTATACACAAAGAATTTTTGAACAAAATTAAAAATATTACACATATAAATCTTGCTTCGCACAAATTCTATAAAACAAAAAGTTGAAAACATTGATTAATCAAAACAATTCCGCATCGTTTTGTATCTTTTACGTAATTCAATGTAGAATAAAGCAATACCTACACACTACACTTTACACACCCAACACCCTAATAGAAAAATGATTAATTCAAACAACCAACCGAAGCATCAACACGAAGATAATTCACCCATGCCCCTGCATAGATCCTTAAAAAACAATCAAAATCCACCTTCTTATCCCTTATTTGAATACCGAACCTTTTTTTTTCATTTATATTCTTTTACCGACAGACAACGTTCATTTAAGGTTATGTATGTTTGTATACTGAACCCAAGCAGCTTTTCTATATTTACCTGTATAAAATATATACAAACAGAAGTATAAATAAACTTTTAAGCTTACCTTCGAAATCCCCGATGAATCCTTTAAATCCTTTAACCACATTATGGTTCACGTAGCTAATAAGCATTCGACTTGAATCGGTTTTAATCACTTCCGTTGTTGCATTCCCGCAAATCCTTTTTATTATAGGTGATTTGTGCCAATAACCATCGCGTATCTCCAAATAATCCTTTTCGCAGTTCGCTGATTCCAAAAGATTCTGAACACACACACACATGCAAGGAAAATGAAAACCAACTTTAAAATCTGTGATTTAGTTTTTTTTTGTTGGCTTTAAGTCAGAATAGAAATAGGAAAACAGAACTCTTACCAACTGATGAATCCTGAAAATAATCC